>JAWDJE010000004.1:285219441-287619441 GCA_035047345.1 Bradypodion ventrale
TGTGAGCACACCCCCTGTTCTGTGAGACGTGGTATGAAAGAGAATATTACAGGAAAGTTATGAAGGTGGTATAATATAACAAAATACAAATATAAAAATCTGTCAATCAAATTTGATAATGTTCTATAATCCCCTGGCTAATATTCAAACCCTTGTGGTGAGTGTCCAACAGATGGATGTATTAGATTTCTGTACTTCACTATTCTGATTCCCAATGGTCATGGAGGTGGAAGAGGCCATGCCAGATGGACTAGCTGTGAAGGTGCACCTTGTTAATATCCTCAAGGCTGTGGCAGTCCATTGCAGTCCCAGTGTTAAATCCTGCGTGTCTCATTTCATAGCAGGATATGGCTCCATGATCATAATGTGTGGGGCACTTCATGGCAAGCTGTGATCCACCTTAAACAAATTCACGCCAGTGGCATTTTTCCTGAAAATGATTTCAAGGAAAAATGTATACTCGGAGTAGCAGCCGACGATGATGACAGACTTTTCTGGTGCACATTTTTCCTTAATTAATGTATTTACTTACTCATATTACATTTTACTTAATGTACAGATCTACAGTATTTAATATTTCCACCTCTGTGCATATTTTCCCAGCTGTTTGCTTCATGGTCATGCACATGACCATTCACATGACCATTTCATGAATTTTGAAATTCATACACAGCTTTTCTGCACACTTTGTTTCTTAGAAATGCGTCATAAGCCTTGTGAATGTGCATTTGCTGAAGGTGACGTGTGTCCCCCTCCCACTCTTGCAATGAGTCCCAGGAGGTATGAAATGTTACTTTAATTTAGACTTTCAAATGCAATGAAATTCTTTTCCATTCCCAAAGGAGAATAATCTATGAAGTAGAGGACAATTATTAAACAAGCACATAGTTTCCTTCGGCATATGTATTTCCAACATTTATAAGCCACTCTATAAATAAAAAAAGGCAAGGCTTTTATACAAAAATTAAACAAAAAAGCACACCCATGCAGCATATAAAACAGCAAACAGATAGAAATGCAGTCAAACATCTGAGGATTTAAAATTCTTAGGATAGTGAAACATGTTAAAAGGCCTACATAGTTTAAAAAAAATTGTACTAAAGACCAGCAAAGTTGGCAACAGATGTTCCTTCCTGAAGAGGTCATTCTATAGTTGACAAGCCCTTCTGCCTCATTGTAACAAAACGTATCACATCATAGCAGTAATATTTGAAGAGGGGTATGGTTCAACTACCTTAGTACAATGCCTGGCGCAATCCCTTTAGTGCACTGCAAAGGGAAAGAGAGGACACCATCCTAACAAGCTAGGCTGAATTTAGGCTGGCTGAGCAGACTTAGATTGACTGAGGCTAGGTTGCATACAAACCCATTCCAGCTCAAGGTGGTTGGAAATTCAGTTGGCCTAAGGGGAAAATAGAAGGGGGGGACCACAAGCCCAACACAATCACCACATAAACTGAGTTGATAACTGCCAATCAGCAGCTAGCAGTAAACATAAGAGGTTAGGCACAAGGGTACTAGTGCCAGCACAAGGGGCTTATGTCCCCATCCAAACCCATCTCTTTCATTCCTAAATTGGAGTTAGGATGGTGCCCATACACTTTCTGTCATCATTGGTGTTTGAATACTGTACACAAGTAGGATAGCCATGGGGTGATGTATAATGTTGATGAGTCATGCCAGTCGCTATACACAGTAGATTCCTTCTCTGAAGCTTTGTTGCCATGTGTTAGAAGTGTTATCTTTTTGGCCTCAACTGCACACACAGAATTGAGATTCCGGAGATTCCATAGCTAGAACTGATTAATATTACATTTTAAAGATATTAAAATCCTTTCCATTTGCTATATAAAGAATATATAGGGGCTTTGCATTTTGGACTTCTGTGTGAGTCCGAAGCTCTGCTACAAGGAGCTGAAACTCCACGCCATATTTCTCTGCTTGATACCACGGAACTGGACCTGCAACACTGCTTTGCACTGAAAACAAGCTGAGATGTAGAGAGCCGCCGCCGCCGCCGCCGCCGCCGCAGCCGCGCTCTCCCCGCCCCCACCACCGGCGGGGAGATAAAGGGAGCCTCCCGTGGCCCGGGAGGCTCCGAAAAGAGACGCCGCCGCCGCCATCGCAGCCGCCGCGCTCTCCCCACCCCCACCATCGGCGGGGAGATAAAGGGAGCCTCCCGTGGCCCGGGAGGCTCCGAAAAGAGACGCCGCCGCCGCCATCGCCGCCGCCGCGCTCTCCCCGCCCCCACCACCGGCGGGGAGATAAAGGGAGCCTCCCGTGGCCCGGGAGGCTCCGAAGAGAGCCGCCGCCGCCGCCGCCGCCACCGCCGCCGCCGCCGCCGCCGCCGCCGCCGCCGCCGCCGCCGCCGCCGCCGCCGCCGCCGCCGCCGCCGCCGCCGCCGCCGCCGCCGCCGCCGCCGCCGCCGCCGCGCTCTCCCCGCCCCCACCACCGGCGGGGAGATAAAGGGAGCCTCCCGTGGCCCGGGAGGCTCCGAAGAGAGCCGCCGCCGCCGCCGCCGCAGCCGCGCTCTCCCCGCCCCCACCACCGGCGGGGAGATAAAGGGAGCCTCCCGTGGCCCGGGAGGCTCCGAAAAGAGACGCCGCCGCCGCCATCGCAGCCGCCGCGCTCTCCCCGCCCCCACCACCGGCGGGGAGATAAAGGGAGCCTCCCGTGGCCCGGGAGGCTCCGAAAAGAGACGCCGCAGCCGCCATCGCCGCCGCCGCGCTCCCCCCGCCCCCACCACCGGCGGGGAGATAAAGGGAGCCTCCCGTGGCCCGGGAGGCTCCGAAGAGAGCCGCCGCCACCGCCGCCGCTGCCGCAGCCGCCGCAGCCGCCGCAGCCGCGCTCTCCCCGCCCCCACCACCGGCGGGGAGATAAAGGGAGCCTCCCGTGGCCCGGGAGGCTCCGAAGAGAGCCGCCGCCGCCATCGCAGCCGCCGCGCTCTCCCCGCCCCCACCACCGGCGGGGAGATAAAGGGAGCCTCCCGTGGCCCGGGAGGCTCCGAAGAGAGCCGCCGCCGCCGCCGCCGCCGCCGCAGCCGCCGCAGCCGCCGCAGCCGCCGCAGCCGCCGCAGCCGCGCTCTCCCCGCCCCCACCACCGGCGGGGAGATAAAGGGAGCCTCCCGTGGCCCGGGAGGCTCCGAAGAGAGCCGCCGCCGCCGCCGCCGCCGCCGCCGCCGCCGCCGCCGCCGCCGCCGCCGCGCTCTCCCCGCCCCCACCACCGGCGGGGAGATAAAGGGAGCCCCCCGTGGCCCGGGAGGCTCCGAAAAGAGACGCCGCCGCCGCCATCGCCGCCGCCGCGCTCTCACCGGCGGGGAGATAAAGGGAGCCCCCCGTGGCCCGGGAGGCTCCGAAAAGAGACGCCGCCGCCGCCATCGCCGCCGCCGCGCTCTCCCCGCCCCCTTCATCGGCGGGGAGATAAAGGGAGCCTCCCGTGGCCCGGGAGGCTCCGAAGAAAGACGCCGCCGCCGCCGCCGCCGCGCTCTCCCCACCCCCGCCACCGGCGGGGAGTTAAAGGGAGCCTCCCGTGGCCCGGGAGGCTCCAAAAAGGGGCGCCGCCGCCGCCGCCGCAGCCGCGCTCCCCCCGCCCCCACCACCGGCGGGGAGATAAAGAGGCGCTGCCTCTTCCCGGGGGCCCACGCTATTTGGCCCGGGAATGGGAGGCAGGGGTGTCCCATCTCCCTTTGGACCCTGCCTGTTGGGGGGCATAAAGAAGAGGCGCCGCCGGAGGCCCGGAAATTTTGTTCGGTGCTGGATTTGGGGGTGGATGGCGGAGGGGGAGGGAAGAGAGAGTGTTGGCCTTGCCAGCCAGGAAGGAGGGGCAGCATTCCGTCTAGGGAGGTTCTAGAGATTAATATAGGTGTTGTGACGGGCATGGGGCGGTATGGCGGGTACCGTGGGGCGGGCCGCACTCGGGGAATGCGGGTCCGATGTTTAAGTGCGGTCCCTCATTCCAGCCCTGCAGGTACATCTCTGGGTCCTGAGCAGCAGATCCAGAGTGCCCCCGCCCTTAGGCTGCTGCTGGTGAATGCCAGGTCAGTTTGCAATAAGGCCCCCCTGATTCAAGATGCCATTCAGGATGGGCGGGCCGACCTGGCATGCATCACCGAAACCTGGCTGACACCTGAGGATGGAGTACCTCTTTCGGACATGTGTCCAGCTGGGTTCGGTATTTGGCACCAGCCTAGAGGTGAGGGGAGGGGCGGTGGTGTCGCCATTATTGCCAGGGAGTCTTTGGGAGTCGCTAGGGCCACTGCTCCACAAGTGTCTGGTTGTGAGGCCCTGCTTCTACGGTTGGGCCCCAAGGGTCAGTTGGGGATCTTGCTCCTGTACCTGCCCCCTTGCAGGGTAAGGGACGCCCTGCCTGAGCTCCTCGAGGCCGCCTCGATGCTGGCGTTGGAGTTCCCGAGGCTTATGGTTCTGGGGGACTTCAATTTGCCATCGTTGGGGATGGCCTCTGAGGGGGCAAGGGAGTTCATGGCTTCCATGGCAGCCATGGGCCTGACTCAGGTAGTTCGGGGTCCGACCAGGGGCAGCGGTCACATGCCAGACTTAGTTTTCCTGTCGGAGCAGTGGCAGAGTGACCTGAGATTACAGGACTTAGTCATCTCACCTGTGCCATGGTCGGATCACTATCTGGTGACTCTTGACTTCCTGGGGGCGACACTTCATCGTAGGGAGGCAGGGCCTATTATAATGGTCCGCCCTCGGCGACTAATGGATCCAGATGGTTTCCAGAGGGAACTGGGGGATGTACCTCTGGATCGGCTAAACGATTCACCCGAGGCACTCGTCGACCTATGGAATAGGACGACAATAGCTGCCTTGGATGAAATCGCGCCACTGCGGCCTCTCCGCGCCCGGGGAACTAGGTCATCTTCGTGGTTCACAGAGGAACTACGGGAACTCAAACGGGCAAAGAGACGCCTAGAGCGCCGCTGGGTGAAGACCCAGGATGACTCCGATTGGACACTAGCTAGAGCCGCTATTAGGGCCTACCTAGTGGCGATGGGGGTGGTGAGGCGGCAATACTTCACCACCCTTATTGCCTCCGCTGATAACCGCCCAGCCGCCCTGTTCCGGGTAACCAGGTCCCTCCTCGGTAGAGGGAGATCGGTGCCCGGTTGGCAGGGGTCGGCTGAGGACTTTGCTGACCATCTGGTGGAGAAAATCGATCGGATTCGTTCAGGATTGAATCCTGGCGTGGATGGGGAGGGTCGGGGGGGTGCCGGAGCACAGTCTTGCTGTTCGATCTGGGATCGGTTTGATCCTGTTGTCCCTGAGGAAGTGGACAGGCTCCTTGCAGATGTTCGTGCCACTACATGTCCTCTGGACCCTTGTCCCACCTGGTTGGTGAAAGCATCCAGGGGGGTAACAGGGGGCTGGGTTGGGGGATAGTAAATGCTTCTTTACGGGAGGGGGTATTTCCTGCACAGTTAAAACATGCTTTGGTGCGCCCCCTCCTGAAGAAAATGTCCCTCGACCCAGCTGTCCTTAACAACTATAGGCCGGTTTCCAACCTGCCCTTTCTGGGTAAGGTTTTGGAGAAGGCGGTGGCGCGCCAGCTGCAGAGTGTCCTGGAGGAAGCGGATTATCTAGACCCCTTTCAATCGGGATTCAGGCCCGGATATGGAACGGAGACGGCATTGGTCGCACTGATGGATGATCTCTGGCGGGAGCGGGACGGGGGTTGTCCATCCGTCCTTGCTCTTCTTGACCTCTCAGCGGCCTTCGATACCGTCGACCACGGTATCCTGCTGGAACGGCTCGAAGGACTGGGGATCCAGGGCACTGTGTTGTCCTGGTTTTCCTCATTTCTGGAGGGCCGTACCCAGTCGGTGTGGTTAGAGAGTGAGAGGTCCAGCCCTAGGCTTCTCAAATATGGGGTGCCTCAGGGATCTGTGCTCTCTCCTCTCTTATTTAACATCTACATGAAGCCGCTGGGTGAGATCATTCGTTCCCACGGGGTGCGGTACCATCAGTACGCGGATGATACTCATTTGTACATCTCGGCCCGTGGGGACCCCAGTGATGCTGTTGAAATCCTATCCGGATGCCTGGAGGCCATTGGGGTCTGGATGGGGGCCAATGGGCTTCGGCTGAATCCCAGCAAGACAGAGTGGCTGTGGATAAGGGGCCCCACGTTATCCAAGGAGTTACCATCTTTGGTACTGGATGGGGCTGTTTTGCCCCAGACAGACCCAGTGCGCAACTTGGGGGTCCTCCTGGACTCACGGCTCCTGCTGGAAGAACAAGTGGCAGCTGTGGCCAGGGGGGCTTTTGCCCAACTTCGGGTGATTCGCCAACTGCGCACGCTCCTGGACCGGGGCTCCTTGCTTATGGTCACTCATGCTCTGGTTACCTCCCGACTAGATTATTGTAATGCGCTCTACATGGGGCTGCCCTTGACGACCATTCGGAGGCTGCAGCTGGTCCAGAATGCGGCGGCCCGGGTGGTGATGGGGTGTGGGCGATATGCCCATGCCTCACCGCTGCTTCGGGAGCTGCACTGGTTACCAGTTTGTCTCCGGGTGCAATTTAAGGTGCTGGTTTTGACCTTTAAAGCCCTATATGGCAGGGGGCCAGGATACCTTAGAGACCGCATCGTCCCAAGAGTGACTGCCCGTCCAACCAGAGCGGACCGGAGAGGCTCTCTGGTGGTGCCATCAACGAGGGGTGCACATTTGACTAGCACCCAAAGGAGGGCCTTCTCCGTGTCCGCACCAATCCTCTGGAACCTCCTACCAACAGATCTAAGACTTCAAAGTGAATTGCTGCCCTTCAGGAAAGGAGTAAAGACCTGGCTGGCAGGGCAGGTGTGGGACCCGAACGGGACTATGGCCCCCGCCGGCTGGCTTTTATAAGACTCTCTCTCTTTCCCTCTGTGTGGTAGGTGGGACGGGTGAGTGGGATATGGGTTTTAAATGGGGGTGGATGTCGGTTTCTTCTTATTGGGTGGGTTTTTTATTGGGTGGGTTTTATAAGGTTTTATAATGTTTTTATGTATTTTTTGGAGTTGCTGTAATGCCGCCCTGAGTCGGGTTCTGCCTGAGTGGGCGGCATTTACAAATGTGAATGATAAATAAATAAATAAATAAATAAATAAAATGCTGATCCTTAATTTGTGCTCCTAAGTACACAACGTAGCAATATATAGAATTTTGGCTTGCCCATCCTTATATACTTTATTAAACACAGATAGAACTATGAAGACAAACAGCTATAATGTTAAAACACAACTAAATAAGTTATCATACTAAAGCAGTGGTGGTGAACCTATGACACGAGTGCCAGAGGAGTCACTCAGAGCCCTCTGTGTGGGCATGCACGCCGTTGCCCCAGCACAGAGTTCACCCTGTCCCTCTGGCCAGCAGCCCAGTGGGAGGGTACCTTCCCTCCCCCCAGCACAGAGTTCACCCCTCTGCACAGCAGCCCAATGGCAGAGCTTTCTCCCTCCCATCTGGGGTAAGATTGGTAGCTCACATGCAGCATGAAGGTGTGGCACAGACAGGCAGTTTGGGCGCTTGGTCTCTAAAAGGTTCACCATCATTGTACTAAAGAAAGCATTGCATGAAACCAATTTTAAAAACCAATTTTAAAACATAAGTAAAAAAGGGAAAACTTAAGAAATGAAGCCACAGCAGAAGTAGGTCTTAAATATATCTGCACATATTCATGCCCTGCTAAATATATCACACCCTGTTAAATATATCTGCACATATTCATGACCTGTTAACCAGGCATAACATTGCAGCCTGACACATTTTGTTATGGCATAATAAACAAAAGTTCGCATAGTCAAAGCAATGGTATTCCCAGTAGTAATGTATGGTTGGGAGAGCTGGACCATAAGGAAAACTGAGCGCAGAAGAATAGACGTCTGCCTTTGAGATGTGGTGCTGGAGGAGAATTTTGATTGTACCCTGGACAGAAAAGAGAACAAATAGGTTGATCTTAAAAGAAATCAACCCCAGCTGCTCCTTGGAAGATCAAATATTGAAGATGAAGCTAAAGTACTCTGGACATCAACTGAGAAGAGAGGATTCACTTGAGAAAGCCTTGATGCTGGGAAAGGTTGAGAGCAAAAGAAGAAGGAGGCGGCAGAGAATGAGATAGCTAGATGGCATTGTTGGTATAATGGGCACAAACCTGGGTGGGTTGAGGAGGATGGTGGGGGATAGGGGTGCCTGGTGTGTGGTGGTTCATGGGGTCATAAAAGGTCGGAATCGACTATGCAACTGAACAACAGAACAATAAACTAGAGCCCATTTAGTACCATAAGAATTCATTCTTTATTCTTGTCAGCGCATTGTACAAATTGTCATTTGTGGTCCTGAAAATGACTGCTAAGTCATTTTGCCC
Organism: Bradypodion ventrale; assembly: GCA_035047345.1. Lineage (NCBI taxonomy): Eukaryota > Metazoa > Chordata > Lepidosauria > Squamata > Chamaeleonidae > Bradypodion > Bradypodion ventrale. Next base: position 285,227,805 of record JAWDJE010000004.1, read on the forward strand.
ATCTGCAAATGTACAGAACAACACTTCTAGATAAGAAGGATTAGTTGGTTACATGCCATTGCTTTGGGGAACCCCTAGTGTACCTGGAGTGCTTTCCACTCTTCAAGGAGGCTCTTTCTATGTTCTCCACCATGAAAATAATACAAACTTGAAGTTTATATTTTGATGGGCTCATTTGTTAAAAAGTGACATAGGATTTTATGTTTGGCTAAGAGATGGCTAATATAACACAAGAACTGTGCTATCTCTTTGGAAATTTCTGCATACTTTATGGGAGCTGCCATACAGACCATCCCAGCTTAATTCTCCAGTGCTGGTCAAAGGATAGCTTTTGCTTCATTTTCAAATTTATAAAGACATCTCTCAAAATATCAAGTGGAGACTGGTCCAGTGGCTTACGGTTATCTTTACATTCTGGCTATTCAGGAGAGTAAAGCTAGAGAGCTAAGAAACTATTGCCTTAGCTCAGGGATTCTCAACCTGTGGGCCAAAGCAATATTTCATGTGGGCCCCCACTACCTCTACCACACCAGGAAGTGCCATGTGGTGGAGGAAGGGCAAAATGGCCATCCAGCTCCCAAAGCTGTCTGAGGGAGCATGACCCGGTCCCTGGCTTTAAAAGGTTGAGAATCCCTTGCATTAGCCTCTACTTTGAGAGATAGTTTCTATAATGTCCTGCTTAAGAAGTGCACTTGGAAATATTTTCTTTAGTATGTTAGCTTTTAACATTATATATTAATATTAATATTTTCTTGTCTTAGTTGTGTCAGAGTTGAATAAAACAAGACAGAGCAGACAAATTTTTCTCAAAAATCCTATATATCACTATTATCAGTATTTTATCCAATATAGAAAACAGCTCGAAACGATGTTAATACATATAATATTAGTAAATGAGTAGCTCCATTTAAAGCTAGTCTCGCTGAATGCTCATTGATGGCTCTCTGTAGGTGGGAGGTGATTTTTCATACTTTAGGAAAAATTGACAGCTTTCAGATATGTTGGATGCCACATTCCTACCTTACATCTGGATCATTATTGGATTTGCAGTCCAGATGAAGAAAGTGCCAGAATGCAGGAGGCAATTTCAAAGCAACAACAACAAAAGCAACAGAAAGTCTCTCTCTCGCTTTCTCTCTCTAATGCAGGGGTTCTCAATCTTTTCAAGTCAAGGGCCAGGTCATGCTCCCTCATACAGCTTTAGGGGCCAGATGTCCATTTTGTTCTGCCTGCCACATATGGCACTTCCAGGTTTGGTGGAGGTGGTGGTGGGCCACATGAAATGGTGTTGCAGGCTGCATCCGCCCCCTGGACCGTAGGTTGAGAACCCCTGCTCTAATGTGTCAAGACACCAACTTTTGTTGAAAAGGTGGAAAGCTGTGAGTATTTCTTACATTCTTATGGTTCAATAAATTGGACTAGGGATATGATGAGCATGTGAAAAGTTTCTCATTGTCTGAAATGTTTAGAGTCTCACCCAGACTTCTCAACAAAACTTTCATTATTTCCCTCACTTTTCTCCTCCTCCTTTCCTTTTCCATCTGTAACTCTGCAGAAAACTGCCAAAAGCATGAAGCACTTTCCAGTGAATCCTGCAGGATTCTCCTTTGCACTTATGGCAGCTGATTCCACTGGGTCTACCTGTTCTGTGCGCCACTGGAGCTAGGCCAATGTAAATTCATCACACTGGTGTAATCTGGTTTCCTGCTGGCACAGTCATAATGAAAGAGGGAGATCTCATGAGGTCCTAGCAAAAACCTCAAACCCCAATGGCCTCTCCTGTCAATTGAACACTGACATTGTTAGATTGACAAAAAAGGCATATGCTTGACTACACAAGGATGAATGTCTATCGGCTTGCTAGTAACCTGGATCACAAAATCAATTTATGTCTGCATAAAGGAATGATAATTGTTCTGCAATAGCTATGGTGGAACATCTTCATATAACTGCTGACAAATTGATAGTCATTTTCTTTTCTATAGTTTAATTGTTGATTTTACTATGTTGCTTTATATCTCTGATAAGGAAACATGTAAAATCTAGAATCCTTTGACTACAATCATTAAAAAATCCAATCATAGGATCAGATAATTTCACGGAATTATTTAAACCTTTTGAATGTCACATGTTTTATTATTAATTAAGGCCAGTGATGCCTAATCTCATATATTGGAATGACGAAACACACATTCAGTTCTCAAGATAACCACACGGTTTTCACTAAAACTCATAATAGAGACCAAAATTGGCCATTGATGTTTAATGAGAATTAAATCTGAGAGAATAAAAAAGAAATTAAGATAAATTCTATAGGTAAAGTATGCATTATGTGTGTGACAATCTTAACGGAGAGAGCTAATTGTGTGGAAATATTTAAAACATATCCCAAATTGGCCTTCAACAGATACCTGTATGGATGAGGGCCTTTTGCAAACTTTAAATTGCCTGCAATTTTGTTACATTTCCCAAGACAAAGAAATGTATCTAGAAGGAGAAAGAGGCAATGGCAAAGCCATTTATGTATTGTCATTGCACAGATGAGATATATGCATTTGGATATATGAGTGAGCATTTTGTTGAAGATAAATACATATTCAGTTTTTGTCTTCAGTTTTGAAGACAAAATGCCTATTTGTATGTTGTACAGATGTTGTAGGCTTTAATGCAGGGTACTTTTGAAAAGTGAATTAATCTGAGAATTCTAAGAATTTCTTTGATAAACCCAACAAAAACGTTCTAAGACAAATGACTGAAGACCAAGCCATAATCAAACACAATTCAGAAATTTCGTGTTCAGGGAATGAAGAAGCAGACGAGTGAAGTAGTGAAATTCAGCTCTTTAATAGTGGAGTTTGAACACAGTTTGGATGGGGCAAATCTCGGACTTATATACAGTAACAGTAAGAGTAATACAACAAGCCCATTGGCTAACAGAGTGTGCACATTTTCGATCCACTTATTTGTATAAGAATAGATACATGAGAAAAGATACATTCCACTCCTGTCAGAAAACACTGTTAACATACATAACATTCTTCCCCCCCAGGTAAAAACAAAATCCTTTAACCAGGATGGCAGTCTAGTTTCCCTTCTGGGTCGGATGCTTGGCTGAGCCAGCTCAGGGGTTCGTAGGATGGGCAACCCGACTAGAGTGAGGGATTGACTAGAGGGGGAGGATTGTAAACCCAAATTAAAGCCCTGTTTGTCAGATGGAGGAGCAGGGGATCCCACAAACCCCAAATCTAATTCTGTGGATGAATAAGACAACTCAGGGTCCCTCCTGTGTGTACTAAGAGTGGAGGGCGACTCTGAACAAAATTGGTCATCATCAATAAAGGGATCGAGAAAATGTGGTATCAGTCACAAAAAGAAGGGGGTTTGGGAATACCGAATTTGAAAAATTATTATAAAGCATTTCACATTAAAAATGTTGTAAAGGTTTTAATGACAGAAGTAGTTATTTGGGAGGAAATCGAAATGATGGAATTAAAAGAACTGGGTAAAAGTGTTTCCTTAGAGAATGAAAAAGAAAAAATATTGGTTAAAAATAGAATGATGAGGACGATGCTGGAAGTATGGAAGAAGGTGAAAATGAAATTATCCCCAAATATATCACCAATAATTGAGCTTGAAGATATGAAAAAATTCCCAATAAAAATGGATAATAGGATGAACGAAATTTTATTAAAGAATGAGATTTTCCTGTTGAAAGATTGGATACGAGTTTGTAGAGACAATGTGAAGAAACGAGAGCTATATGATCAGATGAGGTTAAATTGGTTACAGATTATGATGGTAAATAAGGGGAATAACAGTTATTTGAGAGAGCAAGGTTTGGAAAGAAGTAAAACTGAATTTGAAGAGTTAATATGGAAGGTAAGAAAGTTGGAGATTGGAATTAAAGGTATAGTTAGTAAAATTTATAAGATATTAAATGCAGAGGATAACCCACAAGAAATATTTTAAAAAGGCATGGGAACAAGATAAGTATATAAGTATAACTAAAAAGGAATGGAAAAATAAATGGAAAAAATATTTATGAGATCTATGTCCATCAGGGTTAAAGAACATAATTTTAAAATGTTGTGGAAGTGGTACTTGACCCCATTGAAATTATATCAGATAGACAAAAAAAATGTGTTGGAGATGTAAAAATACATTGGGCTCATATGTACATATGTGGTATGAATGTAAGATGGTTGAGAAGTTTTGGGGGGAAATTGAGGAAGAGATGGTTAAGATTATGAGAATACGTTTTAAATTGGGGCCAAGTAACATTTTGTTGACGGATGTGGATAACATAAACTTGGATGATGAAAGGAAAGAATTATTGTCTATAATGCTTACAATGGGTAGAATGTGTATTGCTAAAAATTGGAAGAACGATATGACAATAAAAGTAGAAGAGTGGTATAAGGAGATGTGGGATCTCGCATTGAATGAAAAATTAACATGGACAATGAACTTCAAAAAAGGGATAATCAAAGAGAATAGATTTTGGAATATATGGCGATATTTTGTGGATTACGCTTTGACAGGAGATGGCAGGAATAACCGACACCAGACCAAATGAAGTTGCAGGCGCACCCCCCCAATAACGGACACAGACAACATTGAAAGTGGATAACAGCATCGGGCCACATTTATTGATTCAATGCCCTAGTCCGAATTATAAATTTGTATTGGTAAAACGACCAATCATAATTCATAAGGCAAGCAGGCCGAAGTAACACTGGTAAGGTACCACCCCAAAATTGCCAACGGCAATTGGTTACAATGTATCAATTTGTATCAATTTGTTTGTTGACAACAAACAAGTTGTTGACCGTAGTCAATAACTAACTCATGACCCCACCCTCTGACGCGTATCCGTGAAATCACAGGGGTGATGCATGCTGGTTAGCAATCGTCATCACCCCATCGCCTGGTTCGTCGTTGACCGGACAACGTTTAACTAATTTATTCCTGTCTAGTGTTGTCCAGTCAATTGCGAACCTGCCGGATACTTGTGGGTCATACTGTTTACCTTACCAGTGCTACCCGCCAATGTGACCAAAGTCAACATTAGGAACACAGAAAGACCCCTATATCAAACCATAGCAACAGTGTGGGATGGGCAAAAAAGCCAGGACCCGGAAGCCAATATGGGTCCCAGCCAAAAATTCCCACCCGGCCCCGAAGCGACCAAAATATCACACTGTTAACTAGGGAGGGGGTGGAGGGGAAAAGACTTCTCCGCTCCGTCGCTGAGGTAAAATGGCAGCTCGGCTGCCTCGTGGCCACCCCTTTTATAAGGGAGCTGGCCACGCCCCTAACTACCCGGATTCTCTGTCCTGTGGGGGGGGGGCCGCAAAGGGCGCGGTGGCCATTTTGGCGCCGCGCTTGCATTGCAGGCGCACCCCCCCAATAACGGACACAGACAACATTGAAAGTGGATAACAGCATCGGGCCACATTTATTGATTCAATGCCCTAGTCCGAATTATAAATTTGTATTGGTAAAACGACCAATCATAATTCATAAGGCAAGCAGGCCGAAGTAACACTGGTAAGGTACCACCCCAAAATTGCCAACGGCAATTGGTTACAATGTATCAATTTGTATCAATTTGTTTGTTGACAACAAACAAATTGTTGACCGTAGTCAATAACTAACTCATGACCCCACCCTCTGACACGTATCCGTGAAATCACAGGGGTGATGCATGCTGGTTAGCAATCGTCATCACCCCATCGCCTGGTTCGTCATTGACCGGACAACGTTTAACTAATTTATTCCTGTCTAGTGTTGTCCAGTCAATTGCGAACCTGCCGGATACTTGTGGGTCATACTGTTTACCTTACCAGTGCTACCCGCCACACGGAGGGGCTTCAAAGAAGACCTGACGCCCCCTCCCCAGACCGTCAGCTCGGTCAACAGGCCTGCTCGCCAATCACCCAACAGGAGGTCCATACCTCCTCGCGACAGATGGACCCCATCCCCTGCGTACAAGTCATAATTTTGTAGGCTAATATCGGGGTGATGACTGACCCGTCCCCAAGCCCTGTCGGCAAGAAACCGCGCCACCGCCCTATTGACCGTGCGCCTAGCGCGGTCAAGGGCCAGGAGGTTAACGCCCCCTCTATAGGAATGGCGCGGGACAATGTCCGCAAAACCAGGGTTGTGGCAGGCCAGACATAATGCAAGTAGGCGAGGTCCTCGCAAATCGCATGCTTAAGCTATAAGCCGGTGACCTGGCCCAAATCATTGCCCCCCAGGTGGATGATGAGAATGTCAGGCGGGTCAGCACCCAGGCCAGAAAAAAGGAAAGGCCGCAGCTCCCACCATAACATCCCAGGCTTACCATGCCATGTGAGACTGGCGTGTTCACCCAGTCCCAGTCGGGGTCCCCACTCTGTCGCCGCAGCGTAACGCGCTGCCCTGTGCACATAGCTGTGGCCCACCAGCCATACTGTCACCGGTGTAATACGACACCCAGGGTCTGTAAGAAAATTGAGAAAAATTCAGAAAAAGACGGGAAGGTGACTGGATTGGTACTCATGGCGGAAGTGGGCGCACATAAAACTGAAAACATTGCGAGCCCCACCTCCCCATGCTGCGTATGCCAGCCCCAGAGTACCCAAAAGCAGCTGCTGTAGAGGCTGCACCAGTACGGAATGAATGTGTGCCATAACGGGCACCTGTGAGGGCACTCCCTGTCACCTTCCAAAACTGAAATTTAGTAAGGGGAGACCCATCTTGGTGACAGAAAAACGGGCCGTGGTGCATGCCACGCAGTGCCAGGAACTCCTGTAGGGCACCAACCGGACAGATGTCTGCCAAAGAACACCGTAGCAGTCTTACACCACTGCCTACGCCATGCTGATCTGTATTAGAGGAGCGTATCCTCAACTGGGCCCAGTCTTTGGCAACATAGACATCCTCGAGTTCCAGTGCCCTACAACTTGCATCCGCCTTATACAGCATCTCAAGCTCGCTGTCGCGGAGCGCTCCAAAAAGGCCACCGTTGTAGCCGCATGAAGTGGGCTGCCTCATTTCCAAAACAGAGGCCAGGCCAGCCCCGGGCCAATTGGGTAAAACCCTGGGAAAATCTTGCATCCGCCTTACTCAGCATCTCAAGCTCGCCGATGCGGAGGGCTCCAAAAAGGCCACCGTTGTAGCCGCATGAAGTGGGCTGCCTCATTCATCGAAACTGAGGCCAGGCCAGCCCCGGGCCAATTGGGTAAAAACCCTGGGAAAATCTTGCATCCGCCTTACTCAGCATCTCAAGCTCGCCGATGCGGAGGGCTCCAAAAAGGCCACCGTTGTAGCCGCATGAAGTGGGCTGCCTCATCTATCAAAACAGAGGCCAGGCCAGCCCCGGGCCAACTGGGTAAAAACCCCTGGTAAATGGGGTGGCAGTCGGCCGGGGAACGCCCGCGCACGCGCACCCACCCCTCCCAAACATGTCTCACCCGGAAGTCATTGGTGCCGTCCACACGACCTCCCACTTTGGCCACAAAAGCCAACCCGACAGCTGAGATGCTATGGTGCGTGGTGCAAGGCCCTAGGCATACAGGTAAACCATGAACCGCAGAACATGGGCTACTGGGATCGGCCAGGTTCCTGGCAGTCGGAATCGGGTACATAATACTCTGAAGGAACTAAATGCGTGGTGATACGCCTTACTCATGCATGGCGCTAGTGACAGGCCAATCGCCCGGTTCACCTCTCCTCGCCAACGTTCCATCTCTCGTCCAGGAGTGGCGAGGGAAATTCCTCCGCATCCGGGGGCCGAGGCACGGAACCGGGAGATCTGCAGGCGGGACAAAGCAGCAGCAATATCATTATCAACCCTTGGGACATGCCTGGCCCTGCAGGGAACGTTGAGGCACAGGTTGCATAACACAAACCAACACACTAGCCCCATAACCCCGGGCGATTTGGAAATCTGTGCAGTGACGATGCGGACAACAGCCGCGTTGCCATGCCAAAATTGCACAACTGAGTTGGCCCACTCCTTGCCCCATAGCATCAAAGCACCCAGGATAGGGAAACATTCCAGATACGTGAGACCATGCAGGCGACACTTGCCTGCCCAGTATGTTGGCCACCCACCATAGGCCCACTTCCAATTGAAGTACATCCCGTAAACCCAGGAATCCTGAGGCATTGGACTGCATCTGAAAGCAAGGGGGAGCCAAGAGATCAGACCCCAAAATGACACCCCGGTGAACCACCTCTGGATCTATGGCCAGACAAGCACGTCTGCCCCGATACCCCGGGTAAATCTGAGCCTGTGGTGGGGCCTGGAGAATCCCGCCAAGGCATCGCACCAGCGCAGAGCAAATGCCCTGCCCGGTGCTATGACCCTGCCAGCTAAACTGGGGTGACCCCGTAGCACCAAAAGTTCCCTCAGTGATGCCATGCGCTCGGCCAGCCAGACCGAGACAAGGGCCACTAGCTTTGGGACCTTATCCCACTGCAACCTAGAATCCTGCGCTACCGTGTTACTCTCCACCCCAGGAATACTAGCTGTGGAGATGGGCCCTCGGTCTTTTCAGGCGCTAAAGGGACACCCAGTTCCTCCATTAGCGTCTGAAATGTGTTGAGGAGACGTGTGTACGTGTCCCAGCCCCGTTCAGCCCCGAATAAAACCATCCAGGGAATGGGCTACAGACCGGGACCCTGACCTGCGGACAAAAGCGCAATCTAGGAAAGTGGTGAAACGCTCGAATACCGAGCCCCAATGGAATAGCCAAAAGGCATGGCATCATTGAAATAATATGCTCCCCAGGACGGGATGCAGGGACAGGGCCAGCGACCCTGCCCGCATAGACCCTATTGTCAAAGCTAACAGCAGCCACCTCCTCCCTCCCCTTAAGGGATAAAAGATTGGGGGCATCCTGAGGGGACCTATTACCCATGAAAGGGATCCGGAACCCCTGCCTAAAACCCTGAAGGAGAGAACCCGCATCCTCTCCCTTCAGGTACCATGGGAGCCACGCTCCAACATGTCCACCTTAACTGGGGAGAGAGCCCTTCGGTGAACTAGATCCATCTGCGGCAGTCTTGCCAGCCCCCTGTCTGCCCCACCCTCTGCCCCGCATCCTTCTAGGCCTGGGACAGGCAGAGGCCGCATGGGGGCCAACACAGTTGGGATACTTCTGTCTGTATTGCAAGTCTTCCCCTCAGAGGAGCCATTGGACAAGAAAGTCCAGCACAGCAGGCGGGCTGGAACCCCCCGCCCCGCCCCGCCCCCTGGCAGGTGACCTATGCTGGGGCCGCCTGCTGAACCGCATGCCCACAATGGTATATCTCCCCGGGCGCAGGGCGCGTGGGCGTCACGTACAAAAGCCGCGGCCTCTGGCCTGGCTAATCCCGCCTAATCTCGGGGTGCGGGGAATTCCGCCTACGGCATTCCTCGTCACAAGCCAACCACGCTGGGCCCGGAAAGTAAACCATCGCCCGGTGGACGTTGTCCAAATACTGGACCATCGGAATTGCCAGATCCGGCCGGGCCCTAAGGTACACCGCCATGCATATGATGCAGGCCGGCAACCATTTGGCCCACATACTTGGTGGCTTGAGACAACGTGCCTGCCACTATCCTTCTCATTCTGCCCCTCCCTCTCTCCTTGATGGGCACCTTGTTTAGGAGCGCGAAGATATCCACGCACTCCCCCCGCCAAATTTACTCTCTGGCGGCCTGTGCCAAGCGGTCACTCAGCGGTAAGGAATAGGGGCTTGGACCAACCCGGCCACCCAAAACATTCCCCTCAGGGTAGGGAACACCCCCCACCACGGGGCCCTGGGTGTTAGCTGTCATCGCCGGGTGAGGCGTCAGCGGGTACACCGCCGCACCACCCGCGCGAGGCCAAGGCCATTGAAAAGCCCCCCCCCCATTGGGAATGTGTGTGGATGTACTTGCTTACGCCGTATACTCACATGCTGCACCCCCGCGGGCCGCCCCCACCGGGGGTTCCGGCCCACTGGGGGCGTCGGAGCTCACGACCGACGTAGAGCTCATCACCGGGGCCTGACCCGCACCTGGCTGCTGGCTGGGGAGCTGCGAGGCAGTGGGCGAAACCGCGCCATGCGCCTGCAGCAGCTCAACCCTCCCTGTCGGCTGTTGTCCTCCTGCCGGCAGCGCCTCAAAAGGAACCCCAAAGGGAGGGCCCCAGCCTGACTGGCCCGAGCCAACGACGCTTCAAGGGCCGCCAGGCGGGCCAGTAAGGCTTCCACGTTGACCTAGGGCCAAGGGCCGGCCGGCCCGCACGGTCCAAGGCGTGGGTACAGGTCGCTGTACCCCAGGACCCGAATATGGCCATTGGCCAACACCGAAGCCCGGCAGGGTCGGTGGAGAAACCTGCCAAGGCAGGGGGACGCACCACCCCCCAAGGCTAGAGGGCCCCAGGAGAGGCTGCGACCCAAGAGCAGCAGGCCCAACCTGGTGGGCGGGTGCAGGAGCGGTGTCCACCGCTCGCGGGCCGCGGGCCGGAGCCCCTACCGCGCCCGCAAATTGTTCGCCCGCTCCGGGCCAAGGGGCGATAGACCCCATTCCGCCGGTCCCGGCAGGGGCCTGCAAAGGCTGCTGCTGGGGAGGCGGCACCGCGGTCCTCCGACCCGGGTTGCGCCTCCTAACAGCGCGAGCCGCACTCCAAGCTGCCTTCTTCTTCGAAGGCATCTCCACCGAAGCAAAGGGAAGCCGAAAAGGAAGAATCGCTACCAAAAGGCTTCCCGGTAAGCTAAAGAGCGACGGAGACACAGGGGAAAAGACTTCTCCGCTCCGTCGCTGAGGTAAAATGGCAGCTCGGCTGCCTTGTGGCCACCCCTTTTATAAGGGAGCTGGCCACGCCCCTAACTACCCGAATTCTCTGTCCTGGGGGGGGGCCCGCAAAGGGCGCGGCGGCCATTTTGGCGCCGCGCTTGCATTTTGGGTACAGTAGAAATTAATGGGAAATACCACATCCTCCAGGGCAATGTAAATACACAGGGTGAGTGATGTATATAATGTATCATGGAATATAATTGGCAAGGGTAAAAATAGAAATATTATAATTTTAAATAATTGCGATTTGAATAGAAATTAGATAAAGTAGGAAGAGAATGGATATTAATGGTAAAAAGTAAAATTGCGATATAGATTATTGTGATAATAAATTACTAAAGGGATAATTAAGTTGGATGTTAAAGGTTTTTTAGATATATATACATCTATATTTTTATTGTTTGTTAGAGTTGTATTTTTCTTCTTTTTTTGCAATAATGTCAAATGTATTATTCTTATGTCTTTCTTTTTTCTTTGTTTTGTTTTTTCTTGAAAATTAATAAAAAAATTTTTTAAAATAAAAGGATCGAGAGTGCTAGGCTGGGACAGTGTAGGGGTCCACATGGCCGGAATAGGGGAGTATTCCACAAATTCTCCTTGAAATCGGTTCCTAGAAGAAACTTCTGGGTCAATGTTGGCTGGCTGCTGACCATTACCTCTGTCCCCTGGGTTAAAACGGGTGGGGGCAACCCTAGTGTTGAGTGTCTGTATTTGTCTTGTGGGGCCAGTACTCTGGGTCTCAATTTATCCACGTGCCTCTTCCAGATCAGACCAGTGGCTGTTTCGATTCTGTAAGAAACAGGACCAGTCTGATCGATCACAAACCCAGGCACCCACGTAGGACCACCAGCTGCATAATTGTGGTCCGGATGAGAAACCCTTCTGGTGTTGGATTGCTATATTTGTGCCTTTGTCCTCTACCCTAGAGGGATCCAATCTGTCCAGCAAGGATGACAGTTTCCTTCTCTGGAGCAATTCAGCAGGCAACAGCCCTGAGGCAAGGGGGGTGAGCGTATATGTGAAAAGAAACTGGCATAACTGGAGCTCCAAATCCCCTTCACCCATATGCCAAAGTGCATCTTTAGTTGTGCACACCTGCTACTCTACCTGGCCATTGGTGGCTGGGTGGAATGGGGCGGCAGTGATGTGCCTAATTGCATTCCTTTTCATGAAGGATTGGAATTCTGCAGATGTGAATGTGGATGCATTGTTGGACACCAGCACATCTGGAAGTCCAAATGCTGCAAACAGCCTTCTTAGGTGCATTATCGTGGTGGCTGAAGTGGTATTAGGCACCCTAATCACTTCCAGCTACTTAGAGAATGAATCCACTGTGACAATCCGCTTACACCCAGGCCAAGCTTTTTCAGCTTCCTGACGATGGGATTGCAATAGTGTGCCAGATCTGGCCCTCTCTGTTCAGGCTTCTCCATCAGGCAAATCAGGTAGCATCGAGCGAAGAACTCACTCCAAGTCTCTTCAAGCATTTTCATAATTGTATTACAAGCACAGCAAAGTCCCAAAATACATTCCAGTAAAAGATCAAAAGCACATAGTTACAGCAATCTGTTGAGGGGGGGGGGGAGAAGGCTGGTCGCCCCCCTCTTTCCAAGAGACTACATTTTGGCTGTTTGCCAGCCAGCTTTCCAAGAGAGACTCAATGCTTGTGTGAGGGTATCTTCCTCTCGGACAAGACCCCTCCCATCAGAATCCTCCCTTTGACCCTCCTTCTTAGGGTTTACCCCCAATGACCTTCCAGCAAGAAGACAGGTCAATCACACACCAGGTTCCACCCCTTCTTCCCCAAGTCTGCCATGTGGCTATGGCTCCCAGGTGTCGCCATCTTGCAGGGGCATCTCCCCCCTCTTCCAGGAGGCAGGAAACATGGAATGAGGACCTTCATTCCATGACACCCCCCTCATTAGGGTGACGAAAACCAGGATTTTCTTGTAAAATCATGCTTTTCATCATAGTTCACTGTATGCATTTTTAAAACAGGCAAGCACATTTCTTTTCTTCCTTACAAGAAAGTTTCTCTAACAATTCTAGCAAACAACAACACATATCATGTTAACATTTCCCACTCCCCAATTACATGAGTAATCACATCAGCAGAGCATTTCAAAATCATAGCATGAGCATACAATGTAACATTTAACAAATTTAAAAAGGTTTTCAGGTTTTATAATACAAACAAAGCCAATTCATCTTTGAAGTCCACACACATTTTAGTCCAATTAAAATGTCCAATTTAAGAGTCCAAATGTTGATTGAAGATCTCTTCTTCTCAGATTAGAATTTAAACACCAACTTCTCTCCAGCACAGTTCTTGGTAGGGCAAGGCTGGAATTAGGCCGTGAGTTAATTTACACTGAATTCACAAGACAACCAGGCAACCCTCCAAACAAGCACATTTTTTCAGCTACTCACTCAGTCCTTAGGACAAGACAATAACAAAACAACCAGGAACAAGATTACCCTCCTTTTCCTTCCACTTGGCAATCGCACAAGACCTCCAAAACTGCACGGGGTTTCCAAAAGTCTCCAGGCATATCTCCAGAAATTTCAGCATCCCCTTCTCTTCCTCTAGTCTCAGAGGCAGCTTCCCCACTACCCTGTGCATCTTGCAGGAACTTCATCTGCCTAGAAGCACCTCTGGGGGGGCCGTGGCTGATGCTTGGTGAATCGCTGAACTTTCTGGTCCGATTTCCTGATTCGTATTCCATCCACGTTTCATCCACTGTGTTTGTCCTGGCTCACCCACGACCGAAATCTGTGCAGCTAACTCAGGGGCATGTGGACTAGTGCAGTTTAGGGTACAGTACTTACAAACAACCAGATGGTACCTTTTCTTCCTCTAGTCTTGGCAATCTTCCTCGGGCTTCCAAGAGTCTTCAATTCCTGCTCACACCAAGACAGCGTAGATAGCTTAATGGAAGTAGCAGTCCTCTCCCTTCCCGGAATTGACTTGCCCACTTTGGCTATTCACCCAGCCAGATCCGCTGCACAACCATCTCGGCTTCCAGTGCAGAGACCACAATCAGCTCTCAGACCATCTCTAGCATGAGGATTGATTCTTATCTTGTAGGCCATCTTTTCTCCTCCTCTCTCCAGACACAGAACAAACAAAAAATCAGGAACAGGCAAAAAAAATCACTTTCTCACCAGTGGGCCAGAAATGCGGGCCATAACACTCTTCTTCCGTGGATGATGGAATTACTTCCTTTCTATCTCCAAACACAGGAACAACAACAGCAATGACAAAAAATAATTCTTCTCACCCAGTGGGCCAGAAATGTGGGTCGGAACGTGGGCCAGAACATCCCATATTCGCTGCCACCATGTGACAATCTGCTTACACCCAGGCCAAGCTTTTCCAGCTTCCTGACGATGGGATTGCAATTGTGTGCCAGATCTGGCTCTCTGGGCCAGATCTGGCCCTCTCTGTTCAGGCTTCTCCATCAGGCAAATCAGGTAGCGTCGAGCGAAGAACTCACTCCAAGTCTCTTCAAGCATTTTCATAATTGTATTACAAGCACAGCAAAGTCCCAAAATACATTCCAGTAAAAGATCAAAAGCACATAGTTACAGCAATCTGTTGGGGGGGGAGGGGGAGAAAGCTGGTCGCCCCCCTCTTTCCAAGAGACTACATTTTGGCTGTTTGCCAGGCAGCTTTCCAAGAGAGACTCAATGCTTGTGTGAGGGTATCTTCCTCTCGGACAAGACCCCTCCCATCAGGATCCTCCCTTTGACCCTCCTCCTTAGGGTTTACCCCCAATGACCTTCCAGCAAGAAGACAGGTCAATCACACACCAGGTTCCACCCCTTCTTCCCCAAGTCTGCCATGTGGCTATGGCTCCCAGGTGTCGCCATCCCCCCCCCTTCCAGGAGGCAGGAAACATGGAATGAGGACCTTCATTCCATGACATCCACAACCAACAAAAATAGGGCACCCCTAAATGGACCTGCAAAATCTATGTGCAACCTGGACCACGGCCCCCGAGCAGAATCCCATTCCCGAGAGGGAAGGTGGGATTGCTTTGGGTGAGAGGATTGACAACTGGTACAAGTGCCGACCATTTGTTCTATGTCTTGGTCCAGTTGAGGCCACCAAAAGTAGCTACGGGCAAGGGCTTTGGAACAGACAATTCCCGGGTTGTCTTGTGTGATGTAGATGTAAAACCTTTTTCCTGAGAGTGACAGGAATGACCACCCACTGGCCCCATAAAAGGCAACCTTGTTCCACTGACAGTTCAAAATGCTTGCGGTGGAATATTCTGAATTCCTCGGCTAGAGGAGAGACAAGCCAGCCTTTTTTTACCCAATATATTACTTTAGTCATTGTTACATTCTTGGCCGTAGCCTTGGCTATATCTGAGGGGACAACTGGGGGTGAGTCAAAAGCCTCAATCATAAGGACCTGGTGGTTGCTTTCGATCTCACAATCAGCTTCCCTGACCCCTGGCAGTGGAGAATGTGACAGGGCATCAGCGTGGCTGATGTTCTTGCCGGGCCTGTGCACCAAAGTAAAATCATATGCATTTAGGAAAATTGCCCAATGCAACATCCTTGGGGACAGAATTTGAGGCGCGGGCTTCCCGTTCACAAAGATTCCAAGGAGGGGCTTGTGGTCCGTTACGATGGTAAAAGGTCTTCCGTAAAGGTAATCATGGAATTTCTTAGTGCCAGCCACGATTGCCAACACCTCCCTGTCTGTCTGAGCGTAATTTTTCCTCATGCTTTGAGAGTGAACGGGAATAGAATGCTATGGGGGCTTTCCTCCCGTCATTTAGTACATGGCATAACACAGCTCCCACCACCATAGGGGATGCATCACCCACAAGTACAACTTCATTGTTAAGATCAAAATGAATTAATACAGCATCCAAAGATAGCAGCCTTTTAAGCTCTAGGAACGCTTTCTCCTGGCAATGGCCCCAGTGCCAAACAGTATCTTTCTTAAGAAGCCGATGTAATGGTTCGACAACTGAGGCTTTGCGATGGAGAAAAGTGTGATAGAAGTTTAACAATCCTAGAAATGATTGCAATTCGGCTTTACATTTTGGCCTGGGTGCATTTCGCACGGCCGTCACCTTGGAGTCAGAGGGCATGATACCTTGGGTGTAATTCGGTACCCCAGGAACTCCACTTCCTGTGCCAAAAACACACATTTGTCTCTTCTGAGACGTAGACCGGCCCTCTCAAAATGTGAGAGGACTCGATCAAGCCTGGCCACTAATTCAACGGTGTCCTTAGCGGTGATCAGGACATCATCAAAATGTGGCAGGACACCGGGAAAACCTTTTAAAATACATTATACAAGATATTGAAATATTCCGGGGGCCGCATTCACCACGAATTGTAGTCGAGTTACCTTAAATGCCCCCCTATGCATTACTATGGTCTGGGCTATGGCAGCAGCAGGAGACACAGCCAATTGTTGGTAAGCCTGGGCAAGGTCAAGTTTTGCGAAGCAATTTCCTCCATGCAAGGAGGCAAGAAGGTGGCTTACCATGGGCACAGGATGTGTGTTCGGGTGAATAGCTTTATTGATGGTACACTTGTAGTCAGCACATATCCTGACCTCCCCATTACTTTTCAAAGCAGTCACTATTGGTGTATCCCACTCTGCGGAGTCCACTGGCACTAGGATGCTCTGCCCCACCAGTTTGCCCAGCTTGGCTTCTATCTTCTCCTTTAAAGCAAAAGGTACCCGGCGTGGCTTCATCCGGATGGGCCGGACAGTTGGGTCAAGCTCAAAGTCCACAGGGGGTCCTTTGTATAACCCTAAACCCTTTTTGAACACCTCAGGATGTGCAGCACAAACGTCCCAGATTAGGTCAGCGTCTATTGCATGAATGCCAGAAAGCCAGATTCTCAGGGGCCTAAACCATTGGGTCCCAATAAGACAGTTAGTGCCTTGCTTAACTACAACCAATGGCAAGGAGGTGCAAATGTTTTTGAATTTGACCAGGAAATTTCCCACCCCCAGGACCAGAATCTGGCAACCTTGCACATCCCGGAGGGAAGTTTTAAAAGATTTGAGCTTGGGCCAAGAGGCAGGGGGAATTCTCAAAAACTCCCGCTGTGGGATTATGGAAAAGGTAGTACCTGAATCCACCTCCATCTTGAAAGGGACATCCTGCAGACTCAGGTCTGCGAAGAAATGCTCACTGACGATGCCCACTTGGCACGGCTCAGGCTCTGGTGACACTTTGGTGGTGGACGTTTTGTGGTGATGACTCTTCTTGGACGCAAGTGCTGGAGTTCTTTGCTTTTGCTGTTGGCATACTTTAGCAATGTGCCCTCATCGCCCACACTTGTGGCATTCCGCGGTGTGGAAGGGGACTTCCTGCGGTCATGCCGGGCTCCGCAGCCATCACACTTGCAAAGGAATTTCTTCTCCCGATCGTCACGGTGCTCTCGGTGCTTTCGTTGGACTGATCGGACTTCTCCCTCTGCGTTGCTGGACTCCAATGAAGAGGTGGAACCAGGTGAAGCTGAGGAGGATAAAGATGGATTTTGCTGAGCTTGTACATCTGAGTTGGTGCCACTGGTGGTGGCGTGGCAATGCCAGAAAAGCTTGATGCTGGACCGTGCGGCCTCAGACACTACTACCTCTTCTAGGACAGCCTTGAAAGTTAGCATCTTCCTGATCATGAGGTGACATTGAGCATCTTCATCCCTCATTCCAGCCAGCAGATGGTCCTGGAGTGCTTCTTCGATGTTGTCCCACTTGCACGGGGCGGCAGTAATGCGCAGAGTGGTGGCGTAGTCTGCAATGGACTCCCCAGGTCGCTGCTCCCTTCTGTGGAAGGCAACCCTGGCCAGGAAGATTGAGACCTCTGGCTGCAGGAGTGCGGACATGATTTTTGCGAGCGGCACCACATCCATGTCCCTTGGGAGAATGAGGTGGGTTGCCAGTTCAATTGTCTCAGAACCGCACTGAGCGAGGAAACAGAAGCGCTTCTGGTCTTCGTCAGTGATCTTCTGCGAGGCCATTGCATGGCAGAATCGGCGTTCGTTTGTTGCCCATTTCTCTGGATGCGCTGGGTCAAATGTTGCTGCCGTGTGGGGACGCCATCCCACCTTTGTCACCAGTTTCGTGTTCAGGGAATGAAGAAGCAGACAAGTGAAGTAGTGAAATTCAGCTCTTTAATAGTGGGGTTTGAACACAGTTTGGATGGGGCAAAACTTGGACTTATATACACTATAAACAGTAATAGTAACAATAATACAACAAGCCCATTGGCTAACAGAGTGTGCACATTCTTGATCCACTTATTTGCATAAGAATAGATACATGAGAAAAGATACATTCCACTCCTGTCAGAAAACACAGTTTACATACATAACAAGAAAGCTACAATATTTTTGCATTTGTGATGAGAAAGGCAAAATACAGATTGTTCCAGATGATCACTGAAGGTGAAATAAATGAGAAAAGAAGTGCAGAAAGGAAACATATGTTGGCTGAACAACCTAGGAGACTGGTTTAGATGCAACACAAAGAAGCAACTATTGCTCAGAGTTGCTGCATCTAAAGTTAAAATAACTATGACAATATCCAACATTCAATAAAAGAAGAATAAGAAAAAATGGAAGGACTATGGGCACTTACTCATATTTTTCCAAGTTGCATCCCCTTTCACTGAATTCCATATTAGTCTCAGAAGGAATCTATTCACTTGTACAGAATATGTAAAACAGATCATAACAGGAATCAGCACATCCTACATTCTGATTGCATACACTAATGTGAGAATGGTACAGTAGATTTAACTGGTTTTAGATTCACTTATTCAGTATTTATAGAGTGGGATATTGGTAAATACACATGCACAGGTCTGACAGATAGATAGCCTAGGGAGAATACTTTACAGGAATTTGTCCAATATGTTTTGCTCATTATCAATGTGTTTGGCACAGTTACCTGAAACCTAGTGGGGATGTCTATTTTTAGTTGAGCTGAATATTATTTATAAATTGTTTCCTCTTGCTGGACCTTTTTATTCTATTCTACAATTACAAAAAAGTCAATGTGAATTTATTAGAGATAAATAGAAGAGAACAGAAGAAATGGTCTCTGTGTTTGATTTTATTTGACTTGTATGGATATTTCATTCATTTTGTTACATCATCAATAGCTGAAGCAGCAGAGAAGATGGAGAGAAGCAGCAGCGACAAAATATATCATACAGGCACTGGTTACTGTTTCATTGCCAGCAACAGATGTCATTGTTATCCCATTCAAATGAATTTTAAATTTGCCATTGTTTTCATTGGGCAATAGCCTTAAGCAACCATGTCACTTCAGAATGAAAATAAAGGTAGGAATAAGGAGAGGAATGGTGGGGGAAAGACTATGGGTGCATAAGCTTAAAAGACTGTTTAAAAAGGAAAGAAAACAAAGGCAAACATTGGAAAATGTCACTGAATAAATGTCACCATGTTTGGAACAATGAATGGATTCTGAGGGCAATTAGTAAATTGTCCTGTACACAGTTAACAGTCGTGTACACAGATCATTTGGATGTAGAGCCTTTTAACCACATATATTATTGCATATCTGAGCCTGAGGTGCTGCAAAATCTTCATGCTGGTAAGATACAAATTGTCAAATTACTCCAAGCACCTTTGCATCATTCAATATTAATATACAGTGACACAAAACCTACTGATGAGTTGAATTCGTTAAAAATGACTGGCATTAAGCATGTCTGTCTGTCTGCCTGTCTTCCTTCCTTCCTTCATAACACTTTCATACCACCTTATTTACTAACTAGCACTAGTCTGGGAAGTGAAATACAAGTAGCATTCCCAAAAACCACCCAACCCACAGAAGTCAAATCCCACTCATGATATAATGTCAATAAAATCAAGAACACTAAACAGACACATGAACAAATCAATCCATGGTGGTTAAAATCTGATTAAACTCACATCAGACAGCCTATAAATTGGGTTGGATCCAGATATACAGTACCTATATAACTGAAGGTATGCACTTATACCTAGTGTGTATAAAAACACATAGGATTTTCCTGTGAGTTTTCTATCAGTTTTATCTAGGTGGTGTTGCCTTTGTTATTTTTACTACAAAGAAATAGCCTTACAAAGGTACAAAATGTGCATAAATTGCTTACATGATGATTTACTAAGATATTTGTGAAATTTATTGTTTCTCCTACTACTACTACTACTGACAGAAGCATCTCCTTCAGAAAGATTCTGCCCAGACGAGTTATCTGTACTCAGGGTCCCCCACCACCACGACCACCACCACCACCACCACGAGGGATGCCTGGAAGATGACTACAAGGAACTGAGCCTTCTCAATAGGGGCCTCAGAAAGTGCTTTACCCTAAGTTTCCATCTGGCTCTCTCTCTCTAAGTTTTCAGGAAGGTCATGAAGACTGAACTTTTCAGAGAGGCTTTTCAGAACATTTATATATATATATATTATTATATATATATTATATATATATATATTAATATATATATATATATATATATATATATGAGGCCCCCACTGAGAAGGCTCAGTTGAATGGCCTTTTGACCAAAAGGGCAGTATAAAATCTAACAGACAGAAAAGAAGCATCACATATGTATAGCAGGATAGGCAAATGTATAAATATCTGCCCTGGCCAAGAGAGAAGTATAAAAATCTATCGATTAATCAAACAAACAAACAAACAAACAGCACTGTGGTCCTTTGGATTTTAGATGCAGCAGCTCTCAACATTGTTGAGCATTTCACAACTATGATGCTCTCTAGCTCTGAACTACAAAAAGGCGGCATGAGAAAGGCTGCAGAAATTTATGCTCGCTGGGTTTACTAGTCTCTGACCTGTGTGATGATACATTGGTGAAGTACATAAAAAAGAGAAAAGATTAAATATGAATCTTGGGAATCACTTCCCTCATTATAAGCTCTTATGGGCAATAAAGAGTAAAAAACTTGCTCTCTACATTTTGAACTCTCTTACATCTTTTTTTAAAAGATATATAAGTATATAACAACTCTTCAGCCAACCATTATGGGATTTCTGGGCTTTAAAATGAAACCTTTGAAATCTTGCTTTATGGGAAATATTTAGAATATGGACTCCCAAAGCACCCTGGCACAAACAGTATAAATCAGGAGGTGATAGAAATTAGTGGACACCACTAAGATGTATTTGGCAGTTCTCTAATGGCTATTTAAGTATTCCTTCCAACTTATTTTCCAAAAGAAATAAAACCAGGGGAAAGTAATATTATCCTATGTCTAAATACAGAGGAAGGATGCAATCTATTTTCTTCTGGAAAAATGAAAGAAAAGAAACACTTCCATGAAGCTGAACTGATCTGTGGAAAACCTGCAGCATGAACCAATGATAATATTGATTTGATTCTTTTATGAGGCACCCACTTGAAATTGCCTTTTCATAACCTCGCATGTTACTTTTCCCATATAATAATAAATATGTTGTATTTAAGCAGACTGCCAAATTCAGTCAAAATTTACATTCCCATTTAAAGTGTATTGGGATTCCCACTAAGGCTGTAGTTCTGGACAACAAAGGAAGTCCATGAAATAGTGGGAATAATAGTGTAAAACAAACACAGCCCCCAGCTCGCAGGATACTGGAGTGCAAGTGCTATATACATATACAGTAAAACCCTGGGTTATGATGGAGGTCTGTTCCTTTTTAAAAATTTATTTACATTTTCCATTAGAATTCACATCAATACACAATAACACAAAACATACACAACAACAAAAATTAGGACCGCTGGATCCTGTTCTCATTCCTATTTGCCTACGTACACCTCCATCTCTATTGTTATTTTAATCATAACAGTCTCAATTTACTTTATACATCGTTATAATTAACTATTCACAGACATCCTTGGCCCCCTCCCACTACCCACCTGGTGCTAACCATAAACTTACTAGCATTCTCTTTGAGCTACTCTCAGTATCCTGTGTAACTATTTCTCCTCCCATAATTTATATTCATCCTGACTGGGTCTTTGACCTTCTTTATTTGTCATTGCAAATGTTGCAAAAGGGCTCCAAATTTCCCAAAATTTATTCTTTTTTGTCAATCCCTTTTTTACCCTTAATTCAGTAGTTAGTCATTTAAAGCCAGGCACCAGGCACACTTATACCATCTTTCTTTACCTATATCAAATTTGTTTTTTCCAGTTTATGGCTATCAGTTGCCTGGCTTCTGATAACATTAATAAGTGTTCCTTCTTATCCCCATCCAGGTTTATCTCCTCCACCTCACCTAACAGAATAACTTTTGGATTTAACTTGACCTCTTTCCCTAAAATTTTCCTTAACTCTTCCTCAATGATTTTCCAGAAACTCCTTGCATATGTGCATTCCTACCACATGTGTAGGTATGTACCTTTTTGTATTTCACATCTCCAACAGTTTTCTGAACTTCCACATTTCATTTGGGCTAGTCGTACGGGAGTCATATACCATCTCCAAAACAATTTACTCATGTGCTCCCTTTCCTTGATAGATAGGTAATTCATTATACATTGTTTCCATTTCAAATTTCATTTTTCTTCATGAATTACTATTCCCAAATCCTTTCCCCAGGTTCAGTCAATATTTTTTGTGGTTCATCGTTCTTGTTCATAATTTGATATAATTTGCTCACCAGACACTTATTCTCCATGAGCCCCCTCCTTAATTTATATGTTATATCCTCAAATTGGGTTAGTTCTCTATCAGAATATGTTTTCTTTCTCACTTTTTTATCCCATTTCTCCATCTGAATCCTTTGAAACCAATTCAGTCTCAAATTCTGGTATAATTTTTCCCTTTTTGTTGATCTTTACCTACTTCCGACCACTGTCTTAACAGTATTATCTCATTCTCTATTAATAATTGTCTCAATTCTTTGCTATTCCTTAAGGGGAATTCCTGCGAATCTGTCAATTCTAATATCGACAAAACACCTGGAGCAAGTTTACTTTTTATCCCCTTCCAAACTCCGTATCGATCCTGCAAGGTTTTATTTTCCAATTTCAGTTTCAAAGTTTGATTCGATAGAAAAATACCTCCTTTAATCGGAGGTCTGTTCCAACAGCCTCCATCGTAAGCCGAAATGGTCATAAGCTGGAACCCAATTCCCCATAGGGATCCATTGAAAATAAAAAAAGTTGCTGACCTGACCGAAAATAATCAATAAAAAATACAATAACACCCCCCCATTCAAAAAAAATTCCCCACCCCCACAAAATGGACAAAGCGATTTCCTACCTTTTCCATGCCATTTAGGGACCTTTTCCACTCTGTTTCTACAGCCCAAAACCGCCATTTTAGATTTAAATTATCGCGTGATTTTTGGTTGTAACCCGAAAATTGGTCGTAACCTGGATTTTAATTTTAATTAAATTCCAGGTCATAACCCATGGCAAACGTAACCTGAGTCAGTCATAACCTGGGGTTTTACTGTACCTGCAACTGTAGGATCCCTCTGTGAATCAAATAGACTTAAAATATATGAATTGTGACTAGAAATCATGGTGGATCTCGGTTGAGCAAAGCATTTTGTTCACTGAGTCTTCATTCAGATGCCTACAGAAAGTATATTTCATGACTGCAGTAGCATTCTTGAAATTGTGTAGCCTGTATTGCTTTCTACAACCAACTTCTGTGTTACTACTTGCTGTCAAGTTGCTTGTGACTTATGGTGATTTTTTTCCTATGATATATAAGATGTTCAAGAAGTTGCTACTTGCTACTGTGGATTTAGATTTAGATCACCTAAGTCTTAATTCAACACTTTATCCACTATACTACACTGGCTCTAGTCTATGCTAGACCAGGGGTCAGCAAACTTGGTTCTCTAGATGTTCTTGAACTTTAATTCCCAGAAGTCCTGATCAGCAGGTATACTGACTTGGACTTCTGGTAATTGAAGTCCAATAACACCTGGAGAGCCAAGTTTGCTGATCCCTGTACTAAACTGTCCATCGTTCTGGAGATAATGCACAGCCACCATGACTAGTAACCACTAACAACATTGTCATCCAGGAGTTTAACTAGAAGGCTACTGAATGTTACTCCACCATGTGATAACAAACTCCACAGTTCAACATAAGTTCTTTGAAGAAATCTTTCTTTTTCACTCTTTCTTTTAAATATTCTGAACCTCTTAATGTTTAATCTGTCTGTATAACTACATCTTCTAGCCCAGTGATGGTGAAACTTTTAGAGACCGAGTGCCCAAATAGAGGGGTGGGGCAAACTCTGTGCTGGGGGAAGGGAGGAAGTGATCCCATTGGGTTGCTGAGCAGAGGGGTGGGGTGAACTCTGTGCTGTCACTCCAGCACATGTACCCACAGAGTGGGCTGCGAGTGCCCCCTCTGGCATGCATGCCATAGGTTCACCACCACTGTTCTATCTACCTGCTACATACCACACACAGTTTTTTATACTTTTCTCATGCCCCTTAGGTACCTCAAGAGAGCTCTCTCAAAAGAGAAAGATAGGATATGAAGAAACAAGCAAACAGCTCACTCTTCTTAGTCTATCTATATATATAAAAGAAAGATGTCCCCTTGTGTGTGCTGAATATGAATCTACACCCCTTTACTATCCACGACCACACTTCGCACACACTTACCTTGCGCATTGGAGAAGGTCAACGTCAGGGTGTCGAGTCCAGAGCGGGGGGCATGGGACCCACAAAATGGCAAAAACCACGAAAACTACAAATCCATAGTGTCTTGTGCACCAAAAGACACGAGAGGGAAGGGGCGGGGCCCTTCATTCACCCTCCTTCCTTCAGGACAGTCAAGCTCTCTCTCTCTTACTTTCTCTCTCTCTCTCTCTCTCACACACACACACACACAACTCAGGAGGAGGAATACTCACACACAGACAGATAGACAGACAGACACACACACATACACAGCCTCCAAACAACCATGGTACATCCACACATATCTATGTGTATGTGTGTGTGTGTCACAGGGAGAAGTCTGGGTTGGTATGTGTCGGAGGGCCTTCCAAGTGCCATAAATAACTACCACCACCCGGCCAACACTGGGCACTCAGCTAGTATGCAATATAATATATGTCACACATACATCCCCTCTTCTGCCTTTTGCTGAACAGGTGAAACCTATCCTGAGCTACTGTAAAACGGAATGAGATAAGATGTTCCTTCCTAACCTGACCATTAGTAGCAATTGAGATCCAAAGTACAATGAACCTTAAGGCAAAGAAATATACAGTAACTGTTCTGAAGTGAAATGTCCAAGAACAAGCCATACTTTTACTGGCCCAATTGATGCTTTTGTAGACTGAAGAAAAATATACTGTGAACTGAACAACTTGGGGAACTGATAATGGGAAACAGACCCTTTCACCCTTAGGTCACTGGTTCAATTAATTAGGTTTCAGGTTGCTAGTGACTGAAATCTGCTACAGCTGATGACTCTTTGATAGTTTTGTGAGCTAAACTGTGAATGCTTTAGACAAGTAAACCTTCCAGCACTGGAAAAAAGTGTTGTTGTTGTTTTTTTAAAAAAACACCCATACACACCAAGAAACCTTTATTTAGCATTTGCAATAATGAAGGTGAAGCATTAGTCATTGTTATGCAAAATTAGATCTTTTTAGTCCATTGCCTTAGTACACCAGGACAACAAGGCTAAGAAACAACATGAAGGACTTTCCACCATCCTCGAGTACGGATGAAGCTAGAATTAGGTAAAGGTTTCCCTTACTCAAAAGCCAGTGCTCATCTCTGTTTCAAAGCCGAAGAGCCAGCATTGTCTGCGTTTGCAGATGTTTCCGTGGTCATGTGGCAGGCATGACTAGACACCGGAGTGCATGGAACACTGTTACCTTCCCACTGAAGTGGTCCCTATTTATCTACTTGCAATTTCTTGCTTTTGAACTACAAGGTTGGCAGGAGCTGGGACAAAGACGGGAGCTCATTCCATCCTGCAGTACTCGGGAATCGAACTGCTGACCTTCCACCTCCCAGCCAGCATCTTAGCCACTTGAGTCACTGCAGTCCCTCTGAAGCTAGAATTAGAAATGGAAAAAACTGTTGATTGTGTTGTCTCCACAATGAACCAACATATTCTCATGCCTTCTGCAGATGTGTTTGACATGTTTCAGTTAATTCATTAGAAATAAACTGATCGAAGTAGTAGGGTGACTTGGTGGATATATGATATATTAGATATTATGAAATGCACAAACAGATGGTGAAAATTTAAAAATTTAGATTTGGAAAAATTATAAACAACATTGATAAAAACATTGTACCAAGGAGAGAAATGGAAGGGAGAAGTAATATAATATCGAGTCACAACTGAAATATAGTGTTATTACTGGATGTGAATTTGATGTATGTCTTTATATATTGTATTTATGTTAAAATTTAATGAAAATTATTTTAAAAAGAAAGAATGAAATAAACTGAAATTTTTGAGATATAGGCAGTGATGCACTGCAGCAGGTTCTGTCAGGTTCTGCAGAATCGGTAGCGGAAATTCCCCAGGCCATGCCCACTTGGTTGGCCATGCCCACCTCCATAATGCAGGATGTTTGGCCACACCCACAGATTTGGCCCCACCCACAGATTTGGCCAGCCCACAGAGTAGGTAGTAATTTTTTTTACAGTGCATCACTGGATATAGAGGACTTGTGGAGGAGACGAACGTAAGAACTATACACGCTAATAGTGATCCAAAGAAATATATGGAGAAAGGAAAATATTAATGAAATAATAATAATGATATCAACCATACTAACAGATATAGTCAAAGTAATTGAGTAAAGAGGAAAAAGTAATATGTAATGGTTAAGACTAATGACAAAAGATAAAAAGAAAGAACAAGAAACAAAAAAATTTCAATAGATGATATTTATAGAAAAAGGTGGAAATAACTAGAATGAGAATATATATCTTAAAAAAGATAAAATGCTGCAGGAGGGGTTGGAAACCACCAATAGATATGTTTTGTGTCTGAAGATGCATTTTGTTTTTTCTTTTCTTTATCCCCCCATGGAGGTTTATTCTTTCTTTTTCCTTTTATTATCGTACTTTGCTCTATCTTGTTGCTTTCTTTTCTTTTTGTTCTGTTTCTGTGCTAAATGAGAGTAGAATAGGAGCGTCTTTGTTGTTTTAGTATTTTTCAGTGTCTATTGTTGTCAAAAGTATACATGTGGATATTGGTATCTGATTGGAAAAATAAAACTTTATTTGCAAATAAAAAAGAAGAAATAAACTGAAATAAAGTATTCACCCAATTTGCACTGACCAAATTCAACAGGTATGACATTTTCAGCATGGAAATTTATTTGTTATCTCCTGGTTACTATGTGCAGGTTTTGGATAAACAATCATTGTATGGTTGTTATAGAATTCTCCAGCAGGCAGAATTCTGCTCTGAAATGTGGGTTTCTGACAGCTTCTTCACTAAGGAAAATTGTGAGTTATATGATTAAAAAGTGTGTGTGTGTGTGTGTGTCATGTTTTTGTGATTTTTAAAAGCACATCTAATTGGCTTCTGCTCATACCTGTCAACTTTTGGATTTGAAAATAAGGGAAATTTTGGCCACACCCCTCTGTGGGCAAGGCCAAATCTGTGGGTGTGGCCAAATATAGCAATGTGACTTGCTGGGCTCTAGTCATGCCTGCCACATGGCCATGAAAATGTCTGCAAACACAGACAGCACTGGCTCTTTGGCTGTAAATGGAGATGAGCACTGCACCCTAGAGTTGGATACGACTGGCAGATTTTACTTTCTTAGGATCAAAGATCTCTGCAGATGGTGATTGGGGCCGTGAAATAAAAAGGCAACTGATGCTTGGGAAACAAGCTATGAGAAACCTGGGGAACATAGTTAAAAGTAGAGGCATCACCTTGCAAACAAAAAATTGCATAGTCAAAGCAATGGTAGTCCCGGTGGTAATGTTTGGGTGTGAGAGCTGGACCATTAGGAAAGCTGAGCACATAAAAATAGATGCCTTTGAAATGTGGTGTTAGAAATAGGTCGATCCTAGAAGAAATCAACCCTGACTGCTCATTAAAGGTCAAATAGTAAAAATGACGCTAAAGTACTTTGGACATCAAATGAGAGGAGGGGATTCACTTGAGAAAGCCTTGATGCTGGGAAAGGTGGAGGACAAAAGAAGGGGGTGGCCAAAATAAGATGGCTAGATTGTATTGTAGATGCAATGGGCACAAAGCTATGTGGGCCAAAGAACCCTTTTCCCATTTTCTTGGGGGACTTTTCTTTCTTGTTTGCTCAGTGGCTTAAGTGACTAAGATGCTGACTGGGAGGCAGAAGGTCAGCAGTTCGATTCCCGAGTACTGCAGGACGGAATGAGTTCCTGTCTTTGTCCCAGCTCCTGCCATCCTAGCAGTTCGAAAGCAAGAAATTGCAAGTAGATAAATAGGGACCATTTTGGTGGGAAGGTAACAGCGTTCCGTGCGCTCTGGTGTCTAGTCATGCCTGCCACATGACCACGGAAATGTCTGCAGACGCAGACAACGCTGGCTCTTTGGCTTTGAAACAGAGATGAGCACTGAACCCTAGAGTCGGATACAATTGGCTTTTGAGCAAGGGCGACCCTTTACCTAACTAAGATCCCCGTGCAAGCACACTGGATCTATGAACTCTGATATTTCTCCCCGTGTATTTTGGATCTGGTCTCTCGTACAAAAAGCAGCTTCTTGCTCTAAAAAATGGCCACTGTAGGAATCTCTGACTGTGATGGCGAACCTTGGCACTCTAGAAACGACTTCCTTTCGAGCAAGGGAAACCTTTACCTTTAGCATATAGTGATCAAGCACTTCCCTCCAGCCCCCCCCCTCCCAAGTTAACTCTAGAATAGAAACGGAACACACACACCCTCTCTCTCTCATATAGTGTAGGAATCTCTGACTGTGATGGCGAACCTTGGCACTCTAGAAACGACTGTCTTTCGAGCAAGGGAAACCTTTACATTTAGCATATAGTGATCAAGCTCTTCCCCCCCCACCCGTAGAATCTCTGACTGCATCGGCGAACCTTGGCACTCTAGAAACGACTGTCTTTCAAGCAAGGGAAACCTTTACCTTTAGCATATAGTGATCAAGCACTCCCCCCCCACCCATAGAATCTCTGACTGTGATGGCGAACCTTGGCACTCTAGAAATGACTGTCTTTCGAGCAAGGGAAACCTTTACCTTTAGCATATAGTGATCAAGCACTCCCCCCCACCCATAGAATCTCTGTGATGGCGAACCTTGGCACTCTAGAAACGACTGTCTTTCAAGCAAGGGAAACCTTTACCTTTAGCATATAATGATCAAGCACTTCCCCCCACCCATAGAATCTCTGACTGTGATGGCGAACCTTGGCACTCTAGAAACGACTGTCTTTCGAGCAAGGGAAACCTTTACCTTTAGCATATAGTGATCAAGCACTTCCTCCCAGCCCCCACCCACCCCCTCCCAAGTTAACTCTAGAATAGAAACAGAACACACACACACCCTCTCTCTCTCATATAGTGTAGGAATCTCTGACTGTGATGGCGAACCTTGGCACTCTAGAAACGACTGTCTTTCGAGCAAGGGAAACCTTTGCATTTAGCATATAGTGATCAAGCTCTTCCCCCCCACCCGTAGAATCTCTGACTGCATCGGTGAACCTTGGCACTCTAGAAACGACTGTCTTTCGAGCAAGGGAAACCTTTACCTTTAGCATATAGTGATCAAGCACCTCCCCCCCACCCATAGAATCTCTGACTGTGATGGCGAACCTTGGCACTCTAGAAATGACTGTCTTTCGAGCAAGGGAAACCTTTACCTTTAGCATATAGTGATCAAGCACTCCCCCCCACCCATAGAATCTCTGTGATGCCGAACCTTGGCACTCTAGAAACGACTGTCTTTCAAGCAAGGGAAACCTTTACCTTTAGCATATAATTATCAAGCACTTCCCCCCACCCATAGAATCTCTGAGTGTGATGGTGAACCTTGGCACTCTAGAAATGACTGTCTTTTGAGCAAGGGAAACCTTTACTTTTAGCATATAGTGATCAAGCACTTCCCCACCCACCCACCCCCCTCCCAAGTTAACTCTAGAACTCTAGAAACCGAATCCTCCAGTCAGGACAGAGGCAGGGGCAGAAACAGCTCAATAAAGCATGCGAGTGAGAGAGAAGTCTCTGCCCCCAGACCAAGAGCTGATTTGCCCCTGCATAAATGAAATATCGCTCATCTCTAGAGTAGACGCCCGTCCCTAGTCACAGCATGGTGCCTCCAACCAGCCGCCATCTTGGACATGTGGCTGGCAGGAGAAAAATGAAAGAGAAAACTATGGAACGCCCCCCCCCCCTCTCCCTTTCCAAAAGCGAAGAGCCTGCCACACAGCAACCTCTGGTGGCCGGAAAAAAATACTGCAGCTTCGCCTGTGAGGTCAGGATATTTGTTTTAAAAATAAGGGGAAATACGGGGAAATTAATAAACCGGGAGTGGGGCGGGAAAAGGGGTAAAAATAAGGGGTTTTCCCGGGTAAAACGGGATGGTTGACAGGTATGCTTCTGCTGCATGTTGTACATTCATAAGCATATATTTGGTAGCAAAAATTGAGAGAGAGATTGAGAGACTGAGAATGGGGTTTTCCTGCCTGCTAGAAAAACCTGTTCCAGAATTGTTGCAACTGTAGTGACCAAAGGACTAGAACTCCATACAGTTACAATAATCATCCTCTCAGCGGCTGAAATCCTGTTGCTTAGCATAATAGGCAGTAGCACTAGATTAGGCCTGTTTGAATCAATGAAACATATGGAAGAGTTGACTCGCCATATTCCTACTGATTCAATAGACCTACCCTAGTGTGACTCATTATGCTAACCAGCAGGATCTTACCTATTATTTAATGGTCAACTAGCAAATTGTCATTGAAAAATACTCCTTATATATTCAAAGTGTACCGGCAAACTTCTAGAATCCGTTCACCACAACTATCAACACTATCCCAAGAACAGAACTAAATACAGTAACATTATGACTTCTAGCAGCTGCCAACCATATTGTGCAATTGTGTAGTGTTTTCCAGCTGAGGCAGTAAGAAAACTGAGGCCATTGCTAGTAAAGATTGGGTAAGGAGGGAATCTAAACATGATTCTAAGGTTGGTAGTATTGATTTAATGCAATCAAGATAAATGCAATATGAAACCTTGTTAAAATTCTGTACCTTGAATAAATGAATAATTTAATACAGCAGCAGTTCTAGTAATTTTGACAAGGCATTTACAGTCCCCATATGTTCCTGAGATCTCCTGAATATTTTAAATAAACATTTAATTACTGCTCAGTGATGCTGAGATTTGTTATTAGAAGGCATGACAAAAGTAAACATGAATCATGCCAACACTAGAGCTATTGACAGTGGAATCAGGAATAGGAAAGAACACTGTTCTTTTTAATGATAGAGCTTTCATCTTAAAAATATATAAAACTGAGTGTTCTGGAATGATATTCAAGATAACAAAGCAGCAGCAGCAAATACCAGCATGCCATAGAGCTTTATGTATGGAGATTTGGCAGGGTAATTCTATGTTGACCAAAGGAGCTGTCTTTCAAAAATATAACCCCAAACACCATATTATTAGATGCTGCATTCCAGATCTTTTTTCTAATTTTGGCATCAAATCTATGTAAGTATCTTCATCAAATATAAGCACGTAACACTAAAATCACAGAACATCTCTTTAACCTTTTAATTTATAGCCATAATTTAATCTATACCTTAGTTGTAACAAATTATATGCATTTTTGTGATTTCTCCTGAAATTATTGATATACAGTGGAACCTCATACAACAATCGCCCTGTATGGCAACGAAATCGCATAACAATTAGGTTGGTGGTGGTGGTGGTGGTGGTGTCCCACATAAAAATTTTCCCTGTGGAAAAAAAATCATACAACAATTTTTCAATGGGAAAAACCATTTAGGGAAAATCGCTATACGATGCATGCACCGTATAGCAATTATTTCGTACAACAACGAGCCCCATGAAGGGAATGGAATAGCCCTAATTGTGTTTTAGTAGGCATGGGGGGGGGGGACAGCATTGGGTTTTGCACATGCCAGGTGAGGCAAAGGAAGAATACACGCTTGAAATCCATCCCATGTTTTGGTCCATCCCCTATCACTCAAGATCCAGGTTGTCCTACTAGTATGTTGGTACTGCTGCTGACTTAATAAGAACATAAGAACAGCCTTGCTGGAACAGGCCACAGCTCATCCAGTCCAGCATTCTGTCTCACACAGTGGCTCACCATTTGCTTCAGGGTATTCCCAAACAGATGCCTTCACCTGCTTTGGATTCCCTGGAAATGGCATTGAGAGATATCCTGCCTATCTCTCCAACACAGAGGTTGTCCTTAGGTATCCATAATTATAGCCATTGATACCCTTGTCCTCCATGAACTTGTCTAATCCTTTCTTAAAGCTGTCAAGTCTGACAGCTGTCACCACTTCTTCTTGCAGGGAGTTCCATAGACCAGTGATCCTCTGAGTGGAAAAGTACTTTCTCTTATTTGTTTGAGAACTAGTACCCAAAATTTTCATGGAGTATGTCAGTCCATAATAAAACTCTCATTGTCCATTACCTGATTGTTGTCTAAATTGATGTCTAAGGGGTTGACCTGGTGTGTATTACTGAGACCTGGATAGATAAAATGGGTGGGTTGGCCCTATCTCAGCTTTCCGCCCATGGATCAAACTGATGGGGCAGGTAATTCAGGCAAAAGAGAAGGAAATACCATCATCCATAAGGAATCAATCTCTCACATAAGGAAGCTATTTTGTCGTGGCACCAGTTATAATGGTCTGCACCTTCTGCTGATCCTATATAGGTATAATCAGCGGCAAGCATATAGCTCAGCAGGTTAATATAACAGCATTCCCTAGCAAGTATAAGAACAATTTCAGAGGAAGTTACAAAAACTGCACCTAATAAATTCAATTTTGTGACTAGGTAAAGGTAAAGGTTGTCCTTGCTCGAACGTCAGTCATATCTGACTATAGGGTTTGGTGCTCATTTCCATTTACAGTCAAAAAGCCAGTGCTGTCTGTGTCTGCAGACATTTCTGTGGTCATGTGGCAGGCATAATTAGACACCAGAGTGCACAGAACACTGTTACCTTCCTGCCAAAGTGGTACCTATTTATCTACTTGCAATTTCTTGCTTTCATACTGCTAGGTTGGCAGGAGCTGGGACAGAGATGGGAGCTCAAACCTTCATTCAGTTCTCGGGCCTCGAAATGCTGACCTGCTGACATTCCAGTCATCAAGTTCAGTGTCTTAACCGCTAAGCCATCTCAGTCCCATTTTTGTGACTACTAAGGCATAAATTACATGAAGAGGTATACCGTAACATGTTGTTGTTGTTCAGTCGCACAGTCGATTCCGACTCTTTGCGACCCTATGGACCATCGCTCTCCAGGCACCTCTGTCCTCCACCATCCTCCTTAGTCCACACAGCCCCGTGCCCATTGTGTCTACAATACCATCTAGCCATCTCATCTTTGGCCGTCCCCTTCTTCTTTTGCCCTCCACCTTCCCCAGCATCAAGGCCTTCTCAAGTGAATCCTCTCTTCTCATTTGATGTCCAAAATACTTCAACTTCATCTTTGTTATTTGTCCTTCTAAGGAGCACTCAGGGCTAATCTCTTCTAATATTGACCTATTTGTTCTCCTCGCTGTCCAGGGGACTCTCAAAACTCTCCTCCAGCACCACATCTCAAAGGCATCTATTTTTCTTCGCTCAGCCTTTCTAATGGTCCAGCTCTCACATCCATACATTACCACCGGAAATACCATTGCTTTGACTATGCGGACCTTTGTTTGCAATGAGATATCTCTACTTTTCACTATGTTCCCCAGGTTTTTCATAGCTTGTCTCCCAAGAATCAGTCGCCTTTTTATTTCATGGCTGCAATCCCCATCTGCAGAGATCTTGGATCCTAAGAAAGTAAAATCTGTTACTGCTTCTACTTCTTCCCCATCTATTTTCCAGGGACTTATAGCGCCTGTTGCCATTATCTTGGTTTTCTTGATATTGAGTCTCAGGCCAGCTTTTGCACTCTCTTCTTTCAACCTAATCAGGAGCTTCTTTAGGTCTTCTTCACTTTCTGCCATTAGGGTGGTATCATCTGCATATCTCAAATTGTTGATGTTTCTCCCAGCAATTTTGATCCCATATGGTGATTCCTCCATCCCTGCATTGCGCATTATGTGCTCTGTGTATAAGTTGAATAAGCAGGGTGACAGAATGCAGCCTTGTCTTACTCCTTTTCCTATTCCAAACCACTCCGTCATTCCATACTCTGTCCTAACTGTTGCTTCTTGACTCATGTACAGATTTCTCATGAGACATATGAGGTGTTCTGGTATTCCCATCTCTTTAATTACTTGCCACATTTTGTTGTGGTCCACACAATCAAAGGCCTTGGTGTAGTCAATGAAACAGAAGTAAGCTTGTTTCTGGTATTCCTTTGTTTTCTCCATGATCCAACGTATGTTGGCAATGTGATCTCTGGTCCCCCTGCCTCTTCTGAATCCAGCCTGCACCTCTGGTAGTTCTCTTTCTACATGCTGCTGTAGTCTATCCTGCATTATCTTGAGCATCACTTTGCTGGCTTGTGGGATGAGCGCAATTGTTCGATAATTTGAACATTCTTTGGCATTGCCCTTTTTTGGGATTGGGACATATACTGATCTTTTCCAATCCTGTGGCCACTGTTTCGTTTTCCAAATCTGTTGGCATAAAGCATGTAGTAGCTTTATTCCATCATCTTTTAGGGCTTTGAAGAATTCAACTGGGATACCATCATATCCACTGGCTTTGTTATTTGCCGTGCTTTTTAGGGCCTTTCTGACTTCACTCTCTAGGATGTCTGGTTCAAGTTCAATTTCCCCCTCATTGTTATTATCCGCGGTGTTTAGGTCTTTTTTGTAAAGTTCCTCTGTGTACTCCTTCCATCTTTTCTTTATCTCTTCTGCATCCGCTAACTCTTTGCCATCTTTGTCTTTTATCGTGA
This sequence comes from Bradypodion ventrale, assembly GCA_035047345.1. Classification (NCBI taxonomy): domain Eukaryota; kingdom Metazoa; phylum Chordata; class Lepidosauria; order Squamata; family Chamaeleonidae; genus Bradypodion; species Bradypodion ventrale. Next base: position 285,262,696 of record JAWDJE010000004.1, read on the forward strand.
TCATTTTTGCTTTGAACGTTCCCTTGACTTCCCCAAATTTTTTAAAGAGATCTCTAGTCCTGCCTCTTGTGTTGTTTTCCTCTATTTCTTTGCACTGTTCATTTAGGTAGCTTTCCTTATCTCTCCTTGCTTTTCTTTGAAATTCTTTATTTAAGTGATTGTATTTTTTCCTTTCTCCTTTGCCTTTTGCGTTCCTTCTTTCCTCTGCTATTTTAAGAGCCTCATCCGACAACCACTTTGCTTTCTTGCGCTTCTTTTCTTTTGGTATAGTTTTCCTTGCTGCCTCCTGCATAATGTCTCTCATCTCTGTCCATAATTCCTCTGGTACTCTGTCTGTCTGGTCCAGACCATTGAATCTGTTCCTCACCTCCACCGTGTATTCCTTGGGTATGTTGTCTAGATCATATCTATCCGGGATATGATAAAGTAACTACTTCTGTGTTTATTTAGTGTAACCTCCCAATTAGTCTACTACAGGGGTCAGCAAACTTGGCTCTCCAGGTGTTCTTGTACTTCAATTACCAGAAACACAAGTCAGTAACCTGCTGATCAGAGTTTCTGGGAATTAAAGTCCAGGAACATCTGGAGAACCAAATTTGCTGGCCCTTAGTCTACTACATGTACTGTATGTGAGGGTACAATTAGAGATGATATAGGTGCTGCAGCAACTGCAGTACATGGATGCTAGACTTGTATCAAGAACATCCTTTAGTACTCCCATTATACCAGTTCTGAAGAATGATTCCAGTCTGAACTCCTGGTGCTGACAATGATTTACAAAGTCCTACAGGTACATGGCTAGGAACTTGGATATTTGAAAGAGTGCATCTCCCTACGGAAGCCCACCTGACAACTATGATTTACTGGAGAGGCTTTCTTTCATGTCCCACCATGTGTCTCATTACATGGAGACACAAGGGAAGACTTTTCTACTGTAGTATCGCAAGAATGAAAGACTCCTCCCTTTGGAGGCTCCATTGGCACCAACGCTGGCATTATGTCAATGCCAAGACGAGGCATTCTTATTTATTAAAATATTTGAGGGCTGATGATCATGGGCTGCACAGGTTTTAGTGCACTGGTTTTATCATTATTGCATCATCATCATGATGTCCTGGGAAGCAAGTATTCTCCAGTGACCCTGGTCATTCACAGCAGCTTCAGCATTGTCCTAAGATACATTAAAGGTTTCAAGCATTTGGCACCAGATTTTCCAAGGCTGGCCTTATTTCCTCTTTCCTGCAAAAGGAATCCATCACACTGTAACTTATGGATGTCGATCTTTGGGCATAATAATATGTGGCCAACAAGTTGTATCTGATGTTTATTCACAGTTCTTGACAAGTGTTCTGAGTCTGATCTTTGTAGTACCTCTTCATTAGTAATATGATCACAATATGAGACATGGAGGATTCTTTTCAGGCAGTTGGAAAACATTTAACCGTTTTATCATTTCAGTTGTGCATTTCCATGTTTCATAGGCATATATTGCAGTTGGTATGGCCATACTCTTGAAGAATTTTGTGGCAATACTTATGTCTGCTGTAGAATAAATTGAGTGCATGTGTTGAAACACGGTCGATGCCATTGCAATTTGGCAATTGATGTCTTTATCTTTGCCTCCATCAGTAGACATAATACTGCCAGGATACGCAAATTGTTGGACTTGCTCTATATCCTGGCCACAAATTGTTATAGATGTACTGTACTATCCTGGACATTTCTGACCTGCTTAAATTTGGTCTTCTTAATATTTATAAATAAGCCAATGATGCTTTAATTTTAAAAATTATGTTAATTATCTTCTCCTTTTAAATAGTTGTATATAGCTCTGTAACCCATCCTAAGATCCTGTGATACAAGGTGGGGAATGAATGATGAATGAAGTAATTACTTCCAAACTCTCTCTATAAGCAGGATCTCTTCTCAGTCATCCAGTTAGATCAAACTTCTCACACAATGGACCATTGCAGAACCATATTTACATTTTTGCCATTTGTACATTGAAACACCCCAAAGTTAAATGCACAAGAAGAATTTACATTTTCTCTTGTTTAGGCAATTCCACATTATTACATTGGAGTTTTTCATTCCACTAGCATTTAGTTGGATATTGAAACTAGGAAATTCATACATCCAATCCTTTAGCTCAAAAAGTTATCACACATTTTCAAGCATAGCCATACTTTAAAGAAGGGTTGAAAATTGTTTGTTTAAAATGCTAAGATTATCTGGAAGCAGCACAGGGCTGTAGCCAGGTGCCCCAGGAGGGCAAAAACCCTCCTGAGCTAACAGCCCCACCCCACCACGTGATGTCAATGTTATATATGTGAAAGTGACATTGTTGCCCCTCCTGAAATTTTTGCCCCTCCTGGAAATGTTTTTGTCCCCCCATCTAGAATCTTGGCTACAGCCCTGAAGCAGCTTCTCTTGCTTTAGACCACAAGCTGTGCTTTTCCTTTGTTTTGAGAGTATCACAGCATCCTTGAATAAGAGACAGAAAAGGTTGAGAAGGTAGGACCGTACTGCACGTCCATAGGAGAGTGAAAATAATTTATTTGTTTGTTTGTTTGTTTTTTCTTCTGGTTTATATTGCCGCCCAACTCCGAAGACTCTGGGTGGCTCACAGAAAATAAAACCAATCACATTTTAAAAATCAATAAAAAAACTTTAAAACTGCCACCAAAAATTATTTCGACCCCTACAGATTAAAAGAGATTAAAAGAGGGAGAGAGTGTTCTTACTAAATCAGCCAGCAGGCAGGGCTCACCACATCGCTGGTGCCCCACACCTGCTTTGCCAGCCAGGTTTTTAGCCCTTTCCTGAAGGACAGCAGCTCAATTGGCAGGAGGTTCCATAGGGAACCTCCTGAAGTAGTGAAATAGAAGTGTGAAATTATGTAGCAAGATGGCCTACTCCATGACAACTTGTTCTAGAAGAAAAGTTAATTCATCCTTTCTCTGATCAAGCTCACATGCCTTATTTCTACTGATAAGTGTATCCCTTTTTGTAATTTATCCTCCATTATTGTATGTCGCTTCTCAGCAACAACAAAGTCATTACGTTGGTTATAGTCTCTAGTTATAATTATGTTGTTTGGATGCAGGCCTGCATTTTTATAGGCTTTCTAATTAGTTGTGTAATTACTATTTAATTGCTTTCATGTGCTTAGCTTAGGGACTGGTTATTAAGAGAATCTGTCTGTTTTGGAGAAAGTATGGGCGTAGTAGTGGGAAACAACTCCTTGTACATTGAAACCTACTTACAGTGAATTCAGATATAGTGAAAAATCAATTACTCTTCATTTCTCTTCAACAAGAGTGACATTTATTCAATTTATATGAGCAGAGTAAAGACACAAAGCTCTGTTCCTCCACTGAAAGACAGGTCTTGCTCCCTGGTTTTATATATGGGTTTTTCAATCTATATTTTACATGATGTGGCTCAGCACTTTTTCCCATGCTCAGTATTATTTTTCTTTTTAGTTTGTTGTTTTCTCCATACATACCATCTGTAAATCCTCAGTAAGATCTGCCTAACTATGGAAGACAAGACAGGACAAACATAGCAAATCCACTGTCTATCCTGATGCCATGAGAGAGTTCCTTTGACCTCTGCAAAAATTCCAAGGCGCGTTTCATTAAATCAGGCTTTCTCAACCTGATGCTCTGCAGATATATTGCACTACAACTGTAGAATCCTGAAAAATAGAGCTTCTAATGACATGGAGACACTCACTATTTTGTGGAGACTGTATTCTCTGCATGAGCAATAACAGAGGAAGTACAATTATGGTCCTCTCCTACCTGTTACTGAACACCTGAATATGGCTCAAAAATATTCATCACACAGAGAACACAACAGGTATAGTAAAGGCTCCTGGCTTCAAAAACTATTGTACCATCTTGTGAAGGATGATGGAAAGAATTGTTGTGTTCATCCTTGAGCTAGTCATGTCCATCCACTGTTTAAACCTAGGAGAAGAATGTTCACAGTATTGCCATTGTCCATCTAAAGGTAAAGGTAAAGGTTTCCCTTGCTCGAAAGCCAGTCGTATCTGACTCTAGGATGCAGTGCTCATCTCTGTTTCTAAGCCAAAGAGCCAGCGCTGTCTGCTTCTGCAGACGTTTCCGTGGTCATGTGGCAGGCATGACTAGACACCGGAGCGCACGGAACACTGTTACCTTCCCACCGAAGTGGTCCCTATTTATCTACTTGCAATTTCTTGCTTTCGAACTGCTAGGTTGGCAGGAGCTGGGATGAAGACGGGAGCTCATTTCCATCCTGCAGTACTCGGGAATCCAACTGCTGACCTTCCGCTTCCCAGTCAGCGTCTTAGCGACTTGAGCCATCTACATTTCTGGAAATACATAGCTTACTTCTTAGCTGCACTCTGATTGGGTTATCAATCATTAGTCACCACTATCAGTAGTGATGGTAAAAAAAAGTGCATTAATGAGGGAAATTGCCCAAGTGACATCTGCCTAGGTGCTATTTTTGAAAAACCAGGAATACAGTAATACCTCATACAAAGTCCGCTTCGTACAACATCGAATACATACAACATCACCTACTTCCTTGAAAAAAAGTTGCCTCATACAAAGTCGCTGAGATTTAGTATGAGGCATTGGGGGTTTTCCCAGGTTGCATTGTGCCTGGGCAGTATAAAAGGCAGGACGCTTGCGTGCATTGCTCTTGTGGGTTTTGCATGAGGCAAAGAGGGGGAAGGTGGATGGGGGAGGGCAATTTTTTTTGGTGGGGTGGGTAATTGTTTGGTGTTTGCTGCAGTTTGGATGATTAACACTGTGCTGCATGATGGGACATGTTGGCATCCATTCTGACCTTGCTTCCATCCAGTAATTGTCTACAGTAGCTTGTACAAAATGGATGATCAGCCGCATGGCTGCAGATTAACACTGTGCTACATGATGGGACATATTAACTTTTAAACCTGCACTTCATAAAGTTTTCAAAAGTTAAAAACTTGTTGTATGGTTGGTCCCCTAAAAACAGGGTTGTTTGACATGTTTTTGTAATGTATTTAGCGTTTAGACACTGATTTCTTAAAGTTCTGTCAGTTTCCTGTCTGTTTCCTTGATTTTGCCCTGAAGTCTGTGCTGTTACAGTACAATGTATCTCTATGGAAATGACGTTGTACGAGGCATCATGGCAAGGATTCGGACGTTGTATGAGGCATCGCGGCTAGGATTTTGCATGCCTCATACAAAGTCCAAATCCGTATAAAGTCAAAACTTGTGGAACCAAGTTTGGACATTGTATGAGGTATCACTGTACATCTGTTATTATAAGGAAAAAAATGAACTTGACAAATATTCAAGGATGCACCAAAATGTAGTGTTTTTTTTTTTGCTGCATATGATACTCCTCAAGCTCATCGTTGCATGCCTTTCAATGTTATGCAATCTCACCAAATTTGGAATCTATTATGAGAAAAAGGGAATAATCAGTAGTTCATGTTATCAATAAAGTAAGACACATTTGCAAGAGATAAATTTCCACCTTGAAGCTCTACTTGGCTCAGAATTACTGTTCAGTCTCTTTCAGGACAACTACAATCACAATTCAGTTGTTCTCTCAACTGCATGTTGTCATAAATCTTCAGCTACCTGAGCTAAACAAATACAGCTGAGAGCTGTTAGATGTGTTTTCCCAGAGCTTTTCAAACATCAAAGAGGAAAACATCTGTATAATGAATCAAACTTCTTTTTTTATTTTACTCAAGAAATAAAAAATGCATGAAGTTTCCTCCAGAGAGTTCCCACTTCAGGAGTGTGCTCAAATTTCACATCCATTTAAAGCACTTAACCCTCAGAGAGATCCACATCCCCCCATGTGCTCATACCAAGAATTACGTTAAATCAAGGCACGCACCATCTTTCCCCTCATTTCTTTGTCCTGTCAACAGAATTTAGGAATGGGGGGCTATGATCAGCTGTCACTTTGCTCAAAATGCTACCACTTGTCACATTATTTCTTTGAAATGTGAAAACAGTTTGGTTTCTCTCCAACTTTGGGTTCCAGCCCTCATATAGCTTCCTCTGCTCTGAGTGGCACAAGTCCACCAATGTCAATAGAATATTCCCAGATCAAACCATTTTTACTGATTCATTTGTAAACCTAGGATGAAAGAAAGACAATTATAAATCAATCAATAAACAAAAAAAATCCACACTGTAAAGTCCTATCTCCTTATTCTAAATCGGTATTGATTGCCTATGGTCATGGTCAGATTTATGATCAGAAACAATCTTCACTAAAGCTGACTTGCAGATCTTGGAGAGGGAGGTATAAATGTATGGTAGTTTTGACAAAGTTAAAGTAGAACCACAAGTTATGAATGCCTTGAGTAATGAAAAACTCACCATACGAAAGGAAATCCCAAGAAAATGATGCTTTGACTTACCTATGAAAAGGTTTTTGTTTTTTTTTGCATGGTGGGCGCAATTATGCCATTTTTTCAGCTGCTTGCACAGCCTCCACCACTTCCCACAGTGGTATGGAGAACATTTCTGCTCCATTTCTGGAATTTTCCATCATGTTTTCAGTGCGTTTTGGTAGCAAACAGCTGATTGTTGGAGATGAGTCCGGCACATTACCAGAGCTTGCCACTAGAATCCGCTGTTGGAAGTGCTGAAAATGAAATGAAAACCAAATAATCCCTTCTGGAGGTTAGAAAAAAGTGTGTGTGTGAGGAAATCTTTTATCTGTTCAAATCTCTTTATAAAGTGGCAAAAATTCTGTAAAAATTCCAAAGTGCACTTTATAAAGAGTTTGGAACAGGAAAAAAATGGTGTTTTTTAAAAACTTTTTTCTGACCTCCAAAATGGATTATTTCATTTTTAGTGCATTCCTATGGGAAACCGTACTTTGAGATACAAAATTTTTGTGATATGAAAAACCCCAAGGAATGAATTAATTTCATAACTCGGAGTTCCACTGTATTACTAATGCTAATGCAATTCAGGACTTGCGAGTTGGTATGAAAACCAGTCCCAAGGGATGAACTTGAGTGAATCATCAGTAAAAACAAAAACAAAATCGAATAGTAATTTAAGCACCATAATCTTGCTTTTTGTAAATAGAATTAGCTCTTTTGTCATTGCTTGATACTTTTTAAAAGATTTTCATCCAATGCCAAACAAATACCTCCAGATCCATCACCTGACATGCTAGCAAGTTTCACATTTATGTGTCCACAGTGTTTAGTGCTGAGCAGGAAAAAAACAGTTTCCATGAGTGCATGCTGGCAAATCCTTCAGAGATGTTACTTACAGAGTCAAAATAATTTTGGATGATGTAGTATTGTATGTTTATTGCTTTTAAATGGATTTTATCTAGAAAGGTCACCAAATTCATTTCCCATACATTTTAAAAGACACTGAGAGCTGCTGAGTATAGATGAACTTCTGAGAGTGTGTCCGTCTGGAGGTCATCCGTCTGCAATGGGGTGGGGGGGGGGGTGGGGGGCATAAGATTATAAGCTTTGCCATCGTGGGTTGGAGCAATGGCCCATATTACTCAGCATTCTGTCTTCAGTCAGTAGCCAGCCAGATGCTCCTGGGAAGTTCATAGGCAGGCTAGGAGGCTGATATTCACCTCTTTAATCCCCAGCATCTGGTATAGAGGCATGTATTACACATCCCAGATTCCATTTTGATTTGCTCTAAGTCACAGATGGGTCTTCTAAAAGTAATGTGGGCATAATTGTGAATCACATCTCACAAATCTCTATCTAGATAAGCGTCTTCTCACTCAAGCACATGGCAAACAGAATTGTCTCTTTAGCCACTTCACATTTTAAGAGCACAGCATGACATTCCAGAATATAAGTATAGCTTTTGCAATTAGGTTTGAAACTGAACATTTGGATAGGTCAATATTCACAGGAATTACAGATCACATTTTAAATGATAGATAATTCATGTACATTGCAGGCATTGGGGATCTACAGTAGTTAGTTAAATGAGTAGGTAGGTAAGCAGGCAAGTACAGCATATGCTATCCTGCTTTTCTACTAGGAAGGTGCTTAGAGTGACTTGGCACCTCTTTTTATAGTACACTAGCTATTTTGCCCGGCCTTTCTGGGCAGGTATTGATTTTTTGTTGGTGGTTGGGTGGTTTTGGGCCCTGCGGAGAGGGGAGGCAGGAAAAGGGGGCACATTTCCTTGGGCTGCCGCAGTCCCTGTCTGTTGTTTTAGTCAGCAGGTCAGGCCGGGAGAGAGTGTGGGGTGGCCTGTTATGGCTGTTGTGGTAGGCAGACCTCCCCTGGGGCTGTCTGGTTGGGGCGAGGGCTCTCAGGGCCGGGCCTTGGTTTGTCGCACCGTGTCCGCTGGGCAGGGAAAGGCGTGGCAGTTTGCCAAGATGTGGCCCAGAACCCAGCAAACATACAACAGCTCTCTCTCCCTTTTTCTTGCTGTGTGTTTCTCTTTGCAGGCGCACGCCCCAAAGAAAGACTCAGACACCAGTATATGGATAAAGGCATTGGGTCACTTTTATTGAATAATGCCCTAGTCCGAATTATATCTTTCAATTGGTGTATTCATCCAATTGTAATTCTTAAGGCAAGCAGGCCGCAGTAACACTGGTAAGGTTCCTCCCAAAATGCCAATGATAATTGGCTACAGTGTAACTATTTGTATCAATTTGTTTGTTGACACAAACAAATTGTTGACCGGAGTCAATAAACTATCTACTGACCCCACCCTATGACGTGTATTCGTTAAATCACAAGGTGATGCATACTGTTAAGCTCCTGCCATCACCCCTTGCCTGGTTTGTCGTTGACCGGCCAAAGCTATTACACCTGTACCTGTATAAGTGTTGGCCAGTCAATTGTGAACCTGCCGGATATCTATGGGTCATAAATCTTTACCTTACCAGTGCTACCCGCCAAAGTGACCAAAGTCAAAGAACCCCTTTGCTCAAACACTAGCAACAGTGTGGGATGGGCAAAAAAGCCAGAACCAAAGGGCCAATTGTAGGTTCAGGCCAAAAATTCCCACCCGGCCCCGAAGCGACCAAAAAATCACACTGTTCACTAGGGAGGGGGTGGAGGGGAAAACTTCTCCTCTCCATCGGTACTCTAAAATGGCAGCTTGGCTGCTTCGTGGCCACCCCTTTTATAGAGGGGTGGCCACGCCCCCTAACTCACCTTGATGTCTGAGTCCGGGTGGGGTGCGTCCCGCAAAGAGCGCAGTGGCGCACCCCCCAAAGAATGGAAGCGCGGCGCCAAAATGGCCGCCGCACTCTTTGCGGCCCCCCCCACCGGACGAAACCATCCGGGTAGTTAGGGGCATGGCCAGCACCCTAATAAAAGGGGCTGGCCACGAGGCAGCCGTGCTGCCATTTTGGCGAACCGACGGAGCGGAGAAGTTTTTCCTCCTTACCTCCGTCGATCGTGTCTTCTTGAGGGAAGCCTTTTCGGGCAGCTTTCTCTTTCCTTTAGACTCCTTAGCTACATTGGCCATGCCCTCGAAGAAGAAGGCAGCCGCAAACGTGGCTCGATCGGCGCGGAGGCGTCAGCCGGGTCGGAGGACCGCGACTGCGCCCGTTCCGCAGCCACCTCTAGCAGATCCCACCGGGGACGGTGGGATGGGATCGGTAGCTCCTTGGCCTGGTGCGCGGAGCATACCCGCAGCCCCGGACGGGGCCTCGGCCCTTGGCCCGCAAACGACGAACACGGCCCCTGCCATAGTTCGTCCGGTGGGGCCTTCTTGCCCGGGTGTGCAGTTCCTCATGGGGGGGTGTGAGCCACGGAGGGTGGTTGGGTTCCCTGCCCTCGCAGGGCGTTCCTACGACTTTCCAGGGGCCGAGCATGGGCTCTTGGCCTTATCTGGCCCCTGGGGCGCAGGGACCTGGTCAGGTACCCGTGGATTTTGGGCCGGTTGCCCAATTGCCCCCTGTCGGGGCCGGGCCCTACGTCGACGTGGAGGCCCTTCTTGCTCGGGTTGCGGCCCTTGAAGCGTCCTTGGCGAGGGCCAACCAAGTAGGTGTACCTCTAGGTTTCCAGGTTCCCCCTTTGGCTGCCGAACAACGGCCGGTGATGGGTCGGGTTGAGCTGCCTGAGGCGTGCGGGCCGTTGGCGGCCACTGCCTCGCAGCTCCCCACCCCACAGGTGCAGCAGTCTGGTGCTGGTCTGGCCCCGTCGACGAGCTCAGCTTCGGTCGTGAGCTCCGACGCCCCCAGCGGGCCGGAACCCCCGGTGGGGGCGGCCCGCGGGGGTGCAGCGGGTGAGTATGCAGTCCAAGTTAATGCACCCACACAACTGACTTCACCGGGGGGGGGGGGGGCTTTTCAATGGCCTTGGCCTCGCTCGGCTGGCACGGCGGCACAATGGCCCCCGGCCCACCCAGCGACTTTGACCACGACACAGGGCTTGGGGCGGGGAGGTGCCCCCAACGTGCTGGGAAATGTGTTGGGGATCCCCGGGCTAGCTCAGGCTCAATTTACCTTGCCCGTAGTTCCCTCGGTGCCGGTGTCGGCTTTGCCAACAGCAGGGTATTCCTTGCCCCTGGGGGACCATTTGGCCCAGTCTACCAAGGAAAAGATTTGGAGGGGCGAGTACGTAGATATCTTCTCACTTTTAAATAGGGAGCCGGCCAAGGAGGAGAGGGAAGGACTGGACGAGAAGGATAAGGAGCAGGCACGTCGTCGTAAGCCGCCACGCACGTGGGCGAATTGGCTGCCAGCGTACCTGATTTACATGGCCGTTTATCTCCGGGCTAGGCCGGATTTGGCTATTCCCATGGTCCAATATCTGGACAATATTTACCGGGCTATGGTTGACTTCCCGGGCCCGTCATGGCTGGCTTACGACGAAGAGTTCCGAATGAGAATTCCGCTGCACCCAGAGATGAGGTGGGATGAGCCCTGCCAGAAGCTGTGGCTTCTGTATATGACCCCCACGCGCCCGGCGCCTGGGGAGAGATACCATTGTGGACATGCGGTCCAACGAGCGGCCCCAGTACAGGTACCCCGCCAAGCAGCGGGGCAGGGGGTTCCAGCCCGCCTGCTGTGCTGGACCTTCTCGTCCAATGGTTCTTGCAACAGAAAGAATTGCAAGTACAAGCATGAGTGCCCCTCTTGTTCTGGCCCCCATGCTGCCTCCGCCTGTCCCAGGCCGGGAGGATACAGGGGCAGTGGTAGGGGCGGACAAGGGGCAGGCAAGGCTGCCATGGAGGGAGCGGGTTCACCAAAAGGCCCCCTCCCCAATTAATGTCGACATGCTGGAGCGTTGGCTCGCATCGTACCCGAGGAGAGCAGACGCTGTGGACCTCCTTCGGGGTTTTCAACTGGGTTTTCGTATTCCTTTCACGGGGGATAGGTCACCTCAGGATGCACCTAACCTTTTGTCACTTAGGGGAAGGGAGGAGGTGGCTGCCGCCAGCATTAATAAGGAGGTTGCTGCGGGCAGGGTCGCCGGCCCTTTCCCCGCACCCCCGTTTCCCAACCTTAAAGTGTCCCTGCTAGGACTGGTGCCCAAGAAGTCACCGGGCGAGTTTCGCCTGATTCACCACTTGTCCTACCCAGCCGGCCACTCGGTCAGTGATGCTATCCCTGATGACCTTTGTTCTGTCAGGTATACATCCTTTGACCAGGCATTGCGCATGGTGCGCTCATGTGGCCCGGGTGCAATGTTGGCTAAGTGTGACATTAAGTCGGCGTTTCGCCTCTTGCCCGTGCACCCGGGTGACTTCGAGTTGCTGGGTTTCAAATTCCGGGGTGAATATTATTTCGACAAAGCCATGCCATTCGGCTGTTCCATATCCTGCTCGGCTTTTGAGCGTTTCAGTACCTTCCTGCAGTGGGCATTTGTCCGTAGGTCAGGGTCTCGGTCTGTAGCCCATTACCTGGATGACTTTTTATTTGGGGGTGAACGGGGCTGGGACACGTGTACACGTCTCCTCAATACATTTCAGACGCTAATGGAGGAACTCGGTGTCCCTTTAGCGCCCGAAAAGACCGAAGGCCCGTCTGACAAGTTAATATTCCTGGGGGTGGAAATTGACACGGTAGCGCAGGCTTCTAGGTTGCCCGCAGACAAGGTGGCAAGGATAGTTGCCCTTATATCGGACTTGCTGGCTAAGCGCAAGGCATCCCTTCGGGAATTGCAGGTGCTACATGGCCACCTCAATTTCGCTTGTAGGGTGGTGGCACCTGGCAGGGCCTTTGCTCGGCGCTTGTGCAACGCCATGGCAGGCTTATCCAGGCCCCATCATAGGGTGAGATTGACACGGGGCATCAGGGCAGATCTGCATGTATGGCTCCAGTTCTTGAGGGAGTTCAATGGGGTCTCATTTTGGAGGTCTGACCTCCTGGCTTCGCCCCACTTTCAAATCCAGTCTGATGCCTCGGGATCCCTGGGTTATGGGATGTACTTCAATGGGAAGTGGGCATATGGTGGATGGCCACCAGCCTGGTCAGGCACGGGTCGCCTGAGGGATCTCACATATTTGGAATTTTTTCCCATACTGGGGGCCTTGATGCTATGGGGTGAGGAGTGGGCCAACTCTGTGATGCATTTCTGGTGTGACAATGCGGCTGTTGTCCACATTGTCAACTCACAGACCTCTAAATCTCCCAGGGTCATGGATCTTGTGCGCCAGTTTGTATTGCGCAGCCTGCGCCTCAATGTACTGTTCAGGGCCAGGCATGTCCCGGGGGTGAATAATGATATTGCTGATGCTTTGTCCCGCCTGCAGATCTCCCGGTTCCGTGCCTTGGCTCCGGATGCGGAGGAATTTCCCTCGCCACTACCGCAGGAGATATGGACCATTGGCAAGGAGAGGTGAACCGGGCGATAGGCATGTCACTGGCGCCACGCACGCGTAAGGCGTATCACCACGCGTTGATTTCATTTCGGACCTTTTGTTCCCAATATTGCTTGCCAGATACCTGGCCGATCCCAGTGGCCCACATCCTCCGTTTTATGGTTTACCTGCATGCCCAGGGCCTGGCACCACGCACCGTAGCATCTAGGCTATCAGCGCTGGCCTTTATGGCCAAGGTGGGAGGTCATGCGGACAGCACCGCTGATTTCCGTGTGAGACATGTTTTGGAGGGGTGGGTGCGGGAACGTGGGCGTAGCCTGGACGACCGTCACCCAATTTCCCCTGGGGTACTTACCCAACTGGCACGAGGCTGGCATGACCTATGTTTTGATAGGTATGAGGCAGCCCTGTTTCGTGCGGCTACAACGGTGGCCTTTTTTGGAGCGCTCCACATCAGCGAGCTTGTGATGCTGTCTAAGGCGGATGCAAGTCGTAGGGCACTGGAACTCGAAGATGTCTATGTTTGCAATGATTGGGCTCAGCTGAGGATACGCTCCTCTAAAACAGATCAGCATGGTGTAGGCAGTGGAATAAGACTGCTACGATGTTCATTGGCAGACATCTGTCCGGTTGGTGCCCTACAGGAGTTCCTTGCACTGCGTGGCACGCACCATGGCCCGTTTTTCTGTCACCAAGATGGGTCTCCCCTCACTAAATTTCAGTTTTGGAAGGTGACAGGGAAGGCACTGGCCAGAGTCGGCCTCCCTGGGGCCCGTTACGGCACCCATTCATTTAGGATTGGGGCGGCCTCTACTGCGGCTGCTTATGGGTACTCCGGGGCTGACATACGCAGCATGGGGAGGTGGGGCTCACAGTGTTTCCAGTTTTATGTTCGCCCACTCCCACCGTGAGTACCTTCTGAGTCACCATGTATCTCTCCTTCCCTGTTTTTTTTTCCCTTGACAGACCCTGGGTGTCGTATCACACCGGTGACAGTCTGGCTGGTGGGCCACAGCTACGTGCACAGGGCAGCGCGTTACACTGCGGTGACAGATTGGGGACCCCGACTGGGACTGGGTGCATACGCACAATTCACATGGCACGGTAAGCCCGGTATGTTGTGGCGGGAGCTTTTGCCATTCCTCTTTTCATCAAGGAGTGCTGACCCGCCCGACATCCTGATCATACACCTAGGGGGTAATGACTTGGGTCAGGTCACTGGCTTATCACTGAAGCATGCGATTTGCGCGGACCTTGCCTACTTACATTACGTATGGCCCGCCACAACCCTTGTTTGGTCAGATATGGTCCCACGGCATGCTTATCGGGGAGGCTTCGACCTCCAGGCCCTGGACCGCGCTCGGCGCATGGTAAACAGGGCGGTGGCCCGATTCCTTTCGACCAAGGGCTGGGGGCGGGTCAGTCATCATCCCGCCATTAGTTTGCAAAATTTTGGGCTTTATTCTGGGGATGGGGTCCATCTGTCGCGAGGAGGTATGGACCTCCTGCTGGGTGATTGGCGAGCAGGCCTGTCGACCGAGCTGACGGTCTTGGGGGGGGCGTCGAGCCTTTATTGAAGCCTCTCTGGGTGGCGGGTAGCACTGGTAAGGTAAACATTGATGACCCACAGGTATCCGGCAGGTTCGCAATTGACTGGACAACACTAGATAGGCATAAGTTGTTTAAACGTTGTCCGGTCAACGACGAACCAGGCAAGGGGGTGATGGTTACCACTAGACAGCTGGTATCACCCCCTGATTTTACGGATACGCGTCAGAGGGTGGGGTCATTAGTTAGATATTGACTACGGTCAACAATTTGTTTGTTGTCAACAAACAAATTGATACAAATAGATACATTGTAACAATTGCCGTTGGCAATTTTGGGTGGTACCTTACCAGTGTTACTTCGGCCTGCTTGCCTTAAGAATTATGATTGGTCGTTTTACCAATAGAAATTTATAATTCGGACTAGGGCTTGAATCAATAAATGTGGCCCATGCTGTTATCTACTTTCATTTGTGTCTGAGTCCATCATTGGGGGGGTGCGCCTGCAAAGACTCAGACACCGGTATATGGATAAAGGCATTGGGCCACTTTTATTGAATAATGCCCTAGTCCGAATTATAACTTTCAATTGGCATATTCATCCAATTGTAATTCTTAAGGCAAGCAGGCCGCAGTAACACTGGTAAGGTTCCTCCCAAAATGCCAATGATAATTGGCTACAGTGTAACTATTTGTATCAATTTGTTTGTTGACACAAACAGATTGTTGACTGGAGTCAATAAACTATCTACTGACCCCACCCTATGATGTGTATCCATTAAATCACAAGGTGATGCATGCTGTTAAGCTCCTGCCATCACCCCTTGCCTGGTTCGTCGTTGACCGGCCAAAGCTATTACACCTGTACCTGTATAAGTGTTGGCCAGTCAATTGCGAACCTGCCGGATACATATGGGTCATAAATCTTTACCTTACCAGTGCTACCCGCCACACGGGGAGGCGTCTATGATGACTCACCGCCCCCCCCCCCCCCCCAGACCGTCAGCTCGGTCACCAGGCCTGCTTGCAAATCTTCCAGAAAGAGGTTCATACCTCTAGCCGATAGGTGGACCCCATCCCCTGCATAGAGATCGTAATTTTGCAAACTAATCGTGGGGTGCCGGATTACCATCCCCAAACCCTTGTCTGACAAGAACTGGGCAACTGCCCTGTTCACCGAGCAGTGAGCGCGGTCAAGGGCACGGAGGTCAATACCTCCCCTGTAAGTATGTCGCAGCACGATGTCCGACCATAGCAGCCTTGTGGACAGCCACACATAATGCAAATAGGCTAGGTCACTGCAGATCGTGAATTTTAAGGAAAGGCCAGTGACCTGGGCAAGGTCATTGCCCCCGAGGTGCAGTACAAGGATATCAGGCAGTTCAGCATCCCTGATGGAAAACAGGAATGGCAACAGTTCCCGCCATCTCATTCCGCACTTACCGTACCAACGTATACGTGCAGCTGCACGTAGTCCAAGCTGGGGTCCCCACTCTGTCGCCGCAGCATACTGCGCTGCCCAGTGCACGTAACTGTGGCCCACCAGCCATACTGCCACCGGTGTGCGGGGACACACAGGGTCTGTAAAAGAAGAAAAGAGAATAATGACTTAACTGGTACTCATACCTGGAGTGGGCGAACGTACAATGCAAAACGCATGGATCCCCATCTCCCCAACCGGCGTATATCAGCCTCAGAGTACCCAAACACAGCCGCAGTTGATGCAGCACCTATCCTAAATAAATGCGTGCCGTAACGAGCCCCGGGGAGGCCAACACTGGTTAGTGCCATACCGGTCACCTTCCAAAATTGGAATTTAGTAAGGGGAGACCCATCCTGGTGGCAGAAAAATGGGCCAGGGTGCACGCCACGCACTGCCAAAAGCTCATGTAGGGCACCAACCAGACAAATGTCTGCAATGGAACATCGTAGCAGTCGAACTCCACTGCCTACGCCGTGCTGATCAACCTTTGAGGACCGTATCCTCAACTGAGCCCACTCATTAGTGACATAGACATCGTCGAGTTCCAGTGCCCTACGAGTCGCATCCGCCTTAGACAGTGGTACCAACTCACTGATGCGGAGCGCTCCAAAGAAGGCCACCGTGGTAGCCGCGTGAAAAAGAGCCACCTCATACCTATCATAACACAAGTTATGCCAGCCTCGTGCAAGGATGGGTCAGGACCTCTGGTGAAATTGGGTGACGAGTGTCCGGGCGGCGGCCACGTTCCCGTGTCCATCCCTCCAAAACATGACGTATGCGGAAATCATTCACGCAGTCAGCGAAGCCCCTCACTTTGGCCATAAATGCCAGTGCCGACAGCCTGGATGCTATAGTACGAGGAGCGAAACCCTGACTGTGAAGATAAACTATAAATTGTAAAACCTGTTCGACTGGAATGGGCCACACTTTGGGCAACTGTAGTTGCACACAAAAGGTCCTAAATTGTACAAAAGCATGTTGATATGCCTTATGCGTGCAAGGTGCCAAAGACATGCCTATCTCCCGGTTCACCTCTCCTCGCCAAATGTCCAAATCTCGGCCGGGAGTGGCGAGGGGAATTCCTCTGCTTCCGGAGCCAAGGCACGGAACCGGGGGATCTGCAGGCGGGATAAAGCATCAGCAATATCATTATTAATGCCTGGGACATGTCTGGCCTTAAACAGCACATTTAGGCGATTTAGATTTCTGAGCGTTGACAATGTGCACCACTGCCGCATTGTCACACCAAAAATGGACCACTGAGTTGGCCCACTCCTCGCCCCATAGCATCAAAGCTCCCAGGATGGGAAGGAACTCAAGGAAGGTAAGATCACGGAGGCGATCCATGCCAAGCCATGCGGGAGGCCATCGGCCATAAGCCCACCTCCCCTCAAAATAAATCCCATATCCCAGGGAGCCGGAGGCATCCGACTGTACTTGGAATCTAGGGGATACCAAAAGGTCTGATCTCCAGAAAGAGACCCTGTTAAAATCCCGTAGGAATGTGAGCCAAACCAAAAGGTCAGCCCGCATGCCCCTGGTCAGTAGGACCCTATGGTGGCGCTTTAACAGGCCAGCCATGGCGTCACATAGGTGCCGGGCAAATGCTCTGCCGGGTGTCACCACCCTGCAGGCAAAGTTAAGATGACCATGAAGTACCTGCAGCTCACGAAGGGACACTTTACGTTTGGCCATCAATGCAAAAATCATCGCGGAGATCCGGGTGACCTTATCCATGGGTAACCGGGATGCCTGTGCGACTGTGTCAATTTCAATACCTAGAAATGTGAGCATAGTAGATGGGCCCTCGGTCTTTTCGGGCGCTAAGGGGACACCCAGTTCCCGCATTAGCGTCTGAAATGTAGTGAGGAGACACGTGCACGTGTCCGAGCCCCGTTCACCCCCGAACAAAAATCATTGAGGTAATGGGCTACAGACCGAGACCCGGACCTGCAAACAAAGGCCCACTGCAGAAAAGTGCTAAAATGTTCGAATGCCAAACATGAAATAGAGCAGCCAAAAGGCATGGCCTTATCCACATAGAACTTCCCTTGGAATCTAAAACCCAATAGCTCAAAGTCCCCTGGGTGCACTGGCAGCAATCGGAATGCCGATTTAATGTCACATTTTGCCAGGAGGGCATAGGGACCACATGAGCGCACCATTCGTAGGGCCTGGTCAAACGACGTATACCTGACCGAACAAAGGTCATCAGGAATAGCATCATTGACAGAAGAACCCGCCGGGTACAACAGATGGTGGATTATACGAAATTCACCCGGAGTCTTTTTATGTACTAACCCCAGAGGGGAGACCTTCAGGTTAGGGAAAGGCGGTTCGGAAAAGGGGCCCGCTACCCTCCTGGCCTCCACTTCTTTGGAAATACTCAGGGCAGCTACCTCCTCCTTACCCTTCAGGGAAATTAAATTGGGGGCATCTTGGGGTCCCCGAACCCCCTTGAACGGAATACGAAAGCCCCACTGGAAACCCTCCAGAATGTACCTCGCATCCTCCCTTCTTGGATAAGTTGAGAGCCATCGCTCCAGCATATACACATTAACCAGGGAGGGGGCCTTTTGAATGGCTAGCTCCATCAGAGGAAGCCCTGACTTCCCCCTGTCCACCTCTACCTCTGCCCTGTGACCCACCAGCCCACAGGCACGCGGAAGCGGCGTGGGAGCCAGCGCAAGAGGGACACTCATGTTTGTACCGACACTGTCGCTTATTGCACACGCCATTAGCTGAGAAGCTCCAACACAGCAAGCGGGCTGGAACCCCCTGCCCCGCCGGCTGGCAGGGAGCCTGTGTTGGAGCAGCTCGCTGCACAGCATGGCCACAATGGTACCTATCCCCAGGCGCCGGACGCGTGGGTGTCATGTACAAGAGCCACAATTTCTGGCAGGGCTCATCCCTCTGGGTGTAGGGCCACCCTCATTCTAAATTCCTCATCGTACGCCAACCACGACGGGCCAGGGAAATCCACCATCGCCCTGTAAATATTGTCCAAGTATTGGACCATAGGAATGGCCAGATCAGGCCGGGCCCTCAGGTATACCGCCATATAAATAAGATATGCCGGCAACCAGTTGGCCCAAGTGCGCGGTGGCTTATGATAACGGGACAGCTCTTTGTCTCTGTCGTCCTGTCCCTCTCTCTCTTCCTTAGTGGGTTCATGGTTCAATAGGGAGAATATATCCACGTACTCCCCTCTCCAAATCTTATCCCTCGTGACCTGTGACAAATGATCACCCAGGGGCAAGGAATAACCAGCCGTCGGCAAAGCCATCGTCGGCACATTCTGTATAGAGGGCATACGCAGCGGGACCTGGACAGCCCCTGCGATGTTCGGCACTGCCCCAGGGGCAGACACCCCCGCCCTTAATGAGGGACCATTTTGAAACCATGGGATACTGGGATAGGATGGTAACTGCTGCCCACTCGCATCAACTTGACGAGGCCAGGGCCACTGAACCCCACCACTGTAAGTGGGCTGTGGTGTTGGTGCACTAAATTGAACCTAATACTCACTAGGTGCACCCCCGTGAGCCGCCCCCACCGGGGGTTCCGGCCCACAGCGGGCGTCGGAGCTCGCGACCGGAATCGAGCTCTGGGACCACCCCTGACTGCTCCCAGCCTGGACATCAGGTAGAACGGGGAGCTGCAAGACACCAGCTGGGGCCGGCCGGACCGTCTCAAGCAGCTCGACCCGGTTGCCCGCCCGCTGAAGCGTTGCGGCCGGCAAGGTAGCCGGGGCCGACGAAGGGGCCCCTGTTGAAGAAAGAGTAGCGCCCCCCTCCGAAGGAGGCTGTGCAATGCCCAAGGATGCTTCCAGCACTGCTATCCATGCTAACAGAGCATCCACTGCCCCAGAGCCCCCAGTATAAAGCAGGCCGGGTGGGCTGGACGGCCCACTAGGCAGTTGAGAAAAAGGCAACCCAAAAGGAGAGCCAGGGCCAGAATAGGGCCATGCCCAAAACTCTGGCCCATGGGGGGCCGGAGGAGCAGTGGGTTGGACACCCACACCAGGCCCCCCTGGGCCGCCCTGTCCCATGCCCAGCAAAGGCGGGCTGAGGGCCGAAGCCCCAGAGGGGCCGGCCTGTAGCTGACCAGCTACCAAGCTGGAACCCGGCTGCCAAGTGGTAGCCTGACCAGCCCCACTGGTACCAGTGGGCAAGGCTGGCACATCGCCCTGCCGTGGGGGCGCAGCCCTGGTCCTCTGACCCATAGGCTGGCCCCCATCCATTGCAGGGCCGGTAAAAGTTCTTCCCCTTAGCCGTGGCTTTAGCGCCGGGGCCTTCCGCTTGGGAGCCATGTCTCCCTAGGAGAAGAAAGTCGCTGCAGGATCCCTATCCAGGGATCAAACTCCTAGCGTGTGAGTTCCGTGGTAGCCAAGCAATCCTAAAGGCTCCGGGTACTGTGATCCTCCTTTCCCAGCCAGGAAACGAACGGCAAGGCTCCGTAGCCGAAGACTAAAGAGAAAAAAATGACGGAGAAAACTTCTCCTCTCCGTCGCTATTCTAAAACGGCAGCTCGGCTGCCTCGTGGCCACCCCTTTTATAGAGGGGTGGCTACGCCCCCTAACTCACCCGGATGTCTGAGTCAAGAGCGCCATTTTGGCGCCGCGCTTTCATTCTCTTTCTTTCTTTTTCTTTCTCTTTCCCCACTCTCTGTCCCTTTATTTTTTCTCTCTCCCTTTGTTTCTATTTCTTAATTTGTCTCTTCCCCCTCGATCTCCCTGTCCTTTTAGCTCTCTCTTGCTCTCACAAACACACAGACACACTCACTCACACACACACACACGCACACACACACACAGAGTGAGAGTGAGAGTGAGAGTGAGAGTGAGAGTGAGAGTGAGAGTGAGAGTGAGAGTGAGAGTGAGAGTGAGTGAGGCAAGGCACAGGAGACAGGAAACCCCCCAGCCGGAAGGCACAGCATTCCTGGCCCTGGGTCAGGGCTTGTTTTTTGCATTGCTTCCCTCGCAGCCTTAGCTCCATGTGTCCTCAGAGTTTCTTGCCTTACTGTTTCCGCCACCTCCCTCCTCTCTCTCCCCCTTTCTTTCTTTCCCCCTCTCTGTCCCTTTCTTTCTTGCTTTCTATCTCTCTCTCACACACACAGAGGGGAGGTGGAGGAGACTGGGAACCTTGGCGGGCAACAGGCACTCGTAGAGGAGAGGGGAAATCCCCGGCAAGCAGGCGTAGTATATGACGGCCTGGTTTGGGCCCTGGAGCCTTTCGGAGGCCGGGAGGTGGAGAAGGGTGACCCTTCTGGGGCCAGTAAGTGGTGCGAGGGCTGGGGATTTGGGTGTACCTGGTGCAGGTGCCCCGAGGAAGTGCTCCCCCAGGGGTCGCAACTGGGTGAGAGGATCGTAGGTACATGCTCCCCCTTCTCTTCCTGGATCGGGGCAGAGGGCATGAATGGTCCCTGGGGCAGGTCATGGGCCCACCCCAATTCCCTGTCCGCTGGCCAACATACCTGCCCAGATGCGGTTTCTCTGTCCTGTTTCCTCTGCTGTGGGAGGAAATTCCTACTCGTGTGTGTACCCAGGCTCTTTTGCCACTGGTGGGCACATTCCATGGCAGCCGGTGGCCCAGCGACGGCTTCCGAGGAGGCCCACGCATGCATATTGGCCACCACGTTTCCCGCCTGTCCCCCACCATTTTCTTGGGCTGCCGCAGTCCTTGTCCATTGTTTTGGTCAGCAAGTCAGGCTGGGGGAGAGTGTGGGGTGGCGTGTTATGGCTGTTGTGGTGGGCAGACCTCTCCCAAGGCTGTCCAGTTGGGGCAAGGGCAAGGGCTCTCGGGGCTGGGCTGGGTTTTGTCGTGCCACATCCGCCGAGCAGGGGAAGGCATGGCACGCAAACATGGAGGGATGTGTGTGCACTGAGGTTCATGCACTGTGCACATGGCGCTTTGACATTACTTGCACATGTGCAGTGCTTTGTCCGTGGTTCATGGGGCTGGTGCCCTACTCTGCTCCAGGACCCTTGTGGTGATGCTCTCAGGGACAAAAGGTAAGTGTGGCCGGTGCATTACGGGATAGGCTGGATGTGTGTGGACACGCATTCCACACATGCATGGCCCAACCCCATCTTTATAGGTATAGATAGACACCCGAATAAAATAGGTCCTGACCATAAGATAACAACTGAAAAAACACAACACAAAAGATAAAGAAATAGGGAGGAAAAGGACAGAAAACAAGTTGAGGCACAAGTTCAAATGGTGAAGTTGAGCCCTGCTCCTGCCACAGTGGGGAATCTAACTCCCATCCAACTAAACAACTAAACTATCCTGTAGTGAGTAGTTAGAAATGGAAATAGAGAGAAAGGAGCATGACAAAGCAATGCAAAGATATATAAGTAAACATTAAGCATCTCCGTCCTGTCACCTTTTAATTTTCTCCTGACATATTCACATGTATTTACATATGTTCATCCATACATTCCATTCTGTCTGCCAAATGCTTTGACATTAGTCCAGTTTTCAACAGAAGTGGTACCTATTCATCTACCTGCAATTT
Organism: Bradypodion ventrale; assembly: GCA_035047345.1. NCBI lineage: Eukaryota > Metazoa > Chordata > Lepidosauria > Squamata > Chamaeleonidae > Bradypodion > Bradypodion ventrale. Next base: position 285,285,039 of record JAWDJE010000004.1, read on the forward strand.
CTTGCTTTCAAACTGCTAGGTTGGCAGGAGCTAGAACAGAGACAGGAGCTTACTCTGTCATGCAGCACTTAGGTCTTGAATTGCTGACCTGTTGACCTTCCAGTTGTCATATTCAGTGTCTTAACCACTAGACCACTGCAGCCCCCAGCATTTAACTTAATCTGAGGTTTTTGCATATGTGGTTCTCCATTAATTAGGCTGTTCAGGGAGATAAACCTGTTTTCAGGCAACAGGATAATTGATGGTTTTTGAGGAAGCAGACATTCCATCCACTCAATATCTTGTAGTTCTGGATAACATAACAAAAACCATTTTCTCTTCCCAATCCTAGATCTGTATTGTCCAGCCTGATTAAGAGTATTTAAGTTTTAAAAAGCGGTGACAGTAAAGAAATGAAATCTGATGAAGACGAAAGAAAGGGAACCCAACAAAGGGTGCTTGGTTGGATGGGTGAGAAATGGGAATTTTGAAATCTTCATAGCTATGTCCTTCTCTCCAAAGCTCAATACAAACACAAAAGAGTAAAATCATAGGTGAGCTCATTCATTTTCATTCTGATGAAGTTTTAGCATAGTAATGTAACATGAACACAAGTTTAAACATATTATTTTTCACATAACCATAATTCAATTGTATTTTAACTGACTGACAATTAACATGTAATCATTTCTCCCTAACTTTCCAACCTCTCAATGTAAGGCTACATTTCACTTTTCACTGATAGAAGGTAGGGCAAAAGTGCTTTCAACAAAATAGTTCTGATTTTTTTGTTTTGTTTATCTTAGTAACAAATTCATCTTTGTTAGACACTCCCCCTCTCAGTATTAATGGGGGGTTTTCCCCACCACATATCACAGCAGTTGGTTCACATTCAGTTATTTTATATCCTGTAAATAAGAGACCAATATTTTCCCTGAGGAGAAGCAAGCAAAAGAACTAAAGGACAATGTTGTTTCCTTGTTTTAAGAATGAGTTGTAAATGTATGACCAAATCATTCCCAACTTCATAAATTTAAATAATTCGAGACACGTTTCATTAGCTGACTCAGGGACAGACCATTGGAGCACATTGACTCCTACAGCACGCTTCACACATTACACCAGCATAGCATCATATGTCGAACTATCAAAGTGTGATTCATGCTTCCAGGTTATTATGCACTCCAGTGAATAAAAATGGTCAGTGAACACAACTCTAGATGCTCAAAAGAATATCATATCAGTTATGTTTTATTAAGTGACTTTGCAACAACATTCTGCTGTTTGATTCACCCTGTCCCATTTCACCAGGTGCTAAACTGTAAACAGAAGGCAAGCATTTGCCCGCACAATTGCGCCAACAGAATGCCATTTGCCAATCATGAACCAGAGAAGAATATCAGACCACTAGACAGGGCCAATCATTTACGTATGGGGTGTTTGGGTGTGGCCCAACGTTACCATAAATAATCTCTACACTCTTTTTGAATAGTTCAGCTCCTTTTTGGAGTGGGTGGTCGGGTTCATCCTCTATTGTTCATTATAAAGGTAAAGGTTTCCCTTGCTCGAAAGCCAGTCGTATCTGACTCTAGGGTTCAGTGCTCACCTCTGTTTCAAAGCCGAAGAGCCAGCGCTGTCTGCTTCTGCAGACGTTTCCGTCTGCAGAAGCAAACATGGGAGGAATTATTGACTAACTTCAGCAGGGTTTCATTTTGGAGGTCTGCAAGGCTTTTAGACCCTTCTCTGCAGGTTCACACCAACGTAGCTGGTGTGTCGGGTTTCAGTATTTATTTCCAAGGTTGTTGGTGCTCTCGTGAATGGCCCAAAGCATGGCATTTGGCTGGGATCAGCAGGGATTTGACCTGTGGGAATTCTTTCCCATTGTAGGGACCCTGTGGTTATGGGCAGATTCGTGGGCCAATTCTACGGTCACTTTTTGGTGTGACAACCTGGTGATGGTGCAGGTGATTAACGACCTTTCTTCCAGATCACCGAGGCTCATGAGGCTCATGAGGGCTTTTACTTTATGCTGTCTTCACTATAATATACTGTTTCTTGCCAAGCACATACCTGGTCTGCATAATGAGATTGCTAATGCACTATCTTGTCAACAGATGCATAAGTTTTGGACTTGATATATAGCAACCGAGAAATTTCATTGTACCCACAAGGGGACAATGACAATAAAGATTTATCTTATCTCTCTCTATCTTATCTCTTATCTGACCCCAGAGGTGCGCCTGTGGCAGGAACATTTGCCACAGGAGGTATGGGGGCTGGGCAAGGTGACTTGAATTTGCAGGCTGTGGCAAGCAACGGGCTTGTTGTGAGAGCAAAGCTTAGTTATAGCATGCAGCTATTGTGAAGCACTCTGGTGAGACCTGAGGGCATTGGGAGTTCTTTCTTTATGTTGGTGGCTATGGGGGTACGGAGCCTGGTGGATGGAATGTTGACCTTCCATGATTAAATGATGTGTGTCCTGCATGTTTACTGCAATTTTCACTTGTATGATTGTCTTCTGTTTAAAGTGACCAGCCCAGGCTGCTGGCAATGGCTGTTATTTTGAGCGACAGCCGAGTCTGTGTAGCAGTGAGATGGACAGCTGAAGCTGCATAGGGTCTTCAGTTGGGCCTCCCTTGTTTTTGGACCTGCTGGATTGGTATCCCTGATTTGAGGTGGAGGAATGTGGTGATGAGGGTGGCATTACTGGTTCTGTTTGGGCTCCCGGCCATCCTTATGCTTCATGTTGGGAGGGAGGGCATGGGGGTCTAATTGGAGACAGCTGCATATGATGTGGCCATGTATGTGCTGGAAGCAGTGGTGAGCATTTGGCCTGGCGTGCATGTGGCGTATTCTGAGATATTGACCACATGGCGTGACTCTTGGTTTAGTTTCTTTGGCAGTCCTGAACTGTCTTGCCTGTTCCTCAACAGAAATATAAGGGAGTCCGTGATTGCCGGGGAAGGGTCTTACATTTCACATCATAGCACTTCCAGCCCTTCGGCCTGTGGCAGGTAGTGCGGTCAGTAGGGTCCCCTAAGGGCCCAGGGTTAGTCACCAGTCTTCTGAACAAACTGTCCCTGGGTGGGGTTTACACTTGGAGATGAGGGCTATCTCTTCTAGGCCATGTTTTGGCTGGATGGTCAGTAGCAGAAGAGAGGGGAGTCCAGTGAAGGACTTGACCCTCCTGGCCCAAGGTAGGGGCACAATGGACAGAAGAACAACCCAGCCTGTACTGCGATGACTCCTTCCAAAGATCTTATGATTGGAACAAATTGTTTGATTCCAGAGTTATATTTAATAAAGGTGGCTCTCGTTTTCAACCAACATTGGTGTCTGTGTTTTCTTTGGGAGTTGAGTGGCAAGATGGGTTTTTCCTAAAAGTGACATTTGGATTCTCCTAAATTAAAAAAAAATTATGTGGTGGGGAAAAAAAGACTCCTTTGAATTCAGTGAGAGCAAAATAAAATATGCCAATATTAAGAGGGATTGCAATTGTTCTGCTGATCATTGGTTTGTAGGGAGGCCATAAATTTCCAGCACTGGTATGGTCTAAAAAATGAGAATGATAATAATATGTGGTAATGATATATTAGTTTGACCCCATGATCACCCTAAAATATATACATTGTTATTTAGTACAGTGAGTTCTGATAGGGTGGGGCAGTAATATTGGGCCGATATTGCTGGAAAGCTTGGCACACCATGCTCTTTCATAACAATGCTACGGACACGCGATATTAATTAACTTGGACAAAAAGTCCTTTTGGCCTCTGGAAAACTAGTATTTCAACTTTGACATGGGATCTCACTCATCTAATTCACCCAGGTTCTTTACTCTAAACATTAACTATCTCTTGACATTTCCTGAGCCATTGGAGCCAGGGAAAGCTTTTCTGTCAATAACAGCAGTTAGACATGGTCACGTAGCTAGTTTCTTTGTTAGACTAGGAATGCATATTCTAAAAATAGCCTTAAGTTTGAAGGTATAGAAACTGGCTAAAATAAAGGAGAGAAAGCCGTCTCATCTTGACCCTCCAAGAAATGTCTGTGTGTCGTTACTTTTACAATGCTGCGGGAGGCAGATCACAACAATATTACTTTATTCCATTTCCCTTGGTCTGTTTGCTGGCAGTTCTTGGCCTAATTTTAGAAACCTTTTCCAAGGGTTCAGGCCTCTGCCAACAGCAATTTGTTGTTTTCTTGGCAGTACTTCTGGTGAGGAGGAAGTGGACCACCTCATTCTTCTATTTCACATTTTGGCAGGTGTAGAGAAGCTTTCGTGAGGAGAAGAAGGTCTGGTAATACATTTCATCCAGCTCTGTTGCATACACATACATCTATATGCATTGTGCCAGCCTACTGTCTTTCTTCTGAACATACTGTCCCTGGGTGGCATTTACACCTGGAAATGAGGGCTACCTCTTCCAGGCCATGTGTTGGCTGGATGGTCAGTAGCAGCTAACAGCGCATGGAAATACAGCTTGGAGGCATTGCTTTACATTGGCTCCAGGCTTTCCTGGAGTGGAGAACTCAGAAGGTGGTACTGGGAGATTGCTATTCAAAATTCTGATCTTTGGTCTGTGGTGTCCCTCAAAGTTCAGTCCTGTCCCTCTTGCTTTTTAATGTATACCTGAAACTACTGAGAGAGCTTGTCCAGATTTTTGGGGCTTAATGCCACCAGTATACAGATGATAACCATCTATGTGTTTCAATTCCAGAAATGGCAGTTGGCCTTAAAGAAGGTCAGCCACTGTTGAGCAGTGCTCTGGGCTAGGAATACAATTAGTCAGAATAGGCTCCATACTGCAGGTAGCTGATTTGGAGCAGGAAAGTGTTAATTATACATACACAGCATTGTACTGTGGCCAGTTCTGAACAGTTCTTGCAAACCAGCAGAAGAAATTCTAGGCCACGCCCACTTGGCTGGTCATGCCCACCTCTTGGCCTTCCCCTCCCAGCACTACCAGAAACAAGGACCCATTCGCCATTTGCCTCGCCCAGGCACGCTTTCATCTCTGCACTTCTCTCGCATCTTCGGCCCTGGGCGAGGCAAATGGGACTCATTTCTGGTGGCGTTGGGAGGAGGAGGCTGGCGCTAGCCCACCAACCCACCCCACTCACCTCCCAGCAGTGCCGCCGACAACGCTTCCCACACACCTAGCCCAGGACCAAAGGCACGCATGACGGCACTGGGAGGGGGAGGCCGGCGCCAGTACATCAACTCGCACCGCTCACCCCCCAGCAGCACCACCGGTGAAAGCCAAGAGATCAAGCAAAGGTAGGTTTCTTTTCTTTCTTCCCCCCCTTTTTCTAGGGGGGGGGAGGGTTGAGGCCACGCCCACAGATAGCCACACCCACAGATAGCCACACCCACAGATAGCCACACCCACTGAGTGGGTAGTAAACTTTTTTTACAGTGCATCACTGTACATACATTACTATATATGGTTGAGATTTGCCATTTGCTTCTCTGCTCTAGATAGCAAAATATTTGGGGCTGGCTGTATTTTCAGAATTTGGTATAATTTTGAAGGATAATATAAGGATTAAGAAACAATGGCTCCTAGCATAAAATGGCTGGAATCTTCCCAGTATATCTTACAAGTCTTCATTTGTGTGTAGCACGGCTTTATGATGTCCTCTTGTTTTCTAAGTAGAGTATATTTAATGGTATCCTTCCATTGAAGAAACAATTTCCCACAACAAAACCACAAGGAAGAGATTGCATCCACCACCACTACCTCAGGTTTCTGAGCATCTTGCTATGAATGTTTGTAAAGGATTTTTGCATGGTGTAGAGCAAAAATAAAAGTCACATTGTGTTAGATTATATGTTGGATTTAATTTTAATTAACTTTGTCTTGCTATTATCTCAGTTTCTTAAACACTTTTAAGTGTTTAAGAAGAAGTGTCTTTTCAAACTACATATTATCACCAACAGAAAAAAGTTGGTAAGATGTCTCCTGGTTTTCATACAGGCAAGATAGAACATGTAAAAATTATTCTTGCCATGATGTGTGGGTTAAAGTCCTCTACTTCACAGAAAATCTGTTGAGGAAAGAAAAATCCTCTGTACAGTTCTTACCTCCAGTCTTGCACTAAAACAGGCATCTTGTAAAACACAGACAAGCTAGCCTGTTTCTGCTTTCCTGAGCTACTGTGAAGAGACATCCAAATTGTGTTTGGGACCTGAACATTTGATCTTATCCCTGTTTGGTAGGCTGAAATATTATTTTTTGAAGTAGATTAGTGTGTTAGGCATAGCTCCAGTGGTAGACAAGGTGTACCATACTATAGTAAGCATACTAATTATTGTCTTTTAACAACAACATCAAAACATTGTCTTTATGGTGCAATTTACCCTTTAAAAAAGAATACAAGCCCTATTTTACACAGTCTGCTTCCCTTTAAGTAACACCCATGGGATACAGGAGCATAGCTGCTGCCTATAGGTGTAAATTTATAATATTCCATGATAATCTAATAAATTTGGCCCTCAATGTATACATTTCATAATTATCAATGCCTTTGCAATGTTTCTGTATAAATTGTCAACACAGTCTATCAATCCATAAATATTTCCAAACTTCACACAACAGTTTATTAGGCATAGAGCAAGGCTTTATGAAGCTTTCCCTGTGCTTTTTGTTAACCTTTCTATATTTTGGATAGTAGCAAAAATAAAGAAAATAGCTTGCAGATTTAAGCTGTGTATAGAGTTTTGAAAGTAACAACTGAAAAATGATGTTCATAATCTGAATTGCAATGAAACCAATTATCTGTGCTGTGGCGTGTCACTAGGGAATACTCCTAAAGGTTTAGTATTTCTTAAAAGAAATTAAATACAGCTGTAACAATACTATAAAACAAAAATAGCAGCTGCAAAAGAGATTAACATTCCTAAATTTCATTTGAACTTGATACACTGTTTTTCCAAAAGCAACCTATACACACCCATACGCATATGCACGTGTATGTACACTTCTGTTGCAGAGTGATATTTTAAATGTATTCTTTATGAAACTTTGCCTTCTGAAGGAAAAATATAGCCCCTGAATAAGTTTCTGATATTGCTAGTGTTTAATATTGTACGTGAATTTTGTGACATTTCCCCCACAGGGTTTTTGGTTCTAACTTTTTCCTCTAGTTATTATCAAGGATAAACTATGAACACTGAAAAGAAGAGAATTATTTGAATAAAACTTATTAAGAATTAAAGATCTACATAATAAACAATTTATGGTGGTTCCTGGATGTCGGCTACTTTCAGCTGTCAAATAGTTTTCTAACCAATTCTTTTTCAGTGCATGTTTCTCTTAAAGCTTTATATAGCACCTGTTTTCCAATTAGGCAGCCAGTCATAGATGAATGAAAGCTCCCCTAATATTTTTCATACTTCTAATGAAATGGAATGTTATTTATAAAACAGAACTGGACATGGTGACAATATAAAATCCTTTGTTTTGCTATGTTGGTTAAAACATATGGCACAAACTTACCCGCCAGATGTTTGTCTCCTAATTGATTTTGCCTGTTGTGTGTTTTATGTTAATTCTTAGCCAAGTATTTACTCCTCATCAGTTTCTGACTAATGGGCAAAACCCTGCCAAATTTAAGCAATTAATTTTCCTGGAAAGATTTATGCACATGCTTCAAGATATCTTCATTGAGACTTAAAAGCACTTTGCTTTGATTGGGTGGCTTTTCTCTCTCTCCATCCTGTACAACTTTCTTTAAAAAAAGCTCCAGTTTCTTTCATTTCTTTTTGTATTGATTCCCTCTATCAACATGTAGTTCTGTTTAGGACATTCTATAACAGGGGTTCCCAATCTACGGTACGCAGGCCAGACCTGGCTCTTGACACTATTCCAACCAACCTGTATCCATCTCCCCCACATCCGGAAGTAGAAGAGGGCATGTTTATGTAAGCCATGAAACATGCCTGTGCATGCGCAAATGCACTCATGGCTGATGTAAACACAGGGGTGGGTGCATTTAAGTCAGCCTTAAATGAGCCCACTTCTGCTTCCAGGGATGTGATCCCACCCACTCAGTTGTTCTGGGGGTGTGGTCAGGCTCATGGTGCATAAAGGTTGGCCACCCTTCTTCTATAAAATCACATATGCCTTTCAGGTTTTATTACCATTTACAAAGTCAGGAGAATTCCTTTCAGGTTTCAAAATCATGATTGGGAGGTGTTTTTTTCTTACTGGATCAATAAATTTCATTAGAAATTTTGCTTCATTTCAGTGGTTTACTAGGTAATCTTGGTGGAAGAGATTCATACCTAGCTTCCCTGCTTAGTCAATGGCTCTACACTCATTTAAGAATGGCTGAACTCTATGGGATTAATTATGTATAAGATTGATGCAATGGGACCGACAAGGAAAATGTGTTAATGCAGTTTGAAGACATCTGAATGCCTTTCAATGCACTTAACCAGAAACCTAAAGGGTTGCATCAACAATGCTACGAATGTCAGGGCATTGGATAAAATTTGCATGGCGGTTCCATACTGCAGTGGTGCTCAACAGATGAAAGGAAAAGAGACACCACCAAATTTATGTGATGGCTGCCAATTTGCAGAACTTTAGAAACAACTGCTTACATGCATGGAAAGTCATTTATGGTTACTAGTCAGGATGGCAGTCTGCCCATGATAATAGAGTAGGCCATACTGCCAGCGACTCAAGCCAAGTGTCAGATGGCAATTAACTAACCTGACAACCATTGGTGGGCATCAGAAAATTTCCTACCACACTGTGAGCATGGCCATGTGACTGGGTGGGCATGGCCTGTTGGCCATGTGACTGCTCATCTCTATTTGACTGTTAATAAAGCCTGTTACTGTTTGTTACATCGTTGTGCTGGACTAGTTCTTATAAGGGCTGGATCCAACACTAGCTCAATTTCTTCAATGTCAACATTAAAGTTGTGTGGTTCTTCTATTTTCATCACTCTATAGCAAACCTCTGAAGCCATTTCCCCGTTGTCCAAAACTTTTTCAGGGCTCCATTTCACCCTGAAGCACCTCCCCAGGTATTCCGGAGCAGGAATTTGAACTCAGGTCATTGCTTCTGACACAGGAGCTGATATACTGCCATCCTGACTACTACTACTACTACTACTACTACTACTACTACTACTACCACTACTACTACTTCTTCTTCTTCTTCTTCTTCTGTATCCAAATCCAAATATTGGCAATCCTCATGGCAATCACCCATGAAGACTGCCCTGGTTTTCCTCATTTCTAAGGGGCTGGACCTAGGTGGTATCATTGGAGGATGGAATGTCCAGCTCTAGGCCTCTCCAGTATGGGGTGTCTCAGGGCTTGGTGCTCTCACCTCTCCTATTTAACATCTACATGAAACTGCTGGGGGAGATCATCCGTTCCCATGGGGTGAGGAATCATCAGTATGCTGATGGTACTCAATTATACATCTCGGCCTGTGGTGATCCAAGCGATGCAGTTGGAGTCCTATCCAAGTGCCTGGAGGCTGTAAAGGTCTGGATGGTGGACAATGGGCTTCAGCTGAATGCTGGCAAGACTGAGTGGCTGTGGGTTCGGGGCCCTGCATTATCCTGAGAGCTACCATCTTTGGTGCTTCTTTGCCCCAAACATACCTGGTTACATAATTTGGGGGTCCTCCTGGACTTGTGACTACTGCTCAAAGAGCAGATGGCAGTCATGGCCAGGAGGGTCTTTGCACAACTTCACGTCATTCACCAATAACGCCCGTTCCTGGACCGGACTCCTTGCTTACGGTCACTCATGCTCTGGTCACCTCCAGACTGGATTATTATAATGCACTCTACATGGGCCTGCCCTTGTCGACCATCTGGAAGCTGCCACTGGTGCAGAATGCAGCTGCCCAGGTGGTGATGGGGTGCGGGCATTATGTCCGTACCTCACCGCTGCTACAGTAGCTGCATTGGGTGCCAGTGTGCTTCCGGGTGCAATTCAAGGTGCTGGTTTTGACCTTTAAAGCCCTACATGGCAGTGGATCAGGATACCTAAGAGACCGCATTGCCCCAAGGCTTTCGACCCGTCCTACGAGGGTGGACCATAGGGGCTCTCTGATGGTCCCATCAGCGAGGGATGCACACCTTGCTGGGACCAGAAGGAGAGCCTTTTTGGCATCCACCCTGGCCCTATGGAACCTCATGCCAACAGAACTGCGCCTCTAGGCGGAGTAACCCCCATTCAGGAAGGCTCTAAAAACTTGGTTTGGCCAGCAGGTGTGGGGTGCATCTGGCACCACAACCCAGCCCTGCTGGTTTATTTAGCCCTTCCCAGGGTTTTTAATGAGGGGTTGGGGTTTTTATGTATATTTTAATGTTTTATAGTTTTAATATTTGGTTGTATGAGGTTAGTTTTAAATTGATGTGAGCCACCTTGGGTTGCCAAGGAAACAAAGGCAGCAATACAAGTTCAAAAATAAATAAATAAATAAATAAACCCCCATTTCACTTAAAGCAAAATATGTCTTTCTGCATAAAAGTGATAGCAATTTTCATCTCCTATTGGAAATAATGTTTAATTCCTGTTACAATGCCATTTTTATCTCAATGCTTTATACTCAGTAAATGTTGCACATTATCTGAGAAGGCAATTTGTATTTTGATCACATGGAATTCCCTTGCTACACCATAAATAATGAGGTATGAATTTTTGATATACACGCTGACCTAACAGCACACAGTCATTATATTCCATGAACCAAATTTTGCAGCAATGGTTTTATTTATTCTTTATTTTAAAAAAAAATCAATATGTTAATAAAAGAGAATTAAAAAAACCTTTCAAAACACACACACATGCACTATGTTTCCCAATTAATAGGAGGATATATTTTAGGGCATTTTATCCCTGTTTATAGAAAGAATAACCAAATTATTTTAAATTCTAAAAATGGTTGTAGAAGTTAAATTGAAAGCAACCTTCTCAAAAAAGAATAAACAATCTTTTTGGAAAACCTGAGGTTACAGACAACATTTTGTAAATGGCCTTCCTCTCCTGCAAAAGGGTTACCTTTCTTTCCCCCTCTCCTCTCATTCCCCAAGAATGCCCCAAATCTGCTTTGGGGGTCAGGAGTGGATAGAAGAATCCCTTCTACTGGGATGTACGGCCCCAGAAAACACACAACCCATGGCTTTTAGAATCAGGCAGGACGTTACAAATCCACAACTTGTAAATGGATAGACAGAGGTTGAAGCAAAACATCTGGCTAATTGTTTTCAGATTATTTAGTTGGCACATGCTTTTAAAAACAGACATCAGTTCAGAAAAAAGAGATGCACAAATCAATTTTAGTGGAAATATTTGCATTTTACTTTCTAGGGTGTTAGAGAAAGTGCTACAAACTGCCAAATGATTTTACATTATTTCCCCTCCCCCCCCCCCCCCAAAAGGCTTGTATTTCAATACAAAATGTTTAGATATTTTCCTCAGCTTTTTTTCCCTTTAAAAGGAACTGAGACTGGAAAAAATTGTCACAAACTAACTAGATTGGGGTTTTCTTTAGAGGATACTTCTTCCCCACTTCTAAAAATCTGTATTTCATGTCCATCCCCATTCTCTAAGGGCTAGTGATAGTCTTTCCTGATGGCTGATACTTTTTATAGCACAGCTGTGACATATTTTATGCATCAAAAAGAATAATCAAAACTATGTCTGGAGCTTGTATGTCATGGAATGTGGTCCCTTTCTCCAAATATATATTTAAATCAGGCCAGAACACACCTCTGGACTAAAGCTTAATCCTTGACTCAATTCACTTTTAATGGAAACTCCATTTGGACTATTTGGAAGGTTAATTGATATGAGTGCTATGACATCTGGTTTTGATCCAAGACTCTTACCTCACATGGTACTATTGCGGTTCTTTTTAAGTTCCTCTTAACTGACTTCAGAGGAGGTGCATCTGTATGTCTACCAGGTAACTTTTCCCCTCATGGACTAATTCTTTATCTGTAGAGAATTAGTACTGATGTATCAATCTGAAAACTGCTGAGGTCTGCAGACATACTGTTGCGATCAGTTAAAAAATTCCAAGAGAGTTGTGTATATCGTAGATAAGCAACCTATATATTTAATTCATCACATAGTCTATTACCTAGATGCCCTTCTCTCTTTTTATTAATATTACATCCTATTTTTAATGCAGCAGTTTTCTAATGTAACCTGACCAATCTGCCTTTCCTGCATGGCATGGAATATGCTATCAGGTGTGTATAGGATCTTATTATAGAGATGTCAGTTTTAGTTTGAAACATAAATATATTTTTACTTATACATTAAAACATATAGTGATCAATGGCAGTATATGTAATAGATTATAATTCCTTTTTGATCATCAGAAAGCAATTATTCATAAAACTCAAAGCAGAAAGCAAACTTGTGTGGAAAAGGAGAAGAATTATGGTTTTCTCACAGGGAAGGTAATTTTAATATAGACAAGATTGGTCCAAGCGCTGCAGTTTGGACTGATAGATTATCTTGCAGAACTATCATTTCAATAATCTCAATGACAGTGCAGCAGTGGATACTTGGTACAATATTACAATATTATAAATTAAATTTACTGCAAATATCATTGCTGAGAATACAGGAAAATACACTATGTTTGTATTTGCTGAGGTTAGGAGATGGTTTTAAAAATAATAGTAAAAATATTCCTCAGTAAATGAGTTTGATGGCATTGCTGTATATCACCAATTATCTAAAACAATTCCTTTCTTCATTTGTATATAAAAATTATGGAGGGCTTTATTCTATTCTATTCTAACTGGATGTCAAGGGTTTCAAAAGAGGTGTGAAATAGTAGCAGTGAATCAAATGAACAGTGGCCATTTCTAATTGTTCTGCTCCTACAAAATCATAATGATCCATTTAGAAATTAGCTGGCTTTTAAACTGTTACACCAGGAGCTACTAAAAGGCTTGCAATTTGTTAGTAAAGCTATAAAGTCTTGATAAGATGGAATGCACTAAATAGGAATTGAATAAGTCACCTGCCATGGATGGGGTTGCCGTCCTGATAAAGGAGTGTGCCCATATTGCGGAAGTATTCCCTTATTTTGTAGATGGAAATGGCCTTGATTTCTTGTTGTGCTTCTGGGCAGCCTTGGTTGGGCAGTCAGTTATAACGTTTGGTAGACTGGAACAGCTTGATCACAGCCATTCATGCACTTATGAATTAGATATTTCCAAAATATCCTGTCCTCATAGCAATTTGTAGCATCTGGCTCCCTTAAGTTATCAATCCATCAAATGTTTGACCTTTCTGTTTTCCTGCTGCCCTCCATCTTCCCTAATATCATTTTCTATTCCATAAAGTCTTTCCTTCTCATGATGTGCCTGAAGTAGGATAGCTTCAATCTCATCATATTTTTTGCTTCCAGAGAGAGTTCAAGCCTAACTTGCTCTAGGATTCACTTGTTTGTCTTTTTTGGCAGGCCGTGGTACCTGCAAAGTTCTCCTCCAGAGCCACATTTCAAATGACTCATTCCCCCACCTTTCAGCATTCTTTACTGTCCAGCTTTTGCACTCATATATGGTGATCAGGAATACAAGAGTATGGATGATATTGGTCTTGGTCACCTGTGACACATCCTTACACTTGATGATCTTTTTTACTTCCTTCATTTCTGCCTTTTCAAACCCCAGTCATCCTTTTATTTCTCAAATACAGGCCCCATTTGTATTAATTATTGAACCAAGGTATAAAAAACCATTTATTTTCTGTTGTGTATTGAAGCACAATTGCAAAGTAAAGTGGAAGCGCTCTTGCAAAATGAAAATGGCGGTTTCTCACCATTCTACCAAGAAGCCCAAAGTGGCACAAAACCCTTACAAAAGGGCACACTTGTTTGACTAAACCAAGCCCTGTGATTGGTTACACTGTTGGATCCCATTCTCCATTGGTTAATTACATATATCCCCGGTTATGATTGGTTAGTTTCATCCATCCAGCGGGTCGCTACCTTGTATCCAGGAGCTACTACCAGAGAGACACTATATAAGCCCCATGGGTAGACCAGGGTGGGGTCAGACCGGATCTATACTTCCCACACACCAGTCGGGTAGCTGGGTAGCACTATGCCCTGGGTCCCTCCACTGCTGCACTTCATGATAGCACATATATTGCCCAAAGACAGGTAAGTGTCAGGGACTTAATATGCTGGGATTGTATAGCCATCTCGGGATCTGGGAACGCCTTGTAAGCTCATCTCTATTTGACTATTAATAAAGCCTGTTGCTGTTTGTTACATCATTGTCTTGGACTAGTGCTTATAAGGGACGGATTCAACAGTGGCGACGAAGGTGAGATTGAAGAACATTCAGATGGCTGACCAGATCCCTCTTTGGCTGTGTCCGTTCGACACCAGCAAACCTTGTGGCTATACTATGAAGTTCAGCTGGACAGCTACTTCACAGTAAGAAAAGTTGAGCCACTGTGAGCTAGATACTCTCAATGTCATTGCGAAACACCTACCGCCCGATGTGCTGCAGAAAATTTCCTTACTGGCCTTGTTGCACATCCTGTGTGAGCATTTTCAGGGCAGGTGAACTCTTGAGGACAAAGAGTCGCCGGGTCTACTTTCGACCATGACCATTTTTTCCAGTGCCTCCGGCCATGTCCGTGGAGACCATGACAGTCCACCGCAGGGAACCAGGGTGCCGATGCCAATGCCAGTGTCGGTAGCACCATGCCGAGGATGCAGGAAGCACCATCTCTGCACAGAGTGTCCTTTCAGGAGCGCCCGTTGCCACAGTTGCGGAAAAGCGGGCCACATCTCAAAGGTCTGTGGGAAACAAGGTGAGACATTGCTGAAGCTCCAGCCAAAGCTCCGGTACTGCATAGTCAAGGTCTTCATGAGCTACGGGGCCGACGACAAACGACGAGACCTGAAGGATGGGTACAGCATGGACCTACACATCGAAGGGGTGCCTTTCCATCTCCAGGTGGACTCCGGGTCTTTTCTTTCCATCATGACTGATGATGAGTACCGTCGCATTCAAACTGACCTGTGGCCCAAGCGTCTCCCAGGCAAGGTAGTGGACTTACGGGGTTGCAACGTTCCATGTCAGGGAATAGGGAACTTCAAAGTCCATTATAACTATTTCTACACGAGCCTACCCCTTGCTGTTGCTAAAGCGGGTAAGACTAATATTCTAGGGTCCCACTGGTTCGGGGTCCTGGGTATCCACCTTACAGGAATCCAGTTGGGGAGGGGGAACCAGTCCTTCAATTTGAGGATAATCCCCAAGCAGTGTTCCTTCCCGGGGTGGGTGTGTCCCAGGGGGCCTCTGAGATTGATTCCTCTTTGGAAGAACTAAGAGCATTGTTTTGCCGTCAAGCGCATGTTGCGCCCAAGGACAGTGACTTTACCAAAAAGACTGCACAGTCAAATGTGTTTGAGTCGCAATAACCTTTGCCACCTGATGCCATAGACTTTGGAAATTGTGCCAACTGTGTGTATTACCGGGACCGGGAAAAACTCTCAGTGCTGGGAGGGTGCTTGTTTTGGCTCTGCAAGACAGTGCTTCCTTGTGGGTTGCAGGCCAAACTACTTGAGTATTTGTTGAGAGGGTACCTTGATTTTCTCTGCTCGAAAGAAGTAATGTGTAGCTATTTCTGATGGCCAGGGATTGAGATTTGGGAGCTATGACACACCACTATAGACACCATTTGTTTGGGAGGGTTCTCAGGTTCCCCAGCAGCAGGTGGACTCTCACCATCCCCTGGGGTTGGAGGGGGGATTTGGGTTATACAATCACCCCCTAACTTAAACTGGCACAAAAAGAAATGCCAAAGTGTGGGCTCGCACTCCCTGGAAAAAAGGGAGGGGTTGCGGGAGCACTCTCAAACCCCAGGGCGGGAAGGTAACAGTCAAATTCAAAGGAATGCCAACAGAAAGGGAGCTTTCCTCAGGTACTTCAGGAGAGTGTTCTCCAAGCTCAAAAGTAAAGGCAGCCATGGGAGTTAAACCGGGAGCAGTCCCTGCCTTAGAGGCCTCACTTGCAGCAGCTAGGTTGCACGGGGAATGAGCTAATAGTCCCGGGCTGTTTGCAAAGACATAGGGCGAGGGTTAGAAACATGGGGATTCCTTGTATGCACCACACATGGGGTCTTACACGACGAATGTAGCTCAGGAAAGAAAGGAGCTACACGCCTCACCAAAATGATTTGTTTTGGGTTGCACACACACAAAGTCCCTTGTTTGTTTCATGGAGCTCCAGTAAAACGCCAGAACCAGAGGACATCTGCACGGAAGGGTCAGGCAGGGTTCACGTTAACAAGGGTAAACGCTCCTCGGATGAGGACGCAGCACCTTGAGTTTATTCTGGGGCCCCAACTGAAAACTTAGGGGGGGAGGAATGTTGTGTATAGAAGCACAATTGTAAATTAGCACGGGAGTGCTCTTGCAAAAGGAAAATGGTGGTTACCCACCTTTCTATCAAGAAGCCCAAAGTGGCACGAAACCTTTACAAAAGGGCGTGCTTGTTAGACTAAACCAAGCCCTGTGATTGGTTACACTTTTGGATCTCATTCTCCATTGGTTAATTACATATATCCCCAGTTATGATTGGTTAGTTTCGTCCATCCTGTGGGTCGCTACCTTGTATCCAGGAGCTACTGCTGTAGAGATACTATATAAGCCCCACAGGTACACCAGGGTGGGGCTGGACCGGATCTATTCTTCCCACACACCAGTCGGGTAGCCGGGTAGCGCTATGCCCTGGGTCTCTCCACTGCTGCACTTCATGGTAGCATGGATATTGCCCAAAGACGGGTAAGAGTCTGGAGGGACTGAATACACTGGGATTGTATAGCCATCTCGGGATCCAGGAATGCCTTGTAAGCTCATCTCTATTTGACTGTTAATAAAGCCTGTTACTGTTTGTTACATCGTTGTGCTGGACTAGTGCTTATAAGGGCCCGACCCAACACTAGCTCAATTTCTTCAATGTCAACATTAAAGTTGTGTGGTTCTTCTGTAGTCGTGATGTTTGTATACTTAATGTTCATCTGCAATCCTGTTTTGGCGCTTGCTTCCTTGACCTTCATTAACAGCCCTCTCAAGTCATTGCTATTTTCTGACAGTAACGTCATGTTCATATCTTAAATTATTGATGTTCCTTCCACCAATTTTCAATTCTCATTCATCTAAATCTAGTCCAGTTTTCCATGTGATGTATTCAGTGAACAAGTTAGGGAATCAAATGTATCCTTGCAAAATATAGCAGTTGCATTGCTCTCAAGATCAGAGAGTTTTAGGGTCAATCTAACACTGTTCCTTGAGATCAGAGATGGGTCAGAAGCTATCCAAAATGCTGAAACCTAATCCCAAAAGAAGTGAAGTACCTTGGTCACCTCATTTAACATTCCTACTAAAACCTAGAGTTCATCCACCAGTGCCAAAGATATAACACTCCTTGGCTAAAGAACTTGCAGGTAAATATTCATATGTAGGCCAGTTCTAAAGGAATCAAAATGTTGGTTATTGTTATACTGTAGGTCTGATTTCAGAATGTTAGTTAATGAAATGCAAATCCCTAAAGAGTGTAAGACCTCAATACATATGGGGCACCCTCTTCTGTAAACTCCCTGATCATTGGGGTCTGCTGAGGGATCTTTCCTTTGTGCTCAGTATTGGGCACAGTCCATTATACTGAAATCCATGAGAGATTCTTTTTTATTCTTGTGTCCTGACTGTGGAATGGCATCCCATTCATGGCTTGATGGGTCCCAGCAGTGACCTTATTCAGCAGAAACATAAAATATGGCTGTTTGGTAGATCTGTAACTTAAAATATCACATTAATTCATTCACTTACTCTTCATACGTAAACAGAGAAGCAATGAAGCCTTAAAAAGTGTAGCTTAATATAATCTCACTGGGGTTTTTCATGTTGTTAGCAGTATTCTTATGCTTTTTTAAAGCAAAGAATGTTTCCTCTTTCATTTATCATCTAAAATTTGAGTGTATTATGTTCATTTGGCAAAGAGTGGGAGATTAAATGCGGGAGAAGAACATTTAAGAAACTGAAAGATGACTATCAGGATGAGAGGCTCATCTTTCTTGTAAAGATAAACATAAGGAAAACCAACACCACAAAACAGCTTTTAAAAATGAAGCAAATCTGTTTTATCAGGAGCAAGCTTAAAAATCGATATTCTCCTTGAGTCCCCAAAACTCAGAGATCTTGAAAATTAGATGTACTAAAAAAAAACTTTAGAAGAAGGTATAAGCAAGAGGACTGTTATTAAATGAATATTTTAATAAACCCTTTAAACAAAAACCATGGGAAGTATTGATTTAGGGCAGACTCTTGTACTTTAAGTGACAAACTAATGAGAACTATATGATTTAATTTAATTTAATATTTCAACTTGTTCGCCACCCACTCTGGCAAGCCTGACTCAGGGTGTGTTGTGTTCTATTACTGTACCTTTTACAATGTACCCATTCACGTGTATCCAATGTAACCATGCTTGTGTAACATTATAACCAGCAGCTGCTTAACTGTAGCCCTTACAATAGGACGCGAGCTAATGACCACCGGGTGGCAATAGCGAGTGTTCAAGCTCTCCTGGCCCAGACTCACCAGCAAACAACAGCGCGGGAAGATTCCCGCCATCACCTACACCTGGACAAGAAGGGCGTGACCGTCCATGATGTCACGCGGACAGTAACCAATAGACTGTCGAGGAGCCACATTCAAAATGTATAGCCACTGTATATATTGAGCTACCCATCCGCCATTACCTCATGTTTCCCCGGATCATCATGCAATAAACCTGTGTTAAGCCAACCCTTCGGCTGTTCATTGTCTTTGGTCCCATACACTAAATTGGCGACGAAGGTGGGATATGGCTGCCCACGGGACCAAGACATGCGCCGGTTTCGAAATCAGGAGACCGGCAGACTGGGACATCTTCGAGATGGACTTCCAGGGAGCCCTGGTGGAATCCGAAGTCACGGATGAGGCAAAGAAAAGGGCCATCTTCACCAGGATGCTGGGGCCAGACACCAAAAGGGTCTTGGTGGACCTGATCGCGCCGAGGAGGGCGAGTGAATTCAAGGTGAAAGAGCTCATGCACATGCTGCGCGAGTACTTCCGGCTCTCGACGGCGATGTTCCCCGCTCGGAGCACATTTTGGAGGCAAGTCCAAGCGCCCGGGGAGACGGTCGCCGACTTTGCAGCGGCCCTGCAAATGGGAGAACGCAGAAATCACACTAAGAGACTGCGTGCTGTGTCGCCTGAACGACGCCAAAACTCAGCACACATTGATGAACCGGGAGCCACCCCCCACGTTGCAGGAGGTCCTGAAGGAGGCACAAGCCACGGAAGCTACAAAGGCCGGGGTCCAGGAGCTCCAGGACTGGCGGCCAAAGACGGGCAAGGCAGAGACTTCAGTGCACGTTTCGGTGCATGCGGCCCGGCGAGTTTCGAAGTCGTCCGCGGAGAGCAGCGACGACGAGGACGTCCGGAAGGTCCGGAAGGAAGGCCGGCGTTGCGACGGCTGCGGAGCGAACCATGACCGCGCCAAATGCCCCTTCAGAAAGGCCGAGTGTCACAACTGCGGCCGCCGCGGGCACATCGCCAAGGTCTGCAGGAAACGGCGTGAGGCCCGGAAGAGCTCGAGAGACCGCGCGACGAGACCCAAGGATGGCACCCAGGCCACGAGGAAGCGAGACGGCGTGGGCCGCATCGCCGACAACAGCGAGGATGATGCACCGGTGTTCAGCGTGTCCGCGGGACACCCCCGTTACTTTGTTGAGGTACTAGTACAAGGGGCCCCCATTAGGATGGAAATTGACTCAGGTTCCTCATATTCCATCATTCCCCAGAAGGAGTTTCTGAAAATTGCCCCCCACGTGCGGCCGAAACTCAAAGCTTTGAGGTCCACGCTACGGGACGTGCAAGGGAACTACATTCCAGTGTTGGGGGTTGGAAAATTTCAGGTCCAATTTAAGAAACATGCCGCGACTCTCCACCTAGTTGTTCTTAAAGGGGGGAATTGCAGCCTCCTCGGGACTCAATGGTTCCAGCCCCTGGGTTTGTTCATTGGGGGGGTGCACGCCGTTGCCGTTGGGACTGACCCGATTCAGGAGGTGTGCGACGCGCACCCCGAAGTCTTCAAAAAGGGACTTGGGAAATTTAAGGGACCCCCAGTAGCCTTCGACCTAGACCCTGAGGTCCGCCCAATAAGACTCAAACCGCGCCGGGTGCCATTCGCGCTCAAGGACAAAATAGAGGCGGAACTGGACAAATTGGTGGGCCAGGGGATTCTTGTTCCTGTTGATTCTGCGGAGTGGGAAACTCCAATTGTAACAGCACTAAAGGCCAATGGGGAGGTGCGCATATGCGCTGATTACAAGTGCACCATCAACAAGGCCATTCGCCCTAATGCGTATCCAGTGCCGGTAGTCAGCCATTTGCTGGCCAGGTTACATGGGGGAAAGTGTTTCGCTAAACTCGACTTAGCACAAGCCTACCAGCAGCTCTCGGTGACTCCAGCCGCAGCGGCTGCCCAAACCATAGTCACCCATAAGGGGGCGTTCCAGGTGACGCGCCTTCAGTTCGGCATAAACTCGGCGCCTGGAATTTTCCAGTCACTCGTGGAACACCTCCTGAAGGGGCTCGAGGGGGTGTTGCCTTATTTTGATGACGTATTGATAACGGGGGGGGGGGGGAGTCGGGCCGAATTGGCAAAGAGGTTGGACAAAGGTTCTAGCGATATTCGAAAAGGCGGGGTTGAGACTGCGAAAGGACAAATGCGTCTTCTTCGCGACCGAGGTCGAATTCCTAGGGTTCCGTGTCACTCCTGAGGGAATAAGGCCGTCCACATCTAAGGTAGCCACCATCAAGAAAGCCCCTCGCCCCACCTCCAAGCCCGAGTTGCAGTCGTTCCTAGGGCTGCTGAATTTTTACCACTCCTTCCTTCCCCGGAAAGCAGCCGTGGCCGAACCGTTGCACAGATTGCTTAAAAAGGATGAGGCATGGAAGTGGGGCGACAAGCAAGAGAGGGCATTTACTGAGCTAAAGCAGCTTCTGGCGTCTGATGCCATCCTCACTCATTTCAACCCCAAGCGCCCAGTGGTCCTGATCTGTGACGCATCCCCGGTGGGGGTGGGGGCGGTGCTGTGCCACGTGCTGGAAAACGGGAGGGAGGCCCCGATAGCGTTCTATTCCAGGTCCCTGTCCCAAGCGGAGAGAAACTACGCCCAGACAGACAGGGAAGCATTAGCGATAATTGCGGGAACAAAAAAGTTCCACGACTTCCTGTACGGCTGCCCCTTCACAATCGTAACCGATCACAAGCCCCTGCTAGGCATTTTTACCGCAGATAAGCCCACGCCACAGATCCTGTCCCCAAGGATGCTTAGGTGGGCCATTTTTCTCAACGCGTATCAGCACGCGTTAGTGTACAGGCCCGGGAGGGAGATCAGCCATGCGGACGCTCTATCGAGGTCCCCCCTTCCCCAGGATAACAGCCACGTGGGCGGGGAGGAGCCAGACCACCAAGTGCTGATGATAGAGGTCCTCGACTCGCCCCCAATACTGCCCGCCGACATCGCCAAGGCGACCGGCAAGGACAACATTTTAGCAAAGGTTAGCTCCTGGGTGCAGAAAGGGTGGCCAGCGTCCTCCCCGGCAGCGGAGTTCAACCCATTTTTTCGAAAGAAGTTAGAGTTGTCCCTCGAGAGGGGGTGCCTTCTGTGGGGCCAGCGAGTAGTGATCCCGGCGTCCTTACGACCACGGGTACTCAAACTCCTGCACGTCAGTCACCCTGGAATTGTGCGCTCCAAAGCCCTGGCACGGAGCTATTTCTGGTGGCCCCAGCTAGACGCCGACATCGAGCACATGGTCGGCACTTGTGAGCCTTGCCAAAGCTCCAGACCAGAAGAAGCCCGCCTGCCTCACAGGGAGTGGGACGCGGCGAAGGGGCCGTGGTCCCGGATTCATGTAGACTTTGCTGGCCCGTTCCGTGGGACGCTGTTTCTCCTTGTGGTGGATGCTTTCTCCAAGTGGTTGGAGGTCATTCCGGTTACAAGCACGTCCACGGCCACAACCATAAAGCACTTGCAGAGGGTTTTTTCCACGTTCGGTTTACCCGACACTCTCGTAAGCGACAACGCAAGTTGTTTCACGTCCTCTGAGTTCAGGGCATTCACAGAAATCAACGCCATTCGGCACATCACCTCCACTCCTTTTTACCCTGCCACAAACGGCCAAGTAGAGTGCCTTGTGCACACCACCAAGGACGCGCTGTGGCGCATGGGGCCCGGGGACCTAAACCATCAAGTGTGCCAGTTTCTGCTAGGTTACAGAGTGACTCCCCTAGCATCAGGGTACTCCCCCGCGGAGCTGCTGATGCGCAGGAAACTGACCACCATACTAACTAGGCTAGACACCATGAGAGTAGAGGACAAGGGGAAGAACATTGGGATAGAGGACACAAAGAGTTTCGACGTGGGTGCCCCCGTGTATTGCAGGAACTACGCCAGTGTGGGTCCGGCCTGGGTACCGGGCGTCATCTTAGAGCAAACCGGTCCCGTCTCGTACCGCGTCGAGACCGGCACAGGTCTACTCTGGAGGTGGTACGCAGACCAGCTCCGGCGCAGGGTCCCCGACGAGCAGGGCATGGACCGCGGGAAACAGGATTCAGCGTTAGGGTTCTCCCCCACCCGTTCAGCCCAAGGGGGAGGAAAGGGGGGCCATGGGTCCCCACCAAGAGGGGAGGAAAGGGAATCTGTCCTCGTAGATATCCTGCAGGATCGGTCAGCAGAGAGAAGGGAAGCCGATCTCATAGATATCCCGCGGGATCTCCCCACTAATACGGATACCCCAACAGAGTTAGATTTTGATTTTCAGAACCGGGGAAGTTTTGCGGAGTGGTCCCCCACCCGTCCAAGCGAGAAGAGGGGTTTTTCGTTAGCCCCGAGTGTCTCCGGTCTGCCCACAATGGAGTTTTTCCCTTCCCCCAAAACCGCCAAACCACAGCAAGCCGCTAACAAGTCTCCCTCTCCCGTTTCAGGACAAGGGACCAGGGAACGAGGAAGCAGTAGCGCCCCTGGGGCAGGTCAGCCCACATCGCGGCCCAAACGCGTTTGCAATAAGCCATCTTGGCTGAGGGACTTCGTCCCATCCTAGGGGGGAGGGATGTTGTGTTCTATTACTGTACCTTTTACAATGTACCCATTCACGTGTATCCAATGTAACCATGCTTGTGTAACATTATAACCAGCAGCTGCTTAACTGTAGCCCTTACAATAGGACGCGAGCTAATGACCACCGGGTGGCAATAGCGAGCGTTCAAGCTCTCCTGGCCCAGACTCACCAGCAAACAACAGCGCGGGAAGATTCCCGCCATCACCTACACCTGGACAAGAAGGGCGTGACCGTCCATGACGTCACGCGGACAGTAACCAATAGACTGTCGAGGAGCCACATTCAAAATGTATAGCCACTGTATATATTGAGCTACCCATCCGCCATTACCTCATGTTCCCCCGGATCATCATGCAATAAACCTGTGTTAAGCCAACCCTTCGGCTGTTCATTGTCTTTGGTCCCATACACTAAAGGGTGGCTTACATAATTTAAAACCCCATACAGTAAAAGCAGTTTAATAACCCCACCCACATTAATAAACCCACCCACCCTGAGAAGCAGAGATAGGGTACATCTCATGTTAAAAGCCAGCAAGCAGGAGCCACATTGCCCTCAGGGCTCCATACCTGCCCCACGAGCCAGGTCTTACGCCCTTTCCTGAAGGGCAGCAGCTCTCTCTGCAACTGTAGCTCTGCTGGCAGGAGGTTCCAAAGGGCTGGAGCGGACACGGAAAAGGCCCTTTTTCTTGTGCCAGAGAGGTGGGCCCCCCTGGCTGATGGAACAATTAGGGAACCACTCCGGTCCATTCTGGTTGGATGGACAGATGTTCTTAGGGTGATGCGGTCTCTTAGGTATCCTGGCCCACTACCCTGTAGGGCTTTAAAGGTCATAACCAGCACCTTGAATTGCACCCAGAGGCAAACTGGTAACCAGTGCAGCTCCCGAAGCAGGGGCAAGGCCTGGGCATAATGCCCGCACCCCATCACTACCTGGGCCGCCGCATTCTGGACCATCTGCAGCCTCCGAATGGTCATCAAGGGCAGCCCCATGTAGAGCACACTGCAGTAGTCTAGTCTGGAGGTGACCACAGCATGTGTGACCGTAAGCAAGGAATCCCTATCCAAGAGTGGGTGCAACTGGCATATCACACGGAGTTGTGCAAAGGCCCTCCTGGCCACTAGCGCTACCTGTTCTTCTAGCAGCAGTCGAGAGTCCAGTAGGACCCCCAAGTTGTGCACTGGGTTTGTCTGGGGCAGAGTAGCCCCATCCAAGACCAAGGATGGCAGCTCCTAGAATAACGTAGGACCCCGCACCCACAGCCACTCAGTCTTGCTGGGATTCACTTGTAACCCGTTGGCCCCCATCCAGAGCACCATAGCCTCCAGACACCCAGATAGGACTTTGACAGCATTGCTGGGCCGAGATGTAAAACTGAGTGTTATCAGTGTACTGGTGGTACTGCACCCCGTGGGAACGGATGATCTAATCCAGGGGT
Source organism: Bradypodion ventrale (assembly GCA_035047345.1). Classification (NCBI taxonomy): domain Eukaryota; kingdom Metazoa; phylum Chordata; class Lepidosauria; order Squamata; family Chamaeleonidae; genus Bradypodion; species Bradypodion ventrale. Next base: position 285,309,648 of record JAWDJE010000004.1, read on the forward strand.
TTCATGTAGATGTTAAATAGGAGAGGAGAGAGCACCGAGCCCTGATGCACCCCATATTGGAGGGGCCTAGGGCTGGACCTCTCACTTTCCAACCACTGGGTCTGGCCCTTCAGGAATGAGGAGAACCAGGACAACATGGTGCCCTGGATCCCCAACCCCCTGAGCCATCCCACAAGGATGAACCTTGTACCAGAAGAGTCCTGGTAGTGCAGTGGTTAAACTACAATATTGTAACCAGAATTTTGTCAGTTCAATCCTGAATGGATCCAGGTTGACCCAGCTTTCCATCCTTCTGAGTAAAATGAGTACCCAACATGTTGTGGGCAAAATGTTAATTACCTGAAAACCACTCAGAGAGTGCACTAAGCACTATGTGGCAGTATATAAGTGCTATTGTTCTCCTGCTATTGCTACCAGGAGAATATTTCATATAGTGACATCAAGCAGTGTCACGAAGTGCGTTAACTGATCACCTTCCATCTGTGTGGCATGTGGGAGCTATCAGCAGTGTGGCCACGGATTAGTGGACTATGATGATGTTTCCAACATCTTGCCCTGAATATTCCACTGAAACATACCAATCTCATCTGATAGCGAGTTTGGACTTGCTTAGCTCTTGGATGAAGGTCCATCAGGGAATACTAGAGATCTCCAGGTGGGTCTGAGAAGGAATCCTGCCTTAAACCATAGAGGCCTCTTGCCAATCAGAATTGGGATAGACTGACCAATAATCTGACTTAGTGGAAATCAACTTCTTGTATTCCTACATTCCAGGGATGCTGGATATGTGTCTGGGCATTCTAATGTATTTGTCATTATATATTTTCATATGATTCCCTGTGTCCCTGCTGCTGGACTGAGCTTATATTGCAGTGATGGTGAACCTTTTAGAGACTGAATGCCTAAACTGCAACCCAAAATCTACTTATTTATCATAAAGTGCCAACGCAGCAACAGGGGATGGAAGAAGCACTCCAGTTAGGCTGCTGGGCAGAGGGGGTGGGGTGAACTCTGTGCTAGGAGGGAGGAAGCACTCCCAATGGGGTCAAATCCAACCCATGGGCCATAGTTTAGGCACCTATGGTTTAAGAACATGTCTGTTGCAAAACAGATTGCTAGGCATATTTTACTTCCACTTCCAGTGGGAGGAACCACATAACCTGTCCAGAGAACCATGTGACTGGCCCGTGGCCTGAAAAGTTTGGGCACCCCTGGTTTAGAGCTAGGAAGCCAAGAAGAACATAACATGGTGAGAGTGTTCTGTGCAGAATGCAGAAGCTTCAAGCCTGAATTTCCTCATTGTGACTGAGAACAATCCATAGTATGACAGTTTCTGAACTACAGGCAACACAGTTAAGCTACTGGCTGAAGGATAGAACCACCTGACAAGCACTGCTAACTCAAGGTTAAAAGTACATTGGTCAGCCAGGTAAAGTTTGATTTTTATTTTGACTGTGCCCATCTGCCTTTTCTAGCTGTTGGGCAATAATAGTACTACAAGCTTGTGGAAAGACTGTAGCACACACTTCACATGCAGCAGGTCCCAGTTCAGTCTTGTTTATCTCTAGTTAGAGAGGCTAGAAAGTAGGAGACATAAAGGACTTCTGCCTAAAACCCTGAAGAGAAATTGACACCATGCTAGATAAACTAGTCCATGCACAGATTACTTTTGGAGTAATTCCTTGGCTTGCATAGTCCAAAAGACAACTTCTCCCATGTGAAATTCTTGAAGTGGTAGCCGTGTTAGTCTGTGCAAGCATATCAGAGAGTAAACAAAACAATAACAAAAGACAAAATCATTGTGGCACCTTAAAGACTAACTTCTGTATTTAAACGTGAGCTTTCGTGGATCAAGTCCACTTTGTCTCAAGTCTGAGATAGGCATATACATTGATTAGGTATAAGACCCATGCTCTTCTTTATTGGCTAACAGTATCAGATTGATATAAGATAGGCATTTTCTTCATATTTGTTGCTATTATTTTCTTTTGTCAAACTAGGACAGCTATATGTTTGCATTACTTTCTATTGTATAATGATATATAAATAGGGGCGAGGCATGGCGAGTTTAAAAGGACTCTTGCCGCTGGCTCCGCTGATGCCTTCACCGCCCACCCTCTGGCCAGCTGGGCTAGAGGGGCTGAGAAACACCTGGTGCAAGGCACGGTGAGTTTAAAAGGACTCTCGCTGCTAGCTCTGCTGATGCCTTCACCACCCACCCTCTGGCCAGCTGGGCTAGAGGGGCCGAGAAACACCTGGGGTGAGGCACAGTGAGTTTAAAAGGACTCTTGCCACTAGCTCCACTGATGCCTTCACCGCCCACCCTCTGGCCAGCCAGGCTAGAGGGGCCAAGAAAACCTGGGGCAAAGGACTTTCCGCTAGCTCCATTGATGCCTTCGCATCAGGAACTGTTGTCGGACTTTCTCCTTCTGTTTTAGCATGAAGGGAAGTGGGCTGAGTCTTCGTAATGTATTTATTGTATATTGTTGCATACTGCTTTGAAATATGTACTGTTTAATCTTGAATTGGGTATTGTTTATTGCTTTGAAATTTGTATATTGCATTATGATGTTTATTATTGTATTATACTGATTTTGTTTTCTAACATTATGTTTATTATTGACTATTGATTATTGTATTGAATTTACTTTTCAAGCCTCTTTATTATTGTATTGTATTCTGACATATTATTCTATCATATTTTATATTGTTTGGCATTATTGTTGTAAACCGCTTCGAGTTCCCTTTATGGGAAGGAAAGCGGTATAGAAGTCTAAACAACAGCAACAGCAACAGCAACAGCAACAATAACAATAACAATAATAATAATAGGCCTCAATGTGCAATCACATCATGGTCCACCTAGCCAGCTGGTGACGTGATATCCAAATGGCAAAAACAAACAAACAAAAAAACAGCATGCAAATGGACTTGATTTCTCAAGTCCATTTGTATGTGTGGAATGTTGTTGTGGAGACGTATACCAATGTGCAGACTCCTCGCTGAATAATGACTCCAAGGTATCCAAGGTAAGGTGCAATCTCACAGATATTGGCTGAAATCCAGTAGTTAAACAAACACCATGCTTTTATATCTCTTGGTATGCCAGGTTCTGAGTTAAGATGGAACCTAAACTGGATTTTGTTAATTTATCTCACTAGAAAAAAAATCTGAGAAGCTGCATGATGACTGTGAAGTTCTTGCTGCTGGAGTCTGTTTTGGCTCCCCATCCTACTTCACCCCACTCCTCTCATGAAGAGTGAGAAAGAAAAGGCACAGGAAGTAATGTAATGAGCACAAAAATTATCACTTTGTCTTACTTATCTCTTATTTACATTTAGGCCAAAAACTTGAAAAAAGTACACCTCTGTAGAGAAAAACATTTTATTGTCACAAAACAAAATTAAGTAGTAGGCAATATATTGATGAGAACCTTGGGTGACTATCTTTCTTTACCACCAGAAGAAATATATTTTCTTAATACACTGCTGCCTATCACACAGGCAGAAAGGTAAAAACCCCAATGACATTTCTAAGCAATTATTACTTTTTCGTTGCTTGTTTATGGCCAAGATGCAGCTGAACCCCATGCTCCCATAAAAACTGCAGTTCACATTATCTATATACTTTGTAGATATCTCATCTTGAAAGATCTAAAGTCCCAGTCCATGACATTTTGCTGCCTGAAATGGAGTCCAAATATCTTATCCTTTCTACCTACAACCAATACTTTAATAAGTCTTCAACTCTATACAAAGAGAGCCATTCCTACTTTAATCTATCCATCTTCCTCCATCACAGTGCTTCCTGAAGCAAATCACTTCACAGCACAGCCCATGCTGAAGACTTATCTTATGAGAAGTAATACATATATGCATAAAAAAAATCATCATCTTGCATCTGATATATATTTAACTCTGTCTTCCATTTGTATTTCCTGTCACCTGTAATTATTAGTATATAAGGTTAGCATTAATTCTGTGAGACTGATTCATATTTCAAAAGATATATGGACTCAGGGTTCTTCTCTAAGGTAAATTAACCAAGAACAGTCATGTGAACTCCTGAGAGTCCATGTTATTTAGTTGACATTATTTAAGTACATGAGTGCTTGAACTGTCATTTCTAGATAACAGCCACAGGCTTATCTTATTCCAAGACAAATCAAGAATTCAATACCACAAGGAGTAACCTGGACCACTCTTCAGAGGACTAGACTGCAGCACGTGAGGATATTTCTGAATGAATATGTATCACAAAGACAGCCAGAGGAGATATAGGTAGCACATTGTGAAGGATTATATCAAGGGCTGTGGCACAACATCAATACTGAAAGAGTATGATGTTTCTTTCAACAGGGCTTCATCCTATAAGGAAGGAAGAAACCAATGACTTGTTATGGGTGCCCACAGGAATTTTCTCCAGGGCTGGAGAATACAGAGCTGCCTTAGTGGTATATTTCGCACAAGTGCCATTTGAAAACACTGAGCATTTTTCCTGTGTGAGGTCACACACTTCATTCATAGTGTCATATTAAATGGAAAACTAAAAAACCAGGGGCAGAGTTTCTTATTAGCAGGGATGATGACATCATTCATAGTTGTTTGTGCCTATGAACTCCCCAGCTCCCTCCGAGATGAGCTGTAATCACCACAGTCATTGGGGAAAGAAAAGGATTTTCCTAGGAATACTATATTGCTGCAGACAATACTCTATATGGCTGAAAGTCATATAGGAATATGGAGTATTTGAAGGCAGATTGCTCTTGAATGGGCAGGTAGGAGCTCCACAGATTACCAACTCCTGTTTTGTTGATATGCCTGTGGATCAGGCCACTCTTTTATGCAGGTTGGATATGGGGACTGAAATCAGGAGCACAAGTAGTTCCAAAGGCAACGCTGCAATACAACTTGTTGCATTAAAAAAAATCTCCAATGTGAATTTTAAACTGCACAAATATTCACCAAGAATAGTACATTTTCTTTATGAGAAAAACCTTTGTTTTATTTAGGTATTTGAAGAAATTTCTCTGTTGTGTTGAATTCAGGTAGGACAGGCTATCTTGACATGATGGCATAGGAGGCAGGTTCCACATATACACATCAATTCCTGCATTTTATACATCTCACTTATCCGGATGAAATTGATATCTTTTCCATTTGCATACACAGGCACACACTCATATACATATAGAAAGCAAAAACAAAAGGACCACAATTGATCACAAAAATGGAAACAACCTATCCACTGCTATGCTTTTAACTGTCTAACAAGCTAAATATTGTTTCTGTCTTTTCACTTATTTAGGAAAATGTGCAAAAAATTAGTCCTGAAAATGTGCAAAACCTCCTCCTCAACAACAACAATCAGGTTCTTGGGGTGTGAAAAAATTATGGAGGAAACAAATCAGGATTTACATTTGTATTGTGTATATCCTTCTTTCAGGGGTTTCTTATTTCTCATCAAGGCAGCCTGTCCTAGCTGAGAACATTAGGTGCATTTTTGGCATTCTTAGTTCAGGTTTCTACACTCTATTAGTCCAAAATATGGGGGAAACAAAAACAAAATGGGGAGTGGCAGAGACCGTGGCTGCTTATGAGCTCTACCTCTGATATAAGAATACAGGAATACTTCGACCCTTCTCATCAAAATCGACAAAGCAGCATCTATGTACCAATCTTGCAGAGTTGGACGAACAGTATTGGCCTACATTACCATTTTTAGCTCTTCTGAAAATGTGCAAAATATCTGAATAATGGTTCATTATACAAATGACTTCTTAATCACTTGGGGCTGAGTACATTCATTTTAGTTTTCTACGCACAACATGATCCACAGAACAACTGTTGCTTGCATGCATTGCTCTTACTGTGCGTAAAGGAACATTTCTGGGTCAGGATGAAATTATTTGCATGTCGGTCAAATAATTGTAGTCAATTCGGCCTGTTTTCCCAAAGTTTTTAGCCAAGCCATTTTGTGCTGAATCTGGATGAAGAATTGTTTTGAAGTCCATTAAAGTAGATGAGCCAGGAAAATGCTACCCACAGTTATTGCTGTATTTTCTATTGTACAAAACAAAGCAAGCTAAATTTCTAAATGTAATAATTTTTTTTTGTAGAGTTGATCATATTCAGCAAGCTCTTCCACAGGGATCTTTTCAGATTAAAAAAATACTCTTTAAAAAAGCAACTAACAGGCAGAAGTATGCACAATAATTCTTCCTTCCTGGAGACACTGTGACAATCATGGATTCAGACTGTATCTTACATCCAATATAGGAAATGACTAAGCCCTCCTAACTCACATGGAAATTAGTGAGAAATAAAGCTTCTCAGAACCAGGCGAGCATTGCTTAATACAGTCTCGCCAATGAACTCTGGAAGTATAATGAATTGGAATTTCAACCACTATACAGAGACTTGTCAGAAGCTGTCATATAGGAAGGTCATAGTCACCACTTTTCATTCTTCCAATTTCCCAAAACGCTTGTCATGGGAGTCATACTTCACTGGTTCCATTCACAAATGAAGTGAATCACGTGGTTGCAGATATATTCATCTCCTGTTTGGTGATAAAGTAAAAAGATTTCTCTTCTCCTGCCCTTGCTTGTTTATTGGGTCATAAGTTCACACAAGCCATTTTCATGGACATAAGGTATAAAATGTTCATACCGGGTGAAGAACTGCAGATGTTACTCCACCCATAATCTGATTTTGTAACCATGAACTGAAATTGTCATATCTAAATAGGCCAAGCTTCCCACAACTAAAGCAAAATATTCAGTTAGTGGAAACATTTCTGTTTGTAGCATTTCCCCATCCAAAACTTCATGGATCTATCTTCTTTTAAATATGCAGCATCATTTTAGTCCAAAGGAAAGATGTCTATTAAGAGCCCATTCAACATCTGCTGTATCCAGACAGAGACAAACATTCTGTTTCATATTTCAATTTCCTTTATCATTCCAGGAAGGATATTAGGTCTCTGCCTTTCCTTTGTTCTGTATTCAACTTTTCCCATGGATATTCTGGGCTAATTTGCATTTTTTGCCACAGAGTAGCCTGTTATTGTGCTGTTTTTGCACTTGGTACTTGTAATATAGGCAATTATTTAATGGAGTCTTCTTCAAACTTTTCACAGGTGGAAAAGGTTACTTTAGGATGGGATTGGTGACTCTAGCTTCCAGAATTCCAAGCCTGCATAGATAACCACCAGAATCCAACAGCCACTATTCACCCGTAGGCATGCTGGTTTGGGATGTAGGGCATTGTAGCCCCCCAAAAAAATTACTAGCTGATTTTTCTTTAAAGGAAGTGTAGTGCACTGAAGTCCTTCAAAAAGTTGGTCTTTAAGTGCCACAAAGTTTTGGTCTTTTTTTTTTTTGCTTACTCTGGTATGCTTGCCCAGCTGCCACTTCGAAAACTTCAAAAAAGCAAGAGTTCACCGTGCATTTTAACTTGAACATGCCGCATGGAACTCAAGCAAACATCCGAAAATGATTTCTGCCACTTGTTTATGGAGGTTATGCATCCCTCTATGCCTCTCTGTTTCAAAGCTGAAGAGCCAGCTGTACTGTAGCCAAAAGGTTGCGAGTTCATTCCTAAACTGAGGCCAAGGGTGACTACACCTTCCATTCTCCCGAGGTTGGCAAAAAAGAGGGCAAAATGCTAATTAACTTGTGAACGGCCCAGAAGAGAGCACACTAAGCACTATGGGACAGTAAATTAAGTCTTATTGCTTTGCTTCTACCACTGCATGGACATAACGTATCATGCTACGCCGTTTGTGGAGCCCCATGCATTCCCCCTCCTCCTTGGAGCGAGGAGGAAAGGGAATGGCGAGTGCAGAAAAGTGGGGAAGAAGGAACTGGCTGACGGGGTGAGAGAAATGGGGCATCCATTTTCAGGTTCATAATTTCCCAAAATTGGACCCCCATCCCCTTCAGAAGAAGGAGCATCCTGGTTTGTCCTGTCATGATCCACAGGTGGTTGGAAAGTTCTGTGTCCAAAATGACACACTCCCAGCAGCACCCCTTGCCTATGTTCACTCTTAACAACCACTGTCATGGCTCCCCTCACACACAGAGAGTCCCCTCCCCTCATAAGGTGTGCACACACAAATGTTGCCTCAGCAGCTTCTCTGTTTCTGACCCACTGCTGCCTCCTATTCCTTCTCATTGCCTCTGTTTCTTCATGCATGCGGGGTTTGGACCTAATAAGCTCCTTCTCCTCCACCACCAGAGGTTTGGAGTCCATCCGCTCCAGGCCATAGTGACTGATGCATGTGGCTCTCCCAGGCTCCCTGGGCGCCATGAGGAGAAGCAGGGCTGGGCCTTCCTGGTAATTGACGTCGGGTTCTGACTCTGCCTTGCCCACTGCCGCCTTGTCCGCTGCCTCCTCGCCCGGCACCAGTGCACCTCTGGCACCACCTCCTCGCTTCCTCACTCGCCTCCTCGCTCGCTGCCACCTCGCTCACTGCCGCCTCGCCTGCTGCCACCTCGCCTGCCGCCTCCGCCACCTTGCCCGCCACTGCCTTGAATGGTGGTTAGGCTGTGGTGCACACGTGGACTACCATGTGTGCGCACTACCACTTTTACTGGTGTTTCTTACCATTGGATGGGGTGACCCCTTTGTGGGCCAATTTAGAGGGCATTAACCACCAGATTGGTTTTGGGACCCCCACAGTGCTGATCTCGCAAGGCCAAGGTAGGTATGTGGCAAGTTTCAGTACATTTGGTCCAGGGGTGTGGGAGCCTATTGAGCACATACAAGCCCACACCTCTGTTTTATATAGAGAGATTTGGTTTGAACAGGATGCTGTCAGGTCAACAACATTCCCATAATTCAGACCATAGACATATGGAGGCTGAAGATTATGAAACCTACAGTCCAATACACCCGGGAGGGCACCATTTGGGGAAAGTTGATGTGCGGATAGTTTCGTTATGTTTTGTTTTTCATATGGCCTGGAGATAGGTATAGGTAAAGATCACTCTTGCTCGAAAGTCAGTAGGATGCAGTTACCTTCCCACCGAAGCAGTACCTATTTATCTACTTGCAATTTCTTGTTTTCAAACTGCTAGGGTGGCTATAGGCAGAAAGTTGGTTATTCATTGAAAGAGAGAACACTCACAAAGAACCCTTGTTTCCCTTCACAAGGCCAACAAACATAAAAATTCAAAAAACAGAGACATAAGAATTCCCCTGAATATTTCTCCTCTTTCAAATAGCAATTTCTTTGTTCCCAAATTGATTATGAATGGTGGGGAAATGTAGGAGATGTTTTCAATCTATAGGACCTTGGTTTTTGTGTTTCTTTCTTTTTTGTTTTGTTTTTGAATATCTTTTTGGAATTTTCACCTCCAGAAAAATGTAATTGATATCTATACATGAGCCTTTCACATTTTGACAAAAGAAGGAAAACATGAGAGAGGGCCTTTTTTGTCTTCATGTTCTTTCATCAATTGCTGAAAGAGAGTCTTTAAAATATGAATACTTCATATTAACAAAAGAGGGGTATATGAAAGTTCTCTGTTCTTTTGTCTTTTTCTCTTTTGCTTAACTTTTAAAAAACTACCTTTATCTGTCAAATAATCCATGATTCCTCCCCCCCACCCCCCACCCCATTCAACAACATATCTGCAGCTGATCAGAATAAACAGAAGGGGGCAGTGGGAAATTTGAATCTGTAAAAATATTTAGATTGGTTGGAACCCCGTGAGGATTTTTATTTGCTTCACAGCCCTTTCAAATGGAGGGACTGTGGTGGCTTAGTGGTTAAAATGCTGAATCTGATGACTGGAAGGTCAACAGGTCAACAGTTCAATACCTGAGTTCTGCATGACCGAGTGAGCTCCCTTCTCTGACCCAGCTCCTGTCAACCTAGCAGTTTGAAAGCAAGAAATTGCAAGTAGATAAATAGGTACCACTTCGGTGAGATGGTAAACAGTGTTCCATGTCTAGTCATGCCTGCCACCTGACCACGGAAACGTCTACAGATGCAGACAGCGCTGCCTTCTTTGGCTATAAACAGAGATGAGCACCAAACCCTATACTCGGATACGACCGGCTTTTTGAACAAGGACAACCTTTTACCCTTTCCAAATCGATGGGATTGCTGTGTGCTGATGAGTCCTGGTGCCCTCAGTCCTGGATTACTTTTGCTCCATGCCTGTCTGCCTAAGCATCCATTCTGGATCCTTTTTGACCCCATCCTGTTCTTTTATGGGAGGTATTTCCCCCAATTTCTTTGCCCCCCCCTGTGTTAGTTTTCTTTAAATTCCCCTCAATTTCTTTGGGTATCCCCCCCCCTTTGGTATGTCTCTGTGTTTTTTTTTTTGTTTCTTGGATAATCTTTTTTGCTTGTTTCGGGCCTGACCTGCTTACTGTACTCAAAGAAAAGAAGACAAGAAAAAGCATCAAGAGGAAAAAGCATCAAGAGGAAAATCTCCTTATATTCTAGTAGCTTTGATAGGAGGGGAGTGTTTTGATTTCTATGTTCCCTTTTGGACTGGGTTGATTTTCTGTCACTTCTCTCTATTTCATTATGGTAGTTACGGGTTGCAGTGGCTCATTGGTTAAGAAGTTTGCCTTGTTAGCTGGAAGGCCAGCAAGTTGGCACTTGGAGACCCGGGTATTGCATGACAGTTTGAGTGTCATCTCAGTACAAGCTCTTGGGGACATGAAAGGAGCCTCATCTACGTGTCTCCTGAGCGGAGTTTCTCCACAAAAATCCTTTCAACCCAGAATAATTTCTGACACAATTTTTTTACTATTGTGGTAGGTTTTTTTTTAGAATTGTTTGGGAATTTTAAAAGTGATGAATATGTAAACAAGAATAAAAAATCCAAAATGAAGGAACTTGGGAAAGGGTGTCCACCTAATGTTAGATGAAAAGAATGGTACACAAGGAACATGAAAATGCTGGAGGCACTCAAGAGAAAATTGGACATTTGTCAGATCTGCTTTGATTTGGATTCCTGCATTGAGAAGGGGGTTGGACTAAATAGCCACATTGGCCGCTTTCAACTCCATTATTCTGTGATTTTATGAAAAGAAAAGAAAAGAGGCACTCACAAAAAAATTTAAAATGAAAGAAACAGGAACATTTTCATTGCGCACCTCTCATGTTGATGGCATCTGTTTATGTCATCATGTGCTCCACTTTGTCCTTCAGTTCTGTCATGAAATTTGCCATTTTCTATTGAGTTTCTGGCTTCTGTTTTTAGTGACTCACTGCCTGGTTTTCAAAGGACTGTTTGGATTGCAAGGATTTTGCACCAAACCCTAAAGTTAAAGATAATCTGTGGCTAGAAGAGGAAATTCCTTAACTAATGAAAGTCTTTAAGTTCCACTGTCATCTTTTGGAGATTGCAAATCAATGTGTTTTGTTTGGAAACAGGTCTTCAGGACTTAAGGATGGAATTCTTCTGAAGTACAAATCACTTTTCTCCAACATGAACATGCTTTCATCTCTAAATACAGACTGTTTTCTCATAATGCCTTTCTTTTGGCCTTAGGATAGGTTGGTTTTTTTTAAAAAATGTTCATATCTCTTAAGTACAGAACATACTGCATCTCTCAACTTGTTATGTATGTTAACTGTGTTTTCTGACAGGAGCAGAATGTATCTTTTCTCATGAAACTATTCTTATGCAAATAAGTGGATCGAAAATGCGCACACTCTGTTAGCCAATGGGCTTGTTATATTATTGTTACTGTTACTGTTTATAGTGTATATAAGTCCGAGTTTTGCCCCATCCAAACTGTAGTCAAACCCCACTAATACAGAGCTGAATTTCACTACTTCACTCATCTACTTCTTCATTCCCTTAACATAAAACAACTTTAAGAAAAGTGTTGGTCAAAGATGTCTGTTGCAGCATTTCAGCAGAGAGAAGAGGGGCCAAAAGGTGCATATAAGCAGTTCAGGAATATCCGCTTGGAAAGGCACACAAGTGAAAGCGATGCAACAGTTTTATTAAGTTGAAATCAAGTAGATTCGACACAGCAAGATACCCCATTTGAGGTCTGGTACACACTTAGAATTATAAAATTATGAGATAATAATTTTACTTCAGGGAAACTACTTATGATACAAAAGATTCCTGAGGGAAATATTCCATTGAAAATTCCCATTATCGAATGGAATTCGAATCTACTTGAATTATTTTGGATTTATCAATTGATTTCAACTTAATAAAACTGTTGCATCGCTTTCACTTGTGTGCCTTTCCAAGCAGATGTTGCAGCATTTCTACACATAAGGGACTTCTTAACTGCCTCAGGTCATGTTCTCTCTGCCTCTATATGGTTTTCTGTCTCTCTTTTTCATACACACATCCTCTTTTTGTCAGCTACTCTGTTCAAGAAGAGACTGCCTCTCCCTTCCCTGTCAAACAAAATCCAGACAATCATTTAGTACCTGAGCATGATAGCGAATCGCATTTACCAAGACCTCCCAGAACAGAATTTTTGCAGAGCTTTTGTAGCAACTAGTCAGCCAATAAATTAAAAATTCCAAAATTTGGTAGACTTCCATATGAAAGTGTATCTGCACTTATTTATTTCTCTTTTGCAATGGCTCTAAATTCTGTAGCCTGAGAAAGCACTTTTGAAAAGATGATGCTGTCTACATGAGCATATAGCCCATTGGGATGAGTTGGGGGCAAGTTAGTCTGATCATGTGCATGCAAGATGGATCTAATCCACCCCAATCGGCTCCATTTTGAGGGGAGTTGACTTAATTGTTCTGCTGTATTTTATCTTGTTGCATGCTTGCAATGGGATAAGATAGAGCAGGGCCACATTATATCTAACTGGGAATCATGTGGACTGTAAGCCACCCTGAGTAGCCATGGTGAGCGGGTGGCGATATAAGTCTAAGTAATAAAAAAAAATAATCAGTTGTAATGCAGCTTTTACTCAGCCATGACTGCCACTGATACAACCCACAGGTGGGCATGGGTTAAAAACCAAACAGCTACATTACAGCTGGCAGGAGAAGTGATTCCCCTATCAAGTACAAAGAGGCAATTCTCCCCTCTTCACTGATCTGACTCTGATCACTCAAAGGAAGAAATGGCTTCCTTGCACGTGATGGAAGAATTTGTTCTCCAATTGAATGTAAAGCAGGAATTGCTGCAGTCTCCTAAATGAATGAAAATGCAGTCTGGACATGGGAGTTGCACCAAAGAGCATTTTGTGCCTACCCTTCAATCTCAAGTGGTTTTTAAAAAGTCACTCTATGTCGACTTGTGGTGGCTTAGTGGTTAACATGCTGAATGTGATGACTCGAAGGTCAGCAGTTTGAGACCCAAGTGCTGCACGATGGAGTGAGCTCCCATCATCTGTCTCAGTTCTTGCCAACCTAGCAGTTTGAAAGCATGAAATTGAAAGTAGATAAAAAGTTACTGCTTTGGAGAGAACGATAACAACATTCTGTCCACATAAATGTATTCAGATGCAGACAGCACTGACTCTTTGGCTGTAAATGGGGATGAGCAACATCCCGTAAAGCAAAGGTGCCGAAACCTTTTGGGCTGCAGGCCGGTCATGTGGTTCAGGGGTCTTGTCACTATGGCCCAGGGGCTGGATCTGACCCCTGACGCCAATTCATCCAGCCCACGAAGCCCTCGTCACTCCCAGAAGTGGAAGTAAAACACACCCATATGGGCGTGTTTTACTTCTGCTTCTGGGAGCGATGAGGGATTTGTGGGCCAGATGAATTGGCATTGGGGGCTGGATCTAGCACCCGGGCCATAGTTTGAGCACCCCTGCTGTAGAGTCAGACATAATTGGCTTTTGAGCAAGGGAGACTTTTACCTATGCCAGGCCAAGAGCACCAGTGTAGACAAGTTCTATATTTACCTAACTGTGTCCATACACCACTTGAGGATTCCATCTTCCTCTAGCTGATAAGTAATATTTTAAATTTGGCTCTATTCAACATATTTTTCTAGTGTGCCAACTAAATCTAATTCCAAACTCTTCTGAATGGGAATCACCATGCATCTGCATGTTTCTCCTGCCAGTCAAACAGGAAATATTCAATATTTTAGTGACCCAATAAAGTAATCTCTAGTAGTACCACTGTTTAGCTAGAAAATATTTCAATTTATTAACTGTGGAAAATATATTTCTATATCTACGAACCAAAAGAAGAAACAAATATCATAATTCACCTGTAGTTTTGCATATTGACCTTTGGCAACACTCGTTAATGACAAATGATTGGCTGTACCTTGGTCAATTCAAAAGGAGAAAATCTTACGAGAAATGACCTCAATAATAGCGCTAGCAAAGGGAGCCATATAATGATGAATACATAAGCCATTTCATGTGATGTGAAAAGCAGGGGACTTTGTGCAAAACATCTTTCTGGAAAACTCACATTTTAAATATTACACGCTGCTTTTCACCAAACAGAAGAGGGCTCAGTAATGGTAAACATGTAGCCTTGGTTGTTTTTTTTAAAATTACATACATCTGTCCATGTAACGTAGTGCATATTGTTTCTTATGTCATATCTAATTTGTGAAAAAACAAACAGTTATTCCCTTCTCCATGGAGCAACTATGTTACTTGAAAAAGTAAAGACGAAGCAATATGAACAATAAAGAATCTTGCAACAAGCCAAAGATTACTCGTTGTCCAGGCAGGAAGGGGTACTCCCACACAAACCTGGGGTTTAGTTGCCTCCCTCCAGACCTACCCTTACCTAGACCTATGATAACACATTACAGATTGACAGGTTTTATTCTGCACATTTTATGGACTACAAAAGATAGGCTACAGTTCATCACTGTTCTTTTTTATTTGTTGTTGTTCAGTTCCACAGTTGAGTCCGACCCTTTGCAGCCCCATGGAACACATCACACCAGGCTGCTCTGTCATCCGTCATCCTCCAGAGTCTACCAAGATCCATGACCTTCATGCCAATGATGCTCTATAACCATCCCATCCTCTGCTGCCCCCATCTTCTTTTGCCTTCAATTTTTCCTAGTCTTAGTGCCTTCTCCAATGAGTCCTTTCTTCCATTTTGGTGGCCAAAGTACTTAAGTTCAGGCCCATGCTGGCTATTTGGGAAACAGGGACAAGTTCCGGTGCACCCCAGTGACTGGCGCCTCCCAGAGGTGGGCAGAAGTATGTCACCTGGTGGCTACAATCCATGACATCATGCAGTACCCTCATAGGCGCTGCCCCCTCCTCCCTGTCCAGCTCCCTTTTAGCATAACCAGCACACCCCTGTTTAAGCTTCAGCTACAGTATCTGTATTTCCAAAGGAGCAGTCAGGATTTATTTCCTTTCAAATTGACTGATTTGATCTCCTGGCAACCCAGAGAATTCTCAAGAGTCATCTATAGCACCACAGCTCAAAGGCATCTATTCTTCTGCATTTAGAGTTACCATAATTCCCTCTCACAAAAACGGAACAGAAGTAAAGGTTGCCCTTGCTCAAAAGCCAGTCGCATCTGACTCTACGGTTCAGTGCTCATCTCTGTTTCAAAGCCAAAGAGCCAGCGCTGTCTGCTTCTGCAGACATTTCCATGATTGTGTGTCAGGCATGACTAGACACCGGAGCACAGGGAACGCTGACCCACCCCCACCCCACCCCTGAAGTGGTCCCTATTTATCTACTTGCCATTTCTTGCTTTCGAACTGCTAGGTTTGCAGGAGCTGGGACAAAGACAGGAGCTCATTCTGTCCTGCAGTATTTGGGTATCAAACTGACTACTACTTGTCTGGACAGTTTATATATAAAGAAAGAATTCACAAACACCCATCAATATAAAAATCAGACAAATATAAGTATTAGGAAATCTAATTTTAAAATCTAATTTTGTCTGCTTCCTCATGGAAGCAGACAACATAGGAGTAATCATACTCCCAAGAAATCAAATGTTCTACGTAGGGAATATGTCTTCAAAGACCTCTTTAAATAGCTTTGTTTTCAAAGGTTTCTTGAGAGTTTGGAGAGAAGGGGCCTGTAGATCTTCCTGTGGAAGAACATTCTGCTAGGATGGAGCCACTACAGAGTAAGCTCAATTTTATAGTCATTGGCCCTTTTTAGCTTCTTTTGGAATGAGAACTCAGAGAGTGAAGCAAGTGAAGATTGGATAAGACAGGTAGTCAATCTGCAAATGAGACACTCCAACAGGTAACATGGTCCCAAAACAATTCATATCTTACTGTAGGTTAAAGGTTAAAGGTCACCCTTGCTCAAAAGCCAGTCGTATCCTACTCTAGGCTCATCTCTGTTTATAGGCAAAGAGTCAGTGCTGTATGCATCTGCAAACGTTTCCATGGACATGTGGCATGACTAGACACTGGAATGCACTGAACACTATTTACCTTCCCACTGTAGTGGTATCTATTTATTTATCTATTTGTTTCTTGCTTTTGAACTGCTAGGTTGGCAGGAGCTTGGACAGAGACAAGAGCTCACTCTGTTGTGCAACATTTGGGTCTTGAACTACTGACCTGCCAACCTTCCAGTCATCAAGTTCAATGCCTTAACCACTAAATCATTGCAGTACCCATATATTACTATACTAATACCAAAACTTTGAATCTGACATGGAAGTACACAGGGAGCCAGTGTAGACAAGCCAGGATGGGGGATATGATCCCCCCCTTTTTTTCTTTTCATTTCAGTAATCGAGCTGGGCAGTCACATTCTGGACTCACTGAAGCCTTTGTGTCAGCTTCATATGAAGCCCCAGATAGAGGTCATTGTAGTAGTTGATATTCAAGACTACCAATGCATGAACCAGTGTTGTTAGGGACCTCCTGTCCAGATATGATCACAACAAGTCAAGCTTGTTTTAAAATAGAACCGAGGGAACCCCCCCCACCCAATAGGTTTCTGGAGAGATTATTCTCTTTTCATTGGGGAAAGAAAATCAGCAATAAGAGGCTCCTGGGAACCCTCAGAAATAGCTCAGGATGGGGCACAACAAGGTATGTATCATAAGCAGTCAGATAGCCATGACCATTTCACTTTTTTTTGCCTCCCCCTCCTCCCCTCCTCCTCCTTCCATATTTGAATTCAAATTTTGGCGATCATCATGGCGATCAGCCATGATAACTATTCTGAGAATATAATGCTGTAGCCTTTCATCTGCCTTCCGCATCACAGCATAACTCTCCATACTACTGATCCACTTCTGCAAGTTACTTTCTGGTCCTGAGCCCTTTTTACATGCAAAGTCCTTATTAGCCCCAGACTAGTATTGATGAAGCTGCTGCCCTCCATCAAGATGGATTCAAGTGGGATTTAATCCACTTGGGGAACATCACCCTTCCCTGTGGACTTTGGCACCCAAGGCCATTAGTCCTCAGGGTTGTCAGGTTAGTTAATACTCGGCATTGACACTCAGCATTGGGTTGCTGGCAGTATAGTCTACTCTATTACCATAGCAGGGTAATCTGGCCAGACTCTTCCTTTCCTAGCCACCCGAAAGAAGTATTTTTAAAGTTTTAGTGGAAATGGATGTATACCAGCTCTGATGCACATTGCTTCACTATTATTGTTGTAATTATCATTGATGTTGATTTCAATGATGCCAAAAGACAATTGAAGGAAGGTGGAAATGTGTTTCTGGCACATGATATGCCACAGGATTTTTATGTCAGATTTTATGGGCAACATAAAATGTTGTGGGCTGGTGTTTTCTAAATAGGATCATTTAAGGGCATGGGTGGGGGTGGGGAGGAGGGATATGTCATTTGGTGCAATCCTAACATTCAAATGGTATGCCTCCCTGAAGCACCCTTATGTCTAGAACTGTCAGATAGTTTAGTAAGTGAGCCACTTCAGGATATCAGCAAATTGAATACTTCCTCTCTTCCTCTGCAAACAGAAATATTGTAGGAAAATGGTTTGAAAATCATATGAACTTTATGTAAACCTGCTTAAAGGCCATTTAGTTCAGGAACTTTAGGGAGAAATTATCAGAGAGTTACTTAGATTCAGACACTATTGATATCACTGCAAAAACCAAAGCAAAAGCAAAAAACAATCTCTCTCCAAACTATGGATATTTACTGGTGAATTTTTCAAAGTTAACAAAAAGCAGTGGAAGACTGAGTCAACACACATTTGAGAACATCAGAGCATCTTGATTCACATGAATGGTTGCGGGTGTGTGTGTGTGTGGATTAAAAAGAAATTATGCAAAATTCATGGCATTAAAAAGCTCTTTCTGTGCTATGGCACCTTGTGTTAAGTATTCATGGAACAAAGCTCATAGTAAAAAATAAAAGTTATTGTTTCTTCTTCCTAACTTTGAAAAGCTGTATTCCCGTGTGTTAGGATCAAAAGAATAGCCCATGTAATCTTTTACTACTGTGGAAATATGTGATTTGAATACCAGTACAGCAAGGTTATAAATGGATTTGGAAACACATGCTAGAAAGAGACGTGAACATACCCCTGAAATATCACATGGACAAATTGCAGAGTTTTTTGTTGTATAGAATCACTACCTTTCTTTGTCTAAGGAATGATAGGTGCAACTTTTGATAGTGACTGATCATGAAAAGAAACCCCAGGAGCATAGACACACTATAAAAAGATATAGAAGGAAGTCATTATGCTGTTGAGGGAATAAGATATTTAAGTCAGAGAGTTGTGAAATGTTCTCATTATAGGTCATCTCAGTAATTATCTGACATCTACAGATGGAGTCACTTCTTAATCAAAAGAATGAATCGTTACTGATATTGAATCAGTCCAAGATGTTTGAAATAATGAGTCCAGTAACTCAAGTATAAATTTAGAGATGATTCCAGCAACTTCTGTGCTAAAGTTTCAGACTAATAATGAAATATCTTATTATATTTCAGAGTAATGATAAGAAAATGGCCATGCAAGTGTGAACCAAATTGCCCCAGACTAATCTGCATGTTAAGACCTAGATTTTAAAAAGGTCACTAGTGTTTACTGTACCACTGACAGTAGCTTAATTACTGTCTACTTTAATGCAGAGCTGATTTCTCTGGAGTATGCTAAAAGTACCTAGCAATGCAATCATATCTAATGATCAGGAAGTGTTTTCTCTTTTTTAAAAAAGACCCTCAAATTCACCTGCTTATGATGTGATTGCAGAAGTTACTTTGGACAAGTCTGTAGCACATAACAAACTGGAACAACATCAATTCTGTACATGTTATCTAATAGCTATAATATGTATACACAAACTATAGAAGGATCATGAAACCGTTTCCTACAGGAGTTGGTGAATAAATTATGAACATATGTATTTTTTGCTTTCCATTGAACCAGACCTATGGTTCCTTTATATCTGTATTCTTTGCTGTGAGCTGCTGCAGCTCTCTGGCACTGTTAGGTAGACAGGCATTTCCTGGTATTACTTATGGTCTTGAATAATAGTGACCTTCTGTTTGCAAAACACTCATCACCAGCCCCCTCTTGTAGACTGTTCCTAGTAAGATGGAATAAATAGAAATGAGAAGTGTTTCCTATTCTCCAACCTAAGGCAGAACCTAAAAACCAGAGGAAATTTCCTGTGATGTGAAAGAGGCAGAGCCTCTGTGATGTCACTGGCTGTATATGTTTTGCTAAGAAAAACAAACAAACAAACAAACAAGTCATGATGATGGTTCTCAATTCCTTGTCTTGTTACAAAAACAATTTGCAGGCGCACCCCCCCCCCCAATAATGGACTCAGACACAAATGAAAGTGGATAACGGCATTGGGCCACATTTATTGATTCATGCCCTAGTCCGAATTATAAATTTTGTATTGGTAAAACGACCAATCATAATTCTTAAGGCAAGCAGGCCGAAGTAACACTGGTAAGGTACCACCCAAAATTGCCAACGGCAATTGTTACAATGTATCTATTTGTATCAATTTGTTTGTTGACAACAAACAAATTGTTGACCGTAGTCAATATCTAACTAATGACCCCACCCTCTGATGTGTATCCGTAAAATCAGGGGGTGATGCCAGCTGTCTAGTTGTAACCATCACCCCCTCGCCTGGTTCGTCGTTGACCGGACAACGTTTAAACAACTTATGCCTATCTAGTGTTGTCCAGTCAATTGCGAACCTGCCGGATACCTGTGGGTCATAAATGTTTACCTTACCAGTGCTACCCGCCACACGGGGAGGCTTCCCAAAAGGCTCACCGCCCCCCCCCAGACCGTCAGCTCGGTCAACAGGCCTGCTCGCCAGTCTACTAACAAGAGGTCCATACCTCCCTGCGACAGATGGGCCCCCTCCCCTGAATAAAGCTCATAATTTTGCAGACTGATGGTGGGGAGGCGAATGACGCGTCCCCAACCCTTGTCAAAAAGGAACCGGGCAATAGCCCTGGAGCGACGAGCCCGGTCAAGCGCCTGGAGGCCAAACGCTCCCCTGTAAGCGTACTGCGGTATCATGTCCGACCAAATGAGGGGTGTGGCAGGCCACACATAATGTGAGTAGGCCAGGTGACTGCAAATCGCAAGCTTCCGCGATAGGCCAGTGACCTGTCCGAAACCGTTGCCCCCAAGGTGAATAACCAGGACATCAGGCGAGTCAGCATCCCTGATGTAGAAAAGGAATGGCAACAGTTCCCGCCATAACATGCCGCACTTACCACACCACCTGAGATGTGAGGGTGCACCCAGTACCAGTCGGGGTCCCACTCTGTCGCCGCAGTGTAACGCGCTGCCCTGTGCAGCGTAACATGCTGCCCTGTGCAGCGTAACGCGCTACCCTGTGCACGTGGCAACGGCCCACCAGCCGTACTGTCACCGGTGTAAAACGACACCCAGGGTCTGTCAAGGAAAAAAAGGGGGGGGTGAGAAACATTGCAGTGACTAAACTGGTACTCACGGTTGAAGAGGGTGAACACAAAAACTGAAAACAATGTGATCCCCACCTTCCCAGAGTACCCAAAAGCAGCTGCAGTAGAAACCGTCCCCATCCTGCAGGAATGGACGCCGAAACAAGCCCCCGGGAGGCCCCCACTGGCTAGGGCTCTCCCATTCACCTTCCAAACTGAAATTGAGTGAGGGGAGACCGACCCTGGTGACAGAAAAACGGGGCATGGTGCGTGCCACACAGTGCAAGAAACTCCTGTAGGGCACCGACCGGACAGATGTCTTCCAAGGAACATCGTAGCAGTATTACTCAACTGCCTACGCCGTGCTGATCTGTTTTAGAGGAGCGTATCCTCAACTGAGCCCAATCATTGCAAACATAGACATCTTCGAGTTCCAGTGCCCTACGACTTGCATCCGCCTTAGACAGCATCACAAGCTCGCTGATGCGGAGCGCTCCAAAAAAGGCCACCGTTGCAGCCACATGAAACAGGGGTGCCTCATACCTATCGAAACATAGGTCATGCCAGCCCCGTGCCAGTTGGGTAAGAACCCCAGGGGAAATTGGGTGGCGGTCGTCCAGGCTACGCCCACGTTCCCACACCCACCCCTCCAAAAAGTGTCTCACATGGAAATCAGCGGTACTATCCGCACGACCTCCCACCTTGGCCATAAAAGCCAGCACTGACAGCCTGGATGCTATGGTGCGGGGTGCAAGGCCCTGGGCATGCAGGTAAACCATGAAACGGAGGATGTGGGCCACCGGGATCGGCCAGGTATCTGGCAGCTGAAATTGTGTACAAAATGTCTGACAAGAAACTAATGCATGGTGATACGCCTTACGCGTGCGTGGCGCCAGCGACATGCCGATCGCCCGGTTCACCTCTCCTTGCTAAAGGTCCATATCTCTTCCGGGAGTGGCGAGGGAAATTCCTCCGCATCCGGGGCCAAGGCGCGGAACCGGGAGATCTGCAGGCGGGACAAAGCGTCAGCAATATCGTTATTGACCCCCGGGACATGCCTGGCCCTGAACAGTACATTGAGGCGCAGGCTGCGCAATACAAACTGGCGCACCAGGTCCATGACCCTGGGAGATTTAGAAGTCTGTGAGTTGACAATGCGGACAACCGCCGCATTGCCACACCAGAAATGCACCACCGAGTTGGCCCACTCCTCACCCCATAGCATCAAAGCCCCCAGTATGGGAAAAGTTTCGAAATATGTGAGATCTCTCAGGCGACCCGTGCCTGACCAGGCTGGTGGCCACCCACCATAGGCCCACTTCCCATTGAAGTACATCCCATAAGCCAGGGATCCAGAGGCATCAGACTGTATCTGAAAGCAAGGTGAAGCAAGGAGGTCAGCCCTCCAAAATGAGACCCCATTGAACTCCCTCAGGAACTGGAGCCATATGTACATATCTGCCCTGATGCCCCGTGTCAGTCTCACCCTGTGATGGGGCCTGGATAAGCCTGTCATGGCGTCGCACAAGCGCCGAGCAAATGCCCTGCCAGGTGCGACCGCCCTGCAAGCGAAGTTAAGGTGGCCATGTAACACCTGCAATTCCCGAAGGGATGCCTTGCGCTTAGCCAGCAATCCCGAAATGAGGGCCACTATCCTGTACACCGTTTCCCCTGGCAACCTAGACGTCTGCGCTACTGTGTCAATCTCCCCCCCCCCCCAGGAACACTAGCTTAGTAGATGGGCCTTTGGTCTTTTCTGGCGCCAAAGGGACACCAAGTTCCTCCATTAGCGTCTGAAATGTGTTGAGGAGACGTGTGCACGTGTCCCAGCCCCGTTCACCCCCGAACAAAAAGTCATCCAGGTAATGGGCTACAGACCGAGACCCTGACCTACGGACAAATGCCCACTGCAGGAATGTACTGAAACGCTCGAAAGCCGAGCAGGATATGGAACAGCCGAATGGCATGGCTTTGTCAAAATAATATTCACCCCGGAATTTGAAACCCAGCAACTCAAAGTCACCCGGGTGCACCGGCAGGAGACGAAAAGCCGACTTAATGTCACACTTAGCCAACAGTGCACCCGGGCCACATGAGCGCACCATGCGCAATGCCTGGTCAAAGGATGTATACCTGACAGAACAAAGGTCATCAGGGATAGCATCATTGACCGAGTGACCGGCTGGGTAGGACAAGTGATGAATCAGGCGGAACTCGCCCGGGGACTTCTTGGGCACTAGTCCTAGAGGAGACACTTTAAGGTTGGGGAACGGGGGCGTGGGGAAAGGGCCAGCGACCCTGCCCGCATCAATCTCCTTATTAATGCTGGCAGCAGCCACCTCCTCCCTTCCTCTAAGTGACAAAAGGTTGGGTGCGTCTTGCGGTGACCTATCCCCCGTGAAAGGAATACGAAACCCCAGTTGAAAACCCTGAAGGAGGTACACTGCATCTGCCCTCTTCGGGTACAATGCGAGCCAACGCTCCAGCATGTCGACATTAATTGGGGAGGGAGCCTTTTGGTGGACCCGCTCCCTCCGCGGCAGTCCTACCTGCCCCTTGTCCGCCCCTACCCCTGCCCCTGTATCCTCCCGGCCTGGGACAGGCGGAGGCAGCATGGGGGCCAGAACAAGAGGGGCACTCGTGCTTGTACTTGCAATTTTTCCTGTTGCAAGAACCATTGGACGAGAAGGTCCAGCACAGCAGGCGGGCTGGAACCCCCTGCCCCGCCACTTGGTGGGGAACCTGTACCGGGGCCGCTCGTTGGACCGCATGTCCACAATGGTACCTCTCCCCAGGCGCCGGGCGCGTGGGGGTCATATACAGAAGCCACAGCTTCTGGCAGGGCTCATCCCTGACGACGACGTGCCTGCTCCTTATCCTTCTCGTCCAGCCCTTCCCTCTCTTCCTTGGTTGGCTCCCTATTAAGAAGGGAGAAGATATCTACGTACTCGCCCCTCCAGATCTTTTCCTTGGTGGACTGGGCCAGATGGTCCCCCAGGGGCAAGGAATACCCTGCTGTTGGCAATGCCAACACCGGCACAGAGGGAACTGCGGGCAAAGCAAAGGGGGCCTGTACCAGCCCTGGGATCCCCAACACATTCCCTACCACATAGGGGGCGCCACCCTGACCCGGGCCCTGGGTCAGGGGTGAAGTTGCCGGGTGGGCCGGGGGCAATTGGGCCGCCGGGCCACCCGTGCGAGGCCATGGCCATTGGAAAGCCCCCCCCAGGGAAGTCAGTTGTGTGGGTGCACTAGCTTGAACTGCATACTCACACGATGCACCCCCAGGGGCGGCCCCCACCGGGGGTTCCGGCCCGCTGGGGGCATTGGAGCTCACGACCGAAGCTGAGCTCGTCGACGGGGCCAGACCAGCACCAGACTGCTGCACCTGTTGAGTGGGGAGCTGTGAGGCAGTGGCCACCACCGGCCCGCGCGCCTCAGGCAGCTCAACCCGACCCGTCGCCAGCCGCTGTTCGGCAGCCAAAGGGTCCACCTGGAATCCTAGAGACGCCCCTGTTTGATTGGCCCTCGCCAAGGATGCTTCCAGGGCCGCTACACGGGCCAGAAGGGCCTCCACGTTGACATAGGCCCCAGCCCCAACAGGGGGCAAATGGGCAGCCGGCCCATAAGTCACGGGTACCTGTCCAGATCCCTGGGCCCCAGGGGCCAGATAAGGTCAAGAGCCCATGCTCGGCCCTTGGGGAGCCGTGGGCACGCCCTGCCAAGGCAGGGAACCCAACCACCCCCCATGGCTCGCTCCCCCCATGGGGAACTGTGCGCCCGGGCAAGAGGGCCCAGCCGCACGGACCATGGCGGGGGCAGTGGTCATCGTTTGCGGGCCAAGGGCCGAGGCCCCGTCTGGGGCAGCCTGCGCGCACCGCGCATTGGGCCAAGGGGCCACCGATCCCATCCCACCGGTCCCGGTGGGCTCCGCTAAAGGTGGCTGCTGGGCGGGCGCAGTCGCGGTCCTCCGACCCGGCTGACGCCTCCGTGCCGATCGAGCCACGTTCGCAGCTGCCTTCTTCTTAGAGGGCATAGCTGAGTTAGCTAGGGAGCCTAGGAAAAGAAAAAAGCTGCCCGAAAAGGCTTCCCCTGGAAGGACACGAGCGACGGAGGTAAGAGGGAAAAACTTCTCCGCTCCGTCGCTTCGCCAAAATGGCAGCACGGCTGCCTCGTGGCCAGCCCTTTTATTAGGGTGCTGGCCACGCCCCTAACTACCCGGATGGCTTCGTCTGGTGGGGGGGGGCGCAAATAGCGCGGCGGCCATTTTGGCGCCATGCTTCCATTAGTTGTATGTATCCACTACCTTTCTCCAAAATCACCATCCTAACATTCTGGCATGCCAAACATTTTACAACCATGGTAATGACTTTTCCATGGCTGGGAATAGGTGAAGATGGGCCATCAGGGTTTGGAACAATCTTGTGTGTGTGTGTGTGTGTGTGTGTGTGTGTGTGTGTGTGTGTGTGTGGCAAACTTTCTTCTCTTCCAACACTATTCAGATTTTTCTCCTTTCCAAAAGAAATGGGGAAACATAGATTCCAGCTGGCCCCCTGGAATCTGGCAATCCTGTAGGGTCCACCTGCCCAAAGGATGCAAAGGATTTGGTGATTAATTTATCTATTCAAACTGAGGGCACTGAGTACTCATTGTTAGTCCAGCTTTGAATCTCAAAATGTTTACAACAATGAGTGCTGAATCATGATTGTCAACTCATATTCATGGGGGCCACTCATCTTCAACACATACAAGACATATAGGTATAATGCATGCTCATGCACAATGGGAATACCTGGATCTGCTTAATTTGGTCAGTATGGAAGTGTGGAAATTTGAATTTCAGATTATAATTTATTTATTTATTTATTTTGGGGGGAATGTACCCAAAGTGGAAAATCACACATTTAGGATGGAAATAAATAAATCAATTATGTCTCAATTCATGACAATGATCTACCACTGTTTCTTCTCAGATCTTCCTTTCTGATGAAATCTACCTTTTATCAGAGGACAAGTTTAAGGACTGTGCCTTGCAGCTATTGAGATCACATGCCTTGTGGTCCTTTCAATGTTGTTTATATGACACAGCACAACTATGTAGTAAACCCAAGAACAACAAATAACAAACAAGCAAAGAACTTGTGTGATATTAGTAATGCTTGATTCAAACTGGGAGCTTTCAGGAGGTCAATCTCTTCAAATTCCTAGATTAAACAAGCTGTTATGCATAGACTAAAATTACCCACTAGATTTTGCACATCTCCAGAAGTTAAGATGTTTTCAGCAGTTTAAACATGTGAAAGCATACCTTTCAACAGATTAATATAGGAAAGAACAAAAGAAAATTATTGGTAAAATGATACAAAAGAGTCATGGATCAGAAATTTAATATTTTAAATAGATTCACTAACTTATATATATGTTGTAATAGTGGGTGTTGTTGTTATAATGGTTTCACTTCCATGCTCATTTCAATGTGATACCCTATTCAATAATTGACCTATTTCACTTCAAATGGGTTTCGGGCTGCATTTGCTTTTAAAAATGCATGTTGTGAACCTCCTAGGATTTCCTGTATCTGAAGTAATGGGTCCATATTATAAAGAAGGAGATTTTGACTAAACATGACAAAGAGCTGTTCAACAAAGGAAGGCACTGTCTTCAAAGATTATGGACTCCCATCACTGGAGGTTTTTTGAAAAGTTATCCATCTCTCCATTTGAGGTTCACTGATGACATTGTCCTGATAACTAGTACATCAGAAGATCTGCAACAAATGCTTACAGAGCTGGTCAGAGAAGGTGCAAACATAGGTCTTAAGGTCAAAAAAACTAAAACCAAGTTTATGAAACCGAAAAAGCTTTCTTGTGTGGAATAAAAATTGGGGAGGAACAAATAGAAGAAGTGGAAAGCTATGTTTATTTGAGTCAAGCAGTCAGGATGGACAATAACTTAAAAGAAGAATCTCTAGAAGAGAGAGAGCCATGTGGGATAAATTCAGAGACATGTCAGCCACCTTGAAAAATGCAAGCGTGGCGCCAAAATGGCCGCCGTGCTCTTTGCGGGGGGGCCCCCACCCAGACTCAGACATCCGGTTCAGTCAGGGGGCGTGGCCCTCACTCTATAAAAGGGGTGGCCATGAGGCAGCCTCACTGCCATTTTAAAGAGAAGCGACAAGCGGAGAAGTCTGCTCCGACGCTGCTCCCCCCGGCTTGCTCGCCTTTTTCCTTTTACAAATTTGATCGGAGGATATCTCTCCTCCGATCAGTGCCTTCTTGGGTCCCAGGCGGCCCCTAGGCCGCGACCCAGGGGGAGGGCTCGGCCCACCCCCTTGACCTCCTTGGGGCAACCACCGGGCCGGAGGGCTCGGGCGGCTGCCCCACAGGGGGGTGGCAAGGTTACAATCCCCACTGCCAACAATGAGGGTGACCAGGCCTCTGCCTACCCACCCAGTCAGAGGACTCGGGCGGGGGCTGCGCAGGCCTGCTCCCCTGGGGTTTCTACCCTTGTTGCACATTTGCCTGGCATGGGGCATAGCGGCCCATTTGGGCGTGGCACGGGATTGCGCCCCACCATTCCACCGGTCCCCCATGGGCCGGATTATTGGGCATGGCCCTATTCTGGCCAGGGATTGCGACACAGTTTTATCCCTCCGCCCGCTCATCAATTGCCCGGTGGGCCATCCGGCCCATCCGGCCCACCTTATTCTGGTGGGTCTGATGCTGTGGATGCTCTCCTTGCCCGCATATCGGCACTCGAGGCATCTATAGGAATTGCTCCACCACCTTCGGATGGTGGGCTTGGCAGCTCTTCAGCTCCGGCCCACATGCCGGCCATGGCTGCGCAGCGGGCCGCCAACAGGGTTGAGCTGCTGGAGGCCATCAGGCCAGTGCAGGCTGGCGCCTCGCAGCTCCCCATCAGGCCATTACAGCAGGGCATTCCACTGGGGGACCGGTCCTGCTTGGCATGGACGCACTGGGACACAGAGCTTGATGGCCATTGTGAGCTCCGACACCCACCGCGGGTCGGAACCCCCAGTGGGGGCGGCCCATGAGGGGGCACCAAGTGAGTATCCTGGTCAAATCAGCACACCATGACACTAGCTCATAACACTGGGGGGGGTATAGTGGCCATGGCCGCAACAGGCCAATAACCCCCAGTTTCTTACAGGGGTGACCGCCCCAATGCTTCCGCCTAACTTCTCGGGGGTCCGATAGGGCCTATTATGTGTTCCCCCACTCCAATCCATGCCAACAGCGGCCCTGCCGATGGCCGGTTACTCCCTACCCCTGGGACCATGTATCCCAGGCTACTAGGGAGAAGATATGGCGTAGGGAAGATATTGACATTTTCACCCTCCTGCACCGTGAACCCACTGGGGAGTAGAGGGAGGGGCAGGATGACAGGGACAAGGAGTTGTCCCGTCGTTGTAACCCGCCTTGCACTTGGGCCAATTGGTTACCGGCCTATTGGATATCCATGGCAGAATATCTAAGGACCCATCCTGATTTGGCCATCCCAATGGTCCAGTACCTGGACAATGTTTACCAGGCCGTGGTTGATTCCCCTGGCCCGTCATGGTTGGCCTGTGACGAAGAACTTAGGATGAGGGCCGCCCTTCACCCTGAGATGTGGTGGGACGAGCCCTGCTAGCAGTTGTGGCTACTGTATATGACCCCTACGCGGCCAGCGCCTATGCTCCGTGCGAAGAGTCTATTTGCAGGCAACTACCTCTGTGGCTTTCTTTGGGGCTATGAGGATCAGTGAGCTGGTCACACTTTCAACAGGGGACATGTTCTGCAGGGCACTGGAACTGGAAGATGTGTCGCTTGACCGGGAGTGGGCTCTGTGGAGGATTCGCTCCTCAAGGGCTGGTCAGCGGGGAAAGGGTAGTAGCATGATGCTGCCATCTGTCTGGTTGGTGCCCTACATGCGTTTGTGGCAGCGCGTGGTTCATGCCCTGGCCTGTTGTTCTGCTACCAAGATTGGTCTCCCCTTACCAAATTCCAATTCTGGAGGGTTACCGGGATGGCGCTTCACAGTGCGGGGGTCCCTGGGGCTCGTTACGGTACCCATTCATTCCGGATAGGCGCTGCATCAACTACGGCTGCAGTTGGGTACTCGGAGCCTGACATACGTAACTTGGGCAGGTGGGGATTTGTGCCTTTTTTCTCCATCTGTTCGTCCCCTCACTGCATGAGTGCCTTGTTATGCCCTCAATTCTCTCTCCTTCTCTTACAGACCCTGTGTGTTTCCGCACACCGGTGCAGTGTGGCTGGTGGGCCACAATTTATGTGCACTTGGCAGCACAGTACGCTGCTTCGTCAGAGTGGGGACCCCATCTTGGGCTACATGCAACTGCGTGTATGCAGTGGTACGGTATGCACGGCATGAGGTGTGCGAACTGTTGCCATTCCTGATGTCCATTGGGGATGCTGGACCGCCAGATGTTTTAATTCTGCACCTCGGAGGCAATGATCTTGCACAGATCACTGGCCTGGACTTAAAGAATTCTGAGTGCAGTGACCTGGCATTTCTTTACCATTTTCTGTACACACGTTTGCTATGGTCAGACATCGTGCTGAGGCACTATTATAGGGGAGGCATTGACCCCCATGGTTGGACCGTACCCGGCGGTCAGTGAACAGGGCTGTTGCCTGGATCCTTATCGAGAATGGCTTGGGGGACAGCCATTCATCATCTGGAGATAGAGTTACAGGATTTTAGCCTGTACTCTGGAGATGGGGTTCACCTGTCAGCAAGAGGATGCACCTCTTTTGAATGACATACAAGGGGGCCTGGTGACCGAATTGTCAGTCAGGGGGGGGGGGGGGCGGATCTCTGATGCGATTTTGGCAATGTTTGCCAAGTGTAAGGTGTCTCTCCGGGAGTTGCAGGTGCTTCACGGCCACCTCAAATTCTCCTGCAGAGTGGTGACACCAGGCAGAGCCTTCGCCAGGCGTCTGTGTGATGCTATGGTGGGCCTTTCTAAACGACAACACAGTGTACGGCTGACTAGGGGTTTACGAGCAGACCTTTCGGTTTGGCTCACATTCTTAATGGACTTTAATGGTGTATCCTCCTGGAGATCTGAGCTTATGGTCAGCCCCCAGTTTCAAGTACAGTCGGATGCCTCCGGCTCCCTGGGCTATGGGATTTATTTTGAAGGACAGTGGGTCTGGGGTCAATGGCCTCAGGCATGTCAGGGCACGGATCGCTTATGCGATCTTACGTTCCTGGAGTTTTTTTCTAATTTTGGGGGGCCCTTATGCTCTGGGGGGACAGGTGGGCTAATTTGGTGGTTCACTTTTGGTGTGACAATGCTGCGGTAGTGCACATTGTCAACGCCCAAACGTCTAAATCCCCCAGAGTTATGGCCTTAGTTCGCCAATTTGTTCTTAGGTCCTTGCGCCTTAAGGTGCTCTTCAGGGCCAGACATGTGCCAGGCATTAATGACGGTATTGCTGACGCTTTATCCTGCCTGCAGATCTCCCGGTTCCGTGCCTTGGCTCCAGATGCAGAGGAACTTCCCTCTCCACTCCCAGCCAAGATATGGACATTTGGTGAGGAGAGGTGAACCG
This sequence comes from Bradypodion ventrale, assembly GCA_035047345.1. Classification (NCBI taxonomy): domain Eukaryota; kingdom Metazoa; phylum Chordata; class Lepidosauria; order Squamata; family Chamaeleonidae; genus Bradypodion; species Bradypodion ventrale. Next base: position 285,340,027 of record JAWDJE010000004.1, read on the forward strand.
GGCGATCGGCATGTCTTTGGCACCTCGCACGCATAAGGCGTATCAACATACACTCCTTCTATTTAGGACTTTTTGTAGGCAAAGACAGTTGCCTGAAATGTGGCTGATACCAGTCGACCAGGTTTTACAGTATATGGTGCACCTTCATGATCAGGGGTTGGCCCCACGCACCATCGCCACCAGGCTTTCCACCTTGGCATTCATTGCCAGGTCACGGGGCTTTACTGACTGGGTGAGTGACTTCCGCATACGCCGTGTATTGGAAGGGTGGACACGTGAACATGGCCGCTGCCCGGACACACGTCTCTCTGTTTCACCAGGTATTCTAACCCACCTTGCACGAGGTTGGCATAGACTGTGTTACGATAGGTATGAAGAGTCTCTTTTTCATGCAGCTACCACCGTAGCTTTCTTTTGAGCTCTGAGAATCAGCGAGCTGGTCCCATTGTCAAAGGGGAACCTGTCTCGTAGGGCACTGGAACTTGAAGATGTGTCTATCAACCAGGAGTGGGCTCAGTTGAGTATTCGTTCCTCGAAGGCAGATCAGCATGGAGTAGGCAGTGGTGTTATACTGCTACGATATACATTTGCTGACATCTGTCCGGTTGGTGTCCTACATGCAATTTTGGCAGTGCGTGGTATGCGCCCTGGCCCATTGTTCTGCCACCAGGATGGGTCTCCCATTACCAAATTTCAGTTCTGGAGGGTGACCGGTATGGCACTTCACAGTGGGTCTCCCTGGGGCTCGTTATGGCACCCATTCATTCAGGATAGGCATCGCATCGACTGCGGCTGTGTTTGGGTACTCTGAGGCTGATATATGTTGGATGGGCAGGTGGGGGGTCCGCGCGCTTTTCCTTATATGTATGTCCCCTCACTGTATGAGTACCTAGTTATGTCCATAATTCCTTCTCCTTCTTTTACAGACTCTGTGTGTCTACGCACACCGGTGGCAGTGTGGCTGGCGGGCCACAGTTATGTGTACTGGACGGCACAGTATGCTGCATCGTCGGAGTGGGGACCCCATCTCGGGCTGCGTGCATCCGCACGTATGCAGTGATATGGTATGCGTGGCATGAGATGGCAGGAACTGTTGCCATTCCTGATGTCCATCAGAGATGCTGGACCGCCTGATGTTCTGATTCTGCACCTCGGCGGCAATGATCTCGCACAGATCACTGGCCTTTCCTTAAAAATGTCGGTGTGCAGTGACCTGGCTTTTCTACATCATTTATGGCCGTACACACGGTTGCTATGGTCTGACATCGTGCCGAGACACTGTTATAGAGGAGGCAGGGATCTCCGTGGTTTGGACCGTACCCGGCGGCCAGTGAACAGGGCTGTTGCCCGGTTTTTTGTTGAGAATGGCTTGGAGACAGCCATTCGACACCCGGGGATAGGGTTGCAGGATTTTAGCCTGTATGCAGGAGATGGGGTCCACCTGTCGGCCAGAGGCATGAACCTCTTTCTGGAGGACGTGCAAGCGGGCCTGGCGACCGAGCTGTCGGTCGGGGGGGGGGGGCGGTGAGTCATCATGGACGCTTCCCCGTGTGGTGGGTAGCACTGGTAAGGTAAAGATTTATGACCCATAGGTATCCGGCAGGTTCGCAATTGACTGGCCAATACGTAGATAGGTACAGGGCAAACAGGATTGGCCGGTCAAGGGCGAACCATGAAAGGGGTGATGCTAGGAGCTTCACAGCCTGCATCACCTTTATATTTGGATGGATACATGTCATAGGGTGGGGTCAGTAGATAGTATATTGACTTCAGTCAACAATTTGTTTGTGTCAACAAACAAATTGATACAAATTGATATATGTAGCCAATAGCCATTGGCATTTTGGGTGGAACCTTACCAGTGCTACTGCGGCCTGCTTGCCTTAAAGAATTACAATTGGATGATACACCAATTGAAAGTGATAATTCGGACTAGGGCATTATTCAATAAAAGTGGCCCAATGCCTTTAATCCAATACCGGTGTCTGAGTCTTTATTTGGGTGGGTGCGCCTGCAAAGCTAAACCAGAAACAAAGGCAAATTTGTTCAATTCTACAGTCTTGAAAGCAATGACATATGGCAGCGAAATGTAGGCTTTAACAGCTGTGGAAGAAAAATGGCTGCAAGTAACACAACGAGTAATGGAGAGATCAATGCTCAGATTCTCACTTGGCAATAAAGTATCAAATGAGGATATCAGGTGAAGCTTACTGCTAAAAGACGTAGTAATAGAATACCCGACAAACAAATTAAGGTGGGCTGGCCATGTTGCACGCACAAATGACAATAGATGGAGTGCCAGAATAATGAATCGGTATCCGAGAGATCGCAAAAAAACCAGGGGAAGACCACCTCGCAGATCGGAAGATTTTCTCAAAAAATAAAAATAAAAAAATGTTGGACTAACATGGAGAAGTACTGCCAGTGACAGATCATTATGGACGGACGTTGTGCGGAATGTCGTCACAGAAATGTCCACTCATGCAGGGACTCCTTGCTGAATAATGACTCCAAGGTATCCAAAGTATCCATCTCTCAGGGATGTGGATTTCCTGGGGGAATTTTTAAGTTGTACATGATGACCATTGAGGCCTCTGACAGGTCTACATTTCTATAATGCTATGATCATTACTCACAAAGCATAACAGTCTGTGGATATTTGAACAGTCATAGAAAATGCAACTTTTTTATCAGTCTGGCTCGTTCAACATTTGGGATAAAATGAGTAGTTTGACACTATTTTAAAAAGAAGTGCATCATATTAATTAAGCTGTCAGTTCATTTGCAATAACATAAAGCTTACAGTTTTTTCCCATGGCTGCAAAAGCATGCATGTGCACCACCAATATTTTAGCAATCGTTCTGAAATTTTCATATGTAAGACATTATTCACAGTATGTTTCCTGTTACTTTGCATAGCATTATCCTTTGTGAAAATAATGTTTTGGCCTCGGGAGAAATATTGAAATTGAATGTAAGGCAATATATTTTTGGTACTAGGCCATGGTATTAGGAGTTAATATTTTAAAAATTACTTTGGCCATCATGGCAACAGAGATGTGATACAAAAGGGTGGGGTGGGGGAGTTGTTGAGAACGTGTGCATGGGAAAACCTTGTTAAGCTCAGTGGGGCTTACCTCTGAAGAGATATGTACTAAGTACAGTACATAGCTAATTACACTTTATGTTTCTTTGTTTATAATGTATAGTAAAGGTAAAGGCCACCCTTTCTTGAAAGCCAGTAATATCCCACTCTAAAGTGCAGTGTTCATCTCCATTTACAGCTAAAGAGCCAGCCCTGTCTGCATCTGCTGATTTTTTTGTGGTCATGTGGCAAGCATGGCCAGACACTAAAATGCATGGAACACTGTTACCTTCCCCACCAAAGTGGAACCTACAGGTATTTATCTACAGTACTTGCAAATTTCTTGCTTTTGAACTGCTAGGGTGGCAGGAGCTAGAACAGAAACAGGAGCTTACTCCATTGTGCAGCACTCAGGTCTTGATCTGATGACCTGATGACCTTTCAGTCATCAAGTTCAGCATCTTAACCACTAAACCTTTACTACACCATTAATGAAAGCCTAACTTTGGGTGTGTACCAGTTAAAACCTAAACCCCATTCAACAATATGGAGATGTAACAATATAGGTTTAAAATTCATTAGAATGATGGAGGGAAATTAACATTAACATTAAAATTAGCAGCAGCCAGGAGAATCAGTCACTGAAGGTGGATTTGAACAATTCTATTTTCTCCATGTTTCTGAACACAGGAAGAGAAGATGCCTCATGTATCACAGTTGGTAACTTCTTCCAAATGCTGGGATCCATCACCAAAAAGGCCCAATTCTCTGCCACTTTTAGCAAGATGGACTAAGAGGAGCAGGTGAAATGGGTAGCTGATTCCTGAGAGAGAAGTTCTGAAAAGTCCTAAACTGTTAGATAGATAGATAGATAGATAGATAGATAGATAGATAAATCTTTATTGTCATTGTCCTGCACAGAACAATGAGATTGGGGGGGGAACACTTAACAACCCAACAAAACCTAAACAAAATACAACTATACAAAATTATCAACATACTCCCACCCCACATATACACATTTAAACCCTAAAAGCTCTAAAACTCTAAAAACTCTAAAACCCTAAAAACTCTAAAAACTATTTACAGAAGCTCCCTCATAGACTGTATTGCACTGTATTCAAAGCCAGAACTGCTTTTGGGTAGAAACTATTTCTCAAGCGGCTGGTCCTGGTCTTTATGACCCTATACCTTCTTCTAGAAGGCAGAAGCTGACAGAGATCATTCCTGGGGTGCGTACTATCTTGTGCAATCTCTACAGCTTTCTTATAACACCTGGTGGCATAGATTTGATCTAGAGTGGGAAGAGTACGCCCGATTATCCGCTCCACAGTCTTTATGACCCTGGACAGCATTGTTGAAGCTTTATAGGTCATAACCAGAACCTTGAATTAAGCACAGAATCTGACAGGGAGCCAGTTAGATAAATGGTTGAATTTGCTTGTCCCAGAAATCAGCCTGGCTGCTGCATTTTGGACTAATAAATTTTCTGTCCTGCTTTCAAGTTTTCTGTAATTTGTGCAAATTGTCTCTGCACTAAACCAGTATTCTTTTCCTGTTGACTAGGTGATTGTGAAAAAAGAGAGGCACTTCTGAACTATTTAAACGTCAAAGCTAATACTGAAAACCATTAACTTGCTTCCTAAATATGGTACAGGTGATTTTTGTACTCATTCTTCCAAAAAAGCATGATTGTTAAGTACATATTTAGGAAATAGTGCTCACTTCAGCAACACATATACTAAAATGGAGATAATACAGAGAAGATTTTTGCAAAGGGGAAAGGAGTAAAGCCAGGACAAGAATATACAGCGTTCTGGAAAGATTGGGCAAATACAAGTTAAATAAATCTGAAAATTGTTTATAAACATATCCTGCAGTTTCCAGCCTGGTGTTCCAGACATTACAGGTAAACTCCCTGGTTGGTTGGGGAATGCATAAATCTGAGGGGGCTGGAATTTAGTTTTAAAGAAAAAGGAGCTGAAAGAGAAGGCAATAGCATAAGAAGAAATCTTTTTCTTTCATGTCCTAATCAAACCTTGGGCTGCCAAAACGAAGCCATTTTCCTAAGTCCTCATCTGTGCATGTTTATGGCAGTAATCAGCAAAAAGAACATCAAACTCATACCTTTCTCCCAACGTATCCCTGGAGTCCAATGGATATGGATTTGTATCAACCACCTCCCCCCTAGGTGGGGATCGGCGATCCGCATTTGTACCCGAGGGGTACCCTGAGTCTCCACCTTGGGATAAGCGGGAGGGGGAGGACCCTAACGCTGAATCCGGAGGCTGTGTGTCCGTATCTAGCCTATTGGTAACCCTATGCCTGAGCTGATCGGTGTGCCTTCTCCAGAGTAGACCTGTGCTGGATCTACACAGTATGAAACTGGCCCCGTTTGCTCAATGACTACTCCCGGAACCCAGGCTGGTCCTGCGGCCACATAATTCCTACATTATACGGGCTCTCCTACTATGAAACTTTTGGTGTTTCCTATCTCTATGGTCCTCCCTTTATCCTCTACCTAGGTTGGATCTAACCTAGTCAGAAGCGTTACAGGTTTCATGCGCATGAGGAGCTCTGCAGGCGAGAGCCCTGATGCGAGTGGCGTCACCCTGGCACAGTTGCAGGTTCAGATCCCCAGGGCCCATCCACTGCAAAGCTTCCTTTGTGGTTCACCCCAGGCATTCTACCTGACCATTCGTTGCGGTGTGGAAAGGGGCAGAGGTGATGTGGCGAATGGCGTTTTTCTCAATAAATGCCTGAAATACCGCAGACGTGAAGGTACTGGCATTGTCGCTCACAAGCACATCTGGTATCCCGAAACAACTAAACACCTTGCGCAACTGCTTTACGGTTGCGGCTGATGAGGTGTTGGACATCGGAATTACCTACAACCACTTGGAGTAAGCATCTACTATTAGCAGGGAAAGGGTGCCCCTGAAAGGACCCGTGAAATCTATGTGTACCCGGGACCACGGTCCTCTGGCTGTATCCCATTCTCTGTGGGGAAGTCGGGAGTCTTCGGGTCGAGAACTCTGGCAACTCTTGCAAGTGCCGACCATGTGCTCTATGTCAGCGTCCATTTGGGGCCACCAGAAATAGCTTCTGGCTAACGCTTTAGAGCGTACGATCCCAGGGTGGCTGACGTGCAGTAGCTTGAGCACTCTCGACCTCTCAGGAATGATCACCCGCTGGCCTCATAGGAGGCAGCCCCTCTCTGTGGAAAGCTCATCCCTTTTTCTAACATAAGCCGTGAATTCTTCCCCGGGGGAAGTCATTGGCCACCCTTTCTGAACCCAGGAGCTCACTCAGGAAAGGGTCTTCTCCTTCGCTGTGGCTTTGGTGAGGTCTGCGGGAACTATCGGGGGTGAGTCGAGGGCTTCGATCAGAAGCACTTGATGATCTCTCTCCACCTCGCACTCAGCATCTCCTAACTGTGGCAGGGGCGACCTGGAAAGAGCATCTGCATGGCTAATGTCTTTCACCGGGTGGTGGACCAGCGTGTGCTGGTATGCATTGAGAAAGATGGCCCATTCTGGGGGACAGAATCTGTGGCGTGGGCTTGCCTGTGGTGAAGATGCCTAGTAGGGGTTTGTGGTGACGGTGAACAGTCGACCATACAGAAAGTCATGGAATTTCTTTGTTCCAGCTACTATGGCGAGAGCCTCCATGTCCATTTGCGCGTAATTGCGCTCTGCCTGTGATAGCGATCTAGAGTAGAATGCAACTGGGGCCTCCCACCCATTGTCTAACACATGGCACAGCACTGCCCCCACCCCAACTGGTGAGGCATCACAGACTAGAACTACGGGCTTTCTGGGGTCAAAGTGGGTCAGGACTGCGTCTGAGGATAGAAGCCTCTTTAATTCTTTAAATGCATTTTCCTGACTGTCTCCCTGCCGCCAAACCGCATCCTTCTTAAGTAACTTATGCAGTGGCTCCACAACCGACGCTTTCCTAGGCAAGAAAGAATGGTAGAAATTCAGGAGCCCTAGAAATGACTGCAGCTCCGGTTTCACGGTGGGGCGAGGGGCATTTTGGATAGCCACAACCTTTGATTCAGAGGGCTTTACTCCATCAGGGGTTATTTTAAACTCAAGGAACTCAACCTCCCTCACTAGAAACACACACTTGCTTTTCTTTAACCTCAACCCCGCTTTTTCGAAAATAGACAGAACTTTGTCCATCCTCTTAGCCAGTTCCGACACACTCCACCCTGTTATCAGTACGTCATCAAAATATGGGAGAACCCGGGGAGCCCTTTTAGCAATCGTTCCACAAGGGACTGGAAAATCCCGGGGGCCAAATTCACGCCGAATTGCAGGCGCGTGACCTTAAAAGCCCCTTTGTGTGTTACACTTGTTTGCGCAGCGGCGGCAGCTGGAGTTACGGTCAGCTGTTGGTACTCCTGCCCCAAATCCAATTTAGCGAAGAATTCCCCCCCGTGCAACGTGGCTAACAACCAGCACCAGGTATGCATTTGGGAGGATTGCCTTATTTATCGTACATTTATAATCTGCACAAATCCTAACCTCCCCGTTAGGTTTCAAAGCAGTTACAATAGGAGTTTCCCACTCCGCAGAGTCCACTGGAACCAAAATCCCCTGGCCCACCAGTTTGTCCAGTTCTGCTTCTATTTTGTCCTTGAGGGTGAATGGGACCCTCCTTGGCTTGAGCCGAATGGGCCGGATTTCTGGGTCCAGGTCAAATGAAACTGGGGGGCCCTTGAATTTCCCGAGCCCCTTCTCGAAAACCGCTGGGTGAGCATTGTAAGCGTCCAGGACTGGGTCGGACCCGACGGCATGGTTACCCTCTATTGAAATTCTATTGAAATTCTATTGAACCACTGTGTTCCCAGGAGACAGCAACCCCCCTCTTTCAGGACTACTAAGGGCAGCCTCTCCATGTGGTGTTTGAATTTCACCTTGAATTCCCCCACCCCCAACACTGGGATCCCGACCCCTTGAACGTCCCGCAATTGAGTCTTTAGGACCTTGAGCTTGGGTCGCTCATTGGGGGGAATACGTAGGAACTCCCACTGGGATATAATGGAGTAGGAAGACCCTGAGTCTATTTTCATCCTAACTGGGACCCCCTGCAACAGTACCTCAACAAAATAATGGGGGTGTCCCAAGGACACGCTGTGGACAGCCGTGCTGCTGTCACCGCAGACCCGCCGGTACACGTGATGCACTTCTGGGTCACTGTCATCAGAGACTCTGCCAACGCTGTCCGGTTTCCTTGGGGGAGGTTCTGCTGGGCCCTTCTACTCTCCTCGCCATCGTCTGCATACTTTGGCGATGTGGCCCCTCTGTCCGCAGTTGTGGCACTCGGCTTTCAGGAATAGACACGCTTCAGTCATGGGATGCCCCGCAGCCATCGTAATGGCGACTTTCCTTGCCACGTTTCTCAGTCACCGCCTTCCATACCTTTTGGATGCCCTCATCCTCACTGGCCTCCGAGGAGGAGGGTGATGTTGGGGATTGATGGTCCCGCCAGGCCACTTGTACTGGAGTGGATGCCCCTTCAGTTGGTGGGGCCCTTGCCTTGAACAGCTTGACTCTGGCCCTCATGGCTTCGGCTGCTTGTGCTTCCTTTAGGACATCTTGGAAGGTTAGCTGGGCCCCCTGGTTCATGAGTTTCCATTGGGTCTCCTTGTCCCGCAACCCACAGAGCAGGCGGTCCCTCAGGGCAATTTCCAGGTTTTCCCAGTTGCATGGGCAGGTGGCCAGGCGGAGGGCCACCGCAAAACCCGCCACGGACTCTCCAGGTGCCTGCTCTCTTCTCCAGAATGTGGCCCGAACTGTGAAGATCGAGACCGTTGGCTGGAAGTGCCCCCATAATGCGGTCAGGAGATGCTTGACCGGGACTTCCTCAACCTTTCTTGGTGCCACCAGGTCCACCAGGAGTTTCATGGCTGGGTACCCTAGCATCGTGAGGAGGTGGGCACATTTCTTCCCCTCGTCCGTGATGTCAGCAACCTTCAGTGCTTCGGAAGTGCATCTCGAAAAGCTCCCATTGCTCTGGGTGCTTGATGTCGAAACCTTGCAGTGGTGTCTTGATCCCGTGGGAAGCCATATCCCATCCTTGTCACCAATTTGGTGTTCAGGGACCAAGACAATCAAAGCAGCCGTAGTCTGGCTTAACACATCTTTATTACATGGAGTACAGTATGAACACGAGGTAATGGTGGCAATACAACTCTTTTTATACACTCACTATACATTTGAATCTGGTCACACGGTAGACTATTGGCTACTGTAGGTGTGACATCATCTGGAGTCCCGCCCTTCTTGTCCAGGTGTATCTGTGGCGAGAAGGTTTCCCGTGGCTGTGTGCGATTGGGGAAATTGTACCATGTGAGTTGAATGCTCGCTGCCCCCATCTAGTAGCAAGCTCGCATTCCAATAGCAGCTGAATACAATGTGTTCTTTACAATTGGCTTAAGTATACATTTCCTGTAGAACCGGTTACATTTAACTTAAAGGCACAGCGTAGCAGTTACATTCCATATTATTCCATACACAACAGAATGGGAGGGGAAAGAACAGGAAGAGGAATAGGATAAAAGGATGGAGAAGGAAGGAGGAGAGATTGATGAGTGGCATCCAGGAAAGGAATTACAAGTCCTACCTCTGGGGTGGATGTGCTTATTTAAACAAGACCCCTGGATGGGGGCCTAGGTTTGCATGAGGGTACCTCTAGAAAAGGCATAGCAACAAGCCAAACAAAGGGTAGTGTTAGTGGGTTAGGTAGTCCATAGTGCCTTTTTAAAAAAATGCTTTTAATCTTATCAACCAGGGAGATTCTGCTCTTATAATGACCTAGTTCAGAATATGACTTGCATCCCTGATATTCTATATGAGGTGGGTATTGGTATGTCTGATTTCCCATTCATGTTGGATTTTAATCTACTTTACAGAAGATCATCTGCAAAGTTGCAAACTATTAGTAATAGTTAAATCACTAGATAAGTGCTATAATTGTTATAGCAGTTGATGATGATAGCCAACCAGAGTAGTGGTTACATTAATTGTGGTGGGTTATGAATTTAATAAATAAATGTTAAAATATATAATTAGTGTTTCCACAGACCCAGTGCTGAAACTGTGAAATATGCAATAACTGGGCCAGACATGAAACTGCCAAAATGAAGGCACCTTTTAGTGAGTTCATTCTACAGTTTCTTTTGCCTGACCTAGTATGAGAAAGATTAGCTGACAACACAAGGTTGCTGTTACCATGGCTTTGCCAGATTGTGGTTCAAAAATACCACCATCTTTGAGGAGGCTCTTTCTGTGTACCCCAGTGTATCAGCTGTTAGAGGGTATGAGTAAAGTATTGGTATGAGTTTCTTATAAGACACTGAATTATTGGAATCAGTGGCTAGACAAGCCTTCAGTCTGACCTAGCAGGTCTCCTCTTTTGTGCATATTCATAACTGAAGAAGGGAGAAGATATAGCTGAAATTGAAAGCTTAGCAAATTGTTTCAACTGGTGCAGTTAGAAGTACAGTAGTTGTAAGATTCTTCTCAGAGTTTCCCAAAGCTTCACTCAGTTCCACAATAGCAAAGTTCTTAATTCCAGAAGGTAATAATATATGCCAGTGTAAGCTGAGCCATGTCATTATGCATGTTGGTATTTCTTTTATAAAATAGATTTTATGTTATGTTAAAGACTGTCACACTTAACCTCAGCTGAAGCAATTGTTCACATTGGAGGAAAAGATCCAAAACTGCCAGTAGAGAAAAAAATATCTGTACATGTGCGTACGAATGAATTCTGCTAATGCTGATGTATTTCAAGTTACAACCAAACTCAGTTATTTATGTCCATATTCCCACAATCATGAACAGGCAGTTGCTTCTAAAACTAATAACACCAATTTCATGCCAACACATAAGCCACATGGATAGCAGTGGTGACAAAAGCACTCTTGAACAACATAAGAAAGTTAAAGAAACAACATTCAAATTCCCAATAACCCATCTTTAAAATACTCCTTGAAGTCCGTTCTGGAATAGCAAGCCATAAAAAGGAAACTTCTTAACTGCTCAGTTATTGACCAATTGCTTACAGTAGAAATTAGCTGTTATTGTTTATGATGTGGTCAGCTGTTTTGAGGAATCTGATCTATGAGCAGCCATTTTAATACAGAGACTGTAAAGAAGGAAAGGGGGGGGGACCCTGCTAGATAGTAAAAATGTTTTGACACGATTAAATGGATCTGGATTTGCAACAATGCAGTTGGAGGTGAAAAGCTCTGGGCCTGATTACCAAGCTTGTAACCCATCCAGGCTCCTGACTTCTGGTTTTTTTTCCTAATGACATTTTGCATTCCTTTTGTCCTTAATGTGGAAAAAAATCATTGCGGTATTTCCTCCAATATAATGAATGTGTTAGAGCTTAGCAATGTTCAGAAACAGTCAGAGAACTTATACAGTTTTCTGTGCATTGTTCCTGATTAAATGTTTCCATGTCATATGTGCACATGCACGTGTGCATGCACGCATGTGCACCAACACACTTTGATGGTATAATAATAATTTTGTGTCAGAAATTATTCTGAGTTGAAAGGATTTTTTTGCTGTAGAACCTCTGCTCAGGGGATGTCAGAATGAGGCTCCTTTTATGTTACCAAGATATTTTCCCATCAAATGGTCCCTATTTATCTACTTGCAATTTCTTGCCTTTGAACTGCTAGGTTGGCAGGTGCTGGGACCGTCGTGCAGTACCTAGGTCTCGAACTGCCAACTTGCTGGCCTTCCAGCTAACAAGGCGAGCTTCTTAACCACTGAGCCACCACTTTGATGGTGAAGTACTGCATCAGAGGAACAGAAACCAGACTTGTTCTCCTTGCCATCTTTTTTCAGTACTCTTGCCGGAGTTGGGGAATTATACATTTTGCCCTACAAGCTTCTAAAACTTACCAGCCATGCCAGGCTTGGGGAACTCCTTATGTGTCCTATGCCGGAGGCAAGACCATCTAGGATGTAAAGCTGCCCACGGAGAGCGCCTTCTCTGGGGCTACTTCCAGGTGTTGGAATGTATTGCCCCAGGAAGCCAGATTGGTTCCCTCCTTCCGGTCCTTCTGTCAGCAAGCAGGTTTGAGCATTAAATGGGGGTCTAGAGCATACCTGTCAACCATCCGGATTTGGCCGGGAAAACTCTGTAATTTGATGTCGATTGACGTCATAACCCGCCCCACGCTGCCAAAACCCCGTAATTTGGCAGTGGGGGAAACGCTTTCCATGCATGCATGGAACCGTTATGCCGCTTGCACAGCCCCTACGCAAGCGGCGTAGCACTTCCGCACATGCGTGGAAGGGTTTTACCCCTTCCACGCATGCACAGAAGCGCTACGCCGCTTGCGTAGGGGCTGCGCAAGCGGCGTAGCACTTCCGTGCATGCGTGGAAGGGGTAAAACCCTTTCATACATGCGTGGAAAGTGACCTGCACACAAGCGATGTGCGCAGGTCCCATTTTTCCGGAGCCGCGGGTTGACAGGTATGGTCTAGAGATTGCTCTATTCTTAAAATTTAGATATTTTTAAATGTTTTAAACTGACTTTAAATTTTTGTTTGTTTGTTTTTAATATATACAGTGGGCCCTTGCTTAACAAGTGACTTGTTTAACACAAAATTCACATAACAAAAGGAAATCCATAGAAAACAGTGGCTCGGTTAACAACATTTTTTGGAACGGGTTAATTGGTTTTCAATGCATTCCTATGGGAAACCATGTTTCAGTTAACACATTTTGGTTTTCAATACATTCCTATGGGAAATTGCTTCCAATGCATTCCTATGGGAAATTCACTTTACAAATTTTGCATAATACAAAAGGTCCCTGAGAAAGCATTAAATTTGTTATGCGATGGTCCACTGTAGTTCTAAATTGTATTTTAACGTATATGAATTTAGATGTTGTCAGCTGCCTTGGGTATACTATGAGAAGAAAGATGCCATACTAACTAACTAACTAACTAACTAACTAACTAACTAACTAACTAACTAACTAACTAACTAACTAACTAACTAACTAACTAACTAACTAACTAAATCCTATTAGGCCACCAAAACCTCAGGGCCTTTTCTCTATCTCAGTTGCCATATGACCAAGTCACCCAGCTGTCACCCAGAATCTGGGACCTTTTCCATTTGCATTATTTTCCACAATGAACTAGTGAACTAGTAGTTCTGGCCAACTCTTCCCTGTCCCATCTCTGTGACATTAGAGAACCCACCTCCTAAGCCTAGAGTTACAGCTGGTTCACTGAGGCCAGGCAACTGTAATATTAGGATGAAGTCGTGTACACAGAAACAGTCTCCTCAAAGATTTTTGAACCACAGTTGGGCGTACCCTGGTAACGGCAACCTTGTGTTGTTGGCTAATCTTTCTCACACTAGGATGAACTCACCAAAAGGTGTCTTCATTTTGACAGTTTCACGTCTAGCCTTGACACGGAAGAAGATGAAGAATTGGAACAACCCATATCTTGTAGTCTCAGGTTTAGGTCTTGCATCTGAAAAAAACAAGGCATTGCTCCCCCTACCTGCAAGAAAGCTAATTAAATATCCTTCTGTCAAGAATTTTAATGTGAATAAATACTGAGTATTAGAAATAATATGGTGCACTCTGTGATATAGATGTTCAGATAAAAAATACAATGAGAGCCCCTATACACAAGATAGGAGCTCATCATATCATTGTGGGTCTAGCAGGGCGTTATATTACTTAGTATAATATCTACTGCTAGGGCAAGAGCCTCTGTTCCCAATAATCCTAACAGATTATCCCATATCATTCAAATTATAGGTGCCACAAGCACAGAGCTTGACTGCATAAAATGAACCATGCTAGAGATGCCTGTAGGACAAGTTTAGCAAAATGCATCCAGATGGTTCCACCAGGAAAAGGGTGGGGGTGTAAACTTGCTGGATACATCCTAAAGATATTAGAAGGTATGGAGGATTGCACACTGACTAAATGGGAAACATCTGTATTTCAACTTTTCCCCCTTTCTTCCACATTTGATTTTACATTGTTCTGCATTCGGAAAGGCCTACTACCTTTTTCAGAGTCTGGATACTGGGTGGTTGTTTGGACAAGAATTAGTCAGGATTTCAAGTAGTTTAATGAGTTGGAAGTATTAGAAGAAAAGGTTTTTGGGTGTGCATACATTAATGATAATTCAGCATGTTGGAATACTAGCTATGTAATTACTGTATAGTAAAACGCTGGGCATTTGACTAGCAACTAATGAATGAGGTTATCTTTGAAACAGAACTCTTTAAACTTTGGCCCCAAAATCGTTTAACTTTGCCCCCCAAAGAATAAAGAATAATTTGGTTGTGTTTACAAAACTAAGAAACAAGGTTTTGTTCTTTTCAATTTTACTAGTCTTCAGGTTCCAGTTAATCTAGTCAGTATTAAGTTCCTAAATTATTGGCTTGTAGCTTTTTAATACCGAAGAATAAAAGTACATTAGAGACTTTTTAACATTCACATACCAGACTCCTAAAGCATTTGTTCAAAAAATGTCTAAAAAGCATTGGAAATGATGAAAATGAATTCCATATGTTTTGCTTAAATATGAGAAAATTGAACTTTTAAAAAAAGAGAGAACATCTGTACTCGATAACAGTTTTGTGTGTGATAACAAGCAGATTCTTATACAATATTTTTAGGCCATCATTATAATTTGCATATTCTTCAACCAAAATACTGACTTTAAATTCTCTTCTTAAAATTAGCAAAAATTAATGCTTTTCTTTTTATTCTTATATATTTATGATTTCCCCATCAATAATACTTGGAAATCAGCATGCATTAATAGCCAGAGGGCATAAAGAGACTAGAGGAAATTAGCTGTCACCCAAAGCCAGAGATTCTATATTCTCATAAACAGAAAGGACTAAACTGTCTTTTATGTTGACCACAAATGCCAAATTCTTAAAAAATTATGCAACTTGCATGTATTTCTCAACTTTCGATAGAGATGTTTGAAATAATACACTTTTAATATAAACAATGCAGAGACTGTGCACTGTGTTAGTTATATTTGGGATAAAGAACCAAAATGTGAATTGATATATAAAAAAATTCTCAAATATTTGTTTCATCTAAGTCTATACCTAGCTTAGTTTTCCAGTGTCTGCTAACCTGTAACTTAAGGAGTTAACCAGTTAATATAAAGCAATTGCATAGACTAATCTATGTCAACATAGAAATGTTTATCAAAATGGTTTATTATATATATATATATATATATATATATATATATATATATATATATATATATATATATATATATATATATATATATATATAACCAGATTAATGATTTTACCAGTACTGTCCAACTATGCAGAGTTCCTTGAGCAGATGGTACTCAGGCCAGACAATTTCAATTTCTTCCATATTTATCACAGAATTTAACAGAAAATAAATTTATTTCAAGACAATTATCAAACAGGACAATTTTATATTGTCAGGTACCTTCTGTCCAAGTAGGGGCACAACTGGCAACCTAGTATAGATGAATTTATTTATTGATTCATCTACATTAGGCTGCCAGTTGTGCCCCTACTTGGACAGAAGGTACCTGACAAATCTGGTTCATGCAATAGTAGTCTAAGGAATGACTATTGTAATGTTCTCTATGTGGGGTTGCCCTTGTCCTTGATATGAAAACTACAACAGATCTAGAATGCTGTGGCCAGGGTGATCTCCTGTGTGAAGAAATTTTATTGTATCACTCCAACCCTGTCCTAATTACACTGCCTTCCCGTTCCCATCCATATCATGTGCAAGATGTTAATGTTAACATAAAGGTAAAGGCTTTCCTTGCTTGAAAGACCATCATGTCTGACTCTAGGGGACAGCGCTCATCTACATTTATAGCCAAAGAGCCAGCATTGTCTGCATCTGCAAACATTTCCATGGTCAGGTGGCAGGCATGACTAGAAGCCAGAGCACATGGAAAGCTGTTACCTTTCCCCCTAAAGTGGTGCCTATTTATCTATTTGCAAGTTCTTGCTTTCAAACTGCTAGGTTGGCTGGAGTTGGGACAAATACAGGAGCTCACTCCATTGTGCAGCACTCGGGTCTAGAACTGCTGACCTGTCGACTTTCCAATCATCAAGTTCAGTGTCTTAACTCTTGTTAACGAGTGGCAATTTGCCATTGATGTTGTAGTTTCTTTTTTTAATTTTGCACACTATCTGTAGTGGAACTGAGTGGGACCTTTCAGGGCTGTGATGACTTTCTATCAATCCAACATTAACAAATTGTTCCTTCCTACCTTTCAATTCAAAGACAGGCATGTATCACTCTGCTCTGTGTTTCTTTTAATTTAATTTAATTTAATTTCCAATTTGTATAGCCGCCCAACTCAAAATGACTCATTTGTATAGCTGCCCAACTCAAGTTGGTGTCAGTTGTTTTTGTTGCTGTTGATCTCTTAGGTTGGTTGGTTGCTAGCATGCATGCAATAAAAAAGAAGCATGCACACATTTGTAATGCCAAGTAACTGTAAGTAAAAAAAAGTTTTTTATTCTTTCTCCTATGAAATATCTCAGGGTGAGATATTGAGACTTTGAGTGTCAGTTAATAAGAATAGTTAGATCCTGTTTGTCTTGTTATTATTGGTCCTTTATTTGTAATACCAAGTAACTGTAAGTAAATTTTTTTTTATTCTTTCTCCTATGAAATATCTCAGGTGAGATATTGAGACTTTGAGTGTCATTTAATAAGAACAGTTAGACCCTGTTTGTCTTGTTAGTATTGGTCCTCTGCACTTCTATTTCATGGCTAGAGCGAATTTTACCAGTAATTCAAAAGTTTGCAATAGCTGAGACTTATGCACTTTTCTTTATTGCATGTAAAATTCAGCAATTGGATTGTGTTCAGGGAAATGTAAAGTTGTAGGGAAAAGTGTCCACATTTTCTTTGAATGCTTGCCTCATTATAGAGTGTAGTTTTTTAATAGTTCAATTGTAGCTTTTGATACCCCAGTTACTCATCTTATACTCCAAATGCTTGTCTATGTGACTTGCCTTCATTCCATTAACCAAATCCTTTGAAATCTTAAAACATGGCTTACTTCAGCACATTTATTTTTGCTAATTCTCCAGCACATTGCAACGGATCTAATTCCCCAGTTTATTCCAATTATACAGTGTAAATGAACAGTAATGTATCCACATAACACTGCTAGTTAATAGTCCCAGACAATTTATCATTTCTTAGGCAAAGATTGCTTCTTCTAACACAAGGCTATTTTAGCTGCTAGACTCCCAAAGGGATTTAATCAATGTCCATCATCTTTACAAGTGGTTCTTGAAGCAGCTGTTGACTTTTTTACTCAGTAGCATAGAGGTCACCAGATACTCTAAGGAACAAGCCACCTGACAACTGTATTTTCTCCAGGCAACATTTGATGGTCTTAATGCTGACTACGTTCACTGTCTTTACACCTTTTCTACATTTGCATTGTGTGGAAAGATTGCAAACAAACTCAGTGTTTTTTTAAAAAAAGAAAGATATATTCCAGACTTTGATATTTATCCAGAAAAGGCAGCATAGGTATAGGTAAATGTAAAGGTAATGGTGAAGGTTGCCCTTGCTTGAAAGCCAATTGTATCTGACTCTAGGGTTCAGTGCTCATCTCTGTTTATAACCAAAGAGCTAGCGCTGTCTGTATCTACAGATGTTTCCATGGACATGTGGCAGGAAGGCCTCAACACAAGAGTGCAAGGAATGCCATTTACCTTCCCACTGAAGTGGTCCCTATTTATCTACTTGCTTTCCAACTGTTAGGTTGGCAGGAGCTGGGACAGAGACGGGAGCTCACTCAGTCGTACTGTACTCAGGTATCACGTTCCACGTTTCAACCACTTGAGCCACCACAATACCTCTAAAACTGTATTAGGATAAATAATATGGCATGCAGGGCTGTCACCTGTGAATTACAATGTGTACAAATGTTTACCTGATGTGTATGAAACTGATGCCATGAGGCCTCACTCTTATGTCTGATGAAGTGGACTTGGTCCACGAAAGTTCACATTTAAATACAGGAGTTAATCTTTAAGGTGTGACAACAGTTTTTTCTTTCTTTCTTTTTTTGCTGTTTTGTTTTGTCATTCAACAACACAAGGCACCAGCTGAGTTATGCTGGCTGGATACCATGAGTTGTGCAAGACCTGGTATACTATCCCTAACCTATTTAATTAGCCTGGGAAAGTGAGGGCCTGATCAACTCTAGCTACAATGTGTAGACTGTAATGTTGTTATAAGAAAAAGAGGCAGAGTCCTATACTGCTCTGAGTGGCAGAGAACCATTATTTTCAAGTGAAACATATAACCGGTGACAAATAAATGATTAAAGGAAAACAATTAGAATGAGAAGTAACACATCAGCAGTGCAAACATTTTCCAGTGAAGGCTAGTCATGGTAGAAGAAACAGTGTACCTGTCAAGGTGTACAATATGTAACACGGTGAGTTACAGGCTAGGACTCTGGAGACCTGAGTTCAGGTTCCCACTCAGCCATAAAAATTCATGGAGGAGTGCGATCTGAAGAGAAACCAGAGTAAAACCACTCTAAACATCTCACCTTGAAAATAATGTGAAAGTAACTAGAAGTCAAATTTGACTTAACGGCACATAACATACACACCGACACACACATACAAGTCATCAGAAGAATGTAATTGTATGGTGCTACATATTTTTAAGAGCCATGGTGGCTTAGTGGTTAAGATGCTGTCCTTGATGATCAGCAGTTTGAGACCTGAGTGCTGCATCATGGATTGAGCTCCATCTATCCTAGCTTCTGCCAACCTAGCAGCTCAAAAGCAAGAAATTACAAATAGATAAATAGGTACTGCTTTTCCGGGAAAGGTAATAGTGTTCCATGCACTCCAGTGTCTAGTTATGCCTGCCACATGTCCATGGAAATGTCTGCAGACGCAGACAGCACTGGCTGTAAATGAAATGAGCATCACTCCCTAGAGTTGGACATGAATGGTTTTCAAGGGAGACCTTATGCATTTTCAATTCTTCTGTGTGATGTGGAATTATGGGCTTCAACACAGGCAATTAGGAAAAAAGAGAAGTATTTGAAATGTACATTTATTACCAGATGCTAAGAATTTCTTTGATTAAAAAGTTGACTGATAAAAAGTACAAAAATGAATAGATGCAGACCAAGAACTCATAAAACACATGAAATACAGAAGTTAGAATGCTTTAGTCATATCAGAAATAAAAAATGCAGATTATTATGGTTTATACTTTGACATGATACAAATGGGAAAAGTAGATGGAAAAGAAGGAAATTATTGGGGGGGGGGGACCTTTAATGAATGTTTTGAAATGACAAAACATTATTGTTTAAAGCTGCTACATCCAAAATCAGAATATCTATGCTGACATTCAACCTATGGAGAAGAAGGAGATTTTTACATCCTTGTTAATAAAACATCAAAGGTTCTGCGAGTCATATTAAAACAATTTTCATAAAATTCAGCAAGCAAAATATTAAACTGGTAAAATGCAGAAGTCACAGTGAATCATTAATAAATATGAATATTTTAATGTGATTGTCAGTAATAGTCGTTGAGAGCATTAAAAAAGGACAGATGGAATAATGGTGCTACTATTGGGAGGGCCTTTCTTCAGTATGCAGCCAACCACAACTTAGACAATGGAATAACCTCCCATCTTCTCAGAAAGTTTCTAAATTATTAATTTATAGCTATATTTGTGGAGATAATGTGAACTTTTTTGCCTGGGACTCTTTTGAATTTTCTGTATGGAATCAGAAAACTCAACTAGACATGGTGTTCAACTGGAAGTCACTGAAAACATTGCAGAAACTGTAGTTTACATTGTATGCAGCCTGTGTCTGTGCTACATTCTGGATCACTTGTACAGTACTTGCTGAGAACTTTTTCAAATGCATTACACAACTCCAACTCACATTTCACTGCTTATATAGAGAGTTCAATTATCCAAGCTTAAACTGTATGGGGAAACACAATTCAGTTTAGTAGCCTGCACTGTTTCTTGAGGATGAGACACATTCCCAACCAATAGTGCTTCTTTCCCACAATGCAAAGACCAATACAGAGTTGTACTCTCTCAAACCACCTTCTGAAGGGCCTTCTGAAAGGCCTAAATTTACTAGATAATATTATGGTTAAATTTCAGCTTAGCAAGGTCCACCAAGAGGAAATCATAACCAATGATATTGAAAACCACTGAGATTCAGGAAGATAATAAGAGAAATACACTTCTCCTTTTCAGCTTGCACTAGAGACTGTCTCCTAAAATGATGTCAGAAGTACACAGTCAAAAATGATATGAAGTTTGCTTTTGTCAGTGTAGCATGCTGTTATCTAGTACCCCCACATAGCCACATAGGGTGCATGTTATCCCCACAATTTTCTGTCATTTCAGGGGAAGGGGGAATTAATAAAATGATAAGAACATAAGAACAGCCTTGCTGGAACAGGCCACAGCCCATCCAGTCCAGCATTCTGTCTCACACAGTGGCTCACCATTTCCTTCAGGGTATTCCCAAGGAGATGCCTTCACCTGCTTAGGATTCCCTGGAAATGGCATTGAGAGATATCCTGCCTATCTCTCCAACCCGGAGGTTGTCCTTAGGTAGCCATAATTATAGCCATTGATACCCTTGTCCTCCATGAACTTGTCTAATCCTTTCTTAAAGCTGTCAAGTCTGACAGCTGTCACCACTTCTTCTGGCAGGGAGTTCCATAGACCAGTAATCCTCTGGGTGAAAAAGTACTTTCTCTTATTTGTTTGAGAACTAGTACCCAAAAGTTTCATGGAGTGTCCCCTAGTTCTAGTGTTGTGCGATAGGGAAAACAGTTTTTCCTTATCTACTTTGTCCACACCGTGCATGATTTTATAAACTTCAATCAGGTCACCTCTTAGACGCCGTCGTTCAAGAGTGAAAAGGCCCAACCGTTGCAGCCTCAGATGGTAAGGAAGGTGTTCCAGTCCCCTAATCATTCTGGTTGCCCTCCTCTGCACTTTCTCCAACTCCATAGTATCCTTCTGGAGGTATGGCGACCAGAACTGTACACAGTATTCCAGATGGGGCCTCACCATAGATTTATAAAGAGGCAAAATGACACTTGCTGACTTATTTTCTATACCCTTCCTAATGATCCCTAACATTGAGTTTGCTTTTTTCACTGCTGAGGCACACTGGGTTGACACCTTCATTGAGTTGTCCACCAGGACACCAAGGTCCCTTTCCTGGTTTGTCGCAGAGAGTTCAGACCCCATCAGTTTATAAATGTAATTGGGGTTTTTTGCCCCAACATGCATCACTCTGCACTTACTGATGTTGAAGCTCATTTGCCACTGTTTTGCCCACTCCCCCAGTGTCAAGAGATCCCTCTGGAGCTCTTCACAATCTCTCACAGTTTTCACTACCCTGTATAATTTAGTGTCGT
Source organism: Bradypodion ventrale (assembly GCA_035047345.1). Taxonomy (NCBI): domain Eukaryota; kingdom Metazoa; phylum Chordata; class Lepidosauria; order Squamata; family Chamaeleonidae; genus Bradypodion; species Bradypodion ventrale. The sequence continues at coordinate 285,361,609 of JAWDJE010000004.1, forward strand.
CAGCAAATTTGGCTACCTTGCTTTTTACTCCTACCTCTAGATCATTTATGAAGAGGTTGAAAAGCAAGGGTCCCAGTACTGAAGCTTGGGGGACCCCACTCTTTACTTCCCTCCACTTGGAGAAGTGTCCATTTAGTGCTACCCTCTGTTTCCTGTCCCTTAGCCAGTTGCTGATCCAGGACAAGACCTGTCCCTTTATTCCATGACTGGTAAGTTTATTCAAGAGCCTTTGGTGTGGGACCTTGTCAAAAGCCTTCTGAAAGTCCAGATAAACAATGTCAACTGGATCCCCCTTATCCACATGCTTGTTGACACTCTCAAAAAATTCCAACAGATTTGTGAGGCATGATTTGCCCTTGTAAAAGCCATGTTGGCTCTCCTTTAGCAGCGCCTTCTCTTCAATGTACCTATTAATTCTATCTTTTAGGATGGTTTCCATCACTTTACCTGGGACACATGTCAAACTGACAGGTCGGTAATTCCCTGGATCACCCCTGGATCCTTTTTTGAAAATTGGTGTTACATTCGCTACCTTCCAGTCATCAGGCACAAAGCCTGATTTGAGGGAAATATTATATATTTTGGCTAGGAGATCAGCAATTTCATCTTTAAGTTCCCTGAGAACTCGTGGATGGATGCCATCTGGTCCTGGTGATTTGTTAGTGTTTAGCTTAACAAGACATGCAAGGACCTCCTCCCTGGTTATTTCTATCTTGCTTAATTCTTCGGTTTCCCTCCCTACGAAGATAGGCTCTGTTTTGGGCATGTGGTCTCTGTCTTCTTCAGTGAATACTGAAGCAAAGAATTCATGGAGTCTCTCTGCAATCTCTGTTTCCTCTTTAATAACCCCTTGCCTTCCATTGTCATCTAATGGTCCAATGGCCTTCCTAGTTGGGTTCTTACTTCTAGTGTACATTAGTTCTTACTTCTAATGTAATGGTGAACATTCTCCTCATTTCAGCCCATGGGGTTATGACTAAATAAAGTCTTAAATTATTTCAGTGTGCCTCTTTATTGTTAGCTCCACTTTTTTCCCTCTGGAAAGTTAGCTTGTTCCTAGAAGAACCTGACAAGGGGGGAATCTCAGCTATGCTTTGTTCTAACCAGCTGGTAGAGATATTTCAGCAGCAAGCAAGGTTGCATCTCCATTGGTGGGAATCCTGCATAGTTCCATCTTCCACTTATTCTTGTTGGTCAGAGGTGTACAAGAGATGCTTTAATATAGGATGTTGTGTATTTAATGAAACGTATTTACCATTTTGTCTTCTTCCTCAGTTGGAAGTAACACGAGATTGGGGGTTCGCACCAATATGCTCTGAGAAGTGCAAATTGTATCTAGTTCAGGGTCATTTCATTCTCTCTTGATGGCTATCAACCAATACATTTAATTCCCACACAAATGTAACTACCATCACCTGTATATAAATTGTTGTGGCACAGTTGTAAATGTGTTTGTGACTACCTAATAAAGTTATGTGTTTGGCCCATTATGCTGGCTGCTGCTCATTACTTCAAGAACACAACAGGGCCATAAGTATCAGATAATACAGCCAAATGGGAAGCCTACTCAAACACACCCTGATTGTCTAGAAGTAGGAAGACACACAAGGGCAGCAGATAGTTGAGAAAGAAATGAAGAAATGCAGCTCAACTGGTGGTGGAGACAGCTGTGAACATTAAAAATCACAGTCATGACACCACCTCCAGCCAGAACTTTAAAAGGACGTTGAGGTGAAAGGCATTTTGCCCTCCCTCCAGCTGTCCTGCGGGGGGGGGGGGGAGGCCTGCAGCAAACACACTGACCACCACGCCTCTGGCCCCGCCTTCCACCTCCAGCCAGGACTTTAAAAGGACGTTGAGGTGACAGGCATTTCACCCTCCTTCCAGCTGTCCTGAGGGGATGGGGGGAGGCCAGCAGCGAAGACGCCAACCAACTCACCTCTGAACCTGCCTTCGACCTCCAGCCACCACTTTAAAAGGACATTGAGGTGACAGGCATTTCACCCTCCCTACAACTGTCCTGCAAGGGGGGGGGGGAAGGCCCACAACAAAGATGCCGACCATCACCACCGCTGCACCTCTGGCCTCCGCCTTCTACCTCCCGCCTCCGGCCAGGACTGTGAAAAGCCATTGAGGCAGTAGAACTTTTGTTGTTTGTATCTTCATCTGCTGGGGGTAGGAATGAGTGCAGGTGAGAGCTGGTGTTGTCAGTTTGGTTGTATTGTAGTTTTGCTTTATATTGCTTATATTGTGTTTTGCATTCATTGTACCTTGTAATAGAGAATTTGCCATATTGTGGAGATTTCTATTGTAATTGTAATTTATTTGTACTTTTTATTTACATTGTATTTTTGCGTTTTGTTACTTTAAATGCTGTAAACCGCTTTGAGTCTCCCATTGGGATGAGAAAAGCGGTATAGAAATAAAAATATATCTATCTATCTATTTATGTCTGACTCTGCTACCATCAATTGCTGCAGCAATTGTGTTATTCCTCAATTGTTGTAACAGAATAATACAATTGAAGATCAGTGAGGCCCTGCGGATTGCCTGTTCCTACTTCAAGAAGAATAGCTGTTTCAATAATGTATGTGAAGACCAATCGAAACTGATGAGATATGGAAACAATGGCAATGGTATCATATGAGAACATGACACTTGAAAGTCCCAGGCTGTGGAATGGAGTAGCGAGTTCCCAGTTCCCATTCTGACTAGTTTTAAGAAGGGTATGGAAGTATTTCTTTTTAGACTGGCACATGCTGCTTAACCTGCTGTCCTGTGTTGTTTTAACTGCTCAGTTAGTTGATTTCAAGGACTTTAATGTATTTAGTTGATTTTAATGGTTTTTCTTGTGTTTTAGGTTTTACTTGATTTTATGATTTTTAGTTAAAGTTGGTTTTATTTGTTTTTATTCTTTTATTAATACTGTAAGCCATTTTAAATACTATTTTGTAGTGAAAAGGTAATAGTTACATGAAATGAATGAATGAATGAATTACAAAGGAGGTCACTGATCATAATAAAGACTCCAACTCAATGCTGACATATTATTGCTTTGTGTAGCAAGTCACACGCCAATTGACTCAGTGGTGATTTGAAGAGTGAACTCCTCCATAAGCTCCATTGATTCAAATGGGCCTGCTCTAATTTCAACTAATTTTAGTGTAAAGGAGTTGACTTACCAGATCCTTACAGATTCAATGGGCCTACTGTAGAGCAAATTGTTATGCTAAGCTACAGCATCTCAGCCAGTATATCGCCTGCCCTTTCCCAGAATATGTGCTATGGATGCCATGATGGATTTATATCATGAGCTCCTTTCCACTGTTACAATCTCCTCTTACAGATGCTGCCATGCACAAATGTTTCAAGGAGCCTGCATGAGGCAGGTGTTACATTTAAACTGGTGTAATAGCCATTGATACTTGTGTTTTGAAGTGAACTTCCAACTAGTGATACCGAAATGTAAAACTGATTTCTAAATTATATCTAGCTGGAACATAATTCTTGAATGTGCAAAAAGCCCAGTCTTAATCCAAGAAGTGGATTTCAGTTAAATATTATTTTTATAGATCAAAGTGAGAGTAATTATTAGCTAGCCTAAGTATAACAGTATATATGACAGTAGCAAATTGCTACGAGTCAGTGAGTTGCCAGTTGTGTTCCTTGGGGCATGACAGTCATGTGACTTGGAAAGTGATGAGGAATAGAAATAGCAACTCCTTAACCAGTGGCAATTTGCTGCTGTGATTTGTGGCATTGCACTCACTGCAGCATATCTAAGCGTTCTATTCCTGTTTAATCTACACAAGTTAGAACAGGGTTTCCAAACCTAAGGCCTGCAGTGCCATTTCATGTGCCCCCCACCCCTCTAAGGGCATCCAAGAAACAAAATGGTCACCCCTTTGATGCTGTTGGGACAAAATGGCCACCCCCATCATGCAGACAGGGCAAAATGGCCATCAGACCCTCGGAGCTGACTGAGAGAGCATGACTTGGCCCGTGGCTTGAAAAGGTTGGGACCTCCTGAATTAGAAACATCCTTGATCATGTTCTTGCTACAAGCCCAGTTTATAAGAGGAAATGAAGAAATCCAATTTGGAATTCACAAGCTTGGGAACTGATTTTACTGGACAACTTCTGGGAGAAGAGTAAAGCTCCAACTCATTGCAAGTCTATAGCTCTGCTACTGAAAATTGATGGCCAAATCCCACCAAGGTTTCCCAACCTACAGCCCACGGGCTGAACCCAGCCCCTGATATCATTTCAACCAGCCTATCACCGTCTCCCCTGCACCCGGAAGTAGAAGCAGGCATGCTTACGTCAGCTGTAAAATGCAACATGCCCACACATGCACAAATGCTTCTGTGGCTGATGTAAATGCAGAAGTGGGTAAATTTATGTCAGCCATAAATGCACCTACTTATGCTTCCAGGGGAACATGGTCCAGCTCACTCAGCTGTTCCAGAAGCATGGTCAGGCCCACGGCGCAAAAAGGTTGGCCACCCCTGTCCTACACCATAGACAAGAGGCTTCTAAAAGGGAAAGGCAGAAGGAAAAGGAGTTTTTTCCCCCAGTGGAAGCACTGACTTTCACATGCTTTTTGTCAGCAGTGCTGAGAAGTGAAGGCAGCTCGTTCTACAGAAACACCTGGTAAGGGTGTGGGTGTGTGGAAGAGTCCAGTGGGTCACTCTTGCATAGGTTATTCTTTGTCAAAGGAAATAATCAGCTTAACATTTGGCTCAGAATCTGATCAGCCATTAAACTTTGCTGGAAAAACAGCCATGTAGACTTGCATCAACCTCCGGTTCCATGTTGATCTATTATATATATATATATATATATATATATATATATATATATATATATATATATATATATATATATATATATATATATATATATATATATATATATATATATATATATATAAAAGCATCAATCTTGTTGTACAGCTCTGCCTATGCAAAAGGCACAATGCCATCAGGAGTGGCTGATTGGTTAAAAGCTTTCTTTTACAGTTTTGGGGTGCACACAGTTCTCACCATACCTGTCAACCGCAGCTCTGGAAAATACGGGACTTGCACAGAATGGTTCTGTGCAGATTGCCTTCTACGCATGCATAGAAGGCTTTTAAGCTTGCATAGAACCCTTCTACGCATGTGTAGAAGGCTTCTATGATCCCCTTCTGTGCAGATCACCTTCTACGCAAGTGTAGAAGGGTTCTACACAAGCGTAAAAGCCTTCTACGCATGCGTAGAAGGCGATCTGTGCAGAAGGGATGCGCAGTACCTCTTTTCCCCTTGCTGCCAATTCCAGGGTTTTGGCAGCTGTGGGCGGAAAATGGCGCAAATCGGCGCTGAAAATTGGGAAATCCCGGCCAATCCGGGAAGGTTGACAGGTATTGTTCTCACTCAGCACAACAAGTGATGTGCATACTGTTATGGCAAAGGAAAACTTTTATCTATGGCAATGTGCCACTGTTGATGATGTCATTCTTGCTGTTATAGACGATTTATTTTTCGTCTTTGATAATGAGAGTGTCATCCTGAGTTTCACCAATTGGATAAATACATTAGACAGCAATCTGCATTTTTCTGGAAATTTCAACAGTGTTAGTGTACCGTTTTTGGACATTGTGGTATATGTAGCCAATAACAGACTGAACATGCACCTCTATAGAAAACCAACAGACCGTAACTCATATCTTAACTATCGATCATTTCATCCCACCCACCTGAAAAGAAACATCCCGTTTAGCCTCTTGTCCAGGGCAAAGAGAAATTCTACCTTTAATAAGGATTTTGTAGATTCAGCAGACACGATCAGCAGATTTCTGAAGGATAAGGGCTATCCGGATAGTGTTATAGATCATCAGTTTAGGAAAGTCAATATGACTCCTAGGAGTCAATTCCTAACTCAGAGTAAAAAGAGCACCTTTTCTCGCTTACACTGCTCGTTTGATTATTCCCCTTTGGCTATTAAAATTCAACAGGCAATTACTAAACATTGGCATGTTGTGGAGGATTTACCAGGATGCGCTCGAATTCCTGTATTTGGATTTAAGAAAACTAAAACTATTGGCAACCATGTTGTGAGTTCCGACTCTCACTTCCATCATTCCCACCCTTTGATCATACAGGGACATTTCTGTTGCGCTGGTTGCACAGCTTGTAGGTTTGCACTAGAAGTGAAATCTGTTGTGATACTGGGTAAAGATTATGAACACAAGTTGATGGGGTGTACTAATTGCAACTCTAATAACGTAATTTATGCTATAATATGCCCCTGCAATAAAATTTATATCGGTTTAACTGGTCGGCCACTGAAAGTTCGGGTGTTGGAACATCGTTCCTGAATTCACAGCCAAGTCATGACCGCTCCTCTTGTATCTCACTATGTAGAAAAAAATCATTCGGAAGATGACTTAAAATTCTTAGCTCTGGAAAAACTTCTACCCAAAAAACATGAAAAAACTGACATAAACAAACTGTTGAAGTGCAGGGAAGCCTATTACATTCACCTGTTTGATTCCCTTATGCCTCGTGGTCTGAATCATGATTTAGATCTTACCTGTTTTCTGTAAATGCTTAGTGATGAGTTTCCTTTAAGTGAGGATAATTAGTGAGAACCCAGCTGGGAGCAATAGAGTGTATAAATGTAGTAAGGTTTAACTTGGAAACAACGTCATAGGCACACAAGAATCAACCCAGAGGCCGAAATGCAGTATATATTGAAATAATATTACCAAATTACCTGGAATAATACTCTATTATAGAGGTAAGAATTGGGTGAATTCTGGTCTTTTCACAGTTGTACTGATATGTATTATATTGTATGTAAATAGTGTATAATGGAGCATGTAATAATTATGGTTTTGTGTATATTTTTCTATAGAAAACCCTGTTGAAAGGCAAGTGAAAAGCTATACACCGGATAGCTTCGGTTTTCTTTACTTGGATTAGAACTTTGAATTATTTTCATATCTACTTACCTGGAATAAAGGACTTTAAGTTGATTTTTACACCTGAATATAAGGACTTTGTGTTACCACCATATTATATCATTATACTAGAGACCTTGAGTCTAATTTACAGATGGATTTCTTCCTGATTTTTGATTCATATTCACCGTCTGGCCATTTTCTGTATTCCTGCTGTCTAGGCACTTTTCAACAGGATTTTCACCCATGTTTCCATGATGTGATTCAGTGACACACATGCACAAATATCAATGTACTACAAAATCTTGCAATTCCTATTCGTGTTTATAAGGATGTTAAGCAAATTCTGGTGAACAAAAATCACAACTTGGTAGACAAACTATGGATTATGATAGAATTGGTTTAAATCAATTATGTTTGTGAATGCGGTGGCTTACTTGTTAAGACACTGAACTTGACGACTGGAAAGTTGAGAGGTCAGCAGTTCGAAACATGAGTGCTGCACGACGGAGTGAGCTCCTAACTTTGTCCCAGCTCCTGCCAACCTAACAGCTCAAAAGCAAGAAATTGCAAGTAGATAAATAGTTATCACTTAGGTGGGAAGGTAAACAACATTCTGTGCACTCTGATGTCTAGTCATGCTTGCCACATGTCCACGGAAACATCTGCAGATGCTGACAGCATTGGTTCCTTGGCTATAAATGGAGATGAACACTGAACCCTAGAGTCGGATACAACTCGCTTTGGAGCAAGGGCAACCTCTACCTTTACTATGCCCTGTAATGTTTATGATATTTCTTTGAAAGGGCCAACTGCCTGGTAATATGTCCACTTATTTGGACGTTAGTCCCCTGCATTCAGAGGGCTTTCCTCCCACACTAGCAAGTACAGAAAACTTTGCAGCCAGAGTCATGACCCTTGTCTTGAATGCTTGGGAGCTAGTATATAAAATTAACTGCTAAATTCTTCATAACCACTGGGGCACTGTTTTCTTTTCATGAACTTCAGTGGTCAACTTCTCAAAAAGCAAAAAAAGAAAAGAAAAGAGAAAGAAAGAAAGGAAAGAAAAGAAAAGAATTTTTATTTTCCAAAAGCAGATAAAATGACATCCATTCTTATTACCAATTCTCTTAGATTTTGTTTGATAATTACAGAAGGAAGCGCTTTAATTCTAAAATATTGCCGTCTTGTCAGCCAGGCTGCATTCTATTCCCCATTATTCTGCCCCAGACGTAGAATAGTTTATTATGGCGACACATCAGATCATGCAGTGCATGATATATTCCATGGTATATACTCCCTTCAGCTTTCACAGAAGTATCCCTTGCAATTTATAACAGGAAATCCAATTCTATAAAAATCTAATTATTTCGTATGTTGGACTCAGCATGCTTTCCCCCACTTATTTGGCTGGGTGATGAGTATATGTTCTCTGGAGAATTATATTTTTAACACAGCTAGCATTTCTGCAACAAGAAGGGGTGGGGGAGGAGAACTTGGCATACATTTTCCCCATCTCATTGCAGTAATTATAGCTAATGAAAGGGGGCTTTTTGTAAACTTGTGTGGTCTTCTAGAAAATCAAAATATAAGGGATATGTGTGTGTGTGTGTGTGTGTCTTTCTCTTATTCCAAAATAAAAAGCAAATCATCATTTTTGTCAGTTAAAAATTATCTAGGGCTTTTTTTTCCTAGGGGATAACAATGAAATTCAGTCCAAAACCGCTTTAATAATTATAGCAGTACTGAGGAAAGAAACCTGTTCTATTTCAGCACAAAAATTCATCTTCTGATGCTTTGTTCTGTAATAACTAGGTCATCAGTTTAGGTGCTGCTGTTTAAAATGCATTTAGCATCCATATGTATTCCCTCACCTAGAGGCTTGATATTTTTAATGAGATTATATCAAGGAATGTGAAGACTGGAGAGTGCTAACATCATTTTAGCCCATAATTCCCAGAACTCTGATCCATTTCAGGAAAGCAATTAAGACTGCTGACTACAATAAATGATACTAAGAGATTATAGGGCTTTTTTCCTGCATGGATGCATAGCTTAAAAAAATAATTTTGGTGTATTTAACAGAAAAACACTTCCAGAGGGGAAAAATACTATTATTTCATCATCATCCCCACCATCTTTCCCCTTCACTTTGACTGAATGCAAGGAATCACTTTCCCTTATTTTTACCCATACATTTATAGTATCCCTGTGATGCTGCTGTGGTGAAGGATTATGTTAAAGTGATCTTCTGAAACATGGCATTTGATGCATGTTTGTTTCATTTCCTTTTTCTGTCCTGTTACTAATCTCAGAATGTTTGTTAACAGTCAAGATGACTAAGTCAATATTGGATTTTAAAAATAAAAATAATTGCGACACACATGTTGCTAGCTTTTAGTGAGATTGTGAGATTCTCTAAGTCAGGAGTTCTCAACCTTTTAAAGCCGGGGATCAGGTCACGCTTCGGAGGCCAGATGGCCATTTTGCCCTTTCTCCATCACATGCCACTTCCTGGTGTGGTGGGGGCGATGGGGGGGGGCACATGAAATGGCACCCTCGGCCGCATTGAGAATCCGTGCTCTAAGTGGTTCAGTGTGGCTCCTGTTTCATTCTACTTTGTTTGAATGGGCTTATGAAGAAAAATGCCTGACCTGATTCTGATATATTCACCTGGCCACACAGCACATAACATAGTCTGTGTCATGGCACTATAGTCTTTCAATCCCAACCTTTACATTGACTGGCTTCTACAGTGTGAAAGGGGGCACACAACTCCATATGATAGGCCATTACCAATTTTTGCTTTTTGCCTAACAAAGCATCTTGTGTTACCCCCAAACTATCGTAGTTCTGTCTAACCCTGACAGAGGTTGTTCGAAATAAAACATATAATTTGTCCTGTTTTGTATTTCTCCAATTTTGAGGGACTGCAGTGGCTCAAGTGGCTAAGATGCTGAATGGGAGGTGGAAGGTCAGCAGTTCGATTCCCGAGTACTGCAGGACGGAATGAGTTGTCCCAGTTCCTGCCAACCTAGCAGTTTGAAAGCAAGAAATTACAAGTAGATAAATAGGGACCACTTCGGTGGGAAGGTAATAGCATTCTGTGCGCTCCGGTGTCAAGTCATGCCTGCCACATGGCCACAAAAGTGTCTGCAGAAACAGACAGCGTTGGCTCTTTGGCTTTGAAACAGAGATGAGCACTGAACCGTAGAGTCGGACTCGACTGGCTTTCGAGCAAGGGAAACCTTTACCTTTACTATTTCTCCTATTTGTGGGTCAGTGCACACATGGACATGTGGGCCATAAACAAATAATTCTGAGAAGTATTTTCATCCCATACTGTGTAGGTGAGTTAACCCTTTCCTTGTCACTTGTATGGAAGCACAAGAGTTCTCCTTCCTGACAAACAAATGTACCAAATTCCAAGTTTGCTGCCTTGAAGAGTTAATTCTGGCAGAGAGGGTGACCTTTTCCCCTACATACTCTGTCATTTTTTTTTATCAAGCCTCTCCAAAGGGACTCATCATATGCTGGGCTCTATGAACAGAAAAAGCAGAGCATTGTCCTTATCACCTCCTTCCAGAAAGTGGCAGCGTAATAGGACTTTGTAAGGCGAAATGAAGCCCAGTCTGATGGCTGCTGATTAAAAATTGACTCTGCCACATCAAAGAAGAGTTGAAGGTGAAAATGATGATCACTTCCCTCTCCCAGGGACCCTGCACCATTTCTTTTATTCAACCTTGAAAGGTTCTTTCTGAATAAGATAATATCCCTTGAGTCCATTCTGGCTAAGGCAGCTTGAAAAAATGTAGATCAGTCTGCCTATTCTTTATAGGGGGTGGGCTGGAGTTTTGTTAATGGCATGGCACTTTAAAGTGATGGCCTGTGTGGGGTAAATGCTGAGAAATTAATTATAAAATTCCTCTTAGAGCAAAGACCCAAAATTAATTGCTACTATACATCTACTAAAAGGAACAGAGTAAATTTAAATTTCCTTCCTCCTGGAGATTTCCCTTCATGAGATAAACTAGAAGATGCTTAAGACAAGAATAGCAAACATCTTTTGAGTGTACTGGCATTATTTGCCCTGCAATTATACATTTGAAAACATAATAAACTCACTTGGCCATAGCAAAGCATACACATATTTTACTAAAAGCACCCATAGAGAGAAAAACATATGTGAGGGGGAACCGACTGTGCAATGTGGAAAACATACAAGAGTTTCATGTATATCTAAATCTGAATGCGCAGAGACAATGCACCATTTGAGGCAAGGCCATTTACCTCTTGTGGTTAATGTATGTGTATTCTTTTTGTCATTTGGATTGGATGTCTTTTGATCAAATAAGCTGAAGTTGGGGGATTTTGCTGCTTGGGCTCACTTTTTCCTGAGACTCCATATTCTATTTGGAAACAGCAAGCTTGGTGCTTAAGTAAAATGGCAGGCAGACAGACAGATAGGTAGGCAGGAAGGAAGGATGGAATGACAGACAGATGGATAGACAGACAGACTGATGGATGGATGGATGTAAGCCTGAGCCATTGCCAAACTTTTATAATGGCAACCTATGCAGAATGAAATTAGTGGAATAGCTAAATTGTTTAGGTGTCTGGCTACAGAGCCAGGGGTTGGGAGTTTGATTCCCCATTGTGCCTTTTGGGAAAAGAGCCAGCCTGTGCAGCCATGGACAAGCTGCACAGTCCCAGGGTGTCTCAAGAAGAGAATGAGATACCAATTCTACTGGGAAAACCTTGAAAAGAGGTGCCACATATCTGAATCAACCTGACAGCACACAATTATTCTTATTATGTAGAAGAAAGGGAAGCATTGGGATGTCATTTTCACCTCTTTTGTCCCTCACTGATCTTGTCTTGTTGAGAGGAAACAGCTGAACTATGGAGACTATTCCATTTAGGGATACTCTCTATGAGATGTAAAACCCTGGAAAATTAGTGTTATCCACCACTTCTAAAAGTGGAAAAGGCTCTGTGCTTTTGCATTTGTGCTTGTCCTAAACTAAATTTTGGCAAAAACGTCCTGACAGTCAAAGTTATTCAGTAGTTGATGGGACTACCTAAGAATGTGGTGAGTCATTCTCTTTTGGAGTTTTTTGACTGGTTTGAATGGCCATTTTCAGGGATGATTTAGGTGTGTCACAGAGCTATTCAAGTATTGTTTTATAGCAATGCATAAGGAGGGGTGTGTGTCACAAAATTATAAAATTGTAGAGCTGGAAGGTACAGCAAGGATAATGATTTTCATATCGACACATATAGGCACTGTGTTTGTGGTTGAACTTCTGCCGTTGTAGACAAATTTGTGCAGTTGTAGACAAACTATCTTCTGGCATGTTTGTTGGGCAAAATTGGTAAGTTACATGTATATTTCTTGCCAGAGCATGAAGAAGATACTTATGTAACTGCAAGAATCACCCAGTCAACATACCTGGATGTTAAAACTTCCTTGCTGTTAATAATAATAATTTTGGTCAGAAATTAGCTGTTAGAGCAGTACGACAATGGAACCAATTACTTCAGAAGGTGGTAAGTGCTCCAACACTAGAGTTATTCAAAGGAAAATTGGACAAGCATCTGTCAGATCTGCTTTAATTTGGATTCCAGTGTGGAGCAGGGGGTTGGACTCGATGGCCTCATAGTCTCCTTTCAGCTCAATTATTCTATGATTCTGTGATTCAATTGCAAATGGCTTTGCTCACTTGGGGATATTGGGACTTGCACTCTGTTGTGTATTGAAGCTCAATTGCAAAGTAGCGCAGAGGTGCTCTTGCAATAGGGAAAATGGTGGTTTCCCGCCATTAAAGCAAGAAGCCCAAAGTGGTACAAAACCCTTACAAAAGGGCGCGCCTAGAAGTCTAAACCAAGCCATATGATCGGTTACACTTTTGGATCCTGTTCTCCATTGGTTAATCACATACATCCCCGGTTATGATTGGTTAATTACGTCCATCTGGTGAGTTGCTTCCTTGTATCCAGAAGCTACCACCAGAGAGACACTATATAAGCCCCACGGGTAGACCAGGGTGGGGCTGGACCTGATCTATACTTCCCACACACCAGTCAGGTAGCCAGGTAGCACTATGCCCTGGGTCCCTCCACTGCTGCGCTTCATGGCAGCATGTATAAAAGAAAATATTAAATGTAAGAGAAGCTCTGACAGTGGAATATCACACTAGCTTGATGGTTACTGAAAGTTAGAATCCCACTTATTATCCAGATGTATGTCATTGAAATTTGTAGACAAGTTGCATGAATTAAAGTTACATGCTTAAAGATTATATTTTAGAATCTCCATGGCAGCAGATTAATTTTATCTTCCCCATAGAAAGGTCATCTTAATGCTCTGTGCTACCTACCAGTTTCATTGTGTATTTAATTGTGTATATTAAACTAAAGTGATTCATTTTAATTTTATTTTTTTATTAAAAAAGAACATTGGTAACATTTTAGTGATGCTATGCGTACTGTTAAAGATTCTGCAGTATACGTTTGACATGTAATAATGCTACAATGAATCATTTTCTCCCTAGTAATAAGCAGAAAAATATTCCGTTGAATCTAGAAAAACTAGAATAAATGAGTGAAACAACTGCTAGTGTCAGAACAATGGAAATAGCATAAGAATGACTTGCAACCAGTGAGGAAACAATAATATTTTTTCTACATCACTGTAGTTTTCAAGCTGCCATTTAGAGGATATGATTTTGGTGTATGCCCACTTGATTATTCATATATCTGAAAAACACAGCCACTTATTATACAGTGCCCTGTAACTGGATTTCTAAGCTTTCACATCCCGGTAGGTTTTATTAGGAATGACTACATCAAATTTTGAATAACATACAGGGGTAAAAAAAAAAAGGCCACTGTGCATTTAATGTTTAAGAGCTTGTTTATTTCAAATTAAATTTCCTCTGCAGTGGTAATGATTTTTTTTGGCTTAGTGAGCTCCCAGCATCTTAATAAACTTTATCATAATGAATACAAGATCTTAATCTGAAAATATCTTCCTCCAGCTAATTTAATCAACATTTTAAAATGTTCATATGGCCCTGATCACCTAGGGCTACATTATTAGCATTGGTACTTTGGGACTCAGTTTGCACAGCCCTGCTAAAATGATGGAGCAACACAATTTATGCAAGTGTTACCTTTAATAATAAGGATAGAGAAGCATGTAGAAGTAGATGGCTTTCCTTGTGAATGTAGATGGCTTTCCTTGTGAAAGCTCCTTCACACAATCTTTTGATGAAAGAAACAGCTTGTTGCATTACTATGTGATGTATATTTACCAAGGAACACACAATTCCTGTTAACACTAATAGGGATTTTGTCTGTATCCCTAGAGTATTGCCGTAAAATAAGAGTGGATATTTACTTGGACACATGCAAAACTGAGAATAGTACTTTCACTCAGTCCCTATAACCTAATCCCAAAGCAGATCACAGCTATAGCCTTCCCATTTTTCAGAAGAAGGGCTGTTTGAGTGGCTTAATTTTGGACCATGGGCAAATGTGGGATCAAAACAAAGGGCTTTCTGATTCATAGTCCAGTCCCTTAACCATACAACCCCTGCTCTCAGTTAAATGTTGAAGAAGTTATGTCTGTGTCAGGGCTGTCAGACTGGGTGAAGTGAAGCAAGACAGATAGGTGAGCTGGCAGGTAATAGCCTTGCTGAGGCAGTAAGCCAGTGACCAATGACGAGAGCCTGCAATAGTGCTTTTTAGACAACAGTTCCCAGAATTCATTGGTCAGCTGAGATTTTGGATGATTCTGGGTGTTGTATTTCCAAGCTCTGCCCAAGAAGCTGGAGAAACAGGTTGGTACCCTCCCAACAAGAATTACTACCACACTGTGGGCGTGGTATGGCGGGCGTGGCCAGGGAAAAAGCCCTGTGTTGCACCCGAATTAGGACTACTTTATTTCAAAACTTGGATGGGCAAGGCCAGCCAGAATTTCTGCTACCGGTTGTGGCGGACTGGTGCGAACCTGCTGATGCCCACCACTGGTCCCCTCTGAGGAAAGCTGTGTTTACTTAAAAGATTAACTGCTCAAATTGAGTCAGACTTCACAGGTCTAAGTGAAATACTGCTGCCTCTTGTGTTGTGAAGCTTGAATGTTAAGGACTAGGGTTGGCAAACCAAGTCATAGAAATCATAGAATTGTAGACTTACAAGACATCCCAAGGGTCATTAAATCCATCCCCCTTGCCAATGCAGGAAATTAATTTTTAAAGCATTTCTGAAAGGTGGCTATCAAAACTCTGCTTAAAAATCTCCAGTGAATAAGAGTCCACCATCCACTGGGACTGTCAACTCCACTATCAAAAGTCTTTGACTGATAGGAATTTCTCCCTAACATTTAATCAAAATCAGTATTGGATACAAGATATGGGCAATGGTCTTGTTAAATAACCACATAAATAGTCTGTTTTCTTTAATGATCTTCACTCATCCTCTTTTTGTATTTTGTTGCCCTTATGTATGTGCATTTGCTCCTTTACTACCACTTCTTCTTCATCATCATCATCTTCTTCTTCTCCTTCTTCTTCATCCATGTCTAGGCCAGATATGAAACTGCCCAAATGAACCCACCTTTTTGGTAAATTCATTCCATAGTTCCTTTCATCTGACCTAATGTGAGAAAGATTAGCTGGCAACACAAAGTTGCTGTTACTGGGGTACATACTAAATAAATTGTAAACAAACACACACACACACACACACACACAAAATGATAACACCACCTCTACCACCCCCCAATTAAAAAAGCCCAACAACAGAGAACACATCTTGGTGACAGAAAAAGTTAATCAAAATCAAGCCTTGAAAATTCTGCCTAAACTAATTTTCCATGGTATCAATAATGAACAAAGGATGTATGTGATAGGATAGAGAAGGTCTGATATTGATCCACACAGAACTGCTTTTTGAGCACCAATAATTTAAAAAGAAGGTTAAAATATGCATTTTATAATTAAACTTTGGCTCAAAGCAAATTTATTTCAAATCAAGTATACTTATAAGAGTAAATGCTATTTGCTTTTAAACTCTAAAACAGGAGCTCTCAACCTTTTAAAGCTGGGGGCCGGGTCATGCTCCCTCAGACAGCTTTGGTGGCCAAATGGTGGTGGGCCATGTGAAATGGTGCCATGGGCCACATTTGGCCCACAGGCCACAGGTTGAGAATCCCAGGTCTAAAAGAACATTTATTCTTGGTAGACAATTGACAGAGCAATAGAGATCTGTAAATATCTCAAAAGCTGAAATACATTCTATTAAGTTTTGGTATTCTGCAAACACCCAAATCCTGTAGTATATATATATGAGAAAATATTTATATTACATATATATGAGACAATTGTAACTGTAATGCAGTTTCACCTTATATAACCAATTTGTCAGCAAGGACCCCATGCCAAGCTGGCACATTGATAGAGCCGTGTCTAAACTTGTCTTCATTGTGTTTTCTAGCTTGTTCCCACTGTTCATCACAGGCAACTTGTTCAGCACAGAACAGTGTGAATGTATTTAATTACAATCTGACATGTGTATACGTGAGAAACAAAAGGCTGTGAACTGAGGGTGATGATTAGCTGTACTACCAGATAATTGCTTAAACTACTACTTATATTACTCTGCATTATCTTGTTTGAACAAAGTGATTAGTGGGCCTTTTGTCTACTGATTATGTAATGTAAGAGTAATCTTGCTGGTTTAAATGTGAGAGTTTATGTTCAATGTTCTTGTATTTTCAGCAAGGGGCACAACTTTAGTGTGTCTTTGAAAGCTTATTCTAAAAATAATAAGGTTAGGTATAATTTCTAAGTTATATCTGAGAGTAGGCTTGCCTTCAGGTCAGCCCTTTAATGCTTGACGATTGCAGCATATTAACATCGCATGATTGTTATGCTCTGGGCTGTACTATGCAGAATATTTTATCTCATGGCCAGCATTGGATGGGGAAGTCAGTTAAACTGTTGGTAGGCGTCAAACAATCCTCTGCCATTAATTTCATTGGAGGGATTTGGAATTTGGTTATTCCCTTTTTTTTAATGCAGAGAAAAAGAATGGACATACTGTATCTACCCAGCCTCTCTCTTTTTTTCCTGGGAAAAGAAATGGTGGTGCTATATTTCCACACTGTTCCTCTATCTTCCAGTTCTATATTGTGCTGTTAGTCATCTGCACCACCATCAGCATGCTATTGTTCAACCTTAACTACTCCCCTCCCCTCACTAAATGATGAATCCTATGGAAATGTATGAGTGTATCTGTGTGTACATATTTCCACATGTCTGCGTTTAGAAAATGGAGGGAGAGGAAAGCTTGCTAAACAAAGGAAGTGACAGGGAAATGGGGCCGTCTCAGAAGCTCTGAGCTATATGTTTAGTTGAAGAGACTAAACATGCTTCCTACAGACCCCAGTGTTGAAAAAGAAACGTATAAAATTATATTTTTGCAACATATTTCACTTCCAATCCTATTTGCTTTATGAGAAGTTTCCAACTCATACAAGACATTTTTTTCCATTGGGTTGTTTCTGACACAAATGCAAGCGCGGCGCCAAAATGGCCGCCGCGCTCTTTGCGGCCCCCCCCACCGGACGAAGGCATCCGGGTAGTTAGGGGGCGTGGCCAGCTCCCTTATAAAAGGGGTGGCCACGAGGCAGCTGTGCTGCCATTTTACGAAGCGACGGAGCGGAGAAGTTTTTCCCTCTTACCTCCATCGCTTTTACCTTTACCGGGAAGCCTTTTGGCTGCTGAATTTTCTCATTTTCGGCTTCCCATCGATTGGCTGAGATGCCCTCAAAGAAGAAGGCGGCTGCGAGCGCGGCTCGTGCGGTTCGGAGGCGCAATCCGGGTCGGAGGACCGCGGCTGCGCCTCCCCAGCAGCCGCCTTTGCCTGCACCCACCGGGACCGGTGGAATGGGGTCTATTCCCCCTTGGCCGGAGAATGGGGGCCCACGCACGGGTCCAGTAGGGGCTGCGGCCCTCGGCCCGCAAGCGGTGGACACCGCTCCTGGTGTTGCCCATTCTGCTGGGCCTTCCTCTATAGGGGCGCAGCTTGCTCCGGGGCCTTCCAGCCTTGGTGGGTGGTCTGGTCCCCTTCCCTGGCGGGTTGCTACATCGGCCCTACCAGGCCCGGGTGTGGGGTTGTGGCCCTATTCGGGCCCCGGGGTACAGGGACCTGTACCCATGCCTGTAGTAGGCGGGCCAGCTGGCCCTTTGCCCCATGTCAGCGGGGAAGCCTTATTGGCCCGCGTTGCGGCCCTCGAGGCATCCCTGGCCTGGGCTAGCCACTCTGGGGCTCCCTTTGGGGTTCATTTCGACGCGTCGTCTGCTGGGCAGCGGCAGGCGACGGGACGGGTCGAGCTGCTTGAGGCGCGTGGCACGACCTTGGCCACTGCTTTGCAGCTCCCCAATCAACAGACCGGTGCGGGTCAGGCCCCATCGACGAGCTCCACGGCGGTCGTGAGCTCCGACGCCCCCAGTGGGCCGGAACCCCCGGTGGGGGCGGCCTATGGGGGTGCAGCATGTGAGTATGCGGTCCAAACTAGTGCACCTGCACACGTGGCCACGTTGGGGGGGGTTTTCAATGGCCTTGGCCTCGCGCGGGTGGGACGGCGGTTCAGCCGCTGACGCCCCACCCGGCGACGACAACTACCACCCAGGGCCCCGTGGTGGGGGGTGTTTCCTACCCTGTGGGGAATGTTTTGGGGGTGGCTGGGTTAGTACAGGCCCCTTTTCAGATGCCAGCAGTTCCTGCTGTGCCTGTGTCGGCCTTGCCGACGGTGGGGTATTCCTTACCACTGGGTGACCATTTGGCACAGACCACCAAAGAGAAGATCTGGCGGGTGGAGTACGTGGATATCTTCTCACTCCTCAACAGAGAGCCCACCAAGGAGGAAAGGGAGGGGCAGGATGAGAAGGATAAGGAGCAGGCACGTCGTCGCAAGCCACCACGTATGTGGGCCAACTGGTTGCCGGCCTACCTCATATACATGGCGGTGTACCTCAGGGCCCGGCTGGATTTGGCAATTCCGATGGTCCAGTATTTGGACAACATCTATAGGGCGATGGTTGACTTTCCGGGCCCATCGTGGTTGGCTTATGACGAGGAATTCCGTATGCGGATTCCCCTGCACCCCGAGATGAGGTGGGATGAACCATGCCAGAGGCTGTGGCTTTTGTACATGATGCCCACGCGCCCCGCGCCCGGGGAGAGATACCATTGTGGACATGCGGTCCAGCGAGCGGCCCCAGCACAGGTTCCCCGCCAGGTGGCGGGGCAGGGGATTCCAGCCCGCCTGCTGTGCTGGACTTTCTCGTCCAATGGTTCCTGCAATAGGAAGAATTGCAAATACAGACATGAGTGTCCCGCCTGTGCTGGCCCCCATGCGGCCTCTGCCTGTCCCAGGCCTGGAGGGACGCGGGGCAGAGAGAGGGGCGGACAGGGGGCTGGCAAGACTGCCGCAGATGGAGTTAGTTCACCGAAAGGCTCCCTCCCCAATTAATGTGGACATGTTGGAGCGTTGGCTCACATTGTACCCGAAGGGAGAGGATGCGGATTATCATCTTCAGGGTTTTAGGCAGGGGTTCCGTATCCCTTTCATGGGTGATAGGTCCCCTCAGGATGCCCCCAATCTTTTATCCCTTAGGGGGAGGGAGGAGGTGGCTGCTGCCAGCATTAATAAGGAGGTCGTTGCGGGTAGGGTCGCTGGGCCTTTCCCTTCACCCCCGTTTCCCAATCTTAAGGTATCACCCTTGGGCTTAGTGCCTAAAAAGTCACCGGGCGAGTTCCGCCTGATTCATCACTTGTCCTACTCAGCCGGCCGATCGGTCAATGATGCTATCCCTGATGACCTTTGCTCAGTCAGGTATACATCTTTTGACCACGCGCTGCGCATGGTGCGCTCATGTGGCCCGGGTGCGCTGCTGGCTAAGTGCGACATTAAGTCGGCTTTTCGCCTCTTGCCGGTGCACCCGGGTGACTTTGAGTTGCTGGGTTTCAAGTTTCGGGGTCTATATTACTTTGATAAGGCCATGCCTTTTGGCTGTTCCATATCATGCTCGGCCTTCGAGCACTTCAGTACCTTCCTAGAGTGGGCTTTTGTCCGCAGGTCAGGGTCCCGGTCTGTAGCCCATTACCTCGATGATTTTTTATTCGGGGGTGAACGGGGCTGGGACACGTGCACACGTCTCCTCAACACATTTCAGACGCTAATGGAGGAACTTGGTGTCCCTTTAGCGCCCGAAAAGACCGAGGGCCCATCTACTCAGCTAGTCTTCCTGGGGTTGGAGATTGACACGGTAGCGCAGGCTTCTAGGTTACCGGGGGATAAGGTGTCAAGGATAGTGGCCCTCGTCTCGGACTTGCTTGCTAAATGCAAGGCATCACTGCGGGAACTGCAGGTGCTACATGGTCACCTCAATTTCGCTTGCAGGGTGGTCGCACCGGGCAGGGCATTTGCTCGGCGCTTGTGCGACGCCATGACAGGCTTATCCAGGCCCCACCATAGGGTGAGACTGACCCGGGGTATCAGGGCAGATATGCTTATCTGGCTCCAGTTCCTGAGGGAGTTCAATGGGGTGTCATTTTGGAGGTCCGACCTTCTGGCTTCACCTCATTTCCAGATACAGTCCGATGCCTCTGGATCCCTGGGTTATGGGATGTACTTCAATGGGAAGTGGGCCTATGGTGGGTGGCCGCCAGCCTGGTCGGGCACGGGTCGCCTGCGTGATCTCACATATCTGGAATTTTTCCCTATCCTGGGTGCTTTGATGCTATGGGGTGAGGAGTGGGCCAATTCGGTTGTGCATTTCTGGTGTGACAATGCGGCTGTTGTCCACATTGTCAATGCACAGACTTCTAAATCGCCCAGGGTTATGGACCTAGTGCGCCAGTTTGTGTTGCGCAGCCTGCGCCTCAATGTGCTGTTCAGGGCCAGGCATGTCCCGGGTGTCAATAATGATATCGCTGACGCTTTGTCCCACCTGCAGATCTCCCGGTTCCGCTCCTTGGCCCCGGATGCGGAGGAATTTCCCTCGCCACTCCCGGACGAGATATGGACCCTTGGCAAGGAGAGGTGAACCAGGCGATCGGCATGTCGCTAGCGCCACGCACGCGTAAGGCGTATCACCACGCATTCATTTCTTTCCAAGCATTCTGTGCCCAATTTCGGCTGCCAGACACCTGGCCGATCCCAGTGGCCCACATCCTTCGATTCATGGTTTACCTACATGCCCAGGGCCTCGCACCTTGCACCATAGCATCCAGGCTGTCAGCGCTGGCTTTTATGGCCAAAGTAGGCGGTCATGCGGACAGTACCGCTGACTTCCGTGTGAGACACGTTTTGGAGGGGTGGGTGCGGGAGCGTGGGCGTAGCCCGGATGACCGCCACCCAATTTCCCCAGGGGTTCTTACCGAACTGGCGCAGGGCTGGCATGACCTATGTTTTGATAGGTATGAGGCAGCCCTGTTTCATGCGGCTACAACAGTGGCCTTTTTTGGAGCGGTCCGCATCAGCGAGCTTGTGATGCTGTCTAAGGCGGATGCAAGTCGTAGGGCACTGGAACTCAAAGATGTCTATGTTGGCAATTATTGGGCTCAGTTGAGGATACGCTCCTCTAAAACGGATCAGCACGGCGTAGGCAGTGGAGTAAGACTGCTACGGTGTTCTTTGGCAGACATCTGTCCGGTTGGTGCCCTACAGGAGTTCCTTGCACTGCGTGGCACGCACCATGGCCCGTTTTTCTGTCACCAAGATGGGTCTCCCCTTACTAAATTTCAATTTTGGAAGGTGACCAGCAAAGCGCTGGCCAGTGTTGGCCTCCCAGGGGCCCGTTACGGCACCCATTCATTCAGGATAGGGGCGGCTTCCACTGCGGCTGCTTTTGGGTACTCCGGGGCTGAAATACGCCGCATGGGGAGGTGGGGATCGCAATGTTTTCAGTTTTATGTCCGCCCTCTTTCACCGTGAGTACCAGTTGAGTCACCGCACCTTTTCTCTTCCCCTTGTTTTTTCCTTGACAGACCCTGGGTGTCGTATTACACCGGTGACAGTATGGCTGGTGGGCTATAGCTACGTGCACAGGGCAGCGCGTTATGCTGCGGCGACAGAGTGGGGACCCCGACTGGGACTGGGTGCATACGCAAGTCTCACATGGTATGGTAAGCCCGGGATGTTATGGCGGGAACTGTTGCCATTCCTTTTCTCAGGCCGGAATGCTGACCCGCCTGACATTCTGATCATACACCTTGGGGGCAATGATTTAGGTCGGGTCACCGGCCTATCGCTGAAGCATGCGATTTGTGGCGACCTCGCCTACCTACATTACGTGTGGCCCGCCACAACCCTCGTTTGGTCAGACATGGTGCCGCGGCACGCTTATAGGGGAGGGTTCGACCTCCAGGCCCTTGACCATGCTAGACGCATGGTAAACAGGGCTGTTGCCCGGTTCCTTGTCGACAGGGGTTGGGGGCGGGTCAGTCGTCACCCCGCCATTAGTCTGCAAAATTATGAACTTTACGCAGGGGATGGGGGTCCATCTGTCACGAGGAGGTATGGACCTCCTGTTAGGTGATTGGCGAGCAGGCCTGTTGACTGAGCTGACGGTCTGGGGGGGGCGTCGAGCCTTCATTGAAGCCTCTCCGTGTGGCGGGTAGCACTGGTAAGGTAAACATTTATGACCCACAGGTATCCAGCAGGTTCGCAATTGACTGGACAACACTAGACAGGCATAAGTTGGTTAAACGTTGTCCGGTCAACGACGAACCAGGCGACGGGGTGATGGCTACAGCTAGACAGCATGCATCACCCCGTGATTTTACGGATACGCGTCAGAGGGTGGGGTGATTAGTTAGATATTGACTACGGTCAACAATTTGTTTGTTGTCAACAAACAAATTGATACAATTAGATACATTGTAACAATTGCCGTCGGCAATTTTGGGTGGTACCTTACCAGTGTTACTTCGGCCTGCTTGCCTTAAGAATTATAATTGGTCAATTACCAATAGAAATTTATAATTTGGACTAGGGCAAGAATCAATAAATGTGGCCCAATGCCGTTATCCACTTTCATCAGTGTCTGAGTCCTTTATTGGGGGGTGCGCCTGCAATAAGTTTTCTATCTTTTTAAATTTTTGTCAGTAGTTTTTAAATGGTATTTTTATTGCTTTTTAAAAACTGCCATTGGTTTTATTTTCTGAGCACCATCCAGAGTCTTTGGAGTTGGGTGGCAATACAAATTAAAAAATAAAAATAAAAAATTCAAAAAATTAAACAAGAAATATGTATTTATTTTTGTTGGCAAAGTGCATCATTCCACTTAGTAAAAGTAAAGGTAAAAGTTTCCCTTGCTCAAAAGCCAGTCGTATCCGACTCTAGGGTTCAGTGCTCATCTCTGTTTCAAAGCCAAAGAGACAGCGCTGTCTGCTTCTGCAGACGTTTCCATGGTCATGTGACAGGCATGACTAGACACCGGAGCACAAGGAATGCTGTCACCTTCCCACCAAAGTGGTCCCTATCTATCTACTTGCAATTTCTTGCTTTCAAACTGCTAGGCTGGCAGGAGCTAGGACAAAGATGGCAGCTCATTCCGTCCTGCAGTACTCGGGAATCAAACTGCTGACCTTCTGCCTCCCAGTCAGCGAGTCTTAGCCACTTGAGCCACTACAGTCCACTTAAAGGATCAGAATTGGAAATAGATATCAGGGCCTCTTCCTCCACGACCACAAACAGCAAGTTTGTCCCACTCAAACCTCAGGACCCAGCATAATGATACATACACCACCCAGAAAGAGCCTCCTCAAAGATTGTGGTAATTTTGAATCATAAATGGGTGTACCTTGGTAATAGCAACCTTGTGTTGCCAGCTAATCTTTCTCACACCGGGTCAGGCAAACGGAACTGCAAAACGAACTCACCAAAAGGTGCCTTCATTTTGGCAGTTTCATGTCTGGCCTAGACATGGAAGAAGAAATAGAACTTCCCCCACTACCACATGGCTCAAAAATCTACCTCAATAAGTAGTTCCCTTCTTATTCTTCTGCCATATTCGAATCTGAATATTGGTGATCCTCATGGCGATCAGCCATAAACACTGTCCTGAGAATATAATGTTACTGGCCAGGATTTGTATTCTAGAATCTACTTGTTTCTTTACTAAGTGGCTTATTACTTAGAGTGAGGCTTTGTGTGACTGTAGATCGGGTTGCTCAAACTTTTTAAGCTTGGGGCCGGTTCATACCCTCTTAGACTGTTGATGGGCCAAATTGGTGGTGCCACTGCCCTGCCCTCCCTCCACCCTGGAGGGGGCATTACTCCTCACTACCTGGTGGCACATGTGCCACTCCTGGCACATTACATTTTTGCCCTAGTGCAAAATAAAGAAGTTGGTAGATTGCCATTTATGAAAAATCCCTGTTGCAGTATTTCATTCACCTTTAAAACAGCACAAAAATGGCAGTGTGACTACCTCCCTTGTCTGCCTAAAGCTGCTGGTGGGGAAGCAGATGCTGAGGGAGCAAGATTAGCAGCCCAGCAGACAACATGTAAACAGACAAGAGCGTTGATCCATCAGTCTCTGCTATAGGGGGCTGCAGTGGCTCAGTGGTTAAAAAGCTCACCTTGTTTGCTGGAAGTCCAGCAAGTCAGCAGTTCGAGACCCGGGTACTGCATGACAGATTGAACACCCATCTCTGTCTCAGCTCCTGCCAACCTAGCAGATTGAAAGCAAGAAATTGCAAGTACTGCATGATGGAGTGAGCTCCCATCTCTGTCCCAGTTCCTCCCAACCTAGCAGTTTGAAAGCAAGAAATTGCAAGTAGATAAGGTAAACAGCATTCCGTGCACTCCGGTGTCTAGGCATGCCTGCTACATGTCGATGGAAACATCTGTAGCTGCAGATAGCACTGGCTCTTTGGCTATGAAACAGAGATGAGCACTGAACCCTAGAGTCAGATATGACTGGTTTTCGAGCAACGGGACTATAGGGATCTTGGGGACATGAAAGGAGCCTCATCCAGGCATCCCCTGAGAGGAGTTTCTCCAGCAAAAATCCTTTCAACTCAGAATAATTTCTGACACAAAATTATTATTAGTCTCCACTATTTCCTGGAGGAGGAAGATGGGAAGAGGAGAGATTTTGAAAGGAAGATCCTCTCCATCCACATTTGTTTGCTGATCCTTCCCACACCTGTGCCCGAGTCAGCAATTTCTGAGGAAAAAACCACCAAGGAAACCCGCACTCATGGCCTCCTTGACCACCAGTTGTCACTCACAATGACTAGCAGCTATTTTTGATTCTACCTGGTTCATGCTTCCCACTCAGATGGGGCTGCCTTTGCAGCCACTGGTTCCTCCGCGTGCGCGCGCACGCGCGCGCGCGCACACACACACACACACACACACACACACACACACACACACACACACACACACACACACACACACACACACACCTGTCTTGCCAATGCTACTGCCTAATGTGTGAAGCTGTATTGGATTTGCTTATCTATCATTCTGATTTAATCACTCTATGCCTCTGTATCTGGTGTCTCTATGCCTCCTCCACACATGAGTGCACATAACATCCCATTGTTTCCTTCTGCCTGGGGAGATTCCAAGGAAGATGCCAACTGACTGCCAGGGGGAGAAGGTGGATAAGAGAGGCTGAAGGCTGCTCTGGACTATCCTTCTTCAGGGGAATGAGCCCGAACAACTGTACAGCAGCTGGAGGGCCTCATGGGCTGGATGATTTGATGCCTTGGGCTGGCCCTGGCCCATGGGCCGTAGTTTGGGCACTCATGCTGTAGATGAATGTCTGCATTCCTTTTGTATGAGCTTTGATTGGCTAGGTCACAATTAGTGTGCTAGCACCTGTCTTTCCTCCCTATCACTGCTGCCTTGTTTTCTTCTTTGTGATGGTACAAATTCAACTGCTTTTTGGCTTTTGCATAATGGCTAGAAGGTTGTCTGTGAGCAGAAGTAAACTTCTCATATCTACAACATCTGCCAAATGAATATTGGTATTGGGTAACCACCACAATGGCCATTTGCATTTTCTTCATTTTCAGAGGAAGGGTTTTCCTTCCTCCTCTCATGAGGATCTGGAAATGAACAAATACTGTAACACCTTTGACCTGAACAAAGATCAGGTCATAATGTCAATAACAAGGCTGAGAGCACGTTGCCTTGGTCTTGTTGCACTATTTGGTATGGACTGGGTAGGAGTTCTCAGTACAAATCCCCAGTTCATACAGATACTTAAGTGAATGTGGATGGAATGTGGTATCAAATAATTAATAACTGACTCACAACACAAGGGGAAACATTAGTGCATGTTTCTTCTATTGCCACATAGCCATGTTCTGACAAATGCATATAAAGATAAAAATTCTACAGAAATCAAGCCTGAACTGACTCTGGAGGCAAAATGATGAAATTGAGTCTGTCCTGCTTTGTACACATCACGACAGGGCATTGTGGTGTTCTGTTATTCACAGGGTTGCTGTAAGTTGGAAATGACTTGATGACATATAACAACAAGGATTATTCCTGGTGTTCTTACCCTATCCATCTTCTACATCTAGTGAGACTGTTATTTGTTGACATGATTAGAAATCTTGGAGGAGGAGGCTGTGTGTATAGAGCCTACATATCTCTAATCTGTATGAATGTAGGGTAGATTGTATTAAATCGGTGGCCTTCTCTATAGTCCAAGGTCTACAGATGTAAAAGGTGAGAGTTCCAAAAAGAGGGGTCACCTGCCCCTATCACCTTAAAAGTAGATAGTAGGGTGTGTGTGCATGAGAGAGAGAGAAAGAGAGAGAGAGTGAATGTTTCACATAGAAAATAGTTTGATACTTACCATATTTGCTGGTGTATAAGACACACTTTCCCCCCTTAAAATACACTGGAAAAATGGTGTGTGTCTTGTATTGTATATAATGGCCTATAGTGGGCTATTTTGGTAATAAAAGGGTCCATCTTATACTCTGATGCGTCGTATACACCAGCAAATATGGTAATTAAGTGGCTACCAATCTAAAGCTGGAAGAAATGACTTGTGTGTTGCTTTTAAAGAATTTGCATCATCATGACAATACAATAGGAGAAATTGCTCTGATCCCCCAATGTGAAAAAACATTGCTTGAAACTTTAAATTAGACATCATTAAAAAGCACTCAGAGCATATACATGTTCCTCTGACATTTTTGTACAAGAGCACTATGACAGTGAAAACATCACTTAAAGATCTACCTGCTTTCTTGACGTTTTTACTCTTATGCATGGTCTTAAAGGCATCAAATGAAAAATAATTTCTCATTTGCAGTTATTAAAAATGATTATAATAATAAAAATGTCATTTTAGGATGATTCTTCATTTGACCTTTACTTTTTCTCCTTAAAAATTCAGGCTCTGATTTTTATGTTAATAGTACTTTGACACACTTACTTAAACTCCAAAATTGTTGGGTTAGATTGAAATGGCTACACTGCCAACAATGGGCAGACCGTGTGCATTTTAATGTCCTTTGGTACAAAAGCTAGTTCTTTATGTACCAAACAAGTTGTTCCTGAAATCTCTTGAAGCTTTGGAAACAGCAGCCCTGGAATGAAAAGGAATGAAACCAAAGGGCTCTAGTATATACTTGATATTTTTGAACATGTATGTCATGTGCTGTCATGTTGGCTCCAATTAATGGTGATCCTAGTTGGGTTTCCAAAATATGTGAGCTATTTAAGGTCTTCCCATATGAGTTTCTACAGTTGACTGTGGACTGAACCCAGATCTTCTGAGCCTCATACCACATGGGTCTCCAAAATCTTACAGTGCACTGGGTCTTGTGTTTGTACATATTGAAAGGTATTCTCTGTCTTGCCAAAGTATCCACATGTCACATGTGGAAAAGGAGACAGGCAGCCTCAGGGAGCAGATTAGGCATGTAATAAAATAGTACAAATTATTATATTATTTATTATGTTGTTTTTTACTGCCAGGGTTAGGGATAATTCCTGTAAGTATCAGAAGACTTTGCCTGGTTTAGAGTACATGGGGCCAATGTTTTGCCTATGGAACTGGATGTGATCTAGTAAGTAAAGCTGGACAGACATGAATGCAATCTAACTTCTGGGGACACCAACTGAGTTCATATAATTATTTTAGCAAATATAAATGTTTACAGGGGTGCACAACTTGTAACCTTCATGATATTGTGTGATCACAATTTCTAGCATTCTTCACCATTTGTTATGGTGGTGGGATTGATGGGAAGCGCAAACAGATGAGATCTGGAGGGCTGCTGTTTGCCACCAATGAACTACTGCTGCAGTACGGAGAGTTAACTTAAAGGCCTGAGTTCCTCATATTTAAATTTCCTTCACAGAGTTTTGTAAAATAGCCAACAAATGGTCAAGATACTATTGAAGTAGCCTCTTTTTCTTTGGTCAGAAATAGTCATTTTAACATTCTCCTGCCAACCTAGCAAATTGAAAGCAAGAAATCGCAAGTAGATAAATAGGAACCACTTCAGTGGGAAAAGATTTTGGGGACATGAAAGGTCGTCCCCTTGAGTGGAGTTCCTCCAGCAAAAATCCTTTCAACCCAGAATAATTTCTGACACAAAATTATTTTAATTTGTTTAAAATTTATCTATATTTCATATATGTCTATAATTATAAATTTTAAAATGCTCTGATACAAATAAAGAGGTTTTTTTTCTAGATGCAAATATTTTGTAATATGTGAATAGTTCAGCACAGGTAGGCTAGTATCTTATACACAGTGAGTTAGGAGAAATCCTTTCCCTCTTTTTCATCTTGTTATTTGCTTTAAACAGCCCTTGAATAAGTTTCTCCTCTCCTCTCCTCCCACCTCCTCTCCACCCCTCTTCATGGCTTAACTTATACTCCAACGTATACTATCAGGAAAGGATGGAATATTAAATCTGCATCAATCAGTCACTCTTTATTTGAGGTACTTTCCTGTCAACATATAGTTTGACATTATAATCTTGACAGATTTGACATTTTCATCTATGTGTTTAGCCTCTCTTGCTAGGAATTGCAAGTCTAAATGCTGTAATTAGGAGTTTTGATTCTCCTGGCTTCCTGCTCTGTCTCTGTATGTAACTTATCTATTCGTGTTGGTATAGCACTATTAATTAAGTATTTGGCAAGTTCCAATTGGTTTTCTGTAGAATTATATTTTCCTCCACTTGAATACTGAAACAATTCAGCATGATTCATATGCTAACAATCAGTACCAATGAAAGAAACTTGATTGTGTTATTTATTATACAGTGTTGTCAAACAATTAGCAAATAAGAGTTAATCAGGCTTTGAAAACAAAAGACATCACCTCAGCTACTCAATTAAAATGGGAGTGCTAGTTGATACACTTGTCTATACCCAATTACAGCAGTGCAACAGCAGGTTCTACAAATCATTACAGAGACTAAAAATTACACTGGTGTTCTCTGTCGAATACCCCCAGATTTTCTCAAAGCCAAAACATCTCTGTCCTTCTCTACAAAATGCCTTTGTGTCAGTAACAAAAAACCCAATGATGTACACCCTGAATACATGCAACCTCATCTGATTTTGGAATCTTAACATGATTTAATAATCCATGCCTAGAACTACTAAGATATACCTTTAAGTTAATTAATGTACTTGGTAATCTATAGAAAATGTTCAGAACTTGGAAAGGTTGCTTTTTGGACTATGATTCCTGGAATTCTCCAATCACCATGGCCTTATCAAGTGATGGCTCAAAAATAGAAATGAGCTTTCACACTTCTAATATCACAGATTAAATCATAGAATAACGGAGTTGCAGAGAGCAGCAGTTGCAGAGAGCAGTACTACTAAGTTGGTATGGCTTAGTGGTTAAGGTGCTAGGCTTGGAAATTGGAAAAACAGGTTCGATTCCTGATAGCTGCATGATGGGGGACATGAAAGGAGCCTCATTCGGAAATTCCCTGCAAAAATCCTTTCAATCCAGAGTAATCTCTGACACAAAAATGAACGGACCTAGTACATTATCAGGTGATACCTCACTGACTTTTAAGAAGGCTAGGACCCAAGTAGTGGGTTCCAGAACTCTAATCTGAACATCCTGTTGCAAAACAGATTGCAATGCCCATTTTACTTCCACTTCTGGTGGGAGGAACCAAGTGACTGGACTGCTAAACCACGTGACTGGCCCATGGCCCAAAAAGTTTGGGCACCTTTGGTGATGGTGGTGGTGGTGGTGGTGGTGGTGGTGGCTAATGCCATTTGGTTTACCTGCCTATGCTTAAGACAGTGTCTTGCTTATAAATGGAGCTACTGATGTTGTGTCCTCATTTGCAGGAACCTTTGTTAATATTGAGGACCTGGAAATATTAACAAAAAGTACAGCTGCTACACCAGTCAATTTTTCTAAGTGAAATGTTGGATAAGATGCCATCTTGTTCATCTCATATAGCAAAATACCTTTCCTTGCTCTACTTGAAGGGCCTGACCTTCTGCACTGCCTACTGCCCAGTCCATTCTTTACATACCATGGTTGCCATTCCTTGGAAGACAGAGGACGTCTTATGTGTTGTTGTTACTTCCAACAACTGCTTGTGGAATATGAATAAAAATCTGGCATGGTCATTTCCCCCTCTAGGGATCGCAGAGGCTTGCAAGGTATTTTGGAACATAACAAGCTAACAAATCCTGCAAAATGTGGGAGAATATTATTGTCCATTAAATGTGACAACCCCCCCCCCCCCCACACACACACACACACACAACAAATCTAGCAGGGTGTCACACCATGCACATTCTTATGCTACTGAGAGCTGCGCTTTGTGTGTGGCTGAAAGTTGCTTAATGGTAAAAAAAACTACAGTTTGCTCAGCTAAAGCCTGAAAGGATAAGTGTTTATTTGAAATGTAAATGAAGAACTTGCCACCCAGGAATGAGTGTTACATTTGACATTTGTCTCTAATCAAAAGTCCCTATGAATAATGTAGTTTGGTACCAACAGGCTCATTAAGCAAGCTTTCCCTTGTTACACTTCCTGATTGTAATCTCTTCATTATGCTTTCCTTTTCTTGTTTCTTCTGGCCCTGCTAATCATTATCAATATGACCAGGTCCTTAGCAGTAATGTGTATTTTACATTGCCTGGCCTGCTTTAAAAAAGCATTGATCGCCCAGATCGCCCTGGTGATCTTTAAACGTGAGACATTCCTATCCATTCTGGAATTTATTATTAATAATAATATTAGAGTAGGCTGTCTTTTAATGGCAGTACTGGAACTTCAATCGGTTGGGTCAAAAAGTTTTTAACAGTGAGCTTGGCCACTTCAACTAAGCTCTCATTTGTGCATACCAGGGGAGAGGGTGGGACAGGTGAATGGTGGCACTTTTTCTTGCCATTGACAGGAACGTCTGGAAGAGAGCGACAAGGAAGGTCAAAATGGAACTGTAACAAGTGAGCCAAGCAGAAAAGATATACACAGTGCCCCACGAAACTACTTGGGACAGGTCGAGCACAGTCAGCTCTTGACTTTCATGAGGGCTAAAAGATGGCACACTATTTGGAAAGAATACATGGGAAGTGATTAAATCCTCAGCAGGAGCTATTTGGTCCTGATGAAATTTAAATGGAAAGTTACCACTAATTTGAGGCTTCCTTTTGAGGATGATTGCACATTATGCTGGTAAGGATAATCAAGTTCCCAAGGTAATGAGCTCTAACGGGATTCATTTCACAGATTAGCCAGTCTCTTTTTCCCTTGTCTTGGAATGATTCTGCAGGAATAGAATATAGCAATAGTGATATCTGGAAAGGTGGGGGGGGGGGGGGGGGGAGGGTTGGTGCATCACTTTCCATTCCTAGCAAAAGATGTGACATGCACAATCTCAGAGCTATGATGAATTCCTTGCTGGACACTTCTCTCGAAATACCCAGACTGAGTGTCTCATATTCTTAATAAAGAGATGCCAAGAGTTCAATGCAGTCAACAATTGGAAGATCCAGATGAGGGAAGAGCAGGGGTATGTGAGCTGGGCCTTCCTCTGTTCATATCATCCAAATACCCAGCTGCCTTGTCCCCTTGTCCTTATGGAGGGCAAAAGTCCTCAAAGGGGAATATGCTCTTCTGAAGCCTGCTTCTTATGCAGTTTAGAATCCTGATCATACATAGTCTTCACTGGGAATTTGTGGGACTGCGGTGGCTCAGTGGTTAATAAGCTCGCCTTGTTAGCTGGAAGGTTAGCAAGTTGGCAGTTCAAGACCCGAGTACTGCATGATGGAATGAGCACCTGTCCAGGGCCATAGCCAGAGGGGGCCCAGGGTGGGCTTGGCCCACCCTGAGTTAGCAGTTTGCCCACACTAGCAAGATGTGGTTCTCCATAGGAATGCATTGAAAAGAGGCTTTGTTGCCCACCCTGAAAAAATATTCACCCACCCACATCTAGAATCCTGTCTATGGCCCTGCAGCTGTCTCTATCCCAGCTCCTGCCAACCTAGCAGTTTGAAAGCAAGACATTTCAAATAGATCAATAGGGACCAATGGTGAGGAAAGATCTTGGGGACATGAAAGGAGCCTCATTCGGGTGTCCCCTGAGTCGAGTTCCTCCAGAAAAAATCATTTCAACCAAGAAAGCACCTTTGTATGCTTCTAACATGATTTTTAAAAAACCTGGGAATTCCCCCCCAAAAAAATAAATAAATAATAATAATAATAATTAGAGGATAACACTGTGGATACAGAAGAGGGATATAGTGATAGAAGCAATGCCATCAAAAGAACCTTCACTGTCTATCCCAAACTACAGCCCACTGGCTGGATCCAACACATGGTGCCAAATAATCTGGCCCATGCCACCTGCGTTGCTCCTGGAAGCTGAAGTAAAATTCCCATGCACATGCGCAGAACACATCTGTGCATGTGGAGAGCACTGCCATTAATGACCCACAGCTGTTGTAAATGCATTTATGACAGCCACAGGTCATTTATGGCAGCATTCTCTGCATGTGCAGGCATGTTCTACCCCCACAAATGCACATTTTACTTACACTTCCAGGTGGGAGGAACCACGTGGCCGTATATCTTATTGCTGTAACAATTACAACCCATTGGAGCAATCGCTGCCTCAGCCCAATCCGTTGTGGTAGTTTTGGGGGGCCCTCCGGTTCCTGTGTTGTCTGGTTTAAAACTGTAAATTCAGAACTGTTTAAAATGCAGAGGTGAGGAGTATTGGGACAGTGGAGGATGATCACAAGCTGCTTACAAGTCCAGCATGGATTTTCTTCTAGTCCTATCAGAATACATTTCAAGGTTCTGTATTTTTCTACCTAGTTTGTATAATTCCCATTGCAATTAGCTAAAAGCAATGGAGAGGAAAGCCATGATGTTTCATGCTTCAGAAAGTCTTATTTATTGGTTGGGATATGTTGGAACTGCTTTATGCAGCATTTATGTTTGTGAGCTGCCTTAGAAACATAGGCCAAAGTTCTGTTTGCCCAGACTTCTTACACAACTGTTTATAGAGAGAGCTGGTTGATTTTTATGGAACATGTGCAAAGAGGTATCCAGGATCACTGTGTGCAAGTCTGAGTTGTCTATTCTACAGATCCTGCATTATTGTGACAGCAGGGCATTATTCTCCCAATGCTGAACATACTAGCCTTCCAATGACTACTCAGATCTAACCATGTTAAGTTTCCAAAACCAGATGAGGTTGGAGTGTTCAGCATGTGAAATGGGTGGGATTTAAACCATAAAAATAAATTGGTGCTAAGAATTTGTTTGGGTATTGGCAAAGGGCCCATTACCAGATCTTTCCTCAGGAAGGTGATCTTAGTAAGCTGTTGAAGTTTATACATATGCATAGGTCATCCACTCGACAATCTTGGCTATGTATATATGGGGAGAAGAAGAGCAGTGGAAGCAGTCACCGTTACATTAGCTTTGATTATTTTACTAACAACATTTGAATTGTGCATCTGCATGTGTGTGAACAAGCTTTCCACGAGGTTTCTGAATAGTCATATGCATGCACAGAACGTTCAGTGATTCTTGGTACAATATTTATGTTGTCTCCTCAAGGGAAAAAAAGGTTACTGAAATCCAGACATGTGAGTAAGAGAAATGAAAAACAAGCCAGTGTTATGACAGTTTTGAAATGGGCTTGGTCTTGCCAGCCTGTTATGTGCTTTAAGGGATACCCTCTGATTTATGCAGTGCTCGTCCCAAAACGGCTGTATTGTATTACTTCAATATTTGTGTCTTAAGCATTTAAAGAAGTTTTGATCTCACATCAATAGTCCTCCGAAAATATGAAAATGAAAGAGATTTTTTCTCTCTCTCTGTCAAAGAACCTAGGCAAAACAAACCTTGTGTTCTAAGGTCTTCATGGTTTACTGAGAAAGCAAAATAGTTCTATAGGAGAAAAAAACAACTGTACACAGTTATTAAGGCTGTTGAAAGTCCCAAGACATTTCAAAGGACTGCAGAGCAACTTTTAAATCAATCAACTTCCATAAGCTTTTGATGACCAAATATAGTGAAAGAAGAAAGCAGAAATTGGGATTATTCAAAACTAGCATCAGTTTTTTTTGGTAATTTTTGTTACAGTGATAGTAATGGTAAATCAATGTAAACCAAAAATATTTCAAAGCAGTAGTACCTTAAAATGTATTCTACAATCATCCAACATATTCTACAATACTAATTTGCAGAGTTGGATATACTTCTTCAGTGTTTTTCTATTCCTTATTTACTCAGTAGAGTCCTAAAGTCTTGCTCAGCTCTTCTAAAAATCAAACCTATGGGTTTCTTTAGGGAGTCGATCCATTTGGTTAGTTGGTGTTCCTCTTTTCCTGCTTCCTTCAATCTTCCTGAGCATTGTTGTCTTTTCCAGACAATCTTGTCTTCCCATGATGTGCCCAAAGTAGAACAGCCTCAGTTTAATCATTTTCATCTCCAGAGACCGTTCAGGCCTGATTTGCTCTAAAATCCACTTGTTTGTATTTCTAATAATAATTCCTTCATTGCTATCCTTCCTAATTTTTGTCTTTTTCTGATTTCCTGGCTGCAGTTTTCATTTGGATTCATGATAGAAACCAAGGTATACAAAACATTTCACTGTTTCAGTTTCTTCCTTGTCAAGAATGAAGTAGTGTAGTTCTTCTAATAGTCATGATTTTTGTTTTCTTAATGCTTATCTGCAGTCCTGCTTTGGCACTTTCACCCTTCACTTTCATTAAAAGCCATTTCAGGTCATTGCTGTTTTTGTCAGAAAGATTATATATCTGAAAATATTTAATTGTTTATATTTCTTCCATCTGTACATGTGACATGTACTGCATTCACATTGAACAGATAAGGAGATAAACTGCACCCTTGTCTGGCTCCTTTGCCTATGGGAAATGATTCTGTTTCTCCATATTCTGTTAATGGTAGCTTCTTGTCTACAATATAGCTTATGCATTAGAAGAATCAAATGCAGAGCCACACAAATTTCTTCGAGAATCCACAGTTTTCTCATGATCCATACAGTCACCAGCTTTATTGAAGTCTACAAAGTATAGATTGTATTCCAGCTTGAACATATGGCTTTTCTCACTTCATGAAAGCTTTGTTGCATCATCTTGAGTATCACTTTGCCGGACTCACCTCCCAATAAAGAGACGGACACTGTGCTGGGTTTAAACTGGGCCACTTTTATTAATTACAATTCAATAATGCAAGTGGGCCGCCATAGCACTGGTAAGGACGAATGGTTATAACCAATTATCTCGACCCCCAACAGAAGCACAAATGACTTAACCTCTGCTTCTGACGTGAGTCCGGCGAACTTGGAGGTTCGGCAAGCTGTTTCTAGCATAGACTTCCCTTGTTCCTAAAGCACACCTGATTGTCCACCTGAGTTTCTCTCTATCTTATCCATCCTGTAGCCAACCAAGTGTGCACCTGCTGGACTCTTAGGGGTCACCCAGTACCCCCTTACCAGTGCTAGCCTCCAAGTGACCAAAGACGATAACCAAAAAGTACCCCAGGACTCAACCAACAGTGACAGTATGGGATGGGCGAAAACAACAAGAACCAAATGGCCAATCTAGGTTCAAGCAAAAATTCCCATCCTTCCCTCAAGCGACCAAAAAACTCACACTGACACCAAGGGAGGCGGTGGCAGGCAAACGTTGCCTGGCCCAGCCGAAGAAAGAAGGAAGGGGCGGTCCGGACCTCTCCATTTAAGGAAGGCCAGGGCCCCGCCCCTTCCGGCCCCATGGGAAGGGCGGTCTGGACCTCTCCCTTCCAGGAAGGCCCGGCCCCCACCACTTCCGGCCCTGTGCCGTCTCTAATGGGGCGAGGCTGGCAAAGTGCGCGGCAGCGGAGCCACGCGGCTGCGCGTCCCTTTGTTGCATTGGAAATTAGAGCAATGGTCCTATAGATACTGCACTCCTTGGCATCTCTTTTCTTAGAGATTGGAATGTATATTGTACATTGTCATTCTGTGGGCCATTGCTTTAATTTCTGTATTTGTTGAGATATTCCTGTTAGGATCTGGACAATTTCAATCTCTATTGTTTGAATAGTTGTATCTGTATGTCATCTACCTATTGTGATTTCTTCCTTCCTAGGGCTTCCAGAATGGCTTTCACTTCACTTTCTAGAACAGCAGATTTTTTCAAATCATAAGATTCCATCCATTAATGTCCTCTTTATAATGGCTGGCTGGATATCCCACTATGGTATTGGAGTAGACCATATGGCCAGCGACACAACACTGAGTGTTGGGCAGCAGTAAATAATCTGACTCTCTAAAGAGGCCAACAGCTATGGGCAGATGAGCCCCTTTAGGTGGGGTGCTGGTCCCCCCAGTGGAGGAAACGCCACTGGAAACCATCATATTGGGCCCAACCGCAAAATGTTCAGAGGAGGAACCATTTCACTCTTCTGATTCCCAATGGTCATGGAGGGGGGAGAAGCCATGCCAGATGGACTGGCAGTGAAGGCACACCTTGTTAATATTCTCAAGGCTGCAGCAGTCAGTTGCAGTCCCAGTGTTAAATCCTGCATATGTTCTACAGGCGATGGCTCCAAGATCACAGTGTGTGGGTCATTTCATGGCAAGCTGCAATCCACCTTAAACAAATTCACACCAGTGGCATTTTTCCTATCACAGGAAAAAAATGTGTACTCAGATACAAGTAACAGAAGATGGGGACAGTGGCGATACGCCTTCAATATAGTGTTTTCAACTTTTATTTAGAAGCACCACTGTGTTGATTTTTCAGCATTAGTAAACTAGGCTTAAAATTCCCTTTGATTTCTTGGTTCTTGAAGAGATCTCTTGCTTTCCCCCTTTTGTTGTTCTCCTTTATTTCTTTACACTGGTTGTTGTGATAGTTCTCTTTGTCTCCATGTGATAGTTGCTGAAAAACTGTTTTCAGGGTTCTGACCTTATTTAGTCTTGCTCCTCAGTTGTCCATAACAATTTGAAGTTTTTCTTTCACCATCGATCTACCCTGTTTGTGGGAAGAGGGCTACAGGAATTGTCTTTTTACTCACTGATTTCAAAATACAGTTCTTCTGGTTCATGCTCAATGGAATTTAGTAATGCAAACCTGTTCCTTATATAGACTTATGTTCATCAGGAATATTGGTTAAATATTCTTTTAGTGTTCTTTTTCAACTTTTCTATAATGTTGAATATTAACAATTCATGATCAGTACTACAATCTGCTCCTGGTCTTGTTTTGGCAGAGAGGACACAGCTTCTCCACCCCTTGCTTCTAATTACAGTCACTTATTGGATTTCTATATTTACTATCTTTTGATATTCATGGGTACATTCATATGTGCAATTGCTTAAAGCATGTCAATGCCACTGCTTCCCCTGCCACCACCTCCCCAGTGCTCCATCTGGCACCCACCCGGTCTGAATGGCTGGGTGGGAGAAGGACTTGCCGCAGGACCCAGGCAGCCCCGTCAATGCCACCCAAAACACCAGCCCAGCTGCCTTCAGTGAGGAGGAGGCGGGGAAGGGGGAGAAACTCCAACCAGCTGAGTGGCTTAGGTGGCAGTTTAAACCCCGCCGCCATCAATGCCACTGCTTCCCCTGCCGCCACCTCCCCAGCGCTCCATCTGCACCCACCCAGTCCGAATGGCTGGGTGAGAAAAGGATGTGCCGCAGGACCCGGACGGCCCTGTCAACGCTGCCTGAGACACCAGCCCAGCTGCATTCAGTGTGGAGAAGGTGGGGAAGTGGGAGAGACTCCAATCAGCTGAGTGGCTCAGGTGGCGGTTTGGGTGTGGGGAGTTTGACAAGTCGCAGCATAGGGAGGGCTATCTGTTCTGGGGGCGGGCATGAAGTTTCCGGGGCTCGTATTTCTGTAGTGACGGGTATGGGGCAATATGGCGGGAACCGAGGGGCATATGGAGAAGGAGGGACCAATGTTTGTTATCGGTCCCTCGTTGCAGCCCCCCTGTTCGATCTCTGGTTCCCGGTGAGCACGTTCGGAGTGTCCCCTCCCTTAGGCTGTTGTTGGTGAATGCCAGGTCAGTTTGCAATAAGTCTCCCCTTCTATGTGATGCAATTTTGTAGTAGCAGGCCAACCTGGTTTGCATCACCGAAACCTGGCTGACTCCTGAGGATGGGGTCCCTGTATCGGAAATCTGTCCAACCAGGTTTGGGATGTGGCACCAGCCTAGGGGTGAGGGGAAGGGCGGTGGTGTCACTATTATAGCCCAAGAGTCACTTGGGGTTATCAGGGCCACCACACCATAGGTGCAGCACTGTGAGCTGCTGCTGCTTCGGGTTGGCCTTAAGGGTCAGTGGGGAATCCTACTCCTGTACCTGCTCCCTTGCAGGGTAGCAGATTCCTTGCCCGATGTGCTCGAGTCGGTCACGGCATTGGCATTGGAGCTCCTGGGGCTTATGGTCCTGGGAGACTTCAATTTGCCTTCATTGGGACAATACTCTGAGGCCGCCCAGGAGTTCATGGCTACCATGGCAGCCGTGGGCCTGACTCAAGTAATTCAGGGCCCTACCAGGGGCAGTGGGCACTCCCTTGATTTGGTTTTCCTGTCAGAGCAGTGGCTGAGTGATCTGCATTTACAGCACATAGGGACTATGCCAGTACCATGGTCAGATCACTATCTGGTGACCCTTGACTTTCAGGGAACGACACTTCACAGCAGGGAGGCAGGACCGATTAAATTGGCCCGACCCCAGCGACTGATGGATTCTGAGAGATTTTAGATGGAGCTGGGGTCGTTTCCTCCAGATCGACTGCATGATTCATCCGAGACCATAGTTACTCTTTGGGACAAGAAAGTGATGTGGGTCTTGGATACAATTGCGCCACTGTGGCCTCTCCCTTCCCACAGGCAGTGTAGGACTCCCTGGTATACAGATGAGTTAAGGGAGCTGAAGCGGGCAAGGAGATGCCTAGAGCACCGTTGGGTGAAGACCTGGAGTTAGTGTAACCAAACATGAGTTAGAGCCGCTATCAGAGACTATCTCATGGTGATGAGGGTGGTGAAGCGCCAGTACTTCACCTCGCTCATCGCCTCTGCTGATTATCGTTCAGTTGCCCTTTTCCAGGTTGCCAGGTCCCTCCTGGGTAGGGGGGTGCCAGGGCCTGGGTGGCAGGGTTCAGCTGACAATTTTTGCAGACCATCTGGCAGAGAAAGTTACTTGCATTTGCTCAGGATTTTATCCCAACGTGGAGTTATATCACCTAAAGAGGGCCGGAGCAGAGTTCTAGCCATGTAATCTGGGATCAGTTTGATCCAGTTGCCCCTGATGAAGTGGACAGGCTTCTTGGAGCTGTTCGGGATGCCACTTGTTTATTGGACTGCTGCCCGGCCTGGCTGGTTAAAGCGGCCAAGGCTACAGCAGGCAGCTGGGTCAGTGCGATGGTTAATGCCTCCTTGTGGGAGGGGGTGTTTCTGGCAGTTTTCAAACATGTGGTAGTGCACCCCCTCCTGAAAAAGCTATCGCTCAACCCCACAGTTGTTTTAAATTTTAGACCTATCTCCAACCTTCCCTTTTTGGGGAAGGTTTTGAAAGAGCAGTGGCTTGGCAGCTCCAGGGGGTACTGGACAATACGGATTATCTGGACCCGTTTCAGTCAGGATTCAAGCCCAGTTTCAGTACTGAGACTGCATTGGTCGCTCTTTTGGATGATCTCTGAAAGGAGCGGGACAGGGGCAACTCCTCTGTGCTTGCTCTTCTTGACCTCTCAGCGGCTTTCAATACCATCGACCACGATATCCTTCTGGGCCAGCTTCAAGGATTGGGGGCACAGGGCAATGTTTTGTCCTGGTTTCCTCATTTCTGAGGGACCGGACTCAGTCAGTGTCCTTAGAGAGTGAGCTTTCCAGCCCTAGGCCACTCCCTTGCGGGGTTCCACAGGGCTCGGTACTCTTGCCTCTGTTGTTCAACATCTACATGAAACTGCTGGGTGAGAGCATTCGTTCCCATGGGAGAGGTATCACCAGTACGCTGATGATACCCAACTGTACATCTCAGCCCATGGGGACCCAAGTGATCCAGTCAAAGTCCTAACCGGGTATCTTGAGGCTGTTCAGGTCTGGATGGGGGACAGCGGGCTTTAGCTGAATCCTGGCAAGACTGAGTGGCTGTGGGTTCGGGGGGGCATGTTATCCTGGAAGCTTCAATCTTTAGTTCAGGATGGGGCAATGTTGCCTCAGACAGACCCGGTGCGTAACTTGAGGGGCCTCCTGGACTCGCGGCTGCTGCTTGATGAGCAGGTGGCAGTTGTGGCTAGGAGGGCCTTTGCGCAGCTTCATGTCAACTACCAATTACACCCGCTCCTGGACCGGGACTGCTTCCTCATGGACACTCACACTCTGGTCACCTCCAAATTGGATTACTGTAATGTGCTCTACATGGGGCTGCCCTTGATAACTATTCGGAGACTCCAGCTGGTACAGAACGTGGCTGCCCAGGTGGTGATGGGGCAGGGGCATTATGCTTACACCTCACCGTTGCTTCGGGAGCTTGTTGTGTTCTAAGGGTTTTACCTTCCACATGGATTACAATGTATCTGAACCAATGTAACCTTGCCTATAGCAACAATGTAACCTTCAGCTGTATCATATGAACCCTGCATGAGGACGTGAGCTAATGACCACCAGCTGGCAGCAGCGAGCGTCCAAGCTCTATTGGTCAGAACTCATCAAAGGCAACAGCGCGGGAAGCTTTCCCGCCACCACCTACACCTGGACAAGAAGGGCGTGACTCGCAATGACGTCACGCAGGCAGTAGCCAATGGGCTACTATGGCACCACGTTCAAATGTATTACTGCAGTATATAAAGAGCTATCGATCCGCCATTACCTCATGTTCCCTCTGCCCACGATGCAATAAACCTGAGTTAACCCAGCCCAAGGCTGTGTCCTGTGTCTTGGTTTTCATACACTAAATTGGCGACGAAGGTGGGATTAATGGATCCCCAAGGAGCAGCCAGAGCGCAGGGCGGGTTCAACATCACCAAACCGCAAGACTGGGAGCTGTTTGAGATGGACTTCCATGCGGCACTGGTGGAGCTCAAAGTCAAGGAAGACGATGAGGAGACGAAGAGGGCCATCCTCACCAGAATGCTCGGGATGGACACCAAGCGGACACTGGTGGGCATTATCACTCCGAAGAAGGTGAGCGAATTCAAGGCGGCCGACATCATGAAGCTGCTACGGGAGCGTTTCCGACCCGCGAGGGCGATGTTTCCCGCTCGGAGCGCGTTTTGGAGGCGAGTCCAAGCGCCGGACGAGTCGGTTGAGGCATTCGTGGCCGCCATGAGGGTAGCCGCCGTCCCCTGCAAATGGGACAATATCCAAGAAATGGCCCTCAGGGACGGCGTGCTGTGCG
The DNA here is from genome assembly GCA_035047345.1 of Bradypodion ventrale. NCBI lineage: Eukaryota > Metazoa > Chordata > Lepidosauria > Squamata > Chamaeleonidae > Bradypodion > Bradypodion ventrale. Next base: position 285,403,472 of record JAWDJE010000004.1, read on the forward strand.
GCCTGAAAGACAAGGAGGTGCAGCGCAGTTTGATGAACAAGGAGCCGCCACCCACGCTGGCAGAGGTCATTGAGGCCGCAGAAGCCGCAGAGTCCACGAATGCCGGTGTGGACGAGATGCACCAGTGGCGTGAGTGGCGTCCCAGAGCCGGCAAAGCGGAAAAATCGGTGCACGCAACTCGACGGGCCTCAAAATCGTCCTCGGAAGGCAGCGACGGCGAGGAAGTCCAGAAGGTCCGAAAAGGGGGGCGCCGCTGCGATGGCTGCGGAGCGGCCCACGAGCGCGCGAGGTGCCCATTTAGAAAGGCCGAATGTTACACCTGCGGCCGGCGGGGGCACATCGCCAGGGCATGCAGAAAACGAAAGGAGGGCCGGAGGCAGTCATCAGACCGTTCGACCAGGCCGGACCGTCCAGCGAGGTCCAAAGATGGCGCCCAGACCACGAAGAAGCAGGACGGCGTGGGCCGCGTCTCGGACGGCAGCGAGGACGACGCCCCAGTGTTCAGCGTGTCCGCGGGACAGTCCCATTACTTCGTTGAGGTACTAGTACAAGGGGCCCCTATCAGGATGGAAATTGACTCGGGGTCCTCCTATTCCATCATTCCCCAGAAAGAGTTCTTGAAAATCGACCCCCACGTGCGGCCCAAACTTAAAACTTTGAGGTCCACGCTACGTGATGTACAGGGAAACAGCATTCCGGTGTTGGGGGTCGGGAAATTTCAGGTTAAGTTCAGGAGACATTCTGCGGAACTGCCCCTAGTTGTCCTCAAGGGGGGAAGTTGTAGCCTCCTAGGAACACAGTGGTTTCAGCCTTTGGGCCTGTTCATAGGGGGAGTACATTCAGTGGGGGTGGATCCAATACAAGCGGTGTGCGATGCGCACCCCGCCGTTTTTGAAAAAGGACTTGGAAAATTCAAGGGACCCCCCGTAGCCTTCGACCTAGACCCGGAGGTCCGCCCGATAAGACTCAAACCGCGCAGGGTGCCTTTCGCACTAAAGGACAAAATAGAGGCGGAACTGGACAAATTGGTGGGCCAGGGGATTCTTATTCCTGTTGATTCCGCGGAGTGGGAAACTCCAATTGTAACAGCTCTGAAGGCTAACGGGGAGGTGCGCATTTGCGCTGATTATAAGTGTACAATTAACAAGGCGATTCGCCCTAATGCATATCCGGTGCCAGTGGTCAGCCACCTTTTGGCCAGACTAAATGGGGGAAAGTGTTTCGCTAAGCTCGACCTGGCACAAGCCTATCAACAACTCCCCGTAACTCCCGCCACGGCCGCGGCACAAACGATAGTCACACACAAAGGAGCGTTCCAGGTGTCGCGTTTACAGTTCGGCGTGAACTCGGCACCCGGTCTTTTTCAGTCGCTTGTGGAACGCCTCCTGAAGGGGCTGGAGGGGGTGTTACCTTATTTTGATGACGTATTGATAACAGGGGGGAGTGAGGCCGAACTGGCAAAGAGATTGGATAAAGTGCTAACTGTGTTCGAGAAAGCGGGGCTGAGACTGAGGAAGGACAAATGTGTTTTTTTCGAAACCGAGGTCGAGTTTTTAGGGTTTCGGATCACACCCGAGGGTATTAAGCCGTCCAAATCCAAAGTAGAAGCCATTAAGAAGGCCCCTCGCCCCACATCCAAAACCGAACTACAGTCATTCCTGGGGCTCCTCAATTTTTACCATACATTCCTTCCGCGGAAAGCCTCCGTGGCCGAACCGCTTCATCGGTTACTTAAAAAGGAGGAGACATGGATGTGGGGTGACGAGCACGAGAAGGCGTTCAACGAACTAAAGCAACTTTTAACATCGGACGCAATCCTTACGCACTTCGACCCCAAACGGCCGGTGGTCTTAGTCTGTGATGCATCACCGGTGGGGGTGGGGGCGGTGCTTTGCCACGTGTTGGATGACGGTCGGGAGGCCCCAGTTGCGTTTTATTCAAGGTCCCTGTCCCAAGCAGAGCGAAATTACGCACAAACCGACAGGGAGGCATTAGCAATAGTAGCGGGGACCAAAAAGTTTCACGATTTTCTGTATGGCCGCCCGTTCAAAATCGTGACGGATCACAAGCCCCTGTTAGGGATTTTCACGGCAGGCAAGCCCACGCCGCAGATACTATCCCCGAGAATGTTGCGATGGGCCATTTTTCTTAACGCATACCAACACGAGTTGGAGTACCGGCCCGGAAAAGAGATCAGCCATGCTGATGCACTTTCGAGATCCCCTTTGCCCTTGTCGGACGACCAAAAAGCCAGAATAGGAAGAGACCGCCAGGTGTTGCTAATCGAGGTTTTAGACGAACCCCCAATAGTACCAGCCGATATAGCGAGGGCGACAGGCAAGGACAGAACACTGGGGAAAGTTAGCTCATGGGTGCAGAAAGGGTGGCCAGCATCGTCCCCAAGCAAGGAATTCGACCCCTTCTTTCGGAAGAAGCTAGAGTTGTCCCTAGAAAGGGGGTGCCTGTTGTGGGGCCAACGGGTGGTGGTCCCAACACCCATGCGGCCGAGAGTTCTCAAGCTGCTGCACGTCAGCCACCCGGGCATCGTTCGCTCAAAAGCGCTGGCCCGCAGTTACTTTTGGTGGCCACAGCTGGACGAGGACATTGAGCACATGGTCGGCACTTGTGAGGCGTGCCAGGGGTCCCGACCAGAGGCGACCCGCCTCCCGCATAGGGAATGGGACACAGCGAGGGGGCCATGGTCCAGAGTGCACGTAGACTTCGCTGGCCCTTTCCGAGGAACCATGTTTCTCCTGGTGGTGGATGCATTCTCAAAGTGGCTGGAGGTCATTCCGGTAAAGAGCACGTCCTCCGCCACTACAATTAACCAACTTCGGAGAGTCTTTTCAACGTTCGGGTTACCCGACACTTTAGTCAGCGATAACGCGAGTTGCTTCACCTCCGCAGAGTTCGGGGCATTCATGGAGGCGAATGCCATTCGGCATGTCACGTCCGCGCCGTTTCACCCGGCCACGAATGGCCAAGTGGAACGGTTGGTGCGTACAACAAAGGACGCGCTTCGGCGCATGGGCCCCGGGGACCTGAATCACCAAGTATGTCAGTTCTTATTAGCGTATAGGGTGACCCCCTTAGCGTCAGGTTACTCGCCGGCAGAGCTATTGATGCGGCGAAAACTGACTACACTCCTGTCCAGGCTGGACCCCACAAGAATTGAGGATAAAGGAAAAAACGTGGGGCTGGCAGTCTCGAAAGGTTTCGCCGCCGGCGACCCTGTTCATTGCAGGAACTATGCCAGCGCGGGGCCAGCCTGGGTACCGGGGACGGTTGTAGAGCAGACGGGGCCAGTGTCGTACCGGGTCGAAACCCACACCGGTCTCCTCTGGAGGAGGCACGCAGACCAACTGAGGCACCGAGTAAGTGGGCCAGTCAGTGAGGATCGCCATCAAGATTCAGCGTTAGGGTTCTCCCCCACCCGCTTAACCCAAGGGGGAGACAGCAGCGGACAACAGTCCCAAGCAAGGGGGGAAGGAAGAAGCAGCGGCCCCGAATCATATCCTTTTGATAGACAAGTTCCATCAGAGGCCGGGGAAGGGGGAGAAGAGTTCGCGACCGCTGCCCCCGAATGGAATTTTGGTTTTGATTTAGCAAACCGGGGGGGTTTTCAGGAGTGTTCCCCCACCCATCCAAGCGAGAAGAGGGGTTTTTCGTTAGCCCCCAGTGCCCCCGGTTCCCCCCTAAGTAAGAGCACACCTCCCAACAACGCCGCGGAGCCGCGGCAAGGCACTAACGAGTCTCCCTCTCAAATCACAGGACAGGAAACCAGGGGACAAAGAGAAGGTAGCAAACCCGGGGAGAGGCAGCCCGCATCGAGACCCCAGCGTGTTCGAAACAAGCCATCTTGGCTAAGAGATTTTGTCTCCTAGGGGGGGGAGTGTCTAGAAGCATGGGCTCGAGACGTTGTCTCGTCCTAGGGGGGAGGGATGTTGTGTTCTAAGGGTTTTACCTTCCACATGGATTACAATGTATCTGAACCAATGTAACCTTGCCTATAGCAACAATGTAACCTTCAGCTGTATCATATGAACCCTGCATGAGGACGCGAGCTAATGACCACCAGCTGGCAGCAGCGAGCGTCCAAGCTCTATTGGTCAGAACTCATCAAAGGCAACAGCGCGGGAAGCTTTCCCGCCACCACCTACACCTGGACAAGAAGGGCGTGACTCGCAATGACGTCACGCAGGCAGTAGCCAATGGGCTACTATGGCACCACGTTCAAATGTATTACTGCAGTATATAAAGAGCTATCGATCCGCCATTACCTCATGTTCCCTCTGCCCACGATGCAATAAACCTGAGTTAACCCAGCCCAAGGCTGTGTCCTGTGTCTTGGTTTTCATACACTAAAGAGCTGCACTGGCTGCCAGTGTGCCTCCGGGTACAATTCAAGGTGCTGGTTTTAACTTTTAAAGCCCTACATGACAGTGGACCAGGATGCTTATGGGACCGCATCTCCCCAAGGTTTTCTACCCATCCTATGAGGGCAGATCAGAGAGGCTCTATGGTGGTCCCCTCGACAAGAGAAGCTCACTTGACGGGGACCAGGATAAGAGCCTTCTCAGTGTTTGCCCGGGCCCTGTGGAACCTCTTACCATCAGAATTGCACCTCCAGACAGAGCTGCTCAATTTTAGAAAGGCCCTTAAGACCTGTCTTTGTAGGCGGGTGTGGGATCCGTCATGTGGTACCACCCAGGCCCACTGGCTAGTTTAGCTGCCTGGGCTCTTCTGTGATCTGTCAGTAGTGTCAGTATAGTGTTTTTAGTATATGCTGGTTTTATGCTTTCATGTATTGCTTTTATCTTTTAACTTGTACTTCTTAAGGGGTTAGGGGTTATACTTCTTAAGGGGTTATTGTTGGGTGTTTTTAGATGTTTTATGACTGTTTTTGTATGCATTTTTATGGATTATATGGAGAAGGCTTCTTGTTGTAATGGAGCCTTCTCCTTTCTGCTGTTAGTCACCCTGGGTATCTAGTTTAAACTGCAGCTACCTAAGTTGCTATTTCCACTACAGTCAAAATAGTTATTCTTTGCAATTTCCTGTTTGTCATATTACTTCTCTTCAGCCAATGATCAAATAAACTCTTGCTATTTTTCTGTTTTTCCTGCCTAATTTTCTAGTTAGTGTTTTAACAGGCTCAGCATTGTAGGGTGTCCCCCCATCCTTCTCTTTGACCTGTTCTGACTTTCAATCTTTAGGCTTTTGGACTTCATTCCACTGCCACTGCTGCACAATTTATTGGAAATGAATTGAACACTGCAAAAAATATTAACAAAGTTCAGCAGTTCACCAAATTTAATGTTGAAAATCCTATAACATATGATTATAAATATGTCTTGGATTGGTGTGTAGTCCATGGATGCTTGCATAAAAGCTTTCAATTTCCTATTCTTCAACATCTGTAGTTGGAGCATAGACTAAAACAGTGGTTCCCAACCTAAGACCCATGAGCCAGATGCAGCCAACAGCACCATTTCATGTGACCCCCACCCCTCCAAGGGCATTGGAGAAACAAAGTGGCCACCCCTTTGAAGCAATTGGGACAAAATTACCACCCCCATCATGCATGCAGGGAAAAATGGCTGTCTGACCATTGAAGCTGACTGAGAGAGTGTGACCCAGGCCCTGGCTTGAAAAGATTGGGAACCCCTAGACTAGAATAATGGTTATGTTGCTAGGCTTACCAATTTTACTTTTTAAAAAATGTAGCAGAAATGGATGGCTGCTGCACGCTTTGCTGTCCCCGCCCCTGAGGCGCGGGCACAGTGACAAGGCAGGGGGCATGGCTGGCTGTCCTTTATAAGGGGTGGCTCAGCCAACGGTCCCCCTCCTTGCAATTTGGCTGGTCCTGGGCGCGATTGCTCCACCTTTGCCAGCCTTCGCCAACGACTCGCCTTGCCCAGGAATGGGCCCGACGAGCCGCGCGGTTCTTTCAGCGGCCACCAGCTGCACACTACTACCCCGAGCCGGCTGGCTCGGGGCGCATTGTATGCTGCCACACCGGCTTGCGGCATGGTCGGCCTTGGCGCCTGGCTTTGCCCGGGAGCGGGCTTCGCCTGGGCGTTCCCCCCACCGCTGGTGGTGCCGTCCTCACCCGGGAATGGGCTCGAGCTTCCGTGCCACCGCCCGCTCTACCTGCGGCCACATGGTACCTAGAAAGAGACCCGCACAGGCAGCCTGTACAGGCACGTGGCATGCGTGCACTCCAGCCCAGCCCGCGCCTCCCTCTTCACCTGGGAATCGGCTCACATCGCCCCCTGCTCGCAGGCCCACCCTCTCATCTGACCGCCCTGGTGACTGCTCCGGCGTCGGTTGAGGGCCAGTTTGTGGCCCTTGAGAGGGCTTTAGGGTTCCTGCCGGTGGCTGGGGCCTCAGGACCGGGGGCCCCAGGACCTGGTGACGGTAGAGCAGTGCCTGGCCAGGCTTGAGACTGCGCTGTTGGCCAGGCCAGTGATGGGTGCTGTGGTGCCTGCTGCTACTTCAGGGACAGGGGCCATGAGCTCAACTGCGTTCATGAGCTCCGATGCCCAACCCTGGTCGGAACCCCCGGTGGGGGCGGCCGTGGGGGTGCAGCTGGTGAGTATGCCGGTCAAGTGAGATCACCGAACACACTCCCTGTTGTTTCGTCAGCGGTCGCTCACCCGTTGCCCCAGCAGAGCCAGGTCGCATGGCCCTGGCCGTTGTCGCAACCTGCGGTGCCTCCTCACCTATTTTGGCAGACCAGGCTGAACAGGGCATTTGGCGCACACCTTATCCCCCGCCCCCGTAGGGCCCGCATGCAGCTGGGCCCTTGCTACCTTACCCAGTGTGGCCTTACAGCCCCCCTACTAATCCCGGGTATCACTCCGTCAACTCCTCGGCTTTGCCGTCTGCGGGGTTGATTCTTCCCTTGGGTGACCATCTCCTCCTGGCAACCAGGGATAAAATCTGGCGCAGGGAGTATGTGGATCTTTTCAGCCTCCTCAATAGGGAGCCTACCCGCGATGAGAAGGACAAGGAGGATGAAAAGGACAAGGAGCTGGCCCGCCGTAGGAAGCCCCCATGTACTTGGGCCAATTGGCTCCCAGCGTACTTGATTTACGCAGTCGTATCCCTGAGGGCGCGGCCTGATTTAGTGATCCCCCTTTTCCAGTACCTCGACATCATTTATCGAGTGTACGTTGACTTCCCTAGCACTGCATGGCTAGCATACGATGAGGAATTTCGTATGCGCGGTGCCTTACACCCGGAGATGCGTTGGGATGAACCCAACCAGCTCCTGTGGTTGTACTATATGACGCCCTCCCACCCTGCCACGGGTGATCGCTACCATTCTGGCCACCCCGTGCAATGGCCTGGCCTTGAACTTCGGGACGTGTCTGGCTTTAAACGTGTCCGGTGTGCTTCGGGATCTCATGTTCCTTGAATTTTTCCCCATTTTAGGCTCCCTTCTCCTCTGGGGCAAGGCGTGGTCCAACTCAGTTGTACATTTTTGGTGCGACAATGTGGCTGTGGTCCATATTGTCAATGCACAGACTTCCCGGTCCCCTAGGGTTATGGGCATGGTGTGCCATTTTGTTTTGTGCGCTCTTCGCCGCAACATTTTATTTAAAGCCAGACACGTCCCAGGTATCAATAATGATGTTGCTGATGCTTTGTTTCGCTGCCTGTACCGCTCCCTGCAGTGATGTGGAGTTTTGGCGTGTAGAGGTGAACCGGGCCATAGGGCTTTCTTTAGCTCCTGGCACCTGCAAGGCCAATGCGTGTGCCCTCTGCGCGTTCGAAGAGTTCCGCCACGGGTCCAGCCTTCCTATGGATTAGCCTGCCCCTGTTGACCACTTACTCCAATTTATGGTGGTTCTGCATTGTCGAGGTTTGGCTCCCCGGACTATTGCCAACCGCCTATCCGCCTTGGCTTTCCATGCGAAGGTCAACGGCCTCCCTGATACTACGACTGATTGTAGGGTGTGCAGGGTACTCGAGGGTTGGACGTGGGAACGTGGCCCGCTTGGGGACACGCGCCGACCCATTTCTCCTTCGATACTCCGGCAAATGTCGGAGGTTTGGCACCAGGTTTGCAGGGATCCTTACCAGGTGCTCCTTTTCTGCTCTGCCACCACCCTCACCTTTTTCGCAGCCCTCCGGGTCAGCAAGCTGGTGGTGGGGTCAGTGGGGGATTCTTCTCGTAGAGCCCTTGAGCTGGATGACGTCAGGGTTTGCGCTGATAGGGTGCACATCACAGTTCGCTTCTCTAAAACTGACCAGGTGGGCAGGGGCAGTGTGGTTACTCTGCTCTGGTGTGGTGATTTGGCTATTTGCCCGGTGGTGGCGCTTGCTGCCTTTTTGGCTGTTTGCGGCCCGGCCCAGGGTCCCCTTTTCTGACACTGCAATGGTTCCCCGCTGACCAGGTTCCAGTTTTGGAAGGTCACAGGCTCAGTGTTGGCCAGGTTGGGGCTTGCTGGTGTACGCTTTGGGACCCACTCCTTCCGCATCGGGGCGGCTTCTACTGCCGTGGTACAGAATTACCTAGCGGCTGACATCCACTCCTTGGGGCGCTGGGGTTCTGATTGTTTCAAGGTCTATGTGCACCCTCTCCAGCAGTAGCTCCTCGCTCGTTCCCCCTTTTTCTCTTTCTTTTGTTTCAGACATCGAGTGTCTACATGCCCCGAGGAGGGTTTGGATCATCGGGCATAGTTATGTATATTGGGCTGCCTGCCATGCGGCTTCCACCTTGTGCGGACCTCACCTCGGTGTTGGTGCCATTGCCTCGCTCCGTTGGTTCGGCTACAGGGGGTGCGTTGGAGTCATCTGTTGCTGCTGGTCAGGTCTATGATGGGTCAATGCCCCCGGAGGTCCTGGTTTTACACCTGGGTGGCAATGATTTGGCTCAAGTACCTTGTCTTTGCCTCATTTGTGACATTTGCAGGGACTTGGTGTTACTGGCTCGGTCATGGCCAGGTGTCCGGATTATATGGTCCCAAATGGTCCCACGGATGTCCTATAGGGGCGAGGTGAATGCCTCTGCCGTGGGCCGAGCCCATAGGTCGGTGAACCTATGGCACACTTCCTTTATGCCCACGCAATGGGGTCTGTGGTTCCTCACCCCCTGATAAGCAGGCAGGATGAGCGCCTGTACAGGAGTGACGGGGTGTACTTGTCAAGCCAGGGCTTGGATCTCTTCCTAGCAGCACTGCAAACGGGCCTATTGACCGCATGTGCGGTTGGGCCGGGGTGTTGAGTCGCTTACTCTGCCCCAGGGTGTGGCTGTGTGCTGGTTTGTTGCTAGGGCGTGGAGTCTCTTACTCCGCCCTGGGCGTGGCTGTGTGATGGTTGGGGTGGGGCGGGAGTCACTTACTCCTCCCCATGTGGCGGATAGCACTGGTAAGGGGCAACTGCATTAGTAATTAATAAGGCAAGGCAATTGGCTGGCCATCGGGAGGACAAGGTTAACCAGATTTGTATGGCCAGTCAACTTGCTGAGATAAGTTGCAGCTGAAAGGGATCAATGACATGCTGATGAGGAACCATGTTGTTGACGGAAGCTTATACCCAGTTGCCGCTGCAACAGGTGCTTTTAGTTAGTGATTTAGTTATAGGTTTCAATTTGCCCCTTGCCAGTTCTATTTTGGCCCGTTTGATCCTTAACCATCGTTAAGGTAGGCCTATTTGATTATCAATAAAAGTGGCCCAACTTTCATCCATAAATTATGTGTCCATGTCATTATTGGGGTGTGGGTACAGCAATGGATGTGCGGCGCCAAAATGGCCGCTGCATGCTTTGCTGGCCCCGCCCCTGAGGCGCGAGCAAAGTGACAAGGCAGGGGGGCGTGGCTGGCCACCCTTTATAAGGGGTGGCTCAGCCAACGGTCCCCTTCCTTGCAATTTGGCTGGCCCCAGGCGCGATTGCCCTCCACCCCCTCCCTTAGGTCACAGTGTGACTCATTTGGTTGCTTCGGGGCTGAGTGGGAATTTTTGGCGGGACCTGATTGGCACCTTGGTTCTCATTTTTTTGCCCTCTCCACACTGTCTACCGACAAGCGACTTACGGGGTCTTTCTTGTGATGCCTTTGGTCACTTTGGCGGATAGCACTGGTAAGGGGCAACTGCATTAGTAATTAATAAGGCAAGGCAATTGGCTGGCCATCGTGAGACCAAGGTTAACCAGATATGTATGGCCAGTCAACTTGCTGGGATAAGTTACAGCTGAAAGGGATCAACGGCATGCTGATGAGGAAGCATGTTGTTGACGGAAGCTTACACCCAGTTGCCGCTGCAACAGGTGCTTTTAGTTAGTGATTTAGTTATAGGTTTTAATTTGCCCCTTGCCAGTGCTATTTTGGCCCATTTGATCCTTAACCATCGTTAAGGTAGGCCTATTTGATTATCAATAAAAGTGGCCCAACTTTCATCCATAAATTATGTGTCCGCGTCGTTATTGGGGTGTGGGTACAGCAAAGCAATAAGCAGGATGACCGGCATGCTACTTTCACATTGCAATGACTAACTGAAATGCATTGTTTTTCAATAACCATAAAGGGAACAAAATACTTTTTAACAATAACTTTTCAAACTTCTCTACCAAGACAGATGAATGATTTGACACAGTATAAGCTGGTTTCTAGATCTTGCAGTAGTTTTTTGCACTGTATGTTTCAGAATCACCTAGCCAATGTTGACATTGGTCATGCAGGTTGGAGGATTCTGGGAAACATAGTCCAGAAAGTAGTATTTCCAAGCTCTGTCAGCCTCCTATGATTCTCAGTTGTTCAGACAGTGATCTCTGAATTGCGTTGCTGCTCTGTGTGATTCATTCTTCTGGAAATTGGAGAGTTTGGGAAACCCTTTTCATTTCCCTAGCTATTTTTATTTGCCATTTTACATATTAGGTTTAGGTTTTTTAAATAGTACAGTTTCTTCCTGCATCTGTCCTTCCCCTAATATTTGCCTGTCTGTTTCTGCATTTCAAGTACTATTTTTGATTTCTAATAGTCTTCAGGGGAAAAAATACAGCTGTCGTTCCATGATTAAGTATATTCCATCAGTTAAACAGAAATCTTCATCCGAGTAGCTTTATTCCTATCATCTTTGCTCAGGGTTTTTATTTTTATGCAGAAAGCGGGGATGTTTTCATATTGTGAAGAAAATACATACTGAAAATTTGTTAGGCTTTCCCTAAAAAAGTACCTACCCTGGGGGGTTCAGGCGTTCACAGGTTTTCTCGCTATGCAAAGCATTTTGAAGCATGTCAATAAATTGTACATATATGTTATGCTTCAAGAGAAAGCAAGAATTAAATAGAACTGCTGCTAAAAATGTAATGCAAGAGAATAAAATATGTATGAAATTATGTAAATACACTGGAAAATGTCTTCCAGCAAAACTTGTCTACTAGTTTTCTGAAGGCATGCCAACCTCAAAATAAAAGCCACATTGAGTAAAATGTTCAGACATCTGGTTACCTTTCCTTAATGTTCCAGGAAAATATTCTGTATCTAGTTTAAACTGCAGCTACCTAAGTTGCTATTTCCACTACAGTCAAAATAGTTATTCTTTGCAATTTCCTGTTTGTCATATTACTTCTCTTCAGCCAATGATCAAAGAAACTCTTGCTATTTTTCTCACTGTTTTTCCTGCCTAATTTTCTATTTAGTGTTTTAACAGGCTCAGCATTGTAGGATGTCCCCCCCATCCTTCTCTTTGACCTGTTCTGACTTTCAATCTTTAGGCTTTTGGACTTCATTCCAGTGCCACTGCTGCACAATTTATTGAAAATGAATTGAACACTGCAAAAAATATTAACAAAGTTCAGCAGTTCACCAAATTTAATGTTGAAAATTATTTCTCCAGTCATGTTCATGTCACAGGAAATTCTTTGAATACTGAATCTATCTAGGGCAATTTCAACCCGGAGTAAAGTTTAAAAAAAAACCTAGGCTTTACACCATTTCATTCTGCTTTTTGCTACTTCATACAAGCTGTGAGGGGATTTCTGTAGTTCAATTCAGAAGACTAAAAGCCAGAGCGTAGGACATTTTAGAAGGAAATAACTGCAGTATTTGCTAATATTTAATAGCCAGGTTGAAGTTATTGGTATCATTACTCCAGAGGTTGCATGGTATTAATGTGTTGTATTGTTCTGTTGCAGAAAAATACAGGGAAATATGATTCTCTCTAGCAACCAATTCTGATACTGTCCCTTGAAAATTTTCTGAAAATATAGAAGACAAAATCATACACACACAAAAATATTTTGGTACTTAAAGGTAAAGGTTGCCCTTGCTCAAAAACCAGTCATATCTTACTCTAGGGTTCAGTGCTCATCTCTGTTTATAGCCAAAGAACTATAAACATTTCTGTGGACATGTGGCAGGCACGGAATGCTGTTTACCTTCCCTCCAAAGCAGTCCCTATTTATCTACTTGCAATTTCTTGCTTTCGAACTGCTAGGTTGGCAGGAGTTGGGACAGAGATGGGAGCTCACTCCATCATGCGGTACCCAAGAATCAAACTCCGACCTTCCAGTCAGTGAGTTCAGCATCTTAATCACTTGAGCCACTGCAGCCCCTTAGATCTTGTTACTTAGGATTGATAAAATAGCATAAGAGCTGGGGAAAACTGTCAAAATGTTTCTAAAATGTCATGAATGCATTTTAGAAGCAACTTTTTTAAATAACCAAAAGTTATTTATTACACCAAAGCAACAATGGTGTATTAAAATGTACTCCAAAATGTAACTTTGTAATTACTAGTTTAAGTACATGTTGTTCTGAAAGAAATAGTTATAGGTAACCACATTATTTACAATTATTTACTTCCAAAACCTGAGCAAACCTGGTGTACTTTTAATCTCTCTAGAAGGGTTTTGGTTCAGGTTTAACATTTATATACCGTATTTTCCGGCGTATAAGATGACTGGGCGTATAAGACGACCCCCAACTTTTCCAGTTAAAATATAGAGTTTGGAATATACTTGCCGTATAAGACTACCTCTCTTCCAATGCACACCAAATAAAAATTAACCCACACTCAACTCAAAGACGCGCAGCCCTCCGAGTCGAATGGGTAGGTTCTGGTGGAGAGCCAATCCACGCTCACATTCTCCTCCTCGAGGTACAGGAAGATGTGTGCAGCTTGCTTCCCCTTGCTTCATACTCCCCGCACAGAGCAGGGACTCGGCCGCGGCACCCCCCACCATATGCGCCGGACATATGAAGCAAGGGGAAACAAGCTGCAGTTAAGCACCTGTCCTATAAGATGACCCCCGACTTTGGCACAGATTTTTCGGGGTTAAAAAGTAGTCTTATACGCCAGAAAATACAGTAATTACAGAACTAACAGGTACTTAGTGCAGAATCAATATGAAAATGTATAAACTGCACCAATCAACAAGTTACATGACAATAGCTTTTCCATTTCTCATTTGTCCATAGGTTTGTTGCATTGTACTGTTCTGCCCAGTATGTAGTATGAAAGTCAGGTATTCTTAAAAATACTTATTCTTTGCTCTCCAAATTTCTATTGAGATTTTAATTATTGTTTCTGCAGATACTACGTCAGTACAATATATGTCAGTCTGAAAGGTAATTTAGAACTGATTGTTTAAGTTAGACCTGGTTATATATTTTTCTGGTCTGGATTCAGGTCTGCATTTGGAAGTGAAACACGATTAGGTACTTAGGTGGATCGTCTACATCAGGGAATAACCAGAAGGAATTCATCATTGTTTGTTCTCCTGGCTTTTGATACCATTAATTGTGGTATCGTTCTGGGATATTTATCTGGTATGGAGCCAGGAGCACTAATTTTTTCTTTTTCTATGCCTTAGTGATGATGCCAGTATGAAGCAGAATGTGAGAGGCAACTGTGCTGGGGAGAAAACCTCCATTCCACATTCTATTTAGTAAATCAGCTAGAAAATCTGCTCCTTGTAGAAGAGAATGGTTCCATAGCTGAAATCAAAACTGATAAGTTTTTTGAGAGAGTTTTTAGAGTTTTAGAGTCTTAGAGTTTTAGAGCTTTTAGGGGTTAAATGTGTATATGTGGGGTGGGAGTATGTTGATAATTTTGTATAGTTGTATCTTGTTTAGGTTTTGTTGGGTCAGTAAGTGGTTTTTCGATCTCGTTGTTCTGTGCAGGACAATGGCAATAATGCAAGCACGGCGCCAAAATGGCCGCCGCGCCCTTTGCGGGCCCCCCCCCACAGGACAGAGAATCCGGGTAGTTAGGGGCGTGGCCAGCTCCCTTATAAAAGGGGTGGCCACGAGGCAGCAGAGCTGCCATTTTACCTCAGCGACGGAGCGGAGAAGTTTTTTCCCCTGTGTCTCCGTCGCTCTTGAGCCTACCGGGAAGCCTTTTTGGGTAGCGATTCTGCCTTGCTGGCTTCCCTTTGCTTGCCTTCGAAGAAGAAGGCAGCTTCGAGTGCAGCTCGCGCGGTTAGGAGGCGCAACCCAGGTCGGAGGACCGCGGTGCCGCCTCCTCAGCAGCCGCCTTTGCCCGCCCCTGCCGGGGCCGGCGGAATGGGGTCTATTGCCCCTTGGCCCGGAGTGGGCGACCAGAGTGCGGGCGCGGAAGGGGTTCCGGCCCGCGGCCCGCGAGCGGTGGACGCCGCTCCTTCACCTGCCCACCCTGTTGGGCCTACTCCTCTTGGGTCGCAGCCTCTCCCGGGGCCCTCTAGCCTTGGGGGGTGGTGCGGCCCCCTGCCTTGGCAGGTTTATCCACCGACCCTGCCGGTCTTCGGTGCTGGCCAATGGCCATATTCGGGTCCTGGGGTACAGGGACCTGTACCCACGCCTGGACCAGGCGGGCCAGCCGGCCCTTGGCCCCAGGTCAACGTGGAAGTTAGGCGGGGCCCCCCTCCTTTGGGGTTCCTTTTGAGGCGCTGTCGGCAGGAGGACAACAGCCGACAGGGAGGGTTGAGCTGCTGCAGGCGCGTGGCGCGGTTTCGGCCACTGCCTCGCAGCTCCCCAGCCAGCAGCCAGGTGCAGGTCCCCCGATGATGAGCTCTACGTCGGTCGTGAGCTCCGACGCCCTCAGTGGGCCGGAACCCCCGGTGGGGGAGGCCCGCGGGGGTGCGGCATGTGAGTATACGGTGTAAGCGAGTACATCCACACACATTCCCAATATGGGGGGGGCTTTCCAATGGCCTTGGCCTCGCGCGGGTGGTGTGGCGGTGCACCCGCTGACGCCTCCCCGGCGATGACAGCTAACACCCAGGGCCCCGTGGTGGGGGGTGTTCCCTACCCTTAGGGGAATGTTTTGGGTGGTCGGGTTGGTCCAAGCCCCTATTCCTTACCGATGAGTGACTACTTGGCACAGGCCGCCAGAGGGTAAATTTGGCGGGGGGAGTACGTGGATATCTTCTCACTCCTAAACAGTGTGCCCACCAAGGAGAGAGGGAGGGGCAGAATGAGAAGGATAGTGGCAGGCACGTTGTCGCAAGCCACCAAGTATGTGGGCCAAATGGTTGCCGGCCTGCATCATATGCATGGCGGTGTACCTTAGGGCCCGGCCAGATCTGGCAATTCCGATGGTCCAGTATTTGGACAACGCCTACCGGGCGATGGTTTACTTTCCGGGCCCAGCGTGGTTGGCTTGTGACGAGGAATGCCGTTGGCGGATTTCACCGCGCCCCGAGATTAGGCGAGATGAGCCAGGCCAGAGGCTGCGGCTTTTGTACGTTACGCCCACGCGCCCTGCACCCGGGGAGATATACCATTGTGGGCATGCGGTTCAGCGGGCGGCCCCAGCACAGGTCACCTGCCAGGGGGCGGGGCGGGGGGTTCCAGCCCGCCTGCTGTGCTCAACTTTCTTGTCCAATGGCTCCTTAATGGGAAGACTTGCAAATACAGGCAGGAGTGTCCCACCTGTGTTGGCCCCCATGCGGCCTCTGCCTGTCCCAGGCCTAGAAGGATGCGGGGCAGAGGGTGGGGCGGACGGGGGCTGGCAAGACTGCCGCAGATGGATCTAGTTCACCGAAGGGCTCCCTTCCCATTTAAGGTGGACATGTTGGAGCGTTGGCTCACACGGTACCCGAAGGGAGAGGATGCAGGTTATCTCCTTCAAGGTTCTAGGCAGGGGTTCCGGATCCCTTTCATGGGTAATAGGTTCCCTCAGGATGCCCCCAACCTTTTATCCCTTAAGGGGAGGGAGGAGGTGGCTGCTGCCAGCTTTGACATAGGGTCCATGCGGGCAGGGTCGTTGGCCCTGTCCCTGCACCCCCGTCCCGGGGAGCATATTATTTCAATGATGCCATGCCTTTTGGCTATTCCATTGGGGCTCGGTATTTGAGCGTTTCACCACTTTCCTAGATTGCGCTTTTGTCCGCAGGTCAGGGTCTCGGTCTCTAGCCCATTCCCTGGATGGTTTTATTCGGGGCTGAACGGGGCTGGGACACGTACACACGTCTCCTCAACACATTTCAGACGCTAATGGAGGAACTGGTGTCCCTTTAGCGCCCGAAAAGACCGAGGGCCCATTTCCACAGCTAGTATTCCTGGGGTGGAGAGTAACACGGTAGCGCAAGATTCTAGGTTGCAGCGGGATAAGGTGTCAAGGCTAGTGGCCCTTGTCTCGGTCTTGCTGGCCGAGCGCATGGCATCACTGAGGGAACTTCTGGTGCTATATGGTCACCCCAGTTTTGCTGGCAGGGTCGTCGCACCGGGCAGGGCATTTGCTCTGCGCTGGGGCGACGCCATGGCGGGATTATTCAGGCCCCACCTCAGGCTCAGATTCACCCGGGGTATCGGGGCAGGCGTGCTTGTCCGCCCATAGATCCAGAGGTAGTTCAACGGGGTGTCATTTTGGGGTCTGATCTCCTGGCTCCCCCTTGCTTTCAGATGCAGTCCGATGCCTCAGGATTCCTGGGTTTATGGGATGTACTTCAATTGGAAGTGGGCCTATGGTGGGTGGCCACCATCCTGGGCAGGCAAGGGTGGCCTGCATGGTCTCACGTAGCTGGAATGTTTCCCTATCCTGGGTGCTTTGATGCTATGGGGCAAAGAGTGGGCCAACTCGGTTGTTCAATTTTGGCATGGCAACGCGGCTGTGGTCCGCATCGTCACTGCACAGATTTCCAAATTGCCCGGGGTTGTGGAGCTAGTGCGTTGGTTTGTGTTATGCAACCTGTGCCTCAACGTTCCCTTCAGGGCCAGGCACGTCCCAAGGGTTGATAATGATATTGCTGCTGCTTTGTCCCGCCTGCAGATCTCCCGGTTCCGTGCCTCGGCCCCCGGATGCGGAGGAATTTCCCTTGCCACTCCCGGACGAGAGATGGAACGTTGGCAAGGAGAGGTGAACCGGGCGATTGGCCTGTCACTAGCGCCATGCATGAGTAAGGCGTACCACCACGCATTTAGTTCCTTCAGAGTATTATGTACCTGATTCTGACTGCCAGGAACCTGGCCGATCCCAGTAGCCCATGTTCTGCGGTTCATGGTTTACCTGTATGCCCAGGGCCTTGCACCACGCACCATAGCATCTCAGCTGTCGGGTTGCCTTTTATGGCCAAAGTGGGAGGTCGTGTGGCCAGCACCAATGACTTCCGGGTGAGACATATTTGGGAGGGGTGGGTGCGCGTGCGCGGGCGTTTCCCGGGCGACCGCCACCCCATTTACCCAGGGGTTTTTTACCCAGTTGGCCCGGGGCTGGCCTGGCCTCTGTTTTGATAGATGAGGCAGCCCACTTCATGCGGCTACAACGGTGGCCTTTTTTGGAGCCCTCCGCATCGGCGAGCTTGAGATGCTGAGTAAGGCGGATGCAAGATTTTCCCAGGGTTTTTTACCCAATTGGCCCGGGGCTGGCCTGGCCTCAGTTTTGATAAATGAGGCAGCCCACTTCATGCGGCTACAACAGTGGCCTTTTTGGAGCCCTCCGCATCGGCGAGCTTGAGATGCTGAGTAAGGCGGATGCAAGATTTTCCCAGGGTTTTTACCCAATTGGCCCAGGGCTGGCCTGGCCTCTGTTTTGGAAATGAGGCAGCCCACTTCATGCGGCTACAACGGTGGCCTTTTTTGGAGCGCTCCGCACCGGCGAGCTTGAGATGCTGTATAAGGCGGATGCAAGTTGTAGGGCACTGGAACTCGAGGATGTCTATGTTGCCAAAGACTGGGCCCAGTTGAGGATATGCTCCTCTACGACAGATCAGCACGGCGTAGGCAGTGGTGTAAGACTGCTACGGTGTTCTTTGGCAGACATCTGTCCGGTTATTGCCCTACAGGAGTTCCTGGCACTGCGTGGCATGCACCACGGCCCGTTTTTCTGTCACCAAGATGGGTCTCCCCTTACTAAATTTCAGTTTTGGCAGGTGACAGGCAGAGCCCTCACCAGGGTGGGCCTACCAGGTGCCCGTTATGGCACACATTTATTCCGTACTGGTGCAGCCTCTACAGCAGCTGCTTTTGGGTACTCTGGGGCTGACATACGCAGCATGGGGAGGTGGGGCTCGCAATGTTTTCAGTTTTATGTGCGCCCACTTCCGCCATGAGTACCAATCCAGTCACCTTACCATCTTTTTCTCAATTTTTCTCAATTTTCTTACAGACCCTGGGTGTCGTATTACACCGGTGACAGTATGGCTGGTGGGCCACAGCTATGTGCACAGGGCAGCGCGTTACGCTGCGGCGACAGAGTGGGGACCCCGATTGGGACTGGGTGAACACTCTAGTCTCACATGGCATGGTAAGCCTGGGATGTTATGGCGGGAGCTGCGGCCTTTCCTTTTTTCTGGCCTGAGTGCTGACCCGCCTGACATTCTCATCATCCACCTTGGGGGCAATGATTTGTGCCAGGTCACCGGCTTATCGCTCAAGCATGCGATTTGCGAGGACCTCGCCTACTTGCATTATGTCTGGCCTGTCACAACCCTAGTTTGGTCGGACATTATCCCGCGCCTTTCTTATAGAGGGGGCGTTCACCTCCTGGCCCTTGACCGCGCTAGGCGCACGGTCAACAGGGCGGTGGCGCGGTTTCTTGTCAACAGGGCTTGGGGACGGGTCAGTCATCACCCTGATATTAGTCTACAAAATTCTGACTTGTACGCAGGGGATGGGGTCCATCTGTCGCGAGGAGGTATGGACCTCCTCTTAGGTGATTGGCGAGCAGGCCTGTTGACCGAGCTGACGGTCTGGGTGGGGGCGTCAGGTCTTCTTTGAAGCCCTTCCGTGTGGCGGGTAGCACTGGTAAGGTAAACAGTATGACCCACAAGTATCCGGCAGGTTCGCAATTGACTAGACAACACTAGACAGGAATAAATTAGTTAAACGTTGTCCGGTCAACGACGAACCAGGCGATGGGGTGATGACGATTGCTAACCAGCATGCATCACCCCTGTGATTTCACGGATACGCGTCAGAGGGTGGGGTCATGAGTTAGTTATTGACTACGGTCAACAATTTGTTTGTTGTCAACAAACAAATTGATACAAATTGATACATTGTAACCAATTGCCGTTGGCAATTTTGGGGTGGTACCTTACCAGTGTTACTTCGGCCTGCTTGCCTTAGGAATTATGATTGGTCGTTTTACCAATACAAATTTATAATTCGGACTAGGGCATTGAATCAATAAATGTGGCCCTATGCTGTTATCCACTTTCAATGTTGTCTGTGTCCGTTATTGGGGGGGTGCGCCTGCAATGCAAGCGCGGCGCCAAAATGGCCGCCGCGCCCTTTGCGGGCCCCCCCCCCAGGACAGAGAATCCGGGTAGTTAGGGGCGTGGCCAGCTCCCTTATAAAAGGGGTGGCCACGAGGCAGCAGAGCTGCCATTTTACCTCAGCGACGGAGCGGAGAAGTTTTTTCCCCTCCACCCCCTCCCTAGTTAACAGTGTGATATTTTGGTCGCTTCGGGGCCGGGTGGGAATTTTTGGCTGGGACCCATATTGGCTTCCGGGTCCTGGTTTTTTCGCCCATCCCACACTGTTGCTATGGTTTGATATAGGGGTCTTCCTGTGTTCCTAATGTTGACTTTGGTCACATTGGCGGGTAGCACTGGTAAGGTAAACAGTATGACCCACAAGTATCCGGCAGGTTCGCAATTGACTGGACAACACTAGACAGGAATAAATTAGTTAAACGTTGTCCGGTCAACGACGAACCAGGCGATGGGGTGATGACGATTGCTAACCAGCATGCATCACCCCTGTGATTTCACGGATACGCGTCAGAGGGTGGGGTCATGAGTTAGTTATTGACTACGGTCAACAATTTGTTTGTTGTCAACAAACAAATTGATACAAATTGATACATTGTAACCAATTGCCGTTGGCAATTTTGGGGTGGTACCTTACCAGTGTTACTTCGGCCTGCTTGCCTTAGGAATTATGATTGGTCGTTTTACCAATACAAATTTATAATTCGGACTAGGGCATTGAATCAATAAATGTGGCCCTATGCTGTTATCCACTTTCAATGTTGTCTGTGTCCGTTATTGGGGGGGTGCGCCTGCAAAGATTTATCTATCTGTCTATCTGATGGCCTGTGGTGGCTCAGTGGCTAAGAAGCTCACCTTGTTATCTGGAAGGCTGACAAGTTGGCAGTTGAAGACCCGGGTACTACATGATGGATTGAGCACCCGTCACTGTCCCACCTCATGGCGACATGAAAGGAGCCTCATTTGGGCGTTCTCTGAGTGGAATTCTTCCACAAAAATCATTTCAACCCAGAATAATTTCTGACACAAAATTATTATTATCAAAACTGATGTCCAGGGGATTTCTAATTGTACATGTCTCCATAGTTCTAGATGTAATGTCCCTGTAGGACCAGTTTTCTTTTGAAAAAAAGCAGCAGCAGATCTGAAAAGTCCTGGGTCACAACAAATAAAAGTTCCCATGTGAGAAAATGTATGGCAAGGAAATAAGATGAATTTATTGAAGACTCCAGTAAGTGGATCAACCAAACTAATCTGAATCACTGACCATCTTCCTATACAGGAGCAAAGTGATATGCAGCTAGACTCTTGAAAAGAGAGAGAAAGGGACAAGAAAGGAGTTTTTGTCCCTTTGGAGCAAGAATAGGGATTTTCTCACCGTGGTTTAGATAGTAGAATGGTAATATGTATGAGCAGAAAGGGTAGTAGAAAGGCTTATCCTTACAAAGATGGGTTGTATTGGAACCCATCTGCTGAAGATTTTGTCTCTAGAAATCCCTTTTTTCAGTCTGGGATTCCTGTACAAGAGAAGATTTTGAAAAAACTGAGCTGTCTTGAGATTTGGTTTGTAACACATACAGGGATTAGAGAGACTTGTGCTGTGGGGGGGGGGGGGGGGGGGCATTACTACCTGTAGGTGATTCTTGTTTGTGAATGGAACTCTTTGGTTGACTTTACATTATTGCAGTTTTGTTATTTCAAATCTTTGCAAAATTCTCTTCACAGTGCTCATTTAGAAAAGGGTCCCACATAACCAAATTACATCTCTTGTTGCAGTCATCTGTGGAAAATATAACTGTCACAATCTTTGCTAGTTTTCATGTGAACAGATGTATTTATTGTTAAGCTTATCATGATTTTTAAATGCTTATCAGTCCTTTTCAGAGATGATTTTTGAAGTGATAATTTGTTAAGGTTCTTTTTGTATCCAGTTTTTGTGGTGTCAAAGTGCATGCCTAAAATTGCAAACCACCTTGAGGAGCCTTTTGAGGGTTTAAGGGTAGTATATAAATCTGTATACCACAGTATCTTTCGTGTTTGGGGAATGAAGAAGCAGAGGAGTGAAGTAGTGAAATTCAGCTCTTTATTAGTGGGGTTTGAACACAGTTTGGATGGGGCAATACTCGGACTTATATACACTATAAACAGTAACAGTAACAAAAATACAACAAGCCCATTGGCTAACAGAGTGAGCACATTTTCGATCCACTTATTTGCATAAGAATGGATACATGAAAAAAGATACATTCTGCTCCTGTCAGAAAACACAGTTAACATGCATAACATTCTTTCCCCCAGGTAAAAACAAAATCCTTTAACCAGGATAGCGGTCTAGTTTCCCTTCGGGGTTGGGATACTTGGCTGAGCCTGCTCAGGGGCTCATAGGATGGGTGACCCAACTGGAGTGAGGGATTGACTAGAGGGGGAGGATTGTATACCCAAATTTAAGCCCTGTTTGTCAGATGGAAGAGCAGGGAATCTCTCAAAACAAAAATCTAATTCTGTGGATGAATAAGACAAATCAGGGTCCCTCCTGTGTGTACTAAGAGTGGAGGGTGACTCCAAGCAAAATTGATCATCATCAATAAAGGAATCCAGAGTGCTAGGCTGGGACAGTGTAGGGGTACACCTGGCCGGAATAGGGGAGCATTCCACAAATTCCCTTTGCAATCGGTTCCTAGAAGACACTTCTGGGTCAATGTTGGCTGGCTGCTGAGTATTACCTCTGCCCCCTGGGTTTAAACGGGTGGCTGCCAACCCTAGCATTGAGTGTCTGTATTTATCTTGTGGGTCCAGTACTCTGGGTCTCAATTGATCCGCGTACCTCCTCCAGATCACACCAGTGGCTGTTTCGATTCAGTAAGAAACAGGACCAGTGTGATCGATCACAAACCCAGGCACCCACGTAGGGCCACAAGCTGCATAACTGTGGCAATGTACAGGGTCTCCAGATGAGAAACCCTTCTGGTGTTGGATTGATATATTTGTGCCTTTGTCCTCTATCCTAGAGGGATCCAATCTGTCCAGCAAGGATGATTGGAATTCTGCAGATGTGAGCGTGGATGCATTGTCGGACACCAGCACATCTGGAAGTCCAAATGCTGCAAACAGCCTTCTTAGGTGCATTATCGTGGTGGCTAAAGTGGTATTAGGCACCCTAATCACTTTCAGCCACTTAGAGAATGAACCCACAATCAACAAAAATAGGGCACCCCTAAATGGACCTGCAAAATCTATGTGCAACCTGGACCACGGGCCCCGAGCAGAATCCCATTCCCGAGAGGGAAGGTGGGATTGCTCTGGGTGAGAGGATTGACAACTGGCACAAGTGCCGACCATTTGTTCTATGTCTTGGATAAGTTGAGGCCACCAGAAGTAGCTACAGGCAAGGGCCTTGGAACGGACAATTCCTGGGTGACTTATGTGAAAGTAGATGTAAAACCTTTTTCCAGAGAGTGACAGGAATGACCACCTGCTGACCCCATAGAAGGCAACCTCGTTCCACTGACAGTTCCAAATGCTTGTGGTGGAATGTTCTGAATTCCTCAGCTAGAGGAGAGACAGGCCAGCCTTTTTGTACCCAAAACATTACTTTAGTCAATGTTACATCCTTGGCCGTAGCCTTGGATATATCTGAGGGGATGCCTGGGGGCGAGTCGAAAGCCTCAATCATAAGGACTTGGTGGTCGCTTTCAATCTCGCAATCAGCTTTCTCGACCCCTTGCAGTGGAGAACTTGATAAGGCATCAGCATGGCAGATGTTCTTGCCTGGCCTGTGCACCAAAGTAAAATCATATGCATTTAGGAAAATTGCCCAACGCAACATCCTTGGGGACAGAATTTGAGGCGTGGGCTTCCCATTCACAAAGACTCCAAGGAGGGGCTTGTGGTCAGTATCTTTCTTAAGAAGCTGATGTAATGGTTCAGCAACTGAGGCTTTGTGATGGAGAAAACCGTGATAGAAGTTTAACAATCCTAGAAATGATTGTAATTCAGCTTTACATTTTGGCCTAGGTGCATTTTGCATGGCCGCCACCTTGGAGTCAGAGGGCATGATACCTTGGGGTGTAATTCCATACCCCAGGAACTCCACTTCCTGTGCCAAAAACACACATTTTTCTCTTCTGAGACATAGACCAGCCCTCTTGAAATGTGAGAGGACTCGATCAAGCCTGGCTGCTAGTTCGGCGGTGTCCTTAGCGGTGATCAGGACATCATCAAAATATGGCAGGAGACAGGGCAAAACTTTTAAAATACGTTCTACAAGAGATTGAAATATTCCAGGGGCTGCATTCACCCCAAATTGTAGTCTAGTTACCTTAAATGCCCCCCTATGCATTACTATGGTCTGGGCTATGGCAGCAGCAGGAGACACAGTCAATTGTTGGTAAGCCTGGGCAAGGTCAAGTTTTGCGAAGCAATTTCCTCCATGCAAGGAGGCAAGAAGGTGGCTTACCATGGGCACAGGATATGCGTTCAGGCGAATAGCTTTATTGATGGTACACTTGTAGTCAGCGCATATCCTGACCTCCCTGTTACTTTTCAAAGCAGTCACTATTGGTGTCTCCCACTCTGCGGAGTCCACTGGCACTAGGATGCCCTGCCCCACCAGTTTGTCCAGCTCGGCTTGTATCTTCTCCTTTAAAGCAAAGGATGGGTCAGATGGTTGGGTCAAGCTCAAAGTCAACAGGGGGTCCTTTGTATAAACCTAAACCCTTTTTGAATACCTCAGGATGTGCAGCACAAACGTCCCAGATTGGGTCAGAGTCTATTGCGTGAATGCCAGAAAGCCAGATTCCCAGGGGCCTAAATCATTGGGTCCCAATAAGACAGTTAGTGCCCTGCTTAACTACAACCAGTAAACAAGAAAGGGAGAAAGGAACACCCCGAAAATAGAAACAAAACTAAGAAAATGAATAAATTTAATGTGTGGTAAACAAGGATAATAATAATAAAGCACGAACAAGCCTATCAGACAAAAGCTAGTAAAACGCAGACACTATAGAAACTAGGCATACACCAAGAGAAAGTCCGAAAGGTACATAGACAACTGTCGAGAAAATAGTATGTCCTAAGTATACAGTATATCAAAATAGTGAAGCCTAGTTATGGAGTCCATGAACAAGTCATAACAAAGTTGAGAATGTCTGAAGGGCAAGTTCCGAAGTAACATGTAAAAAGTTCGTATCATAAATCCATTAGAAGTCCATGTGGACAATCATGTAAAATTCGCAAAATGCAATAAGGACAGCCAGGAGGGCTATGTGAACGTCTAAAGAAGGAATGTGGTAACAACGGGAACAGGTCTAAAGTCAGTATCAAAAGTCCATAAGGAATCCGTGTAGACAATCATGTAACGTACAAGAAGAAGTACGAAATGCAATACAAGCAGCCAGGAGGGCTATGCGGACGTCACCAAAGAGGAACGTGGTGGAGGCAGAAACAGGTCGATATTCTTCCGGTACAGAATATTTCGTACTCTTTGTCAAGATCTGCAAAGGAAACCAAGACCTCAGGTGACAACAGTTATAAACAGGCAACAATAATATGCGAAAAAATAGTTGCATACAAAAGACATATACATACAGAAACAGTAACAAACCAAAAAGGAGTAACAAGTCAAACAGCACCAAATCTGACAAATTTAAAGCATAACAGTAGTACCTGTAACAACGCGCTGGAAATCACCTCAGAAAGAATACTCATAAAGGGTGGGAGCATTAAAGAAGCTGAGAAAATAACAGCTACATATAGTTCCCAGGTAGAGTCATGTGAGATAGATGACTATAATAAGCAATGAAATCATAAGTAAGGAAGAAAAATCTGTTAAAGAGGCAGGAGAAACTGACATACAAACTTAAAGGAAAGCAGAATAATCTTGTTCTGTGTTCAAACCTGTGGGATGAAGAGTGGAAAAACGGTGGATGTAAAATGCTTCACGTTGTAACAAAAAACGTTCCTTATTAATAGAATAAAATTGACGAGGGGAAAAGGATTCTAGTACAGCAACTTTAAGATCAGTGGGAGCGTGCTTCTTGTCAACATAATGAGAAACGAGAGGAGCTGTAACAACGTTATTTCGAATACGCGAAATGTGTTCCCCAAGTCTGGTTTTAAGGGGTCTAGAAGATTGTCCCACATAAGGCAACCCACAAGGACAGATTATAATATACACGATGTCATGTGAATTGCAGTTAGAAAACCGGGAAAGTTGGAGTCTAAAAGTACTACTAGGAATAAGAATTACATCCGTTTTCCACATATAACAACAAAACTTACAGTGTCCGCAAGGATAGTGCCCAACAGGGAAAGCAGAAGAGGTTGTAGAAGAGAGTAGGCAATCGGTTTTGGATAGAATACCGGCAATGGTTCTAGTTTTGCGAAACCCGATCATGGGTTTTTCTTTGCACCCACAACCTCTTCTCCCTTTCTTGTTTACATCTTACACCCTTGCCGCTTTTCCTCCCTCTTAACTACAACCAGTGGCAAGAAGGTGCAAATGTTTTTGAATTTGACCAATAAATTTCCCACCCCCAGGACTGGAATCTGGCAACCTTGCACATCCCGGAGGGAAGTTTTAAAAGATTTGATCTTGGGCCAAGAGGCAGGGGGAATTCTCAAAAACTCCCACTGTGGGATTATGGAAAAGGTAGTACTTGAATCCACCTCCATCTTGAAGGGGACGTCCTACAGGCTCAGGTCTGTGAAGAAACGCTCACTGAAGATGCCCACTTGGCACGGCTCAGGCTCTGGTGACACTTTGGCGATGGACGTTTTGTGGTGATGACTCTTCTTGGACTCAGGTGCTGGAGTTCTTTGCTTTCACTGTCAGCATAATTTAGCAATGTGCCCTCATCGCCCGCAGTTGTGGCATTCTGTGGTGCGGAAGGGGCACTTCCTGCGGTCATGCTGGGCTCTGCATCCATCAGGCTTGCAAAGGAATTTCTTCTCACGATCATCACGGTGCTCTTGGTGCTTTTGTCAGACCGCTTGGACTTCTCCCTCTGCGTGGCTGGACTCCGATGAAGAGGTGGAACCAGGCGATGCTGAGGAGGATGAAGATGAATTTTGCTGAGCTTGCACAGCTGAGTTGGTGGCACTGGTTGTGGAGTGGCGATGCTAGAAAAGCTTGATGCTGGACTGTGCGCCTCAGACGCTACCGCCTCTTCTAGGACAGCCTTGAAAGTTAGCGTCTTCCTGATCATGAGGTGACATTGAGCATCTTCGTCCCTCGTGTCAGCCAGCAGACGGTCCTGGAGTGCTTCTTCGATGTTGTCCCACTTGCACGGGGTGGCAGCAATGCGCAGAGCGGTGGCGTAGTCTGCAATGGACTCCCCAGGTCACTGCTCCCTTCTGTGGAAGGCCACCCTAGCCGGGAAGATTGAGACCTCTGGCTGCAGGTGTTTCCTCAGTGCGGACATGATTTCTGCAAGCAGCACCACATCCAAGTCCCTTGGGAGAACGAGGTGGGTTGCCAGCTCAAGCGTCTCAGAACCGCACTGAGCGAGGAAACAGGAGCGCTTCTGGTCTTCATCAGTAATCTTCTGTGAGGCCATTGCATGGTGGAATCAGTGTTCGTATGTTGCCCATTTATCTGGACACGCTGGGTCAAATGGGCCGATGTTGCTGCCATGTGGGGATGCCATCCCATCCTCGTCGCCAGTTTCGTGTTCAGGGAATGAAGATGCAGACGAGTGAAATAGTGAAATTCAGCTCTTTATTAGTGGGGTTTGAACACAGTTTGGATGGGGCAAAACTCGGACTTATATACACTATAAACAGTAACAGTAACAATAATACAACAAGCCCATTGGCTAACAGAGTGTGCATATTTTTGATCCACTTATTTGCATAAGAATAGATACATGAGAAAAGATACATTCTGCTCCTGTCAGAAAACACAGTTAATGTACATAACTGTATCTGAATAAGGAACATTAGCTTATCCATCGAAGCGTATGCCACCTAGCTTGTCTGTTTTCCCTAACATTGGTGGACATTTGGCTTAAACCTTTCTCAGTGACAGCTTCTCTTACATTAACAGCATATTTGTCTATTTATTTATGTAAAGCAGTGGGAATATTAATGTGCACTGAATTGCTTCTCAAATATTACTAGCTGAACAGATGCTGTTGTGCTTGTGGGGAATCTTTAGGCATATCCCAGCCAAAGTTAAATATTTTCACCCTCCACTGTATTAATAGGAGAGAGTCAACCATATAGTTGGCACTTTCATGCAATCAGTGGAACTTTAAGATGCTTTAACTCAGACTCAAAATGCTTTAACTCAGACTTGATCATGTCACCACACAGCACAGAGAACTGAGCACCTGTGTCAGCAGAAGAAACATAAGGAGGAGAGATTTTTTTCCAGCAAACATTACTCCTCTAGTCATTTCCCTTCCTCAGCAAAACTAGAGATGCAGAATTATTTTCTGCTTTTCACAGATCAATTAGGTCCACTGTTTATAAATCTAGAAATTTGCCATCTGGTATAGCAAGCAATGTAGCATCTTTCCTCATAAACACTTGGGTAGTATGGCTCTCAGGATCTTGAGAAACGCTACCCGAGCAGCAAAATCAATGCATAAATGAGAGCAGAGGGAGAGATAATTTTTTTCAAAATTAGAACCACAGAGGCATGAAGTTGTCAAGGTTAGAACACACTTTCAGACTGGTGCTAAGAAAACTCAAGGGATGGCTTAAGAATTTCATCCAGACAATGTACAGATCTCTACGAATTATAGCCAAGCTTCTGTCTTCAGAAAAGGGAGAGAATCTAAACTAGGGGTGTAAATTTTCACTTTTCTTGTCCTTGAGAATGAGGTGCTGCTACCTATTCTTCATCAATGAGCAATTTACAGTGTTTTCTGCAAATTGCCCATATTTTGTATATATTGCATAATATGTTTTAACTGCACATTTGGTGCAAACTATGAAGACTGTTGCTTTCTTTCATGGGCATGTAAAAATCTGAAGGATTAAATTAGTTATTTGCCCCCTTTTTCAACAATATAACATTTCTTTTATGGTTGCTGTGTGTGTCCTTTGCTTCTCACATAGAAAAGACCCTAGTTTCCTGCAGATTTGTTTTGCACAAATTTCAGAAACCTTAACAGCAGTCAAGTGCAACCACTTCTGAACTTATCAAAATATTTCATGCCATATTGTTTCATGCCATATTCATTTCATGCCAGATTTTGAAAATAATAGTCTACAGGAAATAATAGTCTACAGTAAAATAATAAAATACTGTACCCAGTTTTGCCTGCTGTTACCAAATAAAAGAGTGGTCTTTCCTTCTGATAAATAATAATTTGTTAATGCTTATTTCAAAATATGGCAACTGCCTTTAATTTTGCTTCTTTGTCAGCTTGTCATTGTCTCACACAGCAGTGCTTGCTTACGCATCATTGCTTACTGTTACACTCTTCTGATACCACTGAAAGATTTAAGGTGATCTTAGCAAATCCATTATGAACTCGGAAGTAATCAGGCTTAAAGAGTGAGGTTGGAAAGTTGCAAATATTCTGATAGATGCAAACAGTGTATTGTGTAATGAAGCTAATCCCAGCTTCTAAGCAGCTAATGTATTGAATTTTGAATTTTCTTGGCAGTTGTTAAATGAGTCACCTTCTCAGAGACCTCAATCCAAACTGGGGGTTTGTCTCCATAAAAAAAAACCCATTGCATTTCCATCTCAGCATAATGTTATTATGACAGCTTTTGGTGGTGGGGGAGAGAAAATGAAGGAAGAGGAAGAAGCAATAGCAGCAGAAGAAGAAAATCAACCAGAAGAATTTACCAGAAAGAAGCTTTAACATCCGTTTCAAAAGTCATAGATTACAATTTAAAATGGAAGTCCCCGTTTGAACAAAGAAGGAAAGGTTATGAAAAAATACAGTCAGAAATTACTGAGGTAGAAAACCATCTCTGCTTGCTTCTGTCCTGTAGCTCCCCCAAATGCATATCCTAGAAAGTGCTGCATTCAATTGCGGAGAATAGCAAATGGGGGAGGGAGAATATTTGACTCCAGTCCGTCTCATTACCACTTAGAGCACACAGCTTGAATACATCTTGCATGGAAATCTCTGCATTTCTCATTTAACATATTTTATGGACTGCTTGTCAGAAGGGCCCCATGTGCTCTGCTTAGAAAATCCTGGAAACATACTGTATATGAGATATACAAATTATCATTTATAACAGAAATGGGCCAAATCCGGCCCCAACTGCAATTCATCCAGTCCACACTGCCCTCGTCACTCCCAGAAGAAGTAAAATGTGCGACGAGGGTGGTGTGGGCCAGATGAATTGTTATTAGGGGCTGGATCTGGCCTGCAGGACATAGTTTGGGCACCCCTGGTTTAAGCAGGGAAAATGGCAGCTTAAAATCTATCGCATCCTGTTGCAAAACAGATTGCAAAATGTGTTTTACTTCCACTTCCGGTGAGAGGAACCATGTGACTGGTATGCTGAACCAAACAATCGGCCCACAGCCTGAAAGTTTGAGCACCCCTGTTTTAGAAAAAATGAAATAAAATCAATTGACCACTGATTGTTCTTTTCCCCTTTATCCCAGTGCCTTATATAAGCATCCAAGTGTAATGATTGTTAACTCAACGAATTTCTGTTTCACTGCACTTTATCTTTGCAGGTAATGAAGTTAGTGGGTTCAGCTTTAGTTCTTGTCTATTTTTTATTTCATTTTAACCCAGCAAAGACCACTTGGTAAGGTGGATGTATATGAAGGTTTGTCGGCAGCAGGGGTGGGGAAAATGTTTCTCTAATTCAGGTTTAGAAGCAGGCCGGCCTGAATTTCTTCAATCCCACCCCCAGCCAGTACTAAAATAGGGGGAGCCCAAAGGAGGAGAAATGTGAATGCAACATTGGGCGGCAATATAAATCAGAAAAATAAATAAATAAATACATAAATAAAGCGTTGGCTGAAGGAACAGTAGGAAAGATAGCAGTAGGATCCTGTCATTTTATGTTCAAATTCAGACTTGTTGATGCTTAACGTTGTGTCTTCACCACTGAACTGTAATTTAAGTCATGCAGTGAAGAATACACAATTTAGCAATCTTCAGATTGTTTTGTTGGAGGCAGAAGTCATCATTGCTTAGCATTAAATTACCATCACTAGAATATTCATCAAAAACATCTTTGCTTTTTGAATTAATTCCTAGCCCCCAGCCCCCATAATGCTTGGGTGCTGCTGAAAACACCCAATAACCTTTGTGCATCTTTATAGATTACTACTTCTCTTTTTCTGCATGTCACTATTGATTCCTGAGACTATTTATCCCCATTCTGCTAATTGTAATTTTAAAAAGAAAAACAAACCATACAAAAGCATACACATTTTATCCAGTTGCATTTGTGAGGGTGAACAGTTATTTCGCTGGATTGTCACTCTTTCCAGAAATCAAACACTCTCTGTCATATATAAATAGATTGCTTGATATACATGCAATATCCTGTCGATGTCACACACTCTTTTCTTTAATCTGACTGACATGGCACATAATAAAATGCTCACTTCAATATATGTCGGTTGCCTTTCACCTAATTCTGGGCTTAGTTCAATATTAGTCATGAATATTTCTTACAACTGGATATGAATTTGAATATATAAAAGATGCATTTTATGTTCACATTGCAAAATTTGTTTCTTTTTTAATATTGTTTCTACTGTACGTGATGATTTGAGTCATCTCAAGAAAATGTAAACAAAGACCTGAAGGTGTTATCTACTTCCATGAACCAGATAGAGTATGTGGACTATGATTGATGTGTACATTTCTCTTGCATAGAAGCGTTTTAGCTTTAGGTGTGATGGATCCACTCTTTGCAGTGCAATAAGAGAAAGAAGCAGTTGGATACAAGTTTCTCAAATCTCGATAAGCAAAGCAATTGGCTCAATAGTTTATTCTGAATATTGGAAATGGATTGCTTGCTGTGCAAAAGAACACTCTTTGCTGATATTCCCTTTAGCAACTGAACGCATGCCTATGAAAAGTAAAGTTGCTTTACATCTGGATGGAATTCTGATCCACTCCCTGGCTGTTCTTTTCTTTAAATATGAGGCAATGGTGTGACAAAATAAAATAAATGTGTATTGGATAATACACTACATCATTCATTCTTCATTCTAAGCATGTTCTTCAGTGTTTTTAATTACAGAGGTAGCATCTGCCTGGAGCATCTCATCTGTAGAAATGAATACAATCTCATGGAAAAAACACAGCACAGCAGGGATGAAGAAATATTTATTGCTTTCTGTTTTATATTCAGGAACTTGATTTCCAGAGTTGGGCATCTATCTACAGGGAATAAACATGAGGAATTGGTTAACATCAAGGTCTACAGGAGCAGGCGACGGGATTTCTGCTCAACAGAGATCTTGTGCATACTTAAATTTTCACATATGTTGGATTTCATTTGAAATGTCTAGGCAGTATAAAATACCAAATATGTCCCCTGTATAATTAAAAGGTCCATCTTAGGAGCAATATAACCTGTGCAGCTGAAGTAATTCATTTATAGCTGTACAACAATGATTGGCTACCCAAACTGCAAATGATTTTCCTCTAGTGAACTTTTTTAAAATTGGCATTATTAATTTGTCTCTGACAATTTGGCTTTAAGAATAAACCTTGCTCTTTTTAATTAGTTTTTGTATTTTTAAGACATATTCAATGTGCACTGCATGAATGGGGCAAAGTGTTTTCAGCTGTGTATCTTCAACCACAGGTCCTGTTTCCAAAACCATAGAACTATTCTTCCAGCTGCTTGTTTGTTACTGATTTATTTGCTCTTTGCACCATGCTGTGATTTATTACGAAATTACATTCGCTCTTTCAGAGATGGAACTCTAAGTCCTTTGCTTAGACATTTCAACATTCAAAATCTATTTGCCCCCCCCCCCCCCCCCCGCCAAACACCCAGTGCTACCATTCAGCTGCATCCTTCCCAGAAGTTGCCTGTTCACAGGCCAGGTAGAGAAGTTGGAGCAAGACTACATGTTCCACTAATGGGGTGTCAGCACCTTCAAAATCATATTAGAACTGTATAGCTGGAAGGGATTCCATGTGTGATCAAATCCAGCACCTGCCAAGGAGACACAGTGGGGAATCAAACTTTCACTCTCTGGCTAGCCAGTCAGGTACATAAACCACTGAGCTATCCAGAACTTCTGTCTTTCCTCTTTTTTTTTTTTTACAGTGGAAGGTAAATTTATTTAATTATTTAATTATTTAATCATTTAATTATTTATTGGATCCCCTGCATGGAAAGGAAAAGATGAATACTTTCTTCTCAGCCCATGATTTTACTAGGAGAAACATTATCTCTGCTGTATAGACTCACTCCACTCTCCATTTGGATAATTGAACAGAGAAAAAGGATCTAATAAAATGGGGTGTCAAAATAGCTTCAAGTGTGGTCAATGTTTGGATGTGCTGATACTGTGTACAGAGGCTGTGGAGAAAACAAATTAAATAAACAGCTTTGCATTGCAATGGGTGAAGACAATTCATCTGAGAAAACTGTGAAGGAAAATGCTAAACTGGGGTAACTTTCCTAAGCTTGTTGAAAGATACAAGAAAAAACAAAATATTCAAAAGTGGGACCCTGATTAATTACCAATCTTCATTCATTATCTTTTCTGACATAGCTCTGCTGCAAAATAGTAGACTAGTACAAATTATGTCCCATTTCCTTAGTATGGTAAGAAGCATACACATAACATGGTAAATATATGTTTATTCTACAAGACAACTGGTCTGAAGGAGATTAATTTACAAAATAGCCCTGCAAACTCCAAACAGATATTACTTCTTACTTAAACAAAGCTTTTATAATAGTTTCCCACATTGTTGGTGCTGAATGATTCCAACAAGCCTGAAAAAATTTATGGAACTAATGACAATATTATAATTGTTTCCAAATTCTTGCTAATGTCTCCCCACCAAGAAGCTTTTTTCCCTACATAATTTATGTGTAGGAGCAATAATTAAATAATTCTCTGATTTATAACAAATGTTCATACAAAACATGTGGAGGGAAGGAATGGTACCTGAAAGGGGAAAAAAACCATTTAGAAAAGCCACACCTTCCAGAATCTGGATGCAGTTCCAATGGAGGAAGGGGAAAGAAACAGATAGACAGTTGCAAGTTGGCAACAATGCTTGTTAAAATGTAGCTGGGTCAAGCAGTATAGAGCCCTTGAAGTATAATAAAGCAACACGTTGGGCTTTCCCCCTAACATCTCGGCACACTATAGGTAAGCCTATTGTTCCCCGAAGGCCGCTTGCAGTCACTATTAAAGCACTTTTGTGCTTTTACCAGAGCCTTCAGTAGCTCTGGCAGTGCTTGCAAATACAATGCTCATGACAATGCTGCATGATTTAAAGCATGGGAAGCAAGCTGAACGGTATTAATAATACTAATGGAGAGATTATATTTGGCTCTTGAATTCCTCATTCCCAACCCCTTTTCCCAGAATTGTTGAAAGAAGCCATTGATTCCTCTGTATACTTTATTATTATTTTTGTTTTTCAGAAAAAAAAGTTTCATTATACAATTAAAACCTTTTCCTTTTCCCAGAAATCAGGTCTTCATACTAGCACTTCTTAAAAGCAATGGAGATCAATAAGCAGACAGCTAAATACATAAACAATATTTTTTTTCTTTCATTTAAACCTTGTTACTAATATGGACAACGGATCTGCTGCACTTATCTGAAGTCCTAAGAATCAGACAATAGAAACATTTTTTTACAGAAATTTCTTATATGGGATAAATTTAAATCCCATTGATCATGTTCAAGTCTCTGTAAGTGCCAAAACAGTGCATTAATGTATCAATTTCTAAAGACAAAAGATAAGTGGAAGTGCACAATTCGTTTAATAGCTATGCCTGTTGGAATGATAAAGGGGACTTCCCAAAACCAAAGCATATTCTTTGTGTGTGTACCTGCTTTATTTTCCAGGGGAAGTTATATTACTCTTACTTGTTTGCCTAGTTTAGAAAGTTGGCCTGCTTTACCCCAACAGTCATGTGCTCTGAGGTGTTTCTGGAAAATTTCAAGTGGGAGGAAAAGACTATATTGCCAATGGGGCTATTATAATCAAGCAAAAGTTAATTGCTGCCATTAAGTCCTAATGAAGGCAAGAGAATAGGACTTAGGTACAAACAACATTTGTGGGAGAGATCCTTTGGAAGTAAATGCTCATGTAGTTGTGATGTGGAAGCTGGGCAATGAAGAAAACCGACAAGAAAAGAGTAGACTCATTTGACATGTTGGGTTGGAGGACAGATTTAAGGTACTGTGTAGTGCCAGAAAAACAAACAAGTGGCTCTAGATCAAATCAAGCTTGAATTTTCCAGAGAAGCATAAAGGGCTAAATTGAGGTTGTTGTACTTTGGGTACACAATGAGAAGGCAAAGCTCACTTGAAAAGACACCGCTGTTGGGAAAAGTTGAAGGCAGTAGGGAAAGAGAGAGACCAAAATCAGATGGAAAGGAAGCCATGGGTTTGAGCTGACAAGACTTGAATAGGGCTGTTAAAAAGAAAAATTTGGGGCATCACTCATTCATGGAGTTGTGAGAAGTCTGAAGCAACTTAATTGTACAAAACAGCACGAGCAATAACGATCTGTTTTTAATGGCCACCATCCAGGTGAAGTGCTTCTGATTACTAAAGGTTATACTCTAAGAATCTTCTTCTTTTTCACATGCCGTATCCAATTCTGAATATTGGCTGTCATCATGGCAATCAGCCATGAAGATTGTCCTGGGAACAATATAATGTAGTAGCCTTCCATTTGCCTTCCACATTACAGGATGACACCCATACCACTGATCCAGTTCCGCAAGTCACTTTCTGGCCCTGAGCAATTTTGACAAACAAAGTCCTCCTCAGCACCAGGCCAGTATTGATGAAGTTGCTGCCATCCATAATAATGGATTCAAGTGGGATTGAATCCACTTGGGGACCATCACCCTTCCCTGTTGACTTTGCCAAGGCTGCTAGTCCTCAGGTTGGACAGGTTAGTTAACCATCATATGACAATTGCCATTGAGTTGTGGGTTTACTCTAAATATGGCTAATAATGCATCTTTCTACGCTATAAGAGCATAGCAATTTGGTCTACGCTATTACCATAGTAGGATAACCTGGCCAGACTGTCAAGAATCTTCTTAAATACCTCAATTCAACAAAAGGATGGGGGGATTATGCAGAGTGAGATGGGCAAAACATTATTCATCATTTTCATAGCTAAATCATAAACAAGCAAAGCAGATGCTCTTCCACTGGGGCAGTGAGATGTCTCTCACTTGGTCCACGAGGTGTCCCTAGCTGTTTCAGATCCCTTTTAATTACTTGAGACTGGCTGCCAAGGATTAGTTAAACCACATGAGATTTCTGATATACAGTGTCAAAATGGAGCAACAAGCTTTTTTCCTCATCTGTTGCCACATTTTATAATGTCTCTATGAAAGATAAGTGCCATTTCCCTTTGTGAAGCTATGCATGCACACACAGAGAAAGTGGATCAGATGATACAAACAACTCATTCAGTGCCTCTGCTTTTAAAAGATTCATATAGCAAGCTAGTAGTTATCATTATTTTACATCACAACACAATTGTGCAAAATGTTTAGTTATTGTTCTTGCTAGCACAGATTAAACATATTTGTCATTTTCCTTTCTTGCATGTGAGAGTACAAAAGCAAGAATTTATATCCTTGTGTTTGTTAGGTTCCATTAATTTCAGTGGGTTTACTCTAAATATGGCTAATAATGCATCTTTCTACGCTATAAGAGCATAGCAATTTGATACCATTTCAACTGCCATAGTTCTATGTAAACTTGAGATTTGTAATTTAGTAGAGTTATTAGAATTGTCTGCTGCAGAGGCCTGGGTCACATTTATGAATCATATCAGAGAAGTCTGAGAACATCGGTAAACCGCAGGATTCCATAAACCCCTTTCAATCAGGATTCAGGCCTGGGTATGGTATGGAAACGGCATTGGTCACACTGATGGATGATCTCTGGTGGGAGTGGGACAGGGGTTATCCATCCATCCTTGCTCTTCTTGACCTCTCAGCGGCTTTCGATACCGTCGACCACGGTATCCTTCTGGAACGGCTCAAAAGGACTGGGGATTCAGGGCACTGTGTTGTCCTGGTTTTCCTCTTTTCTGGAGGGCTGTACCCAGTCGGTGTGGTTGGAGAGTGAGAGGTCCAGCCCTAGGCTTCTCAAGTATGGGGTGCCTCAGGGTTCGGTGCTCTCTCCTCTCCTATTTAACATCTACATGAAGCCACTGGGTGAGGTCATTCATTCCCACGGGGTGCGGTACCATCAGTACGCGGATGACACTCAGTTGTACATCTCGGCCCGTGGGGACCCCAGTGATGCTGTTGAAATCCTATCCGGATGCCTGGAGGCCATTGGAGTCTGGATGGGGGCCAATGGGCTTCGGCTGAATCCCAGCAAGACAGAGTGGCTATGGATAAGGGGCCCTGTGTTATCCAGGAAGCTACCATCTTTGGTACTGGATGGGGCTGTTTTGCCCCAGACAGACCCGGTGGACAACATGGGGGTCCTTCTGGACTCGCGGCTGCTGCTAGAAGAACAGGTAGCGGCTGTGGACAGGAGGGCTTTTGCCCAACTTCGGGTGATTCACCAGTTGCGCATGCTCCTGGACCGGGACTCCTTGCTTTTGGTCACTCACGCTCTGGTCACTTCCTGACTAGATTACTGTAATGTGCTCTACATGGGGCTGCCCTTGACGACCATTCGGAGGCTGCAGCTGGTCCAGAATGCGGCAGCCCGGGTGGTGATGGGGTGCGGACGATATGCCAGTGCCTCACCGCTACTTCGGGAGCTGCACTGGTTACCAGTTTGTCTCCGGGTGCAATTCAAGATTCTGGTTTTGACCTTTAAAGCCCTATATGGCAGTGGGCCAGGATACCTTAGAGACCGCATCGTCCCAAGTGTGTCTGCCCATCCAACCAGAGTGGACCGGAGGGGCTCTCTAATAGTGCCATCAACTAGGGGTGCACATCTATCCAGCACCTGAAGGAGGGCCTTCTCCGTGTCCGCACCAAGCCTCTGGAACCTCCTGCCAACAGATCTAAGACTTCAAAGAGAATTGCTGCCCTTCAGGAAAGGATTGAAGACCTGGCTGGCAGGGCAGGTGTGGGGCCCTAATGGGAACATGGCCTCTGCCTGCTGGCTTATGTAAACAATTAAGAACTCTCTCTTCTTCTTTTTAGTGGGTGGGATGGGTGGGTGGGATATGGGTCTTTTAAAGTGGGTGGGATATGTGTTTTTTAAAGTGTTTTTATGTGTTTTTAGAACTTTTTGTAATGCCGCCCTGAATCGGGTTCTGCCTGAGTGGGCGGCATATATAAATATGACTATTAAATTAAAATAAAATAATACGAAACTATGAAAGTACTCAATCAGTAAGTTTCTGCTGAATCCCATGACTTCCATGAACAGAAGCCAGTCTGGATACAATCAGGTTACTGTGGTTGTTACAATAGTCTGTAAATTTGGCCAGCATTATAAAAATATTTTGGATACTGATTGACTAGAAACAACTGAATCCACAGAGGAGGTAACAGTTCTAAGAATTAAATTGTACATTACAGATAGACTGTCATTAGAAGATGAAATTCATTAGATGTCCAAGGACATGATTCAGGCAGACTTTTGAACATATTCTGATGTACTTAAAGTGTGTAGAGCCCATATATGTCAAGAAGAGAGTGATGGCACCACCCCTTTTGTCATTGCTATAATAACAGAAATGCAACAGTCTGAACCCTGAAGTATTGGAGTTCTGGCTCATGTGAAGAAGTTATTTGGATGAGCAACCTCCCTCTCTTCAGTCTGTTGTGCTTCTGTGACAAAAGTGATGAAGGAGCAGATGGAAGTAGAGTGTTCCCCTCATCACTCTACAGGTACATGCTTTAAACATTCCTGGCCAGGGCTTCTATGACTGAGCAATCATGTTTGCAGACAAAGCTTGACTTAGTTCCTGATGATCGATTGTTGTACAAAACGCAGTAATTTGCAAAATACAGGAGGTACAAAGAGCTCCTGCTCTCACAATCAGATGTTCTCAGAACTTAGGTAAAGGTTGAAGGTCTCCCTTGCTTGAACGCCAATTGTGTCCAACTCTAGAGGGTGGCGCTCATCTCTGTTTACAGCCAAAGAGTCTGCTTCTGCACTCTCTGCATCTGCAAATGTTTCCATGGTGATGTGACAGGCATGACTAGATGCTGAAGCACACAGAATGTTGTTACCTTTCCTGCTGAGGCAGTACCTATTTATTTACTTGCAATTTCTTGCTTTCGAATTGATATGTTGGCAGCAGCTGAAACAGGTGACAGGCACTTACTCCATTGTGCAGCACTTGGGGCTCAAACTGCTGACCTGCTGACTTTCCAGTCGTCAAGCTCAGCGTCTTAACCACTAAGCCACCATGGCCCCATTCTCAGCTTTTAAGGAATTCCCTTTTCTAATTACAGACTTTCTGTAACATTTACTTTGGTCCAGAACCTTTTTGTTCTCTTGCTTGTTTTCTTAACTGCAGTGTAATAATCATGATGAATAAAACTGAATGTAATTACTTAGTTTCAGCACTGTGGTTTTTAATTTATAGCCTGCATCACGCCTGAGTGAGCCCAGTGTTAATGTCCCAGAGCAAAAAGGGCTTGCAAAACTAAAAAGCTGATATGTGGTAATGATCTGGCAATCTATTGTCCTTGAGATGGGGTCTCTCTTCATAGAGGCTGTTTCTCATTATTGTATAACACAAACTTATTCCTAATAAATACCTGTGTCCTGACATATTAAAATTGCATATAAGTTAACATTGTTACTTGAGCACAGAAAGAATACTGGCATGGTAAGCTTGAATCCAGTTTGTAACCCAGATTGTGATACTTTTTGAAGCTGTACATTGTTTACCCCACTTGCACATATGATCTCACATCAACATCTTTATTTTCAGCATAGGACATTCTTGGCTGAGGGAGTACTGAAAGATAGGTAAAGGTAAAGGTTGCCCTTGCTCAAAAGCCAGTCACATGCGACTCTAGGGTTCAGTGCTCACCTCTGTTTATAGCCAAAGAGCATGCACTGTCTCTGTTCTGCAGACATTTCTGTGGGCATGTGGCAGGCATGCCTTGACACTGGAGTGCACAAAACTCTGTTTACCTTCCCACCTAAGTGGTACCTATTTACCTACTTGTAATTCCTTGCTTTTGAACTGCTAGGTTAGCAGGAGCTTGGCCAGAGACAGAAGCTCACTTTGTCATGCAGTACTTGGGTATCAAAGTCCGACCTTCAAGTCTTCAATTTCAGCATCTTAACCACTTGAGCCACCACAGTCCCCCGAAACATACATGTTATTGAATACAAAGACAGAAATGGTGGGGACTGGACTTTTGCTACCCCTCCCCCCAACACACACTCATTTCCTTTTCACGTAAAGTTCCTTTTTTTATTGTTGCTGTTGCCCATTCTGTTTCTCTTTTCTGTCATAGTCTAAAATATATAATGTGCTCTCCCTTCAGAACTAAGCCCCACTGGGTTATGCATTATGTCATGCACCATACAACTGAGCACAACTTATCACAGTGTGACAGCTAATATTTAAAAAAGAACACACACATATTTTGAGGTTTGATAATGGCTATCAATCTCAGTAATGGGTATCCAATCCAAATTTCTGACAGATATCTAGTGGATGAAGTATTCACTATGAACAGCGATAGTTGAAGGAAATGAATGAGGCAAATATTTCAAAGCTCTAATTAAAAAGAAGACACAAACACTATCTATGGAGACATTTTTAAAATCACTGCCTGCTTTTATGCTTTAAAACAGTCTAGATACCTAAACTAATGAAGTGCTAACTGAACACATAGGTCTGAGCTTTTTGGGGGGTGGGGTGGGTGTGTGAGAGAGAAAGTAAAAATGGGAACATTTTCATGTCTCTGAGTACAATTTAATATTTCAGTTTCACAGAAACTGCCAAGCAGGAATACAGTAGGACATGTAAATGAATGGCTTTGATGCTTAGAAAAGGCATTATTTCAAAACAGTTACATTAAAGTGACCTACAAAAGCCAAACTGCAGCATAAAGCATATTGGGTAATGCTATGTAAATTGTCATGTGTACAACTGGGGGAGATTATGATTACAAGACCAAAAGGTGCCAGTTAATGACCTCCACATTTGATCCTGCCTTTTTGTCAGGACTGATGATGTCCCCAGCTGAGACAATAGCTGCACTGTGCTGATGAGTAAGAAGGGTAAAACAACTGTCTCCAGATACTCAGTGGACCAAATCTGGTGGCTGACACATTTAATCTCTGCTGCAAAGACAGTCCTTTACATCCCTGCACTGCTAATCAAAACATTTCACACTTTCCTATGTGGTATATAAAACTGGCTTCCAGACAAGATGCTGATAGTGCTGATGAGTTTATTTGTGCAACTGTAATAAAACTGTTCACTAATGACTATCTTTGTTAGTTTTGCCTTTCTTACTACCTTCCTTCTTTATTTTAATTGACATTCAATATGCCAAAATTTATTCTGAAAGACGGTTAAGAAGATAGATTGTCTTGATTTATGTTTTATTTCTGTGCTCAGCAAACTGTCCTAGGTATTAATGGTACACACTAGAACCCTAATAGTAGGCATAGACACTAAAACAAGCACACCTTTTAGTTATGTTGATAACTGAAACCATGAATACAAAACCTGCAGATATGGTGGATGGCCCTATACATGTAAAAAAGATATTTTTACAAGTATAGAATATTGAGAGGCTTGTTCATTTAAGCTAGGGATTCTCATCCTATTTGAGCCAAGGGTCGGATCATGTCCCCTCAGACTGTTGCGGGCTGGACTGGTGTCCCCCTGCCACTGCTGCTGCCTTTGGCGGTGGCGGCAGAGGGGAGAATGATCCCACTGTCGTTGCCACCACCGATGCTTCCAACACTCCCTCTGCTGTTCTCATCACCACTCCCCCCCATACCACCAGTCCGGCCTGTCAACACTTCTTCCCATACTGCCATCACTGCTGCTGCCAACACTCCATCCCCCACTGCCACTTCTGCCACCAACATCCCCCCCATGCCACCAGTCTGGCCCACCAACACTCCCCCCATGCTGCCGCTGCCACAGCTTCCCTGCTTACCATCCTGCCCAGGTGAAGGAGGGGTCCTGCCAGAGTGGCACCTGGGAAAGATAGATATTGTTGTTGTTCAGTCGCACAGTCGGTTCCGACCCTTTGCGACCCTATGGACCATTGTTCTCCAGGCACCTCTGTCCTCCACCATCCCCCTCAGCACTCCCAGTTCTGTGCCCGTTGTGTCTACAATACCATCTAGCCATCTCATCTTTGGCCTCCCCCTTCTTCTTTTGCCCTCCACCTTTCCCAACATCAGGGCCTTCTCAAGTGAATCCTCCCTTCTCATTTGATGTCCAAAATACTTTAGCTTCGTCTTTACTATTAGCCCTTCCAATGAGCAGTCAGTGTTGATTTCTTCTAAGATTGACCTATTTGTTCTCCTCGCTGTCCAGGGTACTCTCAAAACTCTCCTCCAACACCACATTTCAAAGGCATCTATTCTTCTGCGTTCAGCTTTCCTAATTGTCCAGCTCTCACATCCGTACATTACCACTGGGAATACCATTGCTTTGACTATTCTAATTTTTGTTTGCAATGTGATGTCTCTGCTTTTCACTATGTTCCCCAGGTTTCTCATGGCTTGTCTCCCAAGAATCAGTCGCCTTTTTATTTCATGGCTGCAATCCCCATCTGCCGTGATCTTTGATCCCAGGAAAGTAAAATCTGTCACTGCTTCTACTTCTTCCCCATCTATTTTCCAGGAACTGATTGGGCCTGTTGCCATTACCTTGGTTTTCTTGATATTGAGTCTCAAACCAGCTTTTGCACTGTGATGCTCAAGATAATACAGGACAGACTTCAGCAACATGTGGAGAGAGAACTACCAGAGGTGCAGGCCGGTTTCAGAAGAGGCAGGGGGACTAGAGACCACATTGCCAACATACGTTGGATCATGGAGAAAACAAAGGAATACCAGAAACAAGTTTACTTTTGTTTCATTGATTACACTAAGGCATTTGACTGTGTGGACCACAACAAGATGTGGCAAGTAATTAAAGAGATGGGAATACCAGAGCACATCATATGCCTCCTGAGAAATCTGTACATGAACCAAGAAGCAACAGTTAGGACAGAACATGGAATGACAGAGTGGTTT
This sequence comes from Bradypodion ventrale, assembly GCA_035047345.1. NCBI lineage: Eukaryota > Metazoa > Chordata > Lepidosauria > Squamata > Chamaeleonidae > Bradypodion > Bradypodion ventrale. The sequence continues at coordinate 285,446,443 of JAWDJE010000004.1, forward strand.
GGAATAGGAAAAGGAGTAAGACAAGGCTGCATTTTATCACCCTGCTTATTCAATCTATACACAGAGCACATAATGCGAAATGCAGGGATGGAGGAATCACAATATGGGATTAAAATTGCTGGGAGAAACATAAACAATCTGAGATATGCAGACGATACCACCCTAATGGCAGAAAGTGAGGAAGATAGATATAGATAAATCTTTATTGTCATTGTCCCCTTGCAGACACAATGAAATTTCTCGGTTGCTATATATCAACTCGAATAAGGCATACCCCTTAATTTAAAACAGCTACAGAAACACCAATTAATATAGTACCATACAGTACAATTTCAAAATTTAAAAACTTCAAAACTTCAAAATTTCAAAATTTCAAAATTTCGATTTTTTGAAATTTTGAACTTTTGAAATTTTGAAATTCTAAAATCCTAAAAATTAAAAATCTAAAAAATTTAAAATTTTAAAATAAGATAAGATGACTTCAGAGTCCAGAGTTTCCATTTAAGGCCAAAATTGCTCTGGAGAAGAAACTGTTCTTGAGACGGCTCGTTTTTACCTTCATTGTTCTATATCTCCGTCCCGATGGCAGAAGCTCAAAGAAGCAGTGGCCAGGATGCGATGGGTCTCCTACTATATCTAATGCTTTTCTGTGGCACCTGATGGTGTAAATTTGTTCTAAAGTGGAGAGTGGACAGCCGATAATACTCTCCGCTGTTTTAATAATTCTGTGCAACATTATCCTATCCCGATGAGTACTACTCCCATACCACACACATAAGCCATATGTGAGCACGCTCTCAATAGCACAGCAATAGAAGGCAAGCAGCAGCTTTTGTGGAAGATGGTTTTTCCTTAGTGTTCTCAAAAAATACAGTCTCTGCTTCGCCTTCTTCGCAAGCCCCCTTGTGTTGGCACTCCAGGACAGATCCTCCTGTATCTCAATGTCCAGAAATCTGAACGTTGCTACCCTCTCCACACAGGTTCTGTCAATCAAAAGTGGCTGGACAGCGTTTCTCTGCCTCCTAAAATCCACCACAAGCTCCTTGTTTTCTTTATGTTGAGGAGCAGATTATTGGTTCTACACCACTTTGTCAACTGCTCCACCTCATCTCTATAGAGATGAGCCTGATCACAGTTGTGTCATCTGCAAATTTGACAATCCTATTGCTAGTGTGGACAGAGACACAGTCAAACGTATAGAGAATATAAAGGAGCGGGCTAAGTACACAGGATGTGTGCATCTGCCACTTCTGCTTCTGTTGCCGCTGCCCTTGTCCCCTCCGCCTGGCTTGGCGTGTCCCTAATGCTTCTCTGTAGCAGGGTGGATGTTGTAAGCCAAGCCAGGTGGAGGGGACAAGAGTGGTGGCGGCAGAAGCGGCAACAGCATGGGCCGGATTGAATAGTGCCACAGACCGTATACGGCCCATGGGCCATAGGTTGAGAACCCCTAATTTAAGCTGTGAAATTGCTGGTTTGGGTCAGTTATACTTGATATTAGCAGAGCTTTGGTGCCTATTCCACCTATTTTGTCACTATACAATTGTTTGGTAATTAAAGGGGGGGGGGCTCCAAAGATGCTCTGTGCCATCAAGTCACTTTTGATTTGTAATGAATTTATGAGTTAATGACCTTCAAATATGTCCTATCATTAACAACTTGACTCAGATCTTGCCAATCAACAGCAGCTCATGTTAGATTGTTCTTTCCTTCTATTCCCCTCCATCTTAGTAATATTGTCTTTTCTAGTAAATTTTGTTCAGATCTTGCAAACTAATAGCTGTGGTTACTGAGTCACACCATTTCATTTTAGGTCTTCATCTTTTCCTAGCCCCCTCCCCCTCCGGTTTCCCATCAACATTGTCTTTTCTAGTCAGTTCTGTATTTTCATTAAATGTGCATGGTAGGATAGTCCCAATTTACTCCTTTTTGCTCAGTGAGAATTCAGGCTTGACTTAACTGAGTACCTCTTCTCCTTTTAGTCTATTCCTTTTGAGGATGCTATAGTTTTCAATTAATACACTTCAGTCATGATTCTAATCTCACCATGTTCAGGTAATGTTTGCCTTCATTATACATGCCATAAAATTTAGAGCAGAATAGTAACCATTAATAATGGCTATAAATGAGGATGAAAAGAGAATTGCACACATCAAGGAAATTTTTTCTGTTAATAATATTTTGATCTCATTTAAAGCAGTTCAAACTTACAAACAATTCATTGCAACAGTTTGTATATAAGCAAGAAATTCACCAGTTTTGATCATGGTACACTTTATCTCCACTCTATCTATTACCAAATGACCCCAAAGCATACAATCTATGCTTCTTCCTGTGCCCAAATAACAACAAATTTCAAGTACCTATGCCACACTACAATAAGAGAGAGATGGGGAGAGGGGTTTCTGTCAAACAAATTTCTTCACCAGTATGTATTGTACATTGTCATGTACATGTTATGTATGCAAGTGTGGATTTATTGTAGATCCCATTATTGGTTTGAACCAAGACAGAATGAATTAAAGTGTGAATAGGATACACGGATTTCTCCTGAGAATACATGGATTTTGATCCCTCTATTTCCACATAAAATTGCAATAAGAAGCTTCTGTAACTTATGGCAATTGCATTTTCAGTTCATTCCATGTGCTAAAAATATAGCTCATGCCCTTAATAGCTAGCTTTTCTGTTCTTCTGCCAGTTCCACTGCCTGAACAAACTCTTTAATTAGACACACACACAAATGAGATACACATGTTTTTGTACTGTAAAATAGGGTAACATTTTAAACACATTTCAGTTCATCAAAATCTGTCTGCAATTGAAAAGACATGGAAATCCCCTTTCAGGGGCTTAGAAAGATTTCAACAAACAAAGGAACTGCATTACAAAATAAGTGAACGATTGTGCTTTATTTCCGACCCCATCCCACACATAGATTGCTGTTGTTTTTATCAGGGATGAGGAATATTTTACAATAGTGCATGCATGGAGATTGTATGCATTCCCCAGCATTAAATTGTGGTAGCAAATGAAAAACTTAATAGCATTTTGATATATTCCAGTTAGGTTTTCCATTAGGAGAAAAAAGGTGATATGTTCACACCATTTGTCAGGAAACGAAGAAATGAAGAGAATGTTGACAATTTCATTACACTCTGGTTATAGGGTGATCTGCACTTACCTATTACAAGATAAAAAAAGGCCTATTCAGGATATTATTCGTTGAAAACATTACTTTTAAGTTGCACTACAACTGCAGAGTTGATATAATGAGATAGATGACAGATTTCATGTGAGAGAGACAGAGATTTCATATCACTTAGCACCCCAAAAAAATTGTATTGGTTTGAATGACATGACATCAAGACAAGTTGGATGCTACAAAACTGGTTTGATTTAAAAAATAGTTCACTGAGTAGATTGATAGACAAAGACTCGGGAGGCCTGGTTCCATGCCCCACTGATCCATGGAAACTCAATTGGGAAGTGGAACTAGTAAAAACACTCCTTAAATACCCCACTTACTTTGAAAACCCTATTAAGGTCATAATTTTTTTTCTGACTTGGTCGCACACCACCACCACCACCACCACCACCACAACAACAACAGTAATGAAAATAATAATCCAAATATTAAAAGTGCCTGAAACTGGACCTGGAGTAATTAGCACCATCAACCCATCAACTCCACCCTAATGTATGGAAATACACTTTCTCCAATAAAAGAAAAGAGAATGTGGTGCCCCCTGGGGAAAAATAATGGCTTTCAAAAATGAAAAGAAATAAATAAACAATGAAATGAAAATGAACAGGATCTGGATGTTCTTAAGATTCATCAGTACAGTTATCTTTAGATTTCAGTCTCCTCTAAATTTTGTTGCTCTGCCCTATTTACAGTCCTTTGTGGAGTGTAAATGGGACAGAAGAGTGAAGATGTTGGCTCATTCTGCTAATTTGGAAACCTTCCAGATTTAAAAAAAGGTGAGTAATCAAAACATGGATGGGGAAACCCTAGCCTGTGGGATTCCCACTCCCATCAACACCATCCAGTATGGCTATTGTTCAAAGCTGATGGGAACAATTGTGCAACAATATTTGGACAGTCAACACCTGGAGATTCATAGCCCCTATAAAAAGGAATCAGAATTTCATTGTTGGGCACTGTCTGTAAATGCAATGAGGTACCCTTTTGACTCTGCATGTGCTCTTAAGCAGAGCTGCTGCTGAGGAGAGCCAAACAAAGGAAGTGAGCACTGGTAAGTTTTGCAGTTGGAGTAGAGCTGCTTTAGAGGCCTCCACTAATTTAAATTGATAATTTAAACTGCTGAGAGCCACCTCTGTTCAAACAGAGGAAGCAGTTAGAAGCTTCCAGAAGCAGGGGGGCAGAGCCACACCAGGCCCTTCCCTGAACTGTGACTCATAGGGGCGGAGCCACACTAGCCTTTAAAAGCTCTGAGCTCTTTCAGGGTCAGCCCTTTTGACTCTGCATGTGCTCTTAAACAGAGCTGCTGCTGAGGAGAGCCAAACAAAGGAAGTGAGCACTGGTAAGTTTTGCAGTTGGAGTAGAGCTGCTTTAGAGGCCTCCACTAATTTAAATTGATAATTTAAACTGCTGAGAGCCACCTCTGTTCAAACAGAGGAAGCAGTTAGAAGCTTCCAGAAGCAGGGGGGCAGAGCCACACCAGGCCCTTCCCTGAACTGTGACTCATAGGGGTGCAGCCACACTAGCCTTTAAAAGCTCTGAGCTCTTTCAGGGTCAGCCCTTTTGTCTCTGCATGTGCTCTTAAGCAGAGCTGCTGCTGAGGAGAGCCAAACAAAGCAAGTGAGCACTGGTAAGTTTTGCAGTTGGAGTAGAGCTGCTTTAGAGATTGCAAACTAGTAACAAAGGAAGAATACAGTCTTACTAGGTAGAAAGGTAGTAAACGTGTACATTTTTGAGGCCCAGAATACTGCACTTGTTAAAATGGATTCTGAGGGAACAGCTGTAGTTACCTGCAATACTTGTGCCATGTTTGTGTTCTTGCCAAAGCATATGGAGAACTACACTTGCAGCAAGTGCAAGCTGGTTGCACTACTAGAAGAGAAGGTCCAGCAGCTAGAGGCCCGCATATCTAACCATCAACAAATTAAGGAGCTTGAGCTGTTCTTGGACAGAGCGGAGCAGACTATGCTGGACAAAGAAGAGACAGGACACAGTTCTGAGGGAGAAGGCCCTTCACTAACTCAGGAGGGAGATGTTTGGAGGAATGTGACTCAAAGGAGGAGAAGAGTAGGGGATCACTCTGAGAGTCTGAAATTACAGAATAAATTTGAGGCTCTTTCCCTCATCTCACCTGATGAGGAACACACAGAGGAACAACTGGTTCCACCTGATGATCTCTCCTTCATCACACTTGATGAGATCTAGGAAGATAAACAACAGGAACAAACTGAGTTTCTCTCCCTTAATATGGTTGATGAGGTGCATGTAGATGAACAGATTGCAGGAGAGAGGCTCCTTGTACTAGGCGATTCAATAATTAGAAATACAGAGAAATGGATTTGTGATGCACATGATAACTGTATGGTGACTTGCCTGCCAGGTGCAAAAGTTGCAGACATCACAAGAAATCTAGATAGATTGTTAGAGGGAACTGGGAATGAGCCAGTTGTCATGGTACACGTTGGTACCAGTGATGTTGGGAAGGCCAAGCGGTCTGTCCTGGAAGCCAAATTCAGGTTGTTAGGACTTCCAAGGTAGCATTTTCAGAAGTGCTGCCTGTCCCTCGCGCAGGACCTACCAGGCAGGCAGAGCTCAGAAGCCTCAATGTGTGGATGAGGCGGTGGTGTCGAGAGGAGGGCTTCAGATTTGTCAGGAACTGGAGAACATTTTGGGACAAGCCAAATCTGTTCAGGAGGGATGGGTTGCATTTGAACCATGATGGGACCAGATTGCTGGCACTCAACATCAAAAAGGCTGCAGAGCAGCTTTTAAACTGATAACTGGGGGAAAGCCGACAGGAGCTGGGCAGCATCCGGTTCGGGAAAGTGTGTACTTGAGTAGTGAGGAGGATGCAAAAATTACTGAGCAGTGCAAGGAGCTAGTCACCAGCACTCTAGCAGAAGGATGCAAGAGGCAGTCTAACAATGCAACTGGACTCAAAAGACTGTATCAGGAAAGCATATATAAATGCTTGTATACAAATGCCAGAAGCCTCTGGAACAAAATAGGGGAGCTGGAATACTTAGCAATAGATAAGAATATTGATATTATTGGTATCACTGAAACCTGGTGGAAGGATCATAACCAATGGGATACAGTTATCCCAGGCTACAAACTGTACAGGAAGGATAGGAAGGGGCAAACGGGAGATGGTGTAGCCTTGTATGTCAAAGAAGTGATAAAATCGTATGAATTGGAATATCTAGGTGATTTGGAGTCACCATTAGAAGTTCTGTGGGTAAGAGTACCAGGCCACAAGGATGGTCTAACAGTAGGCATATACTATCGGCTTCCGACTCAAACTCTTGAGGGAGACTGGCAGTTGGAGAATGTTGTAAAGGAGGCATCCAAGAAGGGAAGCCTGGTTATAATGGGGGACTTCAATTACCCTCACATAGACTGGGTGAACTGTTGTTCAGCACATGATAAAGAGATAAAGTTCCTAGATATGCTAAATGATTGTTCCCTGGGACAGATGGTTGAAGACCCAACTAGAAGTACAAGAATCCTTGACTTGATCCTGAGTAATACTCAAGATCTGGTGCAAGATGTTAATGTGACTGATCCAATAGGGAACAGTGACCACAACTCAATTATGTTTAACTTGATCATAGACGGCAAGTCACTGATAAAATCTAACACAGAGACCTTAAATTTTCAAAAAGGAAATTTCCCAAAGATGAGGAAACTAGTAAAAAAGAAGCTGAAAGGGAAAATTGAGAGAGTCCAAACACTCCAAGAGGCATGGAGGCTGTTTACAAAAACAATAACAGAGGCCCAATTGGAATGCATACCCAAAAGGAAAAAGGGCACTGCCAGGTCCAAGAGGACTCCAATGTGGCTTACAGGAGCTGTTCGGGAAGTGATCAAGAGAAGCTCATTTAGAAGATGGAAGGCTTGTCCGAATGAGGACAGCAGGCAGAAACATAAATTCTGGCAGAACAAATGCAAGGCAACAATCAGGAAAGCAAAGCAAGACTTTGAGGAGCGTATAGCTAAAAATACTCAGAGAAATAACAAAGACTTCTTTAAGTACATTAGAAGTAAGAACCCAACTAGGAAGGCCATTGGACCATTAGATGACAATGGAAGGCAAGGGGTTATTAAAGAGGAAACAGAGATTGCAGAGAGACTCAATGAATTCTTTGCTTCAGTATTCACTGAAGAAGACAGAGACCACATGCCCAAAACAGAGCCTATCTTCGTAGGGAGGGAAACCGAAGAATTAAGCCAGATAGAAATAACCAGGGAGGAGGTCCTTGCATGCTGCCGCCGCGCTCCTGGCCCCGGTGGGGGCGAAGAGGCCCTTCGGCCACACCACCTGCCGCCGTTCCCGGGCCCTGCCCTCCCCCCCTTGCCTTCGGACTCAAAAGGCGAAGGGGTGCCGAGCGAGCCGCTGCCGCCGCGCTCCTGGCCCCGGTGGGGGTGAAGAGGCCCTTCGGCCACACCACCTGCCGCCGTTCCCGGGCCCCGCCCTCCCCCCCTCGCCTTCGGACTCAAAAGGCGAGGGGGTGCCGAGCGAGCAGCTGCCGCCGTGCTCCTGGCCCCGGTGGGGGCGAAGAGGCCCTTCGGCCACACCACCTGCCGCCGTTCCCGGGCCCCGCCCTCCCCCCCTCGCCTTCGGACTCAAAAGGCGAGGGGGTGCCGAGCGAGCCGCTGCCGCCGCGCTCCTGGCCCGGTGGGGGCGAAGAGGCCCTTCGGCCACACCACCTGCCGCCGTTCCCGGGCCCCGCCCTCCCCCCCTCGCCTTCGGACTCAAAAGGCGAGGGGGTGCCGAGCGAGCAGCTGCCGCCGTGCTCCTGGCCCCGGTGGGGGCGAAGAGGCCCTTCGGCCACACCACCTGCCGCCGTTCCCGGGCCCCGCCCTCCCCCCCTCGCCTTCGGACTCAAAAGGCGAGGGGGTGCCGAGCGAGCAGCTGCCGCCGTGCTCCTGGCCCCGGTGGGGGCGAAGAGGCCCTTCGGCCACACCACCTGCCGCCGTTCCCGGGCCCCGCCCTCCCCCCCTCGCCTTCGGACTCAAAAGGCGAGGGGGTGCCGAGCGAGCCGCTGCCGCCGCGCTCCTGGCCCGGTGGGGGCAAAGAGGCCCTTCGGCCGTACCGAGGCTCTTCTGGGCCCCCGCCATCGGCCCAGGATGGGAGCCATTTGCGGTCGCCGGCCCTCCCTCCCTCCGGCCCTGTGTTGACCGGAGGGCTAAAAGGACGCTGCACCGCAGCCGGGGACGCCGAGCCGAAGCTCTCCTGGGCCCCCGCCTTCGGCCCAGGATGCGAGCCACCTGTGGCTCTCTCCCCGGGCCAAGTTGGTCAGGGGAGATGGGAGCGTTGGCGCTCTCTGTGGGGAGAGTGGGGGGGCAGGGAGGGAGACAGAGGGACTGAGGCTGATGTTTGCCGGCTGGGGAAGTTGGGCTGGGCACAATATGGGATGTGAGCTGTGCTTCATCCCTTGGGGATTTTGTTAATATGGTTTACTTTTGATGCTTTGTACTATGTATTATGTGTTGTATTGATATTGTGCTTTTCCCCTGAATTTATTTGATGTAATTGAACTGTATTATTATGTGTCATTGTATTATTATATTGTATTTATTGTCCGCCATGTAAACCGCCCTGAGTTGGGTTGCACCCGAGTGGGCGGTATATAAGTGCGAAAATTAAATTAAATTAAATTAAATTAAATGTCTTGTTAAGCTAACCACTAACAAATCACCAGGACCAGATGGCATCCATCCACGAGTTCTCAGGGAACTTAAAGATGAAATTGCTGATCTCCTAGCCAAAATATATAATCTTTCCCTCAAATCAGGCTTTGTGCCTGATGACTGGAAGGTAGCGAATGTAACACCAATTTTCAAAAAAGGATCCAGGGGTGATCCAGGGAATTACCGACCTGTCAGTTTGACATGTGTCCCAGGTAAAGTGATGGAAACCATCCTAAAAGATAGAATTAATAGGCACATAGAAGAGAAGGCGCTGCTAAAGGAGAGCCAACATGGCTTTTACAAGGGCAAATCATGCCTCACTAATCTGTTGGAATTTTTTGAGAGTGTCAACAAGCATGTGGATAAGGGGGATCCAGTTGACATTGTTTATCTGGACTTTCAGAAGGCTTTTGACAAGGTCCCACACCAAAGGCTCTTGAATAAACTTACCAGTCATGGAATAAAGGGACAGGTCTTGTCCTGGATCAGCAACTGGCTAAGGGACAGGAAACAGAGGGTAGCACTAAATGGACACTTCTCCAAGTGGAGGGAAGTAAAGAGTGGGGTCCCCCAAGGTTCAGTACTGGGACCCCTGCTTTTCAACCTCTTCATAAATGATCTAGAGGTACGAGTAAAAAGCAAGGTAGCCAAATTTGCTGATGACACTAAATTATACAGGGTGGTGAAAACTGTGAGAGATTGTGAGGAGCTCCAGAGGGATCTCTTGACACTGGGGGAGTGGGCAAAACTGTGGCAAATGAGCTTCAACATTAGTAAGTGCAGAGTGATGCATGTTGGGGCAAAGAACCCCAATTACATTTATAAACTGATGGGGTCTAAACTCTCTGCGACAAACCAGGAAAGGGACCTTGGTGTCCTGGTGGACAACTCAATGAAGGTGTCAACCCAGTGTGCCTCAGCAGTGAAAAAAGCAAACTCAATGCTAGGGATCATTAGGAAGGGTATAGAAAATAAGTCAGCAAGTGTCATTTTGCCTCTTTATAAATCTATGGTGAGGCCCCATCTGGAATACTGTGTACAGTTCTGGTCACCATACCTCCAGAAGGATATTATGGAGCTGGAAAAAGTGCAGAGGAGGGCAACCAGAATGATTAGGGGATTGGAACACCTTCCTTACCATCTGAGGCTGCAACGGTTGGGCCTCTTCACTCTTGAACGACGACGTCTAAGAGGTGACCTGATTGAAGTTTATAAAATCATGCACGGAGTGGACAAAGTAGATAAGGAAAAACTGTTTTCCCTATCGCATAACACTAGAACTAGGGGACACTCGATGAAACTTTTGGGTACTAGTTCTCAAACAAATAAGAGAAAGTACTTTTTCACCCAGAGGATTACTGGTCTATGGAACTCCCTGCCAGAAGAAGTGGTGACAGCTGTCAGTCTTGACAGCTTTAAGAAAGGATTAGACAAGTTCATGGAGGACAAGGGTATTAATGGCTATAATTATGGATACTTAAGGACAACCTCCGGGTTGGAGAGATAGGCAGGATATCTCTCAATGCCATTTTCAGGGAATCCTAAGCAGGTGAAGGCATCTGCTTGGGAATACCCTGAAGGAAATGGTGAGCCACTGTGTGAGACAGAATGCTGGACTGGATGGGCTGTGGCCTGTTCCAGCAAGGCTGTTCTTATGTTCTTATGTACTGTTCCATAGACCAAAATGCCACACATTCAGCTCCTAAGAGATCTTATAGGCAGCAGTTACAAGCAAATTCCATCGCCGTGCCAATGGAATAGTGGATCAGTGCTATGCTATTCAACTTTAATTAAGTTTTGCTCTGATTTCTGCAGTCTCATGTAATGAATATAAAATTACAACTTTAAAAGAATTGGGGAGTGGGGGAGCTAAGCTCTAGTTTGATTAAAACAGACCTCAGTGGGATTTGTAAAGTGGAGGATTACATTTGGGACTTCTTAACTATATAATAAATACCAAAGAACTGTCCTTGCCATCTATGAAAATAAAGAAAAGAAAAAGCAGCAGCATTTAACAAAGGGAAGAGTTTTTAATTGAGAATTTTAATTAAAGTGTAAGGCCTAATTTAGAAGTCAAAGTAACATGCAAAAAATATTGAGCTGGTGTGTGTGTGTGTGTGTGTGTGAGAGAGAGAGAGAGAGAGAGACAGAGCCAAAAGTTATGTACAACTTGAGTTTTATAAGGCATCTTGAAAAACTGATGGTAGTATTATTTTGTTCTATGTACCAGAGTGTTACACAATTAGGCTAATCTGTTTTGAAATTGGTTATTCTGGGTTAATTTGCTGATACATTGGAACCTCATATAATGAATGAATCATACAATTAAAAAATCGTACAATGAAGAGAATGTGAAAAAAATGTTGCATCGCACAACAAAAATCTCTGTGGTAAAAATCGTACAACAAATATTTTTCTTTGTACGATTTTTCCCATAGAGATTTTTGTTGTATGATTTTCCCATAGAGATTTTTGTTGTACAATGCATACATTGCACAATGAAAAAATCGTATAATGAAGTGCCTTGTGGAACCAATTGTTTTTGTTATATGAGGTTTCACTGTAGTTACTTCTTGTGCAACTAAATGCAGCTAAATGTGTATGTTTCGGATGTGCTTGTGTGTTTGTTTGTTTGTTTACTTACTTACTTACTTGTTTTTCTTGTTGAGGTCAACTAAACTAGACCTGAGAATACATTCTCATGGACAAATCAAAGCACCAAGAGTGTGTACTGTGTGGAATTGTTTATACATGAACAGTAGGCCATTCATTCATTCATTCATTCATTCATTCATTCATTCATTGGTTGCCTTTCTTGAAGGTAGGTAGCTAGGTTTACTGTCTAACAAGTTTGTAACTCAACTGAAATGACTACCACTGTGACAAAGAGTCCATTGCGATCAGTTTTGCAGATGTGATGTTGAAGCGAGTTTAGATGCAAGTTGACAGTGTGGAAAACAATAGTTTGAGAGCATGCCATAATAGGGATTCAAACTCAGCGCATCATAGGAATGGAATAGGCCAGTGATGGTGAATCTTGGCACTTCAGCTGCTATTGAAGTCCAAGTCAGGAGTGCTGAATTGGACTTCTGGTAATTGAAGTCCAAGGACACCTAGAGAGCCAAGGTTTGCCATCACTAGAATAGGCAATTTAATTAAGCAGCTTGCCTTTAAAAGTTCTCTCGCTCCAAGATGTGTATGGGATATGTCTCTACTGATGGTGTTCAAGTTCAAAGAGAGAAATAAATAAATTTTCGAAAGGCTGGTCATGTCCCGTGTTACATTATTTATGCTTGTATTTGGCCCGCAGTGACCTGCTTGTGTTAAGGGGTCCACTACGAGCTAAAGCTGGAAGTGCCATTGGATAATTTGTCCCTGTAATTAATTTCTTTTCAATCAATGGCCAAACACATTGAAAAGTGCAATTAGTTTCTAAAATGCTGTCAAAAAAGTAGCAGTCTAAATTGTCAAAGACTGTACATCCAAACATGTTCAGTTTCATGCTTTACACAAAATATTTTGCAAACACATGCACACATATATAAATGCAAATACATTAATGCAGTTCCCCCAGCATACCTGTCAAGTTACTGGTTTCCAGGTGCTGGCATTGGCACATGCACACCGCTGCCTCTAACATCAGAGGCAGCAATGTGCATGCACAGTAACCCCTGCACGCATGTGCAGTAACCCCTGCATGCATGCACAGAAACCTCTTCAGCCAGAAAAGGGGTTACTGCACATGCATACCCATCAGAGGCAGCAGTGCGCATGCGCAGTAACTCCTTTCCTCACCGTTCAAATATGGGATGATGGCAGGAAGGAGCATGACAGAGCAATGAATTACGGGAAATCACGGCCAAAACAGGATACTTGACAGGTATGTCCTCCAGTGGCTTAATGGTTAAGATGCTGAGCTTGGAGACTGGAAGGTCAGGGTTCAATACCTGAGGGCTTCACTTGGGGACATGAAAGGAGCCTCATTCAGGCATCCCCTGAGTGGAGTTTCTCCAGCAAAAAATCTTTTCAGCCCAGAGTAATCTCTGACACAAAATTATTGTTCATGGGTTCACTATCCATATTGTGGGCACCTTGATCTTATTTTATTTAGGCAAGACAACTAGTACTTCTTAAAAGCTAAAGAACAACTGTTCCACAATAGACAATTAACGAAACAGGTCTGTAGCATCAGCCTAATCAACCTTGACAGGTTAAATATGGGTTACTATGCCAGAGCTCTGTAGCATGAAAAGCTTCCATGTAGTTACTGTGGTATATATGATGCCCGTCGAAGTAGAGTTTGCATAGTAAAACACAAGGGATTAATATAGCTGGATAGCAGTTAGATGAAATTCATTAGACATGATGGATGGATTTTTTTAATTTAGGAATTGCTTTGTAAAGACTGAAATTCCAGGTAGTAGTCAAATAATCCTCCCCTTCCATATGAACATCTGATAAGGAAGAAATGACAAAAAAGAAAAAAATTCACAGGGAATTTTCCATTCTGATTGTTCTGTCACTTTGCCTCCAACATCAGTCTGTCTGTCTATCTGTCTGTCTGTCTATCTATCTACACACACACACACACACACACACACACACACACACACACACACACACACACACACACACACACACACACACACACACACACATATTTAGTGAGGCTATTTCTCTTGGTATGTTAATCTTTGATACAAGACATACAGAGGTACCAGGCTATATAAAAAGAGTCTTATCAACATTCACCCATTTCTTGCTAAATGGAATAGAAGAAAATAGATTTCAAAGGCTATAAATACCCTGTTGACAGTAGTAGCCCCAAATACTTTCTGGACTACATTCCTGACTCAAAATTTGTAGATTTAAGCATTTTGGTAGCTAAATATATGAAAAATAGGAACATTTGATATTATGAATTATCAAGACTATAATATGTTACCAAATTATATGTACGTTTAGCACCCAATCTGCCATCACAATGCCAAGTTAGATGTCACATCATTCAGCTTAAGATTCCCAGTTGTTTTATTTATTTAAAAAGCAGTATGTGTAGCTGTAAACTAAAGTAGGAACCACCATGAATAGTTGAGAACCGTCCTCCATTTTTTTAAACAGAAAACCCCCCTGAGTGGGCATCTTATGTAGCGATCAAAACAGGCGTTAAAATCCACTATCTTTCATGTACAGTGGATGCTGTTCCAGATACATATCAGGACACTTACTTACAGCTGAATGCTATCTGTTTAACATGCCATGTGATACTTAATAATCCATAAGGAAAGCTGAGTGCAGAAGAATAGATGCCTTTGCGATGTGGTGTTGGAGGAGAGTTTTGAGAGTACCCTGGACAACAAGGAGAACAAATAGATTGATCTTAGAAGAAATCAACCCTGACTGCTCCTTAGAATTTAATTTAATTTAATTGTCACATTTATATACCGCTCACTTGGCCAAAGCCAACTCAGGGCGGTTCACAATAAAAATAAAAAAAAAACACATGTTAAAAACAGTTAAAACTACCCACCCCCTAAAAACAAGGGGTGCAGGATCCAAAGGCACCATGGGGAGGAGTTCTTCTACACCAACCACCCAATGGAGGTTACCCTTCCACCTGCACCCCACACTTGACCCGCCAGCCAGGTTTTAAGTTCTTTTCTGAAAGGCAGCAATTCCGTCCGGAGACGTAGCTCTGTTGGCAGGAGGTTCCAGAGGGCCGGTGCAGACACGGAGAAGGCTCTCCTCCTTGTGCCAGAGAGGCGAGCCCCTCTGGCTGATGGAACAATTAGAGAGCCCCTCCGGTCTGCTCTGGTTGGACGGACAGACGTCCTCAGGGCGATGCGGTCTCTTAGGTAACCCGGCCCACTACCATATAGGGCTTTAAAGGTCAAAACCATCACCTTGAATTGCACCTGGAGACAAACTGGCAACCAGTGCAGCTCCCGGAGCAGTGGCAAAGCACGGGCATAACGCCCACACCCCATCACCACCCTGGCTGCCGCATTCTGGACCAGCTGTAGCCTCCGAATGGTCATCAAGGGCAGCCCCATGTAGAGCGCATTGCAATAATCTAGTCTGGAGGTGACCAGAGCGTGAGTGACCATGAGCAAGGAGTCCCGGTCCAGGAGTGGGCGCAACTGGCGAATCACCCGAAGTTGGGCGAAAGCCCTCCTGGTCACAGCCACCACCTGTTCTTCTAGCAGTAGCCACGAATCCAGGAGGACCCCCAAGTTGCGCACCGGGTCTGTCTGGGGCAAAATAGCCCCATCCAGAACCAAAGATGGTAGCTCCCGGGTTAACGCAGGAGGTTCCAGAGGGCCGGTGCAGACACGGAGAAGGCTCTCCTTCTTGTGCCAGAGAGGCGAGCCCCTCTGGCTGATGGAATAATAGCTCTAATAGCTCCCGGGTTAACGCTTATCCATAGCCACTCAGTCTTGCTGGGATTCAGATGTAGCCCATTAGCCCCCATCCAGACCCCAACAGCTTCCAGGCACCTGGAAAGGACTTTGACGGAATCACTGGGGTCCCCATGGGCCAAGATGTACAACTGAGTGTCATCCACATACTGATGGTACCGCACCCCATGGGAACGAATGATCTCACCCAGCGGCTTCATGTAGATGTTAAATAGGAGAGGAGAGAGCACCGAGCCCTGAGACACCCCCCATTTGAGGGGCCTAGGACTGGACCTCTCACTCTCCAACCACACCGACTGGGTCCGACCCCTCAGAAATGAGGAAAACCAGGACCACACAGTGCCCTGGATTCCCAATCCTCGGAGCCATTCCAGAAGGATACCATGGTCAACGGTATCGAAAGCCACTGAGAGGTCAAGAAGAGCAAGGACAGATGGGTGACCACCGTCCCGCTCCTGCCAGATATCATCCATCAGTGTGACCAATGCCGTCTTGGTACCATATCCAGGCCTGAATCCTGACTGAAAGGGGTCCAGGTAATCCACTTCATCCAGTACCCCCTGCAGCCGACGCGCCACTGCCTTCTCCAACACCTTCCCTAAAAAGGGGAGGTTGGAGACAGGCCTATAGTTGGTTAGGACAGCTGGGTCGAGGGAAGGTTTCTTCAGGAGTGGGCGCACCAAGGCATGTTTTAAAGGTGCAGGAAACACCCCCTCCCGCAATGATGCATTGATCATAGTCCCAACCCAGCCACCTGTCACCGCCTTGGAGGCTTTCACCAACCAGGTCGGACAGGGGTGCAATGGGCAGGTAGCAGTGCGCACAGCTGCAAGGAGCCTGTCCACTTCATCAGGTGCAACTGGATCAAACTGGTCCCAGATGGTATGGCAAGACTGTGCTCCAGCTCCCTCCGGACTCTCCCCATCCACGCCAGGATTAAACCCCGAGCAAATCCAATCGATTTTCTCCACTAGATGGTCAGCAAAGTCCTCAGCCGACCCCTGCCAACCAGGCACTGGGGTCCCCCTACCAAGGAGAGACCTGGTAACCCGGAACAGGGTGGCTGGGCAATTATCAGCGGAGGCAATAAGGGTGGTGAAGTATTGCCGCCTCACCACCTCCATCGCCACTAGATAGGCCCTAATAGTGGCTCTAGCTAGTGTCCAATCGGAGTCTCTCTGGGTCTTCACCCAGCGGCGCTCTAGGCATCTCTTTGCCCGTTTGAGCTCCCGCAGTTCATCTGTGAACCATGGAGATGATCTAGCTCCATGAGCTCTGAGAGGCCGTAGTGGTGCGATTTCATCCAAGGCCGCTGTTGTCATCCTGTTCCACAGGTCAACCAGCGCCTTGGGCAAATCGTGTTGCCGATCCAGAGGGAAATCCCCCAGTTCCCTCTGGAATCCATCAGGATCCATCAGTTGCCGGGGGCGGGCCATTCTAATAGGCCCTGCCTCCCTACGATGAAGCGTCGCACCCAGGAAGTCTAGAGCCACCAAATAATGATCTGACCATGGCACAGGTGTTATGTCTAATTTCCGTAGTCTCAGATTACTCTGCCGCCACTCCGACAAAAAGATTAAATCTGGTGTGTGGCTACTGCCCCTGGTCGGGCCCTGAATTACCTGAATCAGGTCCATAGCTGCCATGGAAGCCATGAACTCCTGAGCCACCTCAGAGCCAGTCCCCACCGAAGGCAAATTGAAGTCCCCCAGAACCATCAGTCTAGGGAACTCCAACGCCAACGCTGAGATGGCCTCGAGGAGCTCAGGCAGGGAGTCCCTTACCCTGCAAGGGGGCAGGTACAGGAGTAAGACTCCCAACTGACCCTTAGAGCCCAGACGCAGAAGCAGGGCCTCACAACCCAGAATTTGTGGAGCGGTAGCCCTGGCGACTCCCAGTGACTCCCTGGCTATGATGGCAACGGCACCGCCCTTACCCTCATCCCTAGGCTGGTGCCAAATACTGAACCCAGCTGGACACATTTCTGACAGAGGAACCCCATCCTCTGGTCTCAGCCAGGTCTCAGTGATACATGCCAGGTCGGCCCGCTCCCCCATAATGGAATCTTGTATCAGGGGGGCCTTATTACATACTGACCTGGCATTCATCAGCAGCAGCCTAAGGGCAGGGTCACCCTGGGTCAGCTGCTCAGGACCTAGAGGTGTAACCGGGGGGCTGGAACGAGGGACAGATACTAAGCATCTGCCCCGCATTCCACGAGTGCGGCCCACCCCTCGGTACCCGCTATATCGCCCCATGCCCATCACAACCTCTATATTGGCCTCCGGAGCCTCCCTGATTGCCTTGGACAGAATACTGCCTCTCCTTCCTGGCTGGCCGGGCAGTCTCTCCCGCCCGCCCTCCCACCCCCATATAAAACCGCCCCACCCACTCCCCCCACCACCCTCTGCAAGGCTCCGGTGGTGATGGAAGTGGTGGGGCATTCTTCCAAATCTACCTTGAGCCCTCAACTGGGGTGAGACATTCCACCCGCAGTAGCGATGGCGGTGGGCCGGCTTTTCAAAGCCATCTCGAATCGTCACCTTAATTTTATCCCCATGGACCTCCAAGCCAGCCCCAGACAGACTGCTGCTGCTATTCCCTGGCAGGCAAGTTAGTCCCTCAATCCTTCTAACTCTCCCTCCCTCCCACCACCATCTCTCCCCCCCCTTTTGGCCCATATCTCCCCCCATCGCCCCAGTGGGCCGTAGAACTTTCAACTCCCCAAAGGTCAAATGGTGAAGATGAAGCTAAAGTACTTTGGACATCAAATGAGAAGAGAAGGTGGAGGGCAAAAGAAGAAGGGGTGGCTAAAAATGAGATGGCTAGATGGTATTGTAGATGCAATGGGCATAGAACTGGGTGGGTTGAGAAGGATGGTGGAAGACAGAGGTGCCTGGCGGGAAATGGTCTATGGC
Source organism: Bradypodion ventrale (assembly GCA_035047345.1). NCBI lineage: Eukaryota > Metazoa > Chordata > Lepidosauria > Squamata > Chamaeleonidae > Bradypodion > Bradypodion ventrale. The sequence goes on from JAWDJE010000004.1 coordinate 285,464,676, forward strand.
AGTGACAGCGAACCTATGGAACGCATGCCAGAGGTGGGACTCAGAGCCCTCTCTGTGGGCACCCATGCAGTCACCTCAGCACAGAGTTCGCCCCACCCCTCTGCCAAGCAGCCCAATGAGTGCGCTTCCTCCCTCCTCCCAGCACAGAGTTCACCCCGTCCCTCTTCCCAGCAGCACAATAGGAGCATTTCCTTCCTCCCCTGTTGCTATGTTGGCCCTTTGCAATAAATAAGTGGGTTTTTAGTTGCAGTTTGGGCACTCGGTCTCTAAAAGGTTCACCTTTTAGTTACATAGGGTCAGAATCAACTGTGAACTGAACAACAAAAAACGTTTTAAGTATTTCGCAGATATGATCCATTCTAGCCCCTTCTGTTCCTATAGGCAAACTATCCTGACTGTAAAGTTACCACAGAATCTCCACTTGTTTGTACCCATTAGTTATTACAGTGCATTAACAGTGAAACCTTGCTTGATCACTTTCGGACTGTGTAACTTGAATTATCAATGTACTTTTTAAAATGGAGTTACCACCCTTTTTAAGGAGGAAGCAGTTTCAGCCTTTAGAAGTGAGCATTGTGCCTCAATTGGGACTGCAACTTTATGTCAATCTTAGCTGGTATATCTAATGGGGAGAAACAATCCTCATAAAAGTCTTTGAAAGAGGTGAGATCAGGTGCCGATAATGACTGGTTCAACATGACCCAATTAGTTCCAAGTCTGCAAGACACTGATCTTCCCAGCTAAGCAAGCTCCTAACCTAACTGGCTCAATCTGACTCTCAACTAGGAAACATTTTAAAGCATAATCCAGGAAGCGCAAATCTCTCAAAGTGAAAACCATTTGATTAAAGAAATTTCATTGGCAATCGGTCACAAAAGTAGCTCTTCTTAAATATGTGCCTGATAATGAATTAAAAATTTTCAGTGGGGGGCTCCTATAGTTTTCTTGCCCTGGCTCTCTTACTACCGAGGGTTAACGACTGTCCTAAGGTGCTAGCTTTATGAAAGTGAGAGGAAAACCTTTCTGTGTCGGCAGTCTCCATACCAGTGGTATGGAGCAAGTAAATGAATAATACAAAGTTTTTAAAAAACTTTGGGTAAATACACCTTTTTTAAATTGTCTTCTAAGTGTTGCTTAACTTCACAAAAGGAAAATCAAATCAAGTCTCTGTTGTGTTCTCAAATACTGTACCTTTATACAATGTACCTATTCATGTGTAACCAATGTATCCTTTCTACTTGTAACATGATAACCCTCAGCTGCATCACTGTAACTCTAATAGGACGCGAGCTAGTGACCACTAGATGGCAGTAGCGAGCGTCCAGCTCAATAGCCCAGACTCACCTAAGAACAACAGCGCGGGAATATTCCTGCCACCACCTTCACCTGGACAAGAAGGGCGTGACCTACAATGACGTCACGCGGACAGTAACCAATAGACTGTCAAGGAGCAACATTCAAATGTATAGCCACTGTATATATTGAGCTGTTCGTCCGCCATTACCACATGTTCCCTCTGACCAGCATGTAATAAAGTTGTGTTAAGCCAGCTCTTCGGCTGTCCCGGTGTCTTGGTTCCCATACACTAAAGTCTCCATGCAGTTTTATTTGGAGAGTCACATGAGGTAAATAATTCACAATATTTAATTACTGTAATTAGAGTTCTCTCCATGTGGGTATGTTGTTTTCTGAAGAAACATTTTATTATGCAGTTCTAGCTTCCGGCTTTGCTTCACAGAGTCTCTATGATAGTTAGTTACAAGTTTTGCTCAAGGGATTGAACTTGATATTTCCTTCCACTTTTCTTGCTGAATAACTACTCTTCAGTATCCTTCTTTTAGAAGCATTTTATTTAAATAATTCCTACTGCCCCGTAAAATATAGCATGCTGCCACATTTCACAGACTTTCCCTCTTCAGAATATTTCACCTCATTTCATTCCTTTTTGTGAACACTTTCATTGTAAGATGCATAAATTATTTTATCCAGTGTTTCTACAATGCTAGATAAAGACTCAGCTCTTCAAAAGCATCTGGTTTATGAATGTGGGATATTGTGCTTCGATATCCATGATTCAAATCACCAGGAAATTGCCTGATATTGCTGCACAATATTGAGTCTGTGTTGCCAGAAGAAAAAAGAATGCCAAGCTTTACATAGCAAAGGACAGCCTGAATGTTGACAACATCAATAGTAACAGTCAAGATGGTCTACAGAATACCCTCTTGTGCTCACTACAAAGAGATACCCTGGAAAGAAAAAATCAAGAAACAGACTACATTTTAAAATCAGTTAACTACTTCTCATGCAAACATGAAGCAACTGTCATGGCTGTTTTTGACAAATTTGGAGAAATCTGAAGCCCAGTTTTAAAAAATTATATTTTTTTGTTCAAGCTGCCCCATTTTTTAGAATTCACTTATAGAATTTTTATTTGCTCTTCCAGAAGTGAAGTGCAGCAAAAATAAACCTCATATTTGGCATTATTTATAATGCACACAAACAATATTATTCACTTTTATGGAGGAAACCCTAGAAGAGGTGGTAGCAAGCAGACTAGGATCTCATCTTCAAGACCTCTATCTCCCCAATTTATTGGTGCTGGGGAACTCTGAAGTGGCTGGAGTTTTTGTTGCGCTCTAGGAGGAATGGTAAGTGGAAAGTGGAGTATGGATAGTAGTTGTGGAAGAGGGGAGGGTAAAAGAAGGGCTAGAACAGCTGGGATTGGTGGAAGAGAGAGCATGAGAAAAAGGGGATGAAATGGGGAAAGGAATAAGCCTGAGGAGAGGTGCCCAGAGACAGAAAGATCTGAGGCTATTTGTGGGATGGACCTTTATATTTAAGGAGGACCCATGGACTGGAGAGTTAGTACAGATGGAGTTTCCCCAGGCAGAAACAGAATGCCAAGCCAGGGTGAAGATACAATGTAAACTTTCTTATTGATCACCCCTCTTTCATAATTTAGTATAATTCAGTATATTGGGAGAGGATGTTTCATTTCTCCTATAGCCAGGGCCGCCATCAGAAATTTCTGGGCTCCATACTGAGAAATCCTATTGCCCCACCCCCACCCCCACACACATACTTTTCTCTCTCCTCGCATTGGGGCTGTGGCGGTGGGTGGAATACACAATTTCCCAAAAGAAATCGATGGGCAGAGGTGGAGCGGAAAAACTATTTTTGTTGGAGGGGCAACCTTGAAAAGAGCCTGGCTCCTAAAAAAGGGGCCCATTTTTTTTGGTGGATTGGGGGGAGGGGTAGAGTAGAATTTTGCTAAAAGAGAATATGAAGGTGTGAGAATTGTGTCAGAAGGGAAAAAGCAAGGTGGAAACAAGTGAAATTTAATTTTTATTAAGCCTTGCTTAAAAGCCAGTTGTATCCAACTTTAGAGTTCAGTGCTCATCTCTGATTACAGACAAAGAGCCAGTGGACTTGATCCACAAAAGCTCACATTAAAATACAGCAGTCTTTAAGCCTTGCTTGAAAGCCAGTCATATCTAACTCTAGGGTTCAGTGCTCATCTCTGTTTATAGCCAAAGAGCCAGCGCTGTCTGCATTCACAGATGTTTCCATTGACATGTGGCAGGCATGATCAGATGCTAGAGTGCACAGAACGCTATTTACCTTCCTAATGATGAGCTCCAGTCATCCGTCCCAGCTCTTGCCAACCTAGCAATTCAAAAGGAAGAAATTGCAAGTAGATAAATAAGGATATCTACTAGCAATTTCTTGCTTTCGAACTCCTAGGTTGGCAAGAGCTGGGACTGAAATGGGAGCTCATCATTACACACACACAGACACACCCTCCCCCTCCATTCCCCCTCCATTCCCCCATTTTACACACACACACACACACACACACACACACACACACATACACACACACACACACACACACACGCACACGCACACACACACACACACACACCTTCCCCTCCATCCCCCCCCCCCACAGAGAGAGAAAGAGTAAGAAAGGAGACTCACCGGAAGGTGCAGCTTCGCCTCCATGAGAAGGAGCTGAAGCTGCTGCCAGCCTTCGTCCTTCCTGTGCCGGGGAGGGGGAGCTGCTGCTTCGCCCAACCGCTGCCCTGCCTCTGCCGCTTGCCCAGAGCGGTGTGGCTAGGGGGAATTTGCCGGGCATGCTTCTTCCTTAGGCTATACTTCCTGCATGCGGCCTTCAGCAATGCCCCCCACACGTGCCTCGCCCAGGGCCGAAGCCCAAAGGTGCGCAGAAAGCAGCCCTGGCATGCGATCTCTTCTGGACCAGGACCGGCGTGCCTCGTGGGCTGAAGCCTTGACCCCGGATATCCGAGTTGAGGTGCATATCTGGGTCAAGGCGGGTCGGGGCATGTGCAGTGGCACCGCATGCTGCATTTAAAGAAAAGTAGAATTAAAAAAATATTTTTTTAAAAAAAAATAACAGCGCTCGGGCCCCTGCAAACACTGGGCCCTAGATGGCAGTCCCCCTTGTGCCCCCCTGAAAGTGGCCCTGCCTATAGCTCAGTGGAAGCTGGCTAGATAGCTCAGTCATTTACATATCTGATTGCAGAGTCAGAGGCTGGGAACTCAATTCCCTACTGTGCCTCCCAGGAGATAAACCAGGGCTGTGTGGTCTTGCATAAGCTATGTGGTCTCACAGCAACCCCAGAAGAAAGAGTGATAAACCATTCCTGACTATTCTGTACCTAGAAAATAACAGCACTATTTATTATTGTTGTTGCACCAGTGGGGGTATGGGCCCATTTGGAGCAGTTATATTTTCTTAGGTCTAAAGACCAGGAGACAAATATTGGTATGAGTGGCACAAGAGGAGGAGAACATTTGACTTGTGCATGCGAGATATTTTTAAATTACAGTTTCCAATTTCTATCTATTCCCAGCTGGCACCAGGGTGTGGTGGTGCTGCATGAAGCCATTTGTATGTCTGTTGTGTTCTCTTCCTTCTTAGTCCTTGCCTGCTCCAGCTCTGTGACAACACAAAGATCTACGCTATGACATCATAAGTATGCTCCCCTGTGATGCAAAAAGGATCAACTGTTCTAAGGTTTGGGCCCTGAAATCTCACTAACTGGGAGTCAAACTTGAAACTAAATTGATTTAGTGTTTTGACATGCTGGCCAGATAATATAAAAAAGAAGATACTAAAAACAACACAATACAATATAAGAGCATTTAAATTAAATTTTTATTCAGGTTTTTAAATTCTAAAATTTAAAATACATCACATTTATCTAAACATAAACACTAATGGAATTAATGCACTTAACTATGAAATAATGTATCAATGGTAAATGACTCTGAATTACTATAGTCTAATTTCCAATTTGGTTGCCAACAGAGGATGCAGACTTTATTTTTATAATAATGAAAACAAACTTTTATATTCGAAATGTGACAAACTTATCTTTATCAGAAAGTAACATTCTAAGTTTTCCTTGATCAGATCATCCGGGGAGTTATTCCAAAAACAGTCCCCAGTAGTCTAGTACAGTCTGCTGTGAGCAAGGGACAGTAAAGAGTGACATGTACCAGATTCTCAATTGATTTTTGATCTCAGGAGCAGACTCTTTCATTATAAGGAATTCCTTTATACCGACCTTCTAAGACAGCAAGTGGCAACATATCTAGACATGCTTTAGTGAAGGCTTTTCTGTGATCAGAGTTCATAAGGTCAGCAAAATAAGATGGAAGGGTCAAGGGCGGAGGAGAGAGCATTTTGTAAAGGGATATAATTCTAGAGGTGCCTAATGAACCTATATCTATTTGAACACAGAGGTCTAACAGCCTTTGTTTTAATGAGAGTTTTGCTGCAGAGAAACCAAGATGTTTCACATACTCTTCTGAAAAGCCAAGTTTAGCAACAAGATTCAGAGCAAAGGTTTTCCATGACCCAAGTTTCCTCTCTCTGTATGATAAAGTTAAAAAGAAGGAGCACAAAATAGAATTTTCAACCAATAGTTAATGATTGCTTTATAAGCTAATGTCATTACTGGTACTAGGGCAAGGTCCAGTCTATCTAGAGCTGAACGAGCTGAAGGGGAGACTGTCAGCAATAGTGGTGCAATTTTTTTGGATGATTTCTAGTGGATATAAATTCCCAAGTCCCTAAACTTCAGCTCCATACAATATATGAGGGAACATAGGGATCATTAGGAAGGGTATAGAAAATAAGTCAGCAAGTGTCATTTTGCCTCTTTATAAATCTATGGTGAGGCCCCATCTGGAATACTGTGTACAGTTCTGGTCGCCATACCTCCAGAAGGATATTATGGAGCTGGAAAAAGTGCAGAGGAGGGCAACCAGAATGATTAGGGGACTGGAACACCTTCCTTACCATCTGAGGCTGCAACGGTCGGGCCTCTTCACTCTTGAACGACGATGTCTAAGAGGTGACCTGATTGAAGTTTATAAAATCATGCACAGTGTGGACAAAGTAGATAAGGAAAAACTGTTTTCCCTATCGCATAACACTAGAACTAGGGGACACTCCATGAAACTTTTGGGTACTAGTTCTCAAACAAATAAGAGAAAGTACTTTTTCACTCAGAGGATTACTGGTCTATGGAACTCCCTGCCAGAAGAAGTGGTGACAGCTGTCAGTCTTGACAGCTTTAAGAAAGGATTAGACAAGTTCATGGAGGACAAGGGTATCAATGACTATAATTATGGATACTTAAGGACAACCTCCGGGTTGGAGAGATAGGTAAGATATCTCTCAATGCCATTTCCAGGAAATCCTAAGCAGGTGAAGGCATCTGCTTGGGAATAATACCCTGAAGGAAATGGTGAGCCACTGTGTGAGACAGAATGCTGGACTGGATGGGCTGTGGCCTGTTCCAGCAAGGCTGTTCTTATGTTCTTATGTTCTTAATTTTGTTTTGATAAATTTACAAATGGGAGAAACCCAACATCCTCCTCTAGTTCTACAACATCTGAGTAAGCCAAACATGGCCTTTTCAAATTACTGTTTAGCAAACTTAATCTGAGATGTCCAAGAGTATGACTGATGGAACATCACCCCTGAATACTTGAACTGAGATACCTTTTTAAAAATATTTTAGAATAGTAGCCATGTTAGTCTGTGGTTACATCAGTGGTTGTTCTGGATGCAGATATACCAAAGAAAGATTTTTTTCATTTTAATTCCATCAGAGGTATTGTAGTTTCATTAAAAATCAGAAGGACTCTCTTTCTTGAGGGTAGCCTTGGTAATTTCTCAATTTTCCTCAGACCAACATGCTGAGCATAGTAATTGACTCAGTGGATACTATACAGTCTTTTTATTTGTCCATCATCTGTGGCTTATCTGGTTGTTGACAATATACAGTACTATTTGAATATTTTCTGGACTTTGGGGCTTTCCTTTCTTCACATCCAGTGGTGGGATTCAGCAGGTTTGCCCCAGTTCGCCAGAACCGGTAGCAGAAATTTGGCTGGCCCTGCCCATCAAAGTTTTTAAACAAAGTAGTCCTAATCCTGCCAACCTAGCAGTTCGAAAGCATGAAATTGCAAGTAGATAAATAGGGACCACTTTGGTGGGGAGGTAACAGCGTTCCGTGCACCCCGGTGTCTAGTCATGCCTGCCACATGACCACGGAAACGTCTGCAGAAGCAGACAGCGCTGGCTCTTCGGCTTTGAAACAGAGATGAGTACTGAACCCTAGAGTCGGATACGACTGGCTTTCAAGCAAGGGAAACTTTTACCTTTACTAGTCCTAATTCAGGTCCAGCACAGGACTTTGCCCCTGGCCACGGTCACCATACCATGCCCGCCCATAGAGCAGGTAGTAAAAAAATTTTGAATCCCACCACTGTTCATATCCCTCCAAAGATTAACCCCTCCTGAAGCAGAGTCATGTGAGTTTTGTTCCTTTTAAACAGGCAATTTAGGGATAGGTATGTTACCATTCCTCAGGGCAGTCTTCTGGACAATCTTATGTTTGCAATCATCAAATGTTTGCATGACTGAGTAAAGTTTGCCAGAGATGAGAGTGAGTTGCTAAAAGATATTTTCAAGTATAATTGCTATTTTGGATAGTATAGGAGAGAATATTCTAATATTAAGCTCACCAGCATTTCCTTTTGGCAATCCTGATTAACTACAGCATTCTGAAGGAGCTTTCTGTCTGAAATGTCCACCATCAGTTTAGAACTGGAGTTCTCAACCTTTTAAAGCCTGGAGCTGGGTCACGCTCCCTCAGCCAGCTTCAGGGGTCAGATGACCATTTTGCCCTTCCTCCACCACATGGCACTTCTGGGTGTGGTGGAGGCAGTGGGGGGGACATTAAATGGTACTGTGGGCCGCATCTGGACCATGGGCCACAGGTTGAGAATCCCTGATTTAGAACTGAGGGACCCAGCCCTAGTAAGCAATTCATCATTAAGAGGAGCAATTTCATCTGTGGTACTTTGATTTTCTGGCTGTACGTCTAAGACCTCATATCTATTTGAGGAAGGTTATACAGAGAGAATATTCACCAAATCCTTCCATGCTATCAGGTCATCAGTTCCCGGGTTTGATGGAGAACTTGAGTTCGACCTTACTCCTGTCCTGGTCTTTTTTTCCCTTCCTCATTCTCTGTAGTTACAGTTAGAGTCTTTGTATATGTTTGCTTTGAAAATCCCACTTACTGGCAGAAGTATTTTAAATAAACAAATAGGATGAGAGAAGGGAGTACAAAACACTCCATGGAGATATCACCAGTTATAATATGAAAATTAAAAGAAGGCATCTTGATTCCTATTTCCCTACTCAGAAATCTTTGCCGACCTACATGAAGTCACAAAGAGATCTTCCCAGTAAATCCAATTCTAACCAACCTTGGCATGCATTTCACTTGTGAGAGACTGTATGTATCTGCATGTGCAAGTACAAATATTTCTGTTACAGTTCTCTTTAGGGAAATAGGAGTCAAGATGCCTTCTTTTAATTTTCGTATAATAACTGGTGATATCTCCATGAATGAGAATATTCCAGAATGAGAATTTTGAGAGAAATTACAATGTGCAGCCCCCCCCCCCCATCTATCTGTTCTTTGTTTCTCTAATGAGGTCAAAACTTTGTATAGGCCATGCTTTACTGTTACAACAATATTGAAACAGTGCAGCTAGATGCTAAGTAAATTTCATGCATGTGTGGGGGAACCAGAATCTGGATTACCAAAATCATTAATTTGAATCCTTTTACCTGGTTAGGATGGCATTAGATTAGACAAACCACTTACCTTTGAAAGAGGAATTGCTTTAAGTCAGGCGTTCTCAACCTTTTTATGATGGGGGCCGGGTCATGTTCCCTTAGACAGTTTCATGGACCGGATGGCCATTTTGCCCTTCCTCGACCACATGGCACTTCTGGGTGTTGTGGAGGTGGTGGGGGCCCACATGAAATGACATCATGGGCCACATCTGGCCTGCAGGGCACAGGTTGAAAATCCCTGCTTTAAGTTAAGAAATCACCATAGATTTTATCTGTTGTGTACTGTGACTCAGTAAGCAACTGATAATATTGTTGGTGTCTTCTCTACTTGGGGCACTTAGATTCCAAATGTTACACTATCTTCTATGCAGGAAGATTTTGACCATTATGTATTAAAGGTTTTTTAAAAAATGAATTCATTACAGAAATTAAAGACTGAAACAAGTGAGAATGGATTTATGGATGAAAGTTATATGGACCAGTAATGAACTATTTGCCATTTTTTTCAGTAGGGTTCCCTCAAGAAAGGGTGTTGTACAGCTGTTGTTCCCAATCTGCAACAATTCTGTCATTCATGCCTCTCCGCTGGATGTGCAAGTGGGTATATATGAATAAGAGTTATTCAAGGACTTTAATTGATCTGTATTTTGAACCAAACAGGCCGGATCTGTACTTACTAAATCAATTGGTAGATTGGAATGAAGTTAGTGTATCTATTATGTACTAAATTTTGTAATGTAATTCTTGGCTCAAAACACACTCCCAAAAGCACATAAAATGTATGTATTTTTACTAATACAGTCATTTAATATTTTGTTTTATGATATTAATCCATAGTTTAAGAACACAACACCGAGGCTGGGGCTTGGAGGCTCCACAGAGCTTGCCCGGCAACCGGCCGGAGGAAGAGGCGGGGATGCAAGAACTGGTCGCACCTGGGGCTCACTTTTCGCAGTCTCAAAAGTGGCTCTCCTGTCTCCTGCCGCCAACACCGACGCCCGGCAACTTTGCTCGCCCAGCAACCTTGCTGCCTCTCCCCAGAGCCCCATGTCACCGGACGGGGATTTGAGGCAGCAGCTGCTGCGGACGATGTCTTTTCCCCCTCCCAGCCTTGTTCACAGGAGGGTTTAAAAGGACGCTCGCAACCATGGGCCAAAGGACTCCATCCTGGTTCTGTGGACTTGGTGGGTGGGTTAAGGCTGTGATGCTTTATATGATGTGATTTTGTAATTTGTTGGGGGGGGGGCGTTGTTGGAATACTGTGAAATGCTTTTCCCCCTGCAATATGATGTTCTGTGATTGTGCTATTTTTGTATTGTAATTTTGATGCTACACTGTATTTTTTATTTGTTTTCTATTCTATGATATTTAATGATTGTGCATTTACTTAAGCTTGTACTTATGGTTGCTTTGTTATTTCATGAATATGTTGTTAACTGCTTTGAGTTTGTCGTTGACAAAGGAAAGCGGTATATAAGTTTGAATATAATAATAATAATAATAATAATAATAATAATAATAATAATAATAATAATAATAATAATAATAATAATAATAATAATAATAATAATAATAATAATAATAATAATAAGTCCAGAAATGATATTTTGTGAGAAAATCCATTGCAAAATATATATGCAAAAATGAATTTCACAGTGTTTTGTATAGCATTTATCAAAATACAGGGCTGGAATCTGTAGATTGATGGTCAGAAATATTAGACACATTCATATGTTGAATCCTTGTAAGAAAGATATAAATAATATATATGTATAGTACATGTGATACCTGATCTCACATTTCTGAGTTTCTTTCAAAACAGCAGCAACTCTGAATAACAATAATTTGGGTCAAATCTACCAATATAAAAATAAAGGAAACTAGATATCAAAATCTGTTTGTTTGTTTTGCTATGTAACTTGACAATCAATTATATATGGGTCTCTACAAAAGAAAACCTAATGAACCAAGACCTTTTGTTTCTTAGCGCTTGTATTTTTAAAAAAACTAAATATCTCATGATATCCTATTGTGTAAATTATCAAGGGAACATTTTCATTCAAGTGAAATGGGGACAGATGAAGCGTTTTAAAAACAAAACACCAAACAACCAGGCGCTCAGACCAACTATATTCTGCTAACTGCGGCATCTCTGCATCACATGAACCCGAGAGGGTATTTTCATAATGTTATTTTCCAACTCCTGTTTCAGGTGCTTTGCATTTTTATGTATGTTAAAGCATTCAGTAAGTGATTCAGTTAGCATGGCTGTCAGGAGAACTTCCCTCAGAGCACAGTTTTATAAGCAAACAAATCTTCCCCACGTCTAGAAATGGCTGTCAGAGTCAGGCTGAGCAATCCAGCATAGAAGGTTTTCCATGAGGGTGGGTCTGGAAGTAAGGCTGTGAATGAGACAATGTTACCTGCAAGGTACAGAAAAGAGAGAGAGAGAGATCCTGAAAATAGTTCCCTTTTGTTCATTTATTCATTTAAGGAAGCAAATACCAAAGATCCAGATTTTTTCTTCTGAGGATTTAGGAAATCCAAAGAATTTGCTGCAGAAGCCTATACATGTAGAAACATGCAAAAATACACACGTGCACAGGTATTCAATTATCTAATCGGAGTTAGCAATGTACATTCATTTCTCTTAAACAGCAGATAAGCTAGTGAGACCAGTCAGCCCTGGATTAAAGCCACTGAAAATCAAATCTCACCCTGGTTGGCTATGAGGTAAATAGCTGTGCTGTGTTCCTTTTAAAGCTAGGCTAGTGGGCTGAAACAAGAAGCTGCAGAACAAGCTGTCTTCCACTGAATGTTCTTACAGGATTTTTTTTAATGGAGGCAGTATAGGCAATTTAGAAGGAAAAGCCATTTTTGAAAGGATGTGAAGTGAGAAATCAGTGGTTTAAAAAAACCCACAATTCTCTAGTGGCATTATAAGTAAATAGATAGGAGGGAAATTCATATAGTCCTATGTGTCAGCTCCAAAAGAATATGTATATACTTGTTTATTTAATTATTCCAGAGTTGTCCAAACACAGAGGAATCTGAAGTAGCTGTGAAATAGGGCTTCATAATAACGACGTGTGATTGTTAGATGAGATTGTTGAGCAACAATATGAATTCTACCATTCATTTTTTTCTTTGCACTAATTTTTAGACATTTTCACTTTCGAAAGGACCAATTATGCTGAAGGATAATGTGTCAGAACTATAAAAATGTAACTTGGCTGCACTCTAGCTGTTTCCTTACAAACTTTGAAATTATGCAGGAAGAACCAGATAAATAACAGAGCCCCAACATTGGTGCATTTTTAAAGACTTCTTCCTCTTTGGCTTTCCTTATGTATCATATGTCTTCCTCACTTAGTGGCCAAACAATCTGCTCATGTTCCTTGTATTAGAAACTATGACTAGGACTGTGTGGCGATGAACTACATCCATTTAAGGTTTTAATCAACATTTGGATTTTTAAAAATATTTCTGACAAACAAAAATAAACCAGCCTCAAGCATTCAGGGACCATTTCCAACATCTGTGCTGTCGCCTTTAAAATGGAATTCACATGCTGAATTACAGCATTTGTTTTTTCAAATGCAACCAAATCAATTTTTATGGTGACAATAGCTAACGTTTTATCTTTTGTAAAAGTGCTCTATGAGGCAGTCTTTCCCATGATAAGTTTTGCTTCTGAAAAACACAGAAGTTTCCATGCACAATTTAACTTCAGTCCATCACAAACTGTGAAATACCATTACCAGTTGTAGATTTGCAACAATGGTTTCTTCTCTCCCCGCCCCCAACAATATTTTTCCCTTCCTTCCTTCTTTATTTATTTTTTACATGAGAGGAATGGTTTTAAAGCAAAATTTGCCTCCACATCATTTCTAGCTGCAAATCAAAATGGTTCCTTTTTATGATGGTTTTGTTTCAAGATAAAAAATGTCCGTTATTTTAAAAATCCGTCAGCTTTTATTATTGTTGTATGTATATTGAGAAGCCTTTCTTTTTTGACCAATAGCATAGAAAGTTCCTCTGGAAAGATAATAATACAGCTCTGTCTTGCTTAAAAAAAAGAAGAAGAAGAAGCCATGCCTTTTTATGCGGTCATGTTATATCACTCATGCATTATGCATGAAAGAGGATCTCATTACATTTCATTTTCTTTGCAGCAACATTCCCTTCTCTTCGACATGCTCAGATTCCCATCAGCCAGTCCTACTCCCCAAACACCCCCACCCCCATCTGTGAATCCTGCCTCCATCTTGATGCCTTCATAGCATTATTTCCCTCCCTACAAAATGGGTGTGTTTAACTTGTCACCTCAGGCCGGATATAAATTATTCACCAGAGCTTTGGACAGATTTGTGAGATAACCAGCCTCAAGTCAAGGGGGAAAAAACTTCATAGGTTTGGATATGTCTGACAGGGACTACTGAAGGCTATTTCCTCTTGAGTAGCCACACACACACACACAAATATTTCCTAAGATCATAAAACCTTTAGGCATTCAAATACAGGCATGTGCATTTCTTTGAAATTTGGAGAGAACTACTTTACTCACATCTGGACATTGCATGTTCATTGAAAGGAACAAAGGGAAAGAATGCAAATTCCCCCCCCCCCCCGCACACAACATACTTATTCAAAAACAAGTACCATTGCATTCATCCTGCATATAGGTTTGTCGCCTACACATTTGGATTTTTTGGGTTTTGTCACAGGATACTGAAAATGATTTCTCTCTAAAAATCTGTCCAGGAAAGGATCATTCCAGTTTAAACAAATAATTATCAGTTACCCTTTGTGTTTTATAGTCGGGCATCTATATTATTATAACATTATCTTATTCATGCAGAATATTACAGTCAGAGTGTGGCAAATATCTGGAATCAAATTCTTCCCATAGTATTCTTAGCTTCTTGGGTGGTGTGGGGAGTGGAAGTGAGGGTTTGGGAAATGCAGATTAATCCTCATTTTTCTTTCTGTTGTTATTCAGTGCTATCAAGTCAACTCTGATTTATGGTCACCCTGTAAATGAGTGATTTCCAAAATATTCTATCATTAACAGCCCAGCTCAGCTTTTGCAATCTCTATGGAGCTTTTGCAATCTCTAAAAGATGATGGCATCAAATTACTGCATTCAATATGCCAGCAGATTTGGAAAACAAAACAGTGGCCACAGGACTGGAAAAGATCAGTATATGTTCCAATCCCAAAAAAGGGCAATGCCAAAGAATGTTCAAATTATCGAACAATTGCGCTCATCCCACACGCCAGCAAGGTGATGCTCAAGATAATACAGGATAGACTTCAGCAGCATGTGGAAAGAGAATTACCAGAGGTGCAGGCTGGTTTCAGAAGAGGCAGGGGGACTAGAGACCACATTGCCAACATACGTTGGATCATGGAGAAAACAAAGGAATACCAGAAACAAGTTTATTTTTGCTTTATTGACTACACTAAGGCATTTGATTGTGTGGATCACAACAAGATGTGGCAAGTGATTAAAGAGATGGGAATACCAGAGCACCTCATATGCCTCCTGAGAAATCTGTACATGAACCAAGAAGCAACAGTTAGGACAGAACACGGAATGACAGAGTGGTTTGGAATAGGAAAAGGAGTAAGGCAAGGCTGCATTCTGTCACCCTGCTTATTCAACTTATACACAGAGCACATAATGCGCAATGCAGGGATGGAGGAATCACAATATGGGATCAAAATTGCTGGGAGAAACATCAACAATCTGAGATATGCAGACGACACCACCCTAATGGCAGAAAGTGAGGAAGACCTAAAGAATCTCCTGATCGGTTTGAAGGAAGAGAGTGCAAAAGCTGGCTTGAGACTCAATATCAAGAAAACCAAGATAATGGCAACAGGCCCGATCAGTTCCTGGAAAATAGACGGGGAAGAAGTAGAAGCAGTGACAGATTTTACTTTCTTAGGATCAAAGATCACTGCAGATGGGGATTGTAGCCATGAAATAAAGAAGCGGCTGATTCTAGGGAGACAAGCCATGAGAAACCTGGGGAACATAGTGAAAAGCAGAGACATCACCTTGAAAACAAAAATTAGAATAGTCGAAGCAATGGTATTCCCAGTGGTAATGTACGGATGTGAGAGCTGGACAATTAGGAAAGCTGAACGCAGAAGAATAGATGCCTTTGAAATGTGGTGTTGGAGGAGAGTTTTGAGGGTACCTTGGACAGCGAGGAGAACAAATAGGTCAATCTTAGAAGAAATCAACACTGACTGCTCATTGGAAGGTCAAATAGTAAAGATGAGGCTAAAGTACTTTGGGCATCAAATGAGAAGGGAGGATTCACTTGAGAAGGCCGTGATGTTGGGAAAGGTGGAGGGCAAAAGAAGAAGGGGGAGGCCAAGGATGAGATGGATAGATGGTATTGTAGACACAATGGGCACAGAGCTGGGAGGACTGAGGGGGATGGTGGAGGACAGAGGCGCCTGGAGAACGATGGTCCATAGGGTCGCAAAGGGTCGGAATCGACTGTGCGACTGAACAACAACAACAAATGGATTGCACAGGTGATTTGTTCAGACTCCTTAGTTTGTGTAAGCATATCAGACAACAGCATGAAGATGATATTGTGGATCCATAAAAACTGTTATTTTTTTAATGTGAGGTTTCATGACTCCAGTCCACTTCATCAAACATCAGTGTGAGACTTTTATGGCAATAAATGTACATTGTCTCATGACTAGATAGAGCTATAGAAGGACAATGTTTGTTTAGTATAGTAGATACATATTGCATTTCACACTTGCTAATGGCTGAAGACCTGTGCTTGATATTCAGATCTGTTCCTCTGAATCTGTTATGGAAACATGGCAAAATTAGCAGATAGAGGCAACATAATAATTGTGACATTACACATTTGGTAATGAGCTTACCTTTCTGAGTGCATTTCACATTTACAAACTTTGTTCTGTAAAAGTGACAATGGTTAGTTGGTGAATTGACCTGAGCTATGGGAAATGACAGTAGATAATGACATAATTATTTAACTTTGAATCTTTGTTCTGCAAACACAACATTGATAGTGGCTGAAAGGACCTTAGGCTATGAATAATATGAGTAAAGAATAAGAATCACTGACCATACTTCAGTAAAACTGGTATGGAGGATTCTGCATTATGTATAATCATACCAAATAAAACATAATTATTGTAGTATTTCAAATTTTGCAATGCCCCCAAAACATTCTGGGTACCTCAGAGTAATGGGAGTCAAATAGAGGGGGGGAAAGATTGACCACTGACCCTACCAGAACTGTTGTGAGGGAAGGACCCTTTTTGCAGCTTTTAAGGATTACTGCAAGAAGAAACAAACACCTCAAGAATGTGTATATTGGCCAAGCTTACCGGGAGTTCTGAAGAAATGGAATGTACATAAAACAATGCAACAAGCAATTTAAAATATGAATAGGTAAAATTTTGTAGAACTGAAAATCTACGGGAAAGAACACTTCAGTCAATAGGGAGAGTGTATTACTTGAACACATAAATAAATGCATGTAGAGAAAATAACTGCTTTAAAAAGCACTTCAATATTCAAGGGGGTAACTGTTTTTCAGTTTGGTTCAAAATAAGGATGGAGAGAAAATACATATGGGATTTGGAGAACTGCAATGATGTGAAGAAACAGATTTTCAGATTCTTGTAGAGCTTGGGATAGTTACATTTTGGACTAGAACTCCTTGAATTCCTCAGGAATCGTGGTTATGCCTCATGCTCTGAGTTTATCAAGAGTCAGGGGGTGATGTTTGTGGAAGGTTATCCATGGTTGGCATGGGTGATCACAGGTTTTGCACATCTGAAAGAAAGGGGTAGACTGATTGGAAACAATATATTGTAGCTTCCGTGTTGAAAGCTAAAATTGTTCCTAGTTCAAAGACAGGCAGTGTATCAGTGGTCCCATCTTCTTTTGAATTTAGAACTAAAGGTGAAACTGTTTTTTAAATATTTTAATATTTTATCTCTAATAGGCAAATGGGAAAATTTCTCTCTATTATGAATGCAAAAAAAAAATCTTTGTGAGAAGCACATAGTGCAGTGATGACAAACCTTTTAGAGACTGAGTGCCCAAACAGAAGGGTGGGGTGAACTCTGTGCCAGGGGGAGGAAGGAAGTGCTCTCATTGGGCTGATGAGCAGAGAGGTGGGGTGAAATCTATGCTGGGGAGGGAGGAAGCACTCCCTTTGGGCTGCTGGGCAGGGTGTGTGTGTGAATACTCTGCTTGAGTTATGGCGCACGTGCCAACAGAAAGGCCTGGGAGTGCCACATCTGGCACACATGCCATAGATTTGCCATTGCTGACATAGTGCATCAAATGTAATATGTACTTAAATCAAAGCATATCTTGAATGATTTAAAGATAAAAGGCATATTCCTAATTTCTCTTCTTTTACAATAATAAGATCAAGACTCTTTGGAGTAGTTTATCTACGTCACACATGTAAGGCATGTGACTTGTGTAATAAAAAAAGGCAATGTAAGAATTTTCTCCTCACCATAAGACAGAAAAGATTTATTTATTTATTTATTTATTTATTTATTTATTTATTTATTTGATAAACTTGGAGAGATTTTCACATTCTCAATTTTTGTGGGTTTTTGTAAATGTGCAGAATTTAAAAGTGCAGTTGTCTTGTTGCATTGCCTATTAAAAATAGTGGGTTTGAATGTGTTTACTTTTACAAAAGAAAAAGAAGCTAAGACTGAGTTTTGCACAAACAATTATGTGCAAATTATAGAACATGCTGGAGGGGAAATGCTAGATGTCTTGATCAAGTGCTGGAGGTGATACTTCATATGGGGTTTGAAGAACGAACAACATGCAGGTTAGGATGGCCAGACTTGATCAAAATCTCACCAACTAGGAGTCTCCTTGCTTTGCTGCAATGGAAAACAGCTGTTGAAAGTACAATTAAGATGACTCGTGGTGATTACTTAACAAAAAAAAATCATTCATCAGCTCAACAGAGATTAAATGAATATGAAGTTTGAATTTATTTTAAAGCCAGAACCCTGTCATCTTTGGTATCAAGCACAGCAGGAGAGATGGAAAATTCTTCTCTGAGGTTGGACATAACCTCAACAATGAACCCTCACTCCAGGAACTGCTCCTCCACCCCACAAATGATTTTATAACCCTTCCATCTCCAACTTCGGAAGTGGCTCCAGTGTCAGAAAAGAAAGAAACTTGTTTCCTTTCTTGAATGTAAGAACAATGATTGCTGAACCCCAATCTTTGGGGACTTGTCTGATGCTACAGTAGGTGAACAAAATATAGGTGAGGCCAAAAGCAGGGATCACCACACCTTGTTTTTTTTAGTTTTTTTTTTTTAGCATTTCTGGGGGAATGAGGGAGTCAATTTCTGACTTTGATACAAGTGGCCTCCATACATTCCTTGTCAAACCACAGCTTGAAGGGGTATGTGGTTGCCTTGGTATGGGGGTTGATCTTGTGGCTTAGAAGTTGCTGGTATTGCTGGGGGTCCTGGATGGTGTCAGTGAATAATAGGACCTATTGAAGTTTCTGCATGGGAGTTTCTATCAGCCATTTCCCCATCTTCTTGTTGAAATAAAGGACCATCTGATGTGGCATTTGCCTTGTCTTGATGGTAGGATGGGTAGACAGGGCCATAGCCAAGGGGTGGCCAGGGTGGGTGTTGCCCACCCTGAGTTAGTAGTTTGCCCACCCTCAAACTCCCTTAAACTCCCAGCTGCTTATATATATGACACATATATATGACATTGTTGCCCATCCTGAAAAAAATATTCACCATTCACATCTAGAATCCTGGCTATGGCCCTGCGGATAGAGGAAATTGTTTCTCTAGATGGACTTGCCCAGCAGGGAGCATAAATTGTAAACTGATAGGGAAATTGTCACTTTCAAGATGCGGATTGACCTCAAACTTCTCTGTCAGGGGGAGTAGGTTCCTGGAGATGAAGAAGTAGTCTAATGTGCTATTTTTGGAGCCTGTGATGAAGGTGAATTCACCAGGATGGTCTGTGGGAAGGGTACCATTTAGTACCTTGAGGTGGAGTCTGGTAGCCATTTTTGCTAGACAAAATCCTGCGTAGTTTGCCTTCAGATTTTTGGAGATGTGGTTAATGTGAGGTGGTTCTTCCTCTAGGTTGGGTGGAGGAAGGTGGTACCTTGCAAATGGTGTACTGTCGTCTTGCCCCAATTTGGCATTGAAGTCCCCTCCAAGTATTGTAAATGCTTTTGGACGTGTCAGCATTAGCTCAAGGATATAGTTTCAAGTTTGGTCCAGATGTTATTGCTTTCGGATTTCCTGCACTGATGAGGTAGGTATATATTTATTATCAGCAGTGTGATGGCTCCTAGTTGGATCTTGGCAGCTCATTTACATCACTTTTGCCTCCAGAGATGGTTCTGGCTTCTTTTGCTCTAGGACCCACTTGTCTGTCTTTCTGTCAGTGCAGGGTATCTACAAAGCTCCCCTACAGCAACAGCTCTGGTACCTTCCTCTTTCATTAAAAGTCTTTTCAGGTCATTGCTGCTTTATGCCAGCAAGATGGTATCATCTGCATATCTAGAATGATGATTCTTTCCACGTGCATCAAATGGCTTCCCATTTGAATGCCTCCCTAGACATGCTGCTTCCTGGGAATCATCCCAATGTGCCATGAGGATGATCTTGCTGTCTATGGAGGAGTCTCTTAATGAACTTCCAATCAATCAGCTATGCAATACCCACATAGACTATGCGTGCAGCAGCAGCAGCGCCCTATCACTTGTGATCCCTAGTAACTGATATTGACAGGTATTCTACCTTGATAACAGCCTGGCTGGAGAAGGGCAGAAACACCTGTGAGAGGGAGGCAGGCAGCTTTAAAAGAACTTTGCCTCTGCTGCCTCTGAGGCTACCGGACGCTTGCCTCGTTCTGGAGGGAGTGGTAGCATTTGTACCGTCTCCTCACAGCAACAAGGGGACCTGTTTGTGCTCACTAACACCTGACGTTGGGGCACAGAGAGCAGAGCTTTTTTCCCAGTCTGTTGAGAGCGTGGAACTTTGGGCTCTGTGGGAACCGTAAGGACACAACCTTTATGGGATTGTGATAATTGTGCTGATTTTTATTATTATTTGTATATTGAATTTTGTAATGCATATTGATTCTGTGCTGTGCTACTTTGTTAGTTGGAATTTTTGTGGTATATTTTAGGATGCTGTTGTTTATAGACTAGTCTTTTTGCATTGATTGTATATTTAATTCTGCAGTTGTTGATTTGTAATTGTATACTATTGTGTTTTGTGTGTTTATATTGCTTTCTCTTGTTATATTGTATTTAATTTACTTGTTGTAAGTCGCCCTGAGTTGGCCCTGGCTAAGTAGGGCGGGATATAAATTGAATAAATGAAATGAATGAAATTAATAGGAATACAGCTTGGAAAATGTACTTTTCAAAATTAATTTATCCTATTGCTCATTATTTAATCACAAATGCACTGTTGGGTAGCACCCATCATCACAGTGTGCCTCCATCATCATAGTGTTTAAAAGTAGCTCTTTTTTTGTTTTGCTTTATTCCCCATGACTTTTCAGTCACTATGGGTTAGCAGTTGGGGCAAAGGGACCCTCATGTTGATAAGGAAAGGTCATAGAATGAGACAGAATTATGTCTATATGTTCCTAAAACTCCCTAAAAATCGCCCTCAAAAATAATTTTAACCAGAAACTGTCACTCATAAAATCAAATGAGTGACTTTCTTCCTGCTTGTTACATTGTTTTTTTGGAAGTTCAATATGTTCTTGTTGCCAAGAAAAAAAACAAAACAAACCAGGAACTTCTTATATGTACATATAATTCATTTCTTTCTACAGCTGTGAATTTCTCATCATTGGTAGTAGGAATTATTATTTTCTGCTTCATGAACTTGTTTAATCCTTTTTAAAGCCTTTCTATATAGCAACCACCACTACATACTTTGTTAGCATATTATCTAGCATAATTAGATGCTGTATGGACAAGTATTTTCTTCCATGTTTCTTAGCCTGACATTTCGTCCACAGCCCTGCATATTTCCAGCTTTTAGGTTTTTTTGTTTTGTTTTGCAGGAGGGAAGGAAATAATCAAAAGAAGACTGTTATTTTGATAGACATACATTATTTTCCACCTCACTCTTGCTTTCTTATAAAGGGTAATATATACTAAGTTTAGTACCAGTCTCATTACTGCTTCTGACAGCCACATAGACAATGTGCGCTATTTCCTACTTTTAGGATACTCCAAAAGCTCCATGAAGCAATTCTTTTATTCTCATGTTATAATTTATGCAAAATCAAAACCAAAGTTTGTTGGGGACTCACAAAAAGAAAGCTAAACACAACCCTGTTCAGAAATCACAACTCTTTAATGATACCTCCTCACACATTTCATTGTGTTCTTCACAACCGTTCAAAGCAAATATTGTTGGTATTTGGATTGTAATAACTGAAAAAATGCTAAGGTCAAGGGTGAAAACTACAAGGACTACAGGGACCTTCCGGATGCAATTACAATTCATAGCTTATTTTATATACAAATGTGTTTGGGCTTTCTTTATGTGTGGGCTGGGAGTCTCTTTCTAATTTTGCTCACAGCGTTAATATAATTAGCAGCAGCTTGTTTGTACATTGTAGATAAGTAATAATTTAAATCCTCTGTGTAGTTAAGAAACAATATTTACTTAATTACTCTTTTTCATATTGGTTTCCTCTTCATTACTGTATGCAGAGAAGAAGCAGTGGGCCTGAATATTGCTGAGCAGCTATTTTGTGAGGCCAAATTTAAAGGGAAAATGTAATTCACAATAATATTTGCATGTGAAAGGTAGCTGCAGGTTATTGACTTGAAGGGCACATGGAGGTCATTGGGTGTGATCTCCATCACAAGTTGCACAAAATAGAAATAAAATATTGCCCACAAATCAAACAAGGGGATCTGAACCACATGCATACCTACTCTTTCCTTTACTATACACAATGGATCTGCAGCTCCTATCATGAAAAGGTTTGAGAAGTAGCAATTTATCATATTTATAGTTCTGCAATGAGACCCTTGAAGACCTTATGTGCTAAACTGCTTAAGATGAATTTCCCCGACGTTGGATAGATCGCAACTTTGTCCAGTTAATGGATATTTTCTCCAATTTCTCTTCAGATTGAACATCTTCCAGGTTTATCATACACCAATACTTCCCCAATGGGTAATAAGCAAATTGTTACAGTGCAACAAGGGTTTTGATGTTGTTCTTCATAGACTTCCACAGTTTAGTGGTAAATTTAACCAGCAATTTTGAGTGCAGACAACTTGTCTTTTTCAAGAGCACAGTTCTCATTCTTATTAACATGACAGTATCTGTAAGTAATACACTTGATCTTAGCCAAAAGGCCGAGAAGCGATATCTGTGTCATGTTGGATTTTTAAACTTTGAGGATGAGACCTATTACTGTGAAATAAAATTTTAACACATTTTCCCTAATGTGTGTGATTATTTATACCTGTACATTTTATATTGAATATGCAATTTTTTCCATTGACTTAAACATTTTTTAACATCTGCTGTGCACACCTTTGTTTACATTTTATATGCATTTTCATGTGTGTTTTTTTACTTCTCTGAAATACCTTGCAAATGTATGCATTAATAACTTTATTAATAGTGTTGGAAATTTCTTCTCTATTCCTAGTATTTATTTTATTTATTTATTTAAAAACATTTCTATCCCGCTTCCCTCACTCAAAAGTGACCCAAAGCCGCTCAACAACATAAGATAAAAACAAAGACAATAAAAACAGTTTAGATAGATAAATCTTTATTGTCATTGTCCAGCACAGAACAATGAGATGGGGGGGGGGGAACACTTATCAACCCAACAAAACCTAAACAAAATACAACTATACAAATTATCAACATACTCCCACCCCACATATACACATTTAACCCCTAAAAAGCTCTAAAACTCTAAAAACTCTAAAACTCTAAAAACTATATACAGAAGCTCCCTCATAGACTGCATTGCACTGCATTCAGAGCCAGAACCGCTTTTGGGTAGAAACTATTTCTCAAGCGGCTGGTCCTGGTCTTTATGACCCTATACCTTCTTCTAGAAGGCAGAAGCTGAAAGAGATCGTTTCCGGGTGTGTACTATCTTGTGCAATCTCTACAGCTTTCTTATAACACCTGGTGGCATGCCCATTTAAAATCCTGTTTAGTAGCATCCAAGTTGGGTGTACCACTGGAGTAAGAGTGGGACAAACAGAGATCACTTAGAATTAGAGTTATGAATCTAGATGCTTCTCAGTCCCACAGTTTCCCCCAGAAATTTCTCTCTTTTTAATGCATTTCCCTAAGATTTCCCAGGCAGTTTCTGCCCTCATTCTCTTGTGGATAATTCCTTATGTACTACACAGAATCTGATGCCATTTTATGAAGAATGCCTTTTCAGCACCACTTTTTAATTTCAAACTGTTATACCAACTAGCACAACCATTTGGAACTGACTTGTCTGAAGGATTGAAAATTACAAGACCAGCAACTCTTATAGAGCTGAGTAAAACATGGGAACTAACCACAATATGTGTTTGAAAATGACCAGAGTTGTAAAAAGTTGTAAAAATCTATTAGAACATAGTACTTCTGGCAAAAAAGAGGAAGCACAGTCAAAATGAATAATAATAATTTCGTGTCTGAAATTATTCTGGGCTGAGAGGATATTTTGCTGGAGAAACTCCACTCAAGGGATGCCTGAATGAGGCTCTTTTCATGTCCCCAATATCTTTTCCCACTAAAGTGGTCCCTATTTATCTACTTGCAACTTCTTGCTTTCTATCTGCTAGGTTGGCAGGAGCTGGGACAGAGATGGTCACTCAATCTGTCATGCAGTACCCGAGTCTCAAACTGCCAACTTGTCAGCCTTCCAGCTAACAAGACAAGCTTCTTAGCCACTGAGCCATCACAGCCCCATTTTAGGCAAAATAAATCTGTGACAGGAAATGGTGGCAGTGGAGAACGTTCGGGAAGTTCCCCCAGAATCCATGAGAGATTCTTCATAAGATTGAAATGTTAGTAGTTGCCAGGATCAGGAAAAATATGCCAAGTATTCTTTGCATCTATACCTAGAAGGTATTTGTGAAAATGTTGGATGATCAAAAGGAGACATGATTTTGAATTCACGAGCTATCACCAGTTTGAAATTACAGAAACAGCTTATCCATGCAGTCATTTCACTAATTACTATGTGATTCAGTAAGTCCAGAGGAACTTGACTTAAAATATTCAAACAATGTACACACATGTGTGAACTGGATCACAAGGCTGCTAGTTTTTTTTTTAAAAAAATCCATTCTGTGGCATCCCACCTCCAACTGGGCACTGCTATGCCTTACGACAAACATTTCCCCCCTTATTCTCTGAATGCGGTGGGGGAAACCAATTCGCTGTTGAAATGCAGTTTAAAGAAGAAAAACACACAATGGTTCCTCCATGTTCATTGTTTCCCTTTGTCACAGCACTTTCTCTCCTCAGTAAATGTGGCTAACAATATTCCTCTTATTTTCATAGTTCCTAAATCAGTGGTAAGAGGAAGTTGTTCTTCTCTGCTATAAGAGATACTTAGTGGTTTCAGAAAACTTTCTTTCCTCAGTTTCTAAAGAACATATTTTCTTTTCAGGTGTCTCTGCATGACCCCAAATGAGAGACAGGATCGATTTTTCATCCTATTTCTGGCTTTTCTCTCTTGTAATACCAATGCACATCCAGACATCTTCCAGCAGCCTTTTTTCTTTGGTTGTTTGTCACTGGATCATCATTTTTGTCTATGTCTCTGCATGTTTCTGCAACTTAAAAAAAAAAAAACCTCCCGTCTTCGTTTAAAAAAAGATATTTGCCTCCCATCTGTCTTCTCTGGATTTCTTTTCAGTCACTTCATTTTCACTTCATTTTCATTCAGCAGTCTTTAAAATCTCGATCCTACCCATTCCTAATTGAGGCTGCTAATCTGTCATTCTCAAGCATCATGATTTTACACAGTTTTACAATGTATTAACATTTGGTTATCATGTTTTACAACACTAATGTGTCAAACACACATTGGCAGAAATTTCTTTGACTTTTTCAGCTCTGTGCTTGAATGTGACTTTCAAAGCAGATTTTGCTTCTTACTGTATCAGAGCGACTTCCCCCTTTTCAGCCCCTTCATGTTTTGCCTCCTGCTTTCTTAATCTATTTCTTCATTGTACTCTGACCTCCTGGTGTCCAAAGTATTTGTACAGTTTCCTCAGTGAAATTTTGTCCTGACTACTCTAATTTCCTTTGATGATCATAATATGGATGCCCACGTGACCCTTTCTTCCAATGAATGTGTAAGGCCAGAATGAATTCACAAATGAAAACGTAAAAGGTCTAAGAAACATTCTGAGATTTTGCTTTTCCTTAACAGCAGCAGCATGCTGTCAAATCAATTCTGACTTATGGCATCTCTTTTCATTGTTTCGTTGGTAGAGAACTCAGAAGTGGTTTACCATTATTTTCTTCTGGGGGTATCCTGGGACTGTGTACTTTGTCTATGGCTACACAGTGTGGCTCTTCTGGAATGCTCTGTGAGGCAACACAGGTTGGTCAAATTGTGAAAACTGTTGTTGTTGTTGTTGTTGTAACAATCAACTTTGATGTGAGAGATTGCACTTGGCAAAAATGCACTAATTGAATATCCTATGACATTAGAAGATTTTAGATATACCATATTTGCCGGCATATAAGATGTATCAGAGTATAAGATACACCCCATTAATACCAAAATAGCCCACTACAAGCCACTATATAAAGTACAAGATGCACTCCATTTTTCCAGTGTATTTTAAGGGTAAAAAGTGTGTCTTATACACCAGCAAATAAGGTAATTGGGTCACTGAACTACAAGATGCAGAATAGAAGATGACAAAAACACATTGCAAACCTTGCATAAGACAAATGGACATAAAAAGAATCATTCTCTAAGGGGTTCTGTTAATTGAATACATTTAATATTTTCAGAGGCATTGAAGCTGACACCTGCTGTTTTATAGAATGACGTGATTTGGAGCTATCAAGTGCTTTCCCATAAGCTGAAGAAGCAAAATATCTAATTAAAATGAAGCAGGAAAGACATTTAGTCAAATTGGTTAAAGTGTTGTTTTTAACATGTTAGATGATAGAATGTTACTTCTGTGAGCCTCTCAAAACTAACAAGAACAGTTTAGAAAACCTCGAAAGATATAATTGTTTGAACAAAAATTTTGAAGATTTTAAAAATATGCAGTTAGAATTGTCTAAAAGCAGTTCAAATTTATCACAAACATTGGAATATAGTCCTCTCAATACAATTATAGGTAAAGAAGAAGAACCAAATTGGGTTAGGCAAAAGAGCTATCTAGTTCAGCCTCAACTTTTACACAACATGGCCTGCTTATGCTTCTTCTTCCATGTCTAGGCCAGACATGAAACTGCCAAAATGAAGCCACCTCTTGGTGAGTTCATTCTGCAGTTCCTTTTGCCTGACATAGTGTGAGAAAGATTAGCCAACAACAGAAAGTTACCATTACCAAGGTACACCCGATTGTGGTTAAAAAATAACACAATCATTGAGGAGGCACTTTCTGTGTACCTGTACCATGAAGACTGTCCTGAGAATATAATGCAGTGGCCCTTCATCTGCATTCCGCATTGCAGCATGACCCCTGTACCATTGATCCAGTTCTGCAGTCATCCTCAGCCCCAGGCCAGTATCGATGAAGCTGCTGCCCTTCATCAAGTTGGATTCAAGTGGGATTTATTCCACTTGGGGACCATTGCCCTTCCCTGTGGACATCAGCACCCAAGGCCATGAGTCCTCAGGGTTATCAGGTTAGTTAACTGCTGCCTGACACTCAGCATTGAGTCACTGGCAGTATGGTCTACTCTATTACCATAGCAGGATAACCTGGCCAGACAGTTAGCTAATGCTTATGGGCCATACTTGTCAAGCACGGCTCCGGACAATATGGGACCTGCGCAGAATGGTTCTGCGCAGGTCCATTCTACGCATGCATAGAAGCCTTCTACGCATGCGTAGAACGGACCTGTGCAAAATCGTTCTGTGCAGGTTGCTTTATGCATGTGTAGAAGCCTTCTACACATCCCCTTCTGCACAGAACCCTTCTACGCATGTGTAGAAGGGTTCTACGCATGTGTAGAAGGGTTCTATGCATGAGCAGAAAGGACCTGTGCAGAAGGGATGCGCAGTAACTACTTTTCACCTGCTGCCAAATTATGGGGTAGCGGCAGCTCCGGGCAGGAAATGAACAAAAGCGGTGCAAAATTATGGGGAAATCTCGGCCATTACGGGGTACTTGACAGGTATGTTATGGGCAGTCTACAAATGGGGTGGGAGGACAATTAACCACTAGGAGCCTTATCACCTATGCATATTTTTCGAGTCTTAAAGACAGTACTGTTGGTGGACATCACAATGTCTTATGGATAATAATAATAATAATAATAATAATAATAATAATAATAATAATAATAATAATAATAATAATAATAATAATAATAATAATAATAATAATAATAGTTTATTAGTTTATTTGTACCCCACTTTTCTAGTGCACGCACTACACAGAGCGGCTTCCAACAATAAATAATAAGCACTATACAATACAACATAATAAGAGTACAATAAATATAAGCATAATATCATACATAAAATTATAATTCAAAAAAAATCACATCAACAAAATAACACATACATTATAAGAAATTACAAAAAATTAACCTCAAACACCCAGCAGCCACAAAGGCGCCCCTTGGTTCAAACATCCATGAGGGCAGCTGCGTCGGTGGCGGCAATGGCTCCCACCTGTCTCTTTTCCAGGGTGAAACAGGTGGGAGTCTTGCAAATGATCAGATTACTCTTGTAGACTGCTAAAAGGTTTCACAACTTTGATAGGTTTTCTCACTTCCTGCTGAAGTTGCATTTAGGATCTTGCCTTTTCATCACAAATTGTTTCCTGGCAGCCTTTACCTGCCTTCTGTAAATTGTGCCACATCTCTGATTTAGAAGCCTTGCTCCTTCTCAGAGTTATGAGAAAATATACTGTGTATGTTGCTTTACATTAATCTTATAATCATAAAAGTATCCAAGATAGCCTGCTCTATACAGTGACTGAACCATGGCCTTTTTCCTGTGCCTCTCTTAGCTAACATGGAAGACATCTCCAGGCTACAGGCCACTTCAACTATGGCACTCCAGTTGTGGAATGTCTTGCCTAAAGAGGCTTATATGACCTCATAACATTGTCCTTCAGCCACCATGCAACTCTCTTCTCTTTCACTCACACATGTAAAAATTTCTACAAGTCATATCTAACAACAGGATTACAACAGGTTTGATCCAGTTGTCCCTGAGGAAGTGGACAGGCTCCTTGCAGCTGTTTGTGCCAGCACATGCCCTTGGATCCCTGTCCCACCTGGTTGGTAAAAGCCTCCAAAGTGGTGACAGGTGGCTGGGTCGGGGCAATAATTAATGCATCATTAGTGGAGGGGGTGTTTCCTGCACCTTTAAAACATGTTTTGGTGCACCCCATCCTAAAAAAACAATCCCTTGACCCAGCAGTTCCAACCAATTATAGGCCTGTCTCCAATCTTCCCTTTTCAGGGAAAATATTGAAAATGGGTGTGGCATGTCAGTTGCAGGGGGTCCTGGATGAAGCGGATTATCTGGACCCCTTCCAGTCAGGATTCAGGCTCGGATATGGTACAGAGATGGCATTGGTCACGCTGATGGATGATCTCTGGTGGGAGTAGGATAGTGGTCATCTGTCTATCTTTGCTCTTCTTGACCTCTCAGCAGCCTTCGATACCATCGACCACGGTATCCTTCTGGGATGGCTCAAAGGATTGGGGTTCCAGGGCTCTGTGTGATTGGAGAATGAGAGGTCCAGTCCTAGGCCCTCAAATATGGGGTGCCTCAGGGCTTGGTGCTCTCTCCTCTCCTATTCAACATCTACTTGAAGCCATTGGGTGAGATCATCCGTTCCCACGGGGTGAGGTATCATCAGTATGCTGATGATACTCAGCTGTACATCTCGGCCCATGGTGATCCAAGCGATGTTGTCAAAGTCCTATCCAGGTGTCTGGAGGCTGTGGGGGTCTGGATGGGGGACAACAGGCTACAACAGAATCCCAGCAAGACTGAGTGGCTATGGATTAGGGGCCCTGCATTATCCTAGGAGCTGCCATCTTTGGTCCTGGATGGGGCTATTTTGCCCCAGACAAACCCGGTGTGCAACTTGGGGGTCCCCTGGACTCACGACTACTGCTCGAAGAGCAGGTGGCAGTCGTGGCCAGGAGGGCTTTTGCACAACTTCATGTAATTCACCAGTTGCGCCTACTCCTGGACTGGGACTCCTTGCTCATGGTCACACATGCTCTGGTGATTTCCAGACTAGATTACTGTAATGTGCTCTACATAGGGCTGCCCTTGACGACCATCCAGAGGCTGCAGTTGGTCCAGAATGCAACTGCCCAGGTGGTGACGGCGTTATTATTATTATTATTATTATTATTATTATTATTATTATTATTATTATTATTATTATTATTATTATTATTATTATTATTATTATTATTACGTTTAATTTCTATCCCGCTTTCCTGACGCAAGTGCCACTCAAAGCGGCTTACAACATACAAAAAATACAATATCATCAAACAGCAAGATTAACAAAAGCACAATTACAATAATGCAAAAACAGATATATCATAAAAAAACACAATACAATCATAAAGAAGCAGCATCCCAGTATTCATACCCAGTATTATGCCCATGCCTCGTCATTGGTCCAGGAGCTGCATTGGTTACCAATTTGCCTCTGGGTGCAATTCAAGGTGCTGGTGATGACCTTTAAAGCCCTACATGGTAGTGGGCCAGGATAACTAAGAGACTGCATTGCCCCAAGAATGTCTGTCCATCTGACTAGATGTGGCTAAAAATAAATTTCAGCTAAAATATAATCAACCTGGGGCTGACAAAAATATGCAGAATCAGATCAAAATGCATATACATTGTTTCTCCTTGGCTCCAAGGCAAATATTTTATAGCAATTATTGCTCAGATACACAGTGTAAATCAAGATCTGATTTCTGATTATTTCCAAAGGAACCTAAGAATTACCCCCTGACACTTCTACAACCCAAATATTAAGAAAAAAGAAACACAGTACATTATGTGCATTTTATTTTAGTGATGTTTATCTCTGGTGCCCTGATTATATTTATATGTTGTTAAAAAGAATAACCAAATAGGATTCACCAGAATTTCATGGTAAACAGGAGAAGCCATGTCTTAAAAAGATCCTATGCTATAGCTTAGTTTCTTTCCACTGAGTTTCATGGTGGAGAATGGGATGGCTGCCAAAGAGTCACAAAAAAGTTCTTGTCACTTTGTTGTTGTTGTTCAGTCGCATAGTTAATCCGACCCTTTGCAACCCCATGGACCACAGCACACCAGGCTCCTCTGTCATCTGCAGTAGCAAAAATGTTTTTTTTAAGTGGGAGGAAGAGTAGGGGGCCTGTCCCTTTACCCTTAAGGTTTGTATTGATTTTCTCCTTTTATCTCTTACAATATGGCTGAATGGCTTCGTGGTTTAGAAAGGTTGGGAGTTCGATCAATGGTGGGCATCAGCAGGTTTGCACCAGTTCACCAGAACTGGTAGCAGAAATTTTGGTTGGCCCCGCCCATCCAAGTTTTTAAATAAAGTAGTCCTAATTCAGGTGCAATGCAGGGTTTTCCCCCTGGCCATGCCCACCATACCATGCCCACAGTGTGGTAGTAAATTTTTTTGGAGCCCACTACTGAGTTCGATGCCTTTGAGTCTCCTATGAGTAGAGCCAATCTGTGTGGCCTTGATTCAGCTGTGACATCTTGCAGTCCCCTGGAATGCAAGGAGATCAAATCAGTCAATCCTGAGGGAAATCAACCCTGACTGCTCATTGGAAGGACAAATACTGAAGCTGAAGCTCAGGTACTTTGGCCACCAATGAGATGTGAGGACTTACTTGAGAAGGTTTTGATGCTGGGAAAGATCAGAGGCAAAAGGAGAAGGGGATGGCAGAGGATGAGGTGGATGGATGGAATTGTTGATGCGATTGTCATAGATCTGGCCTGGCTGTGGAGGATGGCAGAGGACAGAGGAACCTGGCATACGGTGATCCATGAGGTCGCAAAGGGTCGGACTCAACTGTGTGACTGAACAACAAAAATCAAGTCAACCCCAGAAGAAGGAAATGGTAAACCATTTCTGTGTATTCTCTACCTAGGAAACCATGAAAAGTCACTCTATGTCAGCATACTTTAAAGTTCAGAAGGTTGCTCTAACTTTTATATTCATAGTATAGGGCAGTAAGGATATAGGCACCACAATGAGATGACAGAGTGGGGATGTTGCATAACTAGGAATGAACTGATATAAATTTTCATTTCAATTTGTACTCACAATTAAGTGTGGGAAACTAAAAATTAGTTTCCTGTTACTGGGAAGATCTGTTTCCTGTTACTGTGAAGACCACAAGATCTGTATGTAAAAATATGTAATAAGAAAACAGAGTAAAATGTACAGTATATATAGTGGCTCAGTGGTTAAGAAGCTCACCTTGTTAGCTGGAAGGCTAGCAAGTTAGCAGTATGAGACCCGGGTACTGCGTGATGGATTGAGCATCCGTCTCTGTCCAATCTCCTGCCAACCTAGCAGTTCAAAAGCAAGAAATTACAAGTAGATAAATAGGCACCACTTTGGTGGGAATAGATCTTGGGAACATTAAAGGAGCTTCATTCAGACATCCCCTGAACAGAGTATGGCCAGGAAAAATCGTTTCAACCCAGAATAATTTCTAACATGAAATCATCGTCATCGTCATCGTCATCGTCATCGTCATCGTCATCGTCATCATTATTAAATGATGTATTGTAATATTCACAAATTTCCATGTAGAAAGGAGAAAAAAAGTATCGCAGCCCAATACAGTAATACATTACCCTGGATAATGCTAAAACTTGGTTCCACTAGTCTTAGTGTTATCCGATTTTTAGGGTTATCTGATGCATGCATCGGATAACGCTAAAATCCTATGGGATGCATCGGATAATGTCAAAACTCCATAGAAATGTATTGTAACGGACACAGGCTTTAGTGAACATTATCCAATACATCCCATAGGATTTTAGTGTTATGTAATGCAATTTCCCCCCCAAAAGAATATCAGGTTGTTATCCGATTTTAGTGTTATGCGATGAGGTTGTTATCCGAGGCTTTACAGTATGGTAGGGCACGAATAAGTAAGATATTGCTTGTAAAAGCACCAAGGTGTCATGCTTGATTCTGGACATAATAAAAAATCTCCACATATTCCAGGAAATCAATGCATATGGAAGCAACATTAGTTGGGGAAAGCAGAAATCTTCACTTACTTCATGTGAAATGCACTTGTTCATTGGATATTAAGAATCATTATATCCCTGTTTTCCAAATCTGTTTCCACTTTAATGGCCTCCAAATTAATCACTTGCACCCATTAAATGTTACAATGAGGGGGAAAAGATCAAAAGGTTTCTCATCTTATATGTTACTGCCATAAACCTTTTTCTGACCTTGTATGTGTGTGCAAAAGACAGTCGTGGCTTGGTTTAAGAATTACTGTTCCATTTATTGTAATGCAATACATTCACTCTTAAGCGACAAGCATCAGTGACATTTATCGGACCATGGCCACACAATAAAATAAATAAATAAATGCCTACATGCTACCTCATACCCCAAAGAATGTAGTAAATATCATTAATGCTTTAATAGTTGAATAAATAGCTATCAAAGGAAACAGAGCGTTACTCTCCAATTTATAAAACCATGAAACCGGATACTGAAATGGGCCACTGGAATATGTCAAGAGGTCTAACGCAGAAACATACAGGCATCATAAAAAATTATGACAATTGGGAAAGGGAGGGAAATATTTATTTACAGCAGTCTGGCTGCTTGACTTATTACAGCCATTGGAGAAGTGCACTGTCTCTAGACAAATGTGCAAAAATGACCCGAATGGGACTATTCGTGCATCCAGAGGCAGCCATGGCAGAGCAAAGAGACCAGAGGCATTAATAGGATGGATCAGCACACTTGTGGATCCAGTATTCATATGTCATGATTAGACGTGGGTGGAAAAGAAAGAAAAATCCAGACAGACAAAGGAGACTATGCTCTTTACCACAGAAATGAACCTTCCATGTTTTACCCACTGTAAAGTCATTAATTAAATTGTCAGAGTCTTGTGGCAAGAGCATTATTAATTTCAAATCTAGGGAACAGTGAAGGGTAGGGATGAGAATATATGTAGAACAGGAGTTCCCAACCTTTGCCAACCAATCCACCCCATGAAACAGACGACAACAATCTGTTGGTCAAAACACAGGCCACTTTATTGGTAAACATAACAATACAATATTAACATGACCTGCAATGGGGCATCCAAGTGGGTAGATGGTATTAACTTATGAGTATCAACCCATATCCTGATTATTGATTATGACCTTGTATGGAGTGATGATATCTCACTCCATACCTCTTAGATCACAATTTCCTTCAGGCTGACAAGCCTGCTCCCTTGTAACTGAGGGTTGTATCCCACGACAGTAGATGCCTCCAGTGCCTCTGTCCTTTTGTTGTGGTTACGAACCCCCAATACATATCTCAATTACCCTAGTTTTGTTTACCATTTATCCCACTACCACCACCAAGGATGTTCATTTACGGACAGACGCCCCCACCTCAAGCCACTAAGTCGGCCTTGATGTCCCATCGCAGGTTATTGATGAATTTTTGTAAACCTTCCTCTGATAAATGTACTCCATCTTGCTGGTAAAGGCCAGGAAATTCAAATTTGATTTCTGGATGTTCAATAACTGTGCCAAATCCTTCAGCCATAAACTTAGCCATGGCTTTGTTCATGCTGCAGCACGCTTTGTCAATTCTGTGTGGGTCTCCAGTGCCATGCCAAGTGAAACGTGGCAAGATCTCTGACCACACCAATTGGATATCGGGACAGGTCCCTTTACACAGCTGTGCTCAGTTCAATGATCTTCATGAGACACAGATCATTGCCACCCAAATGGATGACCATAATATCCAGAGGCATGCCTCCCCTTGCCAAGTTCACAAATGGCACCAGCTCTCCCCAGCATATTCCTGCTTCCCGTGCCAATCCACATATGCTCTGCCATGGAGATCAAGGTCCTTGCCCCACGCGGAGTGGGTCACATGATATTCAGCCCAAAAAATGCAGCTGTGACCAATGATCACAATCTGCCACAGGTGATGAGGAACACGACCTGGAAAGCAAGGTAAAAAGCAGCAGTCCTTTGTTCAATACTTCATAGAACTAATATACATTCGGTAAGCCCCAGACTTCCACCGGCCCACCCTTTGAATGTCCTCATGGGAATAACCTGCCTCCGCCACGGTGGATGTGGCCCTGATCCAAAAAGAGTGTGTGCCAAAAAGCTGCATGTCAACTCCTAAATGTGTCAAAACTCTCTTGGTTACTGCCCAGAAATGGTATCAGGTCAATGGGCTACAGTCCGAATGTCGGAATAAAGGGCCAGTGTCAATTCCTCGCAGTCTGAGATACACCTCTAAGGTATAGCAATGTGAAGCAAAGTCACTTGGGCACCCTTGCCCAATTAATCAGTCTTGGACCAGCAGATCATCATCTTCAGCTCCCCGTCACCAAGTCTCACATCGGCCATCCACAAAACTTGGCTGGCCTCACCTGTCTTTGATGGAGCCAAATATTCACCCGAATGGAGGCTCCAAAAAATGCCACCATCACTGCAGCATGGAATAGGACTGCCTCAAATTGGCTCGCACAGGTAGCAACCCAGGCAGCCGACATATCTGTGAGCAATTTAGGGGAAATTGGTAAGCAGTGGTCGTAAGACCTACCCCACTCTCTGGATTACCCCTCCAAGGTTTTAGCAATCCTGAAATCAGCAACTGCTTCAGCATGTCCCATCGCTTTGGTATAACATTTTAGGACAGACAATTTTGAGTGGATGGTCCGGGGAGATATTCCCAAGTCATACAAGTAAACCATAAATTGCAAAATATGCTCTGCAGGTGCGGGCCAGTCTGGCAGAAACAAGCAGGTGCAACGGAACCCACAGAACTCTGGAATAGTCATGGCATAGCTGCAACGGGTTCCCAGTGTTATGGCTGCATAGATAGTGTGTTCTACCTCAAGTCACCAAGGTTCCATATCTCCGGTGGCTTTATGTCCGGGTCTATTGCAACGTCTGGGGCAAGGGTACGAAACTGTTGCATCTGCCGCTGGGATAAAGCATTGGCAATTTGATTATCAATGCCAGGGACGTGTTGGGCTTTGAACAGTATATTGTACTCTAGGCATTTTAAAACAAATTTGCGGACCAGACACATGGCCCTCAGGGATCGGGACATCATAGTGTTGATGATATGAACCACAGCCAAATTATCCACCCAAAATTTTACTGCTGAATTGGCCCAGGTCTCTCCCCATAAGAACACAGCCCCAACCACCGGGAATAATTCAAAAAATGTAAGGTCTCGATGAACTGGCCGGGTCAGCCCCTTCATGGCATCACACAGGTGGTGTAACCACCTTGCAAGCAAAGTTTAAGTGACCATGCAAAGCCTGCAGCTCTTTCAGCACAACTTTGCATCTCGACAACATGTCTTGTAACTGTGGTAACTTGTCACAGGGAGACGAGACTACTGTCTCAAAGTGTCTAGCAGGACCCCTAAGAAAATGAGGGAAGTGGCCAGTCCCTCTATTTTGTCACCTGCTAAGGGGACTCCAAGTTTGAGGGCCAGCACTTGGAACTCATGCAAATAATGAATCACGTGGCTGTATCCCGTGCGTCAGCGAAATGGCCATTCCAGAAAAGTGCTAAAATGTTCAAAGGCTGTGCAAGAGACAGAGCAGCCGAAAGTCATAGCTTTTTCTACAAAATATTGGCCCTCAAAGGCAAAGCCAAGGAGTTCAAAGTCCTTTGGGTGTACAGACAATAGGCGGAAAGCAGATTTAATATCACACTTTGCCATAAGGACATCCTTGCCGCACAGACCATTTGGACTGCCTGATCAAAGGAGGAATACTTGACTGAACATAATTCATGTGGTATTGAATCATTTACCGACCCACCTGCCGGGTATGATAAATGGTGAATCAAACAATATTCCCCAGAACCCTTCTTGAGAACCAAACCCAGGGGGGACACTTTCAAATTCTGGTACGGTGGTCAGTCAAATGGACCCACCACCCGTCCCGCAGCCAGCTCCCTACCAATGCTGCACCTTGGAGGGGGTGGGGGTCCCACATGAAATGGCACTGTGGGCCAGACGTGGCCCATGGGCCTTAGGTTGGGAACCCCTGATTTAGAAGGTCTACAACAGCTGGCTGTGTGTATTGCCGCCTTAAGAAGGAATCAAATATGACCATGCCTATTGCCCTTTAAAAGGAACTCACTCACTCCCTTCCTGGTGTCTGCTTTTGGAAGCAGAAGGAATATTTCTCTTGCCAGCTGAGAAAAGGAGGGGAAATGAAAATAGAACACTAAACTCTGCAGAATTCTAATCCCCTTCTATCCTGTTTGTACTTTTTAGTCTATGTTCTTGTCATTTATGTTTCCTAATTCATTGGAAAGAGACTCTAATGGAGAGCCAGAAAAGGCAAAATTATAAGCATCGAGCTGGAGAAGGCTGTCACAATGTCTTCAATTGGCCTTTGCTAAAATGGCAGACAACTAAATACTGAAGAGATTCTTGGTTGGATTGTGCCCGCAGCTTCATGAATACCATTAGTCTCTCCTGCAGCTGAGCTTTGAATAAAATAAAAACAAAAACCTAAATTTATAAAATAGCAGCACCAAAAATAGATTCTCTCATCTGCTATATGATATAGTCTCCAAAACCAAAGAAAACGAGTTGAAGATGATTGCTTTATGATGTTCATCCTTCCCCTTGTGAGATGGCTCCCCATGTCTTGCCACAAAATAGCCAAGAGTTCTGTGCATAACCACAAAATAATTATCACTCTACAGAAGGATGGTTGGTTCCTGATGGGAGCACGGAGGAAACCTCACTGAACAAAGTCTCCTCTGTTCCCAAAAGCTTATTGACTAAATATATCTTGCCCATAATTAAAAATAAGAATTTTGCAGAAGTTGGCTTTTGAAATAATAAAAATGTACATTTCTTCCTGCAATGTTTTTGTGTATATCCTATGAAAAATAGCCAAACAATGAATAGAAAAATGTTGCCAACCTTCCATGACTACCATGTACACCTTTGATTTATAACAGAGAATTGGCAAGGGGCTCTATGTCCTTATGACACCAACCGGTCATTTCACTGTTGGAGATTCCTTCTTTTGACATAAATTTTTGAGCTACTAAAGATACTGGTAGCCAAGTCGCCATAAGTCCAAAATGGGGGCGGGGGGTACCTTGCAAAAATGAAACTTTGGGATGTTGTGTATGGGTACCCAGTGGAGCTACACTCAATTTATCCTGAGTGACCTTTATAAGATGTTCTTTAGGTTAATAAAGACTAAAAAACACAGGTATTTCTTATGAGATTATTAGTAGTTATGTACAGTAAACTGTAATAAAAACTGGAAGCAATATGTATGTACATAAAGTAAAACAGGAAGCATTGAGAAGCATACATTTAATATTTTTGGCGTTTAGCGCCATATGGAGCTTCCTCTTCTTCTCCTTCTTCATCCATATCCAGCACTGCATCCCTCATGCTCTGCTCTTCACAGTCCCCCACTTCTTCCTCCTGGAGGTCAGGCTCAGGGGAATTTTCACAACCGTTCCCCACACAGTTCTTGCAAAGGGTGGAGCACCGCAGACCTGCTTTCTTGCAGCTGCAACCTGCAGTGCTACACCCTTTCTTGCATTTACAGGAGATTATATTCAAGATGTTGTCAGGCGCTGCGTTTCGAGTGTCTCTGATGGGAACAACACCTTCCCTTGTCAGTGACCACCCCCAAACTGATGGTATGATGTCATCATTAACTAGCCAGATCTGGACTTGGAGGTACATGTGAAAAATATGGTGGGTGGCAGCTTCTTTGGTAGGAGGGAGTCTGACCAACTGAAATGTGGGTTTGGCCACCGACTTGGTAAACAGTTGGTACCGGAGATTTCCAATGTGTCGGGCTCCATGTTCCCCCCTATACAGCACCACCAAAAACTTCTCCCCTGCCTCAGAAATCTGGGAGGGGTGGCTTCCGAGTCTTTAAAAGTAGCAGACAAAAAGTGTAGAGAACTGTTCTTCTCATACAACTTGCACACTTTCTTCTTCCCTTGAAGGGGGTTGAAATGGTGTTGCAATTGCTGACTGAGTGAAGAAACAGGATGTCTTTTTGGTTGATCTTGCATGAAGCTGCTGAATATAAGGTTGATGGGGCATTGCCTCTCCCACTCTTCTGAAAATAGATGTTTTTTGTGAGTAGTGGAGTCTTTAATGTACTTTTGAAACATGTAGGTAGGTACTGAAAGAGCAACTACTGAGGAAGTTGTGTTTGTGGGGGTGGGGTGGGTCAAAATTTCCAAATGAAAGATGAACTCAGTTTTCAATCTCTTTGAACCTTAGATGTACACTCTAAGTATGAACATCCTACAGAGGAGGGGGTAGTGGGAGGGGTAAGAGGTGGGGAGGGGGGATGTAGTTGAATGTTTGGAAATTGAAGCACAATCCAAAATCCCATTAAATATGTTCCAAAATAGAAGATACATAGCAAAAACCAGCCTTTTTAGCAGGTTTTTTTTTTTACAAATTTGAGAAATTAAGCACTTTTTCAAAGCCCTGTATCTCGATACCTCTGGGGTTAAAAAAATAAGTTTGACCAGTGATAATTGCAGGAATTTTAATGCTCTACATCTCCTGCCCCCCCCCCAAGGTTCCACAAGGAAATTTTGTTAGATAAATTGAGTGTAGCTCCACTGGGCACCCATACACAACATCCCAGAGTTTCATTAATTTGGGAATATTTGCAAGGTCTAAAGTACATCTCGACTGGGCTATGGGGCTTTCTTACTCAAGTTAATTTGTCAGGATGCATGTGACAAGCAATAAATATAATGCAGAGGTGGACAACATACGGCCCTTCAGATATCGTTACACAACAACTCATATTGACTGTAGCTAGCATAGCAAATGGGGATGAATGCTGGGATTTGTAGTGCAGCAACACCTAAAAGACCACAGTTTTCTTACCTCTGGTATACATCATGATTCAACAATTAACTCATTTGTGAAGATCACTATGGTCATTTTGGACCAGCAACTATCTCAGTCTGTTACTTCACAAGGAGATTAATGTTGAGAACACAGTACGGACTGTCATCCTTGATTCCTAGGAAAGAAGGAAGGAGGGAATTCAGCTAGTTTTGGTAATGCGATTTTTACAGATCAAGACAAGTATCATAAATTGGAAATAATTCATTAAAAGTAATTTGTTACTACAATGCAATAAAATATTAGAAGTGATTTCAAAAGACAGTGGCTGGAATCTTGTGGTAAGTTTCAACTAGTGTATGCTTACTGAATCAATATGGAGAAGTTGAGTCACCAAATCCCAATTGATTCATTGGGCCTACTTTAATTGTAACTTACTACTGCATTTTAGCCTTAATGTAAACTTGAAATTGCAAAAAATACTAATGAGTTAAGCAGAAAAAGTCAAACAATTCTTGCAAATTTTAACAATTTCCATTGTACCTATAACAATATTAATTATTAAGGTAACAAATTAGTTTTATAGTTTCTCTCGCTGAAATAAGTGTCAGCAAACTAGATTCTGAATTTAGGATAATACTAGCAAATCAGCTTTAGTAATAACAATCTGCTAAACATGTAGAAAAACAAAATATACCATTTTCTTCTTTGCTCTCATTTGAAAATAAATAACTCAGCCTTAAGCACTTTTTTCTATAGTTTTTTAAAAAAATTAGATTTAGACACAAAATATGTTTCTCCGGCTATATTTATTAATTCTCCATATTATTTTCAAATTTTAAGTGCAAGGTTCCTAAGACATATGGAAATAAGATACATTCTGAAGGGCTTCTATGTCATGGACTGCAGTTAAAGTAATAATTCATTAAGCAGTGATCATAATAGATTTCTGTAATTGCTGCAACAATTGGGGAAATGGTAGCTGACAATCTGACACATAATTTTCTTGCATTTGGAATCTTCAGTTGCTAAAATATACAGAAAAGATGGGAAAAATATAATCTTTAAATCACTGCTTAAAACAAAAACCCATCAATGCCATTAATTTTTTAACTTGACATTGTTCAATTGCTTTAATGCCTTAAATAGCAAGCAGTTACTAGCATAATGATGTATTAGGTGAGTGTTTCTTACTTTTTGACATAAATTACTTTGTTTTATTTGATTTTTTAATGCATCTGGTAATAGGAGACGCATTATGCATGGTAAAAATGCCATTACAGGGGGTGAGTTGAAAGTACCTGAACATGAATCTGAGAAAATGTGCTTAATGTAAGAGAGTTTAATCAGATTTTTATCAACACTTCTCATGTCATCAGTGGCGGGCAGAAAGTTAATGTGACCTCATTAAACTGTTACTTAGGAGAGGGAAATGACTATGGCATATCAAAATCATTTTCAACCACTTGCACATTTTGGCACAAGGCATCAGAAGAAAATTAGCAAAGATTACTTATGAGATTTATATACATGCTGGAAGTTTCTTTTTCCCCCATCCAAAAATATTTTATTTAATTGTTATGTTACTGATGAACAAAATGGAGAGGAAATTTCCTAATACAGTTAGTTAACATCTTAACACAGAGTAGCTATTCTCTCTCTACATGGGGGAAGAGGAAGGAGGGTTGTATGACCTCCTTCTGCTCCTAACTTTCATGCAAACAGATGAAAGTTAATGTGCAACTGTGTATGCAACTTTTTCTCCAACTTCTCCCTTCCAAACTCCCTGTTTCTCTGACACTTCTCAATCTTTTCCCCATAAGAACAGATCTCTTCTGCCCTCTATGAAGTATGGGATGTAAATTTGCCATTATCCTCAACCAGAAGGGCTACTTCCTCCACAAATCCATAATCTTATGGTGTTATGTGGTGTCAATTTGAATCTGATTTATGTTGTTGTTCAGTTGCACAGTCGATTCCGACCCTTTGCGATCCTATGGACCATTGACCTTCAGGCAACCCTGTCCTCCACCATCCTCCACAGCCTGTCTAGCTCTGTGCCCAATGTGTCCATAATACCATCTAGCCATCTCATCTTTGGTTGCCCCCTTCTTCTTTTGCCCTCCACCTTTCCCAGCATCAAGCCCTTCTCAAGTGAATCCTCTCTTCTCATTTGATGTCCAAAGTACTTTAGCTTCATCTTTACTATTTGACCTTCTTAGGAGCAGTCACGGTTGATTTCTTCTAAGATTGACCTATTTGTTCTCCTTGCTGCCCAGCGGACTCTCAAAACTCTCCTCCAACACTAAATTTCAAAGGCGTCTATTCTTCTGTGCTCAGCTTTCCGAATGGTCCAGTTCTCACAACCATACATTACCACTGGGAATACCATTGCTTTGACTGCAAATTTTTGTTTGCAATGTAATGTCTCTACTTTTCACCATGTTCCCCAGGTTTCTCATAGCCTGCCTCCCAAGAATCAGTCACCTTTTTATTTCATGGCTGCAATCCCCATCTGCAGTGATCTTTGATCCTAAGAAAGGAAAATCTGTCACTGCTTCTACTTCTTCCCCATCTATTTTTCAGGGACTGATAGGGCCTGTTGCCATTATCTTGGTTTTCTTGATATTGAGTCTCAGGCCAGCTTTTGCACTCTCTTCTTTCAACCTAATCAGGAGCTTGCTTAGGTCTTCCTCACTGCATATTTCAAATTGTTGATGTTTCTCGCAGCAATTTTGATCCCATATTGTGATTCCTCCATCCCTGCATTGCGCATTATGTGCTCTGTGTATAAGTTGAATAAGCAGGGTGATAAAATGCAGCCTTGTCTTACTCCTATTCCAAGCCACTCCGTCATTCCGTATTGTGTCCTAACTATTGCTTCTTGATTTATGTACAGATTTCTCATGAAGCCTATAAGGTGTTCTGGTATTCCCATCTCTTTAATTACTTGCCACATTTTGTTGTGGTCCACACAGTCAAAGGCCTTGGTGTAGTCAATAAAACAGAAGTAGACTTGTTTCTGGTATTCCCTTGTTTTCTCCATGATCTAACATATGTTGGCAATGTGGTCTCTGGTCCCCCTGCCTCTTCTGAACACAGCCTGCACCTGTGGTAGTTCTCTCTCCACGTGCTACTGAAGTCTATCCTGTATTATCTTGAGCATCCCCTTGTTAGCTTGTAGGATGAGTGCAATTGTTCAATAATTTGAACATTCTTTAGCATTACCCTTTTTTAGGATTGGAACGTATACTGATCTTTTCCAATCCTGTGACCACTGATTTGTTTTCCAGATCTGTTGACATATAGAATTCAATAATTTGATTCCATCATCTTTTAGCGCTTTGAAAAATTCAACTGGGATACCATCATCTCCACTAGCTTTGTTGTTTGCTGTGCTTTTTAGGGCCTTTCTGACTTCACTCTCTAGGATGTCTGGCTCAAGTTCCATTTCCTCATCATCGTTATTATCAGGAGTGTTGAGGTCCTTTTTGTAAAATTCCTCTGTGTACTCTTTCCATCTTTTCTTAATCTCTTCTGCATCAGCTAGCTCCTTTCCATCTTTGTCCCTTATCATGGTCATTTTTGCTTTAAATGTTCCCTTGATTTCCCCAATTTTTTTAAAAAAGATCTCTAGTCCTGCCTCTTGTGTTGTTTTTCTCTATTTCTTTGCACTGACTTATAACAACCCCTCATGTGGCTGTCAAGGTATGTGAGACATTTGAGGACTAGTTTTATCCCCAATAAGTTTCCATGATCATGAGGGGAGCTGAACAACTTTCTTCTGAGACCTATCAGAGAGTAAACAAAACAAAAAGTCAAAAAACATTGTGGCACCTTAAAGACCAAATACTGTATTCTAATGTTAGCTTCCGTGGATCA
This sequence comes from Bradypodion ventrale, assembly GCA_035047345.1. Taxonomy (NCBI): domain Eukaryota; kingdom Metazoa; phylum Chordata; class Lepidosauria; order Squamata; family Chamaeleonidae; genus Bradypodion; species Bradypodion ventrale. The sequence goes on from JAWDJE010000004.1 coordinate 285,508,091, forward strand.
AGTCCACTTTGTCAGATATAAAAGAGAGGATTCGTGGCATCAGTTTATACACATCAGGTACAGAGACCTAGTCTGAGACCCACTAAACCACATTAGCTGAAAAATGGGTCTAGTGTGCTCCTATATGGTGTGATGAAGCTTTTAAAGTCGGAATGTATCTAAGCCGTGTTTGTAACCCACAGGCAAGAACAGCCCTCTGAGATCCCTCTGAAATGCATATGAGCCCCTAGCCAACTGGATGTTGTATACATATGCCATCTTTGAAAATGGAAAAAATAAGCTGTCCAATGCTCACTCTTTGTACATGTACAAGATTGATGTACACAGCCATGTCACAGTCATAATAGTTTGGTACACAAATATTTGAGGTGGATGTTTTCCAATACATGATATCTAATTTTCTTTATTGGAATTGGGGACCCAAGTGGAAGCAAAGGATGCAAAAGATGCTACTCTGTTAATCCACTGAAGACCGAAGGTTTGGTTTTTGCTAGGGCTGTGACTCTCACACCTCTTGCACTTAGTGATTAAAGGGGAAAGTCCCTCTCTCCTTGAAATATGGACAAAAGAGGGACTTTCCCCCTTAGATTGGATGTTCTGTGCATGTTGTTTTCGTGAAGGTTCAGTGGTCCTTTTGTTTTGTTTTTCAGAAGAAATGCCAAACTGCATGGAGTAATTATAATTACTGGTCAAAATGGCATCTTTCCTGTTCACAATTCTCTTGTGCTAAAGTGCAGGTGAAGAACACAAGAAAAAGAAAATAGCTGGTGAAAAGCAACACTAGGAATATTCAGTATGGTCAGACCTTGAAAATCACAAATGATGACAATTTTTAAAAATCATTCTTCAAATCCTTAGTTCTTGGTATTATATCAGGCTAGCCAACCTGGATACCTCATACTGTTTATCACCTGGTAACCTGTCATTGCAAGTACCTAGGTACTTCATGTCAGAACACATGCCAGCTGTTTCTCTCATGCTTCCCCCTAGATCAAGTTTGAGATCTAGAGAACTTCTTTAACAGGAGATGTTTTATATATGGACTTACAATGTTGACTGGCCATTGCTGTACCCACATCCCAATAACGACATGGACACATAGATTGGATTAAAATTGTGGGTCACTTTATTGAAATATAAGCAAAACTTTCCTTAACAACGGTTAAGGAGGGAAAAACGGGCCGAAATAGCATTGGTAAGGGGCAAATCCAATTAGTACCCTAACTAAATACCTCTCACACCCTGTTACTGTGGCAACAAGGTGTGAGTCTCTGTCAACAACCTGCTTCTGCGGAAACAGGTTGTTGACCCAATCCGGATGTTATCCTATCTTAATCAGCTGGCTGGCCATTTACAAGTTTGGCTAACCTTGTCCTCCTGATGGCCAACCAACTGCATTTGCCCTATTAGGTGGTCAATGCAGTTGCCCCTCACCAGTGCTATCCGCCAAAAGTGACCAATAGTCTGCCAAAACCAAAGACCACTTGAATTCCTGCTAGCAACAGTGTGGGGTGGGCAAAAACGCCAAGAACCAATCAGGTTCAAGCAAAAATTCCCACCCGGCCCCGAAGCTACCAAAATAATCACACTGTGACCTAGGGAGGGTGTGGAGGGCAATCGTGCCTGGGGCCCAGCCAATTTGAAGAGTGGGGGCCATTAGCATGGCCACCCCTTATAAAGGGGTAGCCAGCCATGGCCCCAGCTCCATTTTGCTCTGCCTGTGCCTCAGGGGCGGGGCCAGCAAAGTGTGCAGCGGCCATTTTGTCACCACACGTCCCTTAGTCAAGTTAATTGATGATGAATATAAGCCAGTCTATAGTTCAGTATTGCTCTGACTGTTAAGCAGCAGCTTTTCAGGTTTCACAGATAACACTGCCCAGGGACTTCAAAATGGCAGGTACTGGCAACACTGGGCATGGGATGCATGCGATTGGGGGCGACAGGGGGCAATGACTGAAATAAATGGGCAATCATATTAACAAAAATATGGGAAATGCTATAAGTTTGAAGTGGGCTGATTCACATTTGTCCATTGATCACACAACACAATGGGAAATGTGAATCAACTGAGAGTCCCACAACCCAAAGCCATAGTTTTCCCTCCTAACAAGAGACCCTTCTACTTTTTAAAAAGTTCAACCCTTTCACTCTGGTTCAAAGAACCTTCCCCCTCACCTTTTACCACATGAGCACATGAATGCCCAGGGCTGTGTAAACACATACTTCTCCAGCAAAGCCTCCTTCAAAGAGTCTTCTTTATTGCTGAACAATATTCCTGTATATTTTATTGATTTTTAGAAGCTTAACTGTCAATGCTTCCAGTTGGAAGTTGGCAATCCAGTCAGGAGAAGGCTAGTCTCAGCACCTATTAATGTAGTTCTTTGAACACCACCACCTGCAGGGCTGGAAGAGAATTGTAAGCAATTTGTTTTAAGTGTGGACACTTAAATCTCACAAACTCATACTCCCTGGTGCGACTTCACAGCGAGTGAATGTGAGCGAATTCACATTTTTGTCATTTCATAGTAGCAACCTAAGTCATCTTCATGTGAGAAATATCTTGTGTGAACTATCTTTGCAACCTAACACAAAGAAACTAGTTCCAAATCATCAGATGAAACAATTTCCAACTGTTTTCTTTGAAGTCATTTTCCAGTAGCCATATATATGTTTGTTTATGTTTATTTTATTTATATGCCACCCTACTCAGCAAATGCCAACTCAGGGCTGCTCACAACCCATCAAAACAAAGATACAATATACAAAGATACAAAAACAAGATACAATAGCAAATACAATATAGCAAAGAACAAAATACAAGTTACAAAAAAGTCCAGTAACATCTCAATAGAGTACAGAACATCACAGCCTCTTTGCCCCGCAGAGAAGACCGGAGGCAGTGGTGAAGGTCCAGCTGCCTCTACAGTCTTTAAGTTCTGACCGAAGGCAGGGCCCGAGATGCCGGCGATGGTGTTAGTCTCAGCGTCCATCACTGTGAGGCCTCTTCACCCTGCAGGGAAGACCAGAGGTGGAGCCAAGGTCCAGCTCCCTCTACGATGTTTAAGTCCTGACCGGAGGCAGGGCCCGAGATGCTGGCAATGTTGTTAGTCCCGGCATCCATCGCTGCAAGCCCTATTTGCCCCGCAGGGAAGACCGGAGGTGGAGAGAAGGTCCAGGAGCCTCTATGGTCTTTAAGTCCTGACTAGAGGCTGGGAGATGCCAGTGATGGTGTTAGTCCCGGCATCAGTCGCTGCAAGGCTTCTTTGCCCTGCAGGGAAGACCAGAGGTGGGGCGAAGGTCCTGCTGCCTCTATGGTCTTTAAGTCCTGATCGGAGGTGGGACCCAAGATGCCAGGAATGGTGTTGGTCCCGGCATCCATCGCTGCAAGGCCTTTTCACCCTGCAGGAAAGACCGGAGGTGGAGTGAAGGACCAGCTACCTCTATGGTCTTTAAGTTCAGACCAGAAGCGGAGCCCCAAGATGCCAGCGATGATTTTGGTCATGGCATCCATCGCTGCAAGGCCTCTTTGCCCTGCAGGGAAGACTGGGGGTGGAGTGAAGGTCCAGCTGCCTTTACAGTCTTTAAGTCCTGACCAGAGGCGGGGCCTGAGATGCTGACGATGGTGTTAGTCCCAGCATCTGTTGCTGCAAGGCCTCTTCGCCCCGCAGGGAAGACCAGAGGCGGAGCGAAGGTCCAGCTGCCTCTACGGTCTTTAAGTCCTGACCGGAGGCAGGGCCCAAGATGTTTCCCCACCAACCCACCACCGCTGGCCACCAGGAGCAGAGGAGAGTGGGATGGGGGGAGGGGAAGAGAAGGATCCTTTAAGTCCATTTCCTTCCATCCCACCAACAGTCAGGGAGAGTGGGTTGGGGAGAGAGAGGATTCTTTAAGCCCATTTCTACCCCATCCTACCACCAGCTGAAGAGAATGGGATGGAGGGGGGAGAAGGATCCTTTAAGCCCATTCTCCCCCCCCCCATCCCACCACCAGCCAGGGAGAGTGGGATAGGGGGAAGAAGGATCCCGCTGCTTCTGACCGTCAGGAGGCAGGAGGGCAGGATCAGCTGGACAGGAGAGCTCTTTGGAAGCTGCCCTTTCGCCCAGTCCCAGTAGCTCCCAGTGGTCAACAGCAGCCACCAAACTGCACCAGCAGTTGAGGTCAGCTTTAAAAATAGTCCTTTCCTGTCTCCAGCCACTGATCCTCTCTTGCCATGGAACCGCACCAGCATGGGTGTGTGTTGTTACTGGCATATAAGACACACTCCATTTTAAACGGGGTACGTGTGTCTTATATGCTGGCAAATAAGGTAACTACCACCATTCGCAAACTAAACACAAGAACGAGACTATCTCAGACCTTGTGAAGCCATAAAAATTGGCACAGAAGCTCTCAGGACTGGTAGAAAATTGAAAGCTAGGAGAATTGCCTTCTGTTGGGTCCCAAATTGTCTTTTCAGGCAGTTTGACTACTCTTCTCTGTTTACTATTGAGATGTGGAATTGCTTTCAAGAGGATTGGAGCAAGGCTAATGTGCCAGTAATTTATAAAAGCTCCCTGGAACGACTTGAGCCACTAGGGATTAGGTGGCTTGACTTTGATCCTATGCGAAACCATGGACTCGGATAAAATATAAGGTGCAATCACCAAAGAATTAAAGGATAATTAATGCCAAGCATCAATTCTTGATGGAAAACAGATCTTGTCAAACAAACCCAATATCATTTTTCGATGAGAATATGCTGCACTTCACCTTTACACTGAGAGATCTACATTCTGGCGTTGATTTATTTGACTGGAGAAATTGAGTAAGTGGAATAAATATTGCTCAAAAGTGCTAAAGATGTACTGGACTGAAGAAATATACCTCACTATATTTTTACAGACAAATCCTTGAATAATATAATTCTGTTTACACATTTGGTTTAAATTGAAGTACAAACTTGTTCTATAACAATCACTAGGCTTTTGAAGTACTTGACATTGAAAGGAAATGAATTTATTAATATAAACCTTTTACCCTCAGAGACAAAACCCAGTTTGCAAAATTGGATGGACAGAGTATTTCTTGTATTTAGCTATATAGCAGAAAGTATTGTTTAATTTTACAGGAGACAAGAGGAAAATACCTTGAATATTTATGTAGTCCATCATTTTGGAACTGTTTGATGGAACTTAAATATGAAAGTAAATACAACAACTACTGTCCAAAATCTACCGTCCCTATTTCCTTCTTTATTTGCCTCTTGTTCATTTGGCTTGAATTATATGTTACAGTGTATATCACAGTTTTTGAATGTATGATCTCACAGGCATTTTCATGAATATTTTCTTTAATAATAATTGCAAGCTATCAAGTAAATTATTACTCATAGCAACACTTTCCAGACTTTTCTAGGTAGACAATACTCAGAAGAATTTTACTATTACCTTCTTCTAGGGGTGCTCAGGGACTGTGCAGGTTGACCAATGTGTGTATAGGCTGGCTCTTCTCCCAGGAGGCACAGTGCAGGATTGAAGAGCCCTGGTAGCACAGTGGTTAAACTACTGTGCTGCAGCCAAAATGTTGTGAGTTTGATCCTGACAGGGTCAAGGTTGATTCAGCCATCCATTCTTCTAAAGTCGGTAGAAGCTAATGTTGGGAACTAATTAACTTATGAACCACCCAAAGAGTTAATTAAGTGTAATGGGGCTGTATATACCCTGAAGCAAATGGTGAGCCACTGTGTGAGACAGAATGCTGGACTGGATGGGCTATGGCCTGTTCCAGCAAGGCTGTTCTTATGTTCTTATTTCAGTAGAATTATCTCAGCTATTTACTAGATCTTAATTTGTTCACATTGTGTAGCATAAATTCATCATTGGCTGCAACTTGTATCTGAGAAAGCATTTTTTTCTGAAGCAGGAAAAATGCCATTGGCATGAATTTGTTTAAGGTGGATCCAAGCTTGCCACGAAGTGACATATGAAATGAGACGTGCAGGATTTAACACTGGGACTGCAATGGACTTCTGCAGCCTTGAGGAAATTGACAATGTGCACCTTCACAACCAGTCTATCTGGCATGGCCTCTTCCACCTCCATGACCATTGGGAACAGAATAGTGAAATGGTTCCTCCTCCACTCATTTTGATGTTGGGCCCAATATGATGGTTTCCAGTGGAATTTCCTCCACTGAGGGGGTCATCACCCCACCTAAAAGGGCTTATCCGACTGTAGTTGTTGGCCCCTTTAGGGAGTCAGGTTATTTACAACTGCCTAATACTTGACATTGAGTCACTGGCTATATGGTCTACTCCATTACCATAGCAGGATGTCCAGCCAGACAACAGGTATAAATTACATTCACATAAAAATGCTCCATTAATTGAATTTCTCAACAGTCACAGAAAATTTGTCCTCTATCTAAGTAGCCTAATCTTACAGCAAGGAGATCAAATAAGTCGATTCTGAAGGAAATCATCCCTGACTGCTCCTTGGAAGGACAAATATTGAAGATGAAGCTAAAGTACTTTGGACACCAAATGAGAAGAGAGGACTCACTCAAGAAGGCCTTGATGCTGTGAAAGATCGAAGGCAAAAGGAGAAGGGGGCAGCAGAGAATGAGATGGCTAAATGGCATTATTGACGCAATGGGTGTAGAGCTGAGCAGGCTGCAGAGGGTGGTGGAGGATAGGGGTGCCTGGCATGCAGTGGTCTATGGGTTCGCAAAGGGTCGGACTTGACTATGCGACTGAAAAACAACAACATGATTATTCTTTGATACTTCAATTTTAAGTCTGTTAAAGTGACTTGCCAAACCACAATCTTGTCCTGACAGGAAACACTCTTCAGCATTCATCTACTTGGCAAGGAGTGTTGTTTTTGCTTTCCATAGATTCAGCCTAGCCTCTGGTTTCTGATAGGTGCGCAGAAATTTTTTATCAGTTTTAGCCATCATCTAGGGGCTAGTGCCCAGGATCTGGATGGTTTGGGTGTTATATTTTTCCTATTTGCTAGCACCTTTCAATGTACTTTTGCCTATGAGAAGAAGCAGCTTGTGTGGCTTCAAGCTAGACGCTCCCAGAAGAAGGGAATGATAACATACATCTGTGTTTTCTTAGAACAGCCTGGAAAAGGTCCCCCTAAGTAAGAATTGACTTGATGGCATGCAATTATTAGTATTATTATATCATCACTGCACAAGAATGCTCATAGAAGCTAACCTTTTCTTAGTGATTTGCTTCTAAATGTATTTGTTAGAAGGAGGTCATTGGGGGGAGGATTTTTTTTTTAATGAGAATGCATAAGACTACGACCTTCACTTTGAAGTTATTACAGTTTTAGTATGAAACTTGGATTTCAAACAAGGTAAAATTCAATTTAATTTCTTTTACTACCTGGAGCTGATTCTCCCCCCCCCCTGGACTATTAAGGTGCCCCCCCTCCAATATTTAGATCACAATTCTTGAAGACTTAGCTATATTTTGACAGGAGCTGACAAAGAGTGCCATGGAATTGTGACTCAATTGTCACCTTCAGCGTGTTCAAGCCGAAAAACTCTCGATTGAGTGCTAGGTACTAATTAGAACTGTTATATTAGGAAAGCAAATACAATGGTGTCTAACATTAAACAAAGCATACTTCTCATCACAAATGGAGTCTTTTGTGTTCAGGTTAATCTACAAAACCATTTTGCATGCTAATGAAGCACAAACAATTATTGCTAAAGCAACTAGTTTTGCACAATTACAACAATCACATAAAGAGGCCTATTGTTTGTTGTCTTATGATTTTTAATGCTAATTTTGCACTTGATAATTTGAGGATTTGATTTTGCATCGCAGTATGCAATTAGGTTGTTATATCTGTGAAGGTGAATGCTTTTGATGGAGGTGTGGTAGGGAAATTTGTTTGATGGGTGAAGAATTAATTCCTTGTCATTAATTTTCTTTTAAAAAATATAAAAACAGTCATTCTTCATACAGGAGAGAATGTACAGACAGGCTAGATGGAGAGGAAAAAAGATTTGACAAATTTGTACATATAAAAATTGATTATTTCTCAGAAAAGGAAGGGGAATTGCATCATTTAACAAATGAGTGAGTCATGTAAATGTGTAATTAGTAATTATACACAGTTCTATGGTACAAACCTACATATATTCTATGTAAACTTACCACGTTAAAAAAAGTTTTATATACAGTATATATAAAACTTTTTTCAATGTGGTAAGTATATACAGCATTCCAGTTTAACTTGCCTTCGGTTTTACAAACATCTTTAATGTTGCCAGTGAGTAGAGGCTATTTATTAAGTGGCTACTCTTGAAAACAGCTATTAAGTGTAAAAGTTATCTTTTCTCCCCTTCACATGTGGAAATATCATTATATAGTGTGACATCATTCAAGTGTCTCCCCACAACCATCAGTGAAGTGACATTAAAGGTAGAAAAAGATACATTGTAATGATGTTCAGAATAATTTGAATTAGATGTCATAGAGAAAGAAGGGGCTTTATATAAGGGTGCCACATATAGCAATTGTTGTTAGAACATATTCCACTCTTAGTGACTTTGCTAGGCCAGATTCAGAACAGTTTTATATGCAGGAAATAGCTTGTTTATATGTACTAAATGTTTTGTGTACTGTTGTCAGATAGGCATATTTCCTGATTCTGTTCCATCTGGTTCAGGTGAAAATATTTTATGGAGTAGAACCAGGCTTTCCAAAATTGCTACACACCTTAGACTTTGCATCAATGAGGCATACTCAATGGTCTCTTAGAATATCCTGTAGCATCCTGAAGGGATGATAGGATGCTGCCCCCATGTGTTGTGCATGACAGTGCCTAATTATATAATCAAACACCACCTGCCTTTACAGTACCAGGGGCTCAGAGTGTTCAAGTTGGATCAGATCACTTTAGAACAGGCATTTGCAACCTACGGTCCATGGGCCTAATCTGGCCCATGAAACTCATTAATCTGGCCTGTGGTGGGCACCCATCCACTGCCAGGAGCACCTCCTACCACCAGAAGTAAAAAAACATCACTTAACTAAGGTGGCAGCGATCACACTATTTTGGGGTTTTTTTTGTTTTGTTTTTTGTTTTTTTCATAGCCTCCACTGTGTCCCATGGCAGGAGGAGGGTTTACGGAGCATATTCACTCAATTTTGGGATTTTTCCGCCACTTCTCCACTGTGTTTCAGCACCTAAACTCCAGTGGTTGGCGACTTCCGGTGCTGAGTATGGAACCAGGAAGTCACCAGCCACCACAGTTTAGGTGCTAAAACGCAGTGAAGTGGCAAAAAATTCCCAAAACAGAGTGAATCTGCTCTGCAAACCTTCCTGCTGCCATGGGAAGTAGTGGAAGCTGTGCAAGAAGTTGAAAAAAATGGCATGATTGCCGCCGCCACCTCCCCAAAACATAATCAGTGGGCGCTACCATGCCTCCAGCCCATGCAGCTGAGTGGCAGGGGCATGTATGGCTCATGGCGGGAAAACGTTGTGAACCCCTGCATTAGAATAACCTTCTCCAACATGCCAGACATGTACTACAACTCCCATAATCCACTAAGGCTGACATGAGTTGTAATCTAATGCATCTGGAGGGTGCCAGAGTGAGGAAAACTAATTTAGAAGGTGACCATACATGTCCCAAACTTCATCCAGCAAGTCCATGAAGTGATTCTTCTTTCATGAACAGATCAACCTTTGGACTGCCAAAATGAAGCCACTTTCATGGCTTTGTCATTGGCCAAAATTAAGTCTTTGTTGGTACAAGTTTCTGGTATTTATGGTGTCTAGGCATGCCTGCCACATGTTCATAGAAACATCTGCAGATGCAGACAGTGCTGGCTCTTTAGCTATAAACAGAGATGAGCACTGAACCCTAGACTCAGATACGACTGGCTTTTGAGCAGTTGTATCTTTACCTATCTTGCCTTTACCTATCTTGCCTTGCTATTGTGAGGAGTCAGGCTGCTAAAAAGGAGCAGATCTGTACTTCAAATAATTTCCCCCCTATTGATTTTTAGAAAACCCAGATTAAAGTAAATGCATTAACAGCAAACTCTTTTGCAGTTCATTCCTAATCATATTTATTCAAATAGATACTACTGGATTTATGGAGACGGTCTCCTCTGTTGCTTTGCCCAATAGCCCTGATTTGGTTTGAACACTTCTAATTTCCCCTGCCATAGATTCATGATATATGGTGCTTGATAATTATATACTAATTTTTAACCAGCCTTCTGTTGTATCTGTTCTGTAACATGAGGTATGTAATTACAGAATACTGCTAAATATTTCTCTCCTCCCTGAATTGATAGATCTTGAGCGATAAGACTACAGAGTTTAGTTCCATGTGCAGGAGGGAGAGCACGAGAGATTTCAAATGTCTTTGGAATATCTGTTTTATTTGGGACTGCGGTGGCTCAGTGGTTAAGAAGCTCACCTTGTTAGGTAAGGGTCAGCAAGTCAGCAGTTCAAAACCTGAGTACTGCATGATGGAATGAGTGCCTGTCTCTGTCCCAGCTCCTGCCAACCTGGCAGTTTGAAAGCAAGAAATTGCAAGTAGATAAATAGGGACCATTTCAGTGGGAAAATATCTTGGGGACATGAAAGGAGCCTCATTCAGGCATTCCCTTGAATGGAGTTCCTCCAGCAAAAATCCTTTCAACCCAGGAAGCATCTTTGTGTGATTCTGACACAATAAAAAAAATCTGTTTATTTACACACATATACATTGTAGAATTGAAGAGATCCTTGAAACAGAAGGTACACAGGCCAAACCTGTATTCCCAGAAATGGTTTCAGACAACTCTAGCTAAATTTTGTTTTAAAAGCAATTTCTTTTCCTTTTTATTTATTTATTTAATAAATTTGTTCCCCACCCTCCTGGTGAGAACACCACCCAGGGCAGCAACAACAGATAAAAATACAATATAAAAACCACCAGAACATTTACAATTAAAGCACCTACACAACCTTCAATTAAAAAAGACAAGATTAAAAACAACATAAAACTGACTTTATCCATAAAAACTACCCTCGCCCTCCCTCCACACGCATTAAACCCAAAACAGAAAGAAAAACTCCACCACAGAAGTTAAACAAGCCAGCCGGGTTGGGAGGTGGAGCTGCTGGTGCCCCACACCCACTGGCAAAGCCAGGTCTTCACCATTTTCTAAAGGGGAGAAGTTCCGTCTGAAGGTGCACCTTCGGAGGTAAGAGGTTCCAAAGGGCTGGGGCAGAAATGGAGAAGGCTCTCTTCCTGGTCCCAGATAGATGTGCTTCTTTCGCTGATGGGACCATTAATGAGCCCCTCCTGTCTGCCCTAGTAAGACGGGCTGACACTCTTGGGGCAACGCAGTCTCTAAGGTATCATGGCCCGCTGCCATGAAGGGCTTTTAAGGTCAAAACTAGCATCTTGAATTGCACCCGGAGGCAAACTGGCAACCAGTGAAGCTCCCAAAGCAGCGGAGAAGCATGGGCATACATCCCACACCCCATCACTACTTGGGCAGCCACATTTTGGACCAGTTGCAGCCTCCGAATGGTCATCAAGGGCAGCCCCATGTAGAGCGTGTTACAATAATCCAATCTGGAGGTGACCAGTACTGATACTATTAAGTACTGATACTTATGGGACACCCAGCATGGTGGACTGGAAGGTGGAAAGTGGGGGGCAATCCATAGCCTTTGGCAGGCCCAGAGAAAACAAAATTGGTCGTAAGACTTAAGAAAGACACTCATTCCCATTTAGAGGTTATGGAGATTAGATAATTGTTAGCAAATCACCCTGGCATTTGCTCATGTCCATTAACCCAGTGAAATGTAAACATATGTTTGCATCTACTGAGCCATACCTGGGTTCATTTTGTGCTCATCCCACACAGCTGTAAAAACTACCTGTCTTGGCCCTGAGGTCATATGGCACATATAGAAATTAGCCATTAGCTACATGTGACTGCAGTGGCTCAAGTGGCTAAGACACTGACTGGGAGGCGGAAGGTCAGCAGTTTGATTCCCGAGTACTGCAGGATGGAATGAGCTCCCATCTTTGTCCCAGCTTCTGCAAACCTAGCAGTTCGAAAGCAAGAAATTGCAAGTAGATAAATAGGGACCACTTTGGTAGGAAGGCAATAGCGTTCCGTGTACTCCGGTGTCTAGTCATGCCTGCTACATGACCACAGAAACGTCTGCAGCAGCAGACAGTGCTGGCTCTTCGGCTTTGAAACAGAGATGAGCACTGCACTCTAGAGTCGGATACGACTGGCTTTTGAGCATGGGAAACCCTTACCTTTACCTTACATTTGCTTTCTTACATTGTAATTTCCTGCTATACTTCTTTCCAATTGCCCCCCTTCAGGCAGCTTTCTGTTTGTTCCACTCTTTTCTTCTTCTTCTCCTGGACAAACTGGCCGATGTGTCATCTCAGCTAGGTGCTGTTCTGCAATTGACATAGAATACATTGGCCAGGAGAGGCTATAAAAATCTCTCATGTCTCCTTTCTACTCCACCCCTCCACCCCACACACACACACATTTCTGCAATGATTGAACATATCACTTTGTTCCATGCCCAAGCTTCACCAGTCTAGGACATAGGATCATAATTCTAAGTCTTTCACTGGCCTTCCAGATGGTTTCTTTGAATACTGTGTGTCCAGGATGACTTGCTCTCCTGTTTTATTTATGATGCAATCAGATGCCGTGAGAATGTGTGCCATGGCTTTTCCATTGCATAAAAATACAGTGTTCTACATTCTCAACATCTGATCTCTTGTGTTTGCTTTCTCTCTTTTCCTCCCTTTCTTCATAGCTTTTATTATGAAATAACACTGTTTTTCCTTTAAACATATTTTAAATGGTGACAGAAAAATTAGTAAAGGGTAAAGGTAAAGGTTGCCCTTGCTTGAAAGCCAGTCATATCCGACTAGGTTTTATTGCTTATCTCTGCTTATAGCCAAAGAGCCAGCACTGTCTGCATTTGCAGATGTTTCCATGGACATATGACAGTCATGCCTAGAGTGCATGGAACGCTGTTACCTTCCCACCAAAGTGGTACCTATTTTTCTACTTGCAATTTCTTGCTTTCAAACTGCTAGGTTGGCAGGAGCTGGAACAAAGACAGGAGCTCATTCCGTACTGCAGTACTCAGGAATCAAACTGCTGACCTGCCTGCAGTACTCAGGAATCAAACTGCTGACCTGCCAACCTTCCAGTCATCAGGTTCAGTGTCTTAACCACTAAGCCACCACAGTCCCTACAGAAAAATTAAACACGCTTAAATCCCTTGTGCTGCTCTTTATTTTTTTTAAAAAGATAAAATGATTTCGATCAATGAGTGCTAGAATATTTTCTTGATAACATCTAAGATTCTCAGATTCAAAAACAGCCTTGTGCACAGTTATCAGGAGGGAGCTCTGTCTTTGATCAATATTTACTGCTGTTTCAGAGTTCTTTGAAAAGTAATATATATATATATATATATATATATGTGAGAATATAGCTAATGGTGATCAACTGGCATTGATAAGGCCAAATGATATAACATCTGTTACTATTCTATCATTAGATCCCTCCAGCCATTTTAAAGTCCAGTTCAGAAACACTGATTTCCAAAACTGTGTGAAAGTGTAGCAGAGGAAGAAATTACTAGAAAACTAGAGTTATCAGAATTATATAATAAGATGATCATCTGAAGAATTAAAATATCCATGTAACACCCTTTTGATCTTGATTATTGCATTTACTTAGATCAGCCAAAGGACATAGGAAAGCTCTTATATTAAAAGTGTCTGTGTTTTTCTTTGGCTCTGTGATAGTAATTTCTATCACACTGTTGATAACATAAGATGATTGATTTTGGGCTGACCTGGAATAGGTGGTCCTTATTCTTAAGCCAGGGGAAGGACAAAATATCCTTACTATATCCTATTCAGCAACTAAATGTTACTAATTGGTAGAGGTAAGAACTGTTGATGAGTCCCATAGTCTAAAACAGGGATTCTCAACCTGTGGCCCAGGGGCCAGATGTGGCCTGTGATGCCATTTCATATGCCCCCCCCATCTTCACCACATCAGGAAGTGCCATGTGGTGTAGGAAGGGCAAAATGGCCATCCGGCCCCCAAAACTGTCTGAGAGAGCATGACCTGGCCCCCAGCTTAAAAAGGTTGAGAACTAATGGTCTAAAAGTACAAATATATACACTTTTAACAATTGGCTATATTAACATGTATTTTAAAAATAATTCTAAAACAGAAATTAGTTCACATGGTACAATAATTAAAAATCTGCTTGCAACTTGAGTTCAATCCTGATGGGCTCATAATTGACTCAGCCTTCCATCCTTCTTAGGTCAGTAAGATGAGTACTTTAGTGTATGGGAACCAAGACACCGGGACAGCCGAAGAGCTGGCTTAACACAACTTTATTGCATACTGGTCAGAGGGAACATGCGGTAATAGCGGACGAGCAGCTCAATATATACAGTGGCTATACATTTGAATGTGGCTCCTTGACAGTCTATTGGCTACTGTCCGCGTGACATCATTGCAGGTCACGCCCTTCTTGTCCAGGTGAAGGTGGTGGCGGGAATCTTCCCGCGCTGTTGTTCTTAGGTGAGTCTGGACCATTGAGCTGGACGCTCGCTATTGCCATCTGGTGGTCACTAGCTCGCGTCCTATTAGGGTTACAGTGATGCAGCTGAAGGTTACAATGTTACACGTAGAAAGGTTATATTGGATACACATGGATAGGTACATTGTTTAAAGGCACAGGCTTTAGAACACAACATCCCTCCCCCCTAGGATGAGACGAAGTCTCTTAACCAAGGTAGCTTATTGCACACGCGTTTGGGCCGCGATGTGGGCTGGCCCGCCCGGGGGGTGCTACCGCTTCCTTGTTCCCTGGTCCCTTGTCCTGTAACGGGAGAGGGAGATTCGTTAGTGGCTTGCTGCGGTTTTGCAGCTTTAGGGGAAGGGACAAACTCCATTGTGGGCAGACCGGGGGCATTAGGGGCTAACGTAAAACCCCTCTTCTCGCTTGGATGGGTGGGGGACCACTCCGAACCCCCCCCGGTTCTGTAACTCAAAATCAAACTCTGCTGGGGGATCCCGCGGGATATCTATGAGGACAAATTCCTTCTCCTCCCCCCTCGGTGGGGACCCTCGACCCCCCTCTCCTCCCCCTTGGGCTAAACGGGTGGGGGAGAACCCTAACGCTGAATTCGTGTCTGTGCTTTCGGCGCCCTGCCTTCCTGGGACCCGGCTCCGGAGCTGGTCCGCGTGCCGCCGCCAAAGTAGACCTGTGTTGGTCTCCACGCGGTACGATACGGGACCGGTCTGCTCCACGACCACCACCGGTACCCAGGCTGGCCCCGCGCTGGCGTAGTTCCTGCAATGCACCGGGGCGCCCACGCTGAAACTTTTGGTGGCTTCTAACCCGATGTTCCTCCCCTTGTCCTCAACTCTCGTGGGGTCTAGCCTAGTGAGTATGGTGGTCAGTTTCCTGCGCATTAAAAGCTCCGCGGGGGAGTATCCTGACGCCAACGGGGTCACCCTGTACCCTAGCAGAAACTGACACACTTGCAGGTTGAGATCCCCGGGGCCCATGCACCGCAGCGCGTCCTTTGTGGTGCGTACAAGGCGCTCCACTTGGCCATTGGTGGCCGGGTGAAAGGGGGCGGAGGTGATGTGCCGGATGGCGTTAATCTCAGTGAATGCCCTGAACTCAGCGGATGTGAAACAACAAGCGTTATCGCTAATTAGGGTGTCGGGTATGCCGAACGTAGAAAAAACCCTCCGCAAATGCTTTACTGTCATGGCTGAGGAGGTGCTCGTGACAGGAATGACCTCCAACCACTTGGAGAAAGCGTCCACGACAAGGAGAAACAGGGTTCCCCGGAATGGGCCCGCGAAATCTATGTGCACCCGGGACCACGGCCCCTTAGCCGCATCCCACTCCCTGTGGGGAAGGCGGGCCTCCTCTGGTCTGGAGCATTGGCAACTCTCGCAAGTGCCGACCATGTGCTCGATGTCGGCGTCTAACTGGGGCCACCAGAAATAGCTCCGGGCCAGCGCCTTGGAGCGCACAATTCCAGGGTGGCTGACGTGCAGCAGTTTAAGCACCCGCGGCCGAAGGGATGTAGGGATCACCACCCGCTGCCCCCACAAGAGACACCCCCTCTCTAGGGACAGCTCCAGTTTTTTCCTGAAAAATGGGGCGAATTCCTCTGCTGGGGACGACGCTGGCCACCCTTTCTGTACCCAGGAGCTAACCGCCGCCAGCGTCCTGTCCCTGCCTGTCGCTTTAGCGATGTCGGCGGGTACTATGGGGGGCGAATCCAAGACTTCTATCAAGAGCACCTGGCGGTCTCGCTCCTCCTCGCCCCCGTGGCTCTGTGTCTGAGGAAGGGGGGACCTCGACAGGGCATCCGCATGGCTGATCTCTTTCCCGGGCCAGTACACCAACGCGTGCTGGTAGGCGTTGAGAAAAATGGCCCACCTAAGCATCCTTGGGGACAGGATCTGCGGCGTGGGCTTATCTGCGGTAAAAATGCCTAGTAGAGGCTTGTGGTCAGTCACTATGGTGAAGGGGCGGCCATACAGAAAATCGTGAAATTTTTTGGTCCCCGCAATTATCGCTAGCGCTTCCCTGTCTGTCTGGGCGTAATTTCTCTCCGCTTGGGACAGGGACCTGGAGTAAAACGCTATTGGGGCCTCCCTCCCGTTTTCCAGCACGTGGCATAGCACTGCCCCCACACCCACCGGGGATGCATCACAGATCAGTACCACCGGCCGTTTGGGGTCGAAATGGGTTAGAATGGCGTCAGACGCCAGGAGTTGTTTCAGTTCAGTGAATGCCCTCTCCTGGTCGTCGCCCCACTTCCATGCCGCGTCCTTCTTGAGCAACTTATGAAGCGGTTCAGCCACCGCCGCCTTCCGGGGAAGAAAGGAGTGGTAGAAATTTAAGAGCCCTAGGAATGACTGTAACTCGGACTTGGAGGTGGGGCGAGGGGCTTTCTTGATGGCGGCCACCTTGGATTTGGACGGTTTGATCCCCTCAGGTGTTATTCGGAACCCTAAGAATTCAACCTCATTCGTGAAGAAGACGCATTTGTCTTTTCGCAACCTCAACCCCGCCTGTTCGAATGCCGCCAGAACCTTGTCCAGCCTTTCAGCCAACTCGACCTCGCTCCCCCCGTTATCAATACGTCATCAAAATATGGCAAAACCCCGTCCAGCCCTTTTAAGAGGCGTTCCACGAGCGATTGGAAAATTCCAGGCGCCGAGTTCACGCCGAATTGTAGGCACGTCACCTGGAACGCCCCCTTATGCGTGACTATGGTCTGTGCAGCAGCTGCAGCAGGGGTTACCAAGAGTTGCTGATAGGCTGGCGCCAGGTCGAGCTTAGCGAAACACTTTCCCCCAAGTAATCTGGCTAGCAAATGGCTGACCACCGGCACCGGATACGCATTAGGGCGAATTGCCTTATTAATGGTGCACTTATAGTCGGCGCAAATGCGAACCTCCCCATTGGCCTTCAACGCCGTGACAATTGGAGTTTCCCACTCCGCAGAATCAACAGGAACAAGAATCCCCTGGCCCACCAATTTGTCCAGTTCCGCCTCTATTTTGTCCTTTAGTGCAAAAGGCACTCTGCGCGGTTTGAGTCTTATTGGGTGGACCTCCGGGTCCAGGTCGAACGCTACTGGGGGTCCCTTGAATTTCCCAAGTCCCTTTTTGAAGACTTCGGGGTGCGCGTCGCACACCTTCTGTATTGGGTCAGTCCCAACGGCGTGCACCCCCCCAATGAACAGACCCAGGGGTTGAAACCATTGAGTCCCGAGGAGGCTGCAATTTCCCCCTTTAAGGACGACTAGGGGAAGCTCCGCGGTGTGCTGTTTATATTGGACCTGGAATTTCCCCACCCCCAACACCGGGATACTGTTCCCTTGCACGTCCCGAAGCGTGGACCTCAACGCTTTGAGCTTGGGCCGTATGCGGGGGGCAATTCTCAAAAACTCCCCCTGGGAAATGATTGAATATGAGGAGCCCGAGTCAATTTCCATCCTAACAGGGGCCCCTTGCACCAGTACCTCAACAAAGTAACGGGGGTGTCCCATGGACACGCTGAAAACTGGGGCGTCGTCGTCACTGTCGTCGGAGATGCGGCCCACACCGTCCTGCTTCCTCGTGGGCCGGGTGCCATCCTTTGGTCTCGTCGAGCGGTCCGGTTTCGCCGAACGGTCTGGCGAGCTCCTCCGCTCCTCGCGCCGTCGTCTACAGACTTTGGCGATGTGTCCGCGGTGGCCACAGTTGTGGCACTCGGCCTTTCTAAACGGGCACTTAGCGCGGTCGTGGGCCGCTCCACAGCCATCACAACGCCGGCCGCCCTTTCGGACCTTCCGGACGTCTTCCTCGTCGCTGCTCTCTGCGGAAGATTTCAACGCTCGCCGGGCCGCGTGCACCGAGCCTGCCGCTTGGTCGGCCTGTGGGAGCCTGCCCTGGAGCTCTTTCACTCCGGCCCTCGTGGCTTCCGCGGCCTGTGCTGCCTTCACGACCTCATGCAGTGTCGGGGGCGGCTCCTGGTTCATCAGCTTCCGCTGAACTTCCTCGTCCCGCAGGCCACACAGCATGCGGTCCCTAAGGGTGATCTCCAGGTTCTCCCATTTGCATGGGCCGGCAGCCAGCCGCAGGGCCGCTGCGAAAGCGGCGACCGACTCACCCGGCGCTTGGACTCTCCTCCAGAAGGCGTCCCGAGCTGGAAACATCGACACCGAGGGCTGGAAGTGGTCGCGCATCGCCTTCAGGAGCTCTTTGGCCTTCAACTCGCCCACCTTCTTCGGTGCGATGAGGTCGACCAGCACCCTCTTGCCGGCGTGCCCGAGCATTCTGGTGAGGATGGCTCTCTTCTTTCCCTCGTCCGTGACCTCGAACTCCACCAGTGCACCTTGGAAATCCATTTCGAAGAGTTCCCAATCTTCTGGTTTGTCGATGTCGAAACTGGCGTATGTCTTGGTCCCGTGGAAAGCCATATCCCACCTTCGTCGCCAATTTAGTGTATGGGAACCAAGACACCGGGACAGCCGAAGAGCTGGCTTAACACAACTTTATTGCATACTGGTCAGAGGGAACATGCGGTAATGGCGGACGAGCAGCTCAATATATACAGTGGCTATACATTTGAATGTGGCTCCTTGACAGTCTATTGGCTACTGTCCGCGTGACGTCATTGCAGGTCACGCCCTTCTTGTCCAGGTGAAGGTGGTGGCGGGAATCTTCCCGCGCTGTTGTTCTTAGGTGAGTCTGGACCATTGAGCTGGACGCTCGCTATTGCCATCTGGTGGTCACTAGCTCGCGTCCTATTAGGGTTACAGTGATGCAGCTGAAGGTTACAATGTTACACGTAGAAAGGTTATATTGGATACACATGGATAGGTACATTGTTTAAAGGCACAGGCTTTAGAACACAACAAGTACCCAGCACGATGAAGGCAAAAATGAGGCTAGAATGTAATTACTCCTCGAAGATATCTTGCATGAATAGTTCATGTGGATGGAGTAAAGTAGATCTAGAGTCATCAACACAATTGTGGCTGATGCTCAAACAAAACACTACAACATTGTCTTTGTTTTGGGCCATTAGCTTGCCCAAACCCAAATTGACTCAAATGTTCTCTAAAATAGCACAATGGACTTGTTTTAATTTAAATGACAACAAAAATAAAATAATGTAATTCTACCTATGTTAGAATCATGGATAACTTGAATAAGTACTATTTTATGGTGGAAGAAGTAATACGAGGAATGTTATTTCAGTCCAAGGTTTGCATACTTGGACTTTTCTTTCTTTCTTTCTTTTTCTTTCTTACACTTACTTTGTACCAACGGACTTCCTTTTGGTATTACAAATGAATCACTTCTTGGGTCCTTTCTTCCCTGGACAATGGCATCTTGTGTGAATGAAATACATCATCAATGAGGCTCATTCTCCTGTATTACTCTCATATATCACTGGAATGACATCTGCTTCTGATGATGTATTGCATTAATACATCATCAGAATGTGGGGCTCCTGTGGGGTATTAAAAATGTGTACTAACAAAGGAATAACACTCCGAAAATACACCTCAGTTTAATTATCAAATGAGATCTGCTCTGTGGCAAGGTGATACGTAATGTGGAAGCTCTTACATCATCCAGAACAGAACAGAGCAATATGCATCCTTATTACATTATCCATGCAACTTTGCACAGCCTTTCCACAGGCTGCAACTGCCTGTTCCTTACAATGTTTCACAAACCATAACCACCCCAATATTTTACACTGCCCTATGAATAATTCAGATACCTTTTCTTTATTCTATCCACCTCCACCTTCCCCATGATAACTAAACAGCACATCAAATATGTAGCTATAAATGAGGATCTTGTTTTATATTCTTCTCATAGAGAAGGGGAGCCAGCAAACATCTGCATTTATATTTGGAAAATGCATATTTTAAAAAGCAAAAAGATCACAGGTTTCTCCTTTTATAATCATTTTTGCAGACAACTACATATGTAGTATCTGTTGCAAGCAAGCTATCTGCAAAAAGAAAATGCACAAGTTTCTAGCATAGATAAATTAATCAGATATTGTTTGTTGTATGAAATGGCTCATTCCTTGGTACAGTATTTTGATTTAATTTATGAACTGAACTTCGAAATACCTATGATTAAAGGCTTTTCACTTTAGGCTGGAATGGCTATTGTCATAAAATATACCCCCGCCTATAAAATTCTTTCTCTCCCCGTCTCTTTCTGTATTTTAATACCATTGTAGCATTAACTGTATTCTGTTATAGACTTTGAATCAAATTGCCGAAAGGTCAAACAGTACTCAAAGTTGGCTATTTTCAGCTGGTTTTCATTTCATTTTTATTTAATTATAAAGTACAGATAGTGTGGCATATAAAAAAACAACAGAAGGTATCTATAAAAAAAGGCACCGTATACATTCAGCCCTTAGACATCTTACCTCTTTTAATACCAGTAGTATCGTTATTCTGTGAGAGACTGTTTTGTTTAATAAGCATTTATCTATTGTTAATGTCTTTGGAGAATTCATCTTGGGGTTTATACTGAAGATAAATGCAGGCGTGTGAGGGTTTATGAAAAATGTCTCAGCAAGTGACAGGAAGGCTGATATGAGTTACCACAGTCCGCTTCACATGTGGAGCAATCCACTACTTGTCTTGCATTTATTATATTTTTGTGCTATGTATTCCCCCCTCCCCTTTTTTTGCTTCTAAGCCTCTTTGATATTAAATACGTTTAATACCAAACACTGACAGCAAATTTGAAAAGAATGTGTGATGTGGAGAAAGAGACAAGGGTCTTGATATAAAAAATGGATCTTTAATACAGAAGAAACAGCAAAGGTGTTTTTGAAATGGTGCGTTCATGAGGGGAAATATAAAAAGAATTAACTGAAGATCTAGCTCTCTAGTCCAAAGAATTGCATTTTCACTCAATGGTGAGGTGCTAATAATGTTTGGTAAACCATCCAAGGCTTTTTTTTAAATCACAGTTTACAGTATTGTATTCCCAAAGTGTTCCTTTTTTAGGAGGAGGTATTTTTTATTCCTGTTTTTAAAAAAGAAAGGGGGGGAAGCGAATTGTATATTGTTCCAGCTCCAACTCATATTCTTATATAGTGCTAAGATCTATAGAGATAAAAATAAACATGTTGAGGAACATGTGGTGAATGCTTGTGAAAAAACTGTAAATTAGCAATACATCTCTGCACTAATTATCAGCAGTAATCCAAAAAAGTTATTTTCTAATTAATAATAATTTCTTCTCTCTTCCATTCTTTCTCTCTCCACTTTTCAAATTCTTTTCCTGTCTGACTGTATGAGTTCAAGAGATATCAGATACAGATTGCACTGATGGACATGACGAATTACTGTAGTAACCAAAACTAAATTAGATTTCTTGTTTTGCAAATTAATCGGTAACCTTGCAAGGGTTGTGTGTATTCTATATTTCATTAATACAGATGGCACAAACTATTATGCATGTTGGATTCTGTCCACAGCATTCAAACAAAAATTAGACATAATTGAACTATCAACTGTGGCCCAAATAAATAATTTTTCTATTTAATGATAACTGTCTTTCAAAATTGTTTTACGAAACTTTGCATAGAAAACATGTCACCCTGAACATTGCTTATCCAGCTGATGTCCTTAAAGAATGATACTACACATAGTTCAATTCTTCATGTGCTTATTTCAGCCAGAATCAGCATGAGTTTGGACAAAATATCCAGAAATAAATCATGCAAGCACATTTTAAAAAACAGACCCAAGAGAAGGCATTTCTGTTGGCTGCTCCTAGCTTATAAAATCCCCTACCTCATGAAAATGGGTTGATCCCTTTCTTACAAGCTTTCTTTCCTTTGCAAGTTGTTTTTTTGACCTCTAAGTCCTCTCATTGGACTGTATTTATTTAGTGAGGAAGGCAGCATTTTTTTCACCACATATTTTACATTTCTTTCAGCTTGTCTTAACTACAATATTTTAAACACTCTTTTTGTTTGATTATATTTTAATGTTAATGTTTCGATTTATTATAAACAAATTTTTGCTGTTGTTGTATGCTGCCTTTGGCCCTTCATTGAGAGGAATGTAGGATATCAAACAAACAAAGAAACAATCAAATAATGCCTATTTCTGTTTATTGAAAGGTAAATCCTGCTGCTTCCAAAGATCCATCAGCATGCACCCTTATATCCCATTTCTAGATGGCAAGGTTCTAGGAATATCCAGGCTGCTGAGCAATGAACTGTACTCTGTATATTTGTACACCGCTGAGCTTTCGAATCCCCCACACACACACACACTTTAAAATCACACCCACAACAACTTCCTGTGCCATTCAGCAAAAAAGAAAAAGAAAGAAAAAAGAGGAAAGGGGGTGGGGTGGGGTGGGGTGGGGTGGGTGGGGAGCAGTTTGTGCTGCAGTGTGGACATGTTCTAGTTTTTTAAAAACCAAACAAACCAAATATCCTACTGTGTGCATGTCTAAATCCTTGAGAGACTGTAGAGGAGGTGTGTGCATCGTGCCTACTATCTTCCAAAATGAAATAAATATGTGCAGTTAAACTGTATACAATGTGAACGTTATTAACTGTCGGCAGGGGTGTGCTGGGAACCTTGGGAGGGCGGTAGACAGGAAGTAATGGGGTGCCTATTGGGGGGTTGGGGGAGAAATTCCATACATTCCCATTAACTCTGCCTGCCTCTGGGGGGAGCCAGTCACTGGGGTGCATAGGGATGAGTCCCTGTATCCCTGTGGGCCAGCACACCACTGACTCTTGGATCAAATATAAGGATTGGAGAGCTCAAATGAAAAAGAGAAGAAGACTCCTCCATTTTTAGCAGTAATATAGAAGAATGGAGGACTGTGTTGGCTTAGTGGTTATGATGCTGAACTTGATGACTGGACGGTTGGCTGGCCAGCAGTTTGAGACCCAAGTGTTGCACGACAGAGTGAGCTCCTATCTCCTGCCAACCAAGCAGTTCAAAAGTAAGAAATTGCAAGTAGATAAACAGGTACCACTTTGGTGGAAAGGTAAACAGTATCTGTGAACTCTGGTGTCTAGTCATGCCTGCCACATGGCCACAGAAATGTCTGCAAACACTGGCTCTTTGGCTATAAACAGAGACAAGCACCAAACCCTAGTTGGATAAAAACATAAGAACAGCCTTGCTGGAACAGACCACAGCCCATCCAGTCCAGCATTCTGTCTCACACAGTGGCTCACCATTTGCTTCAGGGTATTCCCAAGCAGATGCCTTCACCTTCTTAGGATTCCCTGGAAATGGCATTGAGAGATATCCTGCCTATCTCTCCAACCCGGAGGTTGTCCTTAGGTATCCATAATTATAACCATTGATACCGTTGTCCTCCATGGATACAACTGGCTTTCAAGCAAGGGAGACCTTTACCTTTACTAGAAGAAGGAATTTCAGCAGATATGCCTTGCATGACAAACTTTATTTGATAATAATAATTTCATGTCAGAAATTCTGGATTAAAGGGATTGTTTGCAGAAGAAAATTCGCTCAGGGAACACCCAGATGAGGCTCCTTTCATGTCCCCAAGAGCTGGGACAGAGACAGGTGCTCTATCCGTCGTGCAGTATCTGGGTCTCAAACTGCCGATGTGCCAGCCTTCCAGCTAACAAGGTGAGCTTCTTAACCACTGAGTCACCGCAGTTACTTGTGCTTTATCTGATGAAATTCCTTTTTCTGTGAATGAACTTATGTTGCATCATGGGAGGGGGCAGCACCCTTCCTACCATACTGCACTCCCGATATGGGAGGTTTTCTATACCAGGCTGAGTAGCCTGGCTATCCAAAGGCAACCAAGGCTCATTGGCGTGGTATCATTAATACACCAAACAGCAAGAAGAACACTATTAAGGTACAGGAGCCTGCTGTCTCCCACCATCGCCACCACCAGGCCCGTTTTGGCCATTTGGGGCACAGGGACAAGTCCCGGCATGCCCCAGTGACTGGTGTCCCCCAGAGGTGGGCAGAAGTATGTCACCTGGTGGCTGCACAGATTTCCACCAAGCTGGAACCTTCCAGGTGGTGGGGTGCTGTTTCCATGGGGTGGGTATTGTCATGCACCAACCAGCCCCACCCCCCACTATGGCTGGTTGGTGCATGTTGGGTATCACTGTGCAC
This sequence comes from Bradypodion ventrale, assembly GCA_035047345.1. NCBI lineage: Eukaryota > Metazoa > Chordata > Lepidosauria > Squamata > Chamaeleonidae > Bradypodion > Bradypodion ventrale. The sequence continues at coordinate 285,532,820 of JAWDJE010000004.1, forward strand.
CACCCATTTCAACCTGGCACTGCCGCTACTGTCCCCGCCGCCGCAAGCTGAAAGCTGCGAAGAAACCCAGTGGGTCTTTCCCATCTGCTGAGGCCATGGGGAGGTGTGGATGGTTGGTGCACAGTGATATCCACCATGCACCAAACAATACCACCCCCTCATGGCCTCGGTGGATGGGAACAACCAACTGAGTTTCTTCACAGCTTGTGGCAGTGGCGACAGCAGCGGCAGCACTGGGTTAGATTCCGAGGGAGAAGGCATGGGGTGGGAGTCAGAGGCCTCATCCCAGCAACCATCCCAGCAGCCAGGATCCGCCGTGCCCAAACCAAAGTGCCAGTGGGGGGAGGAGGTTTGGTGGGAGAAGCAGCTGAAGTGGATTAAAAGTCTCTCTCTCCGCCAGGTGCTGTCTCTTCCTTCTTTCCACCCCTCCCCATTGTCCAGCAAAGGTGGGGGAGAGGAAGGTAAGGGAAGTGCCTTTCTCTCCAGTTTCCCTCCATCCATTATTCTCCCCCTCCACAAGGAGGGCAAATGAGGCTCCTTTCACATCCCCAAGATCTTTTCCCACCGAAGTGGTCTCTATTGATCTACTTGAAATGTCTTGCTTTTGAACAGCTAGGTTGGCAGGAGCTGGGACCCGAGATGGGTGCTCAGTCCATGAGGTCATGCAGTACCCCCCAGGCACCACCCCCTCCCGCCCTGCCCAGCGCCCTTTTAGTGTAGCCAGCATGTCCCTGACCACCGCCCCCATATGATCACCCTAGGGTAGGATAAAAAAACTTCAATTCATTTTAAGTTAGAATTGCTAGGTCTCATGGCACCAGCTGGCACCTCATAGAATTGCTTTGCCACTGATAGAAAACTAAGGGCAAGAAAGGTGGAAGTGGAGATAAAATGAATCATGCGCTATATTCAGTTTTGGCCCTGGAATCTCAGGGAACTGAATAATGTTGACTTGGCAACATTCTTTCTGGTGTTCTGGCTAATGTAATTTTCACAAAAATGTAATAGAACTCCTCTAGAAAACTACCGCTTCATCTGAATTTTCTTGGCCACCAGATGCAAGGACAGTCTAGAGTGAATTTAAATGTTTATTTAACACCAAGCCATTCCACAATTTGAGCCCCACTTCAGGCTTCTTTACTTCACATTGTATTTATTGGTTCAGAAACTGACAAATACTCAGTTACACTTCTGTTTCCAAATAATTTTTGAACTGAAAGAACATTTCTAATATTTTGTATTTACAATATTTAAATGACAATTCTAGAGGCATATTTAGATTGTATGTCTTAAAATATCTGGTTGGTATTTGGTTTGGATGATGAATTACAAGATGAAATAGGGGAAAATCTAAAACAAAGCAGTAAATTTATATTTCTTTGTCACATATTTTCATTATATTTATTTATGAGGGATGTCAATATGCACAAGTGGAGCATACAACAACATGTTCCAATATATTCACCCCACCCCAACTAATGCTGTTATTCAAGAGGAAGTTTCTGGAGTTGCAAAGAAATTCAGTAATCTTCTCCTCTAAGGATTTTTCTTAGTTAGAACTCTAGGGTAGTCCCTGCTCAAATTTGATCATTTCTTAGTTGCAGAGTATGAGAGAATCAGGGACTGCAGTGGCTCAAGTGATTAAGATGCTGACTGGAAGGCGGCAGGTCAGCAGTTCGATGCCCGAATACTACAGTACAGAATGATCTCCCAGCTCTATCCCAGCTCTTGCCAACCTAGCAGTTCGAAAGCAAGAAATTGCAAGTAGATAAATAGCGACCAATTCAGTGGGAAGGTAAACAGCATTCCATGCACTCTGCTATCTAGTCATGCCTGCCACATGACCATAGAAACGTCTGCAGAAGCAGACAGCACTGCCTGTTCGGCTATGAAACAGAGATGAGCACTGAACCCTAGTGTCAGATATGACTGGCTTTCAAGCAAGGGTGACCTTTAGGAGGGAATCAACATTCTTTTATTATAATCATTTGCCATGTTTTGCAATGAGTCTCATTGTGCCTGTTAGGATTGAGTTTATATAAGCTGATGAAAGCCTCAATCATGGCTATTGAGTGAAAAATAATATTCATATTAGAAATCTAGAGCATGTGACGTATACTCTGCCCCACTGATTTTTTTTTTAAAAAATGTCTCTGAAAATTGAAAATGGTGCATTTTTCAGAAAATGACTTTGCAAAAGGGAACTTGTCATAAATCATAATAACCAATTATCTCCCAAAAGGAAGATGAACTAAATCATTTTGGGTGAATTTGGTCATGAGTAGGCATGAATCACATCCACAGTGGCAAGCTTTTGAAGGAGCTGGTATGTGTCTTTATTAAACTTCCTTGTTTTGGTTTCTTCTAGAAATCAGGTTTTAAAAGCTCAATGTTGTTTAAGCTGTTCTTTTGCTCCCAAAGTTTAAAGAGCCCAGAGGCCAGAAAAGCAGAAGAACACTATTCATTCTCCAAGCAAATTGCTCTGACTGAGGACAGAATCTCCCTCGCTGATCATGGAAATGTTGACATGAAAACCGAAACTTACAAAACTCACGGCTGTAGGCTCAACTTTAAGATACACGCTGCAACACATTTAGACAGAAATGTATTCTGGCAACCCAAATCCCTGTCCGACATCATCTTTGTTTCAGAAGTCTGATTAGTTAACATAGTCTATCACCTTGGGAAGAAAGCTGAGGTAAGCGGCTTAATTTATAGATGGATGAAGCAAACTTATTTAAAAATTCTCACTACATTATCATGAATCATGTAGGCCTATTAAACTAATTGCTAAGTAAATTTAAGCGGTATTACAGTAGAATTCATAGAATTTATCATCCATCTAAAGAGCTCTTTGGTGGTCTCATGCTGCCCCCCACAGATATGTCTTAGAACATTCATTATGCCATAATTACAAAGTCTCTTTGAAGAGGCTCAAAATCCCAACACTCTTCTCATCAATTATTTTCACCTGTTAATTCATTTTGTGTGAGGTAATAACCTCCGCATAATAACAAATGTGCAAGTACGCCGATTTTGCAATTAAAAGCAGCAGGGCTCCTATTTTGATCATGCAGACTGTGACATCCATCATAGAAAACAATTTGGGCCTAGCATGATGACAGATGCCACACACTGATGGCTCTACTAACTAACTGCCTGTCCTGATGGAAGGAAAAAAATGGCCCAGCTTCAGCTGGCAGGTGCAAGCTATCTGATAGCTTCTGACCAGCCAGCGGGAGGAAAGCCTGCCGTGAGTAAATTACTGAAAAGTAATTTTACTTCACAAAATGAGGATTTGGGAGCTGTAGATGTATGCATTCCGCTGGCTGGTGTAATTTGGAAACAATTCACCCTTTTTCATTTGAAAATGACTGAAATCACCACCAGTGTTGAAAGAGAATTGCTTCTCTCAGCTTTTCACAGGAAAGGGAAAGCAAAAATAGAACTAAACAACAACACTTCTGTCCTATGGCTGTTATTTCGTCCCCTTCACATCTTATTAGCTGCAGACAGCAGGGTGGTTATCTTTGCTTTCTTTGGCTAAATCAGCACAAGTGGGATTTCTTCCAACCTACAGACAGGTGTCTGAATAATAGAAGAGCAGTCATTTTAGCCCTTCGCTTGTATGAGCTCTGTTTTGGGAATGCCCCCGCTAAGTTCTAAAGTAATCTTGACTCCATCTTCTTCATCTTCCTAGAAAACACTCACACAAAATACAATTGTTGATGACTCGTTAGTCCCAAAACAGATTTCTTAGAGAAAATAATTTTATTTCTGAAATCTGGGTGATAGAAAAGATACTGTTGTGCTGATCGTGAAAGTGAAAGTTGTATATATTCAGACAGAAATGAATGTGTTTTCAGCAAGTAGATTAGTAACACACAAACAATTGGTTTCAGTGTGATTCTAATGCAGTCTATGGACTTCAGCTTCCAACAAAAACTTGCTTCTTTTTCACATATCATTCCATTTTCAAGAGTTTAGCATAATGATAGTGGTAGTGATTATTTCTCAAAAATTCTGGAGTGGGGGTGTGATGGCTCAGTAGTTAAGAAGCTCGCCTTGTTAGCTGAAGGCTGGCATGTTTGCAGTTTCAGACCAGGGTACTGCATGATGGATTGAGTGCCCGTGTCTGTCCCAGCTCTTGGGAACATGAAAGCAACCTCATTTGGGCTTTCCCTGAGCGGAGTTTCTTCCACAAAAATCCTTTCAACCCAGAATAATTTCTGACATGAAATTATTATATTGCTGGTGCATGGGGGTAAACCTAAACATTAGGAGTCCTAAAAATTGAAAAAATCAATTATTATTTTTAATTTCAGGAAGAAAATCAGCAGTTATTGACAACTGTTGTTGTTATTATTTTGAATAAAATGTTCTAGAAATCAATTCCCCACCTCTATGAATTGAGTTCAAAGACCCTGCAGGAAAAATATAAATGGAAAGAAAGTGAAACAGTCAGATTCATCTTCCCAGATAGAAGTCTTTGGCTTCACAGTTCTTTAAAATAAAAGCTGGCTTTAAATTTTTGTATATTCAACCACAGTTCTGCTAGACTAGTGTTGCATCTCTGTTCCTGGAAGGGTCCCTATCTCCAAAAACTTGATAGCAGACTGTTAGAACATGATGTCCTTCATACTGGAAGTGAATAGTTGTACCTATTAAATATGGTCAAACATGTGGTTGAGATATTTTACTGGTTTATGTTTTAGTTCCTGTTTCCATTCATGAACTTCAAATATGGAATTTTCCCTCTCTTATTTCTATGTTCAAAAAAATATAAAGCAATAAAGTAATGCACAGGCCCTTCAGACTTGGACCCAAGCCATTATAGGATGCTTCACATCATAGAGAGGATAAAACCAACAGAACATATAATCGAAATATTGCAGAGTTATTGTTCAAGTGTTCTTTCAAGCTGGAAACAGATTAAAGATAGCCCTCATAATTAGAAAGAAAAGCTTGTTAATGTTTTTTTTATTTAAAAAAAGTGATAGAAACAGTCATTTTTAGTTTTATTAAGTCAGATTTTATGAAGTCAGAATCTAATTCTAAAGCCCTGAGGGCTGATCACTAAATAAAGAAAGCGCATTTCAAGATTCCCAGATGTGATAAAAATATGCTATGCACTTAGGCTGAAATCATGTTGCATTATGTAAGCACATTTATAAATTTCAGTCTGTTGCTCTTTAGTAAATAAAACCCCCACCACAATTCATAGAAGTGGGTTTGGTGCATTCATGCCCACCCCTGAGAACTGCAGTGAGAGCTTTTTATTCATCAACAAAAAATGTACTGAAAATTAATAATTTGTTTACATTATGCAACAGGATTTCAGCCTAGACTCTTGCATTAGTTAAAGATTTTCCTCTCTGCTCATGAGGTACCTATAACATTTCTGGCCTCAGAATGCAATTGTCTTCAGTACCAACTCCCTCCTCATACAACACACCATAGAACAATTGATATACAGTACTATATGTGTAGTACCTTTTGTGTCCCATGTGAAATAGGTGAACAAAATTAAACCATTTTAAACCCAAAATGTATGTAAATTTAATCCACATTATATAAAATGGCATACCTAATCCTGAAACGCATGAGCCATCAATAGGGTTAGTAACTCTAAGACTTAGGCTACTAAGAAAAATCTTTTAATGGAAAAGGTATTTTATTATAACAATACAGTGTTACCTCATACAATGTCCAAACTTGGTTCCACAAGTTTGGACTTTATACGGATTTGGACTTTGTATGAGGCATGCAAAATCCTAGCTGCGATGCCTCATACAACATCCAAATCCTTGCCACGATGCCTCATACAACATCATATCCATAGAGATACATTGTACTGTAACAGCACAGACTTCAGGGCAAAGTCAAGGAAACAGACAGGAAACTGACAGAACTTTAAGAAATCATTGTCTAAAGGTTAAAAACATTACAAAAACATGTCAAACAACCCTGATTGTCCAAGAACCTGAAGAATGCTGCAAAAATCCCAGGAATGCTTCTAAAAATTCTGACGAAAAAATTCAAAAAAATCCAAAATCGTGCTCAAAACCACTCTTAAACACTCTTCGCCTCATGCAAAACCCACAAGAGCAATGCACGCATGTGTCCTGCCTTTTATACTGCCCAGGCACAATACAACCTGGGAAAACCCCAATGCCTCATACAAAGTTGCATGACTTTGTATGAGGCAACTTTTTTCAAGGAATTAGGCAATGTTGTATGAATCCGATGTTGTATGAAGCGGACTTTGTATGAGGTATTACTGTACATGTTTTGGAATTTATCTCTGTCACATAATACTAAACAATAAGGAAAGATCAAATGAAAGCAGGATAAGTACCACAGAGATTTTTGTTAGCCTTTTAGAATAGTGAAATAGACCAGTTTATGTCATCTTTGAATAACAATGCTTATCACATCATATTTGTCTTCCATGCCCTTGTCATGCAATTAACTATGCCCTATGTTTATTGAAAGGTAATGTTTAGAATATCCTTTTTAGAAACTGAAGCCATAAACTTTGTCCATATAAAAGTGAATGGGAAGAGAGTGAACTTGTGTGCATGTACATGTTTGGAGAAACTTGAAACTAGTAAAAATGCATAACATTTCCATCAATGAAAGTTAGCTAGGTTTTCCTTCCATGCTTTCCTTCTTAACAAACTAAATGTATTAAATAGCTCCCTTAATCTCTTCCAAAAAAGAAGGGAGAGTTCTTGGGTTCAATAAGCCATTAGGGGAAATATATCTCCCTGCTAGGAATGTGTTAGTACAGGCTGTAGTGGTACCTGCTGAAGTGAGCTGTTTGTAGGGTTAGGTGGTGATTAAAAACAAGCAGAAGCAGGTGAAAGCAAGCAAGCCAATTAAGATAATCCTTTTCAGATCATTTTTAATGTAACGTTGATAGTGTTTGCTCTTTATGTTCATGCTCTTGCTAATGTTCAGTGGCCATCAACAAATTACACTTCATGACACTCTTGCTGCCATGATATTAAGCCCAGAGTCCTACCAGGAAAATATATGCTTTTTTATTACCAAATTGTTCTTGTTTACAATTCTAATATTCTGTTCATTATCTATTTTCACCAGACATTTGAGGCAGTTCTGAAGACCTGGGGCAGCACTAGTCCTGTCATAAAGAGAAATTAATGTTGTTAAAGATGGCCTGGCTGCCCTCTGGGACAGCTGAAAATGTGAAAAATATAAGGTTCTATTTTAAAGATGAAAATGATTAAAGGCGCAAGCACCTTGCTCTTAGTACAGCCACTAAAACTTTTAATAAAATACTTTAGCACAGGAGGGGAGAGAGAAAAACTGCTTTACTTTTTCCCCACTGTAAATCTGAAGGGGTAAAAAAGGCAACTTTGTTCTATAAGAAGAGGCTTGCTTTAAGGACTAATAAGCGTAAAAGGACTTCATCATTATAAAGAACCCTATTCGTCTCAGCAACAGCTCAGTTAATAAAGACTGGATGATAGAAAAACCACTGATGCTGTCTCCAAATAGCTAGTAAGCTAATTAGGTACATTGTAACAGGTAGCTTTTACTGCACACAAAAAAGGAAAGAAAAAAAGAATAGGAAAAGAAAGGGGGGAAGGGAAAGGGAGAAGGCAGGCTTAGAGCAGCAAATGCTTAAGAACATTGCAGCAAATGTACAGTAGTTATTGTATTCTCTTCAAGGCTGTTCCAGCTGCCACCGTTTTACAGGCTTAAGCACCTCAGCCACTTATAGAATGGAAGAATAAGCTTTCATGGAAGGAAGAAGAACACAAGTCAGCTACAGATCCTGTGAACTTTTGGGGTCCCAGGCCAAAGAGTGTTTGATGGAAGAGAGAGTGTGGTACAGCTATTTGGAGGCAACTGGTAACAAATATTAAAAAAGAGAGAGAGAAGAGCCTAACCTTTCTTCTGACAGGGCCATGGCACAAGGAGGATCGGCACTTGCCCTTGATAATCTTGCCCACCTCAGTCATTTTAATGGTTCTGTGGAGGTTAGAGAATCTGCCCTGAAAGGAGAAAGTCTAAACCACACACACACACACTTTGTGCTTTAATTATGTGCCATTCATTATATACAAGAAGGAGTGTGAGAAGGAAACCATTTGCTGGCTATGGAAGAATTTGGAGGGACAGGGCAACTGATTGGAAGGTCACTTAGGCTAAGGAACCCTTCATAGCCAAGTCTACAACAGAAGAGGACTTGGCTATATGGCACAATGCCAAGGGTTCTTCTGAGTTTTTTGGGTTCAAATCTTTATCTGGGTGGTGTGGGGTGGTGGTGATTTTACATGAGAAATTTTTTGAATGTTATCAGCTAGCTCAACTAAACCCAGTTCCATTTTTTCTTTTGTATCCATACATTTTTTCTTGCAGCAGATCAAAATAAAACAGTGGTGACATATTTTAGGGTATATTGTAAGTATACAGGTGTTGCTGTATTTTTAACACTTCATTATTAGGAAAATATAATCCAATCCAATAGTCAGGGTGTTGTGTTCTAATGGTGTAACCTCCTACATGGGATAACAATGTATCTTAACCAATGTAACCTTGCCTACGGGTAACAATGTAACCTTCAGTTGTATCACTATAAACCCTGTAATAGGACGCGAGCTAATGACCACCAGCTGGCAGCAGCGAGCGTCCAAGCTCTCTTGGTCCAAACTCATCAAAGAGCCACAGCGCGGGAAGTTTCCCGCCACCACCTACACCTGGACAAGAAGGGCGTGACCAGCAATGACGTCACGAAGACAGTAGCCAATGGGCTATCGTGGAGCCACGTTCAAACGTATTACTACTGTATATAAAGAGCTATTGATCCGCCATTACCTCATGTTCCCTCTGTCCACCATGCAATAAACCTGAGTTAACCCAGCCCGAGGCTGTGTCCTGTGTCTTGGTTCTCATACACCAAATTGGCGACGAGGATGGGATGATGGATTCCCAAGGAGCCAGGGCACAGAGCGGGTTCAACATCACCAAACCGCAAGACTGGGAGCTTTTTGAAATGGACTTCCAGGCGGCACTGGTGGAACTCAAAGTCAAAGAAGACGACGAGGAAAGGAAGAGGGCCATCCTCACCCGAATGCTTGGGATGGAAACCAAGCGAACGCTGGTGGGCATCATTGCACCGAAGAAGGTGAGCGATTTCAAAGCCGATGACATCATGAAACTGCTGCGTGAGCGTTTCCGACCCTCGAGGGCGATGTTTCCCGCTCGGAGCGCGTTTTGGAGGCGAGTCCAAGCGCCGGACGAGTCGGTTGAGGCCTTCGTAACAGCCCTGAGAATAGCCGCCGCCCCCTGCAGATGGGACAATCTAGAGATGGCCCTCAGGGACGGGGTTCTGTGTGGCCTGAAGGACAAGGAAGTGCAGCACAGCCTGATGAACAAGGAGCCACCACCCACGCTGACAGAGGTTGTAGAGGCCGCGGAAGCCGCGGAATCCACGAATGCTGGAGTGGACGAGATGCACCAGTGGCGTGAGTGGTGTCCTAGGGCAGGCAAAGCGGAGAATTCGGTGCACGGAAAGTCCGGACAGTCGGTGCACGCAACCCAACGGGCCTCGAAGTCGTCTACGGAAGGCAGCGACGGCGAGGAGGTCCAGAAAGTCAGAAAAGGAGGGCGCCGCTGCGATGGTTGCGGAGCGGCCCATGAGCGCGCGAGGTGCCCATTCAAAAAAACCGAGTGCTACACCTGCGGCCGTCGGGGGCACATCGCCAGGGCGTGCAGAAAGCGGAAAGAGGGCCGGAGGCATTCACAAGACCGTTCGACCAGACGGGACCGTCCAGCGAGGTCCAAAGATGGCGCCCGGACCACGAGGAAGCAGGACGGCGTGGGCCGCATCTCGGACGACAGCGAGGACGACGCTCCCGTGTTCAGCGTGTCCGCGGGACAGCCCCATTACTTCGTTGAGGTACTAGTACAAGGGGCCCCTATCATAATGGAAATTGACTCGGGGTCCTCCTATTCTATAATTTCCCAGAAAGAGTTCTTGAAAATCGACCCCCACGTGCGGCCCAAACTTAAAACGTTGAGGTCCACGCTACGAGACGTACAGGGGAACAGCATTCCAGTGTTGGGGGTCGGGAAATTTCGGGTCAGTTATAAGAGACATTCTGCGGAACTCCCCCTAGTTGTCCTTAAGGGGGGAAGTTGTAGCCTCCTAGGGACGCAGTGGTTTCAGCCTTTAGGTTTGTTCATAGGGGGGGTGCATACCGTGGGGGTAGATCCAATACAAGCGGTATTGGACGCGCACCCCGCCGTTTTTAAAAAAGGACTGGGAAAGTTCAAGGGACCCCCGTAGCCTTCGACCTAGACCCGGAGGTCCGCCCGATAAGACTCAAACCGCGCAGGGTGCCGTTCGCACTAAAGGACAAAATAGAGGCGGAACTGGACAAACTGGTGGGCCAGGGGATTCTTGTTCCTGTTGATTCCGCGGAGTGGGAAACTCCAATTGTAACAGCGCTAAAGGCTAACGGGGAGGTGCGCATTTGCGCTGATTATAAGTGTACAATTAACAAGGCGATCCGCCCCAATGCATACCCGGTGCCGGTGGTCAGCCACCTTCTGGCCAGGCTGAATGGGGGAAAGTGTTTCGCTAAACTCGATTTAGCACAAGCCTATCAGCAACTCCCTGTAACGCCCGCCACGGCAGCGGCACAAACAATAGTCACACATAAAGGGGCGTTCCAGGTGTCGCGGTTGCAGTTCGGCGTGAACTCGGCACCCGGCCTCTTTCAGTCGCTTGTGGAACGCCTCCTGGAGGGGGTGTTGCCCTATTTTGATGACGTGTTGATTACAGGGGGGAGTGAGGCCGAACTGGCAAAGAGATTGGATAAAGTACTGACTGTGTTCGAGAAAGCGGGGCTGCGACTGAGAAAAGACAAATGCGTTTTTTTTCGAAACAGAGGTTGAGTTTTTGGGGTTCAGGGTCACACCCGAGGGAATTAAGCCGTCCAAATCCAAAGTAGCCGCCATCAAGAAGGCTCCTCGCCCCACATCCAAAACCGAGCTACAGTCATTCCTGGGGCTCCTCAATTTTTACCACACCTTCCTTCCACGGAAGGCGTCGGTGGCCGAGCCGCTCCATCGGTTGCTAAAAAAGGAGGAAACATGGGTGTGGGGTGACGAGCAAGAGAGGGCGTTCAAAGAGTTGAAGCAACTCCTAACATCCGAGGCAATCCTAACGCATTTCGATCCCAAACGGCCAGTGGTTTTAGTCTGTGACGCATCCCCGGTGGGGGTGGGGGCGGTGCTTTGCCACGTGTTGGACGACGGAAGAGAGGCCCCGATAGCGTTTTATTCAAGGTCCCTGTCCCAAGCAGAGCGGAATTACGCACAGACCGATAGGGAGGCATTAGCGATAGTAGCGGGAACCAAAAAATTTCACGATTTTCTGTATGGTCGCCCGTTCAAAATTGTGACCGATCACAAGCCCCTGTTAGGAATTTTCACTGCAAATAAGCCCACGCCACAGATCCTGTCCCCGAGAATGCTGCGGTGGGCTATCTTTCTCAACGCATACCAACATGAGTTGGAATACCGGCCCGGGAAGGAGATCAGCCATGCAGACGCACTCTCAAGGTCTCCTTTGCCCTTGTCGGGCGACCAAAAGGCAAGGGTAGAGAGAGACCACCAGGTATTGTTAATAGAGGTTTTAGAGTCACCCCCAATAGTGCCAGCTGACATTGCCAGGGCGACAAGCAAGGATGGAACGCTGGAGAAAGTTAGCTCATGGGTACAGAAGGGGTGGCCGGCGTCATCCCCAGGTACGGAATTCGACCCATTTTTTAGAAAAAAAATAGAGTTGTCCCTAGAGAGGGGGTGCCTTTTGTGGGGCCAATGGGTGGTGATCCCTACGTCCCTACGACCGAGGGTGCTCAAACTGCTGCACGTCAGCCACCCGGGCATCGTCCATTCCAAGGCGCTGGCCCGGAGTTACTTCTGGTGGCCACAGCTGGACGCAGACATAGAGCACATGGTTGGCACTTGCGAGGCATGCCAGGGCTCCCGACCGGAGGCGGCCCGTCTCCCGTATAGGGAATGGGACGCAGCAAGGGGGCCGTGGTCCAGAGTGCACGTAGATTTCGCTGGCCCGTTCCGAGGAACCATTTTTCTCTTGGTGGTGGATGCGTTCTCTAAGTGGCTGGAGGTTATCCCAGTAAAGAGCACGTCCTCCGCCACTACAATTAGCCGCCTAAGGAGAGTCTTTTCCACGTTCGGTTTACCCGACACTTTGGTCAGCGATAACGCTAGTTGTTTCACGTCCGCTGAGTTCAGGGCATTCATGGAGGCAAACGCCATTCGGCATGTCACATCCGCGCCGTTTCACCCGGCCACGAATGGCCAAGTGGAACGGCTGGTGCGTACAACAAAGGATGCGCTGCGGCGCATGGGCCCGGGGGACCTAAATCACCAAGTATGCCAGTTTTTATTAGCGTATAGGGTGACCCCTTTAGCATCAGGATACTCGCCGGCAGAGCTGCTGATGCGGCGGAAACTGACCACGATCCTGTCCAGGTTAGACCCGACGAGGGTCGAGGACAAAGGGAAGAACATAGGGTTAGCGGTCTCGAAAGGTTTCGCCGTCGGCGATCCTATACACTGCAGGAACTACGCCAACGCTGGTCCAGCCTGGGTACCAGGGACGGTTGTGGAGCAGACGGGACCAGTATCGTACCGGGTAGAGACTAACACCGGTCTTCTCTGGAGGAGGCACGCGGACCAACTTAGGCACTGAGTGAGTGAGGGGCCGGTCAGTGGGGCTCAGCAACAGAATTCAGCAACAGAATTAGGGTCCTCCCCCACCCGTTTAGCCCAAGGGGGAGACAACGACGGACAACAGTCCCAAACAAGGGGGGAAGGCAGCGGCGGTCCCGACTCACATCCTTTTGATACGCCATCTCTATTAGAGCCTGGGGAAGGGGGAGAGGAGTTTGCGACCGCTGTCCCCGAATTTGATTCCGATTTTGATTTTGCGAGCCGGGGGGGTTTTTGGGAGTGTTCCCCCACCCATCCAAGCGAGAAGCGGGGTTTTTCGTTAGCCCCCAGTGCCCCCGGTTCTTCCCAAATAAAGCACACACCTCCCAACAACGCCGCAGAGCCGCGGCAAGTCACTAACAAGTCTCCCTCTCCGATTACAGGACAGGAAACCAGGGGACAAAGAGAAGGTAGCAAACCCGGGGAAAGGCAGCCCGCATCGAGACCCCAGCGTGTTCAAAATAAGCCATCTTGGCTGAGAGACTTCGTCTCATCCTAGGGGGGAGGAGTGTTGAGTTCGAGACTTCGTCTCATCCTAGGGGGGAGGAGTGTTGTGTTCTAATGGTGTAACCTCCTACATGGGATAACAATGTATCTTAACCAATGTAACCTTGCCTACGGGTAACAATGTAACCTTCAGTTGTATCACTATAAACCCTGTAATAGGACGCGAGCTAATGACCACCAGCTGGCAGCAGCGAGCGTCCAAGCTCTCTTGGTCCAAACTCATCAAAGAGCCACAGCGCGGGAAGTTTCCCGCCACCACCTACACCTGGACAAGAAGGGCGTGACCAGCAATGACGTCACGAAGACAGTAGCCAATGGGCTATCGTGGAGCCACGTTCAAACGTATTACTACTGTATATAAAGAGCTATTGATCCGCCATTACCTCATGTTCCCTCTGTCCACCATGCAATAAACCTGAGTTAACCCAGCCCGAGGCTGTGTCCTGTGTGTCTTGGTTCTCATACACCAAACAGGGATACTTACAGTCCAGTGAAATCTGTGAAGTGATACCTTGCTATACAAAATCTAAACCTCCAGCTGTTTTTGTAATTTTCAACTACCTTCCCCACAAAACAGGATTTCCTTTGTTGACAGAAAATCATTTTACATTTTCTGAATTGAAGTGAAAGGATGTACTATATGCGTTATCATTTGTAAGAAAGCATTAGGCTTAAAATACAGGTTATAGACAATAAGCAAGGGCTTTTAAGCCAAAAAATTATGATTGCAACAAATGTGGACACTAGGTTTAAAGAGAGTGAGACAAAAGGGGAGAAATCAATTAAGTAAACTTCTATTCCTTTAAAAAATGAACCATCAGTCTAAACATTAAGTGAACAAAATTTCTTGTTAGTTCATACAACTAGAGCTACTGGCCTAAGAAACTGCTGAGAATTTTAAATCTCCTGCTTGTCTTATTGAAAATATATCATTCATAGATAACAGGGCGTATTTTATTGCCTAACTAATAAAGCCAGTATGTTTGCAAGAGTCAAAATATATGTAGACAATTCAATCCATAGTCCAAACACTGTATGTTTTCGATTGATGCACCACTCCCTTACTATTTACAATATTTAGTTTCAAAACATTGATTTAGATTTGTATCAATATTTTTATTCAGGTTTTAATATATTTAAAGCATTGTGTAATGCTCACAGAACCTCATTGGCCTGAGGGATTATTGGACATGATTTTCCGAATGGCCTCTATCATTATCTCGTGTGCAGAGCAGCATTGGTTCAACTTTATTCCCCATGATTCCTTGCAAACTGGACATATTAGAACAACCCAGTGGCATCTACACCAGGGTGAGAATTATATGGCTCATGGTCACATGCATCCTGTACAATTTTTTTTTAACCCTTCGGCTTTCCTGGACAACCAACACTGCAACATACTGAAAAAGAATTTATGCAGGGGGCCACTGTAGCTCTTGGAAACTCCCAGGGGAAGATAGTATCTTCTCACAGTGTTTTACAAAATTATAATTGGGTTTTTGTTCTCCTCCAGTTTCATTTCTGGGTACTTATATGTCTATAGGAGCTGCAAATACAGCTGCCTGGCTCCCTGGAGTTTGGGTACCATTCAATGGGAAACCACTAAAGTTTATGATACCCTCTGTGTGAATCATCCTTTTTACAGCATTATAATAATAATTTTGTGTCAGAAATTATGCTGGGTTGAAAGTAACTCAGCTCAGGGGATGCCTGAATGAGGCTCCTTTCATGTCCCCAAGATCTTTTCCCACTGAAGTGGTCCCTATTTATCTACTTGCAATTTCAGTGGAACTTCACTTAACAAATCTAAAGTGTTCTCTGGGACCTTTTGCACTATGAAAAATTTGTAAAGCGAATTCCCCATGGGAATGCATTGAATGCAATTTCCCATAGGAATGCATCGAAACCCAAAATTTGATAATCAAAATGCAGTTTTCCATAGGAATGCATTCAAAACCAATTAATCCGTTCCAAAAAATTTTTGTTAACTGAGCCACTATTTTCTATAGATTTCCTTTTATTATGTGATTTTTGTGTTAACCAAGCCATTTGTTAAGCAAGGTTCCACTGTTCTTGCTTCTGAACTGCTAGGTTGGCAGGAGCTAGAACAGAGGAGGACACTCAAACCATCATTCAGTACCCGAGTCTCAAACTGCCAACTTGCTGGCCTTTCAGCTAAAAGCTGGATCACTAACAACTGAGCCACTTCAGCATGAATTTCCATGGTTAAGTTCAAATTTGAACCCAGATCTCCTGAGTTCAAGTTTGATAATCTAACTACTATGCCACACTGACTCTCTTGAACAGATAAGAAAATCACAGAATTTAAAAACCAACATTGAATGGATTATAAAGGTAAAGGTTCCCCTTGCTCAAAAGCTAGTCATATCCGACTCTAGAGTTCAGTGCTCATCTCTGTTTCAAAGCCGAAGAGCCAGCGCTGTCTGCTTCTGCAGACTTTTCTGTGGTCATGTGGCAGGCATGCCTAGACACTGGAACACTGTTTATCTTCCCACCGAAGTGGTCCCTATTTATCTATTTGCAGTTTCTTGCTTTCAAACTGCTAGGTTGGCAGGAGCTGGGACAAAGACGGGCACTCATTCCATCCTGCAGTACTCGGGAATTGAACTGCTGACCTCCCGCCTTCCAGTCAGCATCTTAGCCACTTGAGCCACTGCAGGATTATACCCATACTGTATTTTCATTTGGGAAATAAATCTACACACATTTCATTATGGCTCCTGAAATTTGGAATATCAGTAAAATAATAATTCAAAATGTGTGTATTGGTTTTCTTTTTTAAATTACAAAATGACAGTAGACAAAATTTTCACTCAAGACTCTACTAGGGGAATTTGTTGATTCCATTCACAGTGGTAAATACAGGAAACACAGTTAGGTCTCCCTTCCACACAGAAAAGACTGATTGGCCTCTTATTCTTTAGCAAATCAGTGAACTAGCATCCATTTTCAAGATGATGCATAATCAGAGGTTCGTTTATGTCTGAAAATTTGTTCATTTTCTCACTTACATAAAAGGCCTGACAGGCAAACTTTTTGTGTTTCCTGTATCTTCATGTCTACAAGAAATGTGTGAACTCATCTTCAGACTTCTTTCCACCTGAACTTTAAGAAAGAGGGTAAATCCATCTAATAAATTTAGTGCAGACAAAAAACAATTCCTGGAACTCCTTATGATCTGATCAGTGCTATTACTTTGCTGATTTTATAGGGAAACAAGTATTATTGATAATTTTTTTTCCTAACACTAGTTTCCCATTAATCTTTTCTCCTCCTTTGAGGTTCTATACTTCCCAATTCCAGTGCTACAATGTCTCAGTTACTGTTTCAGACTATGAATAGTTATATAAATGGTAACCAGAAAGACTTTCCTGAATGATGTGTACACATTTTAACACCAGCATTCTTAACAAAGATATTTTGCTGTCTATGGCTACATTATAGACCCCTGAGATATATACCCTTTCCCCCATACCAACCTGTCTGCTATCTAAGATCAGGAACAGAGACATATTTATGTGCACATCCAGGAAAGAAGTACAGCAGAAGACAGTAAGAGATGTTGGCTGAAATCCAGTAGTAAGTCACAACTGATGTTGGCTAATTGAATCAATAGATCTTACATAGTTGATGACTATGGGCCTATACCCATGATGGTGAACATTGGCACTCCAGCTGTTCTTGGACTTCAATTCACAGACCCCCACCCCCACCCCACCCACCGCGCAGGAGTTTACTGCAATACATCCAGCCCGTGCTGCCCTAGTCACTCCCGGAAGTGTTTAGGGGTGTTATATGTTAATGCCAACACCTTGAACCTTGCATGGATTTAGACTTGAGACTGCAGCTTGGGAAGATATGATCAAATTTACCTACCCCAGTGATCAACCTAGCTGCATATTCTGAACCTGCTGAAGCATCTGTATTTAATGGAAGCCCCAGGTAGACAGCATTATAGTAGTCAATTTTTGAGACTACTAAGGCATGAACCAAAGTTGCTAAGGACTTCTCATTCACATAGGGGCAGAGTTGGTCAATACGCCTGAGATGGGAAAAGGTAGAAGGAATCATCGCAGCTACCTGCATTGTAAGTACTGGGTGGTATAAAACAACCAATCTGCCCACCTGATCTTTAAGAAAGAGGGAAATCTATCTAATTTAGGAGAATTTCAGACAAGAATGGATTAAGGCAACTGCTGTTAAGCAACTGCTATTTTATATACAGACAGTGTTTTATGTGTGATTTCTACTCCCATTAGGTATATTTGGTTGGTTTTTTTTAAAGGTATTATTATATTGACTAGAATTCTGTTGTGGATCTATGCTGTTGAACTGTAATTACGTAAACTGCTATGAATAATTATCAGCTAATTAACAAATTGATGCACTCAATCCAAGTTGTATTACTGGAAATGCAACCAGGCCTTCATTAATTAGTGTTGCTTTGTTGTAGTGGTTTAAGCAATTACACTTATGTCAGTGTAAATCCAGAATAGGATTCTAGCCACAATGATTTTAAATCATTGTAAGCTACCCTGAACAGAAGGATAACTCATTTTATATTCCCCTCCCCCCACCAAAGACACCAGCTCTTCACCCTAATCACCCTAACAATAACAATGACAATGACAATGACAATGACAATAATTTCATGTCAGAAATTATTTTGGGTTGAAAGGATTTTTGCAGAAGAAACTCTGCTCAGGAAACACCCAAATGAGGCTCCTTTCATGTCCCCAAGAGCTGGGACAAAGACAGGTGCTCAATCCGTCATGCAGTACCCTGTTTCTAAACTGCTGGCAGCCTTCCAGCTATGGTGTGCTGCTTAATCACTGAGCCACTGCAGCTCCACTCATAGAACTACCTGTAGATGTAGAAAATCATGTTAAAATCTTTCTACACTTTCCCCTCTAATGTCTTGTCTTTTCTGCTTCTGCACAGTGTAGTGCTGCACTTTGAATCTTCCAGAATTAGCAGTGGTTGGAAAGGATTGCAGCTCATTTATTCCCTTATTTGGTTTTTCTGACCATCTAAAAGAGCCACACCACAGATGCTGTTTCAGAACTGTTATTAAGAGGATCACTGAGGTTGTATGGTTGACAAGCTTAATTTGCAATGCAGCAATTTGCTGGTTTGTTTTTCAAAAAAGTAAAAACAAGACAAGTCTGTGTGCTTTTACAGCTTGTCTGAGTCTAATTGTAAAATTCTAAACATTTCTGTTACGATCATCGAGTCATTTAAAGTTATGTTCCACTGTATCTGAGGACTTAGGTCTACTTTGAGATGAGAAGAAAAAGGAAGATTAGAAGCTTAAAGAGCAGATAAAAATAAGTTTGAAACAAGCTTACTGACAGAAAAGGAAACAAGTTTGTCATGACCTTGCCACAGGGGAAAGAAGCAGTTTAGCAATGATTTCTAGCAAAACAAAGACAAAGGACATATTGCAACTGAGATCCATCTGCTACTTTAGCCTGCCACATTTTCAAATGTATCAACCTTCACTAAAGTATTTGAAAAGGACCCACTTTGATTTCTTCTTTAAAAGCACCATGTGTCCTTAAAACAAACACTGGTCTGATTTAATTTTTTCGTTGATGTTATTTTTGTAGAATAGCATACTTAGTTTTAAAGCAACTGTATTTGTGTGTGTTCTGTGATGTATAACCACAATAAAAAAGCAGGAAGTATCAATATTCTACATTGCTGCAGTACCAAACCTTAAGAAAATAGCCAAGGAAAAAGAGAGAAGGAAGAAAACATCTCATTTATATTGTTATGCTTTTGGCTTCAATTTCTGCTGACTTAGATTAATCAGCTTCAGTCCTTGTATAAAAGCCAAAATGGGAATAAATCTTTCTAACTAGACTTCCCCACTTGTGATAGCCATGGTAGATACCTCAGTAGAAACAGGCTTCAGTTTGTTTTTTAATCTTGGTGGTGAGATAAGGAAAGATATCCTCTGTGTCACACATGTAATGATTCTGAGCACTTTTTTGGCTTTTTTTACACATGTAGGAGCAACTACAGTGGAAACTCTAGTTACGAATTTAATGCGTTCCTCAGGACATTTTGTATTATGAAAAATTTGTAACTCGAAACACAACGCAGAACGCAATGCATTACCAGAAGTGGCCACAAGAGGTGACTATATACCATGTAATTTGTAGATAAACTTGCTTTGTACCATGGGAAAAAATTGTAACTCAAGGCATTATTTTCAATGGATTTTCATTCGTATCATGAAAATTTTGTAACATGAACCATTTGTAACTCAAGGTTCCACTATATCTCCTGTTATGACAGAATCCTATTAGTCATCTACAAGCTCCTACCAGTGACAGCCATGATATAGAGTGGGAGGGATAACAAATGCACAATGACACATCACAAAATGTAATTCCACACATTGGAAGAAAAAAGAAAACAAGCTGTCATGAGATGACCTTTCTAAGGTATCCCCTTGTAATAATAGCATATAACTCTTTAAAGTACTCCAAGCACTTTTCAGGATGTGAATTTTTGAATGAGGAAAACATTACCTAGGGTTCTTTTTCCCTCTAATGAAGTTACTGATGACTGACTTGCATTGTGTAAACCTGTATTTAAGTATGTACATAAGCATATAGGATGGATTACAGTTAATAACGGCAAGATATGAGAGCTACAGAACCTGGCTCATTTACCTGTCTGTCTATTACTGCCAGAAAAATGTACCATTGAGGACTTAAGTTTAGCCATCGACAAAGCCAAGAAAGTGGATTCATTTTGGAAGTTCAAAGTTTCATCTGGAAATGAAAGAAGAAGAAAATTAATGGCAAGACATGACCCAAATGTCTCTGCTTTTCTGTGGAATTTCAAAGGAACATTGCCAGTGATACCAGGTTCCAGAGTATAAATCTTGAATCAGAGCACAGTGGGGAGAGGAGTAATTCTCATTCACAAGAAGATGCCTTCTTCAAAGAGTTAGAAAAATTACTTTTGAAGACTGTACTTCCAAGAATCTCACAGCTAGAATTGGGGGGGGGGGCACATTATAAGAGCTTTAGTTTTAAAAAAGTAACTTTGCCTATCAAAATTATCTCCAGAAGCTCTACAGATTCTATGATCTCTCCTCATCAAATATGTATCAAAACCCAACCAAGAAACAGGTTGTAAGGAACCACTGAAAGATTATTTAGAGCAGCTTAGCACCTCATTTCAATTCATAGTTAAAGTCTATATTACAATAAAAGAGTGTTTCTTGGGGTGAGTGGGTGGGGGGTGGATTGTAATTATATCACAGATTTGAAAGTGCAGAACAGATGTTGATGTCTGGAAAATGTTATGAAGCAGGTTCTCTTGCATAATTAAATATGGAACCATGACAAATAACTTACAAGTGTCATGGTCCTGGTGTATAACACTAATCTTTAAGTTGAGATATCAGTAGGAGAATCTAATTATGATGATCATTCATCGGGGAAGCACTGTCTATGATGACATATCTTCTGTACAATTCTTCAGCCATTTTCTTTTAAAAATGCCAACACCAAGCTACCTCCTTGACTAGCAGATAGACTAGTGCTAGATAGACCTCTTTATGCATGTTTGAATTGATTACATTAGCGTAATGTACCAGGGCCTTGTAAATTGTCTGTTGGTACAGAGATGACAGTGAATTAATGCATTATTTAATAGTAGAACACATTCCCTGGATGTACTGTACAAAAACAAACAAATAATTCCATCTCAGCTTTCTGCCTTTGTTCTGGCAATATTTTATCTAAGGACTTGGGGAAATGTAATTTTTGGAATTTGTGGTATAAATTCATAAATTGATGCAATTGATGCTACAATGCTGAAAAAGCTAAATATATTAATGTCTAAGTAGTGTGATATCTAGAAATCCTTGACATTAATACCAAATAACATGAACCAAAATCCTGAAAAGACCCAGTCCCCATGTATCAGTGCAATTTTGTGAGTATAAATGTGCATACTGGTATTTTTTAACTAGTGTACTCGCTATAGGATGCCAATGTTTATCATATCTGTATCTACCAGGAGATATCTGTACAGTTAGGAAGGTAGGAGTGTCTGGCTATGGAGATAGGAGCTAGGGGTTCAAATTTCCATGGTGTCTCTTGGGAAAGGGGACAACTTCAATCAGCCAGTGTGTGCAGTTACTAGGATGGCATGCCCTTTCACCTCTGTGACCATGGGCACTACTGTATGATCCCATAGCACCACTAGAAGGAAATGCTATACCAGTGGTGGTAAACCTATGGCATGCATGCCAGAAAGGAAACTCCCAACCCTCTCTGTTGGCACACATGCCGCTGCTTCATCCCTCCCCCAGCACAGAGTTCACCACGGCTCTCTGCCCAGCAGCCCAATGGGAGCGCTTTCTGCTTTCCCCCAGCCAGGGCCATAGCAAGGATTCTAGATGTTGGGTGGGTGGGTGAATATTTTTTCAGGATGGGCAACAATGTCATATATATGTGTCATATATATAAGCAGCTGGGAGTTTGAGGGTGGCCAAACTGCTAACTCAGGGTGGGCAACGCCCATCCTGGCCACCCCCTGGCTACAGCCCTGCCCCTAGCACAGAACTAGCCCCCCCTCTGTTTGTGAGGTCTCTAAGAGGTTCGCCATCACTGTGCAATACCATTTTAGAATATACATAGAAAACCTTAGGAGGGTTACAAGTCACAACTGACGTGACAGCACATAATTTTTAATTATTATATCTACCAACTTATCTGATAAGAATCTTCTCAATGATCAGTAGCAGGTTGGTATGAATCCTGTGGCAGGTACTGTCCTCTATATGTAGCCATGAAGTTGATTTTATACAAAATTGTCATATTAAAATATATACAATATTTATATAAATATTTTAATTGTATTATCCTTGATGTTGAAATAAAGTCTTTTCCTAAGAGGAGATATGATTCTTTTTTTTTTAAAGTGGATATTATGGGAAACAATAAGCATGATTGAAATTTCTGATTTGTAGCAAACAGGGGCTGTAATATGTCAGCCTGCAAGCAACAGACGATTGCTCTTCTTTGCCATCTAATGAATTGTTCCCCAAGTGCAAGCCTTGACCGGCTTATAAGAATATGTTGTAGAAAGGAAGTAAGAAGAGCTTTTAACAGTATGCATAATTAACCTGTGGAACTCATCGTGTCAAGGTATTATTAAGACCCAGAGCTTAATAGGTTTTGGTAAAAGGGATAAGACATTTATATAGGAACATCTGAATTTATATTAAATGGGATAAAAACCATTAACGAGGATAAAAACTTAAGCCAGTCACTAACTATTGCCTTGACAATGAAATGTCTCCTATATGCCATGTCTGTCTACTTGGAATTTTTCAGACAACTCCTTATATTAATTTTCTCCAGTAAAATAGACCAGTCACTTGTCTCACTGAGAAGCTTTTCTCAGATTGACTTTGAGGGCTTGATGGCTGTATGAAAAATGTTGCACAGGCTGACTTTTGCTAAGGATTTTGATAAGCCCATAGAATGAATCAATTGACACAGCAAAGATTGCAGTTTGCATTGGCCATAGCAAAACTATGGAAACTATGTGCATTCAGAGGTATTAAATGTATATGAGTGTAACCAGGATTCTGATTTCGATAGGGTCAGGTAACTAGTTCATCTAATTTAAAATTTGAATGGTGACCAACAGGAGTTCTTTTTTATTTTAACCAAGAGGTTTTACCAGTCCATGAATTTTTACCAGAAGGACAAGAATTTAATTTGTTTTTTTTAACAACAGCAATTTCAAAATTCATCAATGTCTTGATAGACAGCATTTGAGATTAAATAACAAAAGAAAATGGATAGATTCATCCTGGCAAGGTTCTGAGAGTTCAGCTTGTCCAAGTCTAGTTTTGAATCCCTATGTACACAAACAAATTTTCAGTGCTGTATTGGGTTCTCCACTTCCATCCCATTTTTTTGACCAACTCCTTTTTTAAAAGAGGAGGTATCACAGGATCCTCTCCAGTTTGGGAAAAGCTATACTTTGTTGAGTGTAGCTACAGTTTCCAGATTGGCAGCACTCCATTCTTTAGGGCAATGGTGGTGAACCTATGGCGCACGTGCCAGAGGTGCCACTCGGAGCCCTCTCTGTGGGCACCCATGCAGTCACCCCAACATAGAGTTTGGCCAGCCTCACTGCCCAGCAGCCCAATGGGAGAGCTTCCTCCTTTCCCCAACACAGAGTTCACCCCACCTTTCTGCCCAGTTAGCCTAATTGGAGCACTTTCTTCTCCCCCAGCACAGAGTTTGCCCCACCCCTCTGCCCAGCAGCCCAATGGGAGCATTTCCTTCCTCCACTGTTGCTGTGTTGGCACTTTGTGATAAATAAGTGAGTTTTGGGTTGCAGTTTGGGCACTCAGTCTCTAAAAGGTTCACCATCACTGCTTTAGGATTTCCAGGACAAAACCTGAGACCAAGAGATGTTATCGTAGAGAAGGGGTACCGAAAGGGTAGGAGGGAACCCAAACCAACACACATATATCAAGTTTCTTCCATGAGGCATCCTGGAATGGGTAGAGAAAAGGCTTTAATTAAAGTTTAAAAACAAGGCTTTAATTAAAATCCAAGACCTGATTTGAGGTTCATCTGTGCCCAGGAGAGGCAGAGAAGCATTTCTATTCTGTAAAATTATGGTTAGCATTTTTTTCACTCCATTCCAAATCTATATGCCACAAAAGGTTATGAATCAATGTACAGAGGAGTTTAATTCTTTTTAACATTGAAAAATATGGTGTTCTAACCTTTTACCCCCCCCCCAAAAAAAAATATTGTAAACCAGCTTGATGACCCCCTCCATGGGGAGATAGCTGGCCTATAAATAAACAAATTTCAAAAATCCATACATTTTTATTTTTTTAAATTGAGATTTTAAAAGGCATTTTTTTAAAATGACATTGGTGGATTGATGAAATTGTTGGTGATCTATCCCAACCTGGGAAAGCCAGGAATTGAAACTTTCATACTCAAAACACATGTGCTACCACTGAGCTGTAGTCCTTCTTTGCATGTAGATTGAATTAGGTGAGGTATTCCTCCCCCCTCCCCCTCCAGTCTTCAACTTTCCATTGCAAAATGTTGTAGTCAGACTGGTGCTGAGCAAACATAGAAGTAATGTATGGGTCCTAATCCACTGTGCAGTTTCCAGCTTGCAGTTGGATGAGCCAGATATTTTCCAATTTTAGACAATATATTCTACATGGAAAAGGAGATAGCAAAAGCCCTATTTATGCACCCAAGGAGAAAAAAACAACCAACCATGCAGGCAACTGGTCTTTTCAAAATAAAAAAAAAATCTTTTTTTTTGTTCATGTCTCATTCTTCTGCCTTAGATGTATATTTCAATGCATCAGTGTTATTTTAATATAGATAAGCAGAAGATGGCTTCTGCTGATGCATTGCCTCACTGAGGAATCATATCACTATTTTGAAAAACATTCCTTCTGGAATTCTGACCAGTCTTTTGCTTCACAAAATTGTGAATTGCCTCAAATGAAGTCAGTGTTTGCATTTGCATTACTCAATGTTGACTTCTTAACATGCAACAGTTCACTGTCATGATTTACACCAGCTGTGTTATACCACCAGATATAACTAATATGATTTTGGCCATTGTGTGACTAATCGCCTCTGGTTTCATTTAACTAATTATTTAAATAGGGCTCTTTTTTGCCTTAAATGAATGGCATCCTAACAGAGATATCTCTCTCTTTATTTACTTCTATCCACTTAGCATGCAGAACACAATTTGGTTACTGTAGTCTCCTTCTGAAAAGCCAGGTTTTGCAGTAGGTTCTGTATGTGTTTTATAACTGTGGAGATAGAAGGGCCTTTGGGAGTTGATGACTTGTACTGTCAACTTGTCTGCTTAGATCAGATTTAGAAGGACTGTGGGTGTTTTTCTCCTTTCCACCTCCAATAATATTATTTCTGGGCATAATTGCTACCTTTACATTTATATGCCACAAAAGGATATGAATCAAGACTTCTTCTTTTTGCTTCCTCTTTTACCTCTTCAGGAGTTGAGCGAGATATAACGTTCTTGTTCTAACACTTCTAGCGGCTCCACTAGGGTTATTTAATGTTCTTGTAATATGTTCTTGTAATTATCTCTCCACCTTCCTCTGAGCATACCTGTCAAGTATCCCAGATTGTCCAGGAAATCCCATATTTTGGCGCTCATTCCTTCACTTTCTCGCCGCCGTCCCATATTTTGAGTGGCAGGGAAAGGGGTTTCTTCACATGCGTGCATGTGCAGAACCCATTTGCGCATGTGCAAACATGTTCTGCACATGCACAAACATGTTCTGCACATGCACAAATGGGTTCTGTGTATAAACAAATTGGTTCTGCACACACGCGTATGCGCAGAAATTTCCCATATTTTTGGGAGCCACGCTTGACGGGTATGTCCTCTGAGTCTGCCTTGTATTTGTTGTCCATCTTCCCTTTTCACACGTTTTGCATGGTATGGAATTCCAGGACATTCTCTCCAAATGGGCAAACTACTGTGTGAGGACTTCTTAAGTCCATTGCTTCATAAGGAGCAATGGATAATGTGCAACTCACAGAACTGCACCCTAGTTTTACTCCAAGTGTTGTGCAGGCCAAGTGGCTCCATTACTGGACATCCACAAGTAAGCTCATCTGCAGCAAAGAAACCAGGATATGTACATAGAGCAGAGTGTGCATGCTTCCTTGCACAGCCACAGCATGTTGTCCTGATCATGTGAAAGTTGGAGCACAAGCAAATGCTCCCACTTGGGCTTTTTTGTAGCAGACAAATCACACTTTTCAGTAGGAACATACACTTGTACTTACATCCTGATGATGAATGACAAACCATAGCAGGTGTAAAATCTCCTGCTATGACAATCAGACATTTTCAGTGCTTAAGGAATTCTCTCTTGTAATACTGTGTAATTTAATACAAAATCATATGTGAATAATTATTATTTTTTAGTTTACTTTTCTTTTTATGGTTTTATCTTTCCTTTCCTCCTATGATCTTGAAGTAGTATACATGGCTCTCTTCCACTCCACTTTTCCA
Organism: Bradypodion ventrale; assembly: GCA_035047345.1. Lineage (NCBI taxonomy): Eukaryota > Metazoa > Chordata > Lepidosauria > Squamata > Chamaeleonidae > Bradypodion > Bradypodion ventrale. Next base: position 285,559,211 of record JAWDJE010000004.1, read on the forward strand.
TCAAAACTCCATCATGATGTAGCCAGGTGAAAAATATTATGATTGGTCACACAGCAGGTTTTATGGCATAAGTGGGGAGTAGAAGCTGAGTCACTCAGACCAATCCAGCTATCTAACCACTACACCAAGGTTTCTCAACCTATGGCCCATGGGCCAAACCCGGCCTGTGGCATCATTTCATATGACCCATGTTGTCGCTGCTGCCACCACCAGAAGCGGGCATGTACCCACGGCTGTTGTAAATGCATTTTTGGCAGGGGGAACCACCAGTCCAGCCTGCTTAGTAGTCTGAGGGGGTGTGGTCCAGCTCATGACTTAAAAAGGTTGAGAACCCCTGGACTGCACCATACTGGCTTTCAATACCACCTCAATTCTCCAGAATGTACATATATAAAGATATGAAGGATGGGAGTTGCACCTTTTAATTCTGCTGCTGACTTCAATACAGTCATCCTGAACAAACATTTTCACATATACTTCATACTCATCTGCAGTCTGTATGCATGACTGAGGAACCTGCTCTTTGAAGGGGGCTTGATGGCTTGGAGAAAACCTTTGTATGTACAGGAGATTCTTCCCTCCAAAGAACTAAAAGTTTCCATTAAAATGCTAACAGCACGCTTTATTGTCTTCTGTAGTTTCTTAACATTACATTAGCAGAGTTGTGGCTTTATTATCATTATATAAATTTATAACATACAATTGTTCTATATCTAACTGATCTATGGTGGTGAGACACATTACATTAAGTATTTACGTGCCTTGATTTAATACATGGTACAAATGAAGGTAAGTCTAGAGGGCAGAATGGACTTATCCACTGACACAGCTCTGAGGGAAAATAATACTGGTAGTCTTATATCAAGCCAAAGTCACATCATGCACAGTAACACTATATATTTGATATTTGATATTATATGGTGTTTGAAAATATATACTGTGATTAAGATTTAGTTAATTATTTTAAATCAATATATATATATATTCTCCTTGATTCTCTTTCCCCATAAATGGACTAAAGTTCTCTCTTAACCGTGGGTAGACATTTTCTTATACTCCATCAATTTGTCTTCCTGTCTTTCCAGCATCCCCTTTTTTTCAAGAATCTGATTCTAATGCTAGAACATTCCTGTACCACACATGCCTCTCTGCCCTTAAACCCACTGTGAGGTCCAATACAAATAGCAACCTTATTATTTCCTTTGGATTTTCAGCATTTGGTTAATCACATTCCTACAGAGCAATTAAGGCTCCCTGTGAATCTCAAAGCAACTCCCCAATGGCCTCAGAGATTTCTGTGATAACAGAGAGAAGGAACAAATGGCCTAACCATTCCCAGGCTTCCCAGGCTTTGGAATATTTGACCACTGTGCAACAAAAATCAGTTTCTGTTCCCATGTGGACTGATACATGCCTTTATACATCCTGACCTTCTGAAGGTTTTCCATTAAATGCACCAAGTGATGAAAGACACAGGCATGGTGTACTCTATTCTGTCAATAAATTAGCTAAGGAATAGCTAAGCAAATGAATCTGTTTTACTGGATTATTACCAAAGTGGTGGGTGTTTTGTATTTGTGGGCTACATGACATTGTTTTAACATTTTGTGTGAACATGGTAAAACATTATTTCCGGCTTGAAAGTGACACATAATTCTTCAATTTGCATGAGGAAGGAGAAATTAGGCATTAGCTGTCTAGGAAGGTAAAAAGTTTTATAAGAGAGGAAATCACTATGATAGTCATTGTGTATTTTTCTTTTGGTACTGGGCTTTGGATCAGCAGTGAACTTGGAACTAATGTAGCAGACAGTCGGCTCTTGCTCTGTGACAAATTTGGGGAACTTAGGATAAAATAATTTTGAGGTTTTTAAAAAAAAATAAAACTGTTTTAAACCATTTCCCCCATGAAGAACAAACAAGCTTTTATGTTCTCAGATTTACAATAAATCAAATAAACTGAAAAGACCAAATTAGCTTGGTTCTTTCTCCTCTTTTTTATTTTGAAGGAATCCTGGCTGCAGGGTTTGAAATATTCATCCTAAAAATGCCTCCAAAGGTGTTAAAGCAGGGGTTCCCAACCTTTTCAAGCCAGGGGCCAGGTCACGCTCTTTCAGTCAGCTTTGAGGGCTGGATGGCCATTTTTCCCTGACTGCATGATGGGGTGGCCATTTTGTCCCAATAGCTTCAAAGAGACAGCCATTTTGTTTTTCGAATACCCTTGGAGGGGTCGGGGGCACATGAAATGATGCCATGGGCCAGATCCAGCCCACGGGCCTTAGGTTGGGTATCCCTGTGTTAAAGATTATCGTAAACTATGTTAAAGGAGCTAACCAGCAGAGAACGTTCCAAACTATTGATACAATGTTGCAAGTTTGATGAACTCTGGGGTAATCTGAATTTTTGACTCTGCCAGTCAGGACTTGTTAGCTGACATTCAAGAGGAATGCTTTTAAACTCCTCTTTAGGCAAACAGGCATTTAAAAAGATATTCTGTTGTCTCCCCTCCCCTAGAACCTCCGGGATTTTCCCTTGCTTAGTGTCTCAATGTAAATGGTACTATTCACTGTGTAACTATAGAACATTTTGTTTGCTGCCATCAATGTTGCCAACATTCAGGTTTCCTTTTGCTATCCCTTTTCCTGCTGGCAATGCTGGCATATTGTGCAGCAATACTGGGCCATTTCCTGGCATTTTAAATTGTGTATACAGAAGCACTATATCCCATATACATAAACTGGAGGACTTTTGATGAATTGAATTATAACAGGCTTGAAGGTAGATGGGTATAGAGCTAGAGCACGGGAGTTTTATTAATATTCCTCCTTGAAGAAAAAGCAGCCTTGGACAAGCTGCATAGTCCCAAAGTACCCTGAGAACAAAAATAGACATTTTTTGAATACTCTGTACCTAGAAAAGCTTGGAAAGAGTTCAGCTTGATGGTACATCATCATCATTGTCATGCTTGTTTACTCTAATGTGAACAAAGATAGTGAAAGATTGAGTGCAGCAGAACGTGTAGGGATTAATGGTAAAATAGTCCAATCCCTCACATCAATTCTAAATTACACTGAAAAATAGCCATCCATTTACTGTTTAAAAAACCCTGAAAAAAGGACAGTCCACTACATCTAAGGTACTCAGTTCCATCATTTAACAGATGGAGGAAGGAGCTCACTGGGCAAGGAATATCATTAAAGGAGGATACAGCTGAGGAACTCAACCTCCCCTACATACCCTTGGAGGACCCTGAATATGCTGAGGGTCGGAGTCCCTAAATGTAAGACCAACATGCTCAAGTGGGGGCTGCTGGTGGACAACAACACACAGTGTGAATGTGGAGAGATACAGAATCCAACTCATTTACTAATCTGTCAATTACAGCCAAAAACATGCACCAATGAGGACTTAAGTTTGGCCAATGGCAAAACAAAGAATGTGGCTTAATTTTGGCAATAAGGTTTGATCAGGACACAAAAGAAGAAAAATTTAACAGCTCTTACCAGCAGGAATGTCTTCCTACTCTTTAGTTGAAATCTCCTTGCTTATAATTTGAATCCACTCATTTAAATTTGCTCCCCTGGAGTAGTGGAAAACAAGCTTATTCCATGTGACAACTTCTCAAAATATTTGAAAATGAGTACCTTGTCACCTCTCAGTCTTCTCTTCTCTAGATTAAACATATGCAGCTCTCCGAAATATTCAACTCTCAGATATTCTTGGTTTGATCAGTTGCCATTATCTCCTAATAGGGACATTGGATGATCAGTAACACACTTTGATTCTACCCAAATAAAATTTTGAATGCACTTTGATTCTATCCAAATACATTTTTGAATGTTAGACCATGGAAGGACCTTGAAGCCCTTCAAAATTCCACATAAACCAATAACATTTAATTAAAAGTTTTTTGAGATAAGAATATCACCCAGTAAATTTAGTGGATGAGTGTATGTGTCGGGGGGGGGGGGGGAGGGCATATTCATGTATATGCACTCACATGCACACACTACAGAGGTTGTGAACTTCCCCAGAAACCTTAATACAAGCAACAGCTGACCAATTGGAAGCGCTTTTCAACAGGTACTTGGCTTTCTGTGCTATTAATTTGCTACAGGTTCACTTTCAGTGTGACAAATCTAGCCTAGTTTTCCTGTCGCACTCGCTAAATCTAGGTCAGAAATAAAAGGTCTAAGTGACTCTGAAAGGGGGAGAAAAGCAGGTGGTGATTTTTCAAGCAGTTAATCGAAACCCGGTTAATTGTCTCTATTGTGCTCTCAGGGAAGGAGCTTGGTAAAATGAGAAGCAGCCTACTTAATAGTACCAGTGTGTATAAAGCCATTTCCTCTGCTGCTTGCCCTGACATTAGGAGAGGGGCGGGGGGAAGACACTGTTACTGTCTGGAAGGCTATACTGGTTTTGGTCATTAGGCTGTTCTCTGGATTGTAAAAATGTATGGAACTGAATTCAATCCACTATTTAGACAATTGACTCTAATGGAGTTATTTTGAATTCTAATTACTTATTTAACTGAACCCAGTACCTGGTAGTATAATGTTTTTGCTATCTATTTGTAATTTAAACTTGCCTTTTCATCATGGAGAGAAAGAACCTCCCTCCTAATTCTTCCACCACTGTAATTTGGGGGAGCTGAGAAAGATATTGTCTGAGATTTGTGGCTGCGTGAATAGCCTTTGTATGTTAATGTTTCTGTTCCACTGATCCAATATTTTCTTTCAAGTAATCCATGACAAGATTCCCACTACCATAACTATACATGATTCTTATGACCAACTGCACCAACTAGTTTCATTCTAGCATTAAGGAGGTCCAAAAATAGTAAAGGGAAAGGGTGCTCCCTTTTCCTCCTGGCTGGACCAGCAGGAGAAGAATTGGCACAGCTGGAGGGAGTTTCAGTGGGCAACTTTAAAACCTGCACCGGGCGCTCCCTTTCCCTACCGGCCGGACCAGCGGGAGAAGAACTGACACAGCTGGAGGGAGTTTTGGTGGGTGACTTTAAAACTGGGGCCGCCGACGCGGATGCCGAGATCACCGGGCACACCCTTTCCCTCCTGGCTGGACCAGCAGGAGAAGAACTGGCACAGCTGGAGGGAGTTTCAGTAGGCGACTTTAAAACTGGGGCTGTCGACGCGGAAACTGAGAACACCGGGTGCTCCCTTTCCCTCCCTGCTGAACCAGTTGGAGAAGAACTGGTGCAGTTGGAGGGAGTTTCGGCGGGCGACTTTAAAACTGGGGCTGCCGACACGGAAGCCAAGAACACTGGGCACTCCCCTTTCCCTCCCGGCTGGACCAGCAGGAGAAGAACTGGTGCAGCTGGAGGGAGTTTCAGTGGGCAACTTTAAAACCGGGGCTGCCGACGCGGAAGCCAAGAACACCGGGTGCTCCCTTTCCCTCCTGGCTAGACCAGTGGGAGAAGAACTGGCACAGCTGGAGGGAGTTTCGGTGAGTGACTTTAAAACTGGGGCCGCCAATGCGGATGCCGAGAACACTGGGCGCTCCCTTTCCCTCCCAGCCAGACCAGCAGGAGAAGAACTGGTGCAGTTGGAGGGAATCCCAGCTTCGGGGGCCACTGCCGGTGCTCCTCCAGCTGACGCCATCCTGGCTCCTCCTTTGGCCCAGCCGGCCATGGGAGGTGGAGGCACAGCTGGTGGTTGTTTCCCATGGTCAGGACTATCTTCATCTTCAGTGCCCCAAGCCTCTCCTCCCAGCTCAGACCTAAAGGGTCGTAGTGGTGGTGGATGGCTGGTCTTCATTCCCCTTCCCCCGTTGTACTTGTCGGGGTTGGGGTGGGGAGACCATGGTCGCGCTGTGGGGTAACAATGTTTTTTATTGATATGCTGCTCTGAATTTGAATTTTGTATATTGTAGTTTAGGGGATTTTACTGTTGTTGATATTGATATTGATTGTATTAATTCTTCTGTACTGATATTTTGTATTATTTTGTTGTTTTCATGAATTATGCTGTATTTATATTTTTGTACTCCTTTGTTTGTTCTTGTGAACTGCTTTGAGTTGCCCATTGGGGTTGAAAAAAGTGATATATAAATTAAACTTCAAACTTCACATTCAAATGTCTCCCTTGCTTGAAAGCCAGTTGTGTCTGACTCCATTTCCAGCCAAAGAGCCAGTGCTATCTGTGTCTGCAGATATTTCTGTGGTCATATGTCAGGCATGACTAGACACCAAAGTGCATGGAACACTGTTACCTTTCCTGCTGAAGTGGTACGTATTTATCTACTTGCAATTTCTTGCATTCAAACCTCTAGGTTGGTAGGAGCTAGGACAGACAATGGGTGCTGACTCTGTCATGGGTCTCAAAATGTTGACCTGCCAACCTTCTGGTTCTCAAGCTCAGCATCTTAATCACTAAACTACAACAGCCCTGGTTCAATAATAGGATTAGTCAAAACAGTGACTTCTTACTTTGGTACCCTGGCACAAGTAAATAGTTGTTGAGAAGAAATGCAAGTGAACAGGTATAACGGAAGGTCAGTGTTGTTGACTGGGTGTTTTAGCCACTTCTTTTTATAAGCAAGTGTATGAATATGGCCATTCCACACAGCCCTACTAGTAGGAAATGAGAATAATTAGAATGATAGAGTATTGTTCTCACTTGCAATGATTACCGGAAACTCGTGGAGCATGACCATTATTAATCAAGAATAAATTTATCTGGATGAACATTTTGTCCCTGAAAATTTACAAAAGGTGCATCCACTTCTTGTAAAATGTTAAATACGTTGAAAGTATAATAAATATTTCTTGCATGGAGCCCTGAAACCTTTCCTGCTTGTATCCATGGCCTTATATGAGTAACATAGAAAATATTTTCAGATTATTGAAAATTTTTGGACTCACTGGCTTGGTATACTGGACTGCTTATTTAAACACATCAGCTGAAAATGAAGTTGCATAGCTGCACAAACAGCAGAATGTTTAGACACAAAATGTGTAAGTCAAGGAATGTAACAGATAATGTAATAGGTAATGTCTACAGAGGCTTTTTAATTAATAATAATTTGCTTCCAAAAGTTAAGCCAGTTGTAGAACCATGCAAAGAGTTTAAACCATGAAGTGCATGCCAACATCAAGACATTTTTAAATGTTATCTTACAGTTGCAAGCAGCATTTCTTGGCTCAAAGTATATAAAATAGATATTAAAGCACATTTTAGACTTAAATGCATATAATATACATATGCGTGAGGTCAAATGCATACAAAAATTCACTTTAAAAAATTGGTCACAAATAATAGCATTCTTCCAATTGCTAAGATGTCAGTTCATAAGTGACTTATATAGAGGAATACTTCACACAAAATTTGGGATGAGTTCCCCCCCTGGCTGGGCCACAAATGGTTTTAGGCCAATTCATTATGAGCTATATTCATTTTTTTATCATAAGGGACTAGCATATTCTGCTGTGGAGTAGCACAGGAAGAGAGCTGTTGTTCTTAGTGTTGGTGCATGTGCAGCTCAGTCTGAACCAGTTGTTTTTAAAATATAAGGAAAGATCTTTTTGGTTAGAGATTAACTGGTAATTGATGAACTGAAAGGCTTCCCCTGATTGACTGTGTTTTATCCGCATAGATGAAACACCTGACATATGGAAATGTCAGTTGATCACCTCTGTAAATGTTAGATGCCCAGGATTCCCAGGATGCTACCTTGTAGTAGACTGTTCCATTGCTTTCATTGTGGATCACAATGCGCATTGTGTTCATTACTTTAAAAAATTGCTTCATGAAGAGCAATGCATTCAGATAGCAGATAGAAGAAATAGGTTTTGAGAATGAAACTTTGGGGGAAAAATATTTCTCCAAAGCTGTGTTGTGGTCCTTAGCATTGAATTTACTCTCCATTTAAACATAAAAAACCAAAACAGACAAAATGTTCTGGATGTTTACATAGGGTGGAGCGAGTTGACTGCCAAAAATAATTAGATATATGTGTATCTATGATATTATATATATAACTAGCAGATTTTGCCCGGCGGTGCCGGGCTGTTTTAAATGGTTTTGGAAGGTTTTTTTTCTTAATGTTGGTAAGGGATAATTCTTTTTGGTAATTTATGTAAAAAAGAGGTGTGTTGGTGGTTAGGGGTGGTTTTGGGTGTGCACAACCACCACTACCCATACAATACCAATCCAACCACCAACACACACATTAAAAATTCCTGGCAAGGCAGGAATGGTGTGTGTGTGTGTGTGTGTATGTGAGAGAGAGAGAGAGAGAGAGAGAGAGAGAGAAGCAGTGTGTGTGTGTGTGTGTGTGTGTGTGTGTGTGTGTGTGTGTGTGTGTGTGTGTATTGTCCCCCCAACCCTTCCAGAGCCAGGGGACCCTGCAGAGAGGGGATTCCCTCCACCCCCCACAGGACACCCCGTTATTAAAGAGAAGAAACCAAGCTCTTTCTTCTCTTTTAAAACGGAGTGTTTGGGAGGGGGGTGTATTCGATCTCCTTTCCCTGGTCCCCTTGGTTTGGTAGGGTTGGGGGGACAAAAGCGGTCTGCCCCCCAACCCTTCCAGAGCCAGGGGACCCAGCAGAGAGGCGATCATTCCCCCCCCAAAAAAACCTCCATTTTTAAAAAGAAGAAACCAAGTGGTTTCTTCTCTTTTAAAACGGAGTGTTTGGGAGGGGGGTGTATTCGATCTCCTCTCCCTGGTCCCCTTGGTTTGGTAGGGTTGGGGGGACAAAAGGGGTCTGTCCCCCCAACCCTTCCAGAGCCAGGGGATCCAGCAGAGATGGGATCATCCCCCCCCCCCCCTTAGTGTTTGGGAATCAAGACAATGGAAGCAGCTGTAAACTAGCCTAACACATCTTTATTGCATGGAGTACAGAATGAACATGAGGTAATGGCGGACACACAGCTCCTTTTATGCAGTGGCTCCTCGACAGCGCATTGGCTACTGTCCATATGACGTCATCCTTAGTCACGCCCTTCTTGTCCAGGTGAGGTGAGGGTGGGAATCTTTCCCGCACAGCTGAAGGTATTTGAGGAATGTGTTCCCTGTGAGCTGAACGCTCGCTATTTCCCCCTAGTGGTCACTAGCTCGTGTTCTCTTGTAGTTTGTTACATTGTTTCTATTGCAAGATACAGCTTGTTACATTTGCTCATTCGTGTGGTTACAATTACATTCAATACACATCATCCTTCCCCTCTAAGATGGGACAAAGTCCCTCAACCAAGATGGTTTTCCACACGTGCGTTTTGGGCGTGTGGGCGTTACGCCAGGCTTGGCCGTGCCCCCTCATCTGTGTCCTCCTGGCTCTTGTCCTGCAATTGGAGAGGATGACTCATTAGCGACTCGCTGCGGACTTGCAGCTATGGGTTGAGCTGGAGGAGGGGGATTGGCTTCTGATGCGGATGTGGGCAAACTGGGGGCACTAGGGACTAAAGAAAAACCTCGCTCCTCGCTTGGACGGGTGGGGGAACACTCCGAACCCCCCCCCCCCAGTTTGGTAACTCAAAATCTTACTCATGGGCAGCAGTGACAAATTCATTCCTCTCTTTCATGGCGCTGGGGAGAACTGGTGTATCAAAAGGGTATGGATTTGAGTCTGCTCTTCCCCCCCTTGTTTGGAACTGTTGCCCCTCGTTTTCTCCCCCTTGGGATAAGTGGGTGGGGGAGGACCCTAATGTTGAGTTCTGCTACTGGGCACCTCTGTCCGGCCCCCCAATCACTCGATGCCTCAGTTGGTCGGCGTGCCTTCTCCAGAGGAGACCCGTATTGGTCTCAACACAGTATGAAACTGGTCCCGTTTGGTTAATGACTACTCCCGGCACCCAGGCTGGCCCTGTAGCTGTGTAGTTCCTACAATGTACAGGTTCACCTATCTGGAAGTTTTTTGTGGGGCTGAGCTCAATGTTTCTTCCCCTATCCTCCACCCTGGTGGGATCCAACCTGGTTAACAATGAATGCAATTTCCTTTTCATGAGGAGAATCCCGACGCCAATGGTGTCACCCTGTATGCCAACAAAAACTGGCAGAGCTGTAGGTCCAGATCCCCCGGTCCCATGCGCCGCAACCCCTCTTTCATTGCTCACACCAGGTGTTCCACCTGGCTGTTAGTTGCAGGGTCAAAGGGGGCTGAGGTTATGTGCCGAATGGCGTTTGATTCCAAGAACGCTTGGAACTCTTCCGACGTGAAAGTACTCGCATTGTCACTCACAATGACATCAGGTATCCCGAAGGTACTTATCAGCTTGCGCAGTTGTTTTATGGTTGCGGCTGATGAGGTGCTGCACATAGGAATCACTTCTAACCACTTGGAGTATGCGTCCACTACCAGTAGAAAAAACGAACCCCTGAATGGACCTGCGAAGTCTATGTGGAGGCGAGACCACGGTCCCCTAGCTGTGTCCCATTCTCTGTGTGGAAGGTGGGACTCCTCAGGGCGAGAGCTCTGCCAACTTTCGCAGGTGTTCACCATGTGTTCAATCTCTGCATCTAGTTGTGGCCACCAGAAGTAGCTTCGGGCCAGCGCCTTAGAGCGCACGATTCCTGGGTGGCTGACATGTAAAAGCCGTAGCACCCTTGCTCTTAATGATTCTGGGACAACCACCCTCTCCCCCCACAGGAGACACCTTCTGTACCCAGGATCTAACAAGAGCTAGTGTTTTATTCTTTGCCGTGGCTGCAGTGATTTCCACGGGAAGTATGGGGGGTGCATCTAGGACTTCTATGAGGAGGACTTGGCTGTCCTGCTCTATCTCGCATCTCGGGTCTCCCAGCTGGGGAAGAGGAGACCTTGAGAGTGCATCGGCATGGCCTATGTCTTTCCCAGGGCGGTACACTAATGAACCTCTGTACGCATTGAGGAAAATAGCCCACCGAAGCATCCTTGGGGAAAGGATCTGTGGAGTGGGCTTGTCTGAGGTGAAAATACCCAATAGTGGCTTGTGGTCGGTTACAATGGTGAATGGACGACCATACAAAAAATCATGGAACTTCTTTGTGCCCGCCACAATAGCAAGGGCCTCCCTATCTGTCTGGGCGTAATTGCGTTCTGCCTTAGACAATGATCTCGAATAGAAGGCAACTGGGGCTTCTCGCCTGCTCTCTAACACGTGGCAAAGGACCGCCCCCACCCCCACTGGTGAGGTGTCACAGACTAAGACTACCGGCTTCTTTGGGTCGAAATGGGTCAGAATGGCCTCTGAGGAGAGGAGCTGCTTGAGTTCCCTGAAAGCCCGCTCCTGGTTTCCCCCCCACTGCCAAACCACATCCTTCTTCAGCAGCCTATGCAGGGGCTCTGCAATCAATGCTTTCCTGGGCAGGAAAGAATGGTAAAAATTCAGCAGCCCCAGGAAGGATTGCAGCTCCGGTGTTGCGGTGGGGTGAGGGGCGTTTTGGATTGCTGAAAATTTGGACTCAGCGGGTTTCACTCCTTCAGGGGTTATGCGGAACCCCAGGAACTCCACTTCTCTTGCCAGAAACACACATTTGTCTCTCCGCAGCCTCAACCCCGCGGATTCGAACACTGTAAGGACCTTATCTAATCTCTGGGCCAGTTCTGCTTCGCTCCCCCCAGACATGAATATGTCATCAAAGTATCGCAAAACACCTGGTAGCCCCTTTAACAAATATTCCACAAGGGACTGAAATATCCCCGGCGCCGAGTTCACACCGAACTGTAGGCGCATCACCTTAAATGCCCCCTTGTGAGTTACAATGGTTTGCGCAGCAGCTGTAGCTGGGGTTACTGATAGCTGCTGGTACGCCTGCGCCAGATCCAATTTGGTGAATAACTTTCCCCCATGTAAAGTAGCTAGCAGATGGCTAACTACTGGCACCAGATAGGCATTGGGGCGGATTGCCTTGTTGATTGTACACTTGTAGTCAACGCAAATCCGCACCTCCCCATTTGCTTTTAGCACTGTAACAATAGGGGTCTCCCACTCTGCAGAGTCCACAGGCACTAAAATCCCCTGACCCACCAGTTTGTCAAGCTCCGCCTCTATTTTGTCCTTCAGGGCGAACGGAACCCGTCGTGGCTTGAGCCTAATTGGGCGGACCTCCAGGTCTAGGTCGAAAGAAACTGGGGGCCCCTTGTACTTCCCGAGTCCCTTCTTGAATACCTCGGGGTGTGTGTTGCACACTGCCTGAATCTCATCCCTCCCCCCAATGGCATGGACGCCTCCTATGAAAATATCCAGGGGTTTGAACCACTGTGTTCCCAGGAGGTTGCATCCCCCCTCCTTTAGAACTACTAGGGGGAGTTCCCTTCTGAGTCCCTTGTACTTTATTTCGAAGTCCCCCACTCCCAACACTGGGATCCCATTTCCCTGTACATCCCTTAAGTTCGACCTCAGTTCCTTGAGTCTGGGACGCGCCTTGGGGGGAATGCGCAAAAACTCCCTATGGGAAATGATGGAATAGGCGGACCCCGAGTCTATTTCCATCCTGACTGGGATCCCCTGCAACAGTACCTCAGCATAAAAACGTGGGTGCCCTAAGGGCACGCTGTGAATGGCCAGGTCGTCTCCCCCACATGCTATTCGGTGCACGTGGTATCCCTCTGGGCCGTCGACGCCGTCGTAGACTCTGCCAACGCCATCCCGTCTCTGCGTGGAGTGCTCTGCTGGGCTCTTGCTTTCATCTCACCGTTGCCTGCATGCCCTGGTGATGTGGCCCCTTCGTCCACAGTTGTGGCACTCAGCCTTTCGGAATGGGCACTTGCTCCGATCGTGGGATGCTCCGCAGCCATCGCAACGCCAGCCTCCATTTCCTTTCTTCCCGCTCTGCCCCTTTCCGACTTTCCGGACCCCCTCATCTTCACTGGAGCCTGCACTAGCGGAGGCCTCTGAAGATGTGGGCGAGCGTGGAGCAGGGGGCACCCTCCAGGTCGCCTGGACTGCTGATGCAGCCTCCTCAATTGGTGGTGACTTCGCTTTGAGGATCTTGAACCCGGCCCTTGTGGACTCAGCCGTCTGCACCTCTTGCAGAACCTCTTTGAAGGTGAGGTCATGGCCACGGGTCATGAGCTTCCTTTGGGTGTCCCCATCTCGCATCCCGCAAAGCAACCGGTTTCTAAGGGCTATGTCTAAGAACTCCCGCCATTCACACGGGGTTGCCGCCAAACGGAGGGCCGCCGCATATTAGGACAGGGACTCACCCGGCTTTTGGTCCCTCCTTGCAAACGTGGCCCTGGCAGAGAATAAGGACACCTTGGGCTTGAAGTGGTTTCTCAGGGCAACCAGCAGGTCGGCTACGGCAACCTGCTCCACTTCTCTTGGTGCCACCAGGTCCATCAGCGTTTGCACCGTGTGGTAGCCGAGCATCGTGATGAAAAGGCCCCTCTTCTTTCCCGCGTCCATGATGCCAGCAACTGCTACTGTACTCCTGAAGTGCATCTCGAACTAGTCCCATCGCTCGGGCCAGTTTACGTCAAAAACTGGTTGCTGTGGAAGTATCTTGTCCCCGTGGGAAGCCATATCCCACCTTCATTGCCAATTTAGTGTTTGGGAATCAAGACAATGGAAGCAGCTGTAAACTAGCCTAACACATCTTTATTGCATGGAGTACAGTATGAACATGAGGTAATGGCGGACACACAGCTCCTTTTATGCAGTGGCTCCTCAACAGCACATTGGCTACTGTCCATGTGACGTCATCCTTAGTCACGCCCTTCTTGTCCAGGTGAGGTGAGGGTGGGAATCTTTCCTGCGCAGCTGAAGGTATTTGAGGAATGTGTACCCTGTGAGCTAAATGCTCGCTATTTCCCCCTAGTGGTCACTAGCTCGCGTTCTCTTGTGGTTTGTTACATTGTTTCTATTGCAAGATACAGCTTGTTACATTCGCTCATTCGTGTGGTTACAATTACATTCAATACACAACACCCCCCCCCAAAAAAAACCCACACACTCCGTTTTTAAAGAGAAGAAACCAAGTGGTTTCTTCTCTTTTAAAATAGTGTGTGTGTGTGTGTGTGTGTGTGTGTGTGTGTGTGTGTGTGTGTGTGTGTGTGTGTGTGTGTGTGTGAGGGGTGTATTCGATCTCCTCTCCCTGGTCCCCTGGGTTTGGTAGGGTTGGGGGGACAAAAGGGGTCTCTCCCCTCAACCCTTCTGGACCCAGCACCTTTCATTGCCTCCCTCACCCACCCCCTAACCCTTACCTAACACTTATCTTTTCCTGGCTCCCTCCAGCTGGGTCTTTCAAAGTCTTTCCCTCTGGCTCCCACCGTTTTTTTTTAAAGTCAGTGCGTGTTCCCAGCCTCCTCTGTGCTCGTATCCCTCAGCCTGATTGGCTGAGGGGTTGCACAGTGCAAAGGATGCTGGGAATTGAAGTCCTTTTTCTTTGTTCATGTTCGGGGGGCTCCTGCCCCACTTCCCCATTTCTCAACCCAACAGTTACCTGCAAACCTGGTTCTGGTGAGTGCAGGGAGGCTCGGTCGGGGCTAGTGGGGCCTGGTGCAACATCCTTTGTCACATTCCAATGGTTAACACACAGATTTATAGGTATAGATTATATTTCTCATACATAGGTATATCTAATGCTGGGAGAAAAAACAAAGAGACACAGAAAGAGAGTGAGACAGAGATGTTACAAATACATATCAGTCAAATACTAAAAACAAATGATAGAGAAGAAATATTAAGAGCATTAGTGTTCCACACTAAACATGAAAACAGACCAACTGCATGGTATTAACTATTAACACCAAGTCCAACCAAGCTGTATTATGATGTCATTATTGACAAATAATTCAATGTTCATGTCATTCAGCCTAAACTTCTCAAATGCTTGAAAATCAATGTATGCCATATGTTTCTAAGTTCAGTTTTGTTTTACCTTTATTTTGGGAGGGGTTAGGTTCCAACATCTCACAAAATAACATAGATATTCATTGTTCCTATTAGCAAACTTGCCCTAGGATATTGTTTAAAAGTCCATTTTAATCTGTCTAGTAGTTTAAGTTCTTTTCACCAGTTTCTACATGTGAAGGTGGAAAGAGGGAATATGCGAGTAGTGTTTCAACAAAATCCTCATAGACCCCGTTATTTTACATATGTCAAAGCAGTCTCCTATTCAG
This sequence comes from Bradypodion ventrale, assembly GCA_035047345.1. Taxonomy (NCBI): domain Eukaryota; kingdom Metazoa; phylum Chordata; class Lepidosauria; order Squamata; family Chamaeleonidae; genus Bradypodion; species Bradypodion ventrale. The sequence goes on from JAWDJE010000004.1 coordinate 285,574,265, forward strand.
CTGTCAATCTGCTTGCTATATTTAACAATTAGTTTAATACACAGGCTCCTTGAGGACAAAAGGCAGAGGGGCTGCCAATTTTCTGTATGGTTGGTAGATCATTCATAGCCTCAGGCTAATGAGTGGTCGTTATTTCTTTGACCTCTTCCTCAAATGCCAGTAATAGTGTTTGAAGTGAGGTTCTGGGGTTGCCATCATCCATCCCTGATTTCACATTTCTAATTAGGCAAAATGTATTCCAAACAGAATGAAGAAAATGTGAAAACATTCTAGTCAGGGGAGAGTGGCCACAGCCCTGTTCACTAGAGAGCACGATCAAAAATAATATAAGCATACTAATGATGATAATGATGAAAATGAAATCCTACTTCTGAAGAAAATCCCAGCAGGCTACAAGACCTGCTGTTCCTGAAGGGCGGGAGTGCCTACTAAACTTGTGGTGTTCCACTGTTAAGTCTGGTCAGAAAGTAAGAAATATATAGTATCTCATACAAGATTAAGGATATTTAAAATAGCTATGTTAATTGCACTGATCTTGTAAAGTCACAGGCTTAGTGGAGTAAGTTTATTGTTAAAATGTTATCTTAACCACCACCACCACCACCACCTTAGAACTGCAATCCTGAAAGGGACCCTATGGATCATTGACCCCAGCCTCTATCAGGGAGGCATAATCAGGATTCAAACTTCCAAACAACTCAGCTACCCAGCAGTTTTGTCACAATAACATTAATTACTGGAACAAATTACTTTTGCTGGAAAAGTGGGCTACATTGTTGCTTTTATGAACAACAGAATATTTGCTGCTCCTACTGGGAGGGATAAATGGCCGTGGGGCACCGAGACCAGGCCAAAGACCGAAGCCCGAAGTGCCACCACAGCTGTGGGGGTCCCCACCTTTCACTCTCCGCTCCTACCGGGGAAGGATAAATGGTTGCCGGGCCCATCAGTGAAATTGTTGAGCTGGTGGCTCCGTCACTTGTAGACCTTGTCGCTCGGAATTTTGTATCTTTAATGTTGTATTTTTGATTGCATTGTGGTTATATTGTATTTTCTGTATTTGTATTTCTAACATTGTATCTTTATATTTTTTGTAAGCCGCTTCGAGTCGTCCATTGGATTGAGGGAAGCGGGATATAAATAAAAACATTATTATTATTATTATTATTATTATTATTATTATTATTATTATTATTATTATTATTATTATTATTATTATTATTATTATTATTATTATTATTATTATTATTATTATTATTATTATTATTATCTGCTTTTTTGCCCCTCTGCTGGTAAAAGATAATATGTGCTACCTATGCAGCCAGGAGACATTGTTAAGATTACAGTTTGAGATGGAAGAGCGTGAACCAGGGTCATAACTATGCCAAAGCAACCATGGTTTCTCCCCAGGATCTATGCCTTCTCCAGCCATGTGTAGCAAAAGTATCCACAAGCAGATTTCTAAGAGACCCAATCTATTACCATAGAAAAAAGATTTTTGATAAGTCACATGGGTCAGTGAACTAGACCACTGAGGGGAGGGGGGGAAATAGTTTGTACTTCAGGCCTCACTGATGGAGAGGTCTACAAATGACATGGTAAACCAGATCTTTGGCCTGATTTTGGAGGAAGAATTGGGGCAGGGGATAGGTGTACAAAGCTCAAGAATTAATTACTGGCAATAGCATGTGTGGACAGATGATTCTGAATAGAACTATGTTTGAAGTCACATTGTTGTAAACCACAGTGACCAGAATCCTATTGTGAAATGCAGCCTGAGTGAAAGAAATTAGTAAGCAATGGAATGCAAAATTAAGTGTGGAGCCTACATTATATTAGAACATATGAAAGCGCGGTGCCAAAATGGCCGCCACGCTTTTTGCGGCGCCCCCCCCGGACTCAGACATCCGGGTGAGTTAGGGGGCGTGGCCACCCCTCTATAAAAGGGGTGGCCACGAGGCAGCCGAGCTGCCATTTTAGAATAGCGACGGAGAGGAGAAGTTTTTTCCGTCGCTGTTTTTTCTCTTAGTCTTCGGCTATTGAGCCCTTGCAGTTCGTTTCCCAGCTGGGAAAGGAGGATTAGAGTACGCGGAGCCTCAGATTGCTTGGCTACCGCGGTGCTTAAACACTAGGAGTTCGATCCCTGGATAGGGATCCTGCCTTTCTTCTCCTAGGGAGACATGGCTCCCAAGCGGAAGGCCCCAGCACTAAAGCCGTGGCCGAGGGGAAGAACTTTTACCGGCCCTGCGCCGGACGGGGGCCAGCCGTTGGGTCGGAGGACCAGGGCTGCACCCCCACGGCAGGGCAATGTGCCGGCCTTGTCCACTGGTACCAGTGGGGCTGCTCAGGTTGACACTTGGCAGCCGGGCTCCAGCTCGGTAGCTGGTCAGCTACAGGCCTGCCCCTCCGGGGCTTCGGCCCTCGGCCCGCCGTTACCGGCCATGGGCCAGGGCGGCCTGGGGGGGTCTGGTGCGGGTATCCAACCCACTGCTCCTCTGGCCCCTCATGGGCCGGAGTTTTGGGCATGGCCCTATTCTGGCCCTGGCTCTCCTTTTGGGTTACCTTTTCCTCAACTGCCTGGTGGGCCGTCCGGCCCACACGGCCTGCCTTATGCTGGGGGCTCTGGGGCAGTGGATGCTCTGTTAGCATGGTTAGCATTGCTGGAACCATCCTTGGGCATTGCACAGCCTCCTTCTGAGGGGGGCGCTACTCTTTCCACTGGGGCCCCTTCATGGGCCCCAGCTACCTTGCCGGCCGCAACGCTTCAGTGGGCAGCTAGCCGGGTCAAGCTACTTGAGACGATCCGGCCGGCACCAGCTGGTGTCTCGCAGCTCCCCGTTCGTCCCGATGTCCAGACTGGGAGCAGTCAGGTGTGGTCCCAGAGCTCGATTCCGGTCGCGAGCTCCGACGCCCGCCGTGGGCCGGAACCCCCGGTGGGGGCGGCTCACAGGGGTGCACCTACTGCGTATCAGGTTCAATTTAGTGCACCTACATCACAGCCCACTTACAGTGGTGTGGTTCAGTGGCCCTGGCCTCGTCAAGTTGAGGTGAGTGGGCATCAGTTACCAGCCTATCCCAGTGCTCCATGGTTTCAAAATGGTCCCTCGTTAAGGGCGGGGGTGTCCGCCCCTGGGGCAGTGCCGAGCATCGCAGGGGCTATCCAGGTCCTGCTGCGTATGCCCTCTATACAGAATGTGCCGATGACGGCTTTGCCGACGGCTGGTTATTCCTTGCTCCTGGGTGATCATTTGTCACAGGTCACGAGGGATAAGATTTGGCGAGGGGAGTACGTGGATATATTCTCCCTATTGAACCGTGAGCCCACTAAGGAAGAGAGAGAGGGACAGGATGACAGAGACAAAGAGCTGTCCCGTCATCGTAAGCCATCGCGCACTTGGGCCAACTGGTTGCCGGCATATCTTATTTATGTGGCGGTATACCTTAGGGCCCGGCCTGATCTGGCCATTCCTATGGTCCAATACTTGGACAATATTTACAGGGCGATGGTTGATTTCCCTGCCCATCGTGGTTGGCTTACGATGAGGAATTTAGAATGAGGGTGGCCCTACACCCAGAGATGAGGTGGGATGAGCCCTGCCAGAAATTGTGGCTCTTGTACATGACCCCCAGGCGTCCGGTGCCTGGAGATAGGTACCATTGTGGCCATGCTGTGCAGCGAGCTGCTCCAACACAGGCTCCCCGCCAGCCGGCGGGGCAGGGGGTTCCAGCCCGCTTGCTGTGTTGGAGCTTCTCAGCTAATGGCGTGTGCAATAAGCGACAGTGTCGGTACAAACATGAGTGTCCCTCTTGCGCTGGCCCCCACACCGCCTCCGCATGCCCGCGGGCTGGTGGGTCATGGGGCAGAGGTAGAGGTGGACAGGGGGCGGGCAGGGCTTCCTCTGACGGAGCTAGCCAGTCAAAAGGCCCCCTCCCCAGTTAATGTGTATATGCTGGAGCGATGGCTCTCAACTTATCCAAGAAGGGAGGACGCGAGGTACCTTCTGGAGAGTTTCCAGTGGGGCTTTCGTATCCCGTTCAAAGGGGTGTGGGGACCCCAAGATGCCCCCAATTTAGTTTCCCTGAAGGGTAAGGAGGGGCTAGCTGCCCTGAGTATTGCCAAAGAAGTGGAGGCCAGGAGGTTAGCGGGCCCCTTTTCTGAACCACCTTTCCCTAACCTGAAGGTCTCCCCTCTAGGGCTAGTACCTAAAAAGACCCCGGGTGAATTTTGTTTAATCCACCATCTATCGTACCCAGCGGGTTCTTCTGTCAATGATGCTATTCCTGATGACCTTTGTTCGGTCAGGTATACGTCGTTTGACCAGGCCCTACGGATGGTGCGCTCTTGTGGTCCCGGTGCCCTCCTGGCAAAATGTGACATTAAATCGGCATTCCGATTGCTGCCAGTGCACCCTGGAGACTTTGAGCTATTGGGTTTTAGATTCCAAGGGAAGTTCTATGTAGATAAGGCCATGCCTTTTGGCTGCTCTATTTCATGTTCGGCATTCGAACGTTTTAGCACTTTTCTTCAGTGGGCCTTTGTTTGCAGGTCCAGGTCTCGGTCTGTAGCTCATTACCTCGATGACTTTTTGTTCGGGGGTGAACGGGGCTCGGACACGTGCACGTGTCTCCTCACTACATTTTAGATGCTAATGCGGGAACTGGGTGTCCCCTTAGCGCCTGAAAAGACCAAGGGCCCATCTACTACGCTCACATTTCTAGGTATTGAAATTGACACGGTCGCACAGGTTACCCATGGATAAGGTCACCTGGATCTCCGCGATGATTTTGGCATTGATGGCCAAACATAAAGTGTCACTTCGTGAGCTGCAGTTACTTCATGGACATCTTAATTTTGCATGCAGGGTTGTGACACCCGGCAGAGCATTTGCCCGGCACCTATGTGACACCATGTCTGGCCTGTTAAAGCGCCAACATAAGGGTCCGACTGACCAGGGGCATGCGGGCTGACCTTTTGGTTTGGCTCACATTCCTACGGGATTTTAACAGGGTCTCTTTCTGGAGATCAGACCTTTTGGTATCCCCTAGATTCCAAGTACAGGTGGATGCCTCCGGCTCCCTGGGATATGGGATTTATTTTGAGGGGAGGTGGGCTTACAGCCAATGGCCTCCCGCATGGCATGGCATGGATCGCCTCCGCGATCTTACCTTTCTTGAGTTCCTTCCCATCCTGGGAGCTTTGATGCTATGGGGCGAGGAGTGGGCCAACTCAGTGGTCCATCAATGCTCAGACGTCTAAATCGCCTAGGGTTATGGCGTTGGTTCGCCAATTTGTGTTACTAAGCCTACGCCTAAATGTGCTGTTTAAGGCCAGACATGTCCCAGGCATTAATAACGATATTGCTGATGCTTTATCCCGCCTGCAGATCCCCCGGTTCTGTGCCTTTGGCTCCGGAAGCAGGGGAATTCCCCTCGCCACTCCCGGCCGAGATTTGGACATTCGGCGAGGAGAGGTGAACCGGGCGATCGGCATGTCTTTGGCACCTCGCACGCGTAAGGCATATCAACATGCTTTTGTACAATTTAGAACCTTTTGTGTGCAACTACAGTTGCCCGAAGTGTGGCCCATTCCAGTGGAACAGGTTTTACAATTTTTTTAAAATTTTTTATTTATTTTCATAAGAGAAAACATAAAAATAGCAAACATAAAAAAACAATAACAATACAATGCAATATTACATCAAGCTCATAAAAATAACACATACATAGTAATTAAACTAATTGTGTTAAATACCCACATTGTAGGTTATTACTATAACCATAGCATTCATAAGAGCTTTCAGTATTACAGCTGTTTATTACTTCTTTACTAATTACACAACACCCAGTGAATATTTACAATGCCCGGAGAGTTTAGTATCTATATCATCTCCAAAACCCACTTTGAGATAGTACAGGTCCAAAACTATCCCTAGCCATAAGAGAATGATCCACAAACGGCTTCCAAATATTCCAAAACCTGTTTTCCTTCAATTTATCCCTTTTTACTTTTATCTCCCATGTCAATTTGTCGTTCAATGCTAAACTCCACATTTCCTTATACCACTCTCCGGTCTGTATAATTACATCATTTTTCCAATTTCCGGCGATACATTGTCTACCTGTAGTTAACATAATTTCCAATAATTCTTTTTCCACCTTGTTCAAACCCATACCTTCCACATCTGTTAGTAAAATGGTACCTGACACCAACTTAATTCTTTTACCCATTATTTCCCCAATCTCTTCTTCTATTCTTCTCCAAAAATTTTTTTTTTGCAACTCCACCACATATGTTCATAAGTTCCAACAGTTTCTTTGCATCTCCAACATAAATTATCCCTTTTATTATCCATCTGATGCAACCTCAGTGGTGTCAAGTACCATTGCCACAACATTTTAAAATTATGTCCCTTGATTCTTACTGACATTGTTCTCATTATCCTCTTTTTCCACTTGTTTCTCCATTCAACATTTCCTATTTTTATATTCAAATTTTGTTCCCACTTCAGTTTCAAGTCTTCCTGTGGATCATTACCCTTATTTAATAGAGCATAGAGTTTGCTTACTAGACCCTTAATATTCTTTTCCCCTTTTCTAATCTTTAATACCAATTCTTCAAATTCAGCCTTTGTTCTATCTATACCTAGTTCTCTTCTGTATTTTTTATTCCAATTATCAACCTTAATTTTCTGAAACCAGTCCAATTTTAACTTTTCAAATATTTTTTTCCTCTTGGTTTCATCTTCACAAGCTTTTAACCATTCCTTCACTAGGAGCACTTCATTTTTATCCAATATTTCCTTTTTTTCCTTATCTATTTTTATCAGAAAACACACCATATCAGTCAGTTCCAAGATTGGAGAGAGATCTGGGACCAAGTCTTTCTTTACTCTTTTCCACACCCTCACTTTTCCACACCCTCATCATAGTATTGCTTGTATTTATCGTTTTATCCTTAATTCCCAAAAAGATCATTTTGCCAATATTCCTATAATCTTTCATCTCCAATTCCTCCCAGATTACCTTTTCTCTTGCCAAGATCTTCACAACATTCTTAATTTGGAATGCTCGATAGTATGCTAACAAGTTTGGTATATCCAAACCCCCTTCTTTCTGAGGCAGGTACCAAAGCTTCTTTGGGAGTCTAGATTTTTTACCTCCATTACAAAAATTATTGAACATATTTTGGAACTCATTGATTTCCTTCTCCTTCAAATGGATTGCAAGTGCATCAAATTAAAAATTAATCTTCGGCAGCAACATCATTTTGCAAATTGCAATCCTCCCAAACCATGACAGTTTCAACCTCTGAAAACCTTGTATTTTATTCTTAAATTCTGCTTTCAAACTGTCATAATTCAGTCTTTTAAGTTCTTCCAATTTGTTTGAAATAGTTATCCCCAAATATTTCAACTTTTCTTTAATTTGTATGTTAGATGTCCCCACTATCTTTCCCATCTCCTTTACCCCCATATTACACAACATAATTTCTGATTTATCCCAATTTATCATCAGTCCAGTTATAGCCTCAAATTCATGTAATTGGTCTTTAATCCTATCCATTACCACCTCTGGGTGTTTCACCATTAACAACGTATCATCTGCGTACATACTCACTTTATTACCCAATATCCCTTCTATGCTTGAATCCTCCCTTATACTTTTAGCTAAGATTTCCATTGCCATGATAAACAGGATAGGAGATAGTGGACAACCCTGCCTGGTACCTGCCTCAAGCTTTACCTCATCCGTAACCTCTTCATTTACTCTGATCCTAGCACTCCCTTTTTGGTATAATAGATCAATTACCCTTCTAAATCTATCCCTGAATCCATAATTTCTGACTATTTCCTTGATCGAAGACCATTGTAATGAATCAAATGCCTTAAAAAGTCTAATGATAATAAACCCACCTTTTCCTTCGTTTGATTAACATTATCAATTAGATCTAATACCCTTCTAGTCAAATCAGCTATGTGCCTGCCTTTTAAGAAACCAACTTGATCAACATTTATATATTCCCCCATAAAACTGTTTAAGTGATTAGCCAGTATTGCTGTGAAGATCTTGGCGTCCTGGTTTATAAGAGAAATTGGTCTATATGATTCCACCTTTTCCAGATTCTTTCTCGGTTTTGGCAGCAGAATGATTATGGTACTGTGCCATGAAGTCGGAATTTATCCTCCATCTAAATTATAATTATATAGCTTCACTAACTTTGGAACCACAACATCTTTAAATTCTTTATAAAACTCTGTCGATAATCCATCATCTCCCGGGGCTTTCCCCATCTTCAAGCCACTAATTACCTCATTTACCTCGTTATCAGTGACCCATTCCTCCATTTTTTCTCGATGTTCCTGTTTTATTCCATTCCCTAACTGTCTCTCCAGAATCCATTTAAGCCTCTCCACATCTATCTCCTTTTTTGCATATAATGCTTGATAAAATTCCTTCACGATTTTACATTTATCCCTATTCTTATTACATCTTAACCCTTGTTTATTGACCAGCACCCCAATTTCTCTTTTTTCCTTTTTAGCCTTAGCCGCTCTTGCTAATAGTCTTGAATTTCTGTTACTAAATTCAAAATACTCTCTATTTAAATATATCAAATCTCTTTTAACTTTATCTATATCCTTACCCATTAATTCTGCCTTAAGTCTTTGTAATTTAGTGAAAAAATTTTTATCCTTACTTTTTGAATGGTCTTCCTGTAACTGCTTTATTTCTTTTTCTTTTTCCACCTGGTCTGCCTTATACATTTTATACTTTATACTCGCCAACTTTATACTTTCCCCTCTAAAAACCGACTTCATGGTATCCCAAACAACATTAAAATTTACTTCATTATTATCGTTCCACTGCCAACTTTCCCTCCACCTTTCCATAATTTGTTCTTTACATTTTTGGTCTTTAAATAAATTAGGATCATACCTCCAAATTCTTCCTCTTCGGTTATCTTTTTGTAATCTCAGTTCCAAAAGTACTTTAGCATGATCTGATTCCTTAAAAATCCCTATTTCCATTCTCTCAATATTTTTAATCAAATTTTCTGTAAGCAGAACATAATCTATTCTAGAGTAGGTCCCATGGACGTGTGGAAAAACAAAGAATATGCCCTTTCCGAGCCCTTGATCTCTCTCCAAGAATCCTTCAAACCCATCGCAACTATCCATTTGTCTAAAACCTTCCCTTTCAAACCAGTTCCACATCTTGCTAAGTTCGTACAGTCTAAATTTGACCTTATCAGGTTAAAGTCTCCAGCCACAATGATTTTTGCAACATTTTCTAGCTCCACAACTTTCCGAACCTTTTCTAAAAAATCCGCTTGATGTTAATTTGGAGCATAGATGTTTACCAACATTATTTCCTCATCTTCTATTTTTCCTCTTATGATCAAATATCTACCTTCTTGATCCGCAACACTTTTTATTATCTCGAATCCTAATCTTTTAGAAATCATAATTGCCACTCCTCTCGCTTTTGAAGTACCAAACGCCATCTCATAGTGTTGTATCCATCCCAAAAAAAGTTTGTTTGTATCTTTTGACTTTTGGTGAGTTTCCTGTAAGAACACTATATCGGGTCTGTCTTTCTTCAAAGCCAATTCCAACCTCCGCCTCTTAAGAACAGAACCTGTACCAGGTTTTACAATTTATGGTTTATCTACACAGTCAGGGTTTGGCTCCTCGTACTATAGCATCCAGGCTGTCGGCACTGGCATTTATGGCCAAAGTGAGGGGTTTTGCTGACTGCGTTAATGATTTCCGCATATGTCATGTTTTGGAGGGGTGGACACGGGAACGTGGCCACCGCCCGGACACTAGCCACCCAATTTCACCAGAGGTACTGACCCACCTTGAACGAGGCTGGCATAACTTGTGTTATGATAGGTATGAGGTGGCTCTTTTTCATGCGGCTACCACGGTGGCCTTCTTTGGAGCGCTCCGCATCAGTGAGTTGGTACTACTGTCTAAGGCGGATGCGACTCGTAGGGCACTGGAACTCGACGATGTCTATGTCACTAATGATTGGGCTCAGTTGAGGATACGGTCCTCAAAAGTTGATCAGCACAGCGTAGGCAGTGGAGTTAGACAGCTACGATGTTCCATTGCAGACATCTGTCCAGTTGGTGCCCTACATGAGTTTTTGGCAGTGCGTGGCACGCACCCTGGCCCGTTTTTCTGCCACCAGGATGGGTCTCCCCTTACTAAATTCCAATTTTGGAAGGTGACCGGTATGGCACTAACCAGTGTTGGCCTCCCCGGGGCTCGTTATGGCACCCATTCATTTTGGATAGGTGCTGCATCCACTGCGGCTGCATTTGGGTACTCTGAGGCTGATATACGCCGGATGGGGAGATGGGGATCCATGCGTTTTGCATTGTATGTTCGCCCACTTCAGGCATGAGTACCAGTTAAGTCATTATTCTCTTTTCTTCTTTTACAGACCCTGTGTGTCCCCGCACACCGGTGGCAGTATGGCTGGTGGGCCACAGTTACGTGCACTGGGCAGCTCAGTATGCTGCGGTGACAGAGTGGGGACCCCAGCTTGGACTACGTGCAACCGCATGTATACGTTGGTATGGTAAGCGCAGAATGAGATGGCGGGAACTGTTGCCATTCCTGTTTTCCATCAGGGATGCTGAACCGCCTGATGTCCTTGTACTGCACCTCGGGGGCAATGACCTTGCCCAGGTCACTGGCCTTTCCTTAAAATTCACGATCTGCAGTGACCTGGCTTATTTGCATTATGTGTGGCCATCCACAAGGCTGCTGTGGTCGGACATCGTGCCGCGTCATACTTACAGGGGAGGTATTGACCTCCGTGCCCTTGACCGTGCTCGCCGCTCGGTGAACAGGGCGGTTGCCCGGTTCTTGTCAGACAAGGGTTTGGGGATGGTCATCCGGCACCCCATGATTAGTTTGCAAAATTACGATCTCTATGCAGGGGATGGGGTCCACCTGTTGGCTAGAGGTATGAACCTCTTTCTGGAAGATTTGCATGCAGGCCTGTTGACCGAGCTGACGGTCTGGGGGGGCGGTGAGTCTTCATAGACGCCTCCCCGTGTGGCAGGTAGCACTGGTAAGGTAAAGATTGATGACCCATAGGTATCCGGCAGGTTCACAATTGACTGGCGAACACTTAGACAGGTACAGGTGTAATAGCTTCGGCCGGTCAACGATGAACCAGGCAAGGGGTGATGGCAGGAGCTTTACAGCATGCATCACCTCGTGATTTGATGGATACACGTCATAGGGTGGGGTCAGTAGATAGTTTATTGACTCCGGTCAACAATTTGTTTGTGTCAACAAACAAATTGATGCAAATAGTTACATTGTAGCCAATTATCATTGGCCTTTTTGGGAGGAACCTTACCAGTGTTACTGCGGCCTGCTTGCCTTAAGAATTACAATTGGATGAATACACCAATTGAAAGTTATAATTCGGACTAGGGCATTATTCAATAAAAGTGGCCCAATGCCTTTATCCATATACCAGTGTCTGAGTCTTTCTTTGGGGGGTGCGCCTGCAATGACAAACCGATGGAATGTCTGTGCACACCATTGACACAATTTGGAGTTTGCACTGTGCAAGCCCAACCAATGGCTTTCATATGCATATACAGCTTATCATTTGGTGCTATTTCCCTCAAGTGATAAAGTGTGAACTTTCAAATTTGTGATCAACAAGCCAGAAAGGGATACTGTATATGCCTTAGTCTATAAAACAGTATCTATGCCAGCTGGAAGATTGAATAGGCAACCATGGTTGTACAAGGAACCATGTCAGGGTGACAGAGGAAGACAAATAGCTGGTGTTCCATTGTGCATTCCTTCTTTTGTATTGTCTGTTCTTTGTCACCTATGAACTGATACTCTGCTGCTTGATTTCAATTTTTCTCAGTGGTGAGTCCAATTTCAGGAATGATGTAAATCCAGGCTGAGTTTGGGTCATTTTAAAGCAAATAATCAGTTATTGTGAAACCTAAATCAGTATTTATATCTCTTCAAACATATTTAAACTAACAATTGAATGATCTCCTCAGAATACATGATAGCAGTAAGGATCAAGTGGGGTAAATTGTGTGGTTTTTTTAGTTGTACAAGAAAGCATTAATGATATTGAAATGAGTACATAGCTAATGCTAGGGGGAAAGATGAGTTAATGTGGGATGACGTCAAACAGAAGCAGCAGCAACAACAACATGAACTTAGCTTGCCATCATCTGGAATTCAGCTTTTTCATGAATATATTTAAGCTGCAGCTACAGCTGCCAGATTGCAGAACAGCAGCTGGAGTTTCAGAGAACTGGTGTGCCTCTCAGGGAAACAATCTCATGGTACTTGGTGATGGCGGAAAGAAAGTTTGCTCCTCTTGTGCAGGGTGGCTTCAATGCTTGGCCATCCACCTTCTTCTTATTCCCATCCAGTCTCACTGCAAAGGTGTTTGCATTCCCTGACCTGCCAGATAAAGAGGTAAGACATATGAAATTGAGTTAAAACCTGGCTCACTTTTTATTTAATTTAATATATTCTTTATTTAATTTAATATATCCTTTAGTCTCCGGTGGGGCCTAGGGAAGTGCTATGCAAACCTGAGACTATAGCAGGTGAACCCCCTCAGCCCCTCTCTAGCCTATATAGGCAAGTCCCTAGCCCAGGAATTCTCAACCTTTTAAAGCCGGGGGCCAGGTCATGTTCCCTCAAACATATTTGGGGGCTGAATGGCCATTTTGTCGTTCCTCCACTACATGGCACTTCCTGGTGTGGTGGAGGTGGGGGGGGGGCACATGAAATGGTGCTGCAGTTCGCATCCGGCCCCTGGGTCACAGGTTAAGAATCCCTGCCCTAACCACTTGCACAGGTGAGCTCAGTAGGGGAGGTGTCCAAGTTTTGAAATAAAGTAGTCCTTATTTGGGTGCAGCGCAGGGCTTCCCCACGGCCACCATACCATGCCCACAAAGTAGGTAGTAAAAAAATTTGAATCCCACCACTGATTTGTATGAATCATGGTGCATGCCCATTTGGCCACCTTGCTAAATGATGCTCTGTGGGACTCACTACTAATACCCTATCCCACAAGAGAATACTAGCTCAATGCTTAGCTCCTCTTTCTCCCACTGCTGTCTAAAACATCTAAAATGCCCTTTTTTAGGTCTTCGAAAAACATGAAAGCTCCTATGTCTGATAAGTGTACCTCATCCCTACAGAACAATTCAGGGCAACCAAACTGGATGCCCATGTGTTCCAGGTAAACCCTCCCCATTCAATAGGAACCATGTATTGAGTTCCCTGTTGACTTCTCTTTCAGGCATTAAAAAAATCATCCAAATAATGAGCAGTGGTCATCAGACCAGAGGGTTCATGCAATGCTCATTCCAAAAAGATGCTAAACTTGTCCAACATTGTGTAGGAAATGGAGCAACTGTTGGGAAGTGCCCTATCAATAAAATATTGTCCTTCAAAGTACAAATCTAACAAGTCAAAATCTGCAGGGTGCATTGGTAGAAGGTGAAAGGCGACAATATCACACTTTGCAATTGTGTGTGTGTGTGGTCACCACATAATTTAACTCCCTCATGAAAAGAACTAACTCCTCAGGAATTGCATACCTTCTTTATTGAATGACAGCTGCCAGTGCAATCCCCCAGTAAGAGATGCAATGGGGTCATAAACTGAAGCCGAAGCTCTTGTCCCAAGAAAGTGAGGGAGGTTTGGCCATCTGCTGTCTAAAGGTTGCATCATACATCATCCAAGCATGCCACACATAATCTACATACATCCTGAAGATTAGGTGGGCATATTGAAAAAGCATGGTTGTCCAGAAAGGCTATAAAGACAAGCATTGTGCCCAGAACAGTACAGTGGTACCTTGGATAAAATCTGATTCAGATAAAGTCTGATTCAGATAAAGTTGTGGTTTTCATGCACACGTGATGCATTGCATAAAGTCCAAAAACGCTAAAAATGGACACTATCCAAGGAATTTGGTATAGGAACCTCGGATAAAGTCCATTTTTGGACGTTATCCGATGGATCGTCCATTTGATTTGGATAAAGTCCAAAATTGGATAAAATCCAAACTTGTGGAACAGAGGTTGGACTTTATCCGAGGTTCTACTCTATTTATGCTTGCCTCTTCCCCGTTGCTTGAGGAGGAGTGAAAAGGAGAATTAGTTTATGTTATAACCTGAAGTGACTTAGGAGATAAGAGATAAATCTTTATTGTCATTGTCCTGCACAGAACAACGAGATTGGGGGGAAAAACACTTAACAATCCAACAAAACCTAAACAAAATACAACTATACAAAATTATCAACATACTCCCACCCCACATATACACATTTAACCCCTAAAAGCTCTAAAACTCTAAAAACTCTAAAAACTCTAAAACCCTAAAAACTCTAAAACTCTAAAACTCTAAAAACTCTAAAACCCTAAAAACTATATATAGAAGCTCGCTCATAGACTGCACTGCACTGCATTCAAAGTCAGAATCGCTTTTGGGGAGAAACTATTTCTCAAGCGGCTGGTCCTGGTCTTTATGACCCTATACCTTCTTCTAGACGGCAGAAGCTGAAAGAGATCATTCCCGGGGTGCGTACTATCTTGTGCAATCTCTACAGCTTTGCAGGCGCACCCCCCAAAGAAAGACTCAGATATGGATTAAAGGCATCGGGCCACTTTTATTGAATAATGCCCTAGTCCGAATTATAACTTTCAATTGGTGTAATCATCCAATTGTAATTCTTTAAGGCAAGCTGGCCGCAGTAACACTGGTAAGGTTCCTCCCAAAATGCCAATGGCAATTGGCTACATGTATCTATTTTTATCAATTTGTTTGTTGACACAAACAAATTGTTGACCGGAGTCAATAAACTATCTACTGACCCCACCCTATGACGTGTATCTGTTGAAATATCAAAGTGATGCAGGCTGTGAAGCTCCTGCCATCATCCCTTGCCTGGTTCACCCTTGACCGGCCAAACCTATTTCCCCTGTACCTGTCTACGTGTTGGCCAGTCAATTGCGAACCTGCTGGATACCTATGGGTCATAAATCTTTACCTTACCAGTGCTACCCGCCACACGGGGAGGCGTCCATGATGACTCACTGCCGCCCCCCAGACCATCAGCTCGGTCACCAGGCCTGCTTGCACATCCTCCAGAAAGAGGTTCATACCTCTGGCCGACAAGTGGACTCCATCTCCTGCATAGAGATCATAATCCTGCAAGCCTATCCTAGGATGTCGAATGGCTGTCCCAGAGCCATTGTCCACAAGGAACCAGGCAACATCCCTGTTCAACGACCGGCGAGCGCGGTCAAGTGCACGGAGGTCAATGCCTCCCCTGTAAGACTGTCGCGGCATGATGTCCGACGATAGCAGCCACGTGGACGGCCATGGGTGATGTAAAGAGGCTAGGTCACTGCAAACTGACAATTTTAAAGAGAGGCCAGTGACCTGTGCGAGGTCATTGCCGCCGAGGTGCAGGATAAGGTCATCAGGCGGGCCAGCATCCCTGATGGAAAACAGGTATGGCAACAGTTCCCGCCATCTCATGCCACGCTTACTGTACCAACGCATACATGCGGCTGCACGTAGCCCGAGATGGGGTCCCCACTCTGTCACCGCAGCATACTGCGCTGCCCAGTGCACGTAACTGTGGCCCACCAGCCATACTGCCACTGGTGTGCGTGTACACACAGGGTCTGTAAAAGAAGAAAAAGGGATTAATGACCTAAGTAGTACTCATGCATGGAGGGGGCGTACATATAATGCAAAACGCATGGATCCCCATCTGCCCATCCGGGGTATATCAGCCTCAGAGTACCCAAATGCAGCCGCAGTGGACGCGGCGCCTATCCTAAAAGAATGGGTGCCGTAACAAGCCCCGGGGAGGCCAACACTGTGAAGTGCCATACCTGTCACCTTTCAAAACTGGAATTTAGTCAGTGGAGACCCATCCTGGTGGCAGAAAAACGGGCCAGGGTGCGTACCACGCACTGCCAAAAACTCGTGTAGGGCACCAACCGGACAGATGTCATTGATTGAGCATCGTAGCAGTCTTACTCCACTGCCTACGCCCTGCTGATCAACCTTTGGGGACCGTATCCTCAACTGAGCCCACTCTTGTGTGATATAGACATTGTCGAGTTCCAGTGTCCTACGAGACACGTCTCCCTTAGACAATGGGACGAGCTCACTGATGCGGAGCGCTCCAAACATCTGGTGAAATGGGGTGACGTGTGTCCGGGCGGCGGCCACGTTTACGTGTCTACCCTTCCAAAACATGTTGTATGCGGAACTTATTCATGCAGTCAGCGAAGCCCCGTGCCTTGGCCATAAATGCCAATGCCGAAAGCCTAGAGGCTATGGTACAGGGGGGCCAACCCCTGACCGTGAACGTAAACCATGTATTGCAAAATTTGGTCTACTGGTATCGGCCATTCTTCGGGCAACTGCTGTTGCCCGCAAAAGGTTCTGAATTGTATGAAAGCATGCGAGGTGCCAAAGACATGCCGATCACCCGGTTCACCTCTCCTCGCCAAATGTCCAAATCTCGGCCGGGAGTGGAGAGGGAAATTCCTCTGCTTCTGGAGCCAAGGCACGGAACTGGGAGATCTGCAGGCGGGATAAAGCATTGGCAATATCATTATTAATGCCTGGCACATGTCGGGCCCTGAACAGCACATTGAGGCGTAGGGTTCTCAAAACAAATTGACGAACTAATGCCATGACTCTGGGGGATTTGGATGTCTGGGCGTTAACAATGTGGACCACTGCAGCACTGTCACACCAAAAATGGACCACCAAATTGGCCCACTTGTTGCCCCACAGCATTAGTGCTCCCAAAATGGGAAAAAAATTCTAGGAAAGTAAGATCGCATAGGCGATCCGTGCCTTGCCATGCGTGAGGTCATTGGCCATAGGCCCACCGCCCTTCGAAATACATCCCATAACCCAGAGAGCCGGAGGCATCTGACTGTACTTGAAATTGAGGGCTGACCAGAAGGCTGATCTCCAAAAAGAGACCCCATTAAAATCCTGGAGAAATGTGAGCCAAACCGAAAGGTCTGCCCGTATACCCCTGGTCAGCCGGACCCTGTGGTGGTGTTTCAATAGGCCAGCCATGGCGTCACACAGACGCCTGGCAAAAGCTCTGCCCGGGGTTACCACCCTGCAAGCGAAATTGAGGTGGCCATGAAGCACCTGTAACTCTCGAAGAGACACTTTACACTTGGCAATCATTGCCATAATCGCAGCCGTGATCCATGTCACCTTTTCCAAAGGTAACCTGGATGCCTGTGTGGCAATGTCAATTTCGATACCTAAAAAGGTGAGCGTGGTGGCAGGGCCTTCAGTCTTTTCAGGTGCTAAGGGGCCACCCAGTTCCCTCATAAGCACCTGAAATGTGGCAAGGAGACGGGTACACGTGTCCGAGCCCTGCTCACCCCCGAACAAAAAGTCATTGAGGTAGTGGGCTACAGACCGGGACCCTGACCTGCGAACAAAGGCCCATTGGAGGAAGGTGCTAAACCATTCGAATGCCGAACAGGAAATAGAACAGCCAAAAGGCTGTTTACATAGAACTTGTCTACATAGAACTTGCCCCGGAATCGAAAACCCAACAGCTCAAAGTCATCAGGATGCACTGGCAGTAATCGGAATGCCGATTTGATATCGCACTTTGGCAGGAGTGCCCCGGGACCACAGGAGCATACCATCTGTAAGGCCTGGTCAAATGACGTATACCTGACCGAGCAAAGGTCATCAGGAATCGCATCATTGACCGAGGAACCCGCAGGGTAAGAAAGATGGTGAATTAAGCGAAATTCACCCGGGGACTTTTTTGGGACTAGACCCAAAGGAGATACTTTCAAGTTAGGGAATTGTGGTCAGTAAAGGGCCCAGCAACTCTCATGGCAGTTACCTCCTTAGCTATGCTCTGTGCAGCAACATCCTCATTACCCTTAAGAGAAAGTAAGTTCGGGGCATCCTGCGGCCCCCGAACACCCCTAAAGGGTATATGAAAACCAAACTGGAAACCTTCTAGTAGGTACCTCGCATCATCCCGTCTAGGATAAGCAGAAAGACATTGTTCCAGCATTGGGACATTAATTGGGGAGGGGGCCTTTTGCATGGCCAGCCCCATCAGAGGGAGCTCTGACTGCCCCCTGCCCGCTCCTGCCTCTGCCTCATGACCCAATAGTCTGTGGGCACGCGGAGGCGGCATGAGGGCCAGAACAAGAGGGACACTCGTGTCGGAAACGACACTGACACTTGTTGCACACGCTGCTAGCTGAGAAGCTCCAACACAGCAGGCGGGTTGGAACCCCCTGCCCCGCCGACTGGTGGGGAACCTATGTCGCAGCAGCCCGCTGCACGGCATGGCCGCAATGATACCTATCACCAGGTGCTGGCTGCGTGGGAGTCATATACAAGAGCCACAGTTGCTGGCAGGGCTCATCCCACCTCATCTCAGGATGGAGGGCCACTCTCATCCTAAACTCTTCGTCGTAAGCCAACCACGATGGGCCAGGAAAATCAACCATTGCCCTGTAAATATTATCCAGGTATTGCACCATCGGAATGGCCAAGTCAGGCTGGGCCCTCAGGTACATGATTACCCAGGGGCAAGGAATAACCAGCCGTCGGCAGAGCCGCCGTCGGCACATACTGGATCGAGGGAATGCGCAGGGTGCCCTGAATAGCCCCTGCAACGCTTGGCATACCCACAAGGGCGGTCACCCCTGCCCTAACCGGGAGGCAATTAGGCAACTAAATTAAAACCAGGAGTTAACAGGGCAGTGTGGATACAGCTGCCCACCCACAGTAACCTGCTGTGGCCATGGCCACTGAACCCCCCCAGTGTGACTGGATAGTGCCGCTGGTGTACTCAATTGACCAGGATACTCAGTAGGTGCACCCCCGTGAGCCGCCACCACTGGGGGTTCTGGCCCACGGCGGGCGTCGGAGCTCGTGACAGATATCGAGCTCTGCGGCCACGCCTGACTGGTCCCCAGCGGCAAGTCCTGTTGTGATGACCAGGTGGGGAGCTGCGAGGTGCCAGCTTGAGCCTCAAGCAGCTCGACCCTGTTGGTGGCCCGCTGGAGAGTCATGGCCAACGTGGTGGCTGGAATTGACGAGTGGGCCGGAATTGAAGTGGTAGCTAACCCACCATCGGAAGGTGGTGGGGCAATGCCCATTGATACCTCTAGCACTGAAATGCATGTGAGAAGAGTATCAACAGTTTCCGAGCCACCTGTGTAAGGTGGGCCAGATGGGCCGGACGGCCCACTAGGCAATTGTTGGAGGGGAAACCCAAATGGGGATCCCGGGCCCGAATAGGGCCATGTCCAAAATTCTGGCCCGTGTGGGGCCGGAGGAATGGTGGGGCGGAAACCCACACCGGGCCCAAATGGGCCACCCGGCCCCAAGCTGGGAAAAGGCCCTACAGAGGCAGGGATCCCAGAGGGGTCGGCCTGCGCCGGCCCCGGCTGAAAACTTGGGCCAGGCTGACAGGCGGAAGCCTGTTCAGCCACATTGGTGGCAGTGGGCAAAGTAACCCCACTACCCTGCTGTGGGGGTGCCGCCCAAGCCCTCCGGACCGGTGGCGGCCCCCTGGTAGAAGATGGGGTAGGGAGAGCCCTTCCCCTCGGCCGCAGCTTGGAAGCCGGGACCTTGCGCTTGGGAGCCATGTCTCCCAGCAAAAGAAAATGAAGCTGCTCCTAAACGATCCCTAGCCAGGGATCCAACACGCAACCCTTTGCTCCAAATACGGCAATCAGAATAGGCAAAGGAGAACTCTGTTCTAAAAGCCAAGGGAGAAAGCAAGGGAAACGCGATGGAGAAAACTTCTCCTCTCCGTCGCATTCTAAAATGGCAGCTCGGCTGCCTCGTGGCCACCCCTTTTAAAGAGGAGTGGCCACGCCCCCTAACTAACCCGGATGTCTGAGTCCGGGAGGGGGGGTGCAAAGTGTGCGGCGGCCATTTTGGCACTGCGCTTGCATTCTTATAACACCTGGTGGCATAGATTTGATCTAGAGTGGGAAGAGTACGCCCGATTATCAGCTCCGCAGTCTTTATGACCCTGGACAGCATTGTTCTTTCCCTAGCTGTACAACTCCCAAACCATACACACAGACCATAGGTTAACACACTCTCTATGGTACAGTGGTAGAATGCCAACAGCAGGTCCTTTGAAAGATTGTTCTTCCTGAGGATTCTCAAGAAGTATAACCTCTGCTGTGCTCTCTTCATCAGAGCTTTGGTGTTTGCTCCCCATGTTAGATCATCCCTCAGCTCCATTCCCAGAAATCGAAACACCAGGACTTGGTGTACTTAGTACTTGAAGAGAATTAATTAGCACCTGAAGATGATTTAAATTAGAACCTGGAGAGAGGCAGTTAGAAGACCCAGCAGAACCATCCAATTCAAATCTTTTTCCAGTCTCGGATTTGCCCAGGAAGAAGAGGAGGAAGGAGAAAAATATATCAGAGACAACTTAAAAGGAAACAACGAGCCAGGACTCTACAAGAAGAACTGCCAGTTGCTGAGTCCTTCTGCTGAACATCCCCTTTCTTCTTGGGAAGAGGAATTAAATACTTATACAAGAGCTGGCAGAAAGCAGTTCAAGGTGAAGCTCTATGGAGACCCATGTGGCATTTCTTCAATAGCAGAGTAAGATGGATCAAGAACAAGACATTGAAACTGAGCTGAGCACACCTGATTTGGAAGGAATACATCGTGAACCCAACTCTCCTTCAGAAAATGAGCCAAGTGGGCAAAGGAAGGTGTGTGACACATGTGGGAAGTGTGGGATTAAGTCTCTGTGCATTATTTGTTCAGAAGCAACTGAAGATGGCCTGCCATCGGAAAAAACGGAGACTCTGGACTCGCTTTTTTCAGAAGATCATGGGCTGCAAGGAAACATGTCCCTCAGCCATTCAATTGAAGAAGAAACCTCATCTCCCAGACATCCTGCTTCAGAGGAAGACTTTACTTACTTACTTAATCCCCTCCTCTTCTACCTTGCAGTGTTGAGGATTCCACAAAGAATCTCCTTTGGGATCTCTCCTTGGACAGCTCTGTGGCTCACCTCAGGTCACTACCGTGAACATGAAGGGCCTCCTTGATGTTATCAAACCACTTGATGCAGGGCCTGCCTCTGGGTCTTGTACCCTGCAATCAGACCTCCCATGCCTGCTGTGGGATCCTGGTTTCAGCCATTCGGGTGATGTGGCCAAACCAGCGTAGCTGACCCTTCTCAATTGTACTTTTCAATGCTTGAATGTTCAGGTTCTGTCTGATTGTCACATTTCGCACTCGGTTACACTTGGTTTTCTTCTCGACCTTCCTCAGATATCTCATCTCCATTGCTTGCAATTGGCTGTAATGCCTGGAGGTGAGCGACCATGACTCACTACTATATATGAGCGAAGAAACAAAGGTTTATTTATAAGGTGCACATGAAGGAGGGCCTTTTCTGTGTCCGCACCAGCCTTGTGGAACCTCCTGCCAGTAGAGTTGCGGGAGCAGACAGAGCTGCTGCCTTTCAGAAAAGAATTAATAACCTGGTTGGCGGGGCAGGTGTGGGGCTCAGATGGAAGAGTGGCCCCCACCTGTTGGCTTATAAAATGAAGCCTCCCCATCTTTTTTAATGCGGGCAGTTTTAATGTGGTTAGTTTTTAATAGGTGGGTGGGTATGTTGGGGTTTTAATTGTTTTTAATATGTATGTTTTAATCCTGTTGTGAGCCACCCTGAGTCGGATTCGCTTGATTGGGCAGCATAGAAATTTGAGCTATAAATAAATAGTGGCCTTACTGACTACATCTTTACTGAGGAACCCACGATTGATCGCATAGAAGAGTCTGCCAGAAGCTGCCACCCTCTGATTAATCTCAGGACTCACTTCTCCCCTTTCATTGACTATGGCACCAAGATATTTGAAGTCTTCTACCTGCTCTAGGACTTGCCCCTTCAGCTGGATGGTATGCTGCTTCTTGTTCCTAGAGATCACCATGGTCTTCACCTTTGCCATGTTAATGGACATCCCTCTTTTCTCCATCTCCCTGTTCCACAGGTTTAGATTGAACTGGAATTGGGAACTGGTCTTAGCAATGAGAGCTACATCATCGGCAAAGGCTATCTCAGACATTTGGACTGGCTTCATCTTCCAATATCCCAGGGTCATTTTCTTAGCACTTCGCTTTGTGCTCTTCATGATGTCATCCATGAGTAAGATAAAGAGGTAGGGTGAGAGACTTTCTCCTTGTTTTACTCCAGCACTGATTGTAAACTTGCTGGACTTTCCCCCTGCTGTCTGCACATAATTTCTGCAGTTTCTGTAGAAACTTTGTACAACCTGTATCAAGGACTTCTTGACTTCCCTTGCCTCTAACACCCTCCACAGTTCTTTCCACGGGACTAGGTCGAATGCCTTCTCCAGGTCAATGTATGCCAGGTGCACGTCCTTATTGTACTCAATAGTCTTCTCAGCCACTTGTCATAGAGCGAATATTATATCCTGTATGCTCCTATTTGGTCTAAATTTGCACTGAGGTTCCTCCAGTTGTCTTTCACATTGTGCTCATAGCTGTGTTTCTAGTATCCTGGAGTAAAGCTTGCCCAGGATGCTGAGAAGGGAGATCCCTCAGTGATTTTGGCACTCTCTATTGTCGCCCTTCTTAAAAATTGGCACAATTATAGCTACTTCCCAGTCCTTCGGGATGGTTTTTGTTTGCCATGCAAGCTGTAGGACTCGAAACAAAAGCCATTTTCCTCGGTCTCCCAGATATCTAATCATCTCAGCAGTGATCTTATCATGCCCCAGAGCTTTCCCCAGCTTCATCCTCCTGATGGCAAAATGCAGCTCAGCACTTGTAATCTGGTCTACCTCTTCCTCCTCCTTGTTCTCAGAATCTCCTTCATCTGTTGTTTGTGTGGGGTTCAAAAGTTCGGAGAAGTGTTCCTTCCAGTGTTCCATAATGTCAGTGCTTTGTATAAGGAGCCAGCCTTCCTTGTTCTTCAGGAATTTGATCGGGCATGGCTTCTCCTTCCGCATGTTCTTCACAACTTGGTAGAACAGCTTCTGGTTGTCTCCATAGTGAGCCTCAAGCTTTTGTCAAAAGTCCTCCCACGATCTGGCCTTAGCTTGTTTGACCACCTTCTTAACTTCATTCCTCTGTTGCTTGTATGAATCATAGTCAGCCTGGCTTTTAGCATTGAGGTACTTTGCCCAGAGCTGCTTCTTCTTGCCTACCACTGCCTGCACTTCATCCATCCACCACACTGTCCACTTTCTGTTTCCCCTTGATCTTGTTAGACCACAGGTGTCTTCAGTGGCCTGGAGCACAATAGTTTTGAAGCAGTGCCAGCAGTCCTCTAGTGTCTCCCAGTTAAGATCTTCATCTGATATATTTTGTTCAATCCTCTTCTAGAACTCACACCTTGTTTCTTCATTCTGCAGTTTATAGGACCTGATGTTACAGTCTTGCTGCCTTTTTTGTCCTTGTGTGCATCGGTGTCCTTGGTTTTGATCTGGCACTTTCTTCTTCATAACAAGAAGTCGGTGGTCACTTCCTATCTCATTGCCAAACATCACCCTGGCATCCAGAACGTATTGGAATGTTTCTCTGTGCACCAGAATGTAATCATTTCAGTTTGGTTCCTCCCTGGTGTAAAGATGGATCTTTGCAGGCGCACCACCCAAAGAAAGACTCAGACACCGGTATATGGATAAAGGCATTGGGCCACTTTTATTGAATAATGCCCTAGTCCGAATTATAACTTTCAATTGGTATATTCATCCAATTGTAATTCTTAAGGCAAGCAGGCCGCAGAAACACTGGTAAGGTTCCTCCCAAAAATGCCAATGATAATTGGCTACAATGTAACCATTTGTATCAATTTGTTTGTTGACACAAACAAATTGTTGACCGGAGTCAATAAACTATCTACTGACCCCACCCTATGACGTGTATCCGTCAAATCACGAGGTGATGCATGCTGTAAAACTCCTGCCATCACCCCTTGCCTGGTTCGTCGTTGACCGGCCAAAGCTATTACACCTGTACCTGTCTAAGTGTTGGCCAGTCAATTGCGAACCTGCCGGATACCTATGGGTCATCAATCTTTACCTTACCAGTGCTACCCGCCACACGGGGAGGCGTCTATGAAGACTCACCGCCCCCCCAGACCGTCAGCTCGGTCACCAGGCCTGCTTGCAAATCTTCCAGAAAGAGGTTCATACCTCTAGCCGACAGGTGGACCCTTGTCTGCCAAACCCTTGTCTGTCAAGAACCGGGCAACCGCCCTGTTCACCGAGCGGCGAGCGCGGTCAAGGGCACGGAGGTCAATACCTCCCCTGTATGTATGACGTGGCACGATGTCCGACCATAGCAGCCTCGTGGATGGCCACACATAATGCAAATAAGCGAGGTCACTGCAGATCGTGAATTTTAAGGAAAGGCCAGTGACCTGGACAAGGTCATTGCCCCCGAGGTGCAGTACAAGGACATCAGGTGGTTCAGCATCCCTGATGGAAAACAGGAATGGCAACAGTTCCCGCCATCTCATTCCGCGCTTACAGTACCAACGTATACGTGCGGTTGCACATAGTCCAAGCTGGGGTCCCCACTCTGTTGCCGCAGCATACTGAGCTGCCCAGTGCACGTAACTGTGTCCCACCAGCCATACTGCCACCGGTGTGCGGGGACACACAGGGTCTGTAAAAGAAGAAAAGAGAATAATGACTTAACTGGTACTCATGCCTGAAGTGGGCAAACATACAATGCAAAACGCATGGATCCCCATCTCCCCATCCGGCATATATCAGCCTCAGAGTACCCAAATGCAGCCGCAGTGGATGCAGCACCTATCCTAAATGAATGGGTGCCGTAACGAGCCCCGGGGAGGCCAACACTGGATAGTGCCATACTGGTCACCTTCAAAAATTGGAATTGAGTAAGGGGAGACCCATCCTGGTGGCAGAAAAACGGGCCAGGGTGCACGCCACGCACTGCCAAAAACTCATGTAGGCTACCAACCGGACAGATGTCTGCAATGGAACATCGTAGCAGTCTAACTCCACTGCCTACGCCATGCTGATCAACTTTTGAGGACCGTATCCTCAACTGAGCCCAATCATTAGTGACATAGACATCATCGAGTTCCAGTGCCCTACGAGTCGCATCCGCCTTAGACAGTAGTACCAACTCACTGATGCGGAGCGCTCCAAAGAAGGCCACCGTGGTAGCCACGTGAAAAAGAGCCACCTCATACCTATCATAACACAAGTTATGTCAGCCTCGTGCAAGGTGGGTCAGTACCTCTGGTGAAATTGGGTGGCGAGTGTCCGGGCGGCGGCCACGTTCCCGTGTCCACCCCTCCAAAACATGACGTATGCGGAAATCATTAACACAGTCAGCAAAACCCCGCACTTTGGCCATAAATGCCAGTGCCGACAGCCTGGATGCTATAGTACAAGGAGCCAAACCCTGACTGTGTAGATAAACCATAAATTGTAAAACCTGGTCCACTGGAATGGGCCACACTTTGGGCAACTGTAGTTGTACACAAAAGGTTCTAAATTGTATAAAAGCATGTTGATACGCCTTACGCGTGCGAGGTGCCAAAGACATGCCGATCGCCCGGTTCACCTCTCCTCACCAAATGTCCAAATCTCGGCTGGGAGTGGCGAGGGGAATTCCTCTGCTTCCGGAGCCAAGGCACGGAACCGGGGGATCTGCAGGCGGGATAAAGCATCAGCAATATCATTATTCATGCCTGGGACATGACTGGCCTTAAACAGCACATTTAGGCATAGGCTTAGTAACACAAATTGGCGAACCAACGCCATCACCCTAGGCAATTTAGATGTCTGAGCGTTGACAATGTGCACCACTGCCGCATTGTCACACCAAAAATGGACCACTGAGTTGGCCCACTCCTCGCCCCATAGCATCAAAGCTCCCAGGATTGGAAGGAACTCAAGAAAGGTAAGATCGTGGAGGCGATCCGTGCCCTGCCATGCAGGAGGCCATTGGCCATAAACCCACCTCCCTTCAAAATAAATCCCATATCCCAGGGAGCTGGAGGCATCCGCCTGTACTTGGAATCTAGGGGAAACCAAAAGGTCTGATCTCCAGAAAGAGACCCTGTTAAATTCCCGTAGGAATGTGAGCCAAACCAAAAGGTCAGCCCGCATGCCCCTGGTCAGACGGACCCTATGGTGGCGCTTTAACAGGCCAGACATGGTGTCACATAGGCACCGGGCAAATGCTCTGCCGGGTGTCACCACCCGGCAGGCAAAGTTAAGATGCCCATGAAGTACCTGAAGCTCACGAAGTGACACTTTACGTTTGGCCAGCAATGCCAAAATCATCACAGAGATCCGGGTTACCTTATCCATGGGTAACCGGGATGCCTGTGCGACCGTGTCAATTTCAATACCCAGAAATGTGAGCGTAGTAGATGGGCCCTCGGTCTTTTCGGGCACTAAAGGGACACCCAGTTCCCGCATTAGCGTCTGAAATGTAGTGAGGAGACGTGTGCACGTGTCCGAGCCCCGTTCACCCCTGAACAAAAAGTCATCGAGGTAATGAGCTACAGACCGAGACCCTGGCCTGCGTACATAGGCCCACTGAAGAAAAGTGCTAAAACGTTCGAATGCCGAACATGAAATAGAGCAGCCAAAAGGCATGGCCTTATCTGCATAGAACTTCCCTTGGAATCTAAAACCCAATAGCTCAAAGTCCCCAGGGTGCACTGGCAGCAATCGGAATGCCGATTTAATGTCACATTTTGCCAGGAGGGCACCGGGACCACAAGAGCGCACCATCCGTAGGGCCTGGTCAAACGACGTATACCTGACCGAACAAAGGTCATCAGGAATAGCATCATTGACAGAAGAACCCGACGGGTACGATAGATGGTGGATTAAACGAAATTCACCCGGGGTCTTTTTAGGTACTAGCCCTAGAGGGGAGACCTTCAGGTTAGGGAAAGGTGGTTCAGAAAAGGGGCCCGCTAACCTCCTGGCCTCCACTTCTTTGGCAATACTCAGGGCAGCTACCCCCTCCTTACCCTTCAGGGAAACTAAATTGGGGGCATCTTGGGGTCCCCGCACCCCTTCGAATGGGATACGAAAGCCCCACTGGAAACCCTCCAGGAGGTAGCTCGCGTCCTCCCTTCTTGGATAAGTTGAGAGCCATTGCTCCAACATATACACATTAACTGGGGAGGGGGGCTTTTGACTGGCTAGCTCAATCAGCGGAAGCCCTGCCCACCCCCTGTCCACACGGAGGCGGCGTGGGGGCCAGCGCAAGAGGGACACTCATGTTTGTACCGACACTGTCGCTTATTGCACACGCCATTAGCTGAGAAGCTCCAACACAGCAAGCGGGCTGGAACCCCCTGCCCCGCCAGCTGGCGGGGAGCCTGTGTTGGAGTGGCTCGCTGCACAGCATGGCCACAATGGTACCTATCCCCAGGCACCGGACGCGTGGGGGTCATGTACAAGAGCCACAATTTCTGGCAGGGCTCATCCCATCTCATCTCAGGGTGTAGTGCCACCCTCATTCTAAATTCCTCATCGTAAGCCAACCACGATGGGCCAGGGAAATCAACCATCGCCCTGCAAATATTGTCCAAGTATTGGACCATAGGAATGGCCAGATCAGGCTGGGCCCTAAGGTATACCGCCATATAAATAAGATATGCCGGCAACCAGTTGGCCCAGGTGCGCAGTGGCTTACGACGACGGGACAGCTCCTTGTCTCTGTCATCCTGTCCCTCTCTCTCTTCCTTAGTGGGCTCACGGTTCAATAGGAAGAATATATCCACATACTCCCCTCGCCAAATCTTATCCCTCGTGACCTGTGACAAATGATCACCCAGGGGCAAGGAGTAACCAGCGTCTGCAAAGCCGTCATTGGCACATTCTGTATAGAGGGCATACGCAGCGGGACCTGGACAGCCCCTGCAATGCTCGGCACTGCCCCAGGGGCGGACACCCCCGCCCTTAACGAGGGACCATTTTGAAACCATGGGGCACTGGGATAGGCTGGTAACTGATGCCCACTCGCCTCAACTTGACGAGGCCAGGGCCACTGAACCCCACCCTGTAAGTGGGCTGTGATGTAGGTGCACTAAATTGGACCTGATACTCACTAGGTGCACCCCCGTGAGCCGCCTCCACCGGGGGTTCTGGCCCAAGGTGGGCGTTGGAGCTCACGACCGGAATCGAGCTCTGGGACCACACCTGACTGCTCCCAGTCTGTACATCGGGACAAATGGGGAGCTGCGAGACACCAGCTGGTGCCGGCCGGATCGTCTCAAGCAGCTCGACCCGGCTGGCTGCCCGTTGAAGCGTTGCGGCCGGCAAGGTAGCTGGGGCCAACGAAGGGGCCCCAGTGGAAAGAGTAGCGCCCCCCTCCGCAGGAGGCTGTGCAATGCTCAAGGATGCTTCCAGCACTGCTAACCGTGCTAACAGAGCATCCACTGCCCCAGAGCCCCCAGCATAAGGCAGGCCGGATGGGCCGGATAGCCCACCAGGCAGTTGAGGAAAAGGTAACCCAAAAGGAGAGCCACGGCCAGAATAGGGCCATGCCCAAAACTCCAGCCCATGAGGGGCCGGAGGAGCAGCAGGTTGGATACCCACACCAGGCCCCCCCATGCCGCGCTGTCCCATGGCCGGTAACGGCCGGCCGAGGGCCAAAGCCCCATAGGGGCAGGCCTGTAGCTGCCCAGCTACCGAGCTGGAGCCCGGCTGCCAAGTGTCAACCTGAGTAGCCCCACTGGTACCAGTGGGCAAGGCTGGCACACTGCCCTGCCACGAGGGCGCAGCCCTGGTCCTCCGACCCAATGGCTGGCCCCCGTCCGGCGCAGGGCCGGTAAAAGTTCTCCCCCTCAGCCGCGGCTTCATCGCCGGGGCCTTCCGCTTGGGAGCCATGTCTCCCTAGGAAAAGAAAAGCAGGATCCCTATCCAGGGATCAAACTCCTAGCGCCTAAGCACCGCGGTAGCCAAGCAATCCAAGGTTCCGCGTGCGTTAATCCTCCTTTCCCAGCCGGGAAACGAACTGCAAGGGCTCAATAGCCGAAGACTAAGAGAAAAAACAGCGGCGGAGAAAACTTCTCCTCTCCGTCGCTATTCTAAAATGGCAGCTCGGCTGCCTCGTGGCCACCCCTTTTATAGAGGGGTGGCCACGCCCCCTAACTCACCTGGATGTCTGAGTCCAGGTGGGGGTGGGCCTGCAAAGAGCGCGGCAGCCATTTTGTCGCCACGCTTTCATTTTGTGAGGAAACGTGACATTTGTGATAGTGAAACTGTTTGTCACACACATCTCCAGGATTCGCTCACCGTTGTTGTTCAATATTTCCTCACCATGGCACCCAATGACTCGTCCCCAGTTTCCTGGCTCATTCCCATCTCATCTCAGGGTGTAGTGCCACCCTCATTCTAAATTCCTCATCGTAAGCCAACCACGATGGGCCAGGGAAATCAACCATCGCCCTGCAAATATTGTCCAAGTATTGGACCATAGGAATGGCCAGATCAGGCCGGGCCCTAAGGTATACCGCCATATAAATAAGATATGCCGGCAACCAGTTGGCCCAGGTGCGCGGTGGCTTACGACGACGGGACAGCTCCTTGTCTCTGTCATCCTGTCCCTCTCTCTCTTCCTTAGTGGGCTCACGGTTCAATAGGGAGAATATATCCACGTACTCCCCTCGCCAAATCTTATCCCTCGTGACCTGTGACAAATGATCACCCAGGGGCAAGGAGTAACCAGCGTCTGCAAAGCCGTCATTGGCACATTCTGTATAGAGGGCATACGCAGCGGGACCTGGACAGCCCCTGCAATGCTCGGCACTGCCCCAGGGGCGGACACCCCCGCCCTTAACGAGGGACCATTTTGAAACCATGGGGCACTGGGATAGGCTGGTAACTGATGCCCACTCGCCTCAACTTGACGAGGCCAGGGCCACTGAACCCCACCCTGTAAGTGGGCTGTGATGTAGGTGCACTAAATTGGACCTGATACTCACTAGGTGCACCCCCGTGAGCCGCCTCCACCGGGGGTTCTGGCCCAAGGTGGGCGTTGGAGCTCGCGACCGGAATCGAGCTCTGGGACCACACCTGACTGCTCCCAGTCTGTACATCGGGACAAATGGGGAGCTGCGAGACACCAGCTGGTGCCGGCCGGATCGTCTCAAGCAGCTCGACCCGGCTGGCTGCCCGTTGAAGCGTTGCGGCTGGCAAGGTAGCTGGGGCCAACGAAGGGGCCCCAGTGAAAAGAGTAGCGCCCCCCTCCGCAGGAGGCTGTGCAATGCTCAAGGATGCTTCCAGCACTGCTAACCGTGCTAACAGAGCATCCACTGCCCCAGAGCCCCCAGCATAAGGCAGGCCGGATGGGCCGGATAGCCCACCAGGCAGTTGAGGAAAAGGTAACCCAAAAGGAGAGCCACGGCCAGAATAGGGCCATGCCCAAAACTCCGGCCCATGAGGGGCCGGAGGAGCAGCAGGTTGGATACCCACACCAGGCCCCCCCATGCCGCGCTGTCCCATGGCCGGTAACGGCGGGCCGAGGGCCGAAGCCCCATAGGGGCCGGCCTGTAGCTGCCCAGCTACCGAGCTGGAGCCCGGCTGCCAAGTGTCAACCTGAGTAGCCCCACTGGTACCAGTGGGCAAGGCTGGCACACTGCCCTGCCACGAGGGCGCAGCCCTGGTCCTCCGACCCAATGGCTGGCCCCCGTCCGGCGCAGGGCCGGTAAAAGTTCTCCCCCTCAGCCGCGGCTTCATCGCCGGGGCCTTCCGCTTGGGAGCCATGTCTCCCTAGGAAAAGAAAAGCAGGATCCCTATCCAGGGATCGAACTCCTAGCGCCTAAGCACCGCGGTAGCCAAGCAATCCAAGGTTCCGCGTGCGTTAATCCTCCTTTCCCAGCCGGGAAACGAACTGCAAGGGCTCAATAGCCGAAGACTAAGAGAAAAAACAGCGGCGGAGAAAACTTCTCCTCTCCGTCGCTATTCTAAAATGGCAGCTCGGCTGCCTCGCGGCCTCGTGGCCACCCCTTTTATAGAGGGGTGGCCACGCCCCCTAACTCACCCGGATGTCTGAGTCCGGGTGGGGGTGGGCCTGCAAAGAGCGCGGCAGCCATTTTGTCGCCACGCTTTCATTTTGTGAGGAAACGTGACATTTGTGATAGTGAAACTGTTTGTCACACACATCTCCAGGATTCGCTCACCGTTGTTGTTCAATATTTCCTCACCATGGCATCCAATGACTCGTCCCCAGTTTCCTGGCTCATTCCCAACTCGGCCATTTAGATCTCCCAGAACAATGACCTCCCCTCCATAATCGTCTATGGTCTTCTGCAGGAGCTCAAAGAAAGCATTCTTGTCATCTGCATTCACATCCTCACTCAGGGCATAAGCGACAACTAATGACATAAGTTTATTCTCTTCCAGGATGTCTACTATCATAAGCCTCTCTGAGATGAACTGCCAGTCCCTGACATTCTCCACTTGATCTTCTCAGACAAGACATGCCACTCCTGCCTGGGCCTGGGTGATTTTAGCCATGCCGCTATAGAGCAGCATGAAGTTATACTCAAGGACCATACTTCCACAACCCTTCTTCTTGGTTTCTGTGATAGGCAAGAACTGGATTTGGGTCTTCTTGATCTCTCTGACCAATTCCACCTCTTTGCCTGCTAACCCTCTTACATTCCATGTTCCCATAAGTCATTATCCTTGTTGCTTGCCTGGTTGTCGTTGGTGAAATCCATCTGGTCCTTCTTTGTGTACTTCTTTTAATTGGTTTAATTTCGGGTGTGCAGGTGATTGGCCCTCAGCACCCTAGCACAGTGAGGGGGCTGCCTTCTTAGCATTTCTGTGCAGGTGTTGCTGCCTGATCTTCACATTTATTAGGGATATACTGTCCATACTCAGTCCCCAGCATAATTTAGCCACCGTCAAATGACAGTGCCCACCCCACCCCAGGATGAGGACCGGCCTACTGATATTTGCCTGGGTGCAAACAGTTACAGCTAAAGCCCCTGTTCGCCCCAGGCCGGGGGATAGGAAGAATTTATGCAGGCTTTTAATGCCCTGGTCCTCAATCTGGATGCCACCAGGAAAGAACTGGAGAAGTTCATGCCTCACATCAGAAGCTTCACCGACTCAACTGTCAGACAGCTGGCTTTGCAGTATCTGAATCGGTTTTAAAAAATTAAGGAAAGAGGCATTGCAATGAAGTTTGGCAGGTTTTCCACAGAAGAAGACAGATTATCGAAAAACAATATGGAGACCTTCTTGAATGAAACTAAAATGAACAATTTGTTTGCAAACAGATATCCCAAATAGAAAACAGACATCAATAAATTGAAAGCTGAGCATTTGTTTGGCCTGAAGACCACATCCCTGGTGGCATGTCTATTATCGAGCAAGGATCTTCTTTGAGCCTCAAAATAACAAAGGACTGAACTCTGAAAAAAGACAAGCAGAAGCTCCAGAAATATGCTGCCTTGTATGGCAGCAACTGAACAAAGATTTTGGAGCTGATGCGTTGAAGCAGCAGATCAGTTGAAAACAAATTTTCTAACCATAGATATGACCTGAAGTCTGGTCATTGGAGCAGTGCAAAACCCACAAAATTAATTGAAGCTGTCGCAGAGGTTCTGAGGTCTAAAGCAAAAAGCTCAAGCTCCACCTGGGACCAGGAGACTAGAGTTTAAACCCGCCTAGTTGAATATGAAATGCTCTACAAGGGCATTCCCTGGGTTCAAAATGAAGCAAAAGTGGGAACCAGACATTGGAAACAGTGCAGAAAGAAGTGGTGCTTTGGAATGAAGTTGAAGTGGACTGTGTCTTTGCTTTGGACTGCTGAATGGTAGAAGCGGCCTTGAGCATAATCCGTTGTTTATTTTTGTTTTGTGTTGTATTATGTTGTTGTTGTTGTTGTTGTTTAATTGTTTGTACACCACCCAAAGTGGGAAATATCCCAGATGGGTGGTATAAATATAATAAATAAATCTATATACAATCCTGGGGGCTAATTAGCCCATGTCCTAGCAAAATATCTCTTATTCAGCCATTCTTTCTCCTTTACATCCAAAAGGTCCTTATCTTTTACCTCAACCTCACTAAACACTTTTAAAACCCCTTTCTTTTTCAGCCAATGAAAAGTGGTCACCCAAAGGAGCCCCCTCATCGCACGACTATGCTGCCTAGCAGGAACTTGCTGATTTGATCAGAGAAACAGGAGGGGGCAACCTGTAGGGACCAAAAGACCCAGTGGCTCCCCACAGTTGGCTCTGTGGTCACTATAAATGAGACTGGGTTGGACACACAGAGTAACCAAAATAGAGTAACCACATGAGTAGAACCTGAACACACACACATCAGCACTGTGAATTCAACAGGCTAGCAATATTGGGAGTGCATAAAAAACCTATGGACTTGCTAATCCCATGTTGTTGAGCCTTGTCAGTATTTGAGTGTTGACCAACTCTCCTGTGACTGAAGGAGCCTCGCTGGAGGCCAGTATCCACTGGAACTGGCATTGTTGAACACACTTGTCTTGACTCCTGAGGAAAAATTGGATGGTCCAGCACCTGCTTCAAGGACATTCAAGTGACAGAAAATTGCATTAGCCACTTCTTGTAATTTAGCAATCTCAAACTGCCAGGTCTCTCTCTGAGTTCAGCCAAGTCTGCTTCCTGAATCTACACTGTGATAATACTCCAGTGCAATGAGGCACGCAAAAATAGTATAAAATTGGGCATCCCTTCATCATCAGAAGATGAGGACCGTGTGGGTGGGAAAACTCTAGTGACCTTCTCAATTAGCTGTTTGCTGCTAGGATGCCTTGCACTCTTATTTGGTGTCTTGATAAAACTGCTATTATATTGGGAACTGATGTAGAATGAATCTGGTTTAAGGTCAGGTACATAACCACTACTATCCAGCAAGAAACAATACCATTTTATTTGGATAAGTTGAAAATGTCTTCCATACTATACTCCCCTCATTGTATCAATTGATAATATACTTCAAGTTTATATTAATTTATTTTAATTAGGCATTTAAGATCAATTGGATTGCAATTATTTCTATTGATATTGGTATAATTATTATTGAATTATTACATTATATTATGTTTTATTTAAATTTGAATTATAATAATCAATTGAAAGTAAAATGTCTTGACAACCCAAAATGGTGGTCAGGGCCCAATTAGATGCCTAACTCACAATGTAATGGTTTACAGTGGGTGGGGGAGGAATAACAATTAGGACAATATTTTGGATTTAAAAAAAAAAAAGTAGGTGGGGAGAAATTGTCAGGATAGTGACTTGCATCTTCACGATGAAACTACTTAGTTGCTCACATGCGCAAACACCAGATTGGGTGGTGGGTAAGCTAAATATGGGACACAGGGAAACCCAGACATCACCCAGGCAATGCCTTGAAGAAAAACTGCAATTTTTGAATGTCCAACTCTCCAGCAAATCTCTGCCCTGTTAATTCATAAATAAATGAGCAGAAGCTAATTCTGGCTCACTGACAAGATGCTGAAGCAAGTTGCTCAGATCGTAAAAAAACAAGAATATAATCCCTGTCTATACTAATCAGAGCTTCAAAAGTTACTTTTTTGAACTGCAACAGAATTGCACAGGATTTTTGGAGCTAGGAAAAAAAAACCTTTTTAAAATTCAGATTTATTTCTACCCTAAAAACTTAATTCTGTAAACTACTTGCAGACCAGTGGGAGA
The DNA here is from genome assembly GCA_035047345.1 of Bradypodion ventrale. Classification (NCBI taxonomy): domain Eukaryota; kingdom Metazoa; phylum Chordata; class Lepidosauria; order Squamata; family Chamaeleonidae; genus Bradypodion; species Bradypodion ventrale. The sequence goes on from JAWDJE010000004.1 coordinate 285,609,052, forward strand.
TGAGGTTATAGCTTCCAGTTCAGAGCTGTGGATTTCTAACTATTTCTGGATTAGATATATACCATGCACAAATACTCTTCCTTTTATTACCCTTAGGCCAACTGGAGAACGCTTAAATCAAGTTTTGAAAAACATTTGCAGGGATTTGACCTCAAAGGAAAACCCTGGTAATAATTTGCTATACATATTTCTACAGAACTGTCAAGCAAGACAACAGGCCTGAAGCCAGATGTGCTTGGCAAAACTTTCCTGTGGAGATAACAGAGGGAAAATTAAATAGTGAAACTTGGTATTTTTAAAAGGCACAAATAATGCATCCCCAAAGTATCAGAACAATCTAGATAGTGCACAGATGTAGATCCAATAATATTGAACATCGATTACATGTGCAGTGTGAGATGTTACAGATGTTTTGGATAACATAAGAATATAAGGAAACATGAGACCTTCTGGAAAACACTAAAGGTCCCTGTAGTACAATATTCCACGGAGGCTAACCAGATGCCTCTGGGAAACCTGCAGGTTAGTCCTGAAAACAATAATCTACCTCCTGTTCCTTCTTCGTCACAATGGATATTCAAAAACAGCATCTTTGAAGTGGCAGTTCTGTTTCTAGAACTTGGAAGAAGAGAATAAGGATTTGTCATCATACCTGTCAAGCATGGCTCCAGAAAATACAGGAACTGCTCTGGCCTAGGCAACAACTCCTTTGTGCATGCGCAGAACCCCTTTGTGCATGCGCAGAACCCCTTTGCGCATGTACAGAACTGCCTCTGATGGGGGCACATGCACAGTAACCACTTTCTCCGCCATTCAAAATATGGGACAGCGGTGGGAAAGGGGAAGAATGAGTGCTGAAATACGGGAAATGCCAGCCAATCCAGGATACTTGACAGGTATGTTGGTCATCAGTTGTACTGGTTGGAAGATTCTGGATCCAGAGAGTAAAAAAACCCTGTTCCACAAAAACACCCCTGCCCTTGTTAAGTAATCCAAAGAGGAAACTACAAAAATACCTTGGATAATGCTAAAACTTGGTTCCACGAGTCTTAGAGTTATCTGATTTTTAACATTATTCAATACATTTATCACACAATGTTAAAAAAAGCCCGGTTCCCTTCTGAAAAGGAAAGGGAACCGGGGATCAATCCGCCTGCCTCTTTAGAAAGGATAGCGGGGATTCTATGTGTGGAATCCTTGCTGCCCTTTCCAAAGAGGCAGACAGATCGAGTCAAGCCCCAAAGTCGGCAGGACTGGTCTCCGCCTGGGAAGTGCCTTCCCAGATGGAAACCAGCCCTGCTGACTTTGGGGCTTGGCTCTCCAGCATGCGTTGCCTTCCCCGAAAGGAAGCCATCATTGGCACGCTCCGATTCCCAGATTCCTTTGGGGGAGACCATGCCCATGCCTTCCCCCAAAGGAAACTAGCAATCAGAACATGGGGTGACCAGTTTTCTTTGGGGGAATGCGTGCACGCAATTTCCCCCGAAAGAAACTGGCAATCTGACGCTCAGATCACTGGTTTCCTGTGTGGGAATACGTGTGCACTTGCTCTCTCCCAAAGGAAACCGGAGATTGGATGCTCTGATCCCCAGTTTCCTTTGGGGGTATGTGCACACACTCTCTCCCCCAAAGGAAACCGGGGATCGGATGCTCTGATCCCCGGTTTCCTTTGGGGGAAAGCACACGTGTGTGCTCGCCCACTTTCCCCCAAAGGAAACTGGCAATCAGAGCATCCGATCCCTGGTTTCCTTCAGGGGAAGGCGGACACTCTTCCTCCAAAAGAAGCCAGCGATCGGAGCGTCCGAACACCAGCTTCCTTTCGGGGAAGGGAGGCAAGCACCTGATGCCCAGTTCCCTTAACCGGGGATCAGACGCTTGGGTCTACGAAGGCCCCCTTGCAGGCTTTGGGACAGATAGCAACATCAGGGAATTTGAGGAAAACTTTTGCATCACACAACGTTAACTTAACATTGTGTGGTGCAAAAGTTTTACTCAAATTCCCCGACGTTATCCAATTTTAGTGTTAACCAGTGCATTTGTTAACCGGGGTACTATTGTACTTTAACTGGTTGAAACATCTGAGCATTATATTCTGGTTTTCCCACCCACTCTCCAAATAAAGACACAGGAGGCAGGTATGTGGTGAAAGGAACTGGGTCACATTTATTAACTGAAAACCCCTAACTTGCAGAAGGGCTGGTACTGGAGCCTTTTAGTGTTTGGGAATCAAGACAATGGAAACGGCTGTAAGCTAGCCTAGCCCATCTTTATTGCATGGAGTACAGTACGAACATGTGGTAATGGCGGACAAACAGCTCCTTTTATGCGGTGGCTATACAATTGAATATGGCTCTTCGACAGGCATTGGCTACTGTCCAAGTGACGTCATCCTTGGTCACGCCTTTCTTGTCCAGGTGAGGTGAGCGCGGGAATCTTTCCCGCGCAGCTGAAGGCATTTGAGGAATGTGTACCATGTAAGCTGGGCGCTCGCTACTGCCCCCGGTGGCCACTAGCTCGCGTCCTCATACAGAAGGTTACAGTGTTACATCCACCCATTCGTGTGGTTACAAATACATTCAATACACAACATCCCTCCCCCCTAAGATGGGACAAAGTCCCTCAACCAAACTGGTTTCCCGCATGTGCATTTTGAGCGTGTGGCCGTTATGCTTGACTCAGCCGTGCCCCCTCGTCTGTGTCCTCCTGGCTCTTGTCCTGCAATTGGAGAGGATGACTCGTTAGTGACTCGCTGTGGACTTGCAGCTTTGGAATGGGCAGGAGAAGGGGGGAAGGGTTTCTGATGCGGATGTGGGAAAACCGGGGGCTCTAGGGGCTAAGGAAAAACCCCACTCTTTGCTTGGACGGGTGGGGGAACACTCCGAAAAAAAACCCCAGTTTGGTAACTCAAAATCTAATTCGGGGGCAACAGGGGCAAACTCATTCCTCTCTTTCAAAGGACTGGGTAGAACTACAGGGGCAAACTCGTTCCTCTCTTTCAAAGGACTGGGTAGAACTGGTGTATCAAAAGAATACGGATTTGAGCCTGTGCTTCCCCCCCTTGTTTGGGACTGTTGCCCTTCGTTTTCTCCCCCTTGGGATAAGCGGGTGGAGGAGAACCCTAACGTTGAGTTTTGCTGCTGGACCCCTCTGTCCGGCCCCTCAATCACTCGATGCCTTAGTTGGTCAGCGTGCCTTCTCCAGAGGAGACCCGTGTTGGTCTCGACACAGTATGACACTGGTCCCGTTTGATTAATGACTACACCCAGCACCCAGGCTGGCCCTGTAGTAGCATAGTTTCTGCAATGTACAGGTTCACCTATCTGGAAGTTTTTTGTGGAGCTGTGCTCAATGTTTCTTCCCCTATCCTCCACCCTGGTGGGATCCAACCTGGTTAACAATGAGTGCAATTTCCTTTTCATGAGGAGTTCAGCGGGGGAGAATCCCGACGCCAATGGCGTCATCCGGTATGCCAACAGAAACTGGCAGAGCTGCCGGTCCAGATCCCCTGGTCCCATGCGCCGCAGCCCCTCTTTCATTGTGCGCACCAGGCGTTCCGCCTGGCCATTTGTTGCAGGGTGAAAGGGGGCTGAGGTAATGTGCCGAATGGCGTTGGACTCCAAGAACGCCTGGAACTCGGCTGACGTGAAGGAACTCGCATTGTCACTCACAATGACGTCAGGTATCCCGAAGGTACTTATCAGCCTGCGCAGTTGTTTTATGGTTGCAGCTGATGAGGTGTTGCGCATTGGAATTACCTCTAACCACTTGGAGTATGCATCCACCACCAGCAGAAAGAATGAACCCCTGAATGGCCCTGCGAAGTCTATGTGGAGGCGGGACCACGGCCCCCTAGCTGTGTCCCATTCTCTGTGTGGAAGGCGGGACTCCTCAGGTCGAGAGCTCTGGCAACTTTCGCAGGTGTTCACCATGTGTTCAATGTCTGCGTCTAGCTGTGGCCACCAGAAATAGCTTCGGGCCAGCGCCTTAGAGCGCACGATTCCTGGGTGGCTGACATGTAAAAGCCGTAGCACCCTTGCTCTTAATGCTTGTGGGACCACCACCCTCTCCCCCCACAAAAGACACCCCCTTTCTGTGGACAACTCAACCCTCTTCCTGAAAAACGCAGCAAACTCGTCTGTGGGGGGAGCCGTGGGCCACCCCTTCTGTACCCAGGATCTCACAAGGGCTAAAGTTTTATCCTTGGCCATGGCTGCAGCAATTTCCACGGGAAGTATGGGGGGTGCATCTAGGGCTTCTATGAGGAGGACTTGGCTGTCTTGCTCTACCTCGCACTTTGGGTCTCCCAGGTGGGGAAGAGGAGACCTTGAGAGTGCGTCCGCGTGGCTTATGTCTTTCCCGGGGTGGTACTCTAATGAACCCTTGTATGCATTGAGGAAAATAGCCCACCGAAGCATCCTGGGGGAGAGGATCTGTGGAGTGGGCTTGTCTGAGGTGAAAATACCCAATAGTGGCTTGTGGTTGGTTACAATGGTGAATGGACGACCATACAGAAAATCATGGAACTTCTTTGTGCCCGCCACAATAGCAAGGGCCTCCCTATCTGTTTGGGCGTAATTTCGTTCTGCCTTGGACAAAGATCTCGAATAGAAGGCAACTGGGGCTTCTCGCCCACCCTCTAACACGTGGCACAGGACCGCCCCCACCCCCACTGGTGAGGCGTCGCAGACCAAGACTACCAGCTTCTTTGGGTCGAAATGGGTTAGAATAGCCTCTGAGGAGAGGCTCGGGTCATGAGCTTCCTTTGGGTTTTCCCATCTCTCATCCCGCAGAGCATCCTGTCCCTCAGGGCCACGTCTAGAATTTCCCGCCATTCGCATGGGGTTGCCGCCAAACGGAGGGCCGCTGCATACTCGGATACGGACTCACCCGGCTTTTGGTCCCTCCTCGTGAACGCAGCCCTGGCAGAGAAGAAGGATACCTTGGGCTTGAAGTGGTTTCTCAGTGTCGCCAGTATTTCGGTTACCAAAACCTGTTCCACCTCTCGTGGTGCTACCAGGTCCATCAGCGCTTGCACTGCGTGGAAACCGAGCATCGTGATGAGAAGACCTCTCTTCTTTCCTGCGTCGGTGATGCCGGCATACGCTACCGTACTCTTGAAATGCATTTCGAACCAATCCCATCGCTCGGGATGGGTCACGTCAAACACTGATTGCTGTGAAGTTGTCTTGTCCCCGTGGGAATCCATTATCCCACCTTCGTCGCCAATTTAGTGTTTGGGAATCAAGACAATGGAAACGGCTGTAAGCTAGCCTAGCACATCTTTATTGCATGGAGTACAGTACGAACATGTGGTAATGGCGGACAAACAGCTCCTTTTATGCGGTGGCTATACAATTGAATATGGCTCTTCGACAGGCATTGGCTACTGTCCAAGTGACGTCATCCTTGGTCACGCCTTTCTTGTCCAGGTGAGGTGAGCGCGGGAATCTTTCCCGCGCAGCTGAAGGCATTTGAGGAATGTGTACCATGTGAGCTGGGCGCTCACTACTGCCCCCGGTGGCCACTAGCTCGCATCCTCATACAGAAGGTTACAGTGTTACATCCACCCATTCGTGTGGTTACAAATACATTCAATACACAACAAGCCTGGAGCAGGAGACTCATTGTCCCCTCTCCAGACAGATGGGCAAATCTCTTGCCCCTGGGTAGTGACGGCTACCTTTGACAGCTACTAATCAGGCCGGCTAAGTTGAGGAGGTATCCCTGCGGGTGTTTCCAACTCTATTTGTATGAATAGATGCTGGGCATACTGCAGAGATGGCTCATGGTGTCCCCTAAATCAGGGGTCCCCAACCTTTTTTGCACCCTGGATCAGTTTCATGCTAAACAACTTTTCCATGGACCAGTAATTGGAGTGGTAGGAGGAGCCTCACTGTGGCTCAAAAACAAGGAGGAGGGGCACAGACACCTGCCAGCCACACCATTCGACTTGGGCAGTGAAGTATCACACTGCACACACATGGAGGTTGGAGCCCTGCTGTAGTTAAACAATTGGGGGCGGGCAGCCACTTGCCTATCTGCTGGGTCTGAAGCCTGTGTTCTTGCTCCGTTTGCTGGGCACACCCGGTGGAGCACATTGAGGGCAGAAGGCTTCCATAGGGGCTCTCAGCACCACCCACCCCCATGGCCCAGTTCAGGACAGCCTGTGGCCCAGTACCGGTCCACAGCCCAATGGTTATGCTGTAAATAACCAACTCATTCACCAAAATCATGCCAGGCACCTAGGTTTCACCTCATCCAAAGACACCCTGAGGATTCACCATTACTACCCTAACCGAGCCTTACCCACCTAAATGTGACATATCTATTTGACTGGCCCCATTCAAAAAACATAATTATCCCAATGTCAGGATGGTATAGGTGAAGAACTACCCATCTTCCTTGCGGTTAATCTAGAAGATGGGATGAAAAAGTCCTATGTGTCCCCATAAGGCAACCAGAACATCCAAGACACAGGGAAGGCAGGAGGGTAATCGTGATCAGCAAAAAAGGCCTCAGCCAAGGCAGGGCAGGCAGATATGCCAGCCTCCAGGCTTCCAATCAGGGAGCCTTGTCTTCATTGACAGTAAGGGAATAAATTCCCTGCTTCAGCAAGGCTACATAGCAGCTGGCTGTACCGAGGATGCATTATCATGATTTGGTTTGATTATATTTTATATTTATTTTATATGATCTTCTTGATCAGTCCAGCCTATAGACACTTGTAAAAATCACATCACATCTATAAGGAAATGAAGCAAATGAAGTGCAAATGAAAATATCAATGCATCTTACAGGTAGTGTTTAGCAAGAGAGAATTGCCATGATGCATCTAAAATATAGGCCGAAGACGCCGACGCCGTGTGAATGCCATCCCTCCCCGCCCCTGCTACAGGGCGGGGAAGTTAAAAAGGGCTCTGAGGGCTGAGAGGGAGCCAAAGCTGCCACCGCCATGCAAATGCCATCCCTCCCCGCCTCCTGCCACCGGGCTGAGAGGTAGCTACTGGCCCCGCCTCCCTCCGGCTTGGCCTCACCTCAGCCCTCTTCCCCGGTCTGGCATTTGCCGCAGGGGAGAGCAAGCACCTGGGCTCCCGGCACGGCAAAGGACTTTTAAGTTGGCCGCTGTAGCTGCCTTGCCTCAGCCTGCTTCCCCAGTCCGGCGTTGGTTTGGGCTCCTTGTGGTTGAGCCTGCTCCTCCGCCCCCCCCTTTGATTATTGTATTTTTTTCCTGGTGTATAACTTTTGGTATTGCATTTTTGTATTGTTATATTGTATTTAATATGTTGTGATTGCCGCTCTGAGTCGGCCTTGTGCTGAGTAGGACAGGGTAAAAATTTGAAAATAAATAAATAAATAGTTAGAAAGAGGGCTCCCAAATATAAGTAAAGGCCTGTCTACTCTGACCTTCCTGGTGCAGACTGTGCGAGTTTCTGCTGGGCTGCTTTAGGATCAGGGAGGAACTAAATGATGTTTAGCTTGTTTCCTTGGTTTACACAGCTGCACTGTCATGGATCAGCCTACTGAAGCTAAAGCAGCCACTTTCCATGTGATCAGCTAGGCCAGTGATGGTGAACCTTGGCATTCCAGATGTTCTTTGACTACAATTCCCAGATGCTCAAATCCCTGTGAATCCACACAAATGGGTTTACTACATGTATGTGTATGCGCAGTAAACCCTGCTGGAGTGCCAGTTGTAACAGATCCCATTATTCATGAGTAGAACCAGTAATGCACTGAAGCTGGTCTTATCCTGTCTGACTGTACCAGTAGCAGAACTGGCTGGCCATGCCCACCTCCCTCCCACACCACGCCCACCTCCTCCTCCTCTCCCCGCACTCCGGACGTGACCAGGAGCCAGGAAGAAGAGGAGGATGAGGAAGAGCAGCTGTCGCCGGCGCTGCTGGAAGGTGGGCGGGGCAGTGGGCTAGGAGCCCTCCCCCTCCCAGCAGCACCGACAACATTTCCCATGTGCCTCGCCCAGCCAGGGCCGAGGGCGCGCTTTCACCTATGCACTTCCCACGCGCCTTCGACCATGGCTGGGCGAGGCACATGGGAAACATTGCCAGCACTGCTGGGAGGGGGATACCACCCAGCCCACTGCACCACCCACCTCCCAGCAGCGCCGGCAATGCTTCACATGTGCCTTGCCCAGGGCTGAAGGCACGCGGGAAGTGCGGGGGTGAGAGTGCACCTGGATGGTGAGGGGCTGACCTGCCAGCAGTGCCTGGCTGCTCTGGGACTCCTCCTCCTTGTCTCCAGGACAATGGGCAAAGTGGCAGTGGTGGTCGAGGCCTAGGTGCAACCGCAACCCATGCCTGATCATCATCCAGCCAAGCGGGCTGCATCAGGAGGCTGGGGCGGCTGCGCCAGGGTCTCCCACCTCTGCTAGGAGTGACACTCCCAGAGCAAGGTAGGTACCTGCCTGGCTTCTTTTCTTTTTTCTTTTTTTTCTGGGGGGGGGGGGGATGAGGCCATGCCCACAGTTAGTCACGCACACAGTTATACATGCCCACGGTGTGGTAGTAATTTGTTTTAGAACACATCACTCAGTAGAACCCCAGTCTACATATAGGTGGGCCTGCACCTGAACCCAGGATTTTAAGCTTGCCTTCTCACATCTCCTGATCTAAATCTAGGCTGTAAGTAAGGTAGCGCATAGCCAAGTAACCACTCCAGTCATCATCTTCTCTTTTAAAAGCATATTGTAGTCAAAGTAAGTTACAGAACAAAGTCTTAGAAAGCAAAGATTTCTTAGCTTCAAAAGTTCAGAAAGAAAGCACTTTAAAGCAAGGAAAGCCCAACTAATGGGGGAAGACCTGAAGGCCCCTCTTAGCTTAAAAGCCCCTACATGACTTACTCAGTGTTGAGCACCAGATGAAGAGAGCATTCTGCCCCCTCCCTTCCATTTTTATCTTTCCCCACTAGTTCTACCCTCTGGATGACTCCAGCCAACCACATGTCTGTCCAACTTTAAGTTTTGTTTCTTCCAAACCACAAGGCTAGCATGTTTTGAATTCCAATCCTTCTCTGGAATGCACCCTAAATTCTCCCCACCTTTGAAATCTCCATTACAGACATGCAGGCCCCATTTCCAACCCTGAGACCAGTAAACCCATTTGTGTGGACTCATAGAGACTTGGGCTTCTGGGAACTGAAGTCATGGAACAGCTGGAGTGCCATCACTGAGCTAGGCACTGACTCCAACAGCTACACTGCTGGTGCTAGGTAGCCCCCTTGGTGGCTGACAAGTTGTAGCTGCCTCTATCCACCTGATCTGCCAGAGTCCTCCTGCAGGTCAGCTGAGAAGCAACAGCTACAGCAGTAGTCTATTTTATCTTATTCTATTTTATCCTTATCTATTTTATACATAGCAGGGCAGTTGCCACACTGCATAATGGTAGGGTTGGTATTTAACTGTTAAGTATCTTCTGCTCTAAATGTTCAAGTTCTCTTTGATTAAAAAACATGTTAGGTTTTTTAAAATGAATGAATGAAATTAATGCTTATAGCTTCTTACTTACTTGAGATTTGCTTAGAGTGTCAGTGAACCTTCCTTATAACTTGTGTCTAATTTCAGGAATATGATCTCATTTACCTACACTTAGCAATAGCCAACAATGCTTCAGGTGAGATTTCTTTGCCATGCTTTGATTGCAGGAACCATTTTGATAATCTAGTTTACCCATTAAAATTCCAGCACTTCTTCCCTGGCTACCAGTGAGATACAGCAGAATAGTCACCAGCTTCCCTGGGGTATTTTTTTGAATTTGGCTTTGCAGCCACAGCTGGGTTCATAGGAACTGCCTGCAGAGTTGATAAGGAATCTGCTGATGAGCTGGCTTTTCTCTGAGTGCAATTTTCCCTGCGAATGGCTGCTGATTGAGAGACATTTCCTTTCCTTTCTGTTTTCAAGACAAAGGCCTTTTGCAAGTGTCTACTTAGATCTATGTTCCAGGCAATGTGTATTTAGGAAGAAAGCACATTCCCCTCCTAAGCAAACTCCTTTGATATTCAAATGACATTTCAGTTGCCCTCTCTAGCAACTCTTCTCCATATGATGGTTTCCTCCTCCTCTTGATACCACTAATGTAGTGACTTTGGTCCATTTCTTCCTCCACCAAATAGCCATATACACCTCCAGTGGAAAACATGGAGGCTTCACAAAAGCCTTCCAGGCCTCCAGAGAGGCCATTCTAGGTTGAAGACCAGAGCTTGGAAAGTGTTTTCTTTTCACTGAAGCTTCCAGAATCCCCAATTCAGCTTGGATAATGTACTGTACATGATTGTTGCAGTGGGAAAATAAGGAAGGGGTGTTGATGTTAAACGGTTAGCAGAGTGGTATGCAGTGGCCAGCAAGAGGTGCGCACCTGGCAAGGTGGTCCCTTGTGGAAAAAACAGGCAGACAGCTCTTGGTGCAAAAGAACAACTCAAATCAGGTTTACTCATGAACCAAAAGGTGCAAGTATATACACTGTAACACAAAACATATATGTCCTCTTGGGTTGCTCAGTTAACCTCACTGAGACAGTCCACTTGTGCTATACACAAGTCTGTACAGTTTGGTAGCAGTCCAGTCCAGCAAGCTGCAATTACAGACAATGCCAAAGTGTTCTACAGCCTCTGTCCTTCTTGGTGGAGGCTTACCCCAAGTAGTCCTTCTCTGTCCAGCAAGCACGGATGGAATATCAGGCAAACGCCATCATCAGGATCAATGCAAAGGTTTAGTCCTTGTAGCTGGGTCTGGAACATGCAGGAGTCTTCACCCAGACTGTCAGTAGATAAAGTTGAGTCAGGCAAGTTGAGCATTGGTGCTGGAGGTCTGCAATCCTGCTCTGACCTAAATACATTGACTCACAGAGCACACCAGGGAAAAATCCCAACACCTGTGTGCCCCTGCAGTAGGGCCTTAAAAGCATCACAGACACAATATGCCTTGCAATCAGTTAGGGTGTGAGGTGAAGACTTACATCCCTTAACAAGGGGAAGCTTTCTGTGCAACCTTTTCTCCATTCACTTATTCAATATATTTATTATCATCTATTATTATATATCACCTGTTGTACATTATATATGTTAGCTGGCTGGATAGCTCATTGGTTTAGGTATCTGGTTTGAGAAACAGCGGTTGGGAATTTAATTGCCCACTATGCTTCCAGGAGAAAAGCCAGCCTGTGTAGTCATGGGCAAGCTGCACAGGCTCAGGGCGCCCCAGAAGAAAGGGATGCTAAACCACTTCTGAGTATTCTTTACCTAGAAATTACTGCTGGAAACATGTTCCAATGAAGATTTAAGCCAAGAAAGTGGTTTCATTTTAGCAGTTCAAAGTCTGACCTAGACATGAAAGAGGAAGAACATTGAAATCCCTGGAAAGAGTTGCCATAAGTCAGAATCAACTTGAGTTGCTATTATTGTACAATTATGATAAATTATCATTCAATCTTTACCTATAAAATCAAGCATTAATCGTTGGAACTTCACATAGGATCCTAAGCCAGGCCCTACTAGCCCGCACTGACCATTCGTGGACACACCTGAACTGGGTCCGCAGGTCAACAAAGGTTTGAGAAAAGCGCCAGTGGGGCAAGAGCCCCACAAAAATGAAAAAAGGGAAACAACTTCATTTCCCAATGTTCTTTGCGCCGCGCCACAGCCAATCAGGCTGAGAGCTGCGAGCACAAAGAATGTTGAGAAGTGCGCCGCGGCCAATCAAAATCGAGCCGCAGAAAAAAATGCAGCACAAATACAAACCACAAACCCATAACTACAAGCCCCAGAGTCCTGCGCGCCTTGAGCACGCAGAACGCTGAGAAGCCTGCTGTGCGAAAAATAAAAATTAAAAACCCAGTGCCTCACAGCCACACAAAACAAACAAGCGGCCTCAAGCGCCACAGGGGTTCCTGCAGTCCGCCCAGCGAGGCCGGGCCACAGGAAGGAAAGCCCACCCCCACACACACACGCTGCCTAAAGTGGCGCTGGGATTCCCGTGGCCTGGCCAGTGAGGACATGCCGTGGGAAGGAAAGTGTTTCGCTTTCAACCTTGAAAGTGAACCCGTTTCCAGGGAAGTAAAGCCAGCGGACGGTGCTCTGCCCACTGACTTTACTTACCGAAAATGTTTCACTTTCTAGCAGGGGTCAAGGCACCAGTGCCTCCCCCCCCCCTTGAAAGAGAAACAAAAGTAAAAAACAAACACCAGAATAATTAAAATAAATAAACCATTAATTTAAAAAAACACAAACAAAAACATCCAAAATTAACCAAAACCAAAAATAACAAACAGAAAAAACACACATAAAGACACCAAAAAACAAAAACAAAACAAACCCACAAAAGAAATTAAACCAGACAACTTACCAACACACGTCCTCACTCCACGACATCCAGAAATGAAATGAGGAAAGAAAGAGACTACTTACCAGAAGAAGCGCCACCCAGAGGCCAGTAGAGAAAAAACAGTCAAAGTAAAAGAAACACTCAACAGCCCCACCCAGAGGCCACAAGAGAAAAAACAGTCAAAAACATAACATTACATCACACATTCACACAAATCACAAACAAATCACAAAATAATAAAATAAAAACATTTCTAAAATCCTATGTAGAGTTTTCACTCAAAAAAAACCCCCAAAACATCTAAACACAGTTTAAAAACATTGAATGTAAAAAAACATGTACTTTCACATTTTTAAAATTATCATCCAAGGTACAACTATTAAAAAAATTGACATACTAAAACATTATTTGGTAAAATAATATAATTGTACAAAATTATATCATCCTTTCCTCTTTTTTTAATCCACAAAAACAAACCCAAAAAAGCTGATCACAGTTTATAACAGCCCGTGTGTATAAATAAACATTTTAAAAATAACAATTACATACTAACCTCATTTGTACAAACATTAACAAAACAAAAACCTTCCAACACAATTTAAAACAGCCCGGCAATGCCAGGCAAACTCTGCTAGTATTTTTATATTAATAGTAAGATTTTGCAGCAGATATTAATAGTGTAGTATGGGCGGGCTGAGGAGGATGGTGGATGACAGGGGTGCCTGTAGGTCAATGGTATATAGGGTTGCAAAGGGTCGGAATCAACTGTGGGACTGAACAACAACAAATGAAATAACGTATTTGGGGACTGCAGTGGCTTAGTGATTAGGACACTGAACTTGGTGACTGGAAGGTTGTCAGGTCAGCAGTTTGAGACCTGAGTGCTGCATGATGGAGTGAGCTCCCGTCTCTGTCCCAGCTCCTACCAACCAAGAAGTTTGAAAGCAAGAAATTGCAAGTAGATAAATAGGTACACTTTGGAGGGAAGGTAAACAGTGTTCCGTGCACTCAGGTGTCTAGTCATTCCCGCCAAATGTCCACGGAAACGTCTTCTAATGCAGACAGTGCTGACTTTGGCTATAAACAGAGATGAGCACTAAAGCAGGTGAAGGCATCTGCTTGGGAATACCCTGAAGGAAATGGTGAGCCACTGTGTGAGACAGAATGCTGGACTGGATGGGCTGTGGCCTGTTCCAGCAAGGCTGTTCTTGTGTTCTTATGTTCTTATGTTAACCCTAGAGTAGGATATGACTGGCTTTCGAGCAATGGTGACTTTCACCTTTAGCTATGAATTGACATCAAAATGGGGAAAAATAAGTATTATCCTATGCAAATATGTGGCCAAAATCCTACGTCTTGCCACTTGATCACATTTAATAATCAGGTTGTACTATGATATTTTCATAGTACGACCTGATTATTAAATGTGATCTTTTGGGGCTGCAGTGGCTCAAGTGGCTAAGACACTAACTGGGAGGTGGGAGGTCAACTGTTCGATTCCCGAGTACTGCAGTAGATAAATAAGGACCACTTCAGTGGGAAGGTAACAGCGTTTCATGCACTCCAGTGTCTAGTCATGCCTGCCACATGACCATGGAAACATCTGCAGAAGCAGACAGCACTGCCTCTTCAACTTTGAAACAGAGATGAGCACTGAACCCTAGAGTCAGATATGACTGGCTTTCGAGCAAGGGAAACCTAACCTAACTATGAGCTTTTAGATTTTTTTAAACTGCATGTATTCCTATTTTACATGCAGAAAAAGGCCAATTAATGTTATTGATGAGCTAGAAATATAGGAGAGGTGATGACATTAGGGATTCCATATAAACATTCATAGTGGGTGATGTCTGTGTCTAGGAATTAATTTAGCAACTGAACTACTGAGGCTGAATATAATTGCAATCCGCTGTATCCTAACTTTTATGTAAATACACATGAAAGCATGAATTTGCCTTTTATAGTGATGTAGATAAGATATTTTGCCTTATATAGAATGTCTTGGGTGTTGTAAATTATATATTAGTGAACTGAGGAGTCTTTGAGTTTCAAGGTGGCTACTTTTTAGAATAAAATCTGTGGAAAGGTTTCCTTCAGATTTTTTCATGAGTTTTCCCATTCCACCCTCACCCTCCAATATATGTGGACAGATTTTTCAACAAAGTGAAGGAAATTCCAGTCCTGTGGGTAGATATCAATAGGCAAGTATTTATTTACTATCCTGTATGATTTTTTTTATCCTGCCTTTTCATTTTCATAAAAAAAAACCACCCACAAGACCATCTCCAAAGATAGGTATGATGTAAAATATTACAATATTTGCAGATCACTACACAAACTAAGTAAAAACAGTACTTTATTTATTTATTTTATTTTATAGATTTATATACCACCCTAATCCAGTGGACTCTGGGTGGTGTACATAGGCCAGAGAGCACCTCACTTAATAAAACCAGTGCAAAACAACAAAAATATTGTAAAACCATACTGTAGATAAAGTTCAGAAGCAGTAACAGAAAGAATAAACAACTACTGAAAGCATCAGTGCTAACAAGAATTCATATGAAATTATTTTAGCTTGACATCTAAAACTCATTGGAAATGGTATCTGATAAGGCAAATGGGGGATTTGGCCTCAGAAAAAGGCCTTTGTTCTCTGCTGAATTCAGAGCTTCTAAGCTTCCATTTCTGACAAAAGTGAGTGTTGGTTATCTGAAAATGGCCTCTTGCACCCTCTAAAGGTGAAAAATATTGTTACAGTTCTCCAAAAATTGGGGTGTGGGAGCAGGTGATGCTTACTCTCAGACTTCAGCAAAGTTTTTGACAAAATGACCCATATTATTCTTATTAGCAAGCTAGGTAGGTGTGAGCTAGCTAGAACAACCATTGGGTAGGGAAACAGTTGGTTGCATAGTTGTATTCAGAGAGTGCTTATCAATGGTGTCTTCTCTAACTGAGATGGGGTAACAAGCAGGGCCGCCATCAGAAATTTCTGGGCCTCATACTGAGCAATCCTATTGCCCCCCCCCACACACATACACACACACATAGTTATGGCCGCCGGTGGCAGGGCCCCTGTCAGCTCCGGGCCCTATATGGCAGTACTGGTAGTACTGCCCTGATGGCGGCCCTGGTAACAAGCAAAGTAACAAAAGGGTCGATCCTAGGCTTGAAAAATCCCCTCAAACACACAGTTACAAGATGGGGACGTGTGGTTTAGTAATACTATACGAAGGATATTGGAATTGTTGTAGGTCGCAATCTGAATGTGAGTGAACAGTGTGATGAGTCTGCCAAAAAAGCCAATGCTATTTTAGGCTGCATTAACAGAAGTATAGTCTCCAAATCCTGTGAAGTACTGGTTCTTCATGATCTAACACTGGTTGGGTCTGATCCTGAATACTGTGTCCAGTTGTGGACACTGCACTCTAAGATGGATGTCACCAATGTGGAAGACATTCAGAAGAGGGCTATAAGGATGATCTGGAACTGGAAACCAAGCTCTATAAGAAAGGAGTTTTTAAAACTGGGCACATTTAGCCTTGAGAAAAGAAACCTAAGGGCAGATACTTTGAAGATTATCATAAAGAGGAGGGACAGGATCTATTTCATTTCTGAATGCAGGGCACAAAATAATGGGCTCAATTTAAAAGAAGTCAGATTTCAGTTGAATATCACGAAAACATCTTAACTGTTAGAGCTGTACAACAAGGGAAGTGGTGAGTTCTCCAATGCTGGAGACATTGGACAACAACCTGCCGTTTTTATTTGGATTCCTGCATTGAGCTGGAGTTTGGACTTAATAGTTTTATAGGTCCCGTCTAACTATATTATTATATGATTCTACATTCACCTGAGACAAGCTTCACCTGTTTCAACAGTCCATCTCAGTTATTATCCATATAGTTTTACGATCTAAACATTTTTATGAACAGTGTAATAACAGAAGAGAAATCAGAACTTTTATCTCCACAGCTTGAATTTTTTTAACATTTTCAGGGATTTGAAACAATACCCAACAAATTTCTTCAGCCAAGTATACGTGAGAAATATACCCCCTAACTGTAATATCATGCCTATGATAAGCCAAAAAAATGTTGGCAAGTTAGCACAAAGGAATAATTTTATACCCATTTGGTGGCACTGGAAAAATATGAACCCATAACCTGGAAGAAAGAGTCTATGGTTTCCATGTATGGAGCTGTGTTATCCTATTGTGCTGCAGGAACATATGAGAATTTATGATAAATTTCAAAACAACCACGGCCTTTGAACTCCAGAGGCTGGCTTTGTACTTATTATGGGTTGTGGGAAATTTTGGGATTGTGACTGAAATAATCACAGAGAGGAAAAATACCCCACATGTGTCTCCTTCATTTACAACTGAAATGCAAATCTGAGCTTTCACTGCTGGCTGTATAAAAATAGCACACACAGATATTCCTTTATGCTCAGGACATAGCGTTCCATGTAATATTGCTTTTTCATGTCATTTTCGAGACAAAAAAGACAAAGGTGAGGTGGATCCCTAAAGCAACATAACCTAGCAAAGATATTCTTGAAACACAGAAAGGAGTGGTATAGGGTGTGTGTGTTTAAAAACTTGCGAATTGCTGCCAGGTTTTTTTAAAAAAATAAAAGCAGGAATGAAAGAAGATGGGTGGAGACAAAGGAATAAGAGGTCAGGCTTTTGTATTTTCTCAAAAGCTTACAAGGACAAAGAAGAAAATCCAAAATATTTGATAATTAAAAGAAGAGATATTTTCTTTGTGGTTTTTTTACACATTGAAATAGTTCTACCAATAAAGGACTGCAGCCTTTTGTTCAAACTGATATTATGTAGATTATTCCAGGACCGAATGTCCAACAGTCAAGCAAAGGAGGGGAAGAGAGATGAATGTTGTCATTTTGGCAGGCAGTATATGCATAACCCTATTTCACAGCAAGTACTTGCATGTAGATGGCCAAATACCACATGCTCGCTTTATGACTCGCCTTACAAAAATGCAAGAATTGGTTTCCTATTTTTTTTGCTCCGCATTCTCTGCATTGTTTCTCTCTCTTCCCCCCCTCCCCCTTTATTTCTTCTTTACAGGCCAGCTTATTTCTTCACCACTGTGAAATACCTTAAAAGGTAACATAGCATTCTGACTTGGGCAATAATTTATTACACCAGTTAATCTTATAAAATTGCCCTCCGGACGTAATAATTTGTTATTCTTTTATTAGGTCTTCTTCTGCATACTGTGTTTATCATAAAGATGTCACCGTTGAGATGCCTGGCAACCAGTGTAATTTTCTGGAGGTGTTTGCATACATTTTCCTGAGGGAGAGATCCGTTCAGTCCCTGCTTGGGAGAGCTGTCAGTGTATTCTGATGTATGAGGGATAAAAGGAGCCCCTGCTGCAGACTCCAATAAGCTGAAGTCACAGCCTGAAAGCAGTGACTTGGGCATCACTATCCAGAGTTAGGAAATGTGTCAATTATCAGATGGACTGCCTAAGGGGATAGCCTGTGTCTCGGTCATAAAACCATCAGGATTGAGGGTGGGCGGGGGGGACGTAGAGAGAATTGATGAGGAAGTAAGTTGAATTAATTGATAACAAGCAGGATTTCATGTGAAATATTCCATATAAGCAGCAGCCCAGCCTTCTCCCTGTCTCTCTCTTGGAGGCTTTATTTCAGGTGGTATTATATAAAAAGTGATTTTATGCATATTAGCATTCTCCTTTTTATCACTTGCTTCCCCTAGCCTCATGCTCTGTTGTGATGCAAGGCACAAACCATTCTTTGACACAGTCTTTAGTCACATGGTTGTTGGGCTAGCCAGGCAAAGAGTCCAAGTGCAAATGAAATCACACTAATACTTTACAGCTCTATGGCCATTATTGCTATTCTTAATATATGTTGCAACTGTTGGTGTGGGCAAATGCAGTGGGGACCACTTAAGCAAATAGCCCCAGGCCCAGTTCATAAAAGCTTTATATGCCATTTATGTAGGTTTCTGTGGAGTTTACTTAGAAAATGGAAAGAATGCATATTTTTAAGGCAGTCCCTGTGTTTCCTTCATCACATACATATGATTCCACTTTCTGCCTAACAGAAGCATAAGAGCTATCGAGACAGCTTTTATCAGTACAATATGGGTAGTAATAAAAATAATGCATTGTTATAATCTACAAAGAATTGTATCTAACTCTGTCATTGAACATAGAGTTACAATAGAATATGCATATTATAGGCTGAAGTCTTATACTGGCCTAGAAATAAATCCCATGGTGTTCAATTGTTCTTATATCTGAATAGATATGCCAGGGAATGCACTATAAAAACATACTGAATGTTTCTGATGTGCTTTCATAGACCCAACAATATAAGTAACTGGTAGGTTTGCATAAGTAAATTGTATTAAGCTCTTATTAAAGAAAATATTAAGTTATAATTTCAGTACAACCATTTCTTGATGTCTCTATTTAATAATTATGTCAGAAAAATCCTGCACATTTCACAAGATTGAGATTGCTAGACTATTCATGGAATCAGAATCTTCTATTCTCTCTTGTATTTTTACCATGTCTTTCTTTTGAAGAGCTCCAAAGGGTATACATGATTCCTTTCTTCCATTTTAGCCGTACAGTAATTATCGGAGATACATTAAGCTACCAGACAAAGAACTGAGTTAAAGAAGATCCAAAGAAATAGAAACCAAAGCTGGACTCAGTCAATGTCCAAAATCTTGTTGGTTTCTTCTTCAGGTGCCGTATATTGGCTATCATCATGGCGATAGTTTTCCTGTTCTTAACTCCTCAGAACAGTTCTTCCAAAGACATTCCACACCATTCTCTCAGGTTCTTCAGCCACAAAGTCCATCTACATCCAGGTCCTCTCTTCCCAGGGATCTTTCCTTGCAAAGTGTGTTGGAGTATTCTATACTTTATGTTGTTTCTCATATGGCCAAAGTATTGGAGCTTTCTTTGCTTAATGGTCTTAAAGAGTTCTTGTTCTTTATCCATTCAGTCACATGGTGAACCCATGATATCCTTAGCAGCCACATGTAGATCCACATTTCAAAAGCTTCAATCCTCTTTTCAGATGCTTTAGTTAATGTCCAATCTTCGACTCCATATAGCAGGGGTTCTCAACCTTTTGAAGCTAGGGGCCAGGTCACATTCCCTCAGAGAACTTTGGTGGCCAGATGGCCATTTTGCCTTTCCTCCACCACATGGCACTTCCTGGTGTGGTGGAGGTGGTGGTGGGTCACATGAAATGGCACCACGGGCTGCATCCAGCTCATGGGCCACAGGTTGAGAATCCCTGCCATATAGCAACACAGGGAATAGGTAACATCTCAGTATTCAGATCTTTTTGCTTACTGTAGTAAATCACACTAGAGCAGGCCCATCAATTCAATGCAGATTTAGTGAGTCAACTCCTCCATAATTTCCCTGGTTCAAGTTGGCTTACTCTAATTTATTATGCTAAGCAACAGGATTCAGCCAATGAGTTACATAATTGATTCCATCATGGAATATGATAGCTGTACTGCCACAGCATTTGTACATTTCACCAGATTATCTCTGCACCTGTAGAGCACCAGTTAGTAGTTGCATGCCTCACTTCTATCCATGAACATATGAAAGCTTATGATTTTGTCTATTGTCTCATGCTACCTCTTCTCTGCAACAATGTCCAGTAGGGGGTCATATGTACATTGAAATAGGTTTCAGCTGGCTGAGGAATCACACACACAAACATCTGGTGCATATGTGATTCTTTGCAGGCGCACCCCCCCAAAGAAAGACTCAGACACCGGTATATGGATAAAGACAACGGGCCACTTTTATTGAATAATGCCCTAGTCCGAATTATAACTTTCTGCAGGCTGTTAAGCTCCTGCCATCACCCCTTGCCTGGTTCGTCGTTGACCGGCCAAAGCTATTACCCCTGTACCTGTCTAAGTGTTGGCCAGTCAATTGCGAACCTGCCGGATACCTCTGGGTCATAAATCTTTACCTTACCAGTGCTACCCGCCAAAGTGACCAAAGTCAACTAACCCCTTTACTCAAACACTAGCAACAGTGTGGGATGGGCAAAAAAGCCAGAACCAAGATGCCAATTGTAGGTTCGGGCCAAAAATTCCCACCCGGCCCTGAAGCGACCAAAAATTCACACTGTTCACTAGGGAGGGGGTGGAGGGGAAAACTTCTCCTCTCCGTCGCCATTCTAAAATGGCAGCTCGGCTGCCTCGTGGCCACCCCTTTTATAGAGGGGTGGCCACGCCCCCTAACTCACCCAGATGTCTGAGTGGGGGGGACCGCAAAGAGTACGGCAGCCATTTTGTCACCGCACTTTCATTGCAGGCGCACCCCTCCAAAGAAAGACTCAGACACCGGTATATGGATAAAGGCATCGGGCCACTTTTATTGAATAATGCCCTAGTCTGAATTATAACTTTCAATTGGTGTAATCATCCAATTGTAATTCTTTAAGACAAGCAGGCCGCAGTAACACTGGTAAGGTTCCACCCAAAATGCCAATGGCAATGGCAATTGGCTACATGTAACTATTTGTATCAATTTGTTTGTTGACACAAACAAATTGTTGACCGGAGTCAATAAACTATCTACTGACCCCACCCTATGACGTGTATCTGTTAAGCTCCTGCCATCACCCCTTGCCTGGTTCGTCATTGACCGGCCAAAGCTATTACCCTGTACCTGTCTAAGTGTTGGCCAGTCAATTGCGAACCTGCCTGATACCTCTGGGTCATAAATCTTTACCTTACCAGTGCTACCCGCCACACGGGGAGGCGTCCATGATGACTCACCGCCCCCCCCCCCCGACCGTCAGCTCGGTCGCCAGGCCTGCTTGCATCACACCCAGAAAGAGGTACATACCTCCAGCCGACAGGTGGACCCCTTCTCCTGCCTACCAGCAAAAAAATTTGTAAGCCTATCTGCAGGTGTCCAATGGCTGTCTCCCAGCCATGCTCAGCAAGGGACCGAGCAACAGCCCTGTCCACTGACTGCCGGAACAGTCCGAACCACGGAGATCCACGTCTCCCCTAAATTGGTGTCTCGGCACGATGTTAGACCATAGCGACCGTGTGTAAGCCATACATGATATAAAACGCCAGGTCACTGCCCCTCAACAGTTTAGGAATAGCAGTGATCTGTATAAGATCATTGCCGCCGAGGTGCCTAATAAGAACATCGGGCGGTCCAGCATCCCTGACGGACATCAGGAATGGCCACAGTTCCCGCACCCTTGTGCTGCGCATACCATACCATCGCATACGTGCGGATGCACACAGCCCAAGTCGGGGTCCACTCTATGTCGCCGCAGCATATACTGCTGCCCAGTGTACATAGCTGCGGCCCACCAGCCCCACTGCCACCGGTGTGCAGAGACACACAGGATTTGTAAAAGAGGAGACGAGGTGAAGGACATAACTAGGTACTCATACAGTGAGGGGACGTACATATAAGAAATTACGCATACACATATATCCGCCTCCGAGTACCCCAAACGTAGCCGCGATCAACGCGATGCCTATCCTAAATAAATGGGTGCCAAAACGGGCCCCACACCGCAAAGCGCGGCACCGGTCACCCTCAGTAACTTTACTTTGGTAAGGGCAGAAAAACAGGCTGGGGCGCGCAGCAGGCACTGCCGAAAATTCATGTAGGGCACCAACTGGACAGATGTCTCCAATTCTCCAATGAAATTTTGTAGCAGTCTAACTCCACAGCCTGTGCCGTGCTTAACTACCTTTGAGGACCGTATCCCCAATTGAGCCCACTCATGTGTGACATAGACATCGTCGAGTTCCAGTGCCCTACGAGACACATCCGCCTTACACAGCTGGTACCAACTCTGGCACCCACTCACTGATGCGGAGCGCTCCAAAAAGGCTACCGTGGTAGCTGCGTGACCAAGAGCCACTTCACACCTATCCGAACATAAGTCATGCCAGCCTCGTGCAAGGTGGGTCAGAAACTCTAGCGAACTGGGGTGACATGTGTCCGGGCGAAGGAAGTAACACGACGCATGCAGAAGTAACTCACGCAGTCATTGAAACACCCCCCCCCCCCACGTTGGCCATAAATGCCAGTGCCGAAAGCCAGAAGGCTATAGTACGAGGGGCCAAGCCCCGACTGCGAAGATAAACATGCATTGTAAAACACTTGAGGTAACTGTAGTTACTCGCAAAAAGTTCTAAATCGCATGAAAGCATGTTGATACGCCTTATGCGTGCGAGATGCCAATGACATGCCTGGTTCACCTCTCCTCGCCAAATGTCCAAATATCGGCCGGGAGTGGCGAGTGGAATTCCTCTGCTTCCGGAGCA
Source organism: Bradypodion ventrale (assembly GCA_035047345.1). Taxonomy (NCBI): domain Eukaryota; kingdom Metazoa; phylum Chordata; class Lepidosauria; order Squamata; family Chamaeleonidae; genus Bradypodion; species Bradypodion ventrale. The sequence goes on from JAWDJE010000004.1 coordinate 285,631,734, forward strand.
AGGCACGGAACCGGGGGATCTGCAGGCAGGATAAAGCAGCAGCAATATCGTTATTAATACCTGGAACATGTCTGGCCCTGAACAGCACATTTAGGCGTAGGCTTCTCAAAAAGACTTGACAAACCAATGCCATGACCCTGGGGGATTTGCACGTCTGGGTGTTGACAATGTGCACCACTGCCGCATTGTCACACCAAAAATGGACCACTGAGTTGGCCCACTCGTCACCCCATAGCATCAGTGCTCCCCAATTTGGGAAGAAATTCAAGGAAGGTAAGATCGCGGAGGCGATCCATGCCCCGCAATGCATGAAGCCCTCAGTCGTAAGTCCCCCTACCCTCAGAGAAAACCCCCATAAACCAGGGAGCCGGAGGCATCCGACCGTACTTGAAATCTAGGGCAGACCATAAGGTCTGATCTCCAGGAAGAGACCCCGTTAAAACCCAGGAGGAATTTGAGCCAGACCGCAAGGTCCATCCGTATGCTCCTGATCAGCAGGACCCTGTGGTGACGTTTAACAGGCCAGCCATGGCATCACACAGGCGCCTGGCCAATGCTCTGCCGGGTGTAACCACCCTGCAGGCAAAGTTAAGGTGGCCATGAAGTAGCTGCAGCTCACGAGGGGACACTTCATGTTCGGCAATCAATGCCAAAATCGCCGCAGAGATCCGAGCCACCTTATCCATGGGTAACCCGGATGTCTGTGCGACAGAGTCAATTCCAATGCCTATAAATGTGAGCTTAATAGCTGGGCCCTTCGTCTATTCAGGCGCTAAGGGGACACCCAGTTCCCACATGAGTGTCTGAAATGTAGTGAGGAGACGCGTGCACGTGTCCAAGCCATGTTCACCCCCAAACCAAAAGTCATCGAGGTAATGGGCTAGAGACCGGGACCCCGACCTGCGAGCAAAGGCCCACTGAATGAAAGTACCAAATCGTTCGAATGCCGAACATGTAATAGAGGAGTCAAAAAGCATGGCCTTATCTAAGTAAAATTCCCCTTGGAACCTGAAAACCAATAGCTCAAAATCCCCTGGGTGCACTGGCAATAATCGGAAAGCCGAGTGCATATCAGACTGTGCCATGAAAGCACCGGGACCGCATGAGCGTACCACCCTTAGGGGCTGAACAAACGACGTTTACCTGACTCCAAAAGGTCATCAGGAATGGCATCCCTGACCGAAGAACACGCAGGGTAAGCTAAATGGAGTATTAGACGACATTCACCCTGGTTCTACTTCGGTACTTAGCCCCATAGGGGAGACCTTCAATTTAGGAAAGGTGGTTCCAAGAAGGGGCCCACTACTCTCATAGCCTCAACTCCCTTAGCTGTGCTCAGTGCAGCAACCTCCTCGTTACCTTTCAAGGGAACTAAATTAGTAGCATCTTGGGGCCCCTAACACCTCCGAATGGAATACAAAAGCCCCATTGGAAACCCTCCAGCAGGTACCTTCCATCATCCCTTCTTGGATAAGCTGAGTGCCATCGCTCCAGCATGAGTACACTAATTGGGGAGGGGGGCTTTGACATGGCTAGTTCCGTCAGACAGAGCTCTGATCACCCCCTGTGCACCCCTACCTCTGCCCTGTAACCCAGCAACCCGCGGGCACGCGGAGGCGGCGTAGGGGCCAGCGCAAAAGGGGACACTCATGTCGTTAACGACACTGGCGCTTAGTACACACGTCGCTAGCTGAACAGGTCAGGCTGGAACCCCCTGCCCCACCAGTTAGCGTGGGGCCTGTGTTGCATCAGCCCGCTGCCCAGCATGACCACAATGGTACCTATCACCAGGCGCCAGTCACGTGGGAGTCATGTACAAGAGCAACAATTGCTGACAGGGCTCATCCCACCTCATCTCAGGATGTAGGGCCACCCTCATCCAAATTCCTCATCATAAGCCAACTACGATGGGCCCATGAAATCAGCCATCGCCCTGTAAATATTATCAAGGGATTGAACCATCGGGATGGCCCATTCAGGCCGGGCCCTGAGGCATACCACCATATATATAAGGTATGCCGACAACCAGTTGGCCCAGGTGCGTGGTGGCTTACGACGACGGGACAGCTCTTTGTCTCTGTCATCCTGTCCCTCTCTCTCTACCTCAGTGGGCTCACGGTTCAATAGGGAGAATATATCCACGTACTCCCCTCCAGATCTTATCCCTCGTGACCTGTGACAAATGACCACCCAGGGGCAAGGAATAACCAGCCGTCGGCAAAGCCATCGTCGGCACATTCTGTATAGAGGGCATACGCAGCGGGACCTGGACAGCTCCTGCAATGCTCGGCACTGCCCCAGGGGCGGACACCCCCGCCCATAACGAGGGACCATTTAGAAACCATGGGATACTGGGATAGGATGTTAACTGATGCCCGCTCGCATCACTTGACAAGGCCAGGGCCACTGAACCCCACCAATGTAAGTGGGCTGTGGTGTTGGTGCACTTAAATTGAACCTGATACTCACTAGGTGCACCCCCGTGAGCCGCCCCCACCTTGGGTTCCGGCCCATGGCGGGCGTCGGAGCTCGCGGCCGGAATTGAGCTCTGGGATCACCCCCGACTGCTCCCAGCCTGGACATCAGGTCGTACGGGGAGCTGCGAGACACCAGCTGGGGCCGGCCGGACCGTCTCAAGCAGCTCGACTCGGTTGGCTGCCCGCTGAAGCATAGCGGCTGGCAAGGTAGCCGGGTCGACGAAGGGGCCCCTGTTGAAGAAAGAGTAGCACCCCCCTCTAAAGGAGGCTGTGCAATGCCCAAGGATCCTTCCAGCACTGCTATCCATGCTAACAGAGCATCCACTGCCCCAGAGCCCCCAGTACAAAGCGGGCCGGCCACGCCCCCTAACTCACCCGGATGTCTGAGTCCGGGTGGCGGGGGCGCAAAGAGCGCGGTGGCCATTTTGCTTTCATTGCATAAGCCATTTACCTCCACCTTGTGACTTGAAACCCTGAGATGTGCTTCTCCCTTGCCTAAGTCAGATCCTCTTTTGGGAGGTGGGTTTGCAAAGAAGAAACCAAGAGAGAGAGAGAGAGAGCTGGTATGTACAATCCTTCGACAATCTTTCATTCACCCCACCTCCCATAAGTGCTTCTTCAGTTGCAACATGGATCATTTCTAGAATATTGTGGATGCCCACCACCAGAAATTAATGCAAAACAATGGTTAGAATTCTGTTATATATTTATGCTGGTACAACTCTATTGATGGGGTACCCAGAAAGAGCCTCCTCCAAGATTGTGGTAATTTTGAGCCACAATTGAGTGTACCCTGGGCAATGTCCACCTTGTGCTGGCTAACCTTTCTCACACTATGTCAGGTGAAAGGAACTACAGAATGAATTTATACAGGGTAGTGAAATTATACAGGGTAGTGAAAACTGTGAGAAATTGTGAGGAGCTCCAGAGGGATCTCTTCACACTGGGGGAGTGGGCAAAACAGTGGCAAATGAGCTTCAACATTAGTAAGTGCAGAGTGATGCATGTTGGGGCAAAGAACCCCAATTACATTTATAAACTGATGGGGTCTGAACTCTCTGCGACAAACCAGGAAAGGGACCTTGGTGTCCTGGTGGAAAACTCAATGAAGGTGTCAACCCAGTGTGCCTCAGCAGTGAAAAAAGCAAACTCAATGCTTTTTGGTGCACTTTGAATGCTTCTACCAAAATAAGTCAACATTCAGATATCGTTAAAATAATGAAAAAAATTATGCTTTTCACACGGAAGTTCACTACCTGATTTAGTACTTTAGCTGAAAATCTGAAGTCTTATTTTTATCTTCTATCATTTCAACAAACACCCCATCTATAAAGCAACTGAGAACAGTAAGAAACTACAGTAGTTGGAAATGCTACTGAAGGTCTTTAAATTGTCCTCAGAAGAAGGACAGGCTACTTTAATAAATGGTCCCTAATTCTTACAGGAGGGACTACGGTGGCTTAGTGGTTAAGGCGCTGAACTTGATTACTGGAAGGTCAGCAGGTCAGCAGTTTGAAACCTGAGTGCTATGTGACGGAGTGATCTCCCATCTCTGTCCCAGCTCCTGCCAACCTAGCAGTTTGAAAGCAAGAAATTGCAAGTAGATAAATAGGTACCACTTTGGTGGAAAGGTAACAGCATTCCATGCACTCTAGTGTCTACTCATGTCTGCCACATGATCACAGAAATGTTTGCAGATGCAGACAGAGCTGATGCTTTGGCTATAAACTGAGATGAATATTGAACCCTAGAATCGGATATGACTAGTTTTCGAGCAAGGGCGAGTTTTACCTTTACCTTACCTTTACTTCTTACAGGACAGAAATGATAAACTATTGGACAGGCAGACAGACAAATAGATAAGTCTCTTATTGAATGAAATAAAGCAAAAGTGTAGCATTTAGTGTTAAAATAGTTGGACAAACAATCATTTCTTACTCCCATGAGAAAGTATGTTAGAATGCATTCACAGTTGGAGCCTTCTAATCTTTTTACCTAAAATGATGCAAGGATATAGCTGTCTAATCTAGAGGAACATAATGCTCACATAAGCCAATCTGGCCACAGTTTGCTAAGAAAATGTTTACCTTTCTTTATGTTTACATTATTCTTAAACAAAGAATTTGGTGTAAATTGCATGGCTGCAATATAATAACTGGTAAATATGGTTGCTATTTTGTAAAATATTGCTGTCATTTTCTTTGACTCAAAACTTGCAGGAATTCTTTGAATTTTCTATCAGGGACTAAATTTATAATGGGAAATGATGTTTGATGGTGTTTAAATGCAAAGTGTGTCACTTTATAAAGCATAGGACTCTTTTAAGTTTCTCTCTTTTTAAAAAAAAACTTCTTGACATGTGTCACAATTTGGAATTCTGCTCTCATGGGATAAATGCCAGATTACATGGTGTAGTATTTTTATCCTCTGTACTTTCACTGTAGAAGCATACAACATCAAAGAAGAGGCAGATCACTCACATCAGCAGAAAATGGAATAGGACTATAATATGCTTGCTTTGATCTTTCCTTCTAATAATTATCTTGGCTACATGCATACATTGGAAGGAAGATTTGAATTAATAAAGCCAAGAGACCCTGGAAAATGTAAGAAGGATCTTTGAATACTAACATGGACTATCTTTAACAAGATAAACTGCAATTGAGCTTACAAAGTTGTGGATTGCTCTTTTAAAGGCAATAATCCTGACATGTTATTCCTCCAAAAACGTGTTGGCATTTTGTTCAGTAAATGTGATCTATGCACAAAGGCCACTATTGCTTCATGTTCACTTGTGGTATATAAGGACATTTACGTACAATTGATTATAATTTAATTGTGAAAATTAAATAGAAACTCCAAGTCCAGAGACAGTCTATCTCAGAATAGCTGATACCAGACTTCACAGAAGCTCCTGGATGATCACAGTAAAAAGCAGGAAAACGGATTAGAATTGTTTGATCAAGCAAGCCTCTTAGAATATTTTATGCACATTTTCAAATACAGTTCTTTTTAAAAATTACACCTATATTTTAAAACGAGGTTGTTTATACATTCTGATATTCAAACTTATAGTGGTACTACCCAAAGAAAGATATTGCTGTTGATATGAAAATTAAGCAAGATGAATCACATCTGTGTAAGATTTACATGTAAGGAAAGAGTATATCACATTCTGAGCTGATTTGTTTTTGGTTGGCGGTTTGTGGTTTCTGTGGGACAAGGGAAGGATTGTTCTTGTTTTGGGTCTTTCATCACTTGTTGCTGTATTGCATTGTTCGCGAATCAAATCTTTATAACTTATGCATGTCAAAATAAAAATACAGACAATGAACATGCTTGAAGGCATCACATGATCAATGTTCATTGTCGTTTTTAGAAAAAGTAGGATAGAGTAGGATAGAGTAGTTACTATGAACATCTACTAGCCTTTTGTTTCTTAGCTGACAAGACCAATTGTAGCACAGAAAATGCTAGAAATCTAAACATTCTTCATTGATAAACTGAAGACACAGCCATAATAAGGTACCTCAGAATGCTGTATATAAGAAAAATGTGTAATCCAGTGGCCAGGCTGACTTGGAAGACAGCATGAATTAAAGAAATACCTCCTCTTAATACAATGAATGCAAGTCTCCAAAAATTGTTTGAACAGGCCCTCCCTATCAAAACAGCAGAGGCTGCTGTTTTCTTTAGTATCCCAGCCAAAGGTTAAGAAAAGCTCTTTTAATATGAGGTTACCAGGGCACGAATGTAACAGACCAACATGTGCAAAGAAAGAGCTTTGAAGAAATGCTCTCCGCATTGACAAAAAGCACACTCACTTTAATCTTCTGAACCTACCTGTCAGTGGACAGGGAGTTGTGAGAGAGAAAGGTTTGAATCAGAGCGATGGCTAGCAACCGCTTTGTTAAGTACTCTGCACTTGTAATTGAAGCAAAAGATAGAACTTAACCCTCCATGCATTCCAGTGTTTGACCAGACAGAGGAGCAAAAAAAAGGGAGTATTTCTGAGCAGGTGTACTAGCAGCAGCTGAAATCCTCTAACAAAGAGCTCATGTTGTACTAAAAGTCTAATATTTACAGAGACATAAAAAATGTGCCTTGGCGATCCTAATTGGCCTGCTGCCCTGGGTCTCAAATACTCTCAGTAGCTCACAGCCTTGCCAACCCAAATTCAGAACTCTGGAGGGATTTTTTCCCCTGACTAGCCAAGTTCCTTATAGCTTTAAGTGAAGAAAAGTCGGGTCACTGGAGTTCAAAGTCAGTAGCCGGGAGATTTTTGTACATAAGCAAAAGAAGAAAAATAAAAATAAGAATATTCCCAGTGGTGGTTGCAAGTTCACTTTTTCTGCTAACCCAGGGGTGCCCAAATATTTCAAGCCATGGGTCAATCACATTGTTCAGCAGGCTGGTCATGTGGTTCAGCGGGCCGGTCACGTGGTTCCTCCCACTGGAAGCAGAAGTAAAATGCGCCTTGCTATCTGTTTTGCAACAGGATGAGATAGATTTTAAGCTGCCATTTTCTCTGCTTAAACCAGGGGTCCCGAAACTACAGCCTGTGGGCCAGATCCGGCCTCTGACAACAATTTATCTGGTCCATGCCACCCTTGTTGCTCCCAAAAGCGGAAGTAAAATGCACCTGTATGGAAGAACCACTGTATGGGTGCATTTTACTTCTGCTTCTGGGAGCAACGAGGGTTGTGCAGGCCAGATGAATTGGTGTCAGAGGCTGGATCTGGCCCACAGGCCATAGTTTGGGCACCACTGTGCTAACCCATATCCACCAGCAAAATATGTAGTCAAAAATCCCTAGTAATTTCAACAGACATTGGATTAGAGAGTATTAGTGTTGGAGGGTGATTTAGGAAGCAGTGTATCTTTGTTACTGTGAATAAGGCTGGGAAGGAGGTAATTCATCTTAAATGAATCTTTTCTTAAAATGGCCTAGTGGTGTTTTAAGTTCTGATTTTTTTTTTTTTACAGCTCCCCTGAGTGACCGTTGCTACCATTAGCTGATAGTAATATAAGACAGTCAAACTGGTTGTGGAACAGGCAAAGTTTCCACTTGCTTTCAGGCAAATTTCTGTCACATAAAAAAAATACATCTGGAATTATCCTGAGGATGTAAAACAAGTCTCTTTTTAATACATCCAAAAAATATGGCTCTGATTAGAACTACATGTTAGACAACAGTCAGAGACACAAACTAATCTTATGTATTAGGTAACTCTGGAATATATTCCAGAGGTTCATTTGTGTTAAAACACAGTCATAACTAGTTGAGATTGCTGCGGGCTGGCTGACCTAATACTAAGCCAGCTGAGGTTGTCCTGAATTCAAGATGTCTCAACTTAGCGATGTTGAAATTTACTTAAAACTACACTGACCCTCCTATGCGGTTTTGCTGACATCGTGGCTGAGAGGTTTTGGATCTGGAACCATGCTACTCCTTTTCTTCTCTACCTGCACCCACAGGATTTGGTTTTTTTTTCTTCACCAGACTGATCTCTACCAACCTAGACACTATTCTTGGAGAACCACTTCTATTAGCATATCTGAGATCAGTCAGTACCAGGGCAGTTATGCTGTCACAAGTGCAGTTGTGCAGGAACAACAGACTTTTGGCACATTCCATGCTCACTACAGCTGGCATACTTCTGAGTTTGAATTGCACTGCTAATCTACAGGGGAAAAAACTATGATGAGTTTATTGGCACCTTAGAACCTAACAGGCTTTGTTTGACATGGGTTGCAAACTTTTTAAAAACACGTGTTAGAGTTCTGCCTCATTTGAAGCAATTATATACATGCTGGCATTGATGAGAATAGAGAACTAAAACTGCCTCTATTTTAAGAGTAGCATATCAATAGTCTAATCTACCATGAATGTGTATGTTGTTGTTATGTGCTGTCAAATCACTTACAGTTTATGGTGATCCTATGAAATAGTGGCCGCCAAAAGATCCCTATCTCTAACCGTCCCACAAGTCCTGAAAATTCTAGGCTGTGCCTTCCTCTATTGAGTCAATCTGCCTTAATTTTCAGTCTTTTCCCTACTTCATTAAACTTTTCTTATCTTTTCCAGTGAATGTTGCCTTCTCCTGATGTTTTGAATTTACCTACTCCCCTTCTAATGCAGTCAAAGTTGGCAACATTGACTACATCCTGAGGTTTCAAATTTCACAGATTGGCCATGGATTGTGTCCAAATACATTTTCTTTTAGACTTTCAGTGAAATGACATCATTAGATCCAACCTTAGATCTCTAAGAATCACGTTGCTTACTTTCAGACACCTGCCCCCCCCCCTCAACTTCTGAGACTATTGCCTTCTTGTTTAATAAGATATCAGCCCATTCCTTAAATTAAGAATGACTTCCTTTTAGGGCCATGATGCCGAGCCTTGGCACTCCAGCTGTTCTTTGACTTCAATTCCCAGAAGCCATCACCCTGTGAATCCACACGAATGGGTTTACTGCGCATACACTGGGACTTGGGTTTCTAGGAATTGAAGTTCAAGAACAGCTGGAGTGTCAAGGTTCACCATTACTCTTCTGGGGCAGGCATTCGCAACCTACAGCCTGAAGGCCAGACCTGGCCCCCAATGCCAATTCATCCAGCCCGATACACCCTCGCCACTCCTGGAAGCGGAAATAAAACACATTTTGTGCATGCATGGCACACATTTTACTTTGGCTTCTGGGTGGGAGAAGCCACGTGACCGACCTGGTCAACTGCCCAGGAGATGTGGTCAGGCCCACAGCCTGAAAACATTGAGAATCACTGTCCTAGGGGATCATTTTCACTCAGAATGCCACTCTTCTTCCCTGAGTCTTTTCGTCTTCACAGCAAAGAGGATGTTACCTTGAGATGAGATGCCACTTTCACCCCTTGAGACCATGTACTTCAACACATCAGCCTCTCTCAGACTTCCTAAATCGGGTTTTCTAAATCTTTGTCTTCAGATGTGGGGAAATCTGTTCCTCAGGTCTTAGAAACTATTCCACCAAGCACTATTATTCTGTCTGGTAGGAAGAATAATAGAACTACAGTTGGCATGGATCCCAGGATCACTTGCTGTTTAAAACCCTCCAATGAAAGAAACTGGAACCTCCTATATTTTAATTTGAATTCCTTTTCTTATATTTCTGTTTTCTTATAATTCTAATCCTGCCTCTGGAGCATCAGGAAACAAGGTAGCTGCAATGAAAGCGCGGCACCAAAATGGCCGCCACGCTCTTTGCAGGCCCCCCCCCCCACCCGGACTCAGACATCCGGGTGAGTTAGGGGGCGTGGCCACCCCTCTATAAAAGGGGTGGCCACGAGGCAGCCAAGCTGCCATTTTAAAATAGCGACGGAGAGGAGAAGTTTTCTCCGTCACTGTTCCTTCGATTCTTCGGCTCTTCAGCCCTTACTCTTTCCCGGCTGGGAAGGAAGGATCTTGCACAGAGCCTTTGGCTTGCTGGCTGCTCTGTGTTTTTGGCGTTAGGCTGATCCCTGGAAAGGGATCCTGCTCTTTCTCTCAGATATGCCTCCCAAACGGAAGGCCCCGGCGTCGAAACCACGGCCAAAGGGGAGGACTTTTGCGGGCCGTGCGCAGGGCGGGGGGCAGCCCTCAGGTCGGAGGACCAGGGCTGCGCCCCCGTGGCAGGGCACTACCCCAACTTTACCCACCGATACCAGTGGGGCGATGCAGGCTTGTGCTTGGCCCTCGGCTGGCCAGCTTCCGGCTGGCCCTTCAGGGGCTTCGGCCCTCGGCCCGCAGTTGCCGGCCATGGGTCAGGACAGTGGGGGAGGGCCTGGTGCGAGTGCACAGCACATTCCCCCTCCGGCCCCTCATGGGCCAGAGTTTTGGGCATGGCCCTATTCGGGCCAGGGCTCTCACTTTGGGGTTCCTGGTCAAGCGCCTAGTGGGCCATCTGGCCCAACCGGCCCACTTTATACTGGGGGATCTGTGGCAGTAGATGCATTGCTAACGCGTCTAGCTGTGCTGGAGGCATCCTTGGGGATTGCACACAACCCCATGGGGGGGTCCTTCTCTCTCTGCTGGGGGCCCTTCGTGTCCACCGGCTACCTCGACGGCTGCCACACTGCAACAGGCGGCCATCCGGGTTGAGCTGCTTGAGATGCTCCGGCCTGTGCCTGCCGGTGTCTCGCAGCTCCCTGTTCGTCCAGAGCTACAGCCGGGGAGTGGTCAGGTGTGGCCCCAGAGCTTGATTCCGGTCGCGAGCTCTGACGCCCGCTGTGGGCCGGAACCGCCAGTGGGGGCAGCTCACAGGGGTGCACCTAGTGAGTATCAGGTTCAAGTTAATGCACCCACATCACAGTCCACTTCCAGTGGTGGAGTTCAGTGGCCATGGCCTCGTCAAGTAGAGGCAGGTGGGCATCAGTTGCCAGTCTATCCCAGTGCCCCTTGGATAGTGCCATACCGGTCACCTTCCAAAATTGAAATTTAGTAAGGGGAGACCCATCTTGGTGGCAGAAAAATGGGCCAGGGTGCGTGCCACGCACTGCCAAGAACTCCTGTAGGGCACCAACCGGTGCCAGGTCACGAGGGAAAAGATTTGGCGGGGGGAGTACGTGGATATATTCTCCCTATTGAACCGTGAGCCTACCAAGGAGGAGAGAGAGGGACAGGACGACAGAGACAAAGAACTGTCCCGCCGTTGTAAGCCACCACGCACCTGGGCCAACTGGCTGCCCGCATATCTTATTTATATGGTGGTGTACCTTAGGAGACGCGTGCACGTGTCCAAGCCCCGTTCACCCCCGAACAAAAAGTTCGGTGCATGGCATGGCCACAATGGTACCTATCCCCAGGCGCCGGACGCGTGGGGGTCATATACAAAAGCCACAATTTCTGACAGGGCTCATCCCATCTCATCTCCAGGTGCAAGGGCACCCTCATTCTAAATTCCTCATCGTAAGCCAACCACGATGGGCCAGGAAAATCCACCATCGCCCTGTAAACATTGTCCAAATATTGGACCGTAGGAATGGCCAGGTCAGGCCGGGCCCTAAATTTCAATTTTGGAAGGTGACCGGTATGGCACTATCCAGTGTTGGCCTCCCAGGGGCTCGTTACGGCACCCATTCGTTTAGGATAGGTGCTGCTTCAACTGCGGCTGCATTTGGGTACTCTGAGGCTGATATACGCCGTATGGGAAGATGGGGATCTATGCGTTTTGCATTGTATGTTCGCCCTCTTCAGGTATGAGTACCAGTTAAGTCACTGTTCTCTCTTTTTTCTCTTACAGACCCTGTGTGTCCCCGCACACCGGTGGCAGTATGGCTGGTGGGCCACAGTTACGTGCACTGGGCAGCGCAGTATGCTGCGGCGACAGAGTGGGGACCCCAGCTTGGACTGCGTGCATCCGCATGCATACGTTGGTACGGTAAGCGTGGAATGAGATGGTGGGAACTGTTGCCATTCCTTTTTTCCATCAGGGATGCTGAACCGCCTGATGTCCTTGTACTGCACCTCGGGAGCAATGACCTCGCCCAGGTCACTGGCCTTTCTTTAAAATTCACGATTTGCAGTGACCTAGCTTATTTGCATTATGTGTGGCCGTCCACAAGGCTGCTATGGTCGGACATCATACCACGTCACGCTTACAGGGGAGGTATTGACCTCCGTGCCCTTGACCGCGCTCGCCGCTCGGTGAACAGGGCAGTTGCCCGGTTCTTGGCAGACAAGGGTTTGGGGATGGTCATCCGACACCCCACCATTAGCTTACAAAATTATGATCTTTATGCAGGGGATGGGGTCCACCTGTCGGCTAGAGGTATGAACCTCTTTTTGGAAGATTTGCAAGCAGGCCTGTTGACCGAGCTGACGGTCTGGGGGGGGGGGGGGCGGTGAGTCTTCATTGAAGCCTTCCCGTGTGGCGGGTAGCACTGGTAAGGTAAAGATTTATGACCCATAGGTATCCGGCAGGTTCGCAATTGACTGGCCAACACTTAGACAGGTACAGGTGTAATAACGTTGACCGGTCAACGACGAACCAGGCAAGAGGTGATGGCAGGAGCTTTTCAGCATGCATCACCCCGTGATTTGACGGATACACGTCAGAGGGTGGGGTCAGTAGATAGTTATTGACTACGGTCAACAATTTGTTTGTGTCAACAAACAAATTGATACAAATGGATACATTGTAGCCAATTGCCATTTGCAATTTTGGGAGGAACCTTACCAGTGTTACTGCGGCCTGCTTGCCTTAAGAATTATAATTGGATGAGTACCAATTGAAAGTTATAATTCGGACTAGGGCATTTTTCAATAAAAGTGGCCCAATGCCTTTATCCATATACCGGTGTCTGAGTCTTTCTTTGGGGGGGTGCGCCTGCAAAGTCATAATATACATTGGTTTGGCCTTCTTGCCCTATCGATAAAGTCATATGGATCTTTCATTTACCTCTCTGCTTAACATGAAGCTCTCTCACAGGCTGAGACACTTGATAAGCTCAGGCTCTCTCAGAAGCTTATAGAATGGACAACCTTGTAAGTGCATCCTACTATTTATAGCATTGGCCAGCCTCTCCCAATTTTTTATGCAATTAGGAGAGCATTATTCTGGGGACAAAGGAACTCCAAACAAACAAACAAAGCAGGGACATGTACATCTCACACAATTCATTGCACTGGAGTCCAGTAAGTAAAAATCTAGGTCAATTGAGACCCCTGGGAATGGGTCTTATTGTCAGGGGAGAGGACAGTAGGTGAGGATTAGGGAGAGGATGTAATCAGAGCTACTCCAGGAATGCAAGTTGGTGGTCATCGTTACATCATCCTATTCCTCAGATTGTTTTTGAACCACAACCTCGGCCCAGGGTAACAGATGGGTCCTTTGTAAAATGCTCACCCTTGTCTAGTCTTTATCTCTTTTAATCTCTGTTCATATTCTTGCATTAAATTTAGACATAAGTGGCATGATGTATTGGGCCTCTATTTCTTAGAGTTAAACACTGCCTTTTTAATGTTCATCTCTGACTGAAGATATATGACAAAATGACATAATAATTTTCCCATTTCTTCTTGTTCATAAAACATTGACAATATGATTTTTACCTTCCCTTTTGATCTCAATTAAATGAAATGTGCAGATACAATTAATGTGCTCTTGCAATTCAGTCTCTCTTTAGAGGTTTCTCTTGTCTCTGATTAACAGCATTTCCTACCTATTCAGAGACATCCAAGCCCCCCACCCGAACTCCTCTTCAGAAAGTTTCATTATGCCTGCCAGCTATAAATACAATTGTGAACCAATACCATTTTAATTGTTTCACTAATAACTTGTTTTAAATGATTCAACAGTCATCAGGGTAGATAAGTGCTCTTGTACCCTGCAGGCTTACGGGGCTGATGGTATGAGGCCATGGAACAGAGTGCTGTATCAGAACAATGAAACTGTATGCGCAGGATAATGACCAAGCACTTACATTGCTGTGAAGATAAACCGAAACAGCAGATTTTTTAAAAAAAATATGTAATATTTCAACCATGTCTCTCTTCTATTCCAGTTGTCAGGCTTTGAACATTAAAATACATGTATTCTCTGTATTGCATTATTACAACCACCAGAATCCTCTTTCCACAAGAATGGTAAAGGATGGACTTAATGAGCTTTACAAATGCTCTTGTTAATTAATCAAAATTGTTACTTTCCTATTTAATCGGGGGAGGCTTATAAATTAGGTTTAATTATACTCAATAATTGCAAATCATGGCTCATGTGCAACACCCTTGCATTCTTTTGTCTTCTTTCTTCTCTGTTTCCCCCCCCCCCAATAGCAGATCAACAATTGGAACCCTTGCTTATTTATGTAGACAAATTTAATAAGCAAACAGCCCTCTTATGTTAATGGTTTACTGGCATCCATGGGTTTGGCAGGAGAAATGTGCTGGGGGAGGGTTTGCTAATGGCAGCACATAATCACATTAATTAAAATATAACGGCCATTTAAAGATTTGTAGTGTGGAATTAGAGCATGTTGGGAGCTGAGAAAATCAGGCTAGAGTGCATATTAGCACCATTACTCTATGCTCCCTGCACAGCAGTCAATAACCTCATGTGTCATAAATGTAATTGATGAGCACTGTTTTTGTTGAAATATATGTTTTTAGACCTCTGATTAGAATGTAAAGTTTTGCAATATCTGCTTCAGAATGTTAGGAATACATTTACTAAAAAAAAAAAAATGAAGAGCAGTGATTTGGTTTTAACAAATCCCCCAACAATGAATTTTTTATCACTTGGTTTTCCTGCACTCAAACCAAGTACCGCTTCCTTTTGAAGAAGCTGGATGCTTTATTGCAAAATGGAAGTGATATGTGTGCCATCAATTCTACCCTCTTAGTTGCTTCCATAATCCAGCATAATTTGTATTAGGTTACTAATAAAATACAAGCCTTAATTTGATCCCCTTCATTCTAGGAATATTGGTGGAAAAGTTAATGGCACTGGAGTCAGTTGCAAGGCTCTTTATCCATCTCTGTAAAAAAAAAAACTATATAATGAGAACCCATTTCAATGATAACCCATTTTTACTCACAGCAGATTACCAGCCTATTTTCTTAGGATTCATTACATACTAGGGCCATGATGGCAAACCTTGGCACTCCAGATGTTCTTGGACTTCAATTCCCAGAAGCCCATGCACCCTGTGAATCCACACGAATGGGTTTACTGTGATTCATCCAGCACGCGCCGCCCTCATTGCTCCTGGAAGTAGAAGTAAAACACGCCCATTTTGGATGAATTGATTTACTAAACCCTAATTGATTGAATGGGCCTAATCTAGTGCAATTTACTACACTAAGCAACAGGATTTTGGCCATAATTTGACCCTAAAATACTATGAAAGTGGCAAGAATAACAGCAATAAAGAAGTTGATGATGACGTAAGTCAAATAATGGATAAAAATGTTCTGATAAAGCAATGTGACATGTAAGTCTTTCACCTAATTCCTTTTTATGTCGGTTAAATTAGGTAGATATTTCTTAAGCATTTCTAAATAAAGAGAAGTTATTTGTCATGGTTCTTCTCCAAGTGTATTATCAGAGTTCAAAAATCTCAGACAGAAATATGTGATAACACACTGATTAGTACAAAGAAATCCTGAAGACCTTTCCTTTTAAAAAAAAAAAGGAGAGAGAGAGATAAATTAATAATGAGCAAGAATTTTTTTAACTGAAAAGCCATTGACTGTGTCAGAGGGAATGTTTAAAGGATGTTACATTTTTAAAAAGTAGTATTGTGTTAAATTAGATTACGTTGTATTTTGATTGCATATGCTTAGGTTTTGAGTACTATAAATTCTTATGTCTTTGTTTCACATTCCAAAAGCCCACACACACCACCCATTAGCAGATGCTTAGCATCTCAATAGCTTGCCAAGTGCCCAAGGACACAGTGATCAGAATCTAAGGAGATAGGTTATCTCTCAGAGATGGAACCCAAGATAAGAACATCTGCCTAGATGCAGGTGTCTCAGAATCTGTTAAATGCAGGTGTTTTGAAAATCTAAACAACCATGGTTTTGGAGTACTTCCACATTTCAAGGGTGGGTGCTGAGGGGGCAAAATCATATAAAAAGACCAGGTTTTGGGACCTCAGCACCGGTTTTTCCTGATGCTAGGGGAAACTCCGTCACTTTTCTCTCAAGATGCCTTGAATGCTGCGGACACAACCTCTGAGTCCATGGGGGTACAGATTCCCACTTTAGATCAGGTTTTTATTTATAAAATGCTGATTTTTATTCTTTACTTTTGTATCCAGTATCTTACTCAGTGTAGACTAGAAGATATTTTAGATGAATTATTCCACATACTCTGTTTGCTTATTTTGCAACAATAGTTTTATATGAGGGTCTTTCTTTGGGATTCATTTCTAGCAAAACATTTGATTTTCTACTCAATACCTTTCCTCGAACTCCTATCTTTCATTTGTTGCCTAAAGTACATAAGGTAACTTCATCTACTACTTTAGTCCCAGGATGCCCTATTATCACCGCCACTAATGCCCCCCCTTGAACCGGTCTCTAAGTTTTTAGACTCCTTCCTTAATCCGATTGCTCAAGATACCCCTTCCGTTGTTCGTGATTCATCAGACTTTATCAATCAAATTGAGGGCTTTCAAGTCCCTGATAATGCCTGTTTGGTTACATTAGATGTAACTTCTCTCTACACCAATATTCCTTTAGATGATGTTCGCTTTATTATTGAAGATATTTTAATTTCTAGGAATATTGTTTCTCCTCCAGTACATTATTTGCTTGATCTTTTGGATTTGGTTTTTGAGAATAATTTTTTTTCATTTTATGAATCAGTTTTATATTCAGGTTAAAGGAGTGGCCATGTGGAGTTCAGACGCGCCCGCAGTAGCAAATATCTATATGAATAATTTTGAAAAGAAAACCATTTATGACTCACAGATTAATCCGTTTTTTGATCATATTTTATTATATCGCAGATACATTGATGATTTATTTTTACTTTTTGATTTTCTGGATGTGGTTCCTGTGTTTGTCCTGTGGCTCAACTCTAAAGATCCTAACCTACAATTTACTTATCAAAGTGATGTGTCTTCTATTCCTTTTTTGGATCTTACCATTTTTATAAAGCAGAATAAGTTACAGATAAAATTGTTTTCCAAACCTACTGACCGTAATTCATATTTACATTTTTCCTCATTTCATCCACATCACTTGAAAGCGAATATTCCTTTTAGTCTTCTTACCAGGATTAAACGTAATTCTTCCACTATTAAGGATTTTAAATTCTCAGCTGATAAGGTTTGTAATCAGTTAACGCAGAGAGGTTACCCTATTAAGGTTATTGATGACTCATTATGCAGGGTTAACTCAGTTTCTAGAGCTTCGTTACTTGTGCATAAAGACAAGTCACCCGATCATACCAAAGAGTTTTGTTCTTTACAATATACTCCTCTAGCCAACAGAATTAAGAAGATTATATTTCGACATTGGGACCTAGTATCTAACATTCCGGGGTGCCAGTCCGTACCCAACATAGGGTTTAGAAAGACCCAGTCTTTCAGACAGATACTTACTAAAACTGATATGAGTGATGTTTCTGACTCTTTTTGCACTCCATGAAGTATTGTTTCTGGACATCATCGCTGTTCAAGTTGTTCTAATTGTAGGTTCACCATTGAAACCCAATTTATTTCTTCTAGCGATAAGTCCTTTACCCACCATCTTAGGGACTTTACCAATTGTAACTCTAAGAATATCGTTTATCTTCTTAAATGCCCATGTGACCTTGTTTATATTGGTATTTCTACATGTCCCTTGAGATTTCGTGTGAATGAGCATCACTCCCAGATTCGAACTCAAACCCTCACTGCTCCGCTAGTTTCGCATTTTATCAGTCATAACCACACTGAGGACCAAATTCGTGTAATGGCTCTTGAGGTTGTAAAGCCAATATGCTATGAGAAAGTCAACTTAGAGTGGCGTCTTCACCAACGCGAGGCTTTCTTTATACATATGTTTAAAAGTTTGGAACCCTTTGGGTTGAACTCTAAGCTCAAACTTTCCTGTTTTTTGTAATACTTTGTGAAATGTATTATGTGCTCTTTATTGCTGTAGTTTCACTTTAAGAGTTTCATACTTTGGCTATACCTCTGTGCAGATGTTATGAATCTAGTGTTTAGCTCTTTATATACCACAAGTGTTTCCTCTATTCTTTAACGTTTCGAGCACTAATAAAACACACATTTAGAGGCTCTTTAACGCTCACTACAGGTATGCTACTATCCATGTCTTTTCTCATTCCTTGTCTTTCGCTATTAACTTTGATATTGTATTATATACTGTTTAAACTTTTGCAAGTTTGTTACTATAATTATTATTATTATTTTGTATCATGTTTAGAACCCATATCCTGAAGAAGCTTGATGCGAAAGGCTGGTTTTTACCGGACAGTCTCGATACATTGACCTCTTATATATTTTACACACAGAAGAATTGATTTATTGCGGATGTATTGCGGATTTACACTGACCTTCTACATACTGATATTGACTTCATTTATACTTTTTGCACAGAAGAATTGGTTTATTGTGAATTTACATTGACTCTATATACATTTTTTGTGCAGAAGAATTGTATCATTACATTGTATTATTACTTTTGAAGCAACATATTTAGTTTCTGAAGAATACAATTTTATATAGATTTTTTGAGTGGTTTTTGTTCTTTATTTCCTTGGTTTACACCACTCTTGCCATACGTGGACTTTTCATTATTTTGCTACAATAAACACTGCTAACTTGAAGAAGCCGCATAGCATTTTTCCTTCCATTGGAAGAAGGGAGGAAAATAGCAGGGACAAGATAAAGACTTTACAAAAGGGAGCCTTCTTCTCAAGTTTAACTTGCGGGGGTATACCAGGAGGCATGAAGAAGATCCTGAAGGTTTTGTTTCCAGATGGAAGATCCTTATCAACTCAACCTTGGGTTTTGCTTCTAAGGTACCAACATAATACTCCTGAAGGCCAAACAGGTCCCTGCCAAGTACAGATCGGGGAGGTTGCATAGGACGGGTCCCTGCCATTTGACACCTATTTTATTAAGGGATCACCATTTTATGAACCAGTTTAATCTGGGCAGTGGGAGATCCGTGAGGACAGCTTAGTTAGCTTCATTGGAAAAAAGCCTCCTTCGCCGCGCTAACCAAACTTCAGGCCTGCTGTAAATTTAAAGGCCTAGAAAAGGTGTCCTGTCTGTGTCTTCCTGCTCGAGACAGACAGTACAATGATTGTCAAATGACTTGCATCAGTAAAGTGCAGGAACTATATCTTCACCTTTTGGTTCAAAGTAAAAGTGTATAAATTTCTGTTTTTGGACTACAACTCCCAAAATTATCCATGTCATTCCCTACTTCTAGTTCAAAGTACTCATGCTATAATGGAATCACCATGGTGACAATAACTGACAGCTGCAAGGATCCATACTGATAGACTACTAGCAACTTGTTTTTAAAATATTGAATGTTCTGAAATCCCGGTACTATATTGAAAGGGACACAATATTTTGAGAGGTAAACTATAAAAAAATTATTTGACTAAATGACATTAACTACCTCTTTAACAACATTTGTATACTTCCAGACACTTATGGCCCTCACAAACTACTGTCTTCTTCAGTTTTTCAGCCTGCTCCTAAGTCTATTACATAGTGGGAAAGGTCTTTAACAAAAACCATGACTGGCAGTTAAGTATACTGTAAATGTTGACAAATGAAGAAACAAGGAGTGTTTGCAGAGTAGCCAGTCATTTGATTAAGGTCTGCTGGGAAGTAATTGAAGTTTCTTCCCTGCAAAAAATTTAAAGGGGGGGGGGGGAGACAAATACTGTCCAGAAATATTAAAGCTAGGTCACTAGAGAAGGATGATTCCAATTTCACTAGGATGGTGATTCTGCTCAAGTTTAACCTGAACTTTACAGGACCAATCCAAGGTGCTGAACCTAACTTTTCTCCCCAAATAGATTTAGTATCTTAGACAATACCTATACCAGTGATGGTGAACCTTGTCACTCCAAGTGTTCTTGAACTTCAATTCCCAGTCAGTGAGTTCAATGTCTTAACCACTTCAGCCACCGCAGTCCCTGCAAGTTAACTTGCAGAACACTAATTAAGTCTTCAGCCATGTTGCTGCCAATTCAGAGGAATTAAAAGATTCCCATTCACCTTCCCATTTGGTTCCAGAGATCCCTAGGAAGCCTTGGGAGCTGTGGAACAGAACACAGAATGACTTATGGCTGTAAAATTGCCAGTGCCAGCCTTGGCTAGAAAGGTGGAAAGGTATGACTGCAGCTGATGATGCTACTAGAGTTCCATGGTATAATTTATTTACAAGGTTCAAAAAGCTGTTAGTTAGCCATTATAGTTACAATTTTGAAAAGCAACTTCATTTTTCCGTTTCTCAAAACTAACTAAAATATTTTTACAAAATACAGGTGTGTTTTTTTAAAAAAAATCTGATTGTTACTCAGTGCTGCTGTCACTTAGCAGGAGCTGAAACTTACAACCTGTGGTATTCTTCTTCACTATTTAGTAAAGTTCATGTGCTTAACCATGAAAGTAATTAAAACTTACAAACCTTGTTGGACAGGGTCTTTCCGCATAAAAGGAATGATGGCATCAGTAGCAACCGATTGCTGCTGATTAAAGGTCTTTTTGTGCCTTTGAAGCACACACAACTTTACTGCGTTGTGTACAAACTGTGTGTATCCTGAAACTTCAAAATGAAGCCTTTCATCAGTGGCAATTTACCTCTGCTAACAATTTTCCAACTGCACAGGAGGATCTGTACAATAGAATTTTGGTCACAGAATTTAATTATCCCTCACTGTTACAATCATAATATTATTTATCATTGCTATTATTTTTGATAATCATCATTTTAATAGTCATGAAAGCTCTCACTGTAATAAATGTAACTCTTTAAAGCAGGGGAGCCCAAATGTTTTGGCTGTGGGCCGGTCACATGGTTCAGGGGCTGGTCACTATGGCCCAGGGGCTGGATCCGGCCCCTGACGCCAATTCATCCAGTCCGCAAAGCCCTTGTCACTTACGGAATCAGAAGTAAAACAGGAGTGACGAAGACTTCGTGGGCTGGATGAATTTATTTTCATGGCTCTAGTTTGGGCACCCCTGTTTTAAGGTATCACATTCAAAAGATGGATACAAAACAAACATTATGGCATTATACCTTTTCCAATGAGTTAGCATCTATTGACAATGGTTTCAGTGACCCAAACAAAATTGCTGTATATAACAACCTGTTAGTTGTGATGCATAAAATCTGATAATGTCCCAGAAACACTTGACTAATATTCAACCCCCTGAGATAGATGTCCAGCATATGCATGTACTTAGTCTCTGCTCGCTCGCTCTGGATTCTAGTTTTATAATTCCTTTATTCTAGAATGGCAACTTTCAAGTCCTGTGCAGAGTGTCCAGGAAAATTAAACTGGTTTGAAACAGAGATGGCATAAATCACATTAGCAGAGGGACAAGTAAAATTGACCTTAATGTTGAAAATTGACAATGTTGTGTGTGAAGTTATTGGGTCCTGTAATTGTGTTGCCAGAGTAAATGTGGGGACATAGCTGGCACCTGGGTTTGTACCAGGGTTTAATTCCCATCTGTTTCACTGTTATGTAGTCTGTTCAGTGTCAATAGTTGCTTGAGATTGGGGGGTTGTCTGTAGGTAAGTAGAGGTCTGCCACCAAGAGCCTGGGAAGTGAACTATTCTTGTCCATAATGGGTTGGAGATCTTTTATTACATGTGTAAGAGATCTCAGTTGTGGGCTGAAAGTGACAACTAGCGGTGTTCAATTGTTTTCCCTTCTTGTCCTATCTTCAGGTAGGTTGGTTCTGGGTATTTGCTTTGCCTGGTTGATCTGTTCATTGAGAATATTGGATGGGTATTGTAGTCTGATAAATGCATTTTGTAGATCTTTGAGCTTGGAATCACTTGTGGATCTGAGCAAATGTGATTGTACCTGAAAGCTTGGCTGAAGATAATGGATTTTGTTGTGTGTTCAAGATGAAAGCTGGAGGCATGCAGGTAGGTATATTGATCAGTGGGTTTGCAATACAGTGTGGTACTGTGATGTCCATTTTGTAGCTTCACAGTAGTGTCTAGGAAATTAACTTGTTGTGCGGACTGGTCCAAGCTGAGGTTGATATTTGGATGAAAGTTATTGAAATCCTGGTGAAATTTCTCTAAGATTTGTTTTCCATGAGTCCAGATCAAAAATATGTCATCGATGCACCTCAAACAGAGAAGTGGTTTATGTGTACAGCAGTTAAGAAAACATTGTTCTAGATCAGCCATGAATATATTAGCATATTGTGGAGCCATGCAAGTACCTATGGCAGTTCCATTGATCTGGTGGTGGATTTTATTGTTGAAGGTGGAGTAGTTGTGTGAGAGCACAAGCTGCAGAAGATGGTGACTGTGTGGATTTCATCTTTATTTTGAATGATATTCCTGATGGCTTATAGTCCAGCCAGGGATTTTCCATTATTGCCAGTTGTAAAAAGCTATATTACTTTTCTGTTACACTGGCCAACCATTGTGTGAGTGATGTGTATATTTTGATGCCATGAGGTCTCACTCTTATATCTGACAAAGTGGACTTGATCCAAAAAAGCTCACATTTAAATACAGGAGTTAGTATTTAAGGTGCTACAATGATTTTTTATCTTTTGTTGTTGTTTTGCTTACTATCTGATATGCTTGCACACTAACACAACTACCACTTTAAAAAGGATAATGTAGTATAGTTACACTTGTCTTACTGGAAAAAGAACTGATTACCTCCAAGTAGTTAGTTGCCACTGTCTGTTTTATTAATTCTTCAGTATTTATATAATTAATGTTAACAATTCAGTCATTTACCTTGCAAATTCATGGCATGAAACATTAAAATGCTACAGTAGTGACAAGACTGTGCTTTATTTCTCTAAAATGCCTACATTGCTCCCATTCTGGTATTTTGCACTGTTTCCCTTCAGGAATTCTTTCCCACTTCTTTCTTTTCCTGGCATTCTGCCTGCTGTACCAAGAGACACACTAGAGGATTCCAATAAGTGTTAAAATGCTGGCACGTTGACTATACCATTGCCAATTAAAATGAAAGATGCAGTTAAGTTGTTGACTTCTCTGTAAAGGGCTACAGAGAATAAATGGGTAACTCTCCTCCTCAAATGCACATTGATAGTTTTTTGACATACCACCACTAGTAACTAGCATAATCTCTCTACTAATGGGACTGGAAACATGCCTTTTTGAAACAAAGCCAAGAGTGCACACAAGAAGTCATATGGAGACAACACTGTGTGGTCTCATACTGTCAGTGGCAGTAATATAGTGAGTGTTTGACTGGTCAGATGTATGGTTATAGGTGCTAATGTCAAGCCTTTTTCTACTTTAAAAATGTATTGCTTTCTGTCATACAATAGTATAGAGGTTATTAGTATCAGGATAGCAGAAGTATGTTACCTAATATTTCCTTCATAATTTATGTAAATTAGAAATACAGAAACAGTAAAGCCTCAAAGGTTTGTTGTCATTTCAGGTCAGCTAGGCAGGTTTGGTTTATGTTTTGGTTTTGTCTAATATCATAAGAATGCAAGAATAGTTGAGCTAGATGAGACTGGTGTCCTATCTAGGATAGCATTTTGTTCAGTGGCTAACCAGTTGCCTATGGGACACCCAGTCATAAGAAAAAATAGCATAGCTCACTGTTGTTCCCCAATATCTAGTACTCAGAAGTATGGCACCATTTGACATTGATATCCTTACCCAAATTTATAAAAATTCACCTTTAAAAATGTCCACATGATTTGTAACCATCAATATTAAATCATTTTTGTAGCACTGGGGTCAATAGTTAGATATGCTGTGAATGAAGAAGTACTTCCTTTTATTTGTCTCAAAGCTTCCACCATTCTTCTTTACTTCCTCGATTCCCTGCATAATTTTACACAACACTGTTTTGTTTCTCTTTACCCATCTCTTTTCTATGTTAATAATTCCAAATCTCTTTTCAAACCTATTTGGAATGTAGAAGCATAAAATGACAGTGGTGTGCAGAGAAACTTTAGCTATTTGTTTCATAATGAAAAGAATATACATAGCTGCTTAGTGGGCTCTGATAAAGCCATTATATCCATGCTCTAGATTACTAGTCTGGCCAGGTTATCCTGCTATGGTAATAGAGCAGACCAGGGGTTCTCAAGGTTTTTGTGCCACAGACAAGACTACATACCCTCAGACAGCTAAGTGGGCTGGGCACAATGGTGGTGGGTGCATTTGCGCATGCACAGGAGCATCTGCTTCTGGAGTTGTCACCATGGGCCAGATGGAATGGCATCGAGGGCCAGTTCCATACTGCCAGCGGAAGCCATAGACCATACTACCAGCAACTCAATGCCAAGTGTCAGGCGGCAGTTAACTAATCTGACAACCCTAAGTACTAGCAGCCTTGGCAAAGTCCACAGAGAAGGGTGATGGTCCCCAAGTGAATTAAATCCCACATGAATCCATCTCGATGGAGGGCAGAAGCTTCATCAATACTGGCTTGGGGCTGATAAGGACTTTGCATGCCAAAAGGGCTCAGGACCAGAAAGTGACTCATGAGCTGGATCAGTGGTGCTAATGTCATGCTCCGATGCGGAAGGTTGATGAAAGGCCATAGCATTATATTCTCAGATATGACACAAGAAGGAGGTGGTGGAGGGGGAGGTGGTGGTGACTATGCTACACCTGGCCAAGGAGAAGAGCTCCATTCATGGGTGAAAAATCTGTGACTGAATTCTCCAATTATCCAACATTCCCCTAAAACCCCACACATTCCTGCAAAAATTAGAATAGATCTCTCAAAAACAGCAGATATGAAGTTGTAGACAAAAACCCTTGAGGAAATTGCCTCACCTGTACAGTCAGACAAAGAGGTTGACCCAGAGTGCATTTGCAACTATTGGTGTGGGAAGCCTCCCATTGGTCAAGCTTATGCTTAAAGGCCATGAGACTCTTGCCTTCTTTTAATAATGATAATTCCACAGAAATAAGAATATTGAGGAGTAAGGGTCTTCCCCACAGTAAAAGAGCCTAAGAGCTGATAACTCATTTGAATGAGTCTCTGGAGGCACTGCTTCGTGTTCATCTCCTATTGAAGATTTTTCATCATGATGATGATTGTTCAGTACAAGTCTTATTTCTGTGAAACAGGGATGCCCGGTGAGATCTCCCCCTCCTGACATGAAGCTTTCTGTAGCTTTAGTGCTAAAGCTGACTACTATTCCTATTGGGATAATAGCAATGTTGCTTGCACTAGCACTTGGTATCAATAGGAAATGGCTTTACAACCTAATATGATTGTCCTTTGCCACTAACTTGATGGGTAAAATGGTTTCACATTTCTGACATTTGAGATGAGCCTCTAACCTCTCTTTCTCTTTGTTTTTGCTGCCACTGTTTTGTTGATAACCTCCCTTCTTCCTCTAACCATCCTCCAACAGCAAACATAAAGGGGCTCCTGCATGCCAGAGACTCCATCCCCCCTTTTTTGTTCTTCTGATTGTAACTAAAGATTGTGTTAGTAAAGCTATCTATTTCTACTTTAAATGCTTCTAGAGTGATTTTATCATACAAAGTGCTAGCTTGTGTATGAAACAAGGGAAGGTATTGATGAACTTGGGCTGATATCTGCACATTTCACGTGCCCCCTCCCCTTTACACTACTAACCAAAGGAATAATCAAATTCCTTGAGAAACCCCATTTTAAACAAAATTCCCCAATAGTTCCTTGTTTACCTTGACTCTCCAATGTTCTGGAACTTCAATTCCCAGAAGCCCTGATCAGAAGGTATTGACTTGGGCTTCTAGGAATTGAAGTACAAGAACACCTGGGGTGCCAAGGTTTGCCATCAGTGACCTAGGCTGTGTGTGACTTTAGATCATGTTCAAAACCTGATTGCATTTCTGGAATTGATCTCACCCTGACTGAATTTACTAAACCACTCCTGGTTGCCTTCAGTCTACAGACTATAGCAGGACATGTGGTAGCTATAAAAAGCAGACAAAGCAAGACCTTCAGTGCCAACAACTGAAAACAAGTACTGTTGACTTTCTCAAGCCATTAATGAATCTGGTTTCATGACCTTATCATTTATTATCAGTAACTAGAAGTAATAATTCAGGGAGTAAATAAAACATAAAAGCCATCAAGAGAACCACTGCTATGCATTTGCTTGTACACCATCCATTATCTTTTTTGCTGCAAATACTAATTACATAGGGTTTTAAGCAAATACTGTAACTTTTGTTTTGCATTTGACATTAGCCAATGACATTAAAAAAATATTTAGAGCAAATTTTCAATTATTTATATTTATGCACTCTAAAAGTAATTTCCCAATGCACCTGTTTACTGTTCACATTAATGGCATATAATACTAACTCACCCTGTCGACACACTGTAATTTGCTCAACTCTAATTTTCATATATATCTTCTTGGATCACGTGAGAGAAAACTTTTTAAAACATATGTTTTTTTATCAAAAAGGGAGGTATATAAAAAGCCATTCAAGATGAGTAATTCCACAAAGGCTTGAGAATGAAAGACATGAGTACAATGTTTTATATGGTAATCACCTCTCATTATTTAGATTAGTATAATATGCTGTCTGTGCAGCTTATTTTGGAAAGCATGTTCACAAGCAGTTCAGGGCTACTGAATTGACACTGGTTTTACTGGTTTTGTTCTGTCTCCTCTTTCCTTTCTTCAATTCATGGCTTACACTAGGTAGGGAAAAGGTTACTGCTTCTCAGTGAACAACCTATGTTTATGAATGTATATGGGTCTGCACAGCTTCTGACCCACAAAGCAAGTCCATCTACAAATCTGCCCATTATTTCAAGATAGGGCTGGATGAGAATTACATTTTAAAAAAGAAGCACTCCCCAAAATGTGCTTCATCATTCCCTCAAATTAGGCATATCTTGAGTTTTAGAAAAGCCAAATGTGGAGGACAATGACAATGTTGAGACCTGGGGTCCTGGGTGCAAGGGGGAGGAGGGCTTTTAGCTGGCCCAGCTGCCTGCTGCCTGCTCCAACTTGGAATCTGAGCCTGATGAGAACCCCTTGCCAGTCCCCCAGGCCACGGCCGGCTCAGATCAGGAAGCCAAGTCGGAGGACATGGACATGGTACCAGCCTCACAGCCAGCTATCACTCTGGAGCCTGCCCAGCTGGGCCAACCCAGGCCAGAGGATCGGAGTTTGACAGCTAGGCCAGGTGTCAGCAGGCAGGCTACTCAAGAACAGGCCGGCACACCTGCTCATTACCATACCTGTCAAGTATCCCATATTGGCCAGGATTTCCCATTTTTCAGCGTTCATTCCTCCGCTTTCCTGCTGCTGTCCTGTATTTGAACGGCAGGGAAAGTGCTTAATGTGCGCACGTGCAAATGGGCTACTGCCCATGCATGGCCATGGAGCACATGCGCAAACAGGTTACTGAGCATATGTGTCCATGCATGCGCAGTAATTTCCTGTATTTTGCAGAGCCGCGCTTGACAGGTATGCTTGTTACAGGGATTCATTGAGGCATCAGATGCAGCTGATAAGGAGGAGGGCCCTCAGCTGTGGGGTCTGTCTCCCCTTAAAGGAGAGACATGCCGGCAGGCCCTTGTTGGGCCAGTTTGTCAGTTTGGTGAACCTGACACTGTGCTCCTGGCTTCCTAACCTTGATTCCCTGGATTCTGAACATTGGACTGTGACCTTGACCACCCTCTTGGATGAACCCTGCACCTCTAGTACGACTCCACTGGCTCTTGACCTCTGGATTGGCAACAATGACTCTGCTCTGCTCCTTCTGAAACTTGAAGTAAGGAGAAACTCCCCTTCCCCCACTGTAGCTCTAACCAGCTATAGAGCTCTGCTGGTGCCAGGCTCTGACAGACACTGGGAGTGTTTGTCAACCAGGCTTTGGGTTTTTTGTTCTTAAACATACAACTTTGCATACCTTTACATTCAACAGTATTCGTTTGTGATGCTGTCTTAAGTTGCCACTTCTTTTGCATGCCACACTGTTCATCTTTAATGAATTTATAGATCAAATATGCCTTTTAATATTCTTTGTGATTTTTGTGGACTGCTTAATCAGTGCAATAAAAACTGAGACAGACAGAAAGTCTACATACATGATTTCTTCTCAATCTCCCAGTAAATTTATTATAAATTACTATAGAGTATAAAAATGAAAAGTGTTGTATGTTGTTAATTGCCAGAAGTATTGCTCACATTGTTGGGAGGTATAAAAATGCCAATAATAAATAAACATAAATAATTTCAATAAATAAATGGCTTTTCTTTCCCTTGGACTAGTAGTGTGGTATGCTGTGGATAAGAAGAGATGGATATACGGTGGCCTATTTTCCCTTCATTCTTGATTCCAGTACTTATTTCTTTTGTATGTGCTGTAACAGACAATGCTAAGTGCTGACACAGCACTTACAGAATCTCCAACAATAAAACTAAATATCCTTGCCATTCATTTATCAAAGTGCTTGCTGTTCCTACCTTAAGAAAAGCAAAATGGTAATAAATAATAAGCAAAAGAGGTTAATTGGCATTCAGAGTGTTCCATGAAATAAACTTTCTAAAAAGATAATAGCAGGAGAAGTCTATTGAATCTAGTTTAATGGGATACAAAATTCAGAACAAGTGCTTTTTTCCTTTTTTAATTACATTGGCCACCCAACCAATTCAGCTTTTCTTCTCAGGTACAAGATGTACTGCTGCTCATCCTTTTCTCCTAATGTAGCTAAAGTGTCAGAAATAAAATGTACTGTATCTGTCTAACTGATGGTGAACTAGAAAGAAACTAGTAGCCATCTTCCATAACAGGAAATGGTTGGTGGGGAAGAACTTGCCCCAAAAGGGTTAAGAACAAGATTAAAGGGAAGAAAAGATGGGTGACCAAATGTGTTTGAGAGATTTTGACTCTGTAACTGGCTGGGAGCATTGAAAGGAGACTTCCATATCTCTCTTCCATCCCAGAGCCGGGGACTTTAGTATAGCTGGAGAATATACTAATGGGGCATAACTGGCTGGGATGAGCTAACTTTTGGGAGGGCTGTAACCTGAGGAAAAATTGTCCTGTCACCCTTAACATCCCAAGTTTCGGGCAAAAAGATGGGATGAGAGATATAATCATCCCTCTGAACGGCATGGAAGTTGGTTAGGATTTGGCTTTCCTGTGCAGATCACTGAGAGGTCAGGATGGTCCTC
Organism: Bradypodion ventrale; assembly: GCA_035047345.1. Lineage (NCBI taxonomy): Eukaryota > Metazoa > Chordata > Lepidosauria > Squamata > Chamaeleonidae > Bradypodion > Bradypodion ventrale. The sequence goes on from JAWDJE010000004.1 coordinate 285,661,045, forward strand.
TGACCTAAGCAATAGAGGAGCTTCCTGCAAGTGTTGCCCTGTGGAATGCAGGAGATAATAATTTTGTGCAGAGGGGAAAGATTGGGGTGCTAGACTCGCTAATCAGCCACACAAGGTGGTTAAAGGTTACACTCTTTTGCTCCATTCCAAGTTGGGCAGAGTGTACATGGACCAAAAGGTTTGCTTGCAGCTTCTGGATTGCAATTTGGCCATTTTATGTCCCACTCCTGAGTCTATCTGTAGGTGAAGGTAATTTTCTTTTGTATATGTGTGCCACCCTGTTTCATCTTGTTCTTTCCATCCTGTTTATGTTTTGTTTTAATAATATAGTTTTTGTGTTGAGCCAGTTTTAGTGCCAAGACATTAACAGGGGGTTCTGGGGTGCAAAATCTAAATTCTGGTCCTCAGACATCTGGCTGCAGATGGAGAGCAGAAACTGCACAGCTCTGCTACCAAAATGAAGAGCAGGTGCACCTAACAGCTAGCTAAAAGGGTCTTCCTTTTGGAGGATGTGCTCCTGGCACAGAGTGGGAAAGAGTTGTGGGAGAGAGGATGTGAAGGTAACTTGAAAACAAGTTTGGGTGCCTGGAAAAAGTGCTGCCAGGAGTCAGATAGGATCCCTTTTGCTGCACCAGGAGCCAATCTCTTCACAGCTTGATATAATGTGGACGTATTACTGTATATATTTTTCCCCATCAAAAGGTACTGGGTAAGTAAGTAAGTAAGTAAGTAAGTAAGTAAGTAAGTAAGTAAGTAAGTAAGTGTGGATGGTTTCCACCTGGGAGGCATCCATCACCAGAAAATAATATTTTCTCTCTCATGTCTCTTTGCACTCCCCTCAGATCTGTCCCAAAAAGTCAGGAAGTAGAACCGGGGTGGCTAACCTACAGCCCGCGGCACCATTTCATGTAGCTCATGACAATGACAATGACAAACTGGAAGTGGAAGCATTTACAACAGCTGCAAATGCACCCGCGCCTGCATAAACGCACCTGCAGCTGTCGTAAATGAATTTTTGACATTTCATTTCATTTATTGGATTTGTATGCCACCCACTCGACTATGCGACTCAGAGAGGCTAACAATATTCACAATACATATTACCATCACAGATCACAAACAATATCATATCATCATCACAAATCATCACAATCACAGTACCAAAAAGTATAAGTATCACAGTATCAAAAAGCATTACAAAAAGAGAAGAAAAAGAGAGAGAGAGACGACAGCCGTGGATGCATTTTATGGCAGCGGCAGGGGGAACCACATGACCGGCCTGCTCAGCTGCCCCGGGGCCTGGTCAGGCCCATGGTGTAAAAAGGTTGGGAACCCCTGAAGTAGAATATTGTACTATCCCTGAAAGCCATGCTTTCTCGATTATCTTCTTACTCAATGTTAGTCTAGAGCAGTGATGGGCAACCACACCCATGCCATTTTTTTTGTTGCTGCTACCTTGTTCATCCATTACCATTGGGTACTCTGCCTTATAGCAGACATGACAGACATCACCACTTACTGGCTTTCAGGGTGGGACTTGGGAGTTCCTTTTTGAATCTGCCCTGCCCTAAATCCAGTCTCATGCAGCTGCGGCATCAAATGCCCTTGCAGGCCAGAACACAAACTTGGTTGCCTACGGGGCCAGATAGGAATTTTAGGCTTGGACATCCTGATTGGCACTGTTAGAAAAAAGATTCTGGATGTTATTTGCCTATTCCATTCTAATTCCTATAGGTCATTGTGAACTGATCTGGTGTTGTGTATAAAAAGGTCACAATTTGTTATTTTGGTGGGTAGTGTTGGGTTAAAGTGGTAGTGGTGAGCCCTTGTTAAGAACATGAAGACATCTGTATGTATATGGACATGTGGTGTGTTGACATACCTGTCAAGTATCCCGGATTGGCCGGGATTTCCTGTATTTTTTCACTGATTTTCACCATTTCCCGCCTGGAGCTGCCGCAACCCCGTAATTTGGCAGTGGGGGGGAAATGAGTTACTGTGCATCCCTTCTGCGCAGATTCTTTCTACGTGTGCATAGAAGGCTTTTACGCATGCGTAGAAGGCTTCTGTATACAAGGGGATGTGTAAAAGTCATCTACGCATGTGTAATAGCCTTCTACACACGCGTAGAAGTGAGCTTTTACACATGCATAGAACGGACTTGCACAGAAACGTTCTGCGCAGAAACGTTCTACGCATGCGTACAACACACCTGTGCAGAAACGTTCTTTTTTATTGGTTTTTAAACAAAATTACAACAAATAATATAACACACATATACATATAGAAAAATAGAAAATACATTTTGCCAATACATACACAATATATACACAATGTATCATTTTCCCTTCTAGCACCAATATCTTTTTAAACTAATGCATTAGTGCGTTATTAACCAATCTTTATAACTGGTGATTTAAACTTTAAATCTCAAGTAATGTGCATGATATACCCTTTATTTCAAAAAATTATTATGTATAATAAAACATTACAGTATGCATATATGTGCTCCAGCGCATACATGCACCTGCGCACATATACGCACACATACAAACCTACATACATGCATACCCATATAAAATTATATGGGCATGCTCACCCCGTGATATTTACAATGTCCAGAGGTTCTTAATACTTTCCATCCAGAAGGCAATTTGATCAGGTACAGGTTTGCTTACTTCTCCCCCTCTAAGAGAGTGATCCACAAAAGCACGCCAAATATTCCAAAATCTATTTTCTTTAATAATACCCTTTTTCTTATTTATTTCCCAAGTTAATTTATCATTCAATGCTAAATTCCACATCTCCTTATGCCACTCTTCTATCTTTATGTTTATATCAATTTTCCAAATTCTAGCTATACATTGTCTGGCCGTTGTAAGAATTATTTCCAATAATTCTTTTTCAATCCTTGTTTAAATTAAAACCTTCTAAATCCGTTAACAAAGTGGAACCCGACCCCAGTTTAATTCTCTTACCCATTATATCTTTAATCTCCTTCTCCACCTTTCTCCAAAATTCTTTAACCACAGTACAACTCCACCACATATGTTCGTATGTTCCAATTTCCTTTTTACATCTCCAACACAATTTATCTTTTTTATTATCCATTTGATGCAACCTCACCGGGGTCAGGTACCACCTCCACAACATTTTAAAGTTATGCTCCTTAATTCTAACTGATAATGTTCTCATTATCCTCTTTTTCCATTTATGCTTCCATACATCTTTTTCAATCTTTATATTCAATTCCTGTTCCCAACTTGACATTAAGGCCTCATGTGGATCACCCTCAATATTCAGCATTTTATACAATTTACTAACTACACCCTTAATAGCTCCATCTCCTTTTCTTAATTTTGAAATCAACACCTCAAATTCTGTCATTTCTCTATACAATTCCGGTTTTCTCCAATATTTACCATTCCATTTATTTACCATCACAGTCTGAAACCAGTTCAAGTTCATTTCAGCAAACAAATCATTTCTTCTATCATTAACTTTACAGGTCTGTATCCAATCTTTAAGGAGGGTTACACCATTTTTTACCAATATCTCTTTTATCCTTTTATTTATTTTTACCGGAAAGTCTGCTATATCTTCCAATTCTATGATTGGTAAGGTATTTGGAGCCAAAACCTTCTTTACTTTTTTCAAAGTGTTTACCAATCCCTTCATCATAGTATTTTTAGTTATTAATTTTCCCGAACTAACCCCTAAAAAAAGGATTTTGCCTATGTGTTTATAATCTTTCATTTCAATGTCTTCCCATAGAGCTTTTCCCTCAACCAAAATCTTTACCACATTCTTGATTTGAAACGCTCGATAGTAAGACAACAAATTCGGCATCCCTAGTCCACCTTCTTTCTGAGATAAATACCATATTTTTTGACAATCTTGATCTCTTTCCACCATTACAAAAATCATTAAATAATTTTTGAAATTCCTTAATTTCCTTCTCTTTCATTTGAATTGCCAGAGCATCAAATAAAAAGTTTAACCTAGGCAAAAGCATCATTTTGGTGATAGCTATTCTTCCAAACCATGACAGTTTTAGCTTTTGAAGATTCTTAATTCTAGCTTTAATTTCTACTTTCAAATTATTGTAATTCAATCTCTTCAAATCTTCAAAATTATATGAAATATTTACCCCTAAATATTTCAGTTTGTCCTTAATTTCAATATTACCCATCCCTTTCATCCTCTTCTGGTCTTCCTTACTTATATTACCTAACATCATTTCCAATTTATCCCAGTTTATCCTCAAGCCTGTAATGTCTTCAAAGTTTTTTAATTGAGTTTGAATCCTGTCTAAAGCCCTCTCTGGATGCTTAGCAATTATCAGAGTGTCATCGGCATACAAACTTATATTAGTTCCCATGACTCCTTCTATTCCTTTATCGTCCCTGATAGCCTTAGCTAACAACTCCATGGCCATAATAAACAAAATTGGAGATAACGGGCAGCCCTGTCTCGTTCCTGCTTCTAATTTTACCTCATCTGTAACCTCATCATTCACTCTAACAGTAGCTATACCTTGTTGATATAATTGATCAATTATTCTTCTAAATTTGTCGCCAAAACCATAACTTTTAATTATTTCCTTTATTGCCACAAACTGCAAAGAATCAAATGCTTTAAATATATCCAAAGATATCAAACCTACTTTTTCCTTTGTTTGCCTCACTATATCCAATAAATCTAATGTTCTTCTTGTCAGATCCGCCATATGTCTTCCTTTCAAGAAACCAACTTGATCTACTTCTATATAATTGCCCATAAATTTATTTAACCTATTTGCCAATATTGTCGTAAAATTTTGGCATCTTGGTTGATCAATGAAATAGGTCTATAAGATTCCACTTTTTCTAAATCTTTTCCAGGTTTTGGCAGCAATACAATCGTGGTCCTATACCATGAGGTCGGAATTTGTCCCCCATCCAGAATATAATTGTACAATTTTACCAACTTCGGAACCACTATATCCTTAAATTCCTTATAAAAGTCAGCTGGTAACCCATCTTCACCTGGTGCTTTACCCATTTTCAATCCAGTTATTACGTCTTTTATCTCTTTTTCTGTTATTCGTTCTTCCATTTTTTCCTTATGTTCCTGTTTTATACTAGTATATTTTTGTCTCTCTAATTGAATTTTTAGTTTGTCTATATCTATCTCTTTTTTTGCATATAAGGCCTGTTAAAATTCTTTCACAATTTTACACTTATCTCTAGTTTTATTACATCTCACCCCTTGTTCATTTATCAAGACTCCAATTTCTCTCTTTTCCCTCTTTTTTATAGCTGCTCTTGCTAACAACCTTGAATTTTTGTTACTAAATTCAAAATATTCTCTTTTTAAATACACCAAATCTCTCTTCACTTTTTCTATATCCTTACGAACCAATTCCGCCTTTAATCTTTGCAAATCCTCAAAAACCTTCCTATCCTTTGTCCTTGCGTGTTCCTCCTGCAATTTCTTTATATCCTTTTCATTTTTGTCTTGCAAAATCTTAAACTTTTTCTATTTAATACTGGCTAATCTAATACTTTCACCTCTAAAAACCGACTTCATGGTATCCCAGACCACATTAAAGTTTACTTCATCATTATCATTCCACTGCCAGTTTTCTTCCCACCTCTCGCTAATTTGCTCCTTACATTTTTGATCCCTAAATAGTTTGTCATCATATCTCCACGCCTTTCTCATCCTCTTTTTACCATCCATCCTAATTTCCATCACAACTTTCGAATGATCTGACTCCTTAAAAATCCCAACTTCTATTTCCTCCAGATTTCTAATCATATTCTCTGTTACAAATATATAGTCAATTCTGGAATATGAATTATGGATCTGTGAGAAATAAGTATAGACCCTTTCTGATCCCTTAAGTTCCCTCCAAGTATCTTTCAGTCCCAAGGATGTCATCCAATTATCCAATGTTTGTCTTTTAATTCCTTTTCCACATCTTAACATATTCGTACAATCTAAATTAGATCTTATCAAATTAAAATCCCCAGCCACAATCATCCTCATTGTTTTCTCTCTTACCAATATTTTACGAATTTTTTCTAAGAATTCAGTCTGATGGTCGTTTGGGGCATATACATTCACCAGTGTTATTTCCTCCTCATCTATCTTCCCTTTCACAATCAAATATCTACCCTCGGGGTCCAATATCCTATTAACTATCTCAAACCCCAGTCTAGTCGCTATCAAAATTGCCACCCCTCTTGACTTTGTTGTGCCGTATGAACTCTCATAATGCTGCATCCAGCCTAAAAAGATTTTATTTGTATCCTGAGCTTTTTGATGAGTCTCCTGAAGAATAAACTATATCTGCCCTATCCCTCTTCAATGCTGATTGAATTCTTCTCCTCTTAATCGGTGAGCCTGTACCTTTCACATTCCACGATAATATTTTAATAGGCCTCATAATATAATTACCCACCTTCTTCCACCATCTCTGATTTCTCCCTTGGACGTGATGCCATCTAACCCACAATAACTAAAAAAACAAAAAACACAAAAAACATTCACTAATACCCTCCCCGCTTCTTGAGCCAAAAAGAACACCTCCGTCATCCGAAAAGGGGAGGGGGGGAACATGGAAGACGACGTTACAATGAAAGCTCAAGCGCTAATATACCTCTTATACAAAATGAAAGAAAGTAAGATGGTGGGAAAGAAGGGATAATGGCAGCGATGGTGGCAGAAAGCGAAACTTAAAGAGGGGAAACAACGGTAGAAGCTTTAGGAGTTTTACGGACGGAAGGGAGAGAAAGGAAGGCAGTGGGACAAGAAGGTGAAGATTTTGGAGTGTGTGTGTTGCTGAAGGGATGGAGATAAAAGGGGCGATTGGAAGTTTTGGAGGCTTTGGAGAAGGGAGGAGGGACACCCCGCGAAGCCATAGCCGATGCAGAAGATGTGGCAGGCGTTCACGCCAGAGGACTAAATAGATATGTGCTGGATCTTTTTTTTCCTTTTGTTAAATACAATTTAAGTATTCCTTTTTTTTGACTTTTGCCTGAGTTCCTGTTTTGCCCCTCTTTCTCCATTGTCTTCCTTCTTCCTTGCAAGAGTTTGGATATTAGTCCCTGGATAGCACTGGGGGATTTGCTTATTGGAACATTGTTATAAAGTGGATTACAATAAACCATTGCCAATTCTTGGAGAAAGTTTTCAATCAAGCTACTGGATTACCAGGTGGAATATAAATTTGGCTTATATCAGCAAGATCTCTTTTGCATTTTTGGATTGTACTGGCTTGGAATTATTTGGCCTCAGTATTGAAAGTTTGGCTGTTGGAGTACCCCTTCTTTGTTACTGGATTACAGTTACGTTATCTTGCTTGGTCTGCCTTTTGCTTCTTGTTTGACCTTCACACAGGAGATATAATACCAACAAACACTTCCTTGCCTGTGGTGGATATATTAACTCTTTCATGGTTTGATTCTTGGCTTGTTGAGTGACCTAACATAATTGGATTCTAACTCTGGAGCAGCATCAAGTTGAGAGACAAGAGGGTGTAAGAAAAGTTGCTGGGGTGCAGAAACGTTCTGCGGAGGTCCCGTAATCTCCGGAGCTGCGCTTGACAGGTATGTGTGTTGGCACTTTCTGCTTAACAACATAAAGACTTCCCTATCCCTCCTTACAGCAAAGTCTGTAACTGGAGATTCTTGACAAGTGTTAGTTCCAAGTCTGCCTCCCCAACCTTATCAGTGCTGCTGCCCAGACATGAGGGAAGATCTTACCTAATTGCAATGGGCTTAGACTAAACCTCAGATAGGTTGTAAGCCTAGCTCTATGTTAGATCTGGCCCTTATAAGCACCAGTCCAGGACAACGATGAACAAATAGCAACAGGCTTTATTTAACAGTCAGATAGAGATGAGCTTACAAGGTGTTCTGGATCCCAAGATGGCTATACAATCCTAGTGGAGTCAGTCCCTCCGGATTCTTACCTGGCAATGGGCAATAAACTAGCTACCATAGAAGTGTAGCATAATGGAGGGACCCAGGCTTAGCGCTACCCAGCTACCTGTAGGGAGTAGGAAGTATACATTCAGTCCAGCCCCACCCTTGTTTACCCGTGGGGCTTATATAGTGTCTCCTCAGCGGTGGGTCCTGGATACAAGGTAGTGACTCACTGGACAAACATAACTAACCAATCATAACAGGGGATAAACGTAGTTAACCAATGGAGAACAGGATCCAAAACTGTAACCAATCACAGGGCTTGGTTTAGCCTAACAAGTGCACTCTTTTGCAGGGGTTTCGCACCACTTTGGGCTTCTAACTAGAATGGTGGGGAACTGCCATTTTCCTCTTGCAAGAGCGCTCCCTGTGCTACTTGCAAATGTGCCTCAATACACAACATTCTTTCCCCCTAGGTTTTCAGTAGGGGCCCCAGGTAAAACTTAAGATATGGAATCCTCATTCGAGGAGTGTTCTATCTTGTGAACATGAACCCTGTCTGTCCCCTCTTTGCAAGTGTCCTGCAGTTCATGAGTTTTACTGGAGCTCCACAGAGCGATCAAGGGACTTTGCATCTGGCTTTTTTTTTTTTTTTTTTTGCATGTGTGCAACCTGACACAAACCACTTTGGTGAGGCACATAGCTCCTTTCCTTCCTGAGCTGCATTGGCTTTGAGAGATCCCATGTGTGGTGCATACAAAGAATCCCCATGTTCCAAACCCTTGCCCCATGTCTTTGCATACAACCCTGGACTTTTTGCTCATGCCCCATGCAAACTAACTGCTGCAACTGAGGCCTCTAAGGAGTGGACCACTCCCGTTCCAGCTCATGCAGCTGCCTTCAATAATGGGCTTGGTGAACGCTCTCCAGTAGCACCCGAGGAAAGCTCCCTTTGCCTCGGCGAATGGAGATCCTTATGACTTTGTTCTTTCCCTTCCCACCCTGGGGCCTGAGAGTGCTCCTACAACCCCTCCCTTTTTCCAAGGGAGTGCGAGCCCACACTTTGATGCTCCTTCTTGTGCCAGTCTATGATAAGGGGTGATTGTGAGACCTGAATCCCCCTTCAATCCCAGGGGATGGCGAGGGCCCACCCACTTTCCAAACCTTTCCAAACAAGATGTGCTCCCAGTACTGTGTTGTAGCCCCCCAATCTCAATGGCATGGTCGATTCCCGGCCACCAGAAATAGCTACGTATAACGTCTTGGGAGCGGAGAAAATTGCGGGACCCACTTAACAAGTACTCAAGTAGTTTGGCCCACAACCCACATGGAACCACTGTCTTGCATAGCCTGTATAAGCACCCTCCCAGTACTGAAAGTTTTTTGCAGTCCCGGTAATACACAAATGCCTCCAAATTGTAAAGAGGAGGCGGCTACCCAATGTCCACCCACACAAATAACATCAGACAATAACAGGTCAGTCTTTGAAGCTGCGGCAAAGTTCATGGATGATTTGAGTGAAACAATGGCCAATTCATCCCAAAAATCAAGATTTTCCCAGTCCAGTGCATCAGGCAGCAACAGTTCTTGTGAGTCAAAAACATCTGACTGTCCAGTCTCTTTCGCAAGGCCACTGTTCTTATGCGCAACATGTGCTTGTGGCGAAAACTCTGTGTTTAGTTCTTCTGTGAAGGAATCACTTCCAGGGGGCCCTTGGGACAAACCCTCCCTGGGAAGTAACAACACTTAGGGCTCATCCTCGATACGAAGGATAGGTTCTCCCCCCCAACTGGATTCCCATAAAGTGGATGCCTTGGACCCCGAACCAATGGCACCCTAGAATGTTAGTCTTACCCGATTTTGCAACTACGAGGGATAGGCTCGCGTAGACATAGTTATAATGGACTTCAAAGTTCCCTATTTCCCGAACTGGAATGTTGCAACCCCGTAAGTCCACTAACTTGCCTGGAAGACCCTTGAGCTTGGGCCGCAGGTCAGGCAGAATGTGATGGTACTCCTCGTCGGTCACAACGGAGAGAAAAGATCCAGAGTCCACCTGAAGATGGAAAGGTACCCCTTCGATGTGGAGGTCCATGCTGTACCTGTCCCTCAGGACACACCACTTGTCGTCGGCCCTGTAGCTCATGAAGACCTTGGCAATACAGAACTGGAGTTTCGGCGAAGTTTCGACACGTTGCTTACAGACCTTGGAGATGTGGCCTGTTTTCCCACGATGGTGGCACCGGGCACTCTTGAAGGGACACTATGTGTAAAGATGGCACTTCCTGCATTCTCAGCATGGCGCAACCAACCCTGGCATTGGTGTCGGTGCCCTCGTTCCCTGTGGTGAGCTGTCGCGGTCTTCGTGGACATGGCTGGAGGCTTCCGAAATGGCGGCCGCAGTCGTAGCTGGACCCAGTGACTATCTTTGAGGGTCAACCTGCACTGGTAATGCTTGTGCAGGGTGTGTAGCAAGGCCAGTAAGGAGACTTGCTGGAGCACGTCAGGTGGCAAAAGTTTTGCAACAACGTCGAAAGTCTCTAGCCCGCAGTGGGCCAAGAACGTTGACTTCAACAACGCCGACTCAACTTTCCTTACTGTGAAGTACCTTTCCAGATGGACTTCATAATACAGCCACAGGCGAGGCTTGCTGATGTCGAATGGATGCAGCCAAAGGGGGACTTGGTCAGCCATCTCATCGTTCCTCAATTCCATCCTCGTCGCCGATGTTAGATCCAGCTCTTATAAGCACCAGTCCAGGACATCGATAAACAAATAGCAACAGGCTTTATTTAACAGTCAGATAAAGATGAGTTTACAAGGTGTTCCAGATCCCAAGATGGCTATAAAATCCTAGTGGAGTCAGTCTCACTGGACTCTTACCCGGCAATGGGCAATAAACTAGCTACCATAGAAGTGTAGCATAATGGAGGGACCCAGGCTTAGCGCTATCCGGCTACCTGTAGGGAGTAGGAAGTATAAATCTGGTCCAGCCCCACCCTTGTTTACCCGTGGGGCTTATATAGTGTCTCCTCAGTGGTGGGTCCTGGATACAATGTAGCGACCCATCAGACAAACGTAACTAACCAATCATAACGGGTGATATATGTAGTTAACCAATGGAGAACAGGATCCAAAACTGTAACCAATCACAGGGCTTGGTTTAGCCTAACAAGCGCGCCCTTTTGCAGGGTTTCATGCCACTTTGGGCTTCTAATTAGAATGGCAGGAAACTGCCATTTTCCTCTTGCAAGAGCACTCCCTGCGCTACTTGCAAATGTGCCTCAATATACAACACCCTAGGAAATGAGCAGGCTGTTCCCTTTCTTTCAACCATGTGAGCTTTCCTTTGACCAAGCTACTTCTTAACTAGACTGAATGTTTTAGCAATCCATACTAGCATCTATTCCAGGGGTTCTCCACCTACAGCCCATGGGCTGGGTCCAGCCCACAGCACCAAATCATCCAGCCCGCAAACTTGCTCTAGCCACTGTTTCTGCCACCTCAATCCTTGAATCCTACGCTTGGCATGTCTGCGTGTATGTTGCAAGCCTTACAACAGTCCGAGTGGGCATGATCCAGGCCATGGCTTAAAAAGGTTGAGGACCCCTAGTCTATTCTGTTTCACAAGGAACTATGTAACATATGTACTTCATAATGCCCAGGGAGTGGTTCTCTTATGTCACAATTACTTGGTGAGATTTAGGGCTCTTGCAAATGGGACATTTGAACCCCTGCAAATTCTTTGGGAAGCACTGACCTTAAGACATCTAGAAGCTGCAACCAGAAGACATGTGTAACAGAGCATCTGGAAGCATAAGGAATCCTACTAGAATTGGTTTGAAATTTGGAAGAGATATTTCCGCAGCACAACCACCTATAACCACCTATATTCTTGTGTCCCTGTGTACAAAAAAATAAAAAAAACATCTGTAATTTTGTTTGATCTCAAAATAAGGAAGAGCTGAAGGTAAGAATTCTCATATGTAGCTTATGCATGCAACAATTCAACGCCCAGTTTTGTGCATGCATGCTTGGATCCTCTTCAACTGCTGCTACACAGGGTGAATTATCCCACTCTCCCTTCCTGAATTCATAGTATGAAATTAGCTAGCCACTTCGGGGCCAGGTGGGAATTTTTGCACACGCCCTAAATGGGACCAGGGGTGGTGGTGTTTTTGCCCATCCCACACTGTGATGGATGGGGAATTCTGGGCGTTTCAAAATCTGGTCACTTTTGGCAGGTAGTGTGGCAGGTAGTAATGGTGATACCTTAGGACCCAAAATTGCTTGGGAAGGGGTGGCAGTTTGTTCATCCGCCGGGAGAGCGCAATCACAAGAAGTGTCTCCTGGCTGGGGAATAAAGCTGCTACCTCTGAACTAAGTGACAACTAAAGCTGGACAGCTTGGGAGTCACATGATGAGGGTTAATCCGAAATGGCAAGGGAGTAAGGGGCGGTGGGCATACCACTCCAAAAGGGGTAGCCATCTTGGGCGACAAAATAACGGGTATGCATACCCAATTGGTATCATCTTGGTCCCGCACTACACTGGCCCCACTGCAGTTCAAGTTGAGTTATTGGTTGAATAAAGTGGCCCATTTGTTAAAACCAAAGAACCTGTTGTATGTGTCTTTACTTGGGGGGGGGTGTTGATGGGCAATTGAACCACACCTATCAAGTAAATTGCTAAATTGTAAATCAACACTACAAATCCTACTGATTCAATGGGTCTACTCAAATTAAGACTGCCTTGTATCTCTTCTGACCAAGGGATTGGCTTGTGTTGTGTCCAAGCATTATTTATCAGAACTGTGTTTTGCTTTGTGTTTAAACTCAAGCCGTGCCAAGCGGCAAAGCCAGGAAGTGTGCCTTTCAGTAGGCGCCAAATTCAAAGAGCTGTCTTAAACAATGCTGATTCATCACTTCATGTTTTGTCGCCTTCCAGAGGCCCACCGAAATGTATCCATTTGTGTAACTGCCATTCTCACTGTATATAAGCAAGCCACCTTGTACATAGTCCTCAGTCCAATTTCCTGAACTGATAATAAATCACTTGTGTTTGACCCAATCCTGCTGGTCAGAGTACTTCTTAGCACTGGACTCAACAGCTTGCTTGCTACTGGCTGATTTTTTTTTTCTCTGCCCCACCGCCCAGGAAAGAACTATTTTCATATCCTCTTTGACTTATCTTGGCATTCCATAACTCTTCAAAACAAAACATCACAACAAACATTCCAAACCAGGATGTTCTAACTCCAGGGCCTTCTATGGGGAAGAAATCATAGAGGGAAACTTCAGAATAATGGGCAGCATTCCTAGATCGAATTATTGATAATGTATCATACAAAGGCCTTGGAGATGCTAAACAGCATACATAGCCCCATCTTTCCAAATATCTGACCATAAAAGGCTTATTTCACAAGCCCATTTTTCCTCCTTATATGCAACAATATTTTTATCACTCAATTGCTGTTTTCTTCTTCTTTTTAAAATCACCTTATTATGCTTATTTCATACTGTGTAGGTTTGTAGCTATGGTATTTACATTTTTATGGGTCTTCTGGCATTTCAGCCGATGGGCCTCTCTGATTACAGTTTTCACTCTTAACAACTCTTTATTTATATCTTCTCTGACTTCTAATGTCTTTCAGACCTGACCTAAGTACATTTTACCACATGAGCATGGAATTTCATTTACTCTGGAGAGTCTTGATGACTCATTAGCCAAGATGGATCCCTAACTCTCATTAATGTACTTCTTACTGTAATTTGCAGACGATTAGATAAGTGTCTTCCCCCTTTCTTCCAGAGCCCACGCAGTCCTGTGATGAGTCTGGAATGATTATAACAGTTGGATGTTTTAAATAATCCTTTTCCTTCCACCCTTCTCATTTTTATGTGCATGATTCCTTTTCCCTCACTCTCACCCCCTTCGCTTTTAAAAAGAAAAGGGAAAAGAAAACTAATGTGGTTACTTTTTAAGTGGGTAATCATTTCTCACCATGGTACCTCAAGCTTATACAGAATGCTGTCTCTAATTCCTTTAATACTCTGAGCCTCAAAACTCATTTCAAGATTCACTAAACTTTCTGTGCAGGAGCCCACTTTGTAAGAGTAGCTTAGAAACAATGCATTTTCTGTTTGAGGAATCAAAATATGCACACTGCCTCACTATCCCTGATTTCTTTGGATCTGTTTTTGATTACTGATTGAAAAATCCCCTCTGTTCTTCGTTAAAAGACTAAGATTCTTTTTAAAAATGCTTATTTACGGTGGCAGTCTTGAGGGATTGGCTATGCATTTAACCGCCTCCAGCTCCAAATTTCTTTCAGAGCCTCCCCCCCCCCTTCATCTCAGTTTATTCACCAGGGGAGCAATGGCAACATTTTGGTCCCACCTATGTTCTCTTCATTCTTAAAGAATCATTAATGTTAATGAACTTTACATGCACTAAAGTGCAGGGGGAGGGAAAGACTGAAGAATCAGAGCTTTTCAAATATGATGATTTGTTTTTAGGATTATGTTCCTGGCTTGAGCTATCTTCATCTTTGCCAGGATTTTACTGACTTCATGTTAGATTGAGTCAGGAAGCAGCAGTCATTCAGGGGCCATGCTGTCTGGGGCATTCTGGAACTGTAGTCCAAAAAAGGTTACTTTTCCCACCTCTGATTCAATTTATGTGGGAACCAACAATGCAATGATTTCATGACACCCAAGTGTCCTAGAAATGGACATAAAGTCTTCCTCTGTTATGATCTACAAACATCCTTTGCCTGAACCCCATAACGCAGCAGGGGAGAGCGAAGCATAAGGCATTGTAATCCACCTACTGTTGTGCTTAAACATGAATGGAAGAAATTAATCCATTGTGAAAAGATAGGTGCTTTGTGTGCAAGCTCTGCAAAACATTAGACAAGGCACCAGAGGACATAGTTTGCTGCTCTACCATAGTCAGTAACATGTCTTGGGCCTGCCCTGAGTTCCATCATTGATCTCTGGTTGGTTGGTTGGTTGGTTGGTTGGTTGGAGTTGTGCATTGAGGCACATTGGCAAGTTGTGTGGACAGCGCCTTGCAAGAGAAAAATGGTGGTTTCCCGCCATCCAATTTAAGAGCTAAAGTTGGCGCCAAAAAACCCCGTTCAGGGCACACTCATTATGCTAATCCAAGCCCTATGATTGGTTAAAGTTTTGGATCCTGTTCCTCATTGGTTAATTACATATATACCAACCAACTAATTATGTTATGATTGGTTAGTTATGTTGTCCAGCGGGTCGCTATTTTGTATCAAGGAGCCACCGCCGGGGAGACACTATATAAGCCCCATGAGTAAACAAGGGTGCGGCCAGACCAGATCTATACTACCCATTCCACACAGGTAGCCAGCAATGTGCAAAGCCTGGGTCTCCTCCACCATATTACCACTCCTGGTGTAGCTAGCCTTTGCTTCCTACACAGCAGATTCCTGAGAGACTGATTTCATAGGATTGTATAGCCATCTCTTTGTCCAGAACACCTTGTGAGCATATCCTACAAGACTGTTGCTGTTCTGTTCATTGTTGTCTGGACTATTGCTTGTAAGGGTCAGACTTAACAGTTGGTTAGTTGGTTGGTTGGTCAATCAACTGATCACATTTATTCCTGTCTGATTAAGTGACAACTATTTTATGATCTTTATGTTCTTGTTTCTAACTCAAGAATTTTACATTTGTACTACATGAATTTAGGATTTGCAGCTGCTACTGAGATCTGACATTTTCTATGAGGTTTGGGCTTTATAGATGGTGTCTGGAACTTGCTGACTGAGAAAAGTAGTGGAATAGCTTCCACCAGAAACAACATCTTTAAAAAAAAACTTTTGGCTATCTTTATTAAAATATATTTTTCCCATGTGTAGTTTACATGTTTAGTCAAAGAAGGCTTGTGGAGCATAAGCCCAGAACTTGGATCAGTTGCCCAGTGTCTGGTTGTTTATGTGGGAGCATTACCACTTTGCAGAGTTGGCATTAAGGTTCTAAGCATTTAATTTGGTGGAATTTTGCACTTCATGGAAGCATTGTTTGGCCAGGCCAAGCCAAGCCAGAGTGGCTTCCCCTAGATTCACACACTCCAGGGTAAGCTAGTAGTGTGGCTGAGTGGACTGTATGGGGGTCTTTATACTTGGCAATATCTTGAAAACTACTAGTGAAGGTAAAGGTCTCCCATGCTTGAAAGCCAGTCATAGCCAACTCTAGGGTGTGGAGCTCATCTCTCTTTACAGCCAAAGAGCCAGCACTGTCTGAGTCTGCAGATGTTTCCATGGTCATGTTGCAGGCATGACTAGAATTCTGTTACTGTCAAAATGGTACCTCTTTATCTACTTGCAATTTCTTGCTTTTGAATTGCTAGGTTAGCAGGAGTTGGGACAGAGATGGGAACTCACTCCATAATGCAGCACTCAGGTCTTGAACTGCTGACTTGCCAATCTTCTGGTCATCAAGTTCAATGTCTTAGCCACTAAGCCACTGCAGTCACTTTGAAAACTACTACTACATTACAATTATTGCTACTACATTGCAAACATTATATGTTATAAAGTTCCATCTGACCTAAGGTTCCCCAAAAAGGAACTTCAGGGTATGTGAGATATTTAAACAGTGGTTTCACCAGGAACACACACATCCACCATTGAGTCTCTGAATCCCAATGTAATTCTATATCTACTAAACCTCAACAACTAGACTATTACACATGAAACTATAAAACTGTTAAACATGGAAGGGGCTATGGCTCTGCCATCTGGGTGACCTTGGAGTAGGTCCACAGTCCCAGAGTATCCATATCCATATTGCCTGCAACATGACCATGGAAACATCTGCAGACTCAGACAGTGCTGGCTCTTTGGCTGTAAAGAGAGATGAGCACCACACCCTAGAGTTGGCTATGACTGGCTTTCAAGCAATTGTTTATATTATTATTGCTGATATTACATGGAAAAGCAAGCAAGAAAGTAAAGTATTGTGGTAACTTTAAGACTGACATTTATTTCATCATGAACGTTTCTGGGGTGCAATCCATTTTTTCATATATGGGGCACTGCATGACACATTAGCAAATAGTGGAAGCATCACTTCTTTAAAATGTAACTCAGAATCACATATGGCCATTCTGTGATTCCAAGAATAATAGTAAAAAAGTAACTTTTGTAATATTTGTGTAAAAAACAATTAAACCCAAAAAACCTATTCTTTACTCAGAAGTTGGATTTCACCCCGATATATATCTCTAGGATTGCAGCCAAATGCTTATTAAAAAGTTGACCTGTCAGTGAATCTCTTCTTCCACTCTCTTGAATTATGTGCCATTCAAATGGGCACTTTTTTCTATTTCACAAGAGATAATTTACATGTGTGAATGAGACCATGACATCTAAGAGTTCATCCACACATCCTGTTTGCTCCAGTTTATAAGGATTCTTTTACCCAATTATTTGGGCTCATTTTGTGGGTCTACATGATGTTACTAGAGGCATAAATCAATTCCTTCCACTTCAGGGCTATTCTCCTTGGCTTGGATTCTGCTCCCCACCCACCCCAACTTGGTTCATTCTGGGATGTCTCACTCTTTAGCAAAGGAGCCACCTGGTGGTGAAGTTGTGGGAAAGCTTGGAAAGGCAACCTAAAGGTGAAAAGAAACATAATAATAATTTTGTGTCAGAAATTATTCTGGGTTGAAAGGATTATTATGTTTATGGAAGAAACTCCACTCAGGGAATGCCCAAATGAGGCTCATTTTGTGTCCCCAGGAGCTGAGACAGAGACAGGCTCTAAATCTGTCATGCAGTACCTGGGTCTTCAACTGCCAACTTGCCATCCTTTCAGCTAACAAGGCGAGCTTCTTAACCACTGAGCCACTGCAGCCCCTAATAATAATAATTTTGTTTCAGAAACTATTCTGGGTTGAAAGGATTTTTGCAGAAGAAACTCCATTCAAGGAACGCCCAAGTGAGGCTTCTTTCATGTCCCCAAGAGCTGGGACAGAGATGGGCACTCAATCCATCATGCAGTACCTGGGTCTCAAACTGCCAACTTGCCAACCTTCCACCTAACAAGGCGATCTTCCTAACTACTGAGCCACTGCAGCCCCTTTAATAAACACAAAGGATGGAGATGGTGGAGAATGAGAAGGGCATGAAAGGGAGAGGTGGGAGAAGGAAGCTGGTGTAAAATTGAAATCATTAGAATCTGAATTACATTAAGGAAAACTGACTGACAGGTATGGAAGCTTGAAGTGAGTGTTTCTAGGTGAAAGAGACCACAACTCTAACTCACCTCAATCTGAGCCACATGCTCTGTGTGGATGAATCCTAAAATGCTACAAAAAGAGCTTTCTTAGGATATTGTCATATTTGACATCATATCAAAACATTTCAAATGGAGACAGCTCAATTTTCTACTGAAATTTCTGATCACTCAGATTATTCAAATATTAATAGATGCTGACACCATCAGTTTTAAATTAGATGATAAAGCTAGCCCTAGCCCAAAATCATGCATGCTTGCATTGAATATAGCTAGTGTGACCTAGTGTTTTAGAATTTTTTGGACTTCAGTACGTACAGTAACCCAATACTTCAGTTATACAGTACAGACTCTTTCAGTTATACAGCTCTTCATCTGTGGCTAATTTGGGGTTCTGTCTTATCCTCTATACAAGAAGATCTTTTCCTTGGGAAGATTATGTAAAAATTTGGGTTTAGTTTTGTTATTCAGTCGCACAGTCAACTCCGATCCTTTGCGACCCTATGGACCATTGTCCTCCAGGCACCTGTTTTCCACCATCCACCTCAGCCCGCCCAGCTCTGTACCCATTGCATCTACAATACCATCTAGCCATCTCATCTTTGGCCGCCCCCTTTTTTCTTTTGCCCTCCACCTTTCCCAGCATCAAAGCTTTATCAAGTGAATCCTTTCTTCTCATTTGATGTCCAAAGTACTTTAGCTTCATCTTTACTATTTGACCTTCTAAGGAGCAGTCAGAGTTGATTTCTTCTAAAATTGACCTATTTGTTCTCCTCGCTGTCCAGGGGACCCTCAAAACTATATTACTATACAGTATTACTATATTAGGCTGATGACCTCAAGCTTTGTCTCTCATTTCTAACTAATTCTGAGGAAGCTGTTTAAATTATAAACCAGTGATTAATGCCAATAATGTGCTAGAGGAGGAGAAGTGAAATGAAGCTTAATCCATATATGACAGTTGTGGACTTCAAAGACAGATCAGGAAATGTGTAGTAACTGATTAATGCACTTACTTTGAAAATGCTGGTTCATAGTTTGGATGTATTTCTGGATTCATCCCTGAAGCTATTTCCCATGGTTTTGACAATAGCTGTGGAGTGTGGACCCATTTGAAAAGTTAAAACTAGTGTACCAGCTACATCACCTTTGGATTAATATAACAAGCTCCATATGGTGTTGCCTTTGAACAATGTTTAGATATATCAGTTGGTCTAAAATACTGTAGCCATATGGCTGACACTGCCCAGTTACAGGGAGCACATAATGTCTCCCTTTGTTACACCAGCTTCACTGGCTACTGGTCTGTTTCCAGGCACAGTTCAAAATTCAGGTTATGATTTATAAAGTTCTACAAACATCTTGAGTTCAAGTTAACTGAAGGGCCACATTCTCCCATAGAGGTTTATCTAGCCTTCAGTTCTACCACATGCTGAAGTACATTTGGTAAGAACAAAAAAAGAAGACCTTCTTTGTGTCTGCAAGCTCTGGAAATGCTTATGGAGGAAGACTAGGAAAGCTCTTCCCTGCGGCCTTGGGAAAAGGTGGAAAGGACTTTTAACTTGCTGAAGGCAGCATTTCTTTTACTGGTGGTTTTAATCACCACCTATACTAACCAGACAGGACATTTCAGTTCCCAAAAAGTCATATTTTATTTCAGAATTCACACAGAACTAGACCTACAGAGATATACATTTTACTGTCACTTGAAAAGTTGCAAATAGTATTGCAGTTTTTCACCTTCTTACCATGTTATAAGCAAAAAAAAAAAAAAAACACAAGTGGAGCAAAAATTTATCTATGAATCTGTTCCTATTCATTTTTTTGCCCCACCCACTAGAACATGTTGGAGGACAATGTCCCATATTTTCTTTTGGCAAACCATAATGTGAACAGAAATGACACAGACTAGTTGTTAGCAGGTCGGCACTATTCAAGAGAGTTGTTAGAATTGTTAGTGGTTAAGGAAAATACTGGACTGAGGTGGCTTACTGGTTAAGTCACTGAACTTGATGACTGGAAAGTTGGCAGGTCAACAGTTCGAGACCTGAGTGCTGTGTGATGGAATGCCCTCCTATCTCTGTCCCAGCTCATGCCAACCTAGTAAGTCAAAAGCAAGAAATTGCAAGTAGATAAATAGGTACCACTTCGGGGGGGGGGGAACATAAACATTGTTCCATGCATTCCGGTGTCTAGGCATGCCTGCCACATGTCCACGGAAATGTCTGCAGATGTAGACAGCACTGGCTCTATGGCTATAAACAGAGATGAGCACTGAACCCTAGAGTTGGATATGACTGGCTTTCGAGCAAGGGTGACCTTTCCCTTTCCCTAAGAGAAATACATGTCATGTAAATGTAACTCAAATCCTAATCCTATTGCTAACTTAATCCTAACTATAACTTTACTGCTAGCCACAATGAAGTAGAATTGCATGGGGGCATGAAAATACCTAATAATTCTTTCAGGGGTTTGGGGGCATGTTTTGTTTTTGATTGTTTTTGGGTTTTGGTATAGAGGATAAATGTTGGTTTAATTTTTAATGCTTTATCCATTTTATGTTTCCTCCCCCCACCCCACCCCCCGGCCTTTTAACTGTAAGCCAACATGAGTCTCATTCTTGGGGGAAACGTGAAATATACTGTAAATAGAATAAATGAATAGTAAACCATACTTTAGCAACATACATTTAATTGAGTAAAGAGGAACTAAATGCCAGAGATTCAAGAGCAAAGCATTCAAAACCCTCTGGCTGGAGAGGCGCAAAAGATCTCCTTTCAACCAGTTTTCATTTTTAAAAAAAATCAAAATTATTTCCATTAAATTAATGAAGAAATTTTGTACCAGTAAAGGAACCAAACAAAAACTTCACCCTATACTTATTAGTACAGAAGAGTTAGGGAAGAAACTCAGGGCAATCAGGTGCTGGGTGGGAATATTGTTTTAAGCATGCAAAGGAAACTATTTTCTAAGTATTACTTTAGACAGGCAAAACAACTAAAACAGGGTTTCTCAGTTGGCTTCGTTTCCCTTTGTTAACACAGTGGCTACCAGGGAACTGGAACCAAAGGCAGCCTCACTTAGGATGATATGGCAATTTCTCTTGAAGAGTTTTGAATTTCCGGTAAAATTGCCTTTAACTGTGCAGTAGCAGCATAGAAACCCAAGAGGAGAATAGCAACAAGTCTCCCAGAATCCACCCCCTTTCTCAGTAACTAGCACTCACTCTGAGACATTTGTAGTAGGAGGAATAAAAATGTTTCTTTACTTACAGTTACTTGGGGTTACAGATGTGTGCATGCTGCTTTTTTTACTGCATACACACATTAACAACCAACCAAACAAACAGAACAACAAAACAAATGTCATGAACCAACAAAGAGAGAGAAATAACACAGAGTAGAGAGAGCCATAGGTGGGAAGGAATGATTGATTAATGCTCAGCCCAGAAAAGTCTCTCCAACAACAGTCTACAGGTCTTCTGACTATTGAAGGTGAATAATCACATGGGAGACTAGCTATAGGTGGATGAGTCCCTTTAGATGGGGTGATGGTCCCCTCAGTGGAGGAAATGCCACTGGAAACCATCATATTGGGCCCAATGGCAAAATGAACAGAGGAGGAATTCTGATTCCCAATGGTCATGGAGGTGAAAGAGGCTATGCCAGAAGGACTGGCTGTGAAGGTGCACCTTGTCAAAGGCTGCGGCAGTCCATTGCAGTCCCGGTGTTAAATCCTGTATGTCTCACTTCAAATGTGCCACAGGAGATGCCTCCATGTGGGTGTGTGGGTGGGTCACTTTGTGGCAAGCTGGGATCCACTTTAAACCCTGTCAGCTCCAGGCCCTATATGGCGCTACTGGTAGCCCAGTTGCTTTGTAGCCCAGCTGCTTCTTGGTCAGATGGTTTCATGCTAGGTTTAAATGGTGTTGGGGAGGGAAGTAGCTAAAACAAATCACTAGTGCTACTGACCCATTCACTTCCTCTTTCCTTCCTTTCCAAGAGGGTTCTCACAGGGAATCCATAGAGACAATCTATTGATGAGCATTTTGATGAGACTCCATGAAAAACAACACTTTCATCTGGCTGTCAACAAAGGAAAAAAAGGGCTTGATCCAGCTGTCTCAAGGTAACTGCCAATATCCCTGGGTCACCATAAATTGAAAAGCAGTGAGTGAAAACAATATTGCGCTATTTTAGATGCAGAGTCTACACAAGATTAATGGGAAAGCAAATGCTGCAAAACACAATTTTATAAGTTAATTTTCCAGTTTTTTTAAATTACATAATTGAAGTTCAAGCAATATAGGAGGGGGGAAGTAATCTGAGTCATGTTCAAGATTAGTATCGCTTTGATAAGAATTTACAATGCAAGATGCAGTGCCCAACAATGCTTGAAGAATGAGGTCATTTCTTAATTATGTTAGTGTGTAGTGGATATACATCAATCCCACATCTTCATATATTCAGAATTTAATGTGCCCCCTCCATGACCCCGGCTTTTCCCCCCCAGGCAACAGAGGGAGAAGAGGATGAATATTCAAAGCAGATTTCTCTCTCTTATATTCATGGGCAACTCAGACACAGCCAAGGCAGAGCTTTCTCAGTCTTACTTCTAGCTGGGCATCAAGCTCTGTGGCTGCTGTAAGGTGTACCCTGGAAGATGTTTATATGCTTCTAGGTGTGCGAAAGAAAATGTATTCCAGCTCAGGCAAAATGGAAATAAGAAAGAAAGGCTACACATAAGAAGCTGGTAGAAATGATGCATTGATATCATTGTGCCCTGCTAGCTCATAAGAATTAACATGGAGTTTCCCCTCATTTCTGTTTAACTTGAAGAATACTCTTAGATCCATTTATTACTAGTTATTGTTTACGTTTTATATCCACATACTTGGAGTCTGGCCAGGTTATCCTGCTATGGTAGTAGAGCAGACCAGTGTTTCCCAAGCTTTGATTTTTGGACTTCAATTCCCAGAAGCCTTAGTCAATTCCCCAAAGCACTGATCAGCCAATGTACTGACTTAGGCTTATGGGAAATGAAGTCCCCTTGTGGGGCACGGGTCCCACATTGTGAACCAATAGAGTAGACCATACTACCAGTGGCTCAACACCGATTGTCAAGCTGTAGTCAACTAACCTGACAACCCTGAGGACTAGTGACCTTGGGTGGCAAAATCAACAGGGAAGGGTGATGGACACCAAGTGGATTGAATCCCACTTGAATGCATCTTGATGGAGAAGGGAGCTTCATCAATACTGGCCTGAGGCTGATGAGAACTTTGCATGTCAAAAGGGCTCAGGACAAGAAAGTGACTCACAGAATTGGATCAGTGGTATGAGTGTCACTCTGCGATACAGAAGGCAAATGGAAGGCCAATGCATTATATTCTCAGGACAATCTTCATGGCTGATCACAAATATTCAGAATTGGTTATGGCACTTAAAGAAGAAGAAGAATTCACATGCTATCATTCCTTGCATGAGATTATACATAGGGTATACCTTCTGCCTCCTTTCTCCTCAGGACGATATTAAGCTAATAGTGAGGGTGTGACACAGTGAGTTTTCATGATTAGGTGAGAAGCTGTGGAGCCAGTGGCTAGGAGTTCAATCCCCACTGTATTTCTTTTGAGAAAAGTTGGTCTATGTGGTCTTGGACAAGATACACAGTCCCTAAGAACGTCCAGAAGAGGGGAATAGCAAACCACTTCTGGGCACATTGTGCCTAGAAAATGAAGAGAAGGGTCACCATAATTATTAAAGGGTCACCATTATTATTAAAGCTAGTTCAAACAGTATGCTTAGTACCGGGGATGGCAAAGTACATGCCTCTAGATGTCATTGGACTATAATTCCCATCCTCTGCTGATGGCTACACTGGATCAGGCAGATGACTACGACATCATCTTTCTAGAATGCCATCCTTTGTTCCACACAAATAGTCCTTTTTGACAATCCATCCCAGAAGCCTTAATCCAACATAAAACAATTTATTTTGATGTGATTTATAATCCATACACAGAATGCAGGCTGAGACAGGAAGGGCTATTATGTAACTTTATGAGTTATGTCACCATTTGCTGTACTTCAAGACAACGGAAATAAAAATATAATGACATTAATCATTAAATGCTGGCATTCCTGGAAGTAAAAGTCTGAAATCTCTCACCAAAAGTCCAGAGAAAGATTAGTGCAAGGTTTCTTTTCAGAGCTCAGCTGTAATATGATAGAAGACATTTTTTTAAAGAAACGTTTCTCTATATATTATTTCCTTTTTCCCTGGCCTACTGGGAAAGAAAGCTAGTCTGCAGAACTGTCTTTGAATATTCTCCATCATTTCTTTTGGCAACAATTGTCACTTCCCTCACAGAATGCTGCCTTGGACATTGTGGAAGGTTTAAAAACCTTCCAAGCAGCAATAACAACACCTACCAAAGAGGTAGAAGGTTATGTTGCCTACCACTGTTAACAGAAACTAAAACAACAACAGGTAAAACCATTCCCTCCATTTCTTTGACCACAAAGTGAATGGAGAATTTTGAGCGGCCACAGAAAAAGAGAATGTATTTGGCATTTATGTCTCTGGTCCCAATAGTTTACCTTGAATGCTCAAAAAAGAAAATCCCTGGACAGACCTTGAAAAAGTTACACTGGCAAATTCTAAGAGTTGTGGTTCGAAAATGTAACATTTCCAAAGAAAAGTTAGGGAACCTTTGCTCAGGGATACTGTTGTGTCCAACAGATACTTTCTGAGAAACAGGGTAAGCCTTGGACAGCCTCAGTCTAATGTTTTAATGTATGTTGTTCACAGATCTTTTCCCACTCTAAGGATGGGGAGAGAGGAAATATTTCAGATTTGGGATGTTTCTTTATTTCTTTATTTCATATATCAACTGCCCATACTAACATGCTACTGCGTAGCTGAGTTACATTTTAAAAGAATTTGCACTAAAGCCATGTTTTCTCTGCATTTTTTAAAAATGAAAACATTCTTCAATCACCATTTAAGATTTAATTCACTGTTCAAGAATACTACATGGCTCTTTGCTTCCTGAAAATCTAGGATACATTCTTATTATCAATTTTCCTGTGTTGTTTTCAAAAGCCAGAACTTTGAGGAGTTTCTTCATCAGACTACAATTCCCAGAATCCTCAACAAACCATTGACAGTTGGGGAATTCTGGAAGTTGTAATTTGGAAGCCAACGTTTAGAAGCTTTCAAAATGTTTAAATGTTTCACAGTTTAGTAGGTATTGCAACAAGCCATTACCAAACGGAAAATCTAGGTTGTTGCTACCTATAATTAATTTCACAACCAAGTTCTATCCCAGAGAAACACTGCCTTATTTCACAAGACCAAAGCTTCATTGGAAAAGAACTGGATATCAAACTAGTCCAGAACAACTTTGTAACAAACAGCAACAGGCTTTATTAAACAGTCAAATATAGATGGGCTTACAAGGTGTTCCTGGATCCCAAGATGGGTATACAATCCCAGTGTATTCAGTCCCACTAGACTCTTGCCTGTCCTTGGGCAATATACGTGCTACCATGAAGCGCAGCAGTGGAGGGACCCAGGGCATAGCGCTACCACGCTACCCAAAGTATAGATCCGGTCCAGCCCTGGTTTAGCTCCTCAGGGCTTAAGGCTTAAAGAAAGGGCAGAGCCACTTGCTTATATACAGTCTCTGCAGCAGGTGCAGAGAGAGATACATTTACCCTGGCTTCTTCAGGAAGCAGGAACACTGACAACCAATCAGGCGTCAAGTATAATGAAACTGCAAGCGCGGCGCCAAAATGGCCGCCGCGCCCTTTGTGGGCCCCCCCCACAGGACAGAGAATCCGGGTAGTTAGGGGCGTGGCCAGCTCCTTGATAAAAGGGGTGGCCACGAGGCAGCCGAGCTGCCATTTTACCTCAGCGACGGAGCGGAGAAGTTTTTTCCCTGTGTCTCCGTCGCTCTTTAACTTACCAGGAAGCCTTTGGCGGCGATTTTTTCCTTTTTGGCTTCCCTTTACTCCGGTGGAGATGCCTTCGAAGAAGAAGGCAGCTTCGAGTGCGGCTCGCGCTGTCAGGAGGCGCAACCCAGGTCGGAGGACCGCAGTGCCGCCTCCTCAGCAGCCGCCTTTGCCCCTGCCGGGATCGGCGACTGGGGTCTATTGCCCCTCGGCCCGAGCGGGCGAACAGAGTGCGGGCGCGGTAGGGGATCCGGCCCGCGGCCCGCGAGCGGTGGACACCGCTCCTGCATCTGCCCACCAGGTTGGGCCTGCTGCTCATGGGTCGCCACCTCCCCCGGGGCCCTCTAGCCTTGGGGGGTGGTGCGGCCCCCTGCCTTGGCAGGTTTCTCCACCGACCCTGCCGGGCTTCGGTATTGGCCAATGGCCATATTCGGGTCCCGGGGTACAGGGACCTGTACCCACGTCTGGACCGTGCGGGCCGGCCGGCCCTTGGCCCCAGGTCACCGTGGGAGCCTTACTGGCCCGCCTTGCGGCCCTTGAATCGTCGTTGGTTCGGGCCAGTCAGGCGGGGCCCCCCCTTTTTTTGGGGTTCCTTTCGAGGCGCTGTCGGCAGGAGGACAACAGCCGACAGGGAGGGTTGAGCTGCTGCAGGCGTGTGGCGCGGTTTCGGCCACTGCCTCGCAGCTCCCCAGCCAGCAGCCAGGTGCGGGTCAAGCCCCGGTGATGAGCTCTACGTCGGTCGTGAGCTCCGACGCCCCCAGTGGGCCGGAACCCCCAGTGGGGGCGGCCCGCGGGGGTGCAGCATGTGAGTATACGGTGTAAGCGAGTACATCCACACACATCCCCGGGGCCCCGTGGTGGGGGGTGTTCCCTACCCTGAGGGGCATGTTTGGGGTGGCCGGGTTGGTCTAAGCTCCTATTCCTTACTGCTAGTGACCACTTGGCACAGGCCGCCAGGGAGTAAATTTGGCGGGGGGAGTATGTGGATATCTTCTCACTCCTAAACAAGGTGCCCACCAAGGAGAGATGGAGGGGCGGAATGAAAAGGATAGTGGCAGGCACGTTGTCGCAAGCCACCAAGTATGTGGGCCAAATGGTCGCCGGCCTGCATCATATGCATGGCGGTGTACCTTAGGGCCCGGCCGGATCTGGCAATTCCGATGGTCCTGTATTTGGGCAACATCTACCGGGCGATGGTTTACTTTCCGGGCCCAGCGTGGTTGGCTTGTGACAAGGAATGCCGTAGGCGGATTCCCCCACACCCTGGGGATTAGGCGGGATGAGCCAGGCCAGAGCCTGCGGCTTTTGTACTTTTCGCCCACGCGCCCTGTGCCCGGGGAGATATACCATTGTGGGCATGCGGTTCAGCGGGCGGCCCCAGCATAGGTCACCTGCCATGGGGCGGGGCGGGGGGTTCCAGCCCGCCTGCCGTGCTGGACTTTCTTGTCCAATGGCACCTCTAATGGGAGGACTTGTATATACAGACAGGAATGTCCCACCTGTGTTGGCCCCCATGCGGCCTCTGCCTGTCCCAGGCATAGAAGGATGCGGGGCAGAGGGTGGGGCAGACAGGGGGCTTGCAAGACTGCCGCAGATGGATCTAGTTCACCGAAGGGCTCCCTCCCCATTTGAGGTGGACAGGTTGGGGCGTTGGCTCACATGGTACCTGAAGGGAGAGGATGCGGGTTATCTCCTTCAGGGTTTTAGGCAGGGGTTCCGGATCCTTTTCATGGGTAACGGGTCCCCTCAGGATGCCCCCAATCTTTTATCCCTTAAGGGGAGGGAGGAGGTGGCTGCTGCCAGCTTTGGCAAAATGGTCTATGCGGGCAGGGTCGTGGCACTGTCCCTGCACCCCCGTCCCGGGGAGCATATTATTTCAATGATGCCATGCCTTTTGACTATTCCATTGGGGCTCGGTATTCTAGCGTTTCACCATTTTACTGGATTGCGCTTTTGTCCGCAGGTCAGGGTCCCGGTCTGTAGCCCATTCCCTGGATGGTTTTATTCGGGGCTGAACGGGGCTGGGACACGTACACACGTCTCCTCAACACATTTCAGACGCTAATGAAGGAACTTGGTGTCCCTTTAGCGCCCGAAAAGACCGAGGGCCCATCTCCACAGCTAGTATTCCTGGGGTGGAGAGCAACACGATAGCGCAGGATTCTAAGTTGCAGCGGGATAAGGTGTCAAGGCTAGTGGCCCTTGTCGCGGTCTTGCTGGCAGAGTGCATGGCATCACTGAGGGAACTTCTGGTACTACATGGTCACCCCAGTTTCGCTGGCAGGGTCGTCGCACCGGGCAGGTCATTTGCTCTGCGCTGGTGCGACGCTATGGTGGGATTATCCAGGCCCCACCACAGGCTCAGATTTACCCGGGGTATCGGGGCAGACGTGCTTGTCTGGCCATAGATCCAGAGGTGGTTCAACGGGGTGTCATCTTGGGGTCTGATTTCCTGGCTCCCCCCTTGCTTTTAGATGCAGTCCGATGCCTCAGGATTCCTGGGTTTCTGGGATGTACTTCAATTGGAAGTGGGCCTATGGTGGGTGGCCACCATCCTGGGCAGGCAAGGGTCGCCTGCATGGTCTCACGTATCTGGAATGTTTCCCTATCCTGGGTGCTTTGATGCTATGGGGCAAGGGGTGGGCCAACTCGGTTGTGCAACTTTGGCATGGCAACGCGGCCTTTTTCCGCATCGTCACTGCACAGAATTCCAAATCGCCCGGGGTTATGGAGCTAGTTAGTTGGTTTGCGTTATGCAACCTGTGCCTCAACGTTCCCTTCAGGGCCAGGCATGTCCCAAGGGTTGATAATGATATTGCTGCTGCTTTGTCCCGCCTGCAGATCTCCCGGTTCCGTGCCTCGGCCCCCGGATGCGGAGGAATTTCCCTCGCCACTCCCGGATGTGAGATGGACCGTTGGCAAGGAGAGGTGAACCGGGCGATTGGCCTGTCACTAGCGCCATGCATGAGTAAGGCGTATCACCACGCATTTAGTTCCTTTAGAGTATTATGTACCCGATTCTGACTGCCAGGAACCTGGCCTTTTCCAGTAGCCCATGTTCTGCGGTTCACGATTTACCTGTATCCCCAGGGCCTTGCACCACGCACCATAGCATCTCAGCTGTCGGGTTGGCTTTTAGGGCCAAAGTGGGAGGTCGTGTGGACAGCACCAATGACTTCCGGGTGAGACATGTTGGGAGGGGTGGGTGCGCGTGCCCGGGCGTTTCCTGGGCGACCGCCACCCCATTTACCCAGGGGGTTTATGACCCAGTTGGCCCGGGGCTGGCCTGGCCTCTGTTTTGATAGATGAGGCAGCCCACTTCATGCGGCTACAACGGTGGCCTTTTTGGAGCCCTCCGCGTCGGCGAGCTTGAGATGCTGAGTAAGGCGGATGCAAGAGTTTCCCAGGGTTTTTACCCAGTTGGCCCGGGGCTGGCCTGGCCTCAGTTTTGATAAATGAGGCAGCCCACTTTATGCGGCTACAACGGTGGCCTTTTTTTTGGAGCCCTCCGCATCGGCGAGCTTGAGATGCTGAGTAAGGCGGATGCAAGATTTTCCCAGGGTTTTTACCCAATTGGCCCGGGGCTGGCCTGGCCTCTGTTTTGGAAATGAGGCAGCCCACTTCATGCGGCTACAACGGTGGCCTTTTTGGAGCGCTCCGCGACAGCGAGCTTGAGATGCTGTATAAGGCGGATGCAAGTGTAGGGCACTGGAACTCGAGGATGTCTATGTTGCCAAAGACTGGGCCCAGTTGAGGATACGCTCCTCTAAGACAGATCAGCATGGCGTAGGCAGTGGTGTAAGACTGCTACGGTGTTCTTTGGCAGACATCTGTCCGGTTGGTGCCCTACAGGAATTCCTGGCACTGCGTGGCAGGCACCACGGCCCGTTTTTCTGTCACCAAGATGGGTCTCCCCTTACTAAATTTCAGTTTTGGAAGGTGACAGCCAGAGCCCTCACCAGGGTGGGCCTACCAGGTGCCCGTTTTGGCACACATTCATTCCGTATTGGTGCAGCCTCTACAGCAGCTGCTTTTGGGTACTCTGGGGCTGACATACGCAGCATGGGGAGGTGGGGCTCGCAATGTTTTCAGTTTTATGTGCGCCCACTCCCGCCATGAGTACCAATCCAGTCACCTTACCGTCTTTTTCTCAATTTTTCTCAATTTTCTTACAGACCCTGGGTGTCGTATTACACCGGTGACAGTATGGCTGGTGGGCCACAGCTATGTGCACAGGGCAGCGCGTTACGCTGCGGCGACAGAGTGGGGACCCCGACTGGGACTGGGTGAACACGCCAGTCTCACATGGCATGGTAAGCCTGGGATGTTATGGCGGGAGCTGCGGCCTTTCCTTTTTTCTGGCCTGAGTGCTGACCCGCCTGACATTCTCATCATCCACCTGGGGGGCAATGATTTGGGCCAGGTCACCGGCTTATCGCTCAAGCATGCGAATTGCGGGGACCTCGCCTACTTGCATTATGTCTGGCCTGCCACAACCCTGGTTTGGTCGGACATTATCCCGCGCCTTTCTTATAGAGGGGGCGTTCACCTCCTGGCCCTTGACCGCGCTAGGCGCACGGTCAACAGGGCGGTGGCGCGGTTTCTTGCCAACGGGGCTTGGGGACGGGTCAGTCATCACCCCGATATTAGCCTACAAAATTATGACTTGTATGCAAGGGATGGGGTCCACCTGTCGCGAGGAGGTATGGACCTCCTGTTGGGTGATTGGCGAGCAGGCCTGTCGACCGAGCTGACGGTCTGGGTGGGGGCGTCAGGTCTTCTTTGAAGCCCCTCCGTGTGGCGGGTAGCACTGGTAAGGTAAACAGTATGACCCACAGGTATCCGGCAGGTTCGCAATTGACTGGACAACACTAGACAGGAATAAATTAGTTAAACGTTGTCCGGTCAACGACGAACCAGGCGACGGGGTGATGACGATTGCTAACCAGCATGCATCACCCCTGTGATTTCACGGATACGCGTCAGAGGGTGGGGTCATGAGTTAGTTATTGACTACGGTCAACAATTTGTTTGTTGTCAACAAACAAATTGATACAAATTGATACATTGTAACCAATTGCCGTTGGCAATTTTGGGGTGGTACCTTACCAGTGTTACTTCGGCCTGCTTGCCTTATGAATTATGATTGGTCGTTTTACCAATACAAATTTATAATTCGGACTAGGGCATTGAATCAATAAATGTGGCCCGATGCTGTTATCCACTTTCAATGTTGTCTGTGTCCGTTATTGGGGGGGTGCGCCTGCAACAGGGGCTGGCCTTAAAGGAAACATGCTTAATAATTATAACAGGAACTATGGTGTAGCAATAATTAACCTGAATACACAACATGTCTTAAGTCCTTGATCCATGAAAGCTTATAGTTAGTCTCTAAGATGCCACAACATTTTGTCTTCTTTATTTTTTTAACTTTTGTTTTGCCTTTTTCCTTGTCTATGTGCTTGAACAGACTAATACGGCTACCACTTTAAAACCCACTGTATGTGCTGTTAAAGAAAGAAGGAAGCACTAAAAAAATTGACTGTGTGAAATATTATGAGATCGACTCTTCTGGAATTGAATCTGATTTCCTAAAAGAGAAGTGGCACTTAACAGATAAAAGGGGGTAAACCATGAGTTTCTTTGTGATGGATAGTTATCTCCAAGTCTGTTTCTTTGCATTTATGCTTGTGTGTTTAAATCTGTCTGTTAAAACAAAAATTATTTAATTTTATAATTGTCATTTCTCAAACATGACTGGGAATAAAATAAAGTCTCACTGCTATTATGCTTTAATTTTTTCACTGTGAAATCCATGGGGCTTAAAATTATTTAATTTTGCCTGCATTGATTTCAAAATGCAACAATCCCTATACAAAAAAATGTATGAAAGCTTTCCTTCAGCAATACCTGATGCCAGCTGGTAACTTTTCATCAAGGTGGGCAACAAAATGTGTTTGATCACTAGTCCACACATTATTTTATATATATAGATGTTCCCAGTAATTCAAGCAAAGTGTATACATGTTTATGTCTAATGGTAAAAGGAGCAATATATGCACACAGACAGATTAAATGAAACATTTTTTTTATTCCAGGCAGTGAAACAACTGCTGCATTCTAAGACTAGAAGAAATAGTTCTTGCCAGTAGTCTGGAAGGATTTATTTCCACACAACTCAGCCATATGACACGTTTGGACGATGTTTAAACTTTTCCTCTGTGTATGTTCATTTTGTGTATTTTTATTGTTCTTTTAATTATCTGCACATACTTATTAATTCCAGAAAGTACAAACAGACGCTGCTCTTGCTCTTCTACCACACTTCATATTATAACATCACTCATGAATGCTAGTTACAAGTTTCCAGGCAGATGTGTGGTTGATCTAAATTTGCGGGACAACAACATTCAGATATCTGCTTTCCATTTGTGTGCATGTTTTCTCCTGTTATTTTCTTTTTATGGCAGTATTAATTGTTCCCAGATGCTCCTAGGGAACCAAGCAGCAGAATAGAGCACATCAAATATTGCTGTTTTGGCTGTAGACAGTTGGAAGCAAAAGAACCATATTGCAAATTTTTTTTTCTTCATTGCATACCTTGAGAAATGCTAACTTGCTGGACTGAAGGTGAAAAAATTTACTTTTTGGACTACATCTCCCAGAATCCCTAGACAGTACAGGTAATGGGAAAAATATGAGTTGTAGTAAGAAAAATAACAAAACTTTTTTGATCTAAACATTGACCCCTTAAGTCAGGGGTGGCCAAACTTTCTGTGCCATGGGCCAGTCACATGGATGAGTGGGCTGGTCACATGGTTCTCCCGATGTAAAACACATCTGCGGCTATCATAAACATGTTTATGACAGCCACAGGTGCATTTACAGCAGTGATATGTGCATCTGCAGACATGTTATGCACATGCGACGGCGCATTATACTTCCAATTTTGGGAGTGAAACGGGCAGCGTGGGCTGGATGATTTGGTGCCGCAGGCTGGTCCTAGCCCATGGGCCATAGTTTGGCTGTCCCTGCCTTAAGTATTTAATATGTAATTGCATTTGGGTACATGTGATGTAAAATATGTTTATTTACTCTTGTCTGCTTTTGGAGTAGATTAACTGTCTTTTGCCTTGCCAAGTATGGGCTACTGGCAGTCAAAAACACACAGTGGAGAAATACAGAATCTAGCTCATTTACTAGTCTGCTGATTATTGCCAGAAACATACACTGAGGAGGACTTAAGTTTGGCCAATGACAAAGTCAAGAAAGTAGCTTCATTTTGACGGTCTAGGGTTTGATCATGACATGAAAGAAGATTGAGACTTATCCCTCTGGACCAAACCACTTTTTCACCCTATCTTGGGCTGAATACTTGCTCTGTGCAAACTCACACTGTTTCTACCATGTATGAAAAATTTGAGACAGATACTCCAATACCATGCCTTCTCTCCTCCAGAAACTGGTCATAATAATACAGTATTTACCTTCGGCTTTTTCACACTGTTGTCGCATACATATTATCTTCCGTCTAAAGCAACCCCCATTGGCCAATTAATTTGTGTTGCAAGACTAGAAGCAGCAAGAGGCTCATAGCTCTGGGAGATAGGAGGACTTGATGTCAGTCTCAGAAGATCTATTAGTTTCTCTTTGACGCATGTTCTGAAGTCTGTTCTGGTTCAAATATGTTATTTCTAAAGTTTGGTAAATTCTTTATAAACAAACTGATATTCTTCTCTATTCAGTAGGCAGAACAGTCACAAGTATAGAGAAGGTCATTTCACATCTGCCTGCCAAATAAATGTTAGCAATGAGGATTAGGAACTCAATCTTCATAATTAACTTGCTTTACATGAGTTGAAATCCAGTAGTAAGTCCAACACTGAACCATTGGCACGTATAGAGGTGTTGGCTCATCAAATCCCCATTGCTTCCATGCGTCTATTCTAATTATGATTTACTACTCGATTTCAGCCATGAGATTCAAAACCTAACATAAGAACATAAGAACAGCCTTGCTGGAACAGGCCACAGCCCATCCAGTCCAGCATTCTGTCTCACACAGTGGCTCACCATTTCCTTCAGGGTATTCCCAAGCAGATGCCTGCTTAGGATTCCCTGGAAATGATATTGAGAGATATCCTGCCTATCTCTCCAACCCGGAGGTTGTCCTTAAGTATCCATAATTATAGCCATTGATACTCTTGTCCTCCATGAACTTGTCTAATCCTTTCTTAAAGCTGTCAAGACTGACAGCTGTCACCACTTCTTCTGGCAGGGAGTTCCATACACCAGTAATCCTCTGGGTGAAAAAGTACTTTCTCTTATTTGTTTGAGAACTAGTACCCAAAAGTTTCATGGAGTGTCCCCTAGTTCTAGTGTTATGCGATAGGGAAAACAGATTTTCCTTATCTACTTTGTCCACACCGTGCATGATTTTATAAACTTCAATCAGGTCACCTCTTAGACGTCGTCGTTCAAGAGTGAAGAGGCCCAACCGTTGCAGCCTCAGATGGTAAGGAAGGTGTTCCAGTCCCCTAATCATTCTGGTTGCCCTCCTCTGCACTTTTTCCAGCTCCATAATATCCTTCTGGAGGTATGGCGACCAGAACTGTACACAGTATTCCAGGTGGGGCCTCACCATAGATTTATAAAGAGGCAAAATGACACTTGCTGACTTATTTTCTATACCCTTCCTAATGATCCCTAGCATTGAGTTTGCTTTTTTCACTGCTGAGGCACACTGGGTTGACACCTTCATTGTGTTGTCCACCAGGATACCAAGGTCCCTTTCCTGGTTTGTCGCAGAGAGTTCAGACCCCATCAGTTTATAAATGTAATTGGGGTTCTTTGCCCCAACATGCATCACTCTGCACTTACTAATGTTGAAACTCATTTGCCACTGTTTTGCCCACTCCCCCAGTGTCGAGAGATCCCTCTGGAGCTCCTCACAATCTCTCACAGTTTTCACTACCCTGTATAATTTAGTGTCGTCAGCAAATTTGGCTACCTTGCTTTTTACTCCTACCTCTAGATCATTTATGAAGAGGTTGAAAAGCAGGGGTCCCAGTACTGAACCTTGGGGGACCCCACTCTTTACTTCCCTCCACTTGGAGAAGTGTCCATTTAGTGCTACCCTCTGTTTCCTGTCCCTTAGCCAGTTGCTGATCCAGGACAAGACCTGTCCCTTTATTCCATGACTGGTAAGTTTATTCAAGAGCCTTTGGTGTGGGACCTTGTCAAAAGCCTTCTGAAAGTCCAGATAAACAATGTCAACTGGATCCCCCTTATCCACATGCTTGTTGACACTCTCAAAAAAATTCCAACAGATTAGTGAGGCATGATTTGCCCTTGCAAAAGCCATGTTGGCTCTCCTTTAGCAGCGCCTTCTCTTCTATGTGCCTATTAATTCTATCTTTTAGGATGGTTTCCATCACTTTACCTGGGACACATGTCAAACTGACAGGTCGGTAATTCCCTGGATCACCCCTGGATCCTTTTTTGAAAATTGGTGTTACATTCGCTACCTTCCAGTCATCAGGCACAAAGCCTGATTTGAGGGAAAGATTATATATTTTGGCTAGGAGATCAGCAATTTCATCTTTAAGTTCCCTGAGAACTCGTGGATGGATGCCATCTGGTCCTGGTGATTTGTTAGTGTTTAGTTTAACAAGACATGCAAGGACCTCCTCCCTGGTTATTTCTATCTGGCTTAATTCTTCAGTTTCCCTCCCTACGAAGATAGGCTCTGTTTTGGGCATGTGGCCTCTGTCTTCTTCAGTGAATACTGAAGCAAAGAATTCATTGAGTCTCTCTGCAATCTCTGTTTCCTCTTTAATAACCCCTTGCCTTCCATTGTCATCTAATGGTCCAATGGCCTTCCTAGTTGGGTTCTTACTTCTAATGTACTTAAAGAAGTCTTTGTTATTTCTCTGAGTATTTTTAGCTATACACTCCTCAAAGTCTTGCTTTGCTTTCCTGATTGTTGCCTTGCATTTGTTCTGCCAGAATTTATGTTTCTGCCTGCTGTCCTCATTCGGACAAGCCTTCCATCTTCTAAATGAGCTTCTCTTGCTCTTGATCACTTCCCGAACAGCTCCTGTAAGCCACATTGGAGTCCTCTTGGACCTGGCAGTGCCCTTTTTCCTTTTGGGTATGCATTCCAATTGAGCCTCTGTTATTGTTTTTGTAAACAGCCTCCATGCCTCTTGGAGTGTTTGGACTCTCTCAATTTTCCCTTTCAGCTTCTTTTTTACTAGTTTCCTCAACTTTGGGAAATTTCCTTTTTGAAAATTTAAGGTCTCTGTGTTAGATTTTATCAGTGACTTGCAGTCTTTGATCAAGTTAAACATAATTGAGTTGTGGTCACTGTTCCCTATTGGATCGGTCACATTAACATCTTGCACCAGATCCTGAGTATTACTCAGGATCAAGTCAAGGATTCTTGTACCTCTAGTTGGGTCTTCAACCATCTGTCCCAGGGAACAATCATTTAGCATATCTAGGAACTTTATCTCTTTATCATGTGCTGAACAACAGTTCACCCAGTCTATGTGAGGGTAATTGAAGTCCCCCATTATAACCAGGCTTCCCTTCTTGGATGCCTCCTTTACAACATTCTCCAACTGCCAGTCTCCCTCAAGAGTTTGGGTCGGAGGCCGATAGTATATGCCTACTGTTAGACCATCCTTGTGGCCTGGTACTCTTACCCACAGAGCTTCTAATGGTGACTCCAAATCACCTAGATATTCCAATTCGTACGATTTTATCACTTCTTTGACATACAAGGCCACACCACCTCCCATTTGCCCCTTCCTATCCTTCCTGTACAGTTTGTAGCCTGGGATAACTGTATCCCATTGGTTATCATCCGTCCACCAGGTTTCAGTGATACCAATAATATCAATATTCTTATCTATTGCTAAGTATTCCAGCTCCCCTATTTTGTTCCGGAGGCTTCTGGCATTTGTATACAAGCATTTATATATGCTTTTCTGACACAGTCTTTTGTGTCCAGTTGCATTGTTAGACTGCCTCTTGCATCCTTCTGCTAGAATGCTAGTGACTAGCTCCTCGCTCTGCTCAGTAAATTTTGCATCCTCCTCACTACTCAAGTACACACTTTCTCGAACCGGATGCTGCCCAGCTCCTGTCGGCTTTCCCCCAGTTATCAGTTTAAAAGCTGCTCTGCAGCCTTTTTGATGTTGAGTGCCAGCAATCTGGTCCCATCATGGTTCAAATGCAACCCATCCCTCCTGAACAGATTTGGCTTGTCCCAAAATGTTCTCCAGTTCCTGACAAATCTGAAACCCTCCTCTCGACACCACCGCCTCATCCACGCATTGAGGCTTCTGAGCTCTGCCTGCCTGGTAGGTCCTGCGCGAGGGACAGGCAGCACTTCTGAAAATGCTACCTTGGAAGTCCGGGACTTCAATCTTCTTCCTAACAACCTGAATTTGGCTTCCAGGACAGACCGCTTGGCCTTCCCAACATCATTGGTACCAACGTGTACCATGACAACTGGCTCGTTCCCAGTTCTCTCTAACAATCTATCTAGATTTCTTGTGATGTCTGCAACTTTTGCACCTGGCAGGCAAGTGACCATACGGTTATCATGTGCATCACAAATCCATTTCTCTGTATTTCTAATTATTGAATCGCCTAGTACAAGGAGCCTCTCTCCTGCAATCTGTTCATCTACATGCACCTCATCAACCATATTAAGGGAGAGAAACTCAGTTTGTTCCTGTTGTTTATCTTCCTGGATCTCATCAAGTGTGATGAAGGAGAGATCATCAGGTGGAACCAGTTGTTCCTCTGTGTGTTCCTCATCAGGTGTGATGAGGGAAAGAGCCTCAAATTTATTCTGTAATTTCAGACTCTCAGAGTGATCCCCTACTCTTTTCCTCCTTTGAGTCACATTCCTCCAAACATCTCCCTCCTGAGTTAGTGAAGGGCCTTCTCCCTCAGAACTGTGCCCTGTCTCTACTTTGTCCAGCATAGTCTGTTCCGCTCTGTCCAAGAACAGCTCAAGCTCCTTAATTTGTTGATGGTTAGATATGCGGGCCTCTAGCTGCTGGACCTAGTTGTGTATTCGCCAAGCATACATGAATTAGGACTAGTTGGAGAAATATGGATTTCTCTTTCACTATATCTTTTTTTTTTTTTTTAAACTCAAATTCTTTTCATTGTGGATCTGAGGGAACTTGAATTTTTTTATATTTTTTAATCAGAAATGGACAGAAACAAAATCATTAGCCCTTCCTAGTCCTTCCCTAGAAGCAAGGGAACAGAGGTTGGAACAAGCCAAGTCAAATGATGAACACTTCATGAACATGTGGAGGGTGTACCTCTTCAGTGCTGATCTCCAGCTCCTTTTTGCCTCCATTTTACAGTTCATTTGCTACTGGCAGTGAAACACTCTTCTGTGCCACCCAATGGACTCTCCTTTATTGGACTGGAAAACCTTCCTTATCATCTGAGGAGGCAACAGTTGGGCCTCTTCACTTTTTGAACGACGGTGTCTAAGAGGTGACCTGATTGAAGTTTATAAAATCATGCATGGTGCGGACAAAGTAGATAAGGAAAAACTGCTTTCCCTATTGCACAACTAGAACTAGATGGCACTCCATGAAACTTTTGGGCACTAGTTCTCAAACAAATAAGAGAAAGTACTTTTTCACCCAGAGGATTACTGGTCTATGGAACTCCCTGCCAGAAGAAGTGGTGACAGCTGTCAGTCTTGACAGCTTTAAGAAAAGATTAGATAAGTTCATGGAGGACAAGGGTATCAATGGCTATAATTATGGATACCTAAGGACAACCTCCGGGTTGGAGAGATAGGCAGGATATCTCTCAATGCCATTTCCAGGGAATCCTAAACAGGTGAAGGCATCTGCTTGGGAATAATACCCTGAAGCAAATGGTGAGCCACTGTGTGAGACAGAATGCTGGACTGGATGAGTCGTGGCCTGTTCCAGCAAGGCTGTTCTTATGTTCTTATGGATGTTTTTAAATAAGAGTTTAGACATTTTTAAACAGAAGTTAGGTGGCTACCTCTCAGGTAGTAGGACATCAGTGGTAGGACCCTAAGGGATATTGTCCCTTCTAGCTATATGTCCTTTCTAGCTAAACAATTCTATGGTCTTATCAGTAGAAAGGTAGCATAAAAATAAATTTTAAAAGTAATTCTATGATTCTTTCTACCTCATTATTTCCAAGGCACCATCTCCCCAGCGTCCACATGCTTGCATCACAAGGTACAATGCATATTGTATGACAGAAATACCTTCTGGTAAGTCTGTTGTGCATGTGGTTCCTATTTACCAGCTTAAGTGAAACAAAACAGCAGCTCAATGTTTACTCCAAACTGAGTTGTGTGTTTGCCAGCATTTGTTGTGAACACTGGCAAACAATTTGAAAACAATTGCAGAATTCCTCCACTGTTTCTATTTTCTTCTCCATACTAAGCAAGCCAAATTTGCTTATTTTGATCTTATGTACGAGAAATAGAAACTGTGGGGGTTCCCCCCATCCTTGCTTAAGTGATGAGTGCTGCTTAATTGGCTCAGTGGTTTAGAGCTGAGGGATTCTCAACCTGCAGCTCGTGGGCCAAATGCAGCCCATGGTGCCATTTCATGTGGCCCATCACCACTTCCACCACACCTGGAAGTGCCATGTGG
This sequence comes from Bradypodion ventrale, assembly GCA_035047345.1. Classification (NCBI taxonomy): domain Eukaryota; kingdom Metazoa; phylum Chordata; class Lepidosauria; order Squamata; family Chamaeleonidae; genus Bradypodion; species Bradypodion ventrale. The sequence continues at coordinate 285,700,878 of JAWDJE010000004.1, forward strand.
TGGAGGAAGGGCAAAATGGCCATCTGGCCCCTGAAGCTGTCTGAGGGAGCATGACCCGGCCTCCTGGTTTAAAATTTTGAGAAATCCTAGTTTAGAGAATAACGGTGGTTTTATTTGATGTTTTAGCTGCTATTTTATATGTTGTTATGCCGCTTTGGGTCTCCCTCGGGAGAGGAAAGCGGGGAATAAATGACGTACAGTGGACCCCCACCTAACGACACATTCGAATAGTGTCATTTTTTATTAACGACGCTACGATGCTCCCCACGTGATTATTCAAATAATGACAAAAATAATGTCATTATTCGAATAACGACGTTTTCTCCATAACGACGCTACTTGGGGAACTAAACCACATCATTGTGCGAGGGTCTACTGTAAATAAAATAAATAAATAGAAGTTTGATTCCCTGATGTGCCACAAATGAGAAGAGCCAGCCTGTGCAGTCATGAACAAGCTAGACGGTCTCAGGGTGACCTCAGAAAAAGGGAATGGTAAACCACGGCTATGTACTCTCTATCTTAAAAATCCTGGAAAGGATTGTCATGAATCAGAATTACCTTGACAGCATGCGGTTATTATGGGGGACAAGGAGATATTTTCTGGCAGTATCCGAGAGAGTCCTTGGAGTTCCAGGAGTCTCTTTCTGGGAGAAAGGTAGCACAGAAATGACATAAATAAAGAAATATACTGAAGAACAATTTCACTGCAGATTGCACAGGTTATAACAACCATGTAAATTAAGCACAATTTAGGACTACTATCCCAGCAGTTCAAAAGCAAGAAATTGCAAGTAGATAAATAGGTACTGCTTTTGGTGGGAGAGGTAACAGTGTTCCATGAGCTCCAGCATCTAGTCATGCCTACAGAATTCCTGTGCAGAATGGCAGCTTTCCTACACAGGATTTCTCTGGAAAGTGCAGAAGAACTGCCAAGCTGCACAGGATTGTTACAATTCATGCACAGAATGAAAGCGCGGCGCCAAAATGGCCACCGCGCTCTTTGCGCCCCCCCCACCCAGACTCAGACATCCGGGTAGTTAGGGGGCGTGGCCACCCCTCTATAAAAGGGGTGGCCACGAGGCAGCCGAGCTGCCATTGTGTAAAAGCGACGGAGAGGAGAAGTTTTTCTCCGTCGCACTTTGTCTCGCTGAGGGAAGCCGGTTCGTAACTGCAGCCCCTTAGCAGTCTTGGCTGCTCGATTTTTGGCTTCCCAGCTAGCGAATTTTGATCCCTGGATAGGGATCGCTCTTCATTTCTGCCTCCTGACAGGAGGCTATGGCGAAGCAGGCTCGCCTGCACAGGGGCAGCAGTCGGGTCGGAGGACCGCGACTGCACCCCCTTGACAACGGAGGCTCCCACCGGGACCGGTGGGATGGGGCAGCTCAGGCTGCGGCCCGCGGCCCTCCAGCCTCAGACCGGCCCTGTAGGGGCTTCGGCCCCTGGCCCGCAATTGCCGGCCATGGGTTTTTGAGCAGGGGGGAGGGCCTGGTGCGGTTGCAGCAGGGCTTACCCCGGCCCCTCATGGGCCGGAGTTCTGGGCATAGCCCCTTTTTGGGGCCTGGCTCTCAAGACGGGCCCCTGGACCATTGCCCGGTGGGCTGTCCGGCCCACCTGACCCCCTTAAGCAGGGTGATCGGCAGGCATTACTGGCCTGCGTAGCGGTGCTAGAGGCATCCCTAGGGATCGGCCCTTCAGAGGATCCGGCCCTCGGCCCACGGCTGCCGGCCACGGGCCGCAATGATTGGGGGGAGGGCCTGGTGCTGGCTCACAGCACGTTTTACCCATTAGGGGCCGGAGTTTTGGGCAGGGCCATGTTCTGGCCCAGGCTCTCACATTGGGGCCTCTGGCCCAATACCGAGCGGGCCATCCGGCCCACCTGGCCCACCTTTGTGTCTGCCGGCTACGTCGAGCTTCTCGCGACACGCCGGCTTGTACCCGCCGCTGTCTCGCAGCTCCCCGTTTGTCTGGAACTGCGGCTGCAGTGCGTGGGAGGTCGCCCCAGAGCTCAATTTCGGTCGTGAGCTCCGACGCCCACCGTGGGCCGGAACCCCCAGTGGGGGTGGCTCACGGGGGTGCAACTTGTGAGTATTACGTTCAAGTTGAATGCACACACATCACAGTCCATTTCCAGCAGTGGGGGTCAGTTCTCTTTGCCTCGCCAATTTGAGGCTGAGGGGCGTCACTCGCCAGTGCCCCTTGGTTGCATTCTGGCACGACGTTGAGGGTGGGGGATTATGCACCCTAGGCGGTACGTGGCGTCACAGGGGCTGTCCAGGTCCCGCTGCGTATGTCCGGTGTACATCATGTACCGGCTAAGGCATTGCCGATGACTGTTTATTCATGCCCCCCCCAGTGATTATCTGCCCCAGATCAGGAAGGAAAAAGATTGGGGGGGGGGGGAGTACGTGGATATATTCTCCCTAGGAACTGACACCCAAATAGGGATAAGAGGTATGGACAGGAGGACAGTGACATTGGGTGGTTCCCCGTAGTAAGCCACCACGCACTGGGGTGTCCGCCCCCGGAACAGTGGGAACATCGCAGGGGCTGTCTGGATCCTGCTGCGTGGGCCCCTTTATACAGAACGTCTCATCACGGGCTTTGCCGATGGACGGCTATTACTGGCCCCGGTTGATTATTGGACGCAGGCCATGAGGGGCAAGGGCTGGAGGGGGACATGTGGATATTCTACCTATTGAACTGGGAGGAGAGAGAAGGACAGGACGTCTGAGACAGAGAGATGTTCCCTCGTCGTTAGCCACCGCGCACCTTGGGGCCAACTGGTTGTCGGCATACCTTGTACGTATTGTGGTATGCCGCAGGACTGGTCCTGTTTGGGCCATCCTGATGTTGAGCGGATGGGTCCAGGACAGTCGGCTCATGGTGAGGAATGTGGACCGGGGTGGCTATATATATCCCGAGGGGAGGTGGGATGAGTCCTGTCAGCAAGGGTGCTTGTGTACATCAGTCCCACGGGACTGGTACCTGGGATGGGTACCATGGGGGTCATACTGAGCAGCGGGTTGTTCAGACACTGACTTCACGCAAACTGTGCGGGTGGGGGGTTCCGGCCCGCCTACTGTATTCGGCCTGCTCAGCTGATGATGTGTGTACTAAGCACCACGGTCGTTACCGACTTAGTGCCCCCCTTTTTGCGCTGGCCCTCATGCCGCCTCCATGTGCCCGCGGTTTGGTGGGTTACGGGGCAGAGGTGGGGGGTGCACAGGGGCGATCAGGGCTCCGTCTGAAGCAACTAACCTTGCCAAAAAAAACCCCCCGCCCCAATTCTAGTTAGCCTGGAGGGATGTCACTCACTTCATCCAAGAAGGGATGGGGCGGGAAACCTGCTGGAGGGTTTTCAATGGGGCTTTGTATCCATTCGGGGGTGTTGGGGGTCCCAGGATGCTACTAATCTGGTTCCCTTTCAGGGTAACAGAGGGGGAGTCCACCGTCCACAGTTAGGAAGTTGGGGGCTATGAGAGTAACGGGGGGCCCTTCTTGGAACAACCTTTCCTCAGTCGAATGTATCCCCTTGACGCTCATACCGAGCTAGAAACAGGGTGACTGTACTATAATCCTCCATTCGGCTCACCTTGTGGGTGCTCAGTTCCTGCTGACCTTGTTCAGTCAAGTACCCGTAGTTACCTCGGCTACCACGGGTGGCGCTCTCTCGCAATTCTGGTGCTGTTTTGGCACAGTGTGATATGCACTCGGCTTCCAGCTTTTTGCCAGTGCACCTCATGATTTAGACCTCTCGGGTTTCTAGGTTCTGGGGGGAATTTTAATTAGATAAGGCCAAACCCCCCCCCCTTTTCTGACCACGTTAATTCAGGTTCAGCGCCCGACCGATGTGGGACTTTCATTCAGTGGGCATCCGCTCGCAGGTTGGGGCCTCGGTCTCCAGCCCATTACCTCGATGACTTTGGGTCTGGGGTTAAACGGTGCTTGGACACGTGTACGCATCTCCTCATCACGATTCAGATACTCAGGTGGGAACTGGGTGTCCCCTTGGCGCCTGAATAGACCGAGGTCCCATATTCTGACATCACATTTACGCCTCAATGCTGTCGCGCGGGCATCCTGGTTAACCAGTGATACGGTGGCTTGGATGTTCATGGCGATTTGGGCATTGATTGCCAAACATAGAGTATGCCCTTGGGAATTGTGGTTAATTCATTGCCCCCCTAAATTTGTTTGCTCTGGCTCAAATTACTCCTGGGTTTAGGGGGGTTTCTTATTGGAGATCAGACCTAGTGGTCTGCCCTAGATATCTAGTATGGTCGGATGCCGCCGGCTCTCTGACTTATGGGGTTTGCTCTGAGGGTGGATGCACGGGTTGTCCCCGCAATCACCGTAATCATGGTTTCTCCCGTTTAGAGAGCACTGAGGCTATGGTGCAATGAGTGGGCCTACTCAGTGGTCCAATTTCGGCTTGACAATGCGGCAGTGGTGCACATTGTCAACACCCAGAAAGGCAAATCCCCCGGGTCCTGACATTAGTTTGTCTATTCTTTTGTGAAGCCTACGCCAAAATGTGCTGTTCAGGCCAGACATGTTCTAGGTATGAATAATGACTTTACTGCTGCTTTTCCCCACCAGCGGATCGCCCGTTTCCGTTCTTTACTCCCGAAGCGGAGGAATTCCACTTGCCACGTTTGGCCGGTAGCCGGACGTTAGGCGAGCTGAAGGGAACCGGACATGTCATTGGCACCTCGCACGCGTAAGGCGTATCACTATGAGTTCATGTGTCGTGTCAGGGAAGGGTGGACACGAGAACGTGCCCGCTGCCCCTACACGCGTCACTCCTTTTCCCAGAGTTTTTGACCCACCTTGCACGAGGCTGGCATTACTTATATACAGATAGGTGGGAGGTGGCTCTTAGCCACGCAGCTACCACGGTAGCCTTTTTGGAGCGCTCCGCATCAGTGAGAGGGTGCCAGAGTTGGTACCACCTGTGTAAGGCGGAGGTGTCTCGTAGGGCACTGGAACTCGAAGATGTCTCTGTCACACATGAGTGGGCTCGAGTGGGGATACGGTCCTCACGGGTGGTTCAGCACGGTAGGCAGTGGTGTATACTGCTACTAAGTTTTCGAGACATCTGTCTGGTTGGTGCCCTACATGATTTTTCGACAGTGCCTGCTGCACGCCCCAGCCTGTTTTCTGCCACCGGGATGGGTCTACCCTTACCATAGTACAGTCCCTGAGGGTGACCGGTGCCGCGTTTCGCGGTGTGGGGCCCGTTTTGGCACCATTTACTTAAGGTAGGCGTCACGCTGATCACGGCTAAGCTTGGGGTACTACGAGGTGGATATGCGTGTACATGCAATTTCAGATATCTACGTCCCCTCATTGTGTGAGTACCTGTTTATGCCCTTCACCTTTTTTCTCCTTTTTTACAGATCCTATGGGTCTCAACACACCGGTGGTGGGGGGCTGGTGGGCCGCAGCTATGTTCACTGGGCAGCATTATAGGCTGCAGTGACAGAGAGTGGACCCTGGCAGGGCTGTGTGCATCCGCACATGGGGGCGTGAACTGAGACCATTCCTGCTGTCTGACAGGGATGCTCGACTGCCCTATGTTTTACAGGCACCCTGCGGCAGCGATATTATACGGATCACTGCTGTTACTAAACCGTCGGGGGGCTGTGACCTGGCTTTTTATATCACGTATGGCTTACATATGGTCGCTATGGTCTAACATCGTGCCGAGACACCAATTAGGGGAGATGCGGATCTCCCTAGTTCGGACTGTTCCGGCAGTCAGCGGAGGGGGCTGTGGCTCCATCCCGTCCGGTCCATGGCTGTAAGACAGCCATTGGATACTGGCTGATAGGATTAGACAAAAATTTTACAGGTAAGCGGGTGAAGGGGTCCACCTGTCGGCTAGAGGTATGTACCTCGTTCTTGGTGTGATGCAAGCAGGCTTGGCGACCGAGATGATGGTCTTGGGGGGGGGGGCGGTGAGTCATCATGGATGCCTCCCCGTGTGGCGGGTAGCACTGGTAAGGTAAATATTTATGACCCACAGGTATCCGGCAGGTTCGCAATTGACTGGCCAACACTAGATAGGTACAAGTTGGTTAACGTTGACCGGTCAACGACGAACCAGGCAAGGGGGTGATGGCACAAGCTATTCAGCATGCATCACCCCGTGATTTTACGGATACACGTCAGAGGGTGGGGTCAGTAGATAGTTTATTGACTACGGTCAACAATTTGTTTGTTGTCAACAAACAAATTGATACAAATGGATACATTGTAGCCAATGGCCGTTGGCAATTTTGGGAGGAACCTTACCAGTGTTACTGCGGCCTGCTTGCCTTAAGAATTATAATTGGCTGAGTACCAATTGAAATTTATAATTCAGACTAGGGCATGAATCAATAAATGTGGCCCAATGCCGTTATCCACATATACCGGTGTCTGAGTCCTTTTTTGGGGGGTGCGCCTGCAATGAAAGCGCGGCACCAAAATGGCCGCCGCGCTCTTTGCAGGCCCCCCCACCCGGACTCAGACATCCGGGTAGTTAGGGGGCGTGGCCACCCCTCTATAAAAGGGGTGGCCATGAGGCAGCCGAGCTGCCATTGTGTAAAAGCGACGGAGAGGAGAAGTTTTTCCCTCCACCCCCTCCCTAGTTAACAGTGTGACATTTTGGTCGCTTCGGGGCCGGGTGGGAATTTTTGGCTGGAACCTACAATTGGCTTCCTGGTTCTGGCTTTTTTGGCCATCCCACACTGTTGCTATGGTTTGATATAGGGGCTTTGCTATTGACTTTGGTCACATGGGCGGGTAGCACTGGTAAGGTAAATATTTATGACCCACAGGTATCCAGCAGGTTCGCAATTGACTGGCCAACACTAGATAGGTACAAGTTGGTTAACGTTGACCGGTCAACGACGAACCAGGCAAGGGGGTGATGGCACGAGCTATTCAGCATGCATCACCCCGTGATTTTACGGATACACGTCAGAGGGTGGGGTCAGTAGATAGTTTATTGACTACGGTCAACAATTTGTTTGTTGCCAACAAACAAATGGATACAAATGGATACATTGTAGCCAATTGCCGTTGGCAATTTTGGGAGGAACCTTACCAGTGTTACTGCGGCCTGCTTGCCCTAAGAATTATAATCAGCTGAGTACCAATTGAAATTTATAATTCGGACTAGGGCATGAATCAATAAATGTGGCCCAATGCCGTTATCCACTTATACCGGTGTCTGAGTCCTTTTTTGGGGGGTGCGCCTGCAATGGCCTATTTCAAGGCTTACCCAAAAGGGCACAGAGCTGTGCAGAATTTGCCAGTTTCTTGTCAAAAACAACAGCTGCAAGGTTTTTAAAATGTGAAAATAAGAAAAGAAGCCGAGGGTCTTGTTTTCTCAGGAAGCTGGAAAATCTCACTGGTGCAAGGACAACTCTTGGCAAAGAGTCTTCTCACGGCAAGGCTTGAAAATCAAGATTTTTATTTTATTATTTTTGAAAGGACTCATTACATGGGTAGACTGGTCTGGAGATTCAAAATTATTTCAACAGGAGCAACCAGACAATAGCCAACTTGTCAAGTCTGAGAGAAACCGGCTTGGTTAGTTGGCACACAATGCACCAAGTCGCATGCAAAGCTTTGTCCTTAAAAATACGTTAAAGACTAGGGCAGTGATGGCGAACCGTTGCACTCCAGCTGTTCTTGGACATCAATTCCCAGAAGCCCAAGTCCCTGTGAATCCACACGAATGGGTTTACTGCCATCACAGGGCTAGGAAATTCAGGAGGATCAGGCGGGGAGTTTCTATTGCTGCTTCCCAACATCATACCTGTCAAGTATCCCGTATTGGCCAGGATTTCCCATATTTTAGCACTTGTTCCTCCCCTTTCCCAGCGCCGTCCTGTATTTTGAATGGCAGGGAAAGGGGTTACTGTGCATGCGTGTCCATTGCAAAGGGGTTCTGCACATGCACAAAGGGGTTCTGCGCATGCGCAAACAGGTTACTGAGCATGAGCGCACATTTTCTGGAGCCGCGCTTGACGGGTATGCAACATCTGTCAAATGAGGCCACTAACTCACTCTGCCAAATGGCAGCACCACCCTGCTCAAATGCACATTACATTTTCCTTTATATTGAATTGTTGTTCAATATATTCCTAACCTATAATATCACATGTTAACTTTAGAAAGGGCTGCACAGTGCAAAGCAGATTGGTTTCTTGAGCTTTTGCTTGTTTGGAACACCATCTGTGTGCATTATTTATATGAACATATATGTTCCTTTTTATATATGCTTCTCTAATGTGGGTGTCTCAGCCAACTTTTTCTGGCTATGATTGGTTTAGGGGTGTAGCTCTAATGAGAGAGACTGAAAAGTAATTTGGATTGATACACAAGAACTGTGCAAACATTTTTTCTCCCTAATGAAGTGCTGGAATGGAAACTTTTGGCCAAGATCAGAAAGGAATATAGATTATTATTATGCTACACTTAACATTTCATGTGTGTGTGTGGGGGGGGGGAGAGAGTTCTAAAACAAATCCCTATTTTTTCCACTCAGAGCATTTAAAAATGGATCACATTATTTGAGACCTTTCCCACTCTCAAGTGAACTGTGAATTTAACACACTGCATTGCAGTCAGTGGAAAAACGATAGAATATTTCAAATGGTACTGTTCCTAAGTTGAATGGTTTCATCTCAAAACAAGGTGACAAAAAGGTGTATTTCTTTATTTCTGAATTGATAGCAAACAGTACAGCAAGAAACCAATGCCTGCTGAGTCAGGAATAACATTAGACAGATACCATGTGATAGTGACAGCTTTAGCCTAGTTGAAAGGCCTTTTGTTTTTAAAATCTGAGCAGGAACTACAGCAAAGCAAACAATGGCAGTGAAACTGGAGCCTGAAAGGATGTATGTGCATTTGTGTGTGCAGGTGGGAGAAATCATGAATATTAATTCAGGAAATCAAGACAGAAGATGTACCACATAAACTATTTACAAAAGAGACAATAAGCCATGAAGACACTTGCACAGCAAACACAACTGTGGCACAACTCAAAGATGCAAAAGAAAACACAGCAAAGAGGGCCTGTTAAAGATATGATCCTCTTGTAGGGCTTCCTGCCATTCCTCTGCTTCCTGCAATGTGCTATTTTAGAAAAGCTTAGATCACAGCAGATCTCTGAATGTAGATCAGGCTTTATCAAAGCCCCTTGCTTTGCCTGTATGTTGAACAGGGAGACATATTTTAACAAATGCAGAAATAATGAGGGTTTCAAATTTCCAGCGTAAGCACAAAAAAGGTACACTCTGCTCTCATCTTTCAAAGCATTTGAGTTCACAACTTATCATGCACCGACACAGCACAGAATCTCTGTTAATATCATTGCCAAAGTTTGCAAAAAGCAAAATTCTTCTTAGCTATCTCTTTCACCACCCTGCATTTTCATTTTTTAACATTGGAAAACTTTATATTTAGCTAAAGAAAAAATCATTCAATAGACAAGGTTCAACTTGCCTATGGATGAATTTGCCTCTCCCTATTCATATTAAATTGAAGAATTAACACCAGATTTTATTTGCCTAAATCAATCATTACGAAACAAACTCTTTTTTCTTTTCTTGGTGAGATTATCAGAGTTTATTTTTACAGCATGGTGGCTTTTCAGAGCATGTCCAGACTGCCTCTTGTGAGGTGGTCTGGGCTTGCTCATTTTTGTGTCTCTTTAGAAAGAGTGGGGCTAAATGCTCTCCTGTCCAAACAACCCAAGTAACCTTTTAACCATATGGTGAAGCGGATGATGAGCCGCTTCACTATGCAAGCAAATGAAACATTTCCCCTGCTCCTCTGCAGATAGGCAGGGAAAGTGTAATTATTCCTTCATGATGGGAGGAAACATTTCTAATGGAATTCACCCCTTTGGCATTATAGTCAGCCCACATTCTCATTGATTTTGGAAAAGAAGTGAAAACTAGTTTTCTTAGTAGTAACTTTTAATAAGTTTTAATGGGGTTGTTGTTGTATTATATTTTCATTGTTTTTGATGTTTCCAGAGATGACTTTCTGCACTATTATTCTTAGAGTACCACAGCCATCTTGACCATGCAGTGGAATATTCCAGGAATTGCAGTCCAAAGAATGTAATCTTTCCCATCTCTTTCATGTTTCATCATTCTTTTTCTGTACATCATATTGGTTGTTTTTACAGAAAACTGATTTATAAATGAAATAAATAACTCCCATTAGCATTTTACTGGTTTCCTTGCTCTAAAACAGAGACACAGATACCCAGTCACCATCACTTTTCTTAAATCTAGGTTTGCTTTTATAATTACATGGTTACAAACTTACATTTTATTAGCGCCCATGCTTCTCGTAATTGAGCATGACAGTTACATAGTTAATCAAGAACTGCCTTCACTACCACTTGAAGTTTAACTTGGGAGCTACCTCCCATGTTGTTGGAGCTGTTGTAATTCATTGTTATGCTCCATTCTTTTCCAGCAACAAAGGCAACAGCTGTGGCCCAAGGCAGTCAGGTTTGGCAACTGCAAGACCCAGATGACAACCTCTGGCATGGTTCTGCTTGACAGCAGCATCTGGAACTCTCCATAGGAATTTTTCCCTTGGCTAAGAGCCTTCCAAACAGCTATGGAGCTGTTTCTGCCGCTATCCAGAGATGTAAATATAGATGTGGTGGGAATGACAGACATGCCTGTCCTCTTTTTGTTTGTACTACAGGTCTAATCAGTAGTTGCTAACCTCAGTCACATTTTGTCAACATAATCTTTCCAGTTGATTGCTTATCTTCTCAGAATAATCTCTTCTTTCTACCCTGCCATTCAATGAGGCCACTGATAAATCCAGTCCTCTTTGGTTAGTGGGAAGACATCAGTTGCCTCTGCTACATCTTCTTCTTTCAGGTCAAGATCAAACTTTGAACTGTCAAAAATGAAGCCACATTCTTGGCTTTGTCGTTGGTCAAAAATTAAGTCTGCTAGATAATTACATTTTGTGCCTTTTAAAAAATACTCCCCAGAAAGACTGGGGCACATCTGTGTCAGATTTAAAAGCCCAGAAGAGCTTGGTATAAAACTGTTCTGACACAGCTGTAACCTGGAGTATATAGCTGTCCTTGCAGTCCTAACAGAGAGAATGGGAGAAAGATAGAGACTGTAATTCATCTTTAACTGCATTGCTCATTAAATCAGGTGAAGGAGGAGACATCTGGTACAAGAAGAAGGAGATAGAGCCCTTGTACTAAATTCTTTTCTGTCTAGTGCAACTGGTAGCAGCAAAAATTGTGTGCCTTTTCCCCCTAAGAGGCACACATGGTGCAGATTTTTTTCTGCTCAGGACCTGTACACAGCCAGACATATTATGATGGTCTGGGATTTTTTTTTATCTCTGGCTTCAGAAAAGACAAAGACACAAGGTCATGGTGGCATAGGATTTCTGGGATGCTAATGTGGGGACAGGGATTTAGGATTGATAATCTTCATAAAATCTGATCTTTTTCATTCATATTTAATGCTCCCAACCATTGCAAGTTTTGCTGGTCCTTTCAGAACTATGGAAGAATTTTGGCCAGGGTCACCTGAATTGCACATTAAACATTTTGGGATTTATTTATGTGTCAGGCTTGCACTGATTCTCTCAAGCTCTTCTGATACAAGAGATTTTGCCCTTGAATGGTAGAGGAAACAGGTGAGGAGGAACCATACTCTGCCAAGGTTTTTGTATTGTAGAAACCTCCATCAGAACTCATCTCCTCCTCCAACACCTTTATGAGTCACAAGGAATCTTTTAAATTCCCCTTTTCCTGCTGCCTTCAACCTTTCCAACATTATTGTCTTTTCCATATAATCTTGCCTTCTCACAATGTACATCTGTAGGACAGATTCAGTTTCACCGTTTTTGCTTCCAGAAACAGTTCTGGCTTGATTTGCTCTAGGACCCATGTGTTCTGGCAACCCAGGATATCTAGGATATCAGTTAAGTGTTACACTGTTTATTTATTTGTTTCCATTAAATATCTCTGGGTCACTTAGCCGGATTAAAGTGCATTATTCTTTGGTCATCTAAACTCCATTTTTCCTCTCAGTGTTTACATTAAAAACCAACCAAGCAGATTCCAAGATTTCTACTTTTCATGAATCCAAACTCAGCTCTGGATTATCAGTTAGGTCAAAACTGTAATGATCATAAAAGTGAAGGAACAGACATTCAGAACACACATACTTAAGAGAAATAGTTACTGAGTAATCTTTCTTATAAATTAGATAAATTTAACCAATTCCCAACTCCACTCCAACCCACCTGAGCTAAACTTGAACTATATTGCTTGTAACCACCATTGCTATTAGCTTCCAAGCTGTATTTCATTGAAACAACCCTTAGCCTTTGGCTCAACTACTGAGGTGTTATGGAATGTTTCAAATACTTTCAAATTGTTTGACAGTTAAAAAAAACTCCTTGTGCAAAGTAAGGAGCACAGGTGCTCAACAAAGGTCCACCAGATGTTTCCAGAATGCAGATATAATGATCCTTCACCATTTGTTATCATGGTTGTTGGCTACTGGAAGACACAGACTAATAACATGTGAAAGTTCACGTTTGCAAAATCCAGTCCCGGAGAAGGATGGGGCCCATGGAGTGGCCCAAAGAAGTGGTACAATGGTAGTAAAGACCAAATTTTAAAAGTCAGGTGCATGTGTGTCAGAGAAAGGAAGGGAGTGTGATAAATAGATTGAGATCCCTATTCAGGTTAGCCCTCATCTAGTGTTACAAAGATATACAGTAACACCCCTACTTACATAAAAAGTCCATTCTGTAGGCTTTTGCTTAAATCGGTCTTTTATGTAACTCAAAGCAAACCCATAGGAAAAATTATTTTTGTATGTAACTTGAAGCAAATCCATAGGAAAAATGAAAATTTTATGTAAATCAAAGCAAACCCATAGGGAAATGAATTTTTACGTAACTCGAAGCAAACCCATAGGAAATCGTGTAAATCGGGACATGGTTTTAGCACAAAATTATTATGTAAGTCGAATTTTATGTAACTCGAGGCATATGTAAGTCAGGGTTTTACTGTATAGAGAAAAGGGCTAGATGTTCTCATCTAAGTGGTGACATGTTTGGAAGTAAAGGTTCATGTGTGTGTAAGCTATACATACAAGCCTGTCCTCTTCTGGTTTATCATTGCTTGTGCGTTAATGACAATGGAAGACACAGGGCTTGACTCGTCCCTCTCTAACTGAGTTTATGACGCTTGATACAATAACTCTGGATATAGGCTGGAGAGACATGGCAAAAGATATGTGAACCATTGTTCTCTGTCCATTAGAAGGGCTGAATAATAAACACAGACCATACTGACAAAACAAAATGAATCTTGACTATAAAATTTTGTGGGTCTCCCCACAAACATTAAGGAAGGAGAAGGAACATTTGATATTAATTATTATTTTTACTGACAGTGAATTTTTACTCCCAGGGAATGGAGGAGGGGGCTAAAGAAAGAATAGCAGACAGAAGTAATAAAAAATGGAACAGAAAGCTGAATACTGTTAAGAAATAATAGATAAAGAGAATTAAATGAATCCATTTTAATATAAAACAGAAGAACGAGGGAATTGGACTAGGATTTTTTAATGCAATACTTAATAAATTAGAAGATCTGACATGTATTAAAATCATGCAGCATTTACTGAGTAGTGCATTATTGCTTGCATATATGATACATGATGCACTGCCATTCTAATAATTTCTGTTTGGATAGGATTTAGGTTTTCATTTAAACTTTACTTGAGCCTGAAGTACAACAAAGCTTTGCACTTCAAGAATCAAGGTAAAGAATTCTCTAAACTCAGCTGACTTTCCCAGAGTTGGTCACGAAATAAATGGTTTGAGCCTCCCCATGTGGAAGCAAAGCAAACTAAAGTAAAGTAAATTGTTTGGCATACCTATTTTTGTATGAGGTTTGCCAAGAAGAAAGAGGGTGAGAGAAAGAAAAGCAGCACAGGAGATGCTAGTGTCCTTAAAGATCTATAAGAACTACAGAGAGCTTGAGGAAAAGAAAGAAAAACCTTTCAAAGTAGGCATTTGCTTATACAAACAAACAAAGCAAAAGAAAATCCAATAGCAGATACGCCGTAGATGTGCCAGTATGTATGTGTTGAATACAACGCATAATGGAGACACTGTATAACTGCTGGCTAAGTACAAGCCATTTCTATGTAACCCTGTGCAATCCAAAAATGAGTTTTATAACAATTAGTTTGCATCATGTATGTTTCATATCAATTTGGCCATTCACACACTGTCCATATTTATAGATAGGAACTTTAAAAGAATCCATTAGTGACTTAAAAACTTGACCCACTGCAACATGGAAGGATTATTTATAAATGCAACCATGAGAATCATTGAAAAAACACTCTCCTGTGAACTTCAGTCTCTACTCTAGAAGTAGCCCTTAGTCAAACAAGTTTCGTCTGCCTCTCAAAATTCAAAACTGATGTATATTGTTTCTCTTTTTGTTGTTGTTCAAACACAGTTGATTCCAACCTTTTGTGACCTCATGGACCATTACTCGCCAGGCACCTCTGTCGTCCACCATCCTCCTCAAACCGCCCAGCTCTGTGCCCATTGCGTCTACAATACCATCTAGGCATCTCATTTTTGGCCACCCCCTTCTTCTTTTGTCCTTCACCTTTCCCAGCATCAAGGCTTTCTCAAGTGAATCCTCTCTTCTCATTTGATATCCAAAGTACTTTAGCTTCATCTTTACTGTTTGACCTTCCAAGGAGCAGTAAGGGTTGATTTCTTCTAAGATCAACTTATTTGTTCTCCTCACTGTCCAGGTTACTCTCAAAACTCTCCTCCAACACCACATTTCAAAGGCATCTATTCTTCTGCGCTCAGCTTTCCTTATGGTCCAGCTCTCACAACCATACATTACCACCAGGAATACCATTGCTATGACTAAGCGGATTTTTGTTTCACTATGTTCCCCAGATCTCTCATCATTTGTCTCCCAAGAATCAGTCGCCTTTTTATTTCATAGCTCCAGTCACCATTTGCAGTGACCTTAGATCCTAAGAAGGTAAAGTCTGTCACTGCTTCTACTTTCCCCCATCTATTTTCTATGGACTGACAAGGCTTGTTGCCATTATCTTGGTTTCTCATTTATGTTTTAAAAGTCAGTGGTCTATTTTCTTTTTCCAAAAACAGCTTATTGCAGTTTAACTTACTTGTCTTTAGAAGATGGACAAATATTTAGCACTCATTTGAATGACTATTCCTTATCTTCATCTGGTAACTGAAATGGACCTTATTTGGATTATACCCAAGATGGATCAAACAAGAAGTTTCAGTTCCAGGTAGTTTCCACAAGTGATTGCCTTTTCTGCTTAAAATGTTAGCACTTGTAAATGCTATTATCATGGTAAACTAAGACAATGAGAGCCATTTCAAAAAGTAACATACATTATAGCTCACTGAGACTGAAAACCTTTGAAGTGATTTAAACATCAGTTATGAATATTCTCCAAGCATGCTGTACAATATAAAACTGATTAGAGTGTATGAATTCCCATGTGCTTGAATTCTTCTGCAAATGATCACAACCAAACAAGGTTGCTTTCTCAACCATGATGAATTAACTTGCTATGTTTTGAATGGATGCATGATCTCACAGTGTTGATGTGCCCAAGCAGAAGGAAGGAAGGAAAGGCAGGCAGGCATTAGGTCCATGTAAAAAATCATGAAAAGGTGAGCTTTAAAGTCCTGCAGGATTCTATTAATCTGGGAATGACACAGCTTTGGAAAGAGTAGGATAGAAAAGTCATCTTGGTTTCAACATCTGGGTAGAATAATTTTTACACTTTTCTGTTTCTCTCCTCACATTAAGGCCTGCAAAGTCCTGCCTGACTAAGAATCCTGAAGGACTTAAAAGCTAACTTTTCATGATATTTCAATTATCCAATAATATTTCCACCCTGATTTAGAGTTTTATCTAAAATTCTAAGCCAAGGATTCCCAACCTAAGACCCATGGGTCGGATCCAGCCTGTGGCACCATTTCATGTGCCCCCCATACCTCCAAAGGTATTCAAGAAGCAAAATGGCTGCCCCCTTATGAAGCTGTTGGGACAAATGGGCACCCCCATCATGCAGGCAGGGCAAAATGGCCATCCAGCCCTCAAAGCTGCCTGAGAGAGCATAAACTGGCCCCGGATTGAAAAGGTTGGGAACCCCTGCTCTAAACAAATAGAAAATATCCCTGGTACTGTGGGTTAGAAGTTCCAGCGCTCTGATATCTGATACTTGCCCATGAAAAGGGGAAATACATGAACCACTCCATTAGAATAATTGTTGGTAGAACTCTCAACCACTGAGTGTTGAGTGGCTACATGCCACCCTAGAGAACATCTTTCTTTCAGTAGTGCTCATCCTGCTTTTCCCTGCTAAGTGAAGCCAAATGAGGATCTGTGCTGCCAGTAACAGAAGAAACATGACAGTTGATAATAAAACTGTAATTGAGAAGTTGCTCTCTTTTTTCTCTGTGTATATGACTGTGAATAATAATAATTTAATGTCATTTTTTTATTCATGTCATAAGCACCACCAGCATATAATAACATACAAAGCTAAAATTAACACATCTAATACAAAAAAAGGAATTAAAAGGACTAGATGACATCTGCCCAATATCAGGCCACCTCAACAGCATTTCCTCTTGTCATAATATAATATAATAAGAGCTGGAAGGGACCCTATGGATCATTGAGTCTAGCCCCTATCAAGAAGACACAGTGGAGAATGGAATTCCCAACCTCTGGCTCTGCAAGTAAGTACCTAAACCACTGAGCTATCCAGCAGTGTGAAGAAGTACTTGCAATCACCAATACAGTATCAGATTCAAATTATTATACATGGACAATATTAATAACAAGATATTAAGGAATCAGATAGATTATATTCTAGTTAGCACTGAAACAGTGAACAATTGTACTAAAACAGTGCTATGTAGATGAGTATGCATTCTGGCACTAACATAAATTCAAGATAGCAAAGGTAAAGGTAAAGTTCACCCTTGCTCAAAAGCCAGTTGTATCTGACTTTAGGGTTCAGTGCTCATCTCTGTTTCATAGCCGAAGAGCCAGAGCTGTCTGCTTCAGCAGTCGTTTCCGTGGTTATGTGGCAGGCATGACTAGACACCGGAGTGCACGGAATGCTGTTTACCTTCCCACTGAAGTGGTCCCTATTTATCTACTTGCAATTTGTTGCTTTCAAACTGCTAGGTTGGCAGGAGCTGCGACAAAGACGGGAGTTCATTCCGTCCTGCAGTATTTGGGTATCGAACTGCTGACCTGCAGCCTTCCAGTCAGCATCTTAACCACTTGAGCCACTATAGTCCCAATATAAGCATGGTAGAAATATATATAGAAAGTAAGCAGCTTACTGATACAACCATAAGTGCTGTTGTTAAGGAAAGGGTTCATAAAACCATCAATTGAATTACATACTTAGATAATTCAGATGTAAATTCTTTTTGTTCTAAATTGACAAATGAATACTTAGAAACAGATTGCTAGTAGATGAGATGAACATTAAACTCAAAAAAGAGAAATGTGAATGAAAAAAGAAGCATGCGACAGAAGAAGTATTCGAACTAATTGAGAGACAAAATGGAAAACTAAGAATGATTTCAAATAGAGAGTTTGATACAAGAAGAGCAAAAAACAAAAATAGTGATACCAAAGAAAAATGCAGCCAGAACAATTTATAAAAACAGAAAATATGAAGAAGATCCACAGTTCCTTTAATATTAATATAAATATCAAGGAAACGGTAGACATACTAGAAATAGGTAGTGGTTACTACTGATGGACATTAACAACAATTCTCCAATATTTGATATTCATGTTAAAATGATAATGTGGGTTAAGTACATTAAATAGGTTCTTGACAACAACAAACCAACATAATTGTTATTACATATTGATGCAGCACTAGAAATTTAGAACTCCAAACTCTGCAATGCAATTTTTTTAAAAAAAACAACTCTATAGAACAGAGTCATTCCTGAAATTCAGCAAAAAGGATACCAAAAAGGAAAAGGTCCAAGCTTGTACTAGCCACAAAATAAGTTTACTCAACAATTTTGTTTCATTTTTTTCTTTAAAAAGATGTATGTCAGAATGTATGAAATGTTTCAAGGCTAGAGAGACCCTTTGCAGTTTAAGCAGAGGATGTGAAAAAAAAAGGCAAGCACTATTCCAGGATGGAACTGATGGGCAGCTAGCATGGGATAATGGATAGAGTGGTGGGTAAGATTCGGAAGATGTGGCTTGGCTGAAGAAATCCACAGGGGAGGGGACTTGGAATGGCAAAATCACTTCTCAAAAAACCCCAAAAGCCCTAGAACAGTTTCCCAATATCCTTGCACTTTGACTCCTGGTAAGTACTGAAATTTAGTTCCCTAAGACGCAGTTAAATTTCTGTGTATGAATCCATTGTCTTGTCCAGCAGTTAGTGTCATTAACCACTGCTTTAGACATAGTAGAACCATATTGTGGTGCTACTCACGATACTGAAATGAAAAGTCCACCCCTCAGAGCCTGCTTGACAATGGAATAAGATTTGCAGCATGCTCTTACAGTGGGCAACACTGCATTAAACTTGGAAAGAGAAAGGGATTACAGGCAAAGGCCTATTTTGAAATAAACTGTAGCCACTGGTGATTGGTGATTTCAACTTCAGAGGCAAACCCAATCCAGGTTTTCATTTGCATGTTACAGGAGATATCAAAGCTGTTAAACCTATTATGGGGGTTAGGGTTTAACAGTCTGGATAAGTTTCTCTAAAGTGCAGAGGAAAATCTGAATTTGCAGCATCACTGAAATTGAAGTCACCAGTGCCACAGCTTCCAGCCCTTCTCCAGAAAAGCCTATTATGTGTGTAGCGCCCTTACTTCCAAGGTTGGAAAAGCTGCAAGGATAAATTGTGTTCACAACTGTTGAGCTATGCATAATGGCATAATAGAGATGGTTCATATTATGTGAGGTCAAAAAGTATGTTTTCTCTCTCTTTCTCTCTTCGAATTTACTGCTCCTTCATTATCATAACCAACTAGTAATTAGTTTCATGTGAAATGCAGGGCTTTTGAATCGTTAGCTGCAGTTGCTTGCAGCCATGTACTCATTACATACACAAGCACACACACTCACATGAACTGACCAAAATTTCCTGGATTTCTCTTACATAGCAAGCAAGGTCAACAAAAAATGAAGTAAGCACTAAAATGTTGCTTCCTTTGTAATTATATTTCCTTTGTGGAAATGTTAATGCCCATAATCAAAACTATATATAATTGTCAGTTTGTGCCTTAAGCACATTGATTTGTGTTTATTATATGGAGACACCAGTCCCTTTATAGTGTGGTTGCCCTTGGGAGAGTCCATAAATACCACATTAAAAAAAACCCCAAAACAAAAACACTCTTTTCTGACTAGATGATCTGCATGCATAAAAATGTTAAATTTTAGTGGTATTCTAATTTCCTCATCTCTAATTAAACGCAGCATGTATACACATGATCACTCATCTATGCTGACATTTTAGGGGTGTTTACTTGGGCTGCAACTGAACACAAAGGCTGTTATTAAGCCCTCTTGTCTTAGCCTTTATATCCTGGATATCTCTGGGACAAAGTAAGAATGCCAGTATGTTCCAGTGAGACTGGTTTATCAATTATGCTAACTATACTTATTCTTCTGCAGTGTCTAGGCCAGACGTGAAACTGCCAAAAATGAAGTCACCTTTTGATGAGTTTATCCTGTAGTTCTTCTCACCTGACTTAGTGTGAGAAAGATTAGCCAGCAACACAAGGTTGCCATAACCAGGGTATGCACAATCGTGGTTTTAAAAAAAAACACCACAATCTTCGTGGAGGCTCTTTCTGTGTACCCTGCTAAGTATACAAAAATGAGCCAAGCTGGAGGGTGTTCTAGAATGAATTTATCATCTCTACCAAAGGTTTGCTTTAAATTTGTGTGACACACATTACACACGTCTTCAAGTATCAAACAACAGGGATCACATAGAGAGCCTCAGAGCATCTCAGTGGATCTCCACTTCAGACTAGGGATAAGAAGAATATTGAGTAAGTTATGCCTTCTCATTGACATGATGTGGGACTGTGGTGGCTCAGTGGTTAAGAAGCATACCTGTCAAGTACCCCATATTGGCCAGGATTTCCCGTAATTCAGCGCCACTTTTTCTACTTTCCTGCCCGGAGCCGCCACAATCCCGTAATTTAACAGTGGGAGAAAGTAGTTACTGTGCATCCCCTTCTGCACAGAACCCTTCTACACACATGCAGAACTATTCTATGCATGTGTAGAAGGCTTCTACACATGCGCAGAAGGGGATGTGCAGAAGGGGATGCACAGAAGGCTTCTACGCATGCGTAGAAGGGTTCTGCGCAGAATCCTTCTGCGCAGGTCCTGTATTGTCCGGAGCCGTGCTTGACAGGTATGTTAAGAAGTTTGCCTTGTTAGCTGGAAGGTCAGCAAGTCGGCAGTTCAAGACCCGAGTACCACATGACAGCATGAGCAATCGTCTCTGTCCCAGCTCCTGCCAACCTAGCAGTTCAAAAGCAAGAAATTGCAAGTAGATAAATAGGGACCACTTTGGTGGGAAAGGATCTTGGGGACATGAAAGTAAGCTCATTCGGGCATCCCCTGAGCAGAGTTCCTCCAGCAAAAATTCTGGCACAATTTTTAAAAATGGACATGACATGACCCCTCAATAAGGAACTTTCAAGCTCCATAAGATTTCATTTCTCCAGACAAATATGAGTGTCATGTTGCAATGTGGAAGGCAGAGGAAAGGCCACAGCATTATATTTGCAGGACATTCTTCATGGCTGATCACCATGATGACCGCCTAAATTCTGAATTGAATACAGCACAAGAAGAAGAAGACAAATACTGAGATGAGGGATATTTTTTTTCTTCAGCTAGCACCCATTGTTGTTGTTATGCCCCATCATCAGAAGCAATTTTATGGCAACCCTAATAGGGCTAATCCTAATAGGATTGGGTTTGCCAGTTCTACACCACATCCACAGGTGGACCCAGGCCTCTTGAGTCCTAGTCTGTCACACTATTCACTAGTTATAGAGCACAAAGGCTGGAAGAGATGGCTATATCCTTCTAAGCCCTGCTCTCAATCAGCACTCCATCCAGAAGTTCAGCAGAAAATTCAACAAATCTCCTCACAACATTTCTGTGATTAGCTGCCCTTTTTTATCCAGGCTGTTGATCTCTAGGGATGTTCATGTTTGTGTTTCTACTCTAGAACCAGAGGTGTTGATGCTCCTTGGGACAAAATGTCAGTGTCTTATCTTTTTGTTGTTCAGTCACTTAGTTGAGTGTGACCCTTTGTGACCCCATGGACCACATACCAGGCTCCTCTGTCATCTGTATCTTCTTTAATCTCCCTTTATTTTGTGAGTCCACATGGTCTTTACCCTTCTGTCTTGAATCTCTAAGAGAGTGATGCCTGCTGAGCCATCAAATTTCCCTTCTGCCTTGGCATCCTCTGCTTAGGACAGATTGTTCAACTCATCAGGTGATGAATCAATTGGGTGAGGTATGACATGTGCAACCATTTCCTGCCTTTAAATTTTACTGCAAAATTCATAAAAGGAGGGGGGGATCTTATCAACTCAGAACTATGTAAAATTGGTTGGATTTAACTTTAAGGATGAGTTTGATTTCTCCGAGCCTGAGTATGGTGAGGAATAAATTCCCTGCTTACCCAGGACACTTGAAGGCACAGGGGATACTGAAACCAGAAGAAGAGGCCATGCCCCCTTTCCAGACTGTCAAAGCAGCACTTAATGGAGGCAGAGACTTAACCTAAGGGTACTAAGTGAGACACTTAGCAGCAGGGGAGGACTTGTTGGGCTTCTTGAAGAACAGAGCCAGTGAGACAACCTGCTGTGATGCTCATAGCTGTGCTCAGGGTGAACCTGCTTGAACTTAATTGGTTTCAAACCCTAGAGGGCTTCCTGACTCCAGCTTCCATCCTGACTCCAGCTCCACCCTCTCCTGACATGCTGGCTTACTAGTAGGGCTCTGTTAATCTATCCTAGAACTTGGGGGGAAATATATAATTTTAACACTTTAATGTGAGATTCAATACTTTCCCCTCACAGAAAGGCAAAAATGTCATGAGTAAATGTAGTGTAATAAAATTAATGTTTTTAAAAAAATACTGTTAACTGCTTTTAAATTGTTAAATATCACTTATTGCTCTGCCTCCTATGGAGGGCACATAGACATTTGTGTACTTCTCTGTATAAAAAAGATACATCATATATCTGCCAGACTGAGGAGGGTAATTTAAGAGCCCTTCAAATCCTACTGGTAGCAAGGAATTGCATTAATAATTTAAGTAGTGAATTAATAATGCTCATTTAATGAGTTAAACTGCTCAGTTTTACATGTTAACTGCAATGAATTAACTCTTTAATTTTTACCTTTTAGCTCTATTGTGCTAGACTCTGAGTTTCTCTCTATTTTTTACTATTCAGATTTTAATATCAACATATGTTCTAGAGCAGGAGTTCTCAACCTTTTTAAGCCAGGGGCCAGGTCACGCTCCCTCAGACAGCTTCGGGGGCTGGATGGTCATTTTGCCCTTCCTCCACCACATGGCACTTCCGGGTGGGATGGAGGTGGTGGTGGTGGTGGTGCCACATGAAATGGTGCCATGGGCCGCATCCAGCCCACGGGCCACAGGTTGAGAATCCCTGTCTTAGAGATTCTGATTTGAGCTCTTCTCTGCCCTTTGACTCTTCTTTTAAATTGTCACCTGGGTCTTTGCAGGCGCACCCCCCCAATAATGGACTCAGACACAAATGAAAGTGGATAACGGCATTGGGCCACATTTATTGATTCATGCCCTAGTCCGAATTATAAATTTCTATTGGTAAAACGACCAATCATAATTCTTAAGGCAAGCAGGCCGAAGTAACACTGGTAAGGTACCACCCAAAATTGCCAACGGCAATTGTTACAATGTATCTATTTGTATCAATTTGTTTGTTGACAACAAACAAATTGTTGACCGTAGTCAATATCTAACTAATGACCCCACCCTCTGACGTGTATCCGTAAAATCAGGGGGTGATGCCAGCTGTCTAGTTGTAACCATCACCCCCTCGCCTGGTTCGTCGTTGACCGGACAACGTTTAAACAACTTATGCCTATCTAGTGTTGTCCAGTCAATTGCGAACCTGCCGGATACCTGTGGGTCATAAATGTTTACCTTACCAGTGCTACCCGCCCATGTGACCAAAGTCAACAGCAGCACAGAACAAACCCCTATATCAAACCATAGCAACAGTGTGGGATGGGCAAAAAAGCCAGGACTCAAGGGCCACTTGCAAGTCCCAGCCAAAAATTCCCACCCGGCCCCGAAGCGACCAAGAAATCACACTGTTAACTAGGGAGGGGGTGGAGGGGAAAAACTTCTCCGCTCCGTCGCTTCGCAAAAATGGCAGCACGGCTGCCTCGTGGCCAGCCCTTTTATTAGGGTGCTGGCCACGCCCCTAACTACCCAGATGGCTTCGTCCGGTGGGGGGGCCCCGCAAAGAGCGCGGCGGCCATTTTGGTGCCACACTTCCATTGCAGGCGCACCCCCCCAATAATGGACTCAGACACAAATGAAAGTGGATAACGGCATTGGGCCACATTTATTGATTCATGCCCTAGTCCGAATTATAAATTTCTATTAGTAAAACGACCAATCATAATTCTTAAGGCAAGCAGGCCGAAGTAACACTGGTAAGGTACCACCCAAAATTGCCAACGGCAATTGTTACAATGTATCTATTTGTATCAATTTGTTTGTTGACAACAAACAAATTGTTGACCGTAGTCAATATCTAACTAATGACCCCACCCTCTGACGTGTATCCATAAAATCAGGGGGTGATGCCAGCTGTCTAGTTGTAACTATCACCCCCTCGCCTGGTTCGTCGTTGACCGGACAACGTTTAAACAACTTATGCCTATCTAGTGTTGTCCAGTCAATTGCGAACCTGCCGGATACCTGTGGGTCATAAATGTTTACCTTACCAGTGCTACCCGCCACACGGGGAGGCTTCCCAAAAGGCTCACCGCCCCCCCCCCCCAGACGTCAGCTCGGTCAACAGGCCTGCTCGCCAGTCTACTAACAAGAGGTCCATACCTCCCTGCGACAGATGGGCCCCATCCCCTGAATTAAAGCTCATAATTTTGCAGACTGATGGTGGGGAGGCGAATGACGTGTCCCCAACCCTTGTCAAAAAGGAACCGGGCAATAGCCCTGGAGCGACGAGCCCGGTCAAGTGCCTGGAGGCCAAACGCTCCCCTGTAAGCGTACTGCGGTATCATGTCCGACAAAATGAGGGGTGTGGCAGGCCACACATAATGTGAGTAGGCCAGGTGACTGCAAATCGCAAGCTTCCGCGATAGGCCAGTGACCTGTCCGAAACCATTGCCCCCAAGGTGAATAACCAGGACATCAGGCGAGTCAGCATCCCTGATGTAGAAAAGGTTCCAACAACTGGTTCCACCTGATGATCTCTCCTTCATCATACTTGATGAGATCCAGGAAGATGAACAACAGGAACAAACTGAGGTTCTCTCCCTTAATATGGTTGATGAGATGCATGTAGATGAACAGATTGCAGGAGAGAGGCTCCTTGTACTAGGTGATTCAATAATTAGAAATACAGAGAAATGGATTTGTGATGCACATGATAACCGTATGGTGACTTGCCTGCCAGGTGCAAAAGTTGCAGACATCACAAGAAATCTAGATAGATTGTTAGAGAGAACTGGGAACGAGCCAGTTGTCATGGTACACGTTGGTACCAATGATGTTGGGAAGGCCAAGCGGTCTGTCCTGGAAGCCAAATTTAGGTTGTTAGGAAGAAGATTGAAGTCCCGGACTTCCAAGGTAGCATTTTCAGAAGTGCTGCCTGTCCCTCGCGCAGGGCCTACCAGGCAGGCAGAGCTCAGAAGCCTCAATGCGTGGATGAGGCGGTGGTGTCGAGAGGAGGGCTTCAGATTTGTCAGGAACTGGAGAACATTTTGGGACAAGCCAAATCTGTTCAGGAGTGATGGGTTGCATTTAAACCATGATGGGACCAGATTGCTGGCACTCAACATCAAAAAGGCTGCAGAGCAGCTTTTAAACTGATAACTGGGGGAAAGCCGACAGGAGCTGGGCAGCATCCGGTTCGGGAAAGTGTGTACTTGAGTAGTGAGGAGGATGCAAAAATTACTGAGCAGAGCAAGGAGCTAGTCACCAGCACTCTAGCAGAAGGATGCAAGAGGCAGTCTAACAATGCAACTGGATTCAAAAGACTGTATCAGGAAAGCATATATAAATGCTTGTATACAAATGCCAGAAGCCTCAGGAACAAAATTGGGGAGCTGGAATACTTAGCAATAGATAAGAATATTGATATTATTGGTATCACTGAAACCTGGTGGACGGATGATAACCAATGGGATACAGTTATCCCAGGCTACAAACTGTACAGGAAGGATAGGAAGGGGCAAACAGGAGGTGGTGTAGCCTTGTATGTCAAAGAAGTGATAAAATCGTATGAATTGGAATATCTAGGTGATTTAGAGTCACCATTAGAAGCTCTGTGGGTAAGAGTACCAGGCCACAAGGATGGTCTAACAGTAGGCATATACTATCGGCCTCCGACCCAAACTCTTGAGGGAGACTGGCAGTTGGAGAATGTTGTAAAGGAGGCATCCAGGAAGGGAAGCCTGGTTATAATGGGGGACTTCAATTACCCTCACATAGACTGGGTAAACTGTTGTTCAGCACATGATAAAGAGATAAAGTTCCTAGATATGCTAAATGATTGTTCCCTGGGACAGATGGTTGAAGACCCAACTAGAGGTACAAGAATCCTTGACTTGATCCTGAGTAATACTCAGGATCTGGTGCAAGATGTTAATGTGACTGATCCAATAGGGAACAGTGACCACAACTCAATTATGTTTAACTTGATCATAGACTGCAAGTCACTGATAAAATCTAAAACAGAGACCTTAAATTTTCAAAAAGGAAATTTCCCAAAGATGAGGAAACTAGTAAAAAAGAAACTGAAAGGGAAAATTGAGAGAGTCCAAACACTCCAAGAGGCATGGAGGTTGTTTACAAAAACAATAACAGAGGCCCAATTGGAATGCATACCCAAAAGGAAAAAGGGCACTGCCAGGTCCAAGAGGACTCCGATGTGGCTTACAGGAGCTGTTCGGGAAGTGATCAAGAGCAAGAAAAGCTCATTTAGAAGATGGAAGGCTTGTCCAAATGAGGACAGCAGGCAGAAACATAAATTCTGGCAGAACAAATGCAAGGCAACAATCAGGAAAGCAAAGCAAGAATTTGAGGAGCGTATAGCTAAAAATACTCAGAGAAATAACAAAGACTTCTTTAAGTACATTAGAAGTAAGAACCCAACTAGGAAGGCCATTGGACCATTAGATGACAATGGAAGGCAAGGGGTTATTAAAGAGGAAACAGAGATTGCAGAGAGACTCAATGAATTCTTTGCTTCAGTATTCACTGAAGAAGACAGAGACCACATGCCCAAAACAGAGCCTATCTTCGTAGGGAGGGAAACTGAAGAATTAAGCAAGATAGAAATAACCAGGGAGGAGGTCCTTGCATGTCTTGTTAAGCTAAACACTAACAAATCACCAGGACCAGATGGCATCCATCCACGAGTTCTCAGGGAACTTAAAGACGAAATTGCTGATCTCCTAGCCAAAATATATAATATTTCCCTCAAATCAGGCTTTGTGCCTGATGACTGGAAGGTAGCGAATGTAACACCAATTTTCAAAAAAGGATCCAGGGGTGATCCAGGAAATTACCGACCTGTCAGTTTGACATGTGTCCCAGGTAAAGTGATGGAAACCATCCTAAAAGATAGAATTAATAGGTACATAGAAGAGAAGGCGCTGCTAAAGGAGAGCCAACATGGCTTTTACAAGGGCAAATCATGCCTCACTAATCTGTTGGAATTTTTTGAGAGTGTCAACAAGCATGTGGATAAGGGGGATCCAGTTGACATTGTTTATCTGGACTTTCAGAAGGCTTTTGACAAGGTCCCACACCAAAGGCTCCTGAATAAACTTACCAGTCATGGAATAAAGGGACAGGTCTTGTCCTGGATCAGCAACTGGCTAAGGGACAGGAAACAGAGGGTAGCACTAAATGGACACTTCTCCAAGTGGAGGGAAGTAAAGAGTGGGGTCCCCCAAGGTTCAGTACTGGGACCCCTGCTTTTCAACCTCTTCATAAATGATCTAGAGGTAGGAGTAAAAAGCAAGGTAGCCAAATTTGCTGATGACACTAAATTATATAGGGTAGTGAAAACTGTGAGAGATTGTGAAGAGCTCCAGAGGGATCTCTTGACCCTGGGGGAGTGGGCAAAACAGTGGCAAATGAGCTTCAACATCAGTAAGTGCAGAGTGATGCATGTTGGGGCAAAAAACCCCAATTACATTTATAAACTGATGGGGTCTGAACTCTCTGCGACAAACCAGGAAAGGGACCTTGGTGTCCTGGTGGACAGCTCAATGAAGATGTCAACCCAGTGTGCCTCAGCAGTGAAAAAAGCAAACTCAATGTTAGGGATCATTAGGAAGGGTATAGAAAATAAGTCAGCAAGTGTCATTTTGCCTCTTTATAAATCTATGGTGAGGCCCCATCTGGAATACTGTGTACAGTTCTGGTCGCCATACCTCCAGAAGGATATTATGGAGTTGGAGAAAGTACAGAGGAGGGCAACCAGAATGATTAGGGGATTGGAACACCTTCCTTACCATCTGAGGCTGCAACGGTTGGGCCTTTTCACTCTTGAACGACGGCGTCTAAGAGGTGACCTGATTGAAGTTTATAAAATCATGCACGGTGTGGACAAAGTAGATAAGGAAAAACTGTTTTCCCTATCGCACAACACTAGAACTAGGGGACACTCCATGAAACTTTTGGGTACTAGTTCTCAAACAAATAAGAGAAAGTACTTTTTCACCCAGAGGATTACTGGTCTATGGAACTCCCTGCCAGAAGAAGTGGTGACAGCTGTCAGGCTTGACAGCTTTAAGAAAGGATTAGACAAGTTCATGGAGGACAAGTGTATCAATGGCTATAATTATGGCTACCTAAGGACAACCTCCGGGTTGGAGAGATAGGCAGGATATCTCTCAATGCCATTTCCAGGGAATCCTAAGCAGGTGAAGGCATCTCCTTGGGAATACCCTGAAGGAAATGGTGAGCCACTGTGTGAGACAGAATGCTGGACTGGATGGGCTGTGGCCTGTTCCAGCAAGGCTGTTCTTATGTTCTTATGTTCTTATGTTCTTATGAATGGCAACAGTTCCCGCCATAACATGCCGCGCTTACCACACCACCTGAGACGTGCGGGTGCACCCAGTCCCAGTCGGGGTCCCACTCTGTCGCCGCAGCTTAACGCGCTGCCCTGTGCAGCGTAACGCGCTGCCCTGTGCAGCGTAACGCGCTGCCCTGTGCACGTGGCAACGGCCCACCAGCCATACTGTCACCGGTGTAAAACGACACCCAGGGTCTGTCAAGGAAAAAAGGGGGGGTGAGAAACATTGCAGTGACTAAACTGGTACTCATGGTTGAAGAGGGTGAACACAAAAACTGAAAACAATGTGATCCCCACCTTCCCATGCTGCGTATTTCAGCCCCAGAGTACCCAAAAGCAGCTGCAGTAGAAACCGCCCCCATCCTGCAGGAATGGACGCCGAAACAAGCCCCCGGGAGGCCCCACTGGCTAGGGCTTTCCCATTCACCTTCCGAACTGATATTTAGTGAGGGGAGACCCACCCTGGTGACAGAAAAACGGGCCATGGTGCGTGCCACACAGTGCAAGAAACTCCTGTAGGGCACCAACCGGACAGATGTCTGCCAAGGAACATCGTAGCAGTATTATTCAACTGCCTACGCCGTGCTGATCTGTTTTAGAGGAGCGTATCCTCAACTGAGCCCAATCATTGCAAACATAGACATCTTCGAGTTCCAGTGCCCTACGACTTGTATCCGCCTTAGACAGCATCACAAACTCGCTGATGCGGAGCGCTCCAAAAAAGGCCACCGTTGTAGCCGCATGAAACAGGGCTGCCTCATACCTATCGAAACATAGGTCATGCCAGCCCCGTGCCAGTTGGGTAAGGACCCCCTGGGGAAATTGGGTGGCGGTCGTCCAGGCTACGCCCACGTTCCCGCACCCACCCCTCCAAAACGTGTCTCACACGGAAATCAGCGGTACTGTCTGCATGACCTCCCACCTTGGCCATGAAAGCCAGCGCTGATAGCCTAGATGCCATGGTGCGGGGTGCAAGGCCCTGGGCGTGCAGTTAAACCATGAAACGAAGGAGGTGGGCCACTGGGATCGGCCAGGTATCTGGCAGTCGAGATTGGGTACAGAAAGTCTGAAAGGAAACCAACGCGTGGTCATACGCCTTACGCGTGCGTGGCGCCAGCGACATGCCGATCGCCCGGTTCACCTCTCCTTGCCAAAGGGCCATATCTCCTCCGGGAGTGGCGAGGGAAATTCCTCCGCATCCGGGGCCAAGGCACGGAACCGGGAGATCTGCAGGCGGGACAAAGCGTCAGCAATATCATTATTCACCCCCGGGACATGCCTGGCCCTGAACAGTACATTGAGGCGCAGGCTGCGCAATACAAACTGGCGCACGAGGTCCATGACCCTGGGAGATTTAGAGGTCTGTGAGTTGACAATGTGGACAACGGCCGCATTGTCACACCAGAAATGCACCACAGAGTTGGTCCACTCCTCACCCCATAGCATCAAAGCCCCCAGTATGGGGAAAAATTCCAAATATGTGAGATCCCTCAGGCGACTCGTGCCTGACCAGGCTGGTGGCCATCCACCATAGGCCCACTTCCCATTGAAGTACATCCCATAACCAAGGGATCCCGAGGCATCAGACTGAATCTGAAAGTGAGGTGAAGCCAGGAGGTCGGACCTCCAAAATGAGACCCCATTGAACTCCCTCAGGAACTGGAGCCATATGTGCATATCTGTCCTGATGCCCCGTGTCAATCTCACCCTATGATGGGACCTGGATAAGCCTGCCATGGCATCGCACAAGCGCCGAGCAAATGCCCTGCCAGGTGCGACCACCCTGCAAGCGAAATTAAGGTGTCCATGTAGCACCTGCAGTTCCCGGAGGGATGCCTTGCGCTTAGCCAGCAAGTCCGATATAAGGCCCACTATCCTTGACACCTTGTCTCCCGGCAACCTAGACGCCTGCGCTACCGTGTCAATCTCCACCCCCAGGAATACTAACTTATTAGACGGGCCTTCGGTCTTTTCGGGCGCTAAAGGGACACCAAGTTCCTCCATTAGCGTCTGAAATGTATTGAGGAGACGTGTGCACGTGTCCCAGCCCCGTTCACCCCCGAACAAAAAGTCATCCAGGTAATGGGCTACAGACCGAGACCCTGACCTACGGACAAATGCCCACTGCAGGAATGTACTGAAACGCTCGAAAGCCGAGCAGGATATGGAACAGCCGAATGGCATGGCTTTGTCAAAATAATATTCACCCCGGAATTTGAAACCCAGCAACTCAAAGTCACCCGGGTGCACCGGCAGGAGACGAAAAGCCGACTTAATGTCACACTTAGCCAACAGTGCACCCGGGCCACAAGAGCGCACCATGCGCAATGCCTGGTCGAAGGATGTATACCTGACCGAACAAAGGTCATCAGGGATAGCATCATTGACTGAGTGACCGGCTGGGTAGGACAAGTGATGAATCAGGCGGAACTCGCCCGGGGACTTCTTGGGCACTAGTCCTAGAGGAGACACTTTAAGGTTGGGGAACGGGGGCGCGGGGAAAGGGCCAGCGACCCTGCCCGCATCAATCTCCTTATTAATGCTGGCGGCAGCCACCTCCTCCCTTCCTCTAAGTGACAAAAGGTTGGGTGCGTCTTGCGGTGACCTATCCCCCGTGAAAGGAATACTAAACCCCAGTTGAAAACCCTGAAGGAGGTACACTGCATCTGCTCTCTTCAGGTACAATGCGAGCCAACGCTCCAGCATGTCAACATTAATTGGGGAGGGGGCCTTTTGGTGGACCCGCTCCCTCCGCGGCAGTCCTACCTGCCCCTTGTCCGCCCCTACCCCTGCCCCTGAATCCTCCCGGCCTGGGACAGGCGGAGGCAGCATGGGGGCCAGAACAAGAGGGGCACTCATGCTTGTACTTGCAATTTTTCCTGTTGCAAGAACCATTGGACGAGAAGGTCCAGCACAGCAGGCGGGCTGGAACCCCCTGCCCCGCCACTTGGCGGGGTACCTGTACCGGGACCGCACATTGGACCGCATGTCCACAATGGTATCTCTCCCCAGGCGCCGGGCACGTGGGGGTCATATACAGAAGCCACAGCTTCTGGCAGGGCTCATCCCACCTCATCTCTGGGTGCAGTGGAATCCTCATGCGGAATTCTTCGTCGTAAGCCAGCCACGACGGACCCGGGAAGTCAACCATAGCCCGGTAAATGTTGTCCAGATACTGGACCATAGGGATGGCCAAATCCGGCCTAGCTCTGAGGTAAACGGCCATGTAAATTAGGTACGCTGGCAACCAATTTGCCCACGTGCGTGGCGGCTTACGACGACGTGCCTGCTCCTTATCCTTCTCGTCCAGCCCTTCCCTCTCTTCCTTGGTTGGCTCCCTATTAAGAAGGGAGAAGATGTCTACGTACTCGCCCCTCCAGATCTTTTCCTTGGTGGACTGGGCCAGATGGTCCCCCAGGGGCAAGGAATACCCTGCTGTCGGCAATGCCAACACCGGGACAGAGGGAACTGCGGGCAAAGCAAAGGGGGCCTGCACCAGCCCGGGGATCCCCAACACATTCCCTACCACATAGGGGGCGCAACCCTGACCCGGGCCCTGGGTCAGGGATGAAGTCGCCGGGTGGGCCGGGGGCAATTGGACTGCCGGGCCACCCGTGCGAGGCCATGGCCACTGGAAAGCCCCCTCCCCAGGGAAGTCAGTTGTGTGGGTGCACTAGCTTGGACTGCATACTCACCCGATGCACCCCCACGGGCCGCCCCCACCGGGGGTTCCGGCCCGCTGGGGGCGTCGGAGCTCACGACCGAAGCTGAGCTCGTCGACGGGGCCAGACCAGCACCAGACTGCTGCACCTGTTGAGTGGGGAGCTGCGAGGCAGTGGACGCCACCGGCCCGCGCGCCTCAGGCAGCTCAACCCGACCCGTCGGCAGCCGCTGTTCGGCAGCCAAAGGGTCAACCTGGAATCCGAGAGACACCCCCGCTTGATTGGCCCTCGCCAAGGATGCCTCAAGGGCCGCTACACGGGCCAGAAGGGCCTCCACGTTAACATAGGCCCCAGCCCCGACAGGGGGCAAATGGGCAGTCGGCCCATAAGTCACAGGTACCTGTCCAGATCCCTGGGCCCCAGGGGCCAGATAAGGCCAAGAGCCCATGCTCGGCCCCTGGGGAGCCATGGGCACGCCCTGCCAAGGCAGGGAACCTAACCACCCCCCGTGGCTCGCTCCCCCCATGGGGAACTGTGCGCCCGGGCAAGAGGGCCCAGCCGCACGGACCATGCCGGGGGCAGTGGTCACCGTTTGCGGGCCAAGGGCCGAGGCCCCGTCCGGGGCAGCCTGCGCGCACCGCGCAGCAGGCCAAGGGGCCACCGATCCCATCCCACCGGTCCCAGTGGGCTCCGCTAAAGGTGGCTGCTGGGCGGGCACAGTCGCGGTCCTCCGACCCGGCTGACGCCTCCGCGCCGATCGAGCCACTTCGCAGCTGCCTTCTTCTTAGAGGGCATAGCTGGGTAGCTAGGAAGCCGAAGAAAAGAAAAAAGCTGCCCAAAAAGGCTTCCCCTGGAAGGACACGAGCGACGGAGGTAAGAGGGAAAAACTTCTCCGCTCCGTCGCTTCGCCAAAATGGCAGCATGGCTGCCTCGTGGCCAGCCCTTTTATTAGGGTGCTGGCCACGCCCCTAACTACCCAGATGGCTTCGTCCGGTGGGGGGGGCCACAAAGAGCGCGGCGGCCATTTTGGCACCACGCTTCCATTTGGTTTAGTGTAAGTATTATATTTTTGGCTTTATTGACCATAGACTGAAAATTTCATATGTTCAGGAAACAGAACAAAATCTTTGTCTATTCTTCTGTAAAATATTCACCATCAGCAACACATTTATTCAGGAACACCTTCGTGTAAAACTGGCCTGTCAGTTTCAAAGGCAATGAGATCATGTGGAGTAGAATTCTTTTGCTGCTGTTTAAAACCTATCCTTTTTTATTTTATTTTTCCATTACTTATCATACAAATGCTTGCATATCATTAACAAAGAAACTAAAATAAAATTGGGCAAACAAATAATTACAGCATGCCTTGCATTGGTGTTTATATATCTTGAATTTAAAATACCTGTCTTTTTAAAAAAATTATTATTATTCCAAGAAAGTAGTTCAGTGAATTGAGTCCAGCCAGAAGGATTTTTGTCTGTGGTGAATTTCCTTTTTTCCCCTGTTGTTTCGATTGACAGCTATTTACTTAGATGGGTTAACAGCTCCATTCCTGTCCTCTATTGGTGACATAAGTGTGTGACTAAAGCTCCTGCCAACTTAGCAGTTTGAAAGCAAGAAATTGCAAGTAGATAAATATGGACCACTTTGGTGAGAAGGTAAAACAGTGTTCCGTGCACTCTGGTGTTGAAGCATGCCTACCACATGTCCATGGAAACGTCTACAGACGCAGACAGTGCTGGGTTTGTTTGTTTTTTTGCTATAAACAGAGATGAGCACTGAACCCTACAGTCGGATACGACTGGCTTTCGAGCAAGGGAGACCTAAAGTGAAAAGTGGTCTGTCCATCCAGCTAACTGCCTATCTTACCTGATTCACTTCTTGTCTCCAATACTTTGGTGTTCTGGAAATAATAGGCAGCAGCCAGCAATACGGGCCAGAACACAACTTTATTCAGAATAAGAATAGGTGACCAAAGCTAACAACACACCCTTACCTTCCTTATTTATCTCTGATCAGAACTGACAGTTGGAAAAAACGGTTGGAACCGTTGACAGCTCTGTCTCGTGCACTTCTCGTTCAGAACCTTCCCAAAGTCTTGCGAGACTTCGGACCATAGTAAAGCAAATGCATATTAAACTCTATCACAACAAAAACCAAATGACAAACACATTTCCTTAAATACACAACAAACACATTTTTAGTCTCAGTATTTTTTCTGTGAAATGGGAACAGTATTGTAAGGATGAATGAATGAGGGTTTTTGGAGCACTTTTACACATTAGACAGACATTGTAATACTGAAGCAGATGTAGTGCAGCTTTCTTAAAGCTTCTCCCAATCATGAATATTTGAATGTACACCTTCTACAAATCTGGAGAGACTCTTTGAGTAAATGTTGTCACGTCCATGGAAACAAAATACAGGGTGAGAAATCCATTTGCAGACCAGAGAAATATTTATTTCCTGACTCAAAATTAATCAAGTGACATTTTGCTATATGATTGACACACAACAGAATATTTCACATTCAGGCCACCTTTGGGTGATTAGCAAACCTTCATATGTGCGCACACACACACGCATGTGCATGCACGTGCACACAGACGCACACGCTCACACACACACAAGAATGATAGAAGAAATACAATTCACCCCATTCATTGACACCCCCCCCCCCAGGAAAAGATATATGCAGTATATCATATAAATACATCAGATTTACTGAGTATACAACACCCCATGCAGGGATGGGTGCTGCTAAGATGAGTGCTTGTTTATCAGTCCATACTAAACCTCAAGGGGGAGAAAAATAACACTCTTCTAGAGACACATTGTAGTAACCCTAAGCCAAACTGCAAGCAGGATTATAATGAGCGTATATTAAACTGTCTTCTTTGACATTAACAAAGCAAGCACTGTTAGCTTTTACTCTAATTATCAGGGTATAAACTGCTGCAGTTTTGTGACATCAGTCGCTACCTCCTCCAGTTTAAAACATACAGTCATGCATATGACTTAAGTTGTATCAACGAGGCAGCTGGTGGCATGTCACAGCAGGACTCTTAATGAACTTCTGTAAGGATTCTGTTTGTCTAAGTCAAGGGTGCCCAAACTATGGCCCAAGGGCCAGATCCGGCCCCAGATGCAATTCATCCGGACCACGCTGCCCCTCATTGCTCCTGGAAGCGGAAGTAAAACACACTCGTACGGGCGCGTTTTACTTCCACTTCCGGGAGCGACAAGGGTGGTGTGGGCTAGATGAATTGGTTTTGGGGACCGGATGTGGGCCCCAGACTGTAGTTTGGTCACTCCTGGTTTAAGCAGAGAAAATGGAAGCTTAAAATCTATATCCTCCTGTTGCAAAAACAGATTGCAAAATGTGTTTTACTTCCACTTCTGGTGGGAGGAACCATGTAACTGGCCCGCTGAATCACGTGACTGGTCCACAGCCCAAAAAGATTGGGCACCCCTGGTCTAAGTCACCCATTCTTTGTCTTATGATGTGTAGATGTGAACTGTGCAGAAAATAATATGAGGCTAATTACCAGCCTTGTCAATGGCAATTCTCATATAATGATAAACCACATTTCTTTTATTTTTAAATCTCCCAATGATAATAACACTCCAACTAAAGGGGATTTCAGACCCAGTTGAATTTCTTTGTTCCCAACAGCAATTCTCTTTCTTGCTCTCTCGCTCTCTCTTGTCCCCCACCCCCACCCCCACCCCCGGCATGTGTCAGTGTTCTGTAGATGAAATTTAAGTAAGGAAAAGTCAAAAGCTAGTAATTAAAAAGACTTGATGGGTCCAACTTCATTCACACCAAAAATTCTTGGCACAGAGTTGAGCTGCAATTTAGAGGTCAAAAGGCACACCATTCTTTAAGGTCCCCACTTTCCTTTTGGCTTCTGTTTTGTTAAACAAAGAGCCCACAATTCAGTGCTGATCATGGCTAACCCATTGCACTAAAAAGCTGGCATCCATTAAACTGATTGGGTGTGTTGTCATGTGCAAAGTTCCTCATGTTCATGAAAAACATAGCCAGTCAATTTAATAGGTTCCACACAGTGATGCACTGTAAAAATTTTACTACCCACTCAGTGGGCGTGACTATCTGTGGGTGTGGCTATCTGTGGGTGTGGCCTCAAACCAAACCACCATCACCCCAGGGAAAAAAAAGAGGAAAAAAGAAGAAACCGACCTTGCTCTCTTGCTTTGCAGAGATGAGGAGGATGTTAGTTTTGAGTGAGTGTTGTAGCAGTATGAGTTGTGATGAGTCCAAGAAAGAAGACTATACACCAGGCTTAGTTTAAATCAAACTGGTATATTAACAACATTTACAGACAAAGTAAATTAGCATTACATCCAGCACTGTTCAGCACTGCTCTGCTCTGCTCTGCTCTGCTCTGCTCTTTTCTGTTCTGCTTTGCAAAACCAGCTCTTCAAGCAATTTCTATTTCTACAGTTAGCAAAACACTTAAGGTTACAATGTATCTTATTAACTGTCAATCACAGCAGAGCTGAGCCATGATGATTACTTGCACCTGTTCTTTGTTAACTGACTTCAGCCTTTCCTTGACATTATCTCTGCACTTTGCCTCACTATGTGCATATTACTGACAGAGGAGAAGTCCCAGAGCAGCGGTGCTTCTGGGAAGTGAGCAGGGCGAGTTGGTGGGCTAGCACTGGCCTCCCCCTCCCAGCGCCACCGGAAATACGTCCCTGCTGGCGGCACTGCTGGGAGGTGAGCGCGGCGAGTTGGTGGGCTGGCACTGGCTTGACCTCCCACTCCCACTCCCAGTGCCACCGGAAACATGTCCCATTTGCCTCACCCAGGGCCGAAGGCACAAGGGAAGTGTGGAGATAAAAGCGTGCCTTTGGCCCTGTGCGAGGCAAATGGGATGCGTTTCCGGTGGCGCTGGGAGAGGGAAGCCGAGAGGTGGGGGTGGCCAGCCAAGTGGGCATGGCCTGGAATTTCTACTACCGGTTCGCCAGAACTGGTGAGAACCTGCTACAGTACAACACTGGTTCCACATGAGCATAACCTGTCTCTTATATAGTCAAACTATTGGTCTACCTAGCTTTGTACCACCTACTCTTAACTGGTAATGTTTAGAATTTCAGACAAGATTCCTGCCTAGCCTTGCTTGACTATCCCTGGTCTTCATTCTAGGTATTAACAAGGTCTAATCCCATATAGCTTCTAAAATCAGATGAGATCAGTATGTTTCAGGTGCCATGGTGGGAAGTCTCTTAAAGATCACTTGGAGAGTGGGGCTGAGAGGGAGAACAAGGAGGGAATGGTCTCATTGAGAGTGCATGTCTGAATTTATAAATCATCATAATTAAATAATAATAAATTGTGTTACATCAAGTCAATTCTGACTTATGGTCACTCTTATCATTTTCTATATAGAGGTTACACAGAAGTGCTTTACCATTACCTCCTAGGGGCACT
Organism: Bradypodion ventrale; assembly: GCA_035047345.1. Lineage (NCBI taxonomy): Eukaryota > Metazoa > Chordata > Lepidosauria > Squamata > Chamaeleonidae > Bradypodion > Bradypodion ventrale. The sequence continues at coordinate 285,738,480 of JAWDJE010000004.1, forward strand.
CTGAGGCAGTGCACTTGCCCCAGGTCACACAGCCTGGCTCTTCTCCCAGAAAGCACATGGAGAATCAAATTCCCACAAGCTACACAAAACACAGCAAACAAAAAGGAAAAAACTGCCTGCACAACTGCCTTTGTGTACACAGTCTTCAAAAGGATTTTGGCCTGAACAATTATTCAGAGAGCCATTCTTTCAAGTTTATTTAGACTTGTTCCTTTTATTCAAATTTATTCCTCAATATACTAGGCAGCTTCCCACATGCATATCAAGACATATCTATACCTGTAAGTGCTATGTGACAGCTCTGTTTTGGAAAATTGCTTTGGAAAATTGTACATCCCATAGAGTATGAAAGAATATTGTGTCAATTGTCAAATTGCTTTGTGTGCCATGGAACCCATTACACACAAGCAGTTGTGCATTACAATAGTACAAGTATTTTTAAAAAAGAACCTTCTTGGTTTTCAATTGAATTAAAGCAGCTGCTTTTATAGTCAACACACCTCTGTAGTATAAGTGGGTTTACTGACGAAACAAAAATGAGGGGTAGTGCAATTGAAGCAGATGTTCCATGAAACTCTTCCTATAAAGAATACAAGGGTCTGGCGTACAGCTCATCAGTAAAACATGAGAATCTACTTGAGTAGAAAAATCACAGTCTGGTACCCACAGGCAATTGCCTGCATCTCATGTAAACTAATAAATTAAAGATGCAGCACAATTTTTCCTTGTCTTCTTTTTGTCAAATGCAATCATTTAAACAAGCATTTTCATGGGGCCAGAGTTACAAAATAAAAATGTAGTAGTGTGTGTACCTCCTTTATATGCACAGCTTTCATCTCATATTATCATTTTATTTTCACATTTGTGTGTGTGTGTGTGTGTGTTTTCTACCTAGAATAATATTGTTTATTTTGCCCCAAGGGTTTTCACTCGGGAAAAGAAAGCAAGTTTCAAAGTCTGTCTTCTCCCAAGCTTCCTCACAAAAGATATTCCACTGTTTTTTTAAAAAAATGGTAAAAAAATTCTTTATGGTCATTTTGTAAGAAGATGTTTGTTTTCCATCACTTTTATGAAACTTTCTCCAGAATAATGTGTTAAATTGATCCCTCCAGACGTTAAATCTTAACATGAAGCATCCAAGCAGAAAAAGAACATTTATTATGCTGCATCTTCCCAAAAGAATTTTAGAAGTCAAAATAATCAAATAAAGAAAGCTGGTAATTCTTGCTTATTTTAGCATTCTAAGAAATCAGTACAGTATAATGAAAATGTGGATAAGGATGGTAAAAAGGCAATGCATTTAAAGGGATTCGTTGCATTTTGGCTTCAATTCTGCAAACTTTTGCTTGCAAGGAAGCACCATTGAACTGAATGGGACTGACTTCTATATAGAAACATATGCAGTTCCTTTATAAACAAAGAGCATATCCCAAAAATCAGACATTCAGGATCTGACAGGTGAACTTTAACAGGAAAATGAAGCAGGCCTTAATGTTCTCTTTGTTGGGGGGGGGGGGGACCAGTTGCTAAACCCACCCACCCACCCTGAAAAACAGCATATACTGTGTTTCTTTTTAACCAGTGGATCTTTTTTAATTGTTTTTCATCTGTCTTTCTCCCCTCCCCCCCTTTGAATTTTAACTATCATGAAAGTGTTTTAATGAAAATTTAATAAACTTTCTTTTCTGGTGTAAGGCAATTTGACGCTAAGTGGGGCAAAATGCAAACAGAGCATTTCCCAATAAAATTTTAATGCCACATCCCAATTTTCTAATGGAGGTATCAGAATTGCAAAACAGTGCAACTCCACTCAAACTAATAATAAATCAGGTGCTAAGAGCAGCACCTCCTTCAAGCAGTGGACTCCAGCCAAGCATTAGGAGACTTACAAGGACAATTGGTTCCTTTCATTTACAAACAGAGCTATCTCCTCCCATAAATGACTGGGAAATGTTTGGAATAAAACTTTCCATTATGCCCCTTATATTTATGTCTGATTGTCCATGAAAGAGTTTACATTAATACTTAACCAAAGTTAGAAGAAACTATTGATGTTGATCACGTTGTCCTAGCCAAAACTCTCAGGCTTGTTCAGTGTAAATAAATGGTTTGAGATAGTTCATTTGATTTAGAGTGATGTAAGCCTAATCTACATGCTTAATATAATGTGGCTCTTGCACATGAAAATAAGAACTAGAGGATCTAGCCCTCTGAAATTATTTTGGAGGACTCCTCACGCACGCAAGAAACAAAACAAACGCAGTAAAGACAACAATAATGCGGCTATATTTTAATGTGAGGTTTTGTAGTTCAAGTCCACTTAGTCCAATTTTGGAGGAGATGTTCAGGAGACTACTGTGGAAAAGATCTCCCACCTCACACTGGATTTCATTATTGTGTGGAAAGTGGACATCCAGCTAGCTTTGCCAAAAAAGTTATTGGCAGATGATACGAAATGTTATTGCATGGATATATCCGTGACTAATTTAGCCAAAATATTTATATCAAATGGAATGTGGCTTTGATAATAGCTCTTAGAATATCCCAGCCATCACGAACATTGTTCTTACTGACTGGAGTACTGTGGATGTACTGTAGTTTGCAGAACCACTGTAGATGTAGTAGTAAATTTATTTTGCTAGAACACATAAGATCTACCTTCAAATGTCTGTCCAGACATGAAGACTTTGCTCAAATCACTGTTTATCAGCTTCACTCACTTTACCTCGCCCTACATTACTTGGAGGAAGACCAAGATAATAATAACATGGTTTTAGGAATTTAGAGGAGCTGCCTTGTGACATGGATATAATATCTTGTGGGCCTTAAAATATTCTTGTAAGTGTAAGCCTGCCACTGGTTTTCTCTTTTCAGGGTGGACTTTCTTCTCCATCCCACTGTCATGTTCCATTGGAGTTGTAGCTTCAGCTGAAGGGGGTGAACTAAAAGCAGTTATATATTTTGTGAACATTTAGTTATCTTGCATTTAGTTGGGGGTTTGGGAGGTGTTGGAATATATTTTTGTCTTACTGAAAATGGTCACCTGACATCATTCCATGCAGTCCCAGGTGTTTATCCCATTTATGGCAAGAACAAACACTCTTGAGGGTACACAAGAACAAAACCAAATTAAAAGATGGAGGAAGGATCTCACTGGGCAAGGAATATAATTAAAGGAGGATATAGATAGGAACTCAACCTCCCCTAGTGGCATAGGGGGACCCTGAATAGATGGTTGGTGTTCCTAAATTTAAGACCAACATGCTCAAGTGGGGGCTGCTGATGGACAACAACATGCTGTGTGAATGCAATGATATACAGAATCTGGCCCATTTACTGGTCTGCCGGTTACTGCTAGAAACATGAACTGATGAGGACCTAAGTTTGACCAAGAAAGCCATGAAAGTGGCTTTATTTTGGCACTCCAGGGTTTGATCGGGACATGAAAGAAGAATATCCCATCATACCTGTGAATCAGAGCATGTGTCTGATTCTACTTTGAGGGACCATTTGTGAGAGGTGAAACATTTACCTTGAATTGCAAGCCAGGCAAAATTCCCTGACCTTTCTAGAAATATTAGAACAAGGGCCTGTAATTAAATTGTATCCTAGTAACAAATGAAAAAATAATTCTTCTGTTTGCTGTCAGACATCCATTTTTTCAACCTAACCCTAGTTAAAATGAGGTGTTATTTTCTCATAACACCTCTAACCAACAGAAAAGAGGCACTGTAGGTCAGATCTGAGACATATTGAAAGAGATGTGCGTCGTAGCTGTCCTTCACTTTCATAAGCATTAAATTCACTCAAGATTTTTTAATAATAAAAAATTCAGGGTTCACTGACAACATTCATATTTTTTTCATGAACCTGTCTGTTCAAATTCTCTAACTAATGCTACACAGAGTGACAAAGTCAGTGTCATCCACATTTACCTGCATTGCAACAATCTGAGCCATCTGTCAGAAAACTACAGTCAACAAACTGTCCTTTTAAAAGCAAATGTAGATACAAGCATAAGGACAATACATACATACATACAATGAGGGACACCACAGGATCAATGGGGATAGAGAGATCAAACATTAGGGATGTAAATTCTTACTTGTCGCATCATTGAAGGGAAAGGTGAGGAATCTTCTGAATGACAGTTACAATAGTGAGGAATTTCCTGTTGCTCTCAGCAGACTTGCTTGTCATGATGAGAATGGTAGTTTGGACAAAATTGTCCGGGTTTTGTACAAAATTGTCCATTCTATTGTACAAAATGATACAGCATTGTTGCTCTAAAACTCTATAATATTAGAAGTACTGTATTTTTGTGTGTAAAAGTGAATAATCATCCAGTCCTTCTGCATGTGCCACATTTGTTTGGGTGGGTGCTTTGTTTCTTCAATGGAAAGGACAGTAGAGATATCCCATGCAAATTGCAGAGATTTATAGCACATTGATGACCATATCTCTCACTCACTGTTGGTGACAAAAATTTTTTGAAGAAATTTAAAATTCCACATCAGGTTTTTTCATCCTATTGGCATAATCTAAATCAGTAAGAATAAAGAATTAAGTGGGTATTCTCAAAATTCATCTCAAGTTATTTTCAAGAATGGGGACATATCTCACAACCAATGTTTTAGCAGAAGACGAAATTTTGCCTGAAAGCTTAGTCTTAATTAAAAGTTGTTCAGTTTCTTCACATTGTCCTCTTCTGCAGCCTTTACAGATTACAGAAAATTAGTGAGGTAGGATTATTTTCATGGTTCTGCTCTTGCTAGGAGCATTTTATCCGACTGTCTATATAAACGGGTCTATTTTTTCTTTCTTTCTTAAAAAAAATTCAGTCTTGCTTCTGCTTCCCATCCACTTCTTGCTAATTGTAGTTGAATTTGCAAGTGCTACACATGTACTAGTTTCACTTCCCTGGATTTTTAATCTAAAAATGTTTTCAACAAATTTGTGAGAATAATTATGAATTTAGTAAGTTTACCATCAAAAGTGAAATGAACGAGGTTTTCAACTACTGTATCTGTATTGGCCAAATTAAATTATTCCCAGTCTGAGAGGGTCATATTGTATGAGCATTACATGTAGCAGCTATAGATGAGGAGCCTGTCCAGGGGAGAGTGATTGATATAGTAACCCTAATTGGCTTGGCTAAAGATACAGACATTGAAAGCTAATTATTGATGACCTGAGCATGCAGGATGTTTTCTCCTCCTTTCAAATGTTTACATATGTTCCTTCTATCAAGTTAATGATGAAATTGCACATTTGGATATAAATTTGAAGTGAAGCAAGCTAAATACTCACTAAGAGTAGGGACTCTTATCATCAAAATATATACCTGCCTCATCTTTGTCTGTAGCTTGCTGCTGGCTGCCATGCAATGTTTTGAGACAGCTCCAGGAAATACCAGACACAATGGATTTCAACCAATAAGTGTAGTGTTTGAAGTGGTTGCTGTGTCACTTGGTGCATGCATATTGGATAGAAAAAAGAAAACAAAAATGTTGCAGACCTTAATAAAATATAAAATATAACAGTAAATCCTTTCTGTTTCACAATGTTTTTGTCTTGACTTTTGTTTATTTTGATTCTTGTCTGTAAACAATCCAGTCATGAATTGTAAGCTATTTATGTAAAACTTCATAGTCTACAGCAGGTGTTCTCAACCTTTTCAAGTCAGGGGCCAGGTCACGTTCCCTCAAACAGTTGAGGGTGCCAGACTGGTTGTCCCTCCACAAATTATCGCTGCCGTAAACCATAGCTGTCAAGTCTCCCGTATTGGCTGGGAAACTCCCATTATTTACCCCCTCTTTCCCGCCATCATCCCATATTTGTATTTTCCCATAAATCTCCCATATTCTATATTTTTAAAAAAGATGTTCCGGGAACTACATCCCCCATGGTGCCTTGCATGGAAGGAAAAGGCAAAACCCATACTGCGCATGCACACTGGTGCAAAATGAGCTGGGAACTACAGCCCCTGTGGTGCCTTGCACGGATGGAAAAGGCAAAACCCGTACTGCACATGCGCACTGGCAAAAAATGGGCCAGGAACTACAGCCCCCTTGGTGCCTTGCGTGGAAGGAAAAGGCAAAACCCATACTGCGCATGTGAAGCGACTGCCCAGCACTGCTGGATTTCTCTTATTTTCAAATCCAAAACTTGACAGGTATGTGGTACACGTGTTTACAATGGCTGTAAATGAGTCCACAGCTGATTGTGACAGCCGAGCTGCCATTTTGCGAAGCGACAGAGCGGAGAAGTTTTTCCCCTCTTACCTCCATCGCTCTTGTCTTTCGCCGGGAAGTCTCTTTGGTTGCGGTTTTTCTTTCTCTTTATCCGGCTTCCCAGCAGATAGCAGCTATGCCCTCTAAGAAGAAGGCAACTGCGAACGCGGTTCGCTCTGCGCGGAGGCGCCAGCCGGGTCGGAGGACCGCGACTGCGCCTCCCCAGCAGCCTCCCTTGCCAGAGCCCACCGGGACCGGTGGGATGGGGTTGATAGCCCCTTGGCCCGAGGCGGGGCGTTCGCATCCCGGCCTGGCAGGGGCCATGCCCCTGGCATGGTCCATTCTTCGGGGCCTTCTTCTCTTAGTACGCAGCTTCCTGCAGGGGGTTTCAGCCATGGGGGGTGGTTGGGTTCCCTCCCCTGGCAGGGCATGCCCCCGGCCCGGCAGGGGCCGGGCCTGGGCTCGTGGCCGTATTCGGGCCCCGTGGTCCAGGGACCTGGACCGGCGCCTGCAACCTGTGGGCCGGCCGGCCCTTTGCCCCCCCTTGGCTTAGGGGGCTATGTTGATGTTGAGGCCCTTCTGGCCCGCGTTGCGGCCCTCGAGGCATCCCTCGTGAGGGTCAACCACCCCGGGGTGCCTTTTGGGGCGCAGGTTGATGCTTCGTCTGCCGGGCAGCGGCAGGCGGCGGGACGGGTCGAGCTGCCCGAGGCGCTTGGGCCGGCGTCGGCCATTGCCTCGCAGCTCCCCAATCAACAGGCCGGTGCTGAGCAGGCCCCATTGACGAGCTCAATCGCGATCGTGAGCTCCGACGCCCCCAGTGGGCCGGAACCCCTGGTGGGGGCGGCCCACAGGGGTGCAGCAGGTGAGTATGCGGTTCAATCTAGTGCACCCACACACCTAACTACTTTGGGGGGAGCATTTCAGTGGCTGTGGCCTCGCACGGGTGGCGCGACGGTTCAGTCGCCCATGTCCCACCCGGCGACTTCACCTCCCACCCAGGGCCCTGTTTGGGGTGGTGCCTCCTACTCAGTCGGGAACGTGTTAGGGGTGACCGGGTTGGTCCAGGCTCCTTTTACAATGCCCGCAGTTCCCACCGTGCCGGTGTCGGCATTGCCGACAGCGGGGTATTCCTTGCCCCTTGGGGATCATCTGGCCCAGGCTACCAAAGAAAAGATCTGGCGTGGGGAGTATGTGGACATCTTCTCCCTTCTTAACAGAGAGCCCACCAAGGAGGAGAGGGAGGGGCAGGATGAGAAGGATAAGGAACAGGCACGTCGTCGTAAGCCGCCACGCACGTGGGCCAACTGGTTGCCAGCGTACCTCATATACATGGCGGTTTACCTCAGGGCCAGGCCGGATCTGGCAATCCCGATGGTCCAGTATTTGGACAACATCTACCGGGTGATGGTTGACTTCCCGGGCCCGTCGTGGTTGGCTTACGACGAGGAATTCCGTATGCGAATTCCCCTGCACCCAGAGATGAGGTGGGATGAGCCCTGCCAGAAGCTGTGGCTTCTGTACATGACTCCCACGCGCCCTGCGCCTGGGGAAAGATACCATTGTGGACATGCGGTCCAGCGAGCGGCCCCAGCACAGACACCCTGCCAGGTGGCGGGGCAGGGGGTTCCAGCCCGCCTGTTGTGCTGGACTTTCTCGTCCAATGGTTCCTGCAATGGGAAGAATTGCCGGTACAGGCATGAGTGTCCCTCTTGTGCTGGCCCCCATGCTGCCTCCGCCTGCCCTAGGCCTGGAGGGATGCGGGGCAGAGGTAGGGGTGGACAAGGGGCTGGCAAGACTGCCGCAGAGGGAGCTGGTCCACCGAAAGGCCCCCTCCCCAATTAATGTGGACATGTTGGAGCGTTGGCTCGCATTGTACCCGAGGAAGGCAGACGCGGTTTACCTGCTTCAGGGTTTTCGACTGGGGTTTCGTATTCCTTTCACGGGTGATAGGTCCCCCCAAGACGCCCCCAACCTTTTGTCCCTTAGGGGAAGGGAGGAGGTGGCTGCTGCCAGCATTACTAAGGAGGATGATGCGGGCAGGGTCGCTGGCCCTTTCCCTGCACCCCCGTTTCCCAACCTTAAAGTGTCCCCCTTGGGCTTAGTGCCCAAGAAGTCACCGGGCGAGTTCCGCCTGATTCACCACTTGTCCTACCCAGCCGGCCGATCGGTCAATGATGCTATCCCTGATGACCTTTGCTTGGTCAGGTATACATCTTTTGACCAAGCGCTGCGCATGGTGCGCTCATGTGGCCCGGGTGCGCTGTTAGCTAAGTGCGACATTAAGTCTGCCTTTCGTCTCCTGCCGGTCCACCCGGGTGACTTTGAGTTGCTGGGTTTCAAGTTCCGGGGTGAATATTACTTCGATAAGGCCATGCCTTTTGGCTGTTCCATATCTTGCTCGGCCTTCGAGCATTTCAGTACCTTTCTACAGTGGGCTTTTGTCCGCAGGTCAGGGTCCCGGTCTGTAGCCCATTACCTGGATGATTTTTTATTCGGGGGTGAACGGGGCTGGGACACGTGCACACGTCTCCTCAACACATTTCAGACGCTAATGGAGGAACTTGGTGTCCCTTTAGCACCCGAAAAGACCGAGGGCCCATCTACCCAGCTAGTCTTTCTGGGGGTGGAGATTGACACGGTAGCGCAGGTTTCTAGGTTACCGGGGGATAAGGTGTCAAGGATAGTGGCCCTCATTTCGGACTTGCTTGCTAAACGCAAGGCATCACTGCGGGAACTGCAGGTGCTACATGGTCACCTCAATTTCACTTGCAGGGTGGTCGCACCGGGCAGGGCATTTGCTCGGCGCTTGTGCGACGCCATGACAGGCTTATCCAGGCCCCACCATAGGGTTAGACTGACCCAGGGTATCAGGGCAGATATGCTTATCTGGCTCCAGTTCCTGAGGGAGTTCAATGGGGTGTCATTTTGGAGGTCTGACCTTCTGGCTTCACCTCGTTTCCAGATACAGTCCGATGCCTCTGGATCCCTGGGTTATGGGATGTACTTCAATGGGAAGTGGGCCTATGGTGGGTGGCCGCCAGCCTGGTCGGGCATGGGTCGCCTGCGTGATCTTACGTATCTGGAATTTTTCCCCATCCTGGGGGCTTTGATGATATGGGGTGAGGAGTGGGCCAACTCAGTTGTTCATTTCTGGTGTGATAATGCGGCCGTTGTCCACATTGTCAACTCACAGACTTCTAAATAACCCAGGGTCATGGACCTGGTGCACCAGTTTGTATTGCGCAGCCTGCGCCTCAATGTGCTGTTCAGGGCCAGGCATGTCCCGGGTGTCAATAATGATATCGCTGACGCTTTGTCCCGCCTGCAGATCTCCCGGTTCCGTGCCTTGGCCCCGGATGCGGAGGAATTTCCCTCGCCACTCCCGGACAAGATATGGACCCTTGGCAAGGAGAGGTGAACCGGGCGATCGGCATGTCACTAGCGCCACGCACGCGTAAGGCGTATAACCACGCATTCAATTCTTTCCGAGCATTCTGTGCCCAATTTCGGCTGCCTGACACCTGGCCGATCCCGGTGGCCCACATCCTTCGATTCATGGTTCACCTACATTCCCAGGGCCTCGCACCTCGCACCATAGCATCCAGGCTGTCAGCGCTGGCTTTTATGGCCAAAGTAGGTGGTCACGCGGACAGCACCGCTGACTTCCGTGTGAGACACATTTTGGAGGGGTGGGTGCGGGAGCGTGGGCGTAGCCCGGACGACCGCCACCCAATTTCCCCAGGGGTTCTTACCCAACTGGCACGGGGCTGGCATGACCTATGTTTTGATAGGTATGAGGCAGCCCTGTTTCATGCGGCTACAACGGTGGCCTTTTTTGGAGCGCTCCGCATCAGTGAGCTTGTGATGCTGTCTAAGGTGGATGCAAGTCGTAGGGCACTGGAACTCGAAGATGTCTATGTTGGCATTGATTGGGCTCAGTTGAGGATACGCTCCTCTAAAACGGATCAGCACGGCGTAGGCAGTGGAGTAAGACTGCTACGGTGTTCTTTGGCAGACATCTGTCCGGTTGGTGCCCTACGAGAGTTCCTTGCACTGCGTGGCACGCACCATGGCCCGTTTTTCTGCCACCAAGATGGGTCTCCCCTTACTAAATTTCAATTTTGGAAGGTGACCGGCAAAGCGCTCGCCAGTGTTGGCATCCCAGGGGCCCGTTACGGCACCCATTCATTCAGGATAGGGGCAGCTTCCACTGCGGCTGCTTTTGGGTACTCCGGGGCTGAAATACGCCGCATGGGGAGGTGGGGATCGCAGTGTTTTCAGTTTTATGTCCGCCCTCTTTCACCGTGAGTACCAGTTGAGTCACCGCACATTTTCTCTTCCACTTGTTTTTTCCTTGACAGACCCTGGGTGTCGTATTACACCGGTGACAGTATGGCTGGTGGGCCATAGCTACGTGCACAGGGCAGCGCGTTACGCTGCGGCGACAGAGTGGGGACCCCAACTGGGACTGGGTGCATACGCAAGTCTCACATGGTATGGTAAGCCCGGGATATTATGGCGGGAACTGTTGCCATTCCTTTTCTCGGGCCGGAATGCTGACCCGCCTGACATTCTGATCATACACCTTGGGGGCAATGATTTAGGTCGGGTCACCGGCCTATCGCTGAAGCACGTGATTTGTGGCGACCTCGCCTACCTACATTACGTGTGGCCCGCCACAACCCTCGTTTGGTCAGACATAGTGCCGTGGCACACTTATAGGGGAGGGTTCGACCTCCAGGCCCTTGACCGTGCTAGATGCATGGTAAACAGGGCTGTTGCCCGGTTCCTTGTCGACAGGGGTTGGGGGCGGGTCAGTCGTCACCCCGCCATTAGTCTGCAAAATTATGAACTTTATGCAGGGGATGGGGTCCATCTGTCGCGAGGAGGTATGGACCTCCTGTTGGGCGATTGGCGAGCAGGCCTGTTGACCGACCTGACGGTCTGGGGGGGGGGGCGTCGAGCCTTTATTGAAGCCTCTCCGTGTGGCGGGTAGCACTGGTAAGGTAAACATTTATGACCCACAGGTATCCGGCAGGTTCGCAATTGACTGGACAACACTAGACAGGCATAAGTTGGTTAAACGTTGTCCGGTCAACGACGAACCAGGCGACGGGGTGATGGCTACAGCTAGACAGCATGCATCACCCCGTGATTTTACGGATACGCATCAGAGGGTGGGGTCATTAGTTAGATATTGACTACGGTCAACAATTTGTTTGTTGTCAACAAACAAATTGATACAAATAGATACATTGTAACAATTGCCGTCGGCAATTTTGGGTGGTACCTTACCAGTGTTACTTCGGCCTGCTTGCCTTAAGAATTATAATTGGTCAATTACCAATAGAAATTTATAATTCGGACTAGGGCATGAATCAATAAATGTGGCCCAATGCCGTTATCCACTTTCATCAGTGTCTGAGTCCTTTATTGGGGGGTGCGCCTGCAATGCAAGCGCGGCGCCAAAATGGCCGCTGCACTCTTTGCGGCCCCCACCCCACCGGACGAAGGCATCCAGGTAGTTAGGGGCGTAGCCAGCACCCTTATTAAAGGGGTGGCCACGAGGCAGCCGAGCTGCCATTTTGCGAAGCGACGGAGCGGAGAAGTTTTTCCCCTTCACCCCCTCCCTAGTTAACAGTGCGATATTTTGGTCGCTTCGGGGCCGGGTGGGAATTTTTGGCTGGGACTCACAATTGGCTCCCGCGTCCTGGTTTTTTCGCCCATCCCACACTGTTGCTATGGTTTGATATAGGGATTTCTGTTGCTGCTGTTGACTTTGGTCACATGGGCGGGTAGCACTGGTAAGGTAAACATTTATGACCCACAGGTATCCGGCAGGTTCGCAATTGACTGGACAACACTAGACAGGCATAAGTTGATTAAACGTTGTCTGGTCAACGATGAACCAGGCGACGGGGTGATGGCTACAGCTAGACAGCATGCATCACCCCGTGATTTTACGGATACGCGTCAGAGGGTGGGGTCATTAGTTAGATATTGACTACAGTCAACAATTTGTTTGTTGTCAACAAACAAATTGATACAAATAGATACATTGTAACAATTGCCGTCGGCAATTTTGGGTGGTACCTTACCAGTGTTACTTCGGCCTGCTTGCCTTAAGAATTATAATTGGTCAATTACCAATAGAAATTTATAATTCGGACTAGGGCATGAATCAATAAAATGTGGCCCAATGCCGTTATCCACTTTCATCAGTGTCTGAGTCCTTTATTGGGGGGTGCGCCTGCAATGAAGATTTTGTTGCATATGCTTTCTTTAGGAAGATGCACATTGATGAAGTTTTCCTTCATTAATATGCTCCCTTTCCCAACTCCTCTTTAAATCTGAATTGTTTCTGGTTATGTTTTTAATTAGATGAGATCCATTTCTTACACTGCTCTTTCTTTCTCTTCTGTGTGCATATTTTTCCAATGTCATCTTTTGGAACATACATGTTATTTTCAAAATCATCTGCCTCTATTTGTGACCATGAGGACTCTGCAGTTCAAACTACATTTACCCCAGTGGTCTAAGAGATGCACATCTGAGACCAGCTTGTTACATAGATTGAAATTACCATATTTTTGACTATAAGACGCAGCTGACCATAAGACGCACCCAGTTTTTAAAGTAGGAAAACAAGAAAAAATATTCTGAACAAAATAGTAGTGTATTTAATTTAATTTAATAGTCATATTTATATATGCCGCCCACTCAGGCAGAACCCGACTCAGGGCGACATTACAACAAGTTCTAAAAACACATAAAAACACTTTAAAAGTCCCATATCCCACCCACTTTAAAAGACCCATATCCCACCCACCCATCCCACCCACTATAAAAAGAAGAAGAGAGAGTTCTTAATTGTTTACATAAGCCAGCAGGCGGGGACCGTGTTCCCATTCGCGCCCCACACCTGCCCTGCCAGCCAGGTCTTCAATCTTTTCCTGAAGGGCAGCAATTCTCTTTGAAGTCTTAGATCTGTTGGCAGGAGGTTCCAGAGGGTTGGTGCGGACACGGAGATGGCCCTCCTTCGGGTGCTGGATAGATGTGCACCCCTAGCTGATGGCACTATTAGAGAGCCCCTCCGGTCCACTCTGGTTGGACGGGCAGACACTCTTGGGACGATGCGGTCTCTAAGGTATCCTGGCCCACTGCCATATAGGGCTTTAAAGGTCAAAACCAGCATCTTGAATTGCACCCGGAGACAAACTGGTAACCAGTGCAGCTCCCGAAGTAGCGGTGAGGCACGGGCATATCGTCCGCATCCCATCACCACCCGGGCTACCGCATTCTGGACCAGCTGCAGCCTCCGAATGGTCGTCAAGGGCAGCCCCATGTAGAGCACATTACAATAATCTAGTTGGGAAGTGACCAGAGCGTGGGTGACCATAAGCAAGGAGCCCCGGTCCAGGAGCGTGCGCAACTGGCAAATTACCCGAACTTGGGCAAAAGCCCTCCTGGCCACAGCCACTACCTGTTCTTCTAGCAGCAGCCGCGAGTCCAGAAGGACCCCCAAGTTGTGCACTGGGTCTGTCTGGGGCAAAACAGCCCCATCCAGTACCAAAGATGGTAGCTCCCTGGATAACACAGGGCCCCATAGCCACAGCCACTCTGTCTTGCTAGGATTCAGCCGAAGCCCATTGGCCCCCATCCAGACCCCAATGGCCTCCAGGCATCCGGAAAGGATTTACACCACCAACCAGTGGTAGCGCTGCAGGGGAAATGGGTGGGCAAGCCAATTGCACGGAGGCAGGAAGTGATACTCTAGCCTAGCCTTTTACTCTCCCTGCAACCAGGAAGCATGGCTTCCCCTCCATTTTGACTACATGGAGGCAAAGGCAAGAAAGGTAAATGAAACCCTTTCCTTTTATGCACAGGTTTGGTTTCCCACTGAAATGCATTAGGAACATACAAGCAGAAAAGCTTTAGAATACAAGAAATTGATTTCCAATGCATTTAAATGGGAAATCACAATTTGCGCCCTCTTGTGTCCACCTGTGGTAATGCCCAGCCAAGCATATGTTTTTCTTTCCACAGCCCTGGAACAGCTGTGGCGGTGGTTGTGGAGGTCTTCAGCCAGCTGCGGCTGTAGTAAAATATCCTTTTACAACAGCCTTGCTGGACAGCATTTGGACTATAAGACTGTTGTGTATTGAGGCACTATTGCAAGTAGCCCAGGGCATACCTGTCAAGTTTCGGGAAATTTCTATAAAACTTCTGTATTTTACACTCTTTCCCGATGTCATCCCGTATTAGTTAGACTGCAATTAGCCTGGAGTTAGACTGGAGGCCAGCACAGGATAAGCATAGCTGTCCAGTTTCCTGTTTGGGCCAGGAAAAAAAGTGAGTGCTAGTTATGCTAGCCAAACCGTATCATTGGTTACAGTTTTGGATCCTGCTCTCCATTGGTTACCTTCATATATCCCCTGTACTGATTGGTTAGTTACGTTTGTCCTGCAGGTCTCTACCTTGTAGCCACTGCTGGGAAGACACTATATAAGCCCCATGGACGAACAAGGGTGGGGCCGGACAGGATCTATACTTCCTACACCATACAGGTAGCCTGGGTAGCATTAAGCCTGGGTCCCTCCATTATGCTACAATTCTCGGTAGCTAGTTTACTGCCCATTGCCGGGTAAAGGTCCGGAGGGACTGACTCTGTTAGGACTGTATAGCCATCTCAAGATCCGGAACACCTTGTAAGCTAATCTCTACTGACTGTTATAATAAAGCCTGTTGCTGTTCATTGTTGTCCTGGACTCGTGCTTATAAGGGCCGGATCTAACAAAGATGCACCCTCATTTTTTTCATTTTTTTAGGGGGGGGGGGGGCGGAGGAGTGCGTCTTATGGTCCAAAAATATGGTAGTCCTCACACATCCCTTGTATTCAGTGTAAATCAGGGGTGCTCAAACTTCAGCCTATGGGCTGGATCCAGCCCCCAACACCAATTCATCCAGCCCACACAGCCCCCATCGCCCCCGGAAGTAGAACTAAAATGTGCCTATATGGGTGAGTTTTATTTCCACATCCAGGGACAACTAGGGTGGTGCACGACAGATGAATTGGTGTTGGGAGCTGGATCCAGCCCATGGACCATAGTTTGGGCACCCCTGGTTTAAGCAGAGAAAATGCCAGCCTAAAAAATCTATCTCAGCCTGTTGCAAAACAGATTGCAAGGTGTGTTTTACTTCCGCTTCCGGTGGGAGGAACCATGTGACTGGCCAGCTAAACCATGTGACCAGCCCACTGAACCATGTGACTGGTCCATGGCCCAAAATGTTTGGGCATCCCTGGCATAAAGAATGCTTCATTTATTTTGTTACTTATAGCATCTATGCTTAATCAGTGTTGTTTACTAAATTATTTTCTATTATATTTTTCTTATAACATCATGTTCTTTGATTCTGTGATTTTTTTCCCTAGCTTTTAGAAAATACACTTAGCTGGTTAGTTCAAACATAGTTTGCATTTTTCAGAGAAAGAACAAGTCAAATAATAAGTATGGTGACAAGATCTATTCACCTTTATCCTGTGCTGCAGAATAATAATAGTCTTTTTGAGGTGAGACTTCAGAGAAAGCCACTAGTATTCATCAAATGAAGGAAAGTACAGTTTTGCTAGATTACAGATCTTCTACCTCGGTTACTGCATGCCTTCTTTCTACGAGTGATCAGAGAGCAGACTTTTCCTTTCTTAGAGAATGTCCGGACTGCCTCTGATGCAAAGAGCTGGGCTCACTCATTAATGAGTCGCTATAGAACAGGGAAGGGGCTAAATTACTTTAGTGCGCTCTCCCATCTGACCATCCAAAGCAACTCTTTCCCCCATATGGAGCCCCTTCACCATGTGGGCAAGTGAAACACTTTCTCTTCTCCTCTGCAGAGGGTTTATATGTGGATAAAAACTATGAAGAACATGGGGAACATAGTGAAAAGTAGAGACATCACCTTGCAAACCAAAATTCGCATGGTCAAAGCAATGGTATTCCCGGTGGTAATGTATGGCTGTGAGAGCTGGACCATAAGGAAAGCTGAGTGCAGAAAAATAGATGCCTTTGAAATGTGTTGTTGGAGGAAAGTTTTGAAATCAGCCCTGACTGCTCCTTGGAAGGTCAAATAGTGAAGATGAAGCTAAAATAGTTTGGACATCAAATGAGAAGAGAGGATTCACATGAGAAGGCCTAGATGCTAGAACAGGTGGTGGGCAAAAGAAGAAGAGGGAGGCAGAAAATCAGATGGCTAGATGGTATTGTTGACGCAATGGGCACAGAGCTGGGCAGGTTGAGGAGGATAGTGGAGGACAGAGGTGCCTGGCGAGCAATGGTCCATGGGGTCTCAAAGGGTTGGAATCGACTGTGCGACTGAACAACAACAACATAATGAAACAAAAAAAATACAGTATTAGAATTAGTGGCTAACAGATATTTAATGTAAAAAGATCCTTTTGGCCACTAAGGAGCACAAGGGAAATTTTCAGTAAATAAAACAAAGTAAAACTGTTTTTATTAGAATAAATTGGGGAAGAAGTTGCAGGAACAGGGGTGGCCATCTTAGATTAATGGATATGTTTGTGCAATTCCCTGGGCTCTCTAGTATTTCACCTTTCTTTAGAGGCATATTAGAAAGTACAGCTGTACTTTAAAAAAAATGAAAACTGGGCAAAAATCAAGAGAATTATTTTTAGTAAGTTATCAGTTTCCAGCAGAATGAAATAGTAGGCAACACGGCACAAGTAGAACAAGAAGCTGTACTCAAAATAAACATCTCCTCAGACATCTTCTTGTATAAACTCCTAGAAATCTTACTCTCACTATGAAGATCTGAATAATGAGATGTGACTAATGTAGAAGTGTTGTGCAGGATGGATAAAAACCAAGAACTGTTTAAGATCATTAAACAAAGAAAAGTCCAATACCTTGGTCATATCATGAGGAGTGACATAAAGTACAGAATACTCCAACTAAAAGGGAAGACTCTTGGGATGTGAGGCCCTGGATGTAGATGGACCTTGTGGCTGAAGAACCTGAGAGACTGGTGTGGAAATCCTTGGAAGAATTGTTTTGAGAAGTTAGGAACAGGAAGACTTTTGCCATGATGTTCAGATTGGACACAGCACTTGAAGAAGAAGAATATTCTCCTAGAAGTGCCATCAGAGTCAAAAATCACTGTGAAAATATTGCTTTAGGGATCCAAATGTGAAAAATCAAGTCTTGTGAATCTTTGTTATCCTTAGCTACTACCAGTGATGCGCTGCTCCTGGTGCCCACAGGTGTGCAGGCACCGGTAATGGAAATTCCCCAGGCCACACCCACTTGGTTGGCCACACCCACCTCCCTACCCCAGGCCATGGTGTGGCCAGCCAAGTGGGCATGGCCCACAGAGTTAGCCACACCCATAGTTAGCCACACCCAGGGTGGGGATAGTAAATTTTTTGCAGCACATCACTGGTTACTACCACCATTTCTGAGGCTGCATCTTTTACAGAGCTAACATTGAAGATACTAAATCAAAACAATCTGGATCCAGATACCAAAAAAGTTTCCAAATGATTGCAAAATCTTTGGCCTGCAGCACGGCTATTTGTGCATCCCTTTTCAATGCTAACTTAGATTCAGCAGCAGCAGCAGAGACTTGCAATAATGTACAACCATTAACATTAGCAAATGTGGAGGCGGGAGCGTAAAAATAAGACAGCTAATCCCAATGTTTAATTCAATTACAGGAAAAACCCAAAAGCTACAACTGTTCTGAAGTATAATTTTTAGGTACTGTGCTGGAAGTTTGTTCCTGCCTGAACAGATGCAGTGCGAACCTACATAGAAAAAGCGTTTTTACATGCTAGTCAAACATTAATAAGTTTTTTAAAGGAAGTCCATTAAAAACAAGTATTTTTCAAAGTTAAAAACTCTGTCTCATTGACATCAGCAGAAAGAGGATTAGATTAGATTAGATTAGATTTTTAATTTGTACCCCGCCCATCTCAACCTATAGGCCGACTCAGGGCGGCTTCCAACATAATCAAATATACAATATAATAAAACCAAAGTATAACAAACATATCATATAGTTAAATGCAAATAAATATAGTTCAAATAGAAAGCAGCATATTAAGAAAATATCAAAAAACCCTAACAATAACAAATCACAGTCACTATTAATATAAATGCAATATTATACAGTAGCATTATCAGAATATCCCACCCACAAAATTCAAATAACATATACATATCAAGTACAATTAAAGTAACAAATAAGCATAAAAGCACTATAACATACACCCCCGAACCACAACAAGTCCAGTAGGAGTAAGGAGAGGGGAAAACCACAACCCTCTAACCTTACACCGCATTACCGACCTTAGGATCAGGAAAGGAGGGATACTCAGAATACTAAGTGAAAATAAACTCAGTCATAGGTGATATCAGTCATATCAGTCATCTGTGCCTCCAATTCCCTTTAATTTTAAATATCTACATATATTTTGAGGGGGGCTTTAATTTTATATATACATTTATATATACATTTTCTTCTCAGCACCACTCTATGTACTGTAATGTGTTCTTATTCTATATCTAAACATTTTTTCACCAATTGGATGCTGTCATGAGGCAAGATTAAAAGTGAATTTCAGAGAAAACTAGCTCTTCATAATTTTTAACATCTCATTCGTAACATGAATGGTTTCTGTCTCTTAGATGGTTTAATATCCCCTTGTCCAGTCATTTAATTCCTGATGTTTTTAATACATTTTCTAACTTGACTTTTATACAGTCCTATTGAGTAAGTTAACACACATTTTGTACAGAGGAAGTATGAAGTGAAAGGTCATGGTCTTCGCTTCCCTAGTCTGGTCCACACATGTCCTATACCAGTACAGAGAAAGGCCCTGGTTATTGCTAGGTGCATCATTCCAAAACACCTCACCTGAAAATGTGGCTGCCCACTTGAAAAAAGGTCTGGCTGTAAGGCTGCTTTTCAGTAATGCAGGAGTATTCTATATTCACAGAATGTAAGATAGATATCTCCGCCAGCACTCAATTGGTCAGTGTTATGATCCCTGTTAACCTGTTTCTTAAAATCGTAAAACATTTGGCATTACAATCAACATTTTTCCTGTATGCTATCATAGGAAGCTGAGATAATCAATAAACCAACAATGGAGTTTGTTGTCACAGAACAGAGGTTTCTGAAATCTTTTTCATCAAGTGTTGTAACCTTGTGAGGAAGCAAAGTCTGACGTCAAGTTTAAAAAAGCACTAGTATTCCTTCTCTGAAACAATCCCTTTCATCAATCCTCTAGAAAACAGTGAAGACTTTAAAGATAAGGGTATTGAAAATGTTGTGTGAAGGTATTTGACTTTCTTTAAAAGTCTACCCATTATATCTGAAGAGCTTTGCCTTTTTGAGGATAAAGTGCCAATAAGAGACTTTACTTCCATCAGAAATAAACTGAAATAAAATAAAAATCATACATATGTTTTTATTCCTGTCATCCTCCACCAAGTCTCTGCAGTGCATTCTTCCTGTAAAGCGACCAATTCCACAAGTCTGATATCATCCCATTTTAACCAACATGTTCTATCATTTGACCATTATTTCCCATTTTATAACCTGCTATCCCAGGGGTGCCCAAACTATGGCCTGTGGGCCAGATCAGGCCCTGACACCAATTTATCCAGCCCATGCCACCTTTGTCACTCCCAGAAGTGGAAGTAAAATACGCCTGTATGGGTGTGTTTTACTTCCACTTCTGGGAGCAACGAGGGCAGTGCGCAGTGGTGGGCATCAGCAGGTTTGCACCAGTACGCGCTTACTGGTAGTAAAAATGGCTGGCCCCACCTACCTCCCTCCCCCTCTGCCTCCTCCTCCTAGAAGAGGCTTCAGAGAGGGCTGGCTCCATTTCCCCCTTAATCAAAAGCTTTTCCTGTGCTCCGTTTCACCCCAAAGCGCATCCTCAGCCACCCCAGAGTGGTTGGGGAGGCACTTCAGGGTGAAACGGAGCCCAGGAAAAGCATTGGAGGAAGGGTGAAATAGCTTCAGAGGTTCACTAAAGAGTGATGAAAATAGAAGAGGCTTCTATTTTCATAGCTCTATAATGAAGAGCAGTCACATGGCCAACAGGCCACGACCACCCAGTCATATGGCCAAGCCCACAGCATGGTAGAATTTTTTTTTTATGCCCACCACTGGCGGCATGGGCCAGATGAATTTTTGTCAGGGGGTGGATCTGGCCCACAGGCTGTAGTTTGGGCACCTCTAGTTTAAGCAGAGAAAATGGAAGGTTAAAATCTATCTCATTCTTTTGCAAAACAGATTGTAAGATGTGTTCTACTTCCACTTCCGGTGGGAGGAACCATGTAACCGGCCCCCTGAACCACATTTCTGGTCCACAGCCCAAAATGTTTGGGCATCCCTGTTCTAGCCTATAAGGCTGTTCATTAGAATCTTTCTCCCTATTGAAGAGTCATTCTGAAAGCTTATCAAGGTTAAAGCATGAGCACTTATACAGAGACTATAATTGCATTGTTCATAACTTTACATACATAGCTATATTCTTGCTACATACCAATTAATACCTCGAATATTGAAAGAGTTATTGTTTTTTACAGCATTGGACTTTCCTTTCACCATCAGAAACATCCACAGCTGAGTGTCCTTTCGGATTTGGCCCAACCACCCGGCGTGGATGGGGAGGGTCAGGGGGGGAGGACCGGAGCACAGTCTTGCTGTACAATCTGGGATCGGTTTGATCCTGTTGTCCCTGATGAAGTGGACAGGCTCCTTGCAGCTTTGCATGCCACTACATGTCCTTTGGACCCCTGTCCCACCTGGTTGGTGAAAGCCTCCAAGGTGGTGACAGGTGGCTAGGTCGGGGCGATAATAAATGCATCATTACGGGAGGGGGTATTTCCTGCACCACTAAAACATGCTTTGGTGCTCCCCCTCCTGAAGAAAATATCCCTTGACCCAGCTGTCCTTAACAACTACAGGCCGGTTTCCAACCTTCCCTTTCTGGGTAAGGTTTTGGAGAAGGCGGTGGCACGCCAGCTGCAGAGTGTCCTGGAGGAAGCGGATTATCTGGACCCCTTTCAATCAGGATTCAGGCCCGGGTATGGTACGGAGACAGCATTGGTCACACTGATGGATGATCTCTGGCGAGAGCGGGACGGGGGTTATCCATCCGTCCTTGCTCTTCTTGACCTCTCAGCGGCCTTCGATACCGTCGACCACGGTATCCTTCTGGAATGGCTCAAAGGACTGGGGATCCAGGGCACCATGTTGTCCTGGTTTTCCTCTTTTCTGGAGGGCTGTACCCAGTCGGTGTGGTTGGAGAGTGAGAGGTCCAGCCCTAGGCTCCTCAAGTATGGGGTGCCTCAGGGCTCTCTCCTCTCCTATTTAACATCTACGTGAAGCCACTGGGTGAGATCATTTGTTCCACGGGGTGCAGTACCATCAGTACGCGGATGACACCCAGTTGTACATCTCGACCCGTGGGGACCCCAGTGATGCCGTTGAAATCCTATCCAGATGCCTGGATGGGGCCAATGGGCCTCGGCTGAATCACAGCAAGACAGAGACAGCAAGACAGCAAGACAGAGAGGCTATGGATAAGGGGCCCCATGTTATCCAGTGTGCTACCATCTTTGGTACTGGATGGGGCTGTTTTGCCCCAGACAGACCCAGTGCACAACTTGGGGGTCCTTCTGGACTCGTGGCTGCTACTAGAAGAACAGGTAGCGGCTGTGGCCAGGAGGGCTTTTGCCCAACTTCGGGTGATTCACCTATTGCGCACACTCCTGGACCGGGGCTCCTTGCTTATGGTCACCCACGCTCTGGTCACCTCCAGACTAGATTATTAAAATGTGCTCTACATGGGGCTGCCCTGACGACCATTCGGAGGCTGCAGCTGGTCCAGAATGCAGCAGCCCGGGTGGTGATGGGATGCGGACGATATGCCCATGCCTCACCGCTACTTCGGGAGCTGCACTGGTTACCAGTTTGTCTCCGGGTGCAATTCAAGGTGCTGGTTTTGACCTTTAAAGCCCTATATGGCAGTGGGCCAGGATACCTTAGAGACCGCATAATCCCAAGAGTGTCTGCCCATCCAACCAGAGCGGACCGGAGGGACTCTCTAATAGTTCCATCAACTAGGGGTGCACATCTATCCAGCACCCGAAGGAGGGCCTTCTCCATGTCCGCACCAACTCTCTGGAACCTCCTGCCAACAAATGTAAGACTTCAAAGAGAATTGCTGCCCTTCAGGAAAGGATTGAAGACCTGGCTGGCTGGGCAGGTGTAGGGCCCTAATGGGAACATGGTCCCCGCCTGCTGGCTTATGTAAACAATTAAGTACTCTCTCTTCTTCTTTTTATAGTAGGTAGGTAGGGGGTGGGTGGGTGGGATATGGGTCTTTTAAAGTGGGTGGGATATGGGTCTTTTAAAGTGTTTTTTATGTGTTTTTAGAACTTGTTGTAATGCCGCCCTGAGTTGGGTTATGCCTGAGTGGGTGGCATATATAAATATGACTATTAAATTAAATTAAACCACTTCACTCTTTCTGGGGCTACTTGTACTTGCCCTCTGCTCTTCCCCAGTAGCATTATCATTGTCTATTGCTGTAAGCCGCCCAGAGTCATTGTCAAGTTGGGCAGCAATAGAAGTATGGAAAATAAATAAATAAAATATTGGACACCTTCTGACCTGAGAGGGTCATCATCTGATTTTATATCTTTTAGCATTTTGATGCTGTCCATAAGGTTTTCTTGGCAAAGCTACTTGACTGAATTGCTATTTCCTTCTCCAGTGGATCACGTTTAGTCTGAGTTCTCCACTATGGCCAGTCTCCATCTTGGGTGGACCTACATGGCATGCCCCATAGCCTCATCAAACCATACAAGCCCCTCGTCATGGCAAGGCACCAATCCTTGAGGATGGAATTATTATTATTTTATTATTTTTTGAGAACTTTAATTGACCTGAAGAGAACTGGAGGCTTCTTGAGACAGCCTGTCTCTGCTCTGGCAAAATACAGGTATTCCTGCTTAGCCTCATATTGACATTTTTCCTTCTGAAACCAATGCACTTGCTTAACCATAATTATAGGCAATGGGTGAGCCTCTATGGAAAGGACATTTCACAGATGTGCTACAACTGAAAAGCCTTCTGTAGCCACTCCCCCTTTCCACATCTGGAAAGGGTTGTCTTGGAGGCCAAGGATGTGGATGAACATGAGGAAGAGATATTGCTATATCTAAATGGGCTGGGAAACAAATGGCCAGTTATTTCTTAGCACATTGTAACTGTATGCTTCCCTACAGAATGCCCTCAAGGCAGAATGTGGAAGATAAGGGCATCTGCCCCAAAACCCATGAGCTTAAGTGGCAACAGTGGTGTAAATGCATAAGAGATATTGAACAGCCTTTGTTCCACTACTATGCAGCAAAACCAGACAACTGGCAAATGTGTCAGGAAGGCTGATGGCTATTCCATCCCTCCCTTGCTAAGTTAAAGAGAAGGGAGCAGAAATCTTGTGTGTGTAAGAATGCTATCACAAAGGGTGAGGTGATGAAGCTGAAATGTCATCAAACACTGGGGGAAATCACTGTGAGCAGCCAGATTCAGGCATTCAGACTCGGGAGCCAGATCTAACTGAATGGGAAAGAGTTAAGATATGAACTAAAAATTAAGGAGTTAAAATACCAATTTAGGGTAATGTAAAGTGCAATTCAGAATGTATCCACATGTTTAAAAAACAGCAAATGGGAATGAATATGTTTAAGGTGATCATGCATTAGGGAGGTAAGGCAGAAAAAGCTTAACTGTTGTATGCTAACATTGAAAGCATTGTTGAGTTGTAAAGAGAAACACAGGCTCCACATATGGGTGTTCTTCATTTCAGAGGTTATACCGGAAGCACAGGAGACATTCATATTTCTTCTTCCAATGCATAACATAATGTCTGTATTTCTAACTCTAATTATCCTTTTGCAATACCTAAATCTGCTAAAAGATCCAATCTTGTTCAACAACGTGGGTGGGAGATAATCATATAATCTGTTCTGGCTTTTCGGAAGGAAAGGATATTGTAAAACAAAGCTTATGAAGACAATAAACATGCAATTTTCTTATGCCAAGAGTCAAGGTGTCACTATTTATTAAAGAATGTTGGTTTAGTCATTTTTTTTTACCAGAAAGTGCATTCCCAACCCCCATAAAGTACTAAAAGAAGTTAAGAATGAATCAAAAATAGGAGAGACCAAAGCTAAAACAATTTGACTAACCAGGTATTAATGCTCTGAGTACTAAATTCTAGTTTTTAGCTTATGTCTATTAAATAACAACATTGATAAAGTAACATTGCCACTCAATTTTTCAAGCAAGCTTCTCATCTTAGACTCTTATTTGTCAGGCAGGTACAATACAGTTGTGCCCGCTCCTGAACTGGGACACCTTACTCATGGTCACTCACGCTCTGGTCACCTCCAGACTAGATTACTGTAATGCGCTCTACATGGGGCTGCACTTGATGACCATTCGGAGGCTACAGTTGTTCCAGAATGCAGCTGCCTGGGTGGTGATGGGGTGTGGATGTTATGCCCACACCTCCCCATTATTTCGGGAGCTTCACTGGTTACCAGTTTTCCTCTGGGTGCAATTCAAGGTGCTGGTTTTGACCTTTAAAGCCCTATATAGTGTAGGAATCTGATCCATGTAAAGATAATCAATCAGCCTCATTAGCCAGCAGTTTACTGCCCCAGATCTTTTAAGAGAGAGAGTTACAAGGTCTGATGAAGTCCAGCTTCATTAGACGGAGTAAGAAGGGAAAAAAGATAGAGAGAAGAACACACACACACTGCCCTTTTGGCTGAACAAAGGGTAATAATGGCTTCTCTTTATTCAAGCAGAGTATCTCAGAAACGAAACTTAACAGAAACAAAACTTAAGGCACAGAGCCAATCAGAAAGTCAGACCCCAAATAAGGAGAATACTTTTTCACTATTCTACGCATGCCCACAAACCAGCGTTGTCTCTCATGCAAGCAAAGAGGCTTTTGTTTACAAAATGTGTCAGAGACAGCCTGACAGAATCCAGATACATTCCCACATGTCCTCCTTTTTCATTTAAATTTGAGAGAGAGAGAGACGGCTAATCATACCCCTGCATGTCATCATACTCCATAACTACTCCTCCATATACATCATCACTGTCCTCCTGGACATCGTACCCCTCCTGACTCCTGGTACTTTGTTCCGGAGGATGATACCTCATTGAGTACAATTGCCGTCGTGCAAAACTCGATGTCTCCCTTCTATGCAGTGGACATGTGTTACACATAGAAATAAGATTAGGAATACAATAAATGCAAAAACACAAAGGTATAAGGCAGATAATAATAATAAACCCATAAAATAAAACTTGTCTAAGGACAGACAAATCAGGCAACCAAGAAGTCACCCAATCAAAGAGATTAACATCAGTGCGTACATTGTTAATAATGCTCTCCTGTAAATTCTGAAGTTCTTTCTCAATAGTATTATTCAGATCCTGGAATTTTACCCGACATCCCTGGTTCCCGACCAGTTTACAAAATCCTCCGGATTTTGCTAACAGGTAATCTATGGCCAGTCTATAAGGTAAAATAACCCAATGCTGCACATTGATATTGTCCTGGATGGAAATTCGTGGCAACTCCATTAAAAAAGAACCACATGTTAGGATCCTTGATTTGCCATCCATTGCAAATTGAACCACTATCTATAGCAGAATAATCAGGAGTAAACGTAGGAAACACATCATATATATCTTCAATAGTAGTGTTAAACAAGGTATAATTAAGCTTATAAGAACTATTATAACTACCCCATAACCAAAAATATTCATCACAACCCGTATAATTGCCTACATTCCGCAAAACCCTTTTTGCTTGAGTCCAGTGCTTCCATTTACTATTCCAGACTCCAGAACTATGACAGCAGAAATAAAGTCCTTTAGTGTATTTCTTGAATGTCATGCTTCGCCAGCGGGTGTTGTTAAATTGTTCTGGAGGATTAGAGAAGAGTGTAGATCTATCAAGATGTTGCAAATGTCCAATAACCAACTCTGGCGTGTTGAATAATGCCGGAAGAAAGGCCATTTGAGACACTGCCAGTGGATGCTCATAGTATAACGTTGCATTCTTACCATGAACCTCAAACATATAGTTAGCATGACGAATCCAACAGTTGGGGTTGCCCCCATGAGGCATTGTTCTTACAGCTGGAAGCACAGTAAGAAAGAAAAGAACAAATGTCAGCAAGTTTAGTCTACTGGTGAACCACCATCCTGGAGCTGAGTAACCTTCTTCTCTCTCCATGGGCGGATCGCTCGAGCAGGAATCCACACAGGTCCTGAGGTCGTAGAAACAGCTGCGTATCCTCGTCCCCAGGTGATTAGAGGTACAGGACCTTTCCACTCAGGATCGGGTTGCTGCCGATAAACGACCAATGGCTTAGGAAGACACTCCTCAGTCCTGAAATGCAATTCGACTGGAGAGTGTGACCTGTTATGGGGAGCAAGAAGAAAATTAAGAGTATACAGTACTTTAGCAACAGCTGTAGGTATTTCAGCCACAGGAACCCCTCTATCTCCCACTTGCTTGTGTAACAAATTTTTGAATGTCAGGTGGGCTCTTTCAACAATCGCCTGTCCAGTCGAGTTATAGGGTATTCCATGGGTTAGCTTAATGTCCCACTGACGGCAAAAGTCCTGAAAGGCAGAAGAAACATATGATGACCCATTGTCTGTCTTAAGGCTTTTAGGTTTACCCATTGCCGCAAACGAACGAATGCAATGTTGTATAACATGTCTGGATGTTTCACCCCGTAAGGGTGTAGCCCATATAAATCCAGAGAAGGTATCAACAGTCACATGTAACTTAGAAAGCGGAGCCAAAGCAGGTACTTGCGTGACATCCATCTGCCATAGCTGATTAGCTTCTGTTCCTCGAGGATTAACAGCATCAAATGGCAGGAATATAGGAGACTTCGTACAGGAAGCACAGGATGACACAATGTCTCTAGCCTGTGACATAGGAATGGAAAATCGTTTATGCAAAACCTTAGCAGATTGATGAAACATTGCATGACTGTCAATGGGGTTGTCAAAGAGAGAAAAAACCTCAGCAGAGTCTCGGAGAGCAGAATCTGCTCGTGCATTGCCCTCCGTCAAATAACCTGGGATCCTTGTGTGAGAGCGTATGTGGGCAATGAAGAAAGGGACCGTACGGTTAGAAAGAAAACCTTGAAGCTGTTGGAATAAAGCAAAAAGATCCCTATCCATCGATGGAGACAAATAAGCTTGAGCTAAAGTAAAAACAAGGCGGTAAACATATTGAGTATCCACAATCAGGTTAAAAGGCACATCAGAAAACGTAGAGAAAGCAAGTATGACCGCTGCCAGTTCCGACCGCTGGGCCGATGCTTGAGGTCCTGTAAAAACAACCTCCCATTCCCCAGTAGGACCCTGCCATGTAAGGACTCCACGGGAGGGGGAGCCATCGGAGAAAAGAGTAACGGCATGCAAGATAGGTTGCATGCAAAGCGGGGATGACAGGGAGTAAGAAGTGAGATTCAGCAAGGTAAACCGCTTATCCTTGGGGGGGTTAAATTTAACTTGTCCCACAAAGTCCGCCATGGCCACCTGAAATGCCTCAGAATGCTGTAGCAAGGCGGTTAGCTGATCCTGCGAAAAAGGAAAACAAACAAAGTCAACGTCATAGCCAGTCAAATGCTTTGCCCTAGTACGGCATTTGAGGAAAAGATCAGCAATCGCATCAGGTAGGCGATAACAGTTTTTCGAGGGAGTGTGCGCCAAGTGTAGCCATTCCACGATGGCCACCTTCTGAGCGTTGACAGGCGCGAACAACACAGCAGTGGGCAGCCTCGGTGTAGGAAGAAGAGCGCATGCCAGCGCAATGGTGCCTGAGGGCACCCGATCCACAGCGATGGTATACAACTTTCCATTGAGGCGTTGAAGAGCTGTACGCATCTCCGTTGTGCAGGGAATGATGTCCGCTGGAGAAGTGTGTCCAGAAAGAGCAGCAAAGAGTGGTGACAGCTCCTCCGTGCTCAGGGCCAAGAAAGGACGAGCCCAATTTATGTTCCCTAGCAATTGTTGCAATTGTACAAGAGTGAACTGCTCTGGAATAGCTATTGTTGGCAATAGCGGAGTTGAAGCGGTAGCTGAGAGCCTATGTCCCAGATATTGGAATGGATACATCTGCTGCACTTTTTCAGGAGCTATGATCAAGCCCGCTTGTTGCAAAATGTCTGCTAGGTCCTGCAGGTGTTTCTCCGTGACTTGTGGAACATGTAATAAAATGTCATCTGTGTAATGATAGACTTTAACCTCTGGATGGCGTTGCCTGAAAGGTTCCA
Source organism: Bradypodion ventrale (assembly GCA_035047345.1). Classification (NCBI taxonomy): domain Eukaryota; kingdom Metazoa; phylum Chordata; class Lepidosauria; order Squamata; family Chamaeleonidae; genus Bradypodion; species Bradypodion ventrale. The sequence continues at coordinate 285,767,137 of JAWDJE010000004.1, forward strand.
AAGCCATGTTCACAAAATGTTGGCATAGAGTCGGCGAGTTGGCCATACCCATAGGCAAGACACACCATTCAAACCGTTGAGTAGGATGTTCATTATTGTATACTGGCAATGTAAATGCAAATTTTTCTCTGTCTTGTGGCGCTAGCAAGATTGTATAAAAACAGTCCTTCAAATCTATGACCATGAGTTGATGATCTTCCGGAATCATGTTCGGATTAGGGAGTCCAGATTGTAGAGGTCCCATTGGCAAGATGTGCTCATTAACTTTTCTCAAATCATGCAACAATCGCCATTTTCCAGACTTCTTTTTCACCACAAAAATTGGAGAGTTCCAAGGACTAGTGGTTGTTTGAATATGTCCCAGATTTAATTGCTCCTGTACAAGGGCCTCCGCCGCCTGGAGCTTTTCTCTTGAGAGCGGCCATTGATCCGTCCACACTGGCGGGGTGTTTTTCCATTGTAGTGGAAGTGCATGCAACGGTGCTGCAGGGGAGGCATGTATCAAAAATTTGTCTGCAAGGTACACCCTGTTTTAGCCAGGAGATCCCGGCCCCACAGAGTAATAGGAATATCCATAATCAGTGGGTGAAGAGAAACTTTTGTTCCCCCTGAGGTCTCAAAGACGATTGGATGAACACTTTGCTGTGCGGGCTCGTACCCGCCCACCCCAAAAACTTCCCTACAGGGGCGGACGGCCCATCCAGTCGGCCAATCTTTTTTTGCCACCACTGAAATATTGGCTCCTGTATCGACCAATCCAGACATTGAACGTCCACCCATAATCAGCGAGCGGGTCGGTCTATCCTCGGTGATTTGTATCACCGCCATAGCTGCTGTTACAGTCCCCTCCTGGGATGGAGTTACAGTGGTCCCTAGTGGGAGCAGATGAAGGCGTCCTACAGGTTGTCCCTTAGGCAGGGTGAGATGTTGCGTGGCTGATGCAGGGACGACAATTTCTTGGTGACCCAATGTAACTGACCCTGCTGCAATGTGTACAGAAGCGGGTAAGGCGTCTGGGCAAGGAAGAACAATGCCCATCATGCCCTGGAAATTAACATTATCAACCATTGTGGGAAGAGCCTCCACGCACCCTGGCACAGTAAAGGTACAGTCCTTGGATAACCTCAATAATAGTCCTTCTTTTAGAGGATGGTTTTTTCTATATCGTGAAATCATTTCTTGGGCAAGTTCCTTATCGTCTTCCAAAACCTCCTGTATTGCTTCCTCACTGACCTCTGGTAGCCCTATTATTTTGCCTGGGCCCGAGCCTGGCCCGCACTCCCATTTCCCTGCTGCTGTGGAGAAAAGTCAGAGTCTTTGTGCTGAGCAGCTGAGGGGTTGGCATTGGGATTTGAGCGGCACTGATTGGCCCAATGGTACCCTTTCTGGCAAATGGGACACTTCCTTGAAGGGCGTGCTGCCTGCTTTTGACATTGTGCTTTAAAATGCCCTTCTTTTCCACAACCAAAACAACGTTTGTTTTGAGCCTGAGTTGTGGGCAATTGAACTGCAGCTGCCAGAAGTTGAGCCTTGTAACTGTGAGTCCCCACATTTTGACAAACTTTCATCATGTCTGCTATCGATGTTCCTGGCCTAGCATAAACAGCTGTCAGAGCCCCTTTACAATCCTCATTGGCATTTTCAAAAGCCAGTTGTTTCATGAGCATTTCCCGTGCCGGGACATTTTCCACCTGGCGGCTGAGGGCAGTCATGAGTCTGTTAATGAATTCAGTGTAATTCTCTTTAGGGCCCTGCCTGATTGCTGCAAACCCAGCAACTGAGCTATCTCCTTTGGAAGGAATCTTACTCCAGGCACGCATGACTATCTGTGCAATATCTCCCAGCTGGGCATCAGTGAGTGCCAACTGCTGTGTGGGGTTGGCAAAATTTCCCTCCCCACATAACATATCCATCGTGAGTGCAGGGCGTGTATGATGTACCTCCCAAGCCACATCCCTCCACTCTTGCAAGCAGAGCATAGCTTCTGCAGGAGGCAGGAGTGCTTTAATCATCTGTTTCCAATCAACTGGTAGCAATTTTTGAGAAGCAATGGCTTCCAACAGAGCTTTTGTAAAAGGTGCATTAAACCCATAGTCACGTATGCTGACTCTTAGTTCCTTCAGATATTTGTAATGGAGGGTTTCATATCTATCTGGGACTGCCAGTGCATTGCCCACAGCCGGAGCCCCCCTGATCACTGGGTATATTTCAGTAGATTGCACGTCCAGCACAGCTGCAGTTAAAGCAGCAGAGAACTGTGTTTTGGTAGGGCTAAAAGTGCTTGATTGCTGCAAGGCAGGATATAATGTCCCATCTTCTTTTCCACCTCCATCCCCATCAGGGGGCTGTTGTTTCTCATATGATGGAGGGGCAGTTGGACTCCCTCCCTTGGCTGGAGGCAAAAGCTGTGGGAGGGGGCCATCAAGCCTCTGAGAGAATAACATATTTCTTGGAGTAAGTCTTTGAAGGCAGTTTCTAACTTCCTCCCACGTAAATTGAACTGATACAAAAATTCTCTCATGCTTTTGCAATGCTTTCCCCACCTGATTCCACTGTTTTAAGTCCAAACATTCATTATATTTAACCCAAGGACAGATTTTTTCTATAGCTTTGACTAGCTTTTGTATTTCCTTCTCATCAGCCGTTCGTCCATTCATATGCAAAAGATCTGAGATATCTTTACAAAGTTCCTTCATTTGCGACGCCAGCACACATCCCATGATTAAAAAAAAATTTCTTTTTTTTTTTTATTTTCACTCACCCTGTTGTGATGTTTTCTCAAGCGCTTGATTGACCTTTCCTCCGGTCTGACCTTTTTCTCTGGTCGTGAATGAGTGAGACCTTGTCCCGGTCGCTAATTATGAGGTGTTAATTGCTGAAGCAGAGTTCAAAGAAGGCTCTCATTGTAGTTCAAAGCCTCACACGGGGCGCCACTTGTAGGAATCTGATCCATGTAAAGATAATCAATCAGCCTCATTAGCCAGCAGTTTACTGCCCCAGATCTTTTAAGAGAGAGAGTTACAAGGTCTGATGAAGTCCAGCTTCATTAGACGGAGTAAGAAGGGAAAAAAGATAGAGAGAAGAACACACACACACTGCCCTTTTGGCTGAACAAAGGGTAATAATGGCTTCTCTTTATTCAAGCAGAGTATCTCAGAAACGAAACTTAACAGAAACAAAACTTAAGGCACAGAGCCAATCAGAAAGTCAGACCCCAAATAAGGAGAATACTTTTTCACTATTCTACGCATGCCCACAAACCAGCGTTGTCTCTCATGCAAGCAAAGAGGCTTTTGTTTACAAAATGTGTCAGAGACAGCCTGACAGAATCCAGATACATTCCCACAATATAGCAGTGGGCCAGGATACCTAAGAGACGGCATCGCCCCAAGAGTGTCTGCCCATCCAACCAGAGTGGACTGGAGGGGCTCCCTAATTGTACCATCAGCTAGAGGGACTCGCCTCTCTAGCACACGAATAAGGGCCTTCTCCGTGTCCACTCCAGCCATCTGGAACCTCCTGCCAACAGAGTTAAGATTACAGACAGAATTGCTGCCCTTCAGGAAAGGTTTGAAAACCTGGGTGGCGGGGCAGGTGTGGGGCCTTAATGGAAATATGGCCCCCACCTTTTGGCTCATTCCAAGCTAAGCATTAATCTAGAGTGTCCCTCCCTCTGTATTTCTCGCATTCCTTTTATTTCTTTATGAATAGGGTTGGGGGTAGGGGGGTGGGTGACTTCGGGTTTTAATCTGTTTTATATGTTTTAATCTGTTGTAAGCCTCCCTGAGTCAGGTTCGCCTGAGTGCGGCATAGAAATCTGAAAATTAAATTAAATTAAATTAAAATATTGTCCTATTAGGACAATGCAAAAAGGAGAACTCCCCTATATCCACTTAGATGTTTCAGAATACTGTACTGAATATTCATTTTAAAACACCAGCACTGACAAATTTACCTATTCCTCATTGACAGCTTTCACCTAGGAGTAAAGAACTGCTTCTGTGAGGTGGCAGTCATTTTCTTGGGATAAGACCATGCTTGAAAGGTCACTTATACAAATGATTTTCACATTTCTAGGCTGTCATTCATGACTATGTGATACCATATGACAGCCAGTTGGAGAAACAGCTAACATCCAATGTCAACCCTTGTTGTGATAGTTGAACACAACTATCTAAATGCTCTCTTCCCTCTTGGTGCCCACCCACAACATACATAAAATGCATAATTCAAGACCCGTGGGGCAAGGGAAGCTGACCCTGCATTTCCTCATGGTTCACAGAACTTTAGTGTGATACAGAATAATTACCTTCAACAGAAAAAGTTTCTCTTCTCAGAAGATAATCAGAAAGAGTTCATGTTCTTCATGTCTATCAGCAAGTTGCCCTTGCTCGAAAGCCAGTCACATCCAACTCTAGGGTTCAGTGCTCATCTCTGTTTATAGCCAAAGAGCCAGCATTGTCTTCTTGTGCAAACGTTTCCGTGGACATGTGGCAGGCATGCTTCAACACCGGAGTGCATGGAATGCTGTTTACCTTCCCACCGAAGTGGTACCTATTATCTACTTGAAATGTCTTGCTTTTGAACTGCTAGGTTGGCAGGAGCTGGGACAGAGACAGGAACTCATTCCATCGTGCAGTACTCAGGAATTGAACTCCAATCTTTGAGTTCAGAGTCTTAACCACTTGAGCTCTAGTTCAAATCAGGTTTTCACCTGCATGTGTTGTTAGGACTTATCATGTAGGAATATCATATCCCCCCTTCCCCACCCCCCACACACGCACTCTTCTCCTACCTGGACATTAGTCAACCATTAAAATGGATGGGACTTTTTTTTAGTATGTACCACTTATTACAATGAATTTACTGACATTAGATTTATTCACATACATATTGCACTGGGTATAGGTTCTTATGTACTGCACTGATCTCCGTTATCACATGAACTTGATAAAGAAACTACTATTTACTATCCTAGCTTTCCTGCAGACTGAGCTGGGCTGGTTTCAAGTACATTAATTTGGGGTAGACATACTGATATTATCCAGACTTTGCTGCCACTAATAATCAGTAGTAGTAATTGTTACCTGAAAAATTGTTAGCTTTTAAACAGGGGAACCTCCCACAGGCAGGGTTGAATCAGGAACCAAAAGACCACATTAAATTGTGGGTTCAAATAGAAAGCTCCCCATGTTATTCAATAGCCCCCAAGTACAAAAACCCTACCACTATTGTGTACACATATGCTAATTTCCTAACATCCACTTCCCCAGAAACAATACAATTAGGGTTTAAGGCAAACAGAACATCAGGAGAGTCTTGAGAAGCTTTAGTGATTAATAGAGCTACCTTGACTGAGATCCAGCTTTCCCAAATATGGTCTGAGCATATAAAGAGGAAGTTAAGACAAGAATTGAACAGTTTAAAGTACATGAAAACATTTTTATTAATTTATTGGACATCCTAGGTATAACTGCTAATGAAATAAAATTAATCACGAGTGAAAGGGTTAAATCTGCTGTGTCTATTTGGCAGAAAGGAAAAATGCATTTTAAACCAAACTGCAGTTTCCAGAACCTTTTTACTACTGCTGAGGCTTGGCTTAAACAGAGAGAAGGGACCCTTGACCATGGCCTTTTTAAATTGCAGTTTGAGATCTTTATAAATTTATTAAAAATCAACCCTTGCAGTTATCTTACTTGCAAGTGAATCATGGTACAGTGTGGTGTTTGTGGACATGTAAGCCTAACTTTGACGTGGAGGGAAACTGAAAATAAAGAGGAAAACATTTATATTGAAAATAAAATTATTTTAAAAATAATGAAAGGGGCAATTTTCAGATATGGGGTAACATAATTACAAGTCACTTCTGACTTATTGCAACATTTTCCAAGGTTTTCTAGATACAGAGTATGGCAGAAGTGATTTACCACCCACTTCCTCTGGGGGTACTCCAGGATTGCATAGTTTGTCCATGGCCAGACAATCTGGCTCTTTTCTCAGGAGGAACTGAACTTCTTATCTCTGGCTCCACAGCCAGATACCTAACTCACTGAGCTAAGACCTATGACATCAATGAGATTCAGTTCATATAAGCATCAGTGTGCTGTAAATATAAAAAACAAGTATTAACTATCACTCACATAAACAGACCAATCCATGAAGTCAGGGTGGTTTCTTTTTGACAATTAAAAGGGGTTTCCTCTTTTTCTTCTTCTCTTCCCCCCCCCCCTAACAAAAGACCTCTTTGTTTTCAGAAACCGTAACAAATCAGAGAATAAATAATTTTCTCAAATACTTGAACCTGGTTCTAACAAGCTAAAAGCTCATTTACAGAGAGACTGCTAATGAAATCATAAGGAAAATATGCTGGCTTGAAAGCAAAAATAAAGACTAATGACTGGAGAATTATTGTTTTTCATAAGTTCTTCACTCCATGTGCTAATTACAGGGCCTGAGAGTGATTCAAGTATCTCTTAATCTATCATCTCTTTCGCTGACTGAAATTTTACAAAGGGTGTGAAGGTAGAAAGGACTGGGAGTAATTTCATTTATGATTGAAAGAAAATAATCAGAGTACCAACATTTAATGTCTGGAGCTGGATGATCCTATTTGTACGGCTTTGAAGGACAAATACATTATTATCAGAGATATTAATGAAAGGGAAAATGGGATCTCAAGCAGATGTATTTATTTATATCTAGACACAAATTAATCTCATCAGTGGAAAACTGACAGAAGAAAGAAATCCATAGGGACATGTCTTGAGGAGACAGTCATTCTGTTATAACTATCACACTTTTCCAGATAGGACAAAATCAGGACTTCATGGTCATTAAGTTTGGGCAGATAGCTTTTGCACAGAGTGTGGAATACATGATATTGGTCTCCAAATGCAGCTAGGTCACATGCTAGAATAATGGTGGTAGTGAGGAGGAGGAAAAGTTCAAAAAGAGCACTCCAGACATTACTATAGTTGAAAAACAATTGGTTAAGCTGATTGATGTCATGATCCCAGGTGATGGTCAGATGGAAGAAAAAAGATTGAAAAGATCATGATTTATCAGGAAGTACAACATCTCTGGGAGAAAAGAGCATCAGTGATGCCAGTAGTACACTGGGAGCAATCCCAAAAGGGAGTGCAATTCGCATCAATAATAATAATTTTGTGTCAGAGATTACTCTGGCTTGAAAGGATTTTTGCTGGAGAAACTCCACTCAGGGGATGCCTGAATGAGGCTCCTTTCATGTCCCCAAGTGCAGCTCTCAGGTATCAAAACCCGACCTTCCAGTCTCCAGCTCAACATCTTAACCACTAAGCCACTGGGCGAGCTGCTATTTGCCTCAATAAGATCATGATAGAGCAGTTGCAGAGAGAAGAACTACTAAGTACCATTTGCGTTATCAGACAATACCTCACTTACTCTTAGGTCCAGGGTGGGATTTCAAAACTCCAGTCCAAACATCTGGCTCACTATGTACACTGATGATGATGATGATGATGATGATGATAGGACAACCTAGATAAAAAAGGAAGCTAAATGACTATGCATCATGTTCTGCACCCAAAACGTGACATTGATCATGTGTACTTACCAAGAGCAGAGGGTGGCAAAGGACTCCTACAGGTGAAATAGACAGCAGAGGAAGAAAAGCATAGTTTGGAATATTACATTAAGAAAAATGAAGAGCCTATGCTTAAGGAAGTTAATAAAAGAGGCCTCTTTGGGGGTGGGAGGGCAGGGAATGGTGAAGAAGAAAGCTCAATACAGAAAGAAAATGATTGAAAGTCCAACTGCAAACTGGAAAATGTCTATGCTCTAAAACATACCTGTCAAGTATCCCGTATTGGCCAGGATTTCCCATATTTCAGTGCTCATTCCTCCCCTTTCCTGCCACCGTCCCATATTTTGAATGGCGGGGAAAGGGGTTACTGTACATGTGCGCCCATCAGAGGCAGTTCTGCGCATGCACAAAGGGGTTCTTCACATGCACAAAGGAGTTGTTGCTGCACATGTGCACCTGGGCCAGAGCAGTTCCCGTATTTTCCGGAGCCGCGCTTGACGGGTATGCTCTAAAAAACTAGAACGAAAAGCTAACCCAAAGCTGACATGGAGCTAGTTAAGAGCAGGATTATTGAAGAAGGAAACTAAAGGATTTATCCTGGCAGCTCAAGAACACATTTTGCCAACAAATTTCATGAAGGCTAAAATACAGCATTTATCCTAATAGCAAATGAAAGCGCGGCGGCCTCTTTGCGGGCCCCCCCCCCCACCCGGACTCAGACATCTGGGTGAGTTAGGGGGCGTGGCCACCCCTCTATAAAAGGGGTGGCCACGAGGCAGACGAGCTGCCATTTTTAAAAGAGCGACGGAGAGGAGAAGTTTTCTCCGTCGCTGTTTGTCTGTACTCTGCGGCTCTTTAGCCCTTGATCCTTCCCGGCTGGGAAGGGAGAATTAACAGAGTCTTAGCTTGCTTTGCTCTGTGTTTTTTGGCCCTAAGATTTTGATCCCTGGAGAGGGATCCTGCTCTTTCTGGGAAGATATGCCTCCCAAACGGAAGGCCCCGGCGATGAAACCGCGGCCCAAGGGGAGGACTTTCGCGGGCCCTGCGCAGGACGGGAGGCAGCCTTCAGGTCGGAGGACCAGGGCTGCGCACCCGTGGCAGGGCACTATCACAGCCTTGCCCACCGATACCGGTGGGGTGATTCAGGCTGGTACTTGGCCCTTGGATGGCCAGCCTCCGGCCGGCCCCTCAGGGGCTTCAGCCCTCGGCTCGCAGTTCCTTTGCAACTGGGCTCCAGCTCGGTGGCTGGCCAGCTACAGGCCGGCCCCTCAGGACCTTCGGCCCCCGGCCCGCTGTTACCGGCCATGGGTCAGGGCAGCGTGGGAGGGCCTGGTGTGGTCATCCAACCCATTTCCCCTCCGGCCCCTCATGGGCCGGAGTTTTGGGCATGGCCCTATTCTGGCCCTGGCTCGCCAATTTGGGTTACCTTTCCAACTGCCTAGTCGGCCGTCCGGCCCACCCGGCCCGCCTTATGCTAGCCTCCTCCGGAGCGGGGGCGCTTCTCTTTTTTCATCAGGGGCCCCTTCATCGACCCGGCTACCTTGCCGGCCGCTATGCTTCAGCGGGCAGCCAACCGGTTCGAGCTGCGCGAGACGGTCTGGCTGGCTCAGCTGGTGTCTCGCAGCTCCCCGTTCTACCTGATGTCCAGGCTGGAAGCAGTCGGGGGTGATCCCAGAGCTCGATTCCGGTCGCAAGCTCCGCCGCCCACCGCGGGCAGGAACCCCCGGTGGGGGCGGCTCACAGGGGTGCACCTAGTGAGTATCAGGTTCAATTTAAGTGCACCAACACCACAGCCCACTTACGGTGGTGGGGTTTAGTGGCCCTGGCAGGCATCAGTTACCATCTTATCCCAGTATCCCATGGTGCTAAATGGTCCCTCGTTAAGGGCGGGGGTGTCCGCCCCCGGGGCAGTGCCGAGCAACGCAGGGGCTGTCCGGGTCCTGCTGCATATGCCCTTTATACAGAACATGCCGTCGATGGCTTTGCCGACGGCTGGTTATTCCTTGCCCCTGGGTGATCATTTGCCGCAGGTCACTCGTTAAGGGTGGGGGTGTTCGCCCCCGGGGCAGTGCCGAGCATCGCAGGGGCTGTCCGGGTCCTGCTGCGTATGTCCTTTATACAGAACGTGCCGTCGATGGCTTTGCCGACGGCTGGTTATTCCTTGCCCCTGGGTGATCATTTGCCGCAGGTCACGAGGGGTAGGGTCTGGAGGGGGATATGTGGATATTCTCCCTATTGAACTGTGAGCCCACTGAGGAGGAGAGAGAGGGACAGGACGACAGAGACAAAGAGCTGTCCCATCGTCGTAAGCCACCGCGCACCTGGGGCCAACTGGTTGTCGGCATACCTTATATATATGGTGGTATGCCGCAGGGCCCGGCCTGATTGGGCCATCCCGATGGTTCCATCCATTGCTAATATTTACAGGGCGATGGTTGATTTGATGGGCCCATCGCAGTTGGCTTACGATGAGGAATATGGATGAGGGTGGCCCTACACCCTGAGAGGAGGTGGGATGAGCCCTGTCAGCAATTGTGCTCGTGTACATGACTCCCACGTGACTGGCGCCTGGTGATAGGTACCATGGTGGTCATGCTGTGCAGCGGGCTGCTCAGACGCAGGCTCCATGCTAACTGGTCGGGCAGGGGGTTCCAGCCCGCCTGCTGTGTTCGACCTGCTCAGCTGGTGACGTGTGTACTAAGCGCCAGTGTCGTTACCGACTTGGTGTCCCCTTTTGCGCTGGCCCTTACGCCGCCTCCGCGTGCCCGCGGATTGGTGGGTTACGGGGCAGAGGTAGGGGTGCACAGGGGGCGATCAGAGCCCCATCTGAAAGAACTAGCCTTGTCAAAGCCCCCCTCCCCAATTAGTGTACTCAGGCTGGAGCGATGGCGGGGTACCTGCTGGAGGGTTTTCAATGGTGCTTTTGTATTCCATTCGGGGGTGTTAGGGGTCCCAGGATGCTACTAAACTGGTTCCCTTGAAAGGTAACGAAGAGGTGGCTCCACTGTGCACAGCTACGGGAGTTGGGGGTATGAGAGTAGCGGGTCCCTTCTTGGAACCACTTTTCCTAAGTTGAACGTCTCCCCTATGAGGCTAGTACCGAAGTAGAACCAGGGTGAATGTCATTTAATCCTCCATTTAGCTTACCCTGTGGGTTATCCGGTCAGGGATGCCATTCATGATGACCTTGTTCAGTCAGGTACTCGTAGTTGGTTCAGCCCCTATGGGTGGCATGCTCATGCAGTCCCGGTGCTTTCCTGGCACAGTGTGATATGCACTCGGCTTTCAGATTACTGCCAGTGCACCCAATGGATTTAGAGCTATTGGGTTTTTTTAGGTTCCAAGGGGAATTTTACTTAGATAAGGCCAACCCCTTCTGACTGAGTTAATTCATGTTCAGCATTCGAACGATTCGGGACTTTCATTCAGTGGGCCTTTGCTCGCAGGTCGGGGTCTCGGTCTCTAGCCCATTACCTCGACGACTTTTGGTTCGGGGGTGAACGGGGCTCGGACACGTGTACGCGTCTCCTCACTACATTTCAGACACTCAGGTGGGAACTGGGTGTCCCCTTGGCGCCTGAAAAGACTACTAAGCTCATATTTCTAAATCGACTCTGTCGCACGGGCATCCGGGTTAACCATGAATAAGATGGCTTGGATCTCCGCGGCGATTTTGGCATTGATTGCCAAACATAAAGTGTTCCCTTGTGAGCTGCAGTTACTTCATGGCCACCTTAATTTTGCCTGCAGGGTGGTTCCACCCGGCAGAGCATTGGCCAGGCGCCTGTGTGACGCCATGGCTGGCCTGTTAAACGTCAACACAGGGTCCGGCTGATCAGGGGCATACAGGTGGACCTTCCGGTCTGGCTCAAATTACTACTGGGTTTTAACGGGGTCTCTTCCTGGGGATCAGACCTGATGGTCTGCCCTACATTTCAAGTACGGTCGGATGCCTCCGGCTCCCTGACTTATGGGGGTTTACTCTGAGGGTAGGTGGACTTACGGCCAATGGCAGCACGCATGGCTTGGCACGGATCGCCTCCGCGATCTTACCTTCCTTGAGTTTCTTCCCAATTTGGGGAGCACTGAGGCTATGGGGCGATGGGTGGGCCTACTCAGTGGTCCATTTTTGGTGTGATAATGCGGCAGTGGTGCACATTGTCAACACCCAGACATGCAAATCCCCCAGGGTCATGACATTAGTTTGTCTATTCTTTTTGAGAAGCCTACGCCTAAATGTGCTGTTCTGGGCCAGACATGTTCCAGGTATTAATAACGACATTGCTGCTGCTTTATCCCGCCTGCAGATCCCCCGGTTCCGTGCCTTACTCCAGAAGCAGATGAATTCCACTCGCCACTCCCGGCCGATATTTGGACTTTGGCGAGGAGAGGTGAACCGGGCATGTCATTGGCACCTCGCACGCATAAGGCGTATCACCATGCGTTCATGCGTCGTGTTTTGGAGGGGTGGACACGGGAACGTGTCCGCCCCCCGGACACACGTCACCCCAGTTCCCAGAGTTTCTGACCCACCTTGCACGAGGCTGGCATTACTTATGTTCGGATAGGTGTGAAGTGGCTCTTGGTCACACAGCTACCACGGTAGCCTTTTTGGAGCGCTCCACATCAGTGAGTGGGTGACAGAGTTGGTACCATCTGTGTAAGGCGGATGTGTCTCATAGGGCACTGGAACTCGACGATGTCTCTGTACATGAGTGGGCTCAAGTGGGGATACGGTCCTCACAGGTTGTTCAGCACGGCGTAGGCAGTGGAGTCAGACTGCTACGAAGTTTTATTGGAGACATCTGTCCGGTTGGTGCCCTACATGAATTTTTGACAGAGCCTGCTGTGCGCCCCAGCCACCAGGATAGGTCTACCCTTGCCGAAGTAATGTTACTGAGGGTGACCGGTGCCGCGCTTCGCGGTGTGGGGCCCCGTTTTGGCACCCATTTCTTTAGGATAGGCGTCGCGTTGATCACGGCTACGTTTGGGGTACTCGGAGGTGTACATGCGTGTACGCGCAATTTCTTATATGAACGTGCCCTCACTGTATGAGTACCTAGTTATGTCCTTAACCTCTTCTCCTCTTTTACAGATCCTGTGTGTCTCTACACACCAGTGGCAGTGGGGCTGGTGGGCTGCAGCTATGTACACTGGGCAGCAGTATATGCTGCGGCGACAGAGAGTGGACCCCGACTTGGGCTGTGTGCATCCGCATGTATGCGATGGTATGGTATGTGCGGCACAAGGGGGCGGGAACTGTGGCCATTCCTGATGTCCGTCGGGGATGCTGGACCGCCCAATGTTCTTAATAGGCACCTCGGCGGCAGCGATCTTATACGGATCACTGCTGTTACTAAACTGTCGAGGGGCTGTGACCTGGCGTTTTATATCCCGTATGGCTTACACACGGTCGCTATGGTCTGACATCGTGCCGAGACACCAATTTAGGGGAGACGTGGATCTCCGTGGTTCGGACTGTTCCGGCAGTCAGTGGACAGGGCTGTTGCTCGGTCCCTTGCTGAGCATGGCTGGGAGACAGCCATTGGACACCTGAGGATAGGCTTACAAAAATTTTGCCGGTAGGCAGGAAAAGGGGTCCACCTGTCGGCTGGAGGTATGTACCTCGTTCTGGGTGTGGTGCAAGCAGGCCTGGCGACCGAGCTGACGGTCTTGTGGGGGGGGGGCGGTGAGTCATCATGGATGCCTCCCTGTGTAGCAGGTAGCACTAGTAAGGTAACGATTTATGACCCAGAGATATCCGGCAGGTTCGCAATTGACTGGCCAACACTTAGACAGGTACAGGTGTAATAGCTTTGACCGGTCAACGACGAACCAGTCAAGGGGTGATGGCAGGAGCTTTTCAGCATGCATCACCCCGTGATTTGACGGATACATGTCATAGGGTGGGGTCAGTAGATAGTTTATTGACTACGGTCAACAATTTGTTTGTATCAACAAACAAATTGATACAAATTGATACATTGTAGCCAATTGCCATTGGCAATTTTGGGAGGAACCTTACCAGTGTTACTGCAGCCTGCTTGCCTTAAGAATTACAATTGGATGAATACACCAATTGAAAGTTATAATTCGGACTAGGGCATTATTCAATAAAAGTGGCCCAATGCCTTTATCCATATACCGGTGTCTGAGTCTTTCTTTGGGGGGTGCGCCTGCAATGCTGACTGTGCAATGAAACAGTAGATCTCCTGATCAATGGATGCAGCAAAATTTCACTTTATTTGCAATGCCATGACAGAGTTGCAAAAATTATTCATTGGAAACTTTGACAGAAGTTTGGATTTGAATGCAGTAAAAATCACTGGGAACATCAGGTAGTGATAGTTTTAGAAAATGAGAGTCAAGATCCTATGAGTTCAGATTTGGAATCAGCACACTCGATATCATGTAAATCACATGTGTTATTCCCAGTAGCAAAATCATTGTTGTACAGTGTTATTATTATTATTGTGTGCTCGCAAACTAATGCTGCCTTACAATGACCCTTTCCATGGTTTTTTAAGTAGAATAATAAGAAGTGGCTTTCCATTTGCTTCTGCTGCAGACACCTTGGGACTGTACAGCTTGTCCAAAACTGCACAGGCTGGCTCTTCTCCTGTGAGGCATAATGTGGAATTGAGCTCCCAGCTTTGCAGCCAGATACCCAAACCACTGATCTACCTAGCCAGCTGATAAAATGCTAGCTGCCTAAATTTACCAATATTAATTTATAAACATCCTGTTGCAGACTCTAACATTGTAGTGCTGCTTCTTTGTAAGGCTTCTGCAGCAGTTTCTCCCAGTTCAGAGTGTTGCAGCCAATGTTCCCTATTGTCTTAGCATTAGGTTTTCTTAGCACATCTTTCTTATACTTCAATTGCTGCCCAGAACACCCATTAAATCTAGTATTACATATGAAATTGCATTGCTGACCTTCAAAGGAATGCTCCAGTTTAGTCCTGCTTAACTTGCAGGCCTGCTACCCAACAATTTGCTTCCTTGTTCCCTAAGGTCCTACCCTGCTGGTCTCCTGTCAACCTATCTTTTAAAACTGAAAGCCTTTTGCTCTCGGGCATTTCAATTTTCTTGCTCCTTGGGCTTGGCCTTTTTTCTGACTAACGGATAAGAAATCTCTACCCTTCTTAGTTTGTGCTTTTCTGTTTTGAAACACACCTTAAACTCTTATCCTCTCCCTCTTGTTCTTGCCTTTCTCAATACCTCTCCTAGTTTTCACTGAGTGAGATGTGAAAGAAATACTGTGGGATTTGACTGCTCTGCTGTCAAATTGGAGTTGCCAGGATTTATTTTTAAATACAAAATAGCCATCTGAATGTTGGTGGAGGTGATATCAGAAGGAGGCTTCCTTCTCTACCATTTTGGCATTGTTCCCAAAGTCCTGTTCATTCAAGGAGACAGTCACCTCAATAAGTATAGGGGCTAAGATAATCCCCAGCACAACACTTCCCTTCCTCATCAATGTAAAAAGGACAGTGGGCGGGTGAAAGAGTGGCTGAGCTTCACATGCCAAAATAAAGAACTGTACAGAGGGAAGAATTGTATCTCACCATTACTCCCCTCCATTGCACATTCAATGTATCTTAAGAAAAAATATATATAGTTAATGTGTAATAAAGTCATGCACAGACTTCAATTAAAGCCCAAATTACTAACCGAATTGCTTTGATAGAACTTTTTGGGGTGGTTCCTTGTGATGTTTCAGAGATAGGACAAGCAAATGGTTAGAGAGAGAGGGGGGGAGATTATTTTTGGGCAGCTAATTGTGCAAATGAGCAAAAAGTTTACATCCAGAATCTAGGCCCATCTACATTGATCCCCTTAAATTGATATAGCATGACTTAAAAAAAAAACACCACTTGATGTAAGGTGGAAGAGCAAAATGCTGTTTGGCACAATTCTTGCATCCCAAGAGCATTTTGCTCCTCCAAAGGAGAATTTCAGCAGCACTTTCTAAGGTGACAGTAAGCACTATCTCCCCATCATCTGTAAAGTGGTTTCTTCAGCCTGTGCATATGTTGGGGATAGGATAAAATACAGCAGGGCATTTTGGCAGAACCTTCTGATGGGATCTCAAAATAGGGTGGGATGGGGCTGATTGGTCCTGTCCAGCACTCAGCATATGTGGTTGTTGTTCAATTGCACAGTCAAGTCTGACCCTTTGTGACCCCATGGACCACCATATGTCAGGCTCCTTTGTCCCCTGCTCACTCAGATCTACGCCCATATGTGCAAGCATTCAAATCAACCCATCCCAAAACCATCCCAAAGAGCAAGCTATATGCCCATGTAGACAACCTCTAGGTTATCTATACCTATAAAGAAGGGATGTGGCCAAGTGTGTGTGGAATGTGTGTCCACACACATCCAGCCTATCCCGTAATGTACCAGCCACACTTATCTTTTGTCTCTGAGATCATCGCTGCAAGGGTCCAGAAGCCAAGAGTGGGGCCAATACCTCACGAACGCAGACAAAAAAAAACTACAAGTCCCAGCATCCTCCACACCGTGGCACACCTCAGCCAATCTGGCAGGAGGACACAAGCACAGAGGAGGTGGGACAGCCAGTGCGCATGAAAGAAAAAAACTGCTGATGCACAGAGAAAGACATACAGGAGAGGTGGGGCCAGGGGCGCATGCAGACCAAATGGAGAGAAAGCCCGTTGGCGCTCTGTTCGGCCTCTCCAGGAAGCCAGGGCCAAAAGCGGTGCTCCGTTCCACCTTGGCCTCCCAGGAAGAAGCGAGTGTCTTCCCCGGGGGGACCAAAAGCATGACTGCCTTCAGTCCCCGCCTACTGGGGGAATTGAGCCACTTCCCTGGGAGGCCAGGGCAGAGAACGACGCTCTGTTCCACCCTGGCCTCCCAGAGGGAAGTGAGTGCCTACCCCGATGGATGGGGGCCGAAAGCATGGCTGCCTTCGGCCCCTGCCTAGCAAGCCAATTCCCCAGGGGGCAGGGAAAAGAACAGCCCAAGTGACCCGACTGTAGCCCATGCTAGTATCTAATAAGGCAGGCAAACCCAGAGCTGGGTACATTCTTGCCTGGAGATCCAAGAAATCATAGTAATTCCTTGCAACTTTAGTGCAGGGATTCTCAACCTGTGGCCTGTGGGCCGGATGCAGCCTATGGTGCCATTTCATGTAGCCCACCACCACCTTCACCACACCTGGAAGTGCCATGTGGTAAAGGAAAGGCAAAATGGCCTTCTGCCCCCCGAAGCTGTTGGAGGGAGCGTGACCTGGCCCCCAGCTTAAAAAGGTTGAGAACTCCAGCTTTAGTTAGTGGTCTAAGTCATGGCAACCCTAAAGCCTACCTGTGTCACAACAGGAGCAGGGATATGCCTATCAAGTCTCTGGCATAGACAATGCTGATCATTCAAAAGAAATTGCTTTGTGGAGTATTAATTTAGAAGTGTTCTCTTTCATTGTTCTTGTTTGGACTGCAATTCCCAGACTCCCCTGGTCAGCACCTTCCAGAATTGGACTGCACCTTTCAAGATTCTCCATGCAAAATTCTAGGGGCTGCAATCCAATTCTGGGAGGTGTGGTCAGGAGAAGTCTGGGGGTTGCAGTAAAAAAAAGCATAAGAATATGCTTAAATACTAAGTCTGGCAAAAGAGCTCTTAATTTACAGGGTCAGAACCTAGTTTCAGTTCAGCCCAGTCTAAATACACAGATCTGGGCCCAATGCCATAGCCTCAGAGATCTTTTAAATCAAGTTAATGTCTCCTCTCAATCAGAATTTGAGTGTCTAAGAGAAATGTCCTGAAATACAGAGAATCTGATTCAGGATAATGTCCTTATTGTCTATCTTCATTGAAAATAAACTGTCATTTTGATCCTGCTCTTTTGTTTTTACTCATGTCCACACCTGAGATTTGGCCCAGAGGAAATCTCTAAAAATGAATTTGACCCTTCGGTTGAAAGTGATATCCCACCTTTGGTCTCAAATTGAATGTTGGGGTGTTGGGGGCTGCATTTAGAACCTGCCTCTGCTTTGAAAAGTAGCTATTTTCATGCCCAATTATGACAAATGCTCCTAAATGTTACCTTAAGAACCTGTCTAAAATCCAGTCTATCTCTAATCTGAAAGTACCCAGTATGGTTAGTGGATGAGGTGACGTACTAGGACTCTGGAGACCAGTTGGCAATAGAAACGATTCCTCAAATATCTCACTTATCTTGTAAGTCCTATTAGAGTCACTATAAGTTGGTTCCAATTTGATGGAACTTAACTGCACACAGTTGCTAACCTCGATTCTAAGGTGAGCAGGCTAAATAGCTCAGTGAGTTTGGTAACTATCTGAGAAGCCAACAGCTGAAAGTTCATTTCCTCTCTGTGCACCCCAGAAGAGCCAGTCTGTATGGTCCTGTGCAAGCTATACTGTTTCAGGATACCCTCAGGAGATGGAAATGGTAAACCACTTTTGAGAACTCTCTATCTAGAAAACCCTGAAAAGGGTCGCCATAGGTCAAAATAGATCTAACAGCACACAATCATTATTATTACCCTAAGATGCCAGATATGGTCTCCCACATGGTTAAGGCTGATGGGTATTATATTCCAAAAACATCTGGAGGACATCATGGTGGAGTAGGCTGTTCCACCCAGTCAGACCCTTAAGGATCCATCTGGCTCATTTTTGTCTATGCATTTACTGGCAATGGTTTTCTAAGAAATTGAACAGTTATTTCACACTTGTAACTGGGAATGCCAAGAACAAAACCCAACATTTTTTTTTACACAGAGCATGTGTTCTGCCGTGGAGCTGGAGTACTTTCCCTATAAATGATGGAAGTCCAAACTCTTGACCAAGTAGTAGACTTTTGCATGCAGCTGGACCCTCAGCAGAAGGCATTAAATATAATTGGCTATGTTTCACATCTGGCTCATACTCCTACCTGCCAAGGGCTGGTCCAATATATTTTACTAGTTCAGGTGAGAGACAAAGTGACCCCCACCCTCACCTCTTTCCATATGCAGAAGTAAACAGGAGCAATAGCTGAATCTTCCTTCTATAGCGGTGTTAAAGGTAAAGGTAAAGGTTTCCCTTGCTCGAAAGCCAGTCGTATCCGACTCTGGGGTGCAATGCTCATCTCTGTTTCAAAGCCGAAGAGCCAGCGTTGTCTGCTTCTGCAGACATTTCCATGGTCATGTGGCAGGCATGACTAGACACCGGAGCACATGGAACGCTGTTAGTGGTGTTAGTGGTGTTACACACACAAATATGTCCTCTGGCTGTTCAAGGGCATTAGGCTTACTTAGGAGTGCAGGACAAACCATGTGGCACACATATTCCTATCTTCCAACAGAGGGGAATATATGGAGAATTCATTAGGAGTATCAAGAAGGGTTTTCACTTCAAGCCTTAGGCATCTACAACTTGAACCCGTTTTCTTACTTGGCCTAATGGCAAGTTGGGGACTACATTTGCTTCTATGTCACTGATGGCAAACCTTGGCCTCCTGCTGAGCAGGGCTTCTGGGAATTGAAGTTCAAGAACAGCTGGAGTGCCAAGGTTCACCATAATTGTCCTATGCTGTGCTATCACCAGCACATTTAGAAGTCACGACTAATCATTTAAAGGATGACACTGAGGTAGCAGAGTTGAATCTCTCATGCATTTCATTACTAGGCATCAGATGGGAAATGTGAGCAAATCTCAACATTGCTGAGATTTTAGGTGAACCTGGCCATCTTGGCATAGATAGCACTTCAAAAATTTCTGCAGTCCCCTCAATAGATCTCAGCCCTGGCATTATGGTGAAAGCTCTCAAGATTTTGCTTGCTTGCATGGTGGTTTTGACAATTTAGGTTTACTATATTTGACAGAAAACTTCTGTTTCTGTGAAAAACTATGTCCTTTCCCTCTGTTAATTTATACATCTACACATGCTCAGAGCAAGCAGAGGCAAAATGATCAGGAAGATACAAACAATCCATCCAAAGCTACTATGTTCAGTAGTTCATGCCAAAGTGAAACAGTTATTGTATCTACCAGTACAGATTGTTTTATGGTGGATGGGGAAGGCTGAGGGGGAAAAGCCATAGTCAAAAATGGCAAAATTTACTTTGAGTCCAACAAAAAAATTCGCACAATCTCACGGTTGATTTACTGTGCAACTACAATTCAAGCGATGCATTATATATTTATACCTGACTTAAAACACACTTGTAGGGCAAGGAAGGTTATTTTGTCTTACGCTGAACTGCATACTTTCACAAATAACCAGAAATGTGTCCTATTTCCTGAACAGTCCAAAATTAAAGGTAGAGTAACACACTTCTAGTGCTTCATTCCACCTTAACAAATAAACATTTATAAATAAATTCAAGTAAGTGTGGGTGGAGCCATTTTCTATACATGTGATTCTTGATGAAAAACATCTGATTTGTGCTGGCACATGTAGGAGAATGCTTTTAGAAAGCTCCCTTTTTCATGTGGAAGTTAAATATAGGCAATGGGAAAACACTTTCTGTATATACAAATCTTGGTCTGCATAGTTAACATCTGGAATACATTCACTTTCTGTAAACTACACATGCCTTCCCTTCTACCACATTCCAAAAGCAGCAAGCAGCAGAGATACAGGGGGATATTAGCGTGCTTTTGACTAGCTTCTTCCCCTTTAGACAATGTACTGTCTGCCATATGCCAGTAGTATGTTACTATGCATGACATAACTCAAATCTCCTTAGGAAATGTGAAAGCCATCTTTTCCTAGCAGTGAGGCCCAGAAATTTAAAGGAAGTTAGTTCTAAATCCTTTTTGTTGGGTTGAATCAAGGCTAGGCAGATTTCAGGTTGTGAGATTTCATCTTCACACACCACAGTGCAAAAGCGCACCAATTAGGACCATGATGAAAGATAATGGCTAAATAAGGCAGCCAAGAAGCATATCTATACTGCACAATAATGCCACAGATTTCTGGGACTTGTAGTTTGGGAAATTCTCCAATTGAAACTCCCATCTCTTTCAGGACCCCAATATCAGACTTCTAACCAATTCCAAGCAAACCTATTTGGTTCACACTGGTCTGTTCTAAATGAGCCTAGATATGCCTTGTGTTGATTTTAAAAACAAGATGTTCCGAGTATATACTCAGCCTACAAATTTGCTTCATTTTCAATCCTGATGTTCTTTTAAATGCCTGAGAAAGACTGGCTGAGATTGGGGAAAGCAATGTCCATCAGTAGGAGATTGGGATAAACAATGACCACTAAAAGGAAGTGACACCTACAGCCTATCTTTCCTGAGAGAGGCCTCCAAAACCAGGGGCAGCTTCCCTGGTAATGAATTAATTGGGAAGATGATAACCGTGGAGCAAATGGAGGGGGCAGAAACTGCTCTTCCTTTTGTGAATGTTTTAATTCAATACCTGATTGGTAGACCATCTGGAAGAATCTGAAAGGGAAGCTAATTATAATGAGGGTGAGAAGTTGACTTAGTTAGCTTAGTTACATTTAATAAGATGCTATGTTCAGTTGCTGTCCTGTGAGGCAATCCTAAATGTGTAACTACTGGGTAGATTAGCTAGCTTTGTTATTTTACTGTAGGTCTTTCTGTAGGATATTTTTTTAAAAAAACACTTTTGAGGGTAAACACATAGAGCCCTTTCTTGAGCCTGCTGAATATAGCAATAGTTGTAGGGTAAGTGGACCATATTCATTGGGATAAGGCTACTCCAAATGGTGTTGTAACACCCTGATACGTTCCTTGAACATGAAGGAGTAATCTGACCTCCTTACCATCAACATTGGCAAAGGCAGTGGCTGCAATGTTACCACAGGTTTACAGGGAGGGAATGTAGTAAATCATGGAAGCTTTTCCAGTCATCGGTATGCCCTAGGACAGGGGTCAGCAAACGTGGCTCTCCAAAAGTTCTTGGACTTCAATTCCCAGAAACCCTGATAACCAGCTGTACTGACTTGGGCTACTGGGAATTGAAGTCCAATAATACCTTGAGAACCAAGTTTGCTGACCCCTGTCCGAGAAAGATTAGATGTCTGCTGTTTCCAGACTTTTATAAAATTGCAGTTGTTTGTCAAAGTGCTTTCTTATTTACATAATTTCCTTATGCCGTATGATTTTTTTTTTAAATGATTTTTATTAAATTTTTTGACAGACATACAAAAAAAAAGAAAACAATAACAATACAATACAATAATAACTCAAAAATAACATCAATGCAATATTAACTCACATTCATAGAGGCTAGCACATAACAGTACTTAAGCTAATTGTTTGCCATATAACCATCAATGTTAGATACCACAATATAGAATATTACACAATCAAACAATAAGAGCTTTCTGTGCTACCTCTATTATAATTTTTTAATACTTACAAATCACCCTGTGAATATATACAATGCCCGGAGAGTTTAGTTTCTATTTCAACTCCAAAAACCTCTTTGAGATGGTACAGGTCCTGAGCAATCATTTACCATGAGAGAGTGCTCCACAAATGGTTTCCATATATTCCAAAACCTATTCTCTTTTAAATTATCTCGTTTCACTTTAATCTCCCATGTCAATTTGTCATTCAATGCTAGACTCCACATTTCCTTATACCATTCTCCGATCTGTATATCTACATCATTTTTCCAATTTCTAGCTATGCATTGTCTACCTATAGTTAATACAATTTCCAATAATTCTTTTTCCTCCTTATTCAAACCCAAACCTTCCACATTTGTTAAAATAATGGTACCTGACTCCAACTTAACGTTTTTATCCAATATTTCACCAAACTCCCCTTCTATTCTTCCCCAAAAATCCCTTATTTTTTTACAACTCCACCACATATATTCATATGTTCCATCAGTTTCTTTGCATCTCCAACATAACTTATCTCTTTTATTATCCATTTGATAAAGCCTTAGTGGTGTCAAGTACCATTGCCACAACATTTTAAAATTATGTTCTTTAATTCTTACAGACATTGTTCTCATGATCCTCTTTTTCCATTTATTTCTCCATTCAACCTCCCCAATTTTTATATTCAAATTTTGTTCCCACTTCCGTTTCAGGTCTTCCTGTGAATCTTTACCCTTATTCAATATAATATAAAGTTTGCTTACAAGACCCTTAATACCTCTTTCCCCTTTTCTGATCTTTATTACCAATTCCTCAAATTCCGTCTTAATTCTATCTATCCCTACTTCTCTTTTATATTTTTTATTCCAATTATCCACCCTTAATTTCTGAAACCAGTCCAAATTTAACTTCTCAAATATTTTTTCTCTCTTAGTAGTATGATTTTTCTAATCTATAGATCTCATCATGCATTTTCTTCTAGTGTTTATTAAATCCACATCTTAGGAAACTATTCTTGGAACCAATGTCTTTCTTCCCATGAGTCAAATAGATGCATTTTACATTTTGAAAGATCTTTGCATGTAGAAATTATTGTTTCTACAAATAGACGCTCCCATAGTGCAAACCACTCTCTGGGCTGTTCAAGATGGGAATTCATTTCATTGACCTCAGAATTATGAAAGGCTGAGTCAACCGATAGCCCATCAGGATTGAACTCAGATCATGAGCAGAAGTTTGACTATAGTAATGCAGTTTAACCACTCCACCACGGGGGGCTCTAATTAACATTCTATTAAGGTGTCCAATTGTCCATGCATTATTTTTATAAAAGACAGGCAGCTGTTTGAAGGTATCCTCTATTTTAAAAGATCCCCAGTCCATGTTCCATTTAATGTGATAGAACCAGAAGAGGAAGGGTCAGGAACCCTAAAGATGTCCATCAAAAATTTGCAAATTATACTCATTATATCAAATTTTATATTCACACACATAAATTTTGAATGTGCAGATAATATGGCAATGTCTCACATATTGTGTTCCTTTTAAGGTTATCTATAATGGGCCATCATTAAAACATGCAAAATAATTATGGTACTGTTATGGTTCATGCCGGGGTACATAGAAAGAGCCTCCTCGAGGAGTATGGTTTTCTTGAACCACAATTGGGCATACCCTGGTAATGGCAACCTTGTGTTGCCAGCTACTCTTTCTCACACTAGGTCAGGTGAAGGGAACTGCAGAATGAACTCATCAAAGGGTGCCTTCATTTTGGCAGTTTCACGTATGGCCTAGACACAGAAGAAGAAGAATGGCTCATTGTCCCTTCATCTTGAAAACTGAGCCTAATAGAAAGCTGTGTTTCTGTTGTGTAAATGATTGACACTGGGAACAAGAAAGAAAGAAAGTATATCAAAAGCAATATCCCCTCAAAACAACATTTTGTAGAGGGTTTTTTCTTCTTCTATATCCTAATAACAGAAAGAATTTACCACAGGATATTTTGTGGCACACAACCATGAGAAATGACATAGAAAAGTCACATATAAACATAACCTAAGTTGTCATGTCTACCCTTGCAGACAAAGAAGCTATTAAAATACATTTGTAAACAGCAGATTCACATTTAAAAGATTCATAATAAAATGTTTCACTGTTGCCTTCTTGCCTGGGTCAGTTTTCAAACCAAGACCTTTTCTTTTCTCTAGGAAAACTAGGGTGGAGAAAGCATTTCAGAACTTTTTATTGTACAAAATGAAGAAAGTAAAAGCTAGAAGCAAGCAAGCTTCCTGAAACATGAGTAATTTGTAAGAATGCTGTAAATGTCTTCAAGAGGTATTATCTGGCTCACCACCATCACCACAAAATTAAGGCACTAAAGCAAATTATGCCGAGGGAACTTGCTGAACTCTGAGGAGCTTCTCCAAAAGCAAACCGCCTCTTTCTGAAGCAATCAACTCAAACTGAAAAAAGCAACAAAAGTTTCTAAGCCACAAATGGAAGAGCCACAGTCTTCTGCAAAGCTCCTCGTAAAATTTACTTGAGGAAACACAAGAGGTCATGAGGTGGTATGGAAATAATGGATAAGTTCTGCTATTTCTAAAACAAGACTGTGTAACTTGTACAGGAGTCAACTGACTGGAAAACAAACTGGGTTAAGGGTTGTCATTCCCTCATTTCCAGAATGAAAATCCTGCCCTATCTAGGGTTCCCCCATATATTAATTTTTATTTTTATTGCTTTTCTTTGTACTGTTTGCACAAGTAGGAGTTGTGCATGTACTCCCTGAGAAATATTTTAATTTAATTTAATTTAATTTTCACATTTGTATCACCGCCCCCTCACTGAGGTGATTCCGGGTGGCTGACAGATTAAAAAGCATAAAAACAGATATAGATTCCTGTGCCATTTTCTGGTGGCCTAGGCCTCTCTATTGAGAAAGCCAGTACATCTCAGCATTGCATACTTATTGTTTAAGTTTTCCATGCATGGTTGGTCCTACCATTAGGCAGAGCAGCTCATCTGCCTCAAGAGGCAGACATTGATTCTGCTTCCTTGGAGAATATAGCTGGGTGCACCATATTACCTATTCTGTATTCTTGTTCTGTATAAAGTCTTCCATGATGATACTACACCTCCTAGAGTGGTGAGGGTTGTGTCTGAACACCTGTAAGGCATATGTAGTCTGTGGGCTGCATGTGACCAAGCCCTGTAAGAGAGGTGGTACATGTATTAATTTTAGAGTTACCAGGTCAGCAGCATCCAAATCTCTGGGCTTTTTAGGGTCAAAACCTAAGGACAGATAGCAGGTCCTTTTGAGTACTTAGCGAATAGATAAAGCGTGCCCTAGCATTTTGGAAGTCAAGCAAGAAGCTACCAGATAACTGGGCAGAACCACATGATTCTCTACCACCTGGCCACGAGCAACCATGGCCTGTGTGGAAAGCTTTAAACAGTGCATGCTGGGGTAGGAAGATCAAGGGCTAATCTGAGAAAGTGGGGTTTCCTTATAGATGGTAGTCTGTGTGAATGCAGAGAAGAGCAAACAATTGCTCATATGACACAATGCAGATGATGCCCTTCAATGTGCACTGCGGAGGATGTTATGTTGGCAAGAGGACATGCTGTTGATGTCACCCGATACTCGGCGGATGTCATCTAGTCCTTTTAATTCCTTTTTGTTTTAGATATGTTAATTTTAACTTTGTAAGTTATTATATGCTGGTGATGCCTCTGACACAAATAAATAAAGAATGAAAAATATTTTCCATTTCCTCTTCAAAATGCGTATTACTGGAAAACATGCCATGGATTTGTTTCATGTAACTTGACATATAGTCTATAGCCTCATACAGCCTTCACTACTTGAGGATTATATTGTCTGCATGTACGGTAAATGTCATTCTTTTTATAAGCAATGCACTTCACATCTGGACTGTATTGGGATGACAGTCGATAGCTGTAGGGATGAACTACATTTTCTGTAGAAGCTTCCCATTTTTGTAAGTTATGTCTGAGACACAGGATTTTGCTGATATGGTGATCTCAGAAAAGTTCTACAATCAGATTAGAATGAATTGCCACTTTCTCAATACAGATCTAACTTCTGAATTTCCAGTTGGACTTCTACAATAGTAAATTCTTACTTTAATTCTGATTCTTCTGACTTAGCCCTTAACCTGTTCCCATGTAGAAGTCCCTCTTCAGACTTCTTACTTGCTACATTGTCACACCCTGACTTTTGTTTGATTCTCTCCCATACTGGGCAGAACTTATTTATGGGTATTGCACTATATTGCAGATCTTCTGTTGATACTGGATCGAGTTAGAGCTTCAAGTGCAGAATATAGTTTGGATCTCAACATCTAGAAGATGCAATATCTGGTTATAAGCCAAACACCAACTCAAGACAAACTAATGGCAGGAACACAAGAAATCGAAAGAGTGTATAAAATTGTCTATTTGGGGAGTATATTAAATGAAAATTGGGATCCTGAGGTAGAGATTAAAATACGAATAGAAAAGGCAAGATTCACCTTCATAAAAATGCAGCACTTGTTATATAGTAGAGATCTAACTCTCACTACAAAGATCTGAATAGTGAGATGTATCCCCAGTGTTGCTATATGGAGTTGAAGCTTGGACATTGACTAAAGCATCTGAAAAGAGAATTTAAACTTTTGAAATATGGATGTACAGATAGCTGCTAAGGATATCATGGATTGATCATGTGACTAAGGTTGCTCTGGATGGATAAAGAAAAAAAAACTCTTTAGGACCATTAAGCAAAGAGAGAGCTCCAATACCTTGGCCATATCATGAGGAACAACTTAAAGTATAGAATCCACCAAATCTCTCTGTAAGGAAATATCCCTTGGAAGAGAGGTCCTGGACGTAGATGGACTTCATGGCTGAAGAACCCGAAAGACTGGTGTGGCATGTCCTCAGAAGAACTACTCTGAGGTGTTAAGAACAGGAAGATTATCGGCATAATGATAGCCAATATCAGGAATGGATATGGCAGCTGAAGCAGAAGAAGCAGAAGAAGAAGAAGAAGAAGCATACTATATAGCCATTTAGATTTTTTTTTCCCCAGTATGAAGCATCCTTTTACAATCTCCATCAAAAGTATCTGTGACCTCAGAACAGAACTTCAAAGTTAATTAGAACCATTTTAATCCATTATAAAGCCTAGACGAATGGGGTATAATGCACTGACAAACTGTTCTTTTCCAGATTTATACAACATAAATACTATACCTCATTTGCACCTATAAATAAGCAATAGCTCAGTGAGGATCTTAATGCTGACATAAAATTGCCATTTAATTTGGCAATTAAATTAAAGAGCAAAGCTTGGACAAAGACTTCTGTCTCATGTAAATTCTAATATGATATCCCACTGAACAATCAGGTTCTTGAAATAAGAGGAATAAGGATAAAAGCAACCAATAGATTACCATATAGGACACTCAACTTTCTAATAATTTGACAGGGTATAGAATATTCAGTGGAATAGAAAGATACAGAAATAAATAAATGTTTATAGCTTTAACTGTTCACCTTTAAGCACTTCCTAGTATTGTTGATTGAAATAGGAGAATTAATTAAGCTTGGATAAATGCTCAATCGTGCAAGCAGACTTCCGCTTACATAATTCGGACTTTGCTTCTTTGCCACTATGCAGCTTCAAAATTTCCCATCCCTTCTGGGAAATTTTGTGAGGGGCATACCTGTCAAGTTTCGGGAAATTTCTGTCAAAACACCGTATTTTACACTTTTCCCCACCGTCATCCCATATTAATTAGACTGCAATTAGACTGGAGTTAGACTGGAGGCCAGCACAGGATAAGCATAGCTGTCCAGTTTCCCATTTTGGATGGGAAATTTTCCTTATTTGACAGGAATTTCCTGATACTTGACAGGTATGGTGAGGGGGCATGTGGATTTCAGGGTGGGAGAAAAATTGTTCCCTTCAGTCACTTAGTAAGTGGAATTGCTTAGATGCAACCACCCATTGCTTCTGAAATCATTGAGATATGCAGCCAAATCCTGTGTATGTGACTCAAAAGTAAATCCTCTTGAATTTAATGGGTCCTCCTCTCAAGTCAGCGTACATAAGATGGCAGCAGCCTCAAATGAATGCACTTGAAAGAACATGTCCAATGCTCCTTCTGTTGTCTTGTATCCTGAGCAGCTGAATTTGTAGAGTTTTATCAATTTCTTCTGCTTTTCACACTGCCCAACATGGTGAAAGCATCAGTACTGAAATATGTTAACCTCTACTGGAGGGACTGCAGAGACTCAGAGGTTAATATGCTGAACTTGAAAACTGGAAGGTCGGAGTTCAATACCCAAGTACTGCATAGTGGAGTGAATGCCCGTCTCTGTCCCAGCTCCTGCCAACCTAGCAGTTTGAAAGCAAAAAATCGCAAGTAGATCAATAGGTACCACTTCAGTGGGAAGGTAAACAGCCTTCTGTGCACTCTGGTCTCTAAGCATGCCTGCCACATGTCCACGGAAATGTCTGCAAACGCAGACGGTGCTGGCTCTTTGGCTATAAATAGAGATGAGCACTGAACCCTAGAGTCGGAGATGGCTGGCTTTAGAGCAAGGATGACCTTTACCTTACTGTACTAGAGGGGGATATATAAATGCAGCATGCAATTTGAAGGATGCAGGGAAGAGGAAAATTCATCACATGTGGAATTTGGCCTCTTAGAAAGGAGATATGAAATAAGTCTATGAAATGTGTAGCTATCCCTTCTAAGCTAGAGGCCAGCAAAGAAAAAACCCTGATGGTCATTCAAAAAGAGGAACACACCCAATCCAAGACCCAAGTGCTGTGAATAGGTGTGAATAAAAAGGCAATGTTAAAATAGTAACCAGTCAAGAAGAAGGCAGGATGTGTAGAAAAATACTGTTAGAATATTTTCCTTGCTTTGTTTACTAAATTGTTAAAGAGCCGCCGTGTTATTTCCCACATGGTTTTAGTGCAATAACAGTTTAAACTCTCATTTAAAAAACAGATCCAGTAATCTAATTTTAAAGGAATAGCGGAACAGCATAACCTTCATGTTGCTCTTAACCTTCATACTGGGAAGCTGTCCATATGTTCAAAGTGCCCTTGGTACATATTAAATTAACAAATAAAAAGCACCCCTTTCTGTCTAGCATGTTGTGTTAAAGGCTTTCCATGTTCACTAAAGTGCCAAACTGCCAAGAAATGGCACCTGTTAGGGGCCATGTCCTTAATAGAAACATAATTTTGGCCCATGATACTCAGTTAGTCTAGGTGGGACACGACATTTTCCTTGCAATTCACAAAAGTTCACTCTTTCTCAGTAACATGTCATCCTGCAAGTATGATATCCTTGCCACACCTTTTGAGTATTGAGCAACCTTTGGCATGTTAGCAATGACTTTGGACATCAATTGCTTCTCCTTGTCTCTTATACTTCCTTGCCCTCCAACCATAAATATGAAACAACAGAATGTAAGCTTATAAATGTCCTCTTTGGAAAACTGGGCATTTCAACCATGGTGGAATTTTGTTTCTTTAACAAAGTAATTGGTGAGAGGCAAAATATGAAGGTCAGTTATCCAACTGAACTTCTGCAATACAGAAAGTCCTGCCAAGGTAGCAACCATTTGTCGTGTAATTTTTGTAGAGCATTGCTGTTGGACCACAATAAACTGTGGCAAGTCCTTAAAGAGATGGGAGTACCAGACCTCCTCACCTGCCTTCTGAGAACTCTGAGATGTCTGAGGACCCTGTATGTGGGTCAAGAAGAAATCTGTATGTGGGTCAAGAAGTGACAGTTAGTACAGGATACGGAACAACTGTTTGGTTTAGAATTGGAAAAGGAAGTACAACTCAGCTGTATATTGTCATCCTGCTTATTTATCTTATATGCAGAGCACATCATGCATAATGCAGGGCTGGAAAAGCACAGGTTGGGATTAAGATCGCTGGGAGAAATATCAACTACCTGAGATATGCAGATGACATTACCCTAATGGCAGAAAGTAAAGAAGACCCAAAGAGCCTTTTGATAAGGGTGAAAGAGGGTGAAAGAGGAGAGTGTAAAAGCTGGGCTGAAACTCAACATCAAGAAAACCAAGATCATGAAATCTGGCCCCATCACTCTCTGTAAAATAGAAGGGGAAGAAATAGAAGCAGTGACAGACTTCAGCTTCTTGGGATCTAAGATCACTGCAGATGGTGACTGCAGCCATGAAATAAAAAGATGCTTTCTTCTTGGGAGGCAAGCTATAGCAAACCTAGGCAGCATAATAAAAAGTAGAGAAACTCTGCTCCCTATAGGTTTAGCCTAGTCCAGTGATGGTGAACCTTGGCACTCCAGCTTTTCTTAGACTGCAATTCCCAGAAACCCAAGTCCCTGTGAATCCACATGAATGGGTTTACTGCACATTCATGTGGATTCACAGGGGCATGGGCTTCTGGGAATTGAAGTCCAAGAACAGCTAGAGTGCCAAGGTTCACCACCATGGGCCTAGTTGCTCCTGGTTTAGTATTTAGAGCTAGCCTCTTCTGGTTTAATATTTAAGAGGTTGAGAGGTATACAGAAATGTTTTCTTGATTTTAACCATTGGGTAGAGAATTGTTGTCCATGAAGTGGATGGGTATGGTGCTGTATTACCTTATTTCATTCATTATTTGCTAGCAGCTCTCAATGTACTTCCAGAACAGCAATGCCAGCCAAATAATAGACTTTTTGTGGAGTTAGGTTTCCCATAACGTAAACATTTCCCTTGCTCAGAAGCCAGTTGTATCTGACTCTAGGGTTTAGTGTCCATCTCTGTTTATATACCAAAATAAAGGCCAAACGGTAAAGAATACCACAAGCGAGAAAAACCGTTTGAGGCACAGGAACATGGAAGAATAAGCAGTATCTATAATCCAAAAATCCAAATAAACGATTTATTCAATTGCGTATTGTGTATTGTGTATCAAAAATTGTAACAAAAAGCAGATATCTTCTCTATAAATAAACTGAAAAACAGGTGATTTCTCTGAGTATAAATGTCAATAATTCTTCATGGAATAAGCAAATAACCTAAAGTACTAATATCTACAGAAAATATAAGTCTTAGTTTCACACTGGTTAGGGTATCACCAAACGGAAAATTAACTGTCCTCTATGAGGCTCCAACTGTTCGCCAAGGGGGCTACCCATCAATCAGAATAAACAACAAAGAATCCCGAAGTCTACCCGGTATGAAGACTTTTCACTGTAATTTCATCAGGGGAATATACATGTCTTATATCTGTGGAATTAATAAACAAGAATAAATGATCCATACAATATAAACAAAATTTATCTCTGCAAAATATCACAATGTATTATATAATATCATGATCTATTATAAATCATGATATATTATAAAGCTCTCTATAGAGGAATTACCTTTACGAGCATTCTTAGAGCCTCCACCTTCAAGGTTTTTTTTGGTGCTCATAGACGTTAACTAGCCCTGAACGATCCACCATTTAAAACCCAAGTACAATTAACCACCTGAATGTGATTGAAACATGCAGTCACTGGTCGGAGTCCATGCACCTGATGGCCTGTAAGTACCTACAAAAAACATGCTAGGTCTGTTTCATGGTTCAAACCGTGGGGTTGCATAGTGTTGAGGCGGAATATAAAAAATGCCTCCCTCTGTAACAGAATTTTATCAATATCTCTCTCATGTGTGCCACTAACACTCACTTTTTCTAATACTACAAATATGAATTGCGAGTCGTCATGTTTTTTCTCGATGTAGTATGCTGTGAGGGGCGCTTGTAGGTTCCTGCTCCTAATCCTGGAGCGATGTTCCTACAGCCTAATCTTTAATTTTCGATTCGATTTTCCCCCATATTTAAGCCCACTGGGGCAGATCCATAAATAAACGCAATATGTGCTGTCACAATTGCTGAAGCCTGTCAAAATCTTATAAAAATCCACCTCTGGGAAATCTAGCACTTTCGTTTCCCATGCATTCTTACACACTACACAATTCCCACACCTGAAATGTCCCTTGATGATACTGCTATGATCCCATAGATAATAATAATTCTGCATGATTCATTAAGAGGTATATCCACTTATTTGCCATGTGCTGATTTATACCATATTTGTACTAGCTTATTTCTACTGTGCAGTACGACAGAAGCATTGCACTAGCCAAGTTATGTTGGTACAAATAGAAGGAAATCCCACAAGTGTCTGTCCTCTATCTCTGGCAGTAAGATACAATAACAGCAAATTGAACAATTAGTTGTTAATAATAATCAACCGGCTAAAATGAAACATTTTCATTAGAATATTGTAATAGGATTTGAAAGATTTAACATCTAGCCCACAATAAGTCATGCCTTGAGCCAGTTACCATCTTTCAGTCTAACAGTGTTGTTGTTGTTGTTGTTGTTGCTGCTGCTGCTGCTGCTGCTGCTGCTGCTGTTTTTGTTGTTGTGAGAGATCAAGCAAGGAGGAAAAGAACCTTTATTCCACTTACAGCATTATGGGGGCAGAGGGATGTTATATAAATTTCATTGACAACAAATTAATGGCTATGACTATTGGATCTAATTTTTACACCCCAGGTTTAACATAGCGAGTATTTCGGAATCCTCCCATGTCTTTTTCAGGGACTTTAAATCTGCCATGAAAGTTCTTTGCCATGTGTTTCAAGGGCATCCTCATTGTTGTTTGACATTAGGAGGGGTCCAACCTATTGCCATCTTAGGGATCCTGTTCTTCTCCATGCAGAAAATATGGCCTGCCATTTGGAGTCTTCCTTGTGCAACGATGTTATGTAATTTCTGGTTTAAGCCAACAATTATGGAACTGATGCTGCTATGAAAGTCTAGCCAGGTTATCCTGCTATGGCAAAAGAATAGACCATACAGCGTGCAACTGAACACCACTCATCAGGTGAAACAATTATAAAAATGAAAAATGAAGGCATCAGGAAAAGAGTAATATCAAATATAAGATGTGTTAACTCCATGAAGTCATATGTAGGCTTCAGTCTGCAAGAGCTGAGTAGAGCTAATCATGATAAGACCTTTTGGAGGTCACTCATTGATAGGGTTCAAGCCCAAACATGGGGCATCTGGGCCACACCTAAGACCATTGACTAATTATAGGGATCCAATCAGGTCTTTGCCTGTAGAGAGGTGAAAGTCTGGAAATTGGTACCTTGACACCATAGTTTTACACTGAATCTACAAGTAATTTGTAGAATGGCCATTACATCTGAATGTTTCACTTTTGTAATCCCTTTGAGTTTGTATTATTTGAAGAAAAAGAGATACCACAGAGAATCAGAAGTTCACCTTGTTCATAATCCAGAATCTTTTGTCCACATAAGGATCAAAAAGCTACTCTTATTGCTGAATAAATCCCATATTTTACATAACATAACATTTTGGTTCATAGTTTATTTCTTCCAGAACAATCTCATTCACTTTGCTTTAATTTCCAAGAGCAGGCTTTTTAGCAATTACAATGAAACTTTGGTAAATTCTAAGATGTGGGTAGGTGAAGGTGAAATGCTAAGACGTCTTCACAAATGTCCTCTTTGAAACCCTCATATTGCCTTTAAAAATTATCTTAAAAAATTAGCATATAATTTTGCATTGTGGTCAGTAGAAAAACAGGGTATCTTTTCAGGGACACCTAATCTTAATAAAGTGGTTATTTCAAATGTCTAGTTTTGTTTATGGAAACACATCATTTAATTTTTTTTTAAAAGTGGCTTGAGGTTTTGATCTTCTGTTTCAAAGGAAGGAGGGGAAAAAGAAAGTCAATGGAATTAGTAACACTTGCAGCATATCAACCCACTCAGTTAAAGAAATGCAATTTAGCAAAATGACTGTGGTTGGAAAAGCAAGCCAGAATAACAAACTACTTACTTCAGATCCACCCATGACTTGTAAGGGGTCCATGATAATTAACATAATAGTTGTGTTAGTTGGGATGTGAGGTCTTTGTGCTTGAGATGTTTCCCAATTAAAGAGCTCTGTTTGAAGTGGGAATTAATTTTAACATTTGCAATGTCAGAGTATTTACTTCCCGAGACCATTCTTATTTCAAGTGATGCCAGCATAACATTTTCAGCTCCGCTCTGTTATCACCATGTTTTTCCATGGCTTTTTTATTTACTCAAAGAGAGTGACAGAAGAATGTTACTAGACCATAGTTGGGGGGGGGGGGGGCAAAATAATATAGGCTGAAAAACATAGATTGGATGCAGCCAGCCAGCTGCTACTGTAGTTTTATTGGGAGACTTGCTTGTGGAAGGAATAGGGCTATATATGTGGTCTCAATTAGCTTTAAAACATGATGAGAATGAACATATAGCTCTTCAGATGTCATTGGATTGCATATACTGTTCACACTAGACAGGCTAACCTTTGGCAGAGGAGGATGGGTCTACTAGCATTCACCATGCCTTTTTACAGCAGATCTAAGTACGCTACTCCAACTGAGCTCATAACTTTACTACTCAATGGCCTAATTTTTTTGCATAGCTATACATATGGAAGGAAATTGCACCAAGTTAAGAAATCATTGTAGACATTGTCACTTTTTTAAAAACCATAGAAACTGAGTGGTTTTATACAAATGGATGCATTAGACTTCACAACAGTGGGTTCTGGAATCCTATTGCTGCTTTTATAAGGTTTACATAACCTGCCACAGCTAATTGAAGTGAATTGCTGAGGTGCAAGGGTGTATTTCGATTGTTCAGTTGGGTGCATGACCAGCACATGACTGAGATATGCCAGGCACCTATTCAATTAGCTGCAATTAGCTACAAAATTTTCACAGACCTGGCATGAGCACTAATAAGATTCTAGCCATTATTTTAAGAAACTGCCCTGAATTCTTTTCATTTTGTTAAAGAGAAGGTATAGCACAAATTTAAAGAGTTCAAAATAGTCTTTGCTAATTGTGAATAATGCTTATTTAACTTATACACAGAGCACATAATGCGCAATGTAGGCTTGGACGAATCACAAGTTGGGATTAAAATTGCTGGGAGAAACATCAACAATTTGAGATATGCAGATGATGCCACCCTAATGGCAGAAAGTGAGGAAGACCTAAAGAAGCTGCTGCTTAGGTTGAAAGAAGAGAGTGCAAAAGTTGGCTTGAGACTCAACATCAAGAAAACCAAGATAATGGCAACAGGCCCTATCAGCCCCTGGAAAATAGATGGGGAGTAAGTAGAAGCAGTGACAGACTTTCCTTTCCTATGATCAAAGATTACTGCAGATTGTGATTGCAGCCATGAAATAAAAAGGTAACTGATGCTTGGGAGACTAGCTATGAGAAACCTGGGGAACATAGTTAAAAGTAGAGACATCACCTTGGAAACAAAAATTTAGCATAGTCAAAGCAATGGTATTTCTGTTGGTAATGTATGGTTGTGAGAGCTGGACCATTAGGAAAGCTGAGCACAGAAGAATAGATGCCTTTGAAATGTGGTGTTGGAGGAGAGTTTTGAGAGTATCCTGGACAGCAAGAAGAACAAATAAGTCGATCCTAAAAGAAATCAACCCTGACTGCTCATTAGAAGGTCAAACAGTAAAGATGAAGCTAAAGTACTTTGGTCATCAAATGAGAAGAGAGGATTCACTTGAGAAAGCCTTGATGCTGGGAAAGGTGAAGGGCAAAAGAAGAAGGGGGCAGCCAAAAATGAGATGGGTAGATGGTATTGTAGATGCAATGGGCACAGAGCTGGGCGGGTTGAGGAGGTTGGTGGAGGACAGAGGTGCCTGGTGGGCAATGGTCTATGGGGTTGCATAGGGTCGGAATAGACTGCGCCACTGAACAACAAAAATTGTTCGACATACTCCTTCAATATTTCTCTTCATCAGAAAGTCATAAATCAAAATGTTTGAATAGAGTAAATTTGCTTTCTATCTGCTCCTGTCCTTCTCCTTCCTATTTAGGGATAGTGGTTTAATTTCAGAAGGCTTAAGATGAATTAGTGGGGGATTTTAGGTCTTGGAAGATAGCAAATTAAATAAAAGACAAGTTTCCATCTCTTCACCTTGCCACCTGAAAGGTAGACACCTATTGACTAGAAATGCCACAATTTAGTATATTTGGGATTATAGTATGCACAATAGTCATCAGCTTTTCCTTTTTCTGGTTTGGAAATTGGTCTTCTTTTCCTTCATCGGTATCATGATCAATTCAACACATACAGAACCTTCCCAATTGGCCATTTCACATGGATTAATTGGCTCTTCAAGCATGAGGTTTTATTTTAAGAACACAACTACCATATTCTCTCTGCCTGCAATTCCATTTATTATTTATTACTTTCCAAATGTGCAGAGGCACTTGTGATGGGAGCCTGATATGCCATGGTCCTCATGATTCTAGAAGCCTCTTTTTATTATTGGAATTTCCATTCGGTTGATTGGTGAAAGCCTGAGTTTTCTAATGCTTATGCATTCAAGTTAACTCAGACTGTAACTACACTGGCAAGTCAAGTTGAAGTGATTTGGGTGGTTCACAAGTTAATTAGCATTTTGCCCCAACAAGCTGGCTATTTTGCAGCATATTTTGTGCTTCTCTTTGAGTCAATATCTTCCTTTGATCTCACTGTCTGTCAATCTCTTGCTCTCCTTTTACCATTCATCGTAAAGCTAGTGGAGTATTAAAGTGTTGCAAGGTACTAAGGTTCAAAAATTCTTCATAATGTATAAACACAATGACACAAATATCACAGAACCATAGGTGTATACTATGGTTGGTGGGAATTTTTCCTAGGTCATATTGAATTTTACCTCTCTTTCTTTTGTCTTCTCAGAGGTGAGTTAGCACTAAACTTAATAGTTTGTTTAAAAAATACTTTGAGGAAACTATGGAGAAAATTTGTGAGAATTCTTTGACGAACTTAATGCCATTAAAAGCTGCAAATAACACAGCTAGTCTGAAAAAATAGATTTGACTTATTTCAGCTGTCTCAATGGAAAACATGACAGCAATATTGCAATGTACAATATTCAGAAATGCAAAGAGAAGAAAAAAACCGTTTGTGGTGGTGACGTTTTTAATAAAATCTTGATGTAAGTTTTAAAAGTTCCAGTAAAGTTATTCTTATTCAATAAACAAAAACTGTAGGTCTTATATTGCCTTAATAAAATGTTAAAGTTCCAATGAAGGTATTCAATTCAATAAAAATAACCATGGGTCTTATATTTGTCTTATTTTCATAATGAAGATATAGTAATTGATAAGGTTATGATGTTGTCCCAAAACCTTTCTAGTATCAGGTTTTTCATACTCATTCCTCGGGAGACAATCATAGTATTTCTATAAAATAATGTGAAAATAGATCAAAATTATGAATGTATACAGCAAATCCAAGTAGCTTAAAACATTGGGCAACTTA
Source organism: Bradypodion ventrale (assembly GCA_035047345.1). NCBI lineage: Eukaryota > Metazoa > Chordata > Lepidosauria > Squamata > Chamaeleonidae > Bradypodion > Bradypodion ventrale. The sequence continues at coordinate 285,804,466 of JAWDJE010000004.1, forward strand.
AAGGGGCTTCACCTTAAATACATTTATACAAAGTAGTTGAGGCAAAGGGATGGTTGACAGCCATTAACATTTTATTCTAAAGATGGTAGCAATTATTTGGCTGGCAGAGCCTGATTGCCTTTCAACTGATGTAGAATTTCAACTGATGTAGAATATGCACATGTGTTACTAAAATTACATGAAGCACACCCATTTCCACATGTATCTTCTTTGCATGGGGGTGAGAGGGTGAGATAACTATATAAAAGGATTGAAGCCTAGTATCAAATCATACATGCAAATTCATGCAGGGACTAAACCAACTGACAGTTTGTCTTAAGTAAAAGAGGGTAGATAAATGTTGGTGGGGGAGGGGGAGTCCTTTAAAAAAATTAACAGGAGTGTATATGGCTTTTGAAATGGAACAAAAAGAACTGTCAGTCTGTTTCCTCTGCCAAGCACTTCATGAGACCAAAAAAGAAAGAAAGAAATGTTATGCTCTCAGGACAAGCTCAACCTGCTATCATTTTAGTTAATGCAAAATTATTAGGCTACTTTTGGATGGTTGCTGGTGCTAGCCATCTCTAATTCAGAACATTGGAAGACAGTCTAGAATTTAATTAGGGTTAAACACTAAAATATCATGTTTTTTATGCAGGATTAGGGGCATAAGTTTAAAATTCAGATTGTGCAGGTGCACATCTTCATCTCTTCAGTTTTGCCAAACTGTTTTTGTTGCTAGCACTCAATAAAGGACACTTAATAAAACTATATAAATAAATGGAAACCTAGGATAGACTGGTTTTTCTAGGAGTTAGGCTTCATAACTGGGGTGAGGTAAGAAGAATGCTTTTGCTGTTCACATGGCAGCTGAAATTGAGAAGGGTCATATGTGGAAGCTCTGAGTCCCTGACATTCCCATCTTGAGACAAAAGATCTGAAGGGAGTTTTTCTATTGTTTGTTTGAACATGATTATCATAACTATGTAGTGAACTACAACTGTTCCATTGTTCCCCATTGTATTTATTACATTTAAAGGGGTTCTGTATCAGCTTTAGTTGAACTACAAATTAAATCTATCTGTTTCAGCTTCAGAGCAAGCCTAACCTATTTGTACAAGGTCCAGATCAAAGTAGAATTGGAAGCTTTTACTCTAAAGCAAATTAAGAAGGGTTGGGGTACTGTTCACTGACAGGTCTAACATGAAATCTGAGGCAAGAATCAGACCATTACTTTTCTGCTACAATGCTGTGGGGAAGGATTGGGTGGGGACTGAGTCACTAAAGTTATGCATTCAGTTACCTCATGCAAGAATTTTGTCATTCTTTAGTAGGTTTTGGGAGTGTTAGTAAAGGTAAAGGTTTTCCTTGGTTGAAAGCCAGTCGTATCTGATTGTAGGGTTCAGTGCTCATCTGTTTCAAAGCCGAAGAGCCAGCGCAGTTTGCTTCTGCAGAGGTTTCTGTGGTCATGTGACAGGCATGACTAGACACCGGAGCACATGGAATGCTGTTACCTTCCCACTGAAGTGGTCCCTATTTATCTACTTGCAATTTCTTGCTTTCAAACTGTTAGATTGGCAGGAGCTGAGACAAAGATGGGAGCTCATAACATCCTGCAGTACTCGGGAATCAAACTGCTGACCTTCTGCTTCCCAGTCAACGTCTTAGCCACTTAAGCCACTGCAGTCAACTAACTGCACTGCAGTGCTACTAACACTGAAGCGTTAGTAGCACCAAAATTGAAAGAACAATGAGAACATAGTTTTATTGAACTCAGTTTGAGTTATTTTCCTTCCTTTTGTTTTTTATGTGAATCCAAAAATCCTTTGCCTAATATTCTTTTTGACTGTCTATAACTGTTTATTTTGTGTGATTCTTTGTGTGTTATAGCAAAGCAAAAGCAATGCAATCTCACTTATATACTGCCCCATAGTGCTTAATGCACTCTTTGGGTGGTTTACAAGTTAATTAGCATTTTGCCCCCAACATACTGGGTACTCATTTTACCGACCTTGGAAGGATGGAAGGTTGAGTCAACCTTGATCCCTAGGTCAGGTTTGAACTCACAACTTTTTGGTTGCAGTACAACAGTTTAAGCACTGTGCCACCAGTGCTCCTATTATAGGTAGTGAAATTTATTCTGTTTCTCCTGTCCCTCTTCCCACTTAACATCCAGTGCTCACCTAGTCCTAAGTCTATCCTATAGAATCGTGGCATAGATACTTTAGGTAGGTAGCGATCATTTTCTGCTTTGGGACTAAAATGTGGCACTAGAGCTCTGAAGCAGAGAATTCTAAGTGGTCAAACAAACTACAAATCCCAGAATTCCATAGGATGGAACCATGACAAAGTGATCTCAGAGTTCTGTAGTCGTGCAGTGTGAATGCTTTCTTATCCATGTTGGGTACCTTATAGGAATGAATGGAGGAGGGTCCCATTGGAGTTGTCCAATGCAAATAAACAAGAGTATGCCTTGATAATTTGTTTTCTATGAGAGGTAGGATCACTGTAGTTCTGATTAAGGGGAAAAGGAAGATACTATGTTCATTGCAGGCGCACCCCCCAAAGAAAGACTCAGACACCGGTATATGGATAAAGGCATTGGGCCACTTTTATTGAATAATGCCCTAGTCCGAATTATAACTTTCAATTGGTACTCATCCAATTATAATTCTTAAGGCAAGCAGGCCGCAGTAACACTGGTAAGGTTCCTCCCAAAATTGCCAACGGCAATTGGCTACAATGTATCCATTTTGTATCAATTTGTTTGTTGACACAAACAAATTGTTGACCGTAGTCAACAAAACTATCTACTGACCCCACCCTCTGACGTGTATCCGTCAAATCACGGGGTGATGCATGCTGAAAAGCTCCTGCCATCACCCCTTGCCTGGTTCGTCGTTGACCGGTCAACGTTATTACACCTGTACCTGTCTAAGTGTTGGCCAGTCAATTGCAAACCTGCCGGATACCTATGGGTCATAAATCTTTACCTTACCAGTGCTACCCGCCACATGGGGAGGCTTCAATGAAGACTCACCGCCCCCCCCCCCCAAGACTGTCAGCTCGGTCAACAGGCCTGCTTGCAAATCTTCCAAAAAGATCTGCATACAGATCGTAATTTTGTAAACTAATGGTGGGGTGTCGGACAACCATCCCCAAACCCTTGTCTGCCACGAACCGGGCAACTGCCCTGTTCACCGAGCGACGAGCGCGGTCAAGGGCACGGAGGTCAATACCTCCCCTGTAAGCGTGACGTGGTATGATGTCCGACCATAGCAGCCTGGTGAACGGCCAAACATAGTGCAAATAAGCTAGGTCTCTGCAAATCGCGAATTTTAAAGAAAGGCCAGTGACCTGGCCGAGGTCATTGCCCCCGAGGTGCAGTACAAGGACATCAGGTGGTTCAGCATCCCTAATGGAGAAAAGGAATGGCAACAGTTCCCGCCATCTCATTCCACGCTTACCGTACCAACGTATGCATGCGGCCACACGCAGTCCCAGCTGGGGTCCCCACTCTGTCACTGCAGCATACTGCGCTGCCCAGTGCACGTAACTGTGGCCCACCAGCCATACTGCCACTGGTGTGCGGGGACACACAGGGTCTGTAAGAGAAAAAAAAGAGAACAGTGACTTAAATGGTACTCATGTCTGAAGAGGACGAACATATAATGCAAAACGCATAGATCCCCATCTTCCCATACGGCGTATATCAGCCTCAGAGTACCCAAATGCAGCTGCAGTTGAAGCAGCACCTATTCTAAATGAATGGGTGCCGTAACGAGCCCCAGGGAGGCCAACACTGGAAAGTGCCATACCGGTCACCTTCCAAAATTGAAATTTAGTAAGGGGAGACCCATCCTGGTGGCAGAAAAACGGGCCAGGGTGCGTGCCACGCACTGCCAAGAACTCCTGTAGGGCACCAACCGGACAGATGTCTGAAATGGAACATCGTAGCAGTCTAACTCCACTGCCTACGCCGTGCTGATCAACTTTTGAGGACCGTATCCTCAACTGAGCCCACTCATTAGAAACATAGACATCGTCGAGTTCCAGTGCCCTACGAGTCGCATCCGCCTTAGACAGTAGTACCAACTCACTGATGTGGAGCGCTCCAAAGAAGGCCACCGTGGTAGCCGCATGAAAAAGAGCTGCCTCATACCTGTCAAAACATAGGTTAGGCCAGCCTCGTGCAAGGTGTGTGAGCACCCCTGGGGAAATTGGGTGCCGAGTGTCCAGGCGGCGGCCACGTTCCCGTGTCCACCCCTCCAAAACATGCCGTATGCGAAAATCGTTCATGCTGTCAGCAAAACCCCCCACCTTGGCAATAAATGCCAATGCTGACAGCCTTGATGCTATAGTTCGGGGAGCGAGGCCCTGACTGTGTAAATAAACCATGAATTGTAAAACCTGTTCCACTGGAATGGGCCACACCTCTGGCAACTGAAGTTGCACACGAAAGCTATTAAATTGAACGAAAGCATGATGATACACCTTACGCGTGCGGGGCACCAAGGACATGCCAATCGCCCGGTTCACCTCTCCTTGCCAAATGTCCAAATCTCGGCCAGAAGTGGCGAGGGGAATTCCTCTGCGTCCGGAGCCAAGGTGCGGAACCGGGGGATCTGCAGGCGGGATAAAGCATCAGCAATATCATTATCAATGCCTGGTACATGTCTGGCCCTGAAAAGCATGTTGAGGCGTAGGCTACGTAACACGAATTGGCGAACTAAAGCCATCACCCTGGGTGATTTAGATGTCTGAGCATTGACAATGTGCACTACTGCAGCATTGTCACACCAAAAATGGACCACAGAGTCGGCCCACTCCTTGCCCCATAGCATCAAAGCTCCCAGGATTGGAAAAAACTCAAAGAATGTAAGATCGCGGAGGCGATCCATGCCCCACCATGCTGGAGGCCATTGGCCATAAGCCCACCTCCCCTGGAAGTAAATCCCATATCCCAGGGAGCCGGAGGCATCCGACTGGACTTGAAACCTAGGTGAAACTAAAAGGTCGGACCTCCAAAAGGATACCCCGTTGAAGTCCCGCAGGAATGAGAGCCAAACCAAAAGGTCAGCCCGCATGCCCCTGGTTAGTCGGACCCTATAATGGCGCCTTGTCAGGCCAGACATGGCATCGCATAGGCGCCGAGCAAATGCCCTGCCAGGCGTAACCATCTTGCAGGCAAAGTTAAGATGGCCATGTAGTACCTGAAGCTCACGAAGTGACACCTTATGTTTGGCCAGCAAGGCCAAAATCATCACGGAGATCCAGGTGACCTTGTCAATGGGTAACCGGGATGCCTGTGCGACCGTGTCAATTTCGATACCCAGAAATGTGAGGGTAGTGGATGGACCCTCGGTCTTTTCGGGCGCTAAAGGGACACCCAGTTCCTGCATTAGCGTCTGAAATGTGGTGAGGAGACGCGTGCACGTGTCCAAGCCCCGTTCACCCCCGAACAAAAAGTCATCGAGGTAATGGGCTACAGACCGAGACCCAGACCTACGAACAAAGGCCCACTGAAGGAAGGTGCTAAAACGTTCAAATGCTGAACAGGATATAGAGCAGCCAAAAGGCATGGCCTTATCTACATAGAACTTCCCTTGGAATCTAAAACCCAATAGCTCAAAGTCCTCAGGGTGCACTGGCAACAATCGGAATGCCGATTTGATGTCGCATTTCGCCAAGAGGGCACCAGGACCACAAGAGCGCACCATTCGCAGGGCTTGGTCAAAGGACGTATACCTGACCGAACAAAGGTCATCAGGGATAGCATCATTGACAGAATAACCCGCCGGGTACGATAAATGGTGGATTAAACGAAATTCCCCCGGGGCCTTTTTGGGTACCAATCCCAGAGGGGAGACCTTCAGGTTGGGGAAGGGTGGCACAGAAAAGGGGCCTGCCACCCTCTTGGCCCCGACCTCCTTAGCGATACTCAGGGCAGCCACCTCTTCTCTACCCTTCAGGGATAGTAAATTGGGTGCATCTTGGGGTCCCCGCACTCCTTTGAATGGGATTCGGAAGCCCCACTGGAAACCCTCAAGGAGGTACTTCGCATCCTCTTTCCGTGGATAAGTTGAGAGCCATCGCTCCAACATATACACATTAACTGGGGAGGGGGCCTTTTGCCTGGCTAGTTCCCTCAGCAGTAGCTCTGCCCGCTCCCTATCCACCTCTACCTCTGCCCCGTGACCCGCCGGCCCGCTGGCCCGCGGACACGCGGCGGCGGCGTGGGGGCCAGCGCAAGAGGGACACTCATGTTTGTATCGGCACTGCCGCTTATTGCACATACCGCTAGCCGAGAAGCTCCAACACAGCAAGCGGGCTGGAACCCCCTGCCCCGCCAGCTGGCGGGAAGCCTGCTTGGAGCAGCTCGCTGAACGGCATGGCCACAATGGTACCTATTCCCAGGCACCGGACCCGTGGGGGTCATGTACAATAGCCACAATTTCTGACAGGGCTCATCCCATCTCATCTCCGGGTGCAAGGGCACCCTCATTCTGAATTCCTCATCGTAAGCCAACCACGATGGGCCAGGAAAATCCACCATTGCCCTATAAATATTGTCCAAATATTGGACCATAGGAATGGCCAGGTCAGGCCGGGCCCTGAGGTACACCGCCATATAAATAAGATATGCGGGCAACCAGTTGGCCCAGGTGCGTGGTGGCTTACGACGGCGGGACAGCTCTTTGTCTTTGTCATCCTGTCCCTCTCTCTCCTCCTTAGTGGGCTCACGGTTCAATAGGGAGAATATATCCACGTACTCCCCCGCCAAATCTTTTCCCTCGTGACCTGGGACAAATGATCACCAAGGGGCAACGAATAAAAGCCGTCACCGGCACATTAGGTACCCGGGGCATACGCAGTGGAACCTGGACAGTCCCTGCGATGCCCGGCACTGGCCCGGGGGTGGAAACCCCCACCCCCAACGTTGCACCAGTATGGAACCAAGGGGCACTGGGATAGGGTGGCAACTGATGCCCACTCGCCTCGACATGACGAGGCCATGGCCACTGAACCCCACCATTGGAAGTGGACTGTGATGTGGGTGCATTAACTTGAACCTGATACTCACTAGGTGCACCCCCGTGAGCCGCCCCCACTGGGGGTTCTGGCCCACGGCGGGCGTCGGAGCTCGCGACCGGAATCGAGCTCTGGGGCCGCACCTGACCACTCTCCTGCTGTAGCTCTGGCCGAACAGGGAGCTGCGAGACACCGGCCGGGGTAGGCCAGAGCGTCTCCAGCAGCTCAACCCGGCTGGCCGCTTGCTGCAGTGTGGCGGCCATTGAGGTAGCCGGTGGACCCAAAGGGCCCCCCGCAGCAAATGAAGGGCCACCAGGCATGGGGTTGTGTGCCATCCCTAAGGATGCCTCAAGCACAGCTAAACGCGTTAGCAATGCATCAACTGCCACAGATCTCCCAGTATAAAGTGGGCCGGGTGGGCCGGACGGCCCACCACCAGCAACCCCAGTATGAGAGCCTGGGCCCGAATAGGGCCATGCCCAAAACTCCGGCCCATGAGGGACCGGAGGTGGAACGTGCTGTGCACCAACACCGGGCCCACCCCCGCTGCCCGGGCCCATGGCCGGTAGCTGCGGGCCGAGGGCCGAAGCCCCAGAAGGGCCAGACGAAGGCTGACCGGCCAAGGGCCAAGCAGCCTGCATCGCCCCACCGGTATCGGTGGGGGTAGAGCCCTGCTGCGTGGGCGCAGCCCTGGTCCTCCGACCCAAGGGCTGGCCCCCACGTTGTGCAGGGCCAAAAGTCCTCCCCATGGGCCGCGGCTTCGTCGCCGAGGCCCTCCGTTTGGGAGGCATATCTTAAGGAAGGAGCAGGATCCCTTTCCAGGGATCGAAGAGCGCAAAAAGGCACAGAGGAGCCAGCAAGCCAAAGGCTCTGTGCAAAACCTTCCTTCCCAGCCGGGAAGGACCAAGGGGGTAAGAACAAACAGCGACGGAGAAAACTTCTCCTCTCCATTGCTCTTTTAAAATGGCAGCTTGGCTGCCTCGTGGCCACCCCTTTTATAGAGGGGTGGCCACGCCCCCTAACTCACCCGGATGCCTGAGTCCGGGTGGGGGGGCCCCACAAAGAGCGAGGCGGCCATTTTGGCGCCGCGCTTTCAGTGTCATTCAGCAAATAACTGAAATGGTGAATGATAACATTCTCTCTTATCCTCCTCTTAATTTCTATTGTTGCAGCAGGACTGTAACTCCTTGAAGAAAATCCTTGGACTTTGAGGTGATTATAGTGGCACCTTGTGGTGGCTGCTCCACCAACTACTGGCTTCCCATTGCTTAGCTCACTTGCTAACTTTCATTGTTACAGAAGGCATACCTTATTTCATCTCTTCTCATTATACAGCACACAAGAAGGCTTGTAAGATTACTCTCTGAAGATGCAAGAATTGGTTAATTTTGCACCATTTCTCCTTGTCATTATAATCTTTGCCACAAGAATAGCTCCATTCTATGAAACATTCTGTTCTCAGCACAGCCATTGTCATGTGAATGAGCTATCATTGAAGCCTAATGCCTGAGATGCTTTATTCTCACACTCATGACATTTGTATTTCAGTAGCAAAGAAGGGGGGGAGGGAATAGGACTGAAAGAAATTTAATCTGAGCTCTTGATCATTTTTAAATTCTAATTTTATGGTCTATTCTTCCCCCTGATGCAGCAGTAGTTTCCTTAATTTACTTTTTTTTAAAAAGAAAAATCTTTATTTAACTGAGAAACGAATACATGAAACTAAGCCCTAGGATGTTTGCATCCTAATGATTTCCACATTACTGTTGCAATATCAGTGTAAATTGCTAGTGGGGAAAGACTAAAAACCATGGCATTCTAATTTTCACATAGGATGTGTGCTTTATTTGAGCTGTAACAGAAGCAGTGCTGTGAATAGTGTAGTGCAGGGGTTCTCAACCTATGGCCCAGGGGCTGGATGCAGCCCATGACACCATTTCACGTGGCCCACCACCACCTCCGCCACACCCGGAAGTGCCATGTGTGGCAAGCAGGACAAAATGGCCATCTGCCCCCCAAAGCTATCTGAGGGAACATGACTTGGCCCTCAGCTTGAAAAGGTTGAGAACCCCTGGTGTAGTGTATTATTATCCTGATGATACATACATGAATCTAATCCCAGGAACACAGTAGATCCCCACAGCATGTAGTGGAAAGGTTTCTTTAATATAGGAAATTTTTTGGATGTTTGTGTTTTGTTGTTCCTGCAAGGGGACAATGACAATAAAGATTTATCTTATATTTTCCCCTGTGCAATACAAAGAGCACACTTTTTGGCATCCAGTTGGACACAGTACCAGTCCCTGGCATTTTGTGGGAGGGAACATTCATGGGTCAATACCTGGTGAGCTACTCCCCAACAGTGTGCTCAATACTGAGCTGCACAAAACAACAGTGAAGTACTCAGCACAAGGCAGCTGCCTATGTACTTCAGCAAATACTTGTTGTTTCATATAGCATATAGGAAGTCATTTTCCTAATCCTCTCCTGTTCCAAAAGGAGCTATGGAGATGTTTGACTATGTTACACCAGTATAGCTTCAAAAGGAGGTGGTCTTACATTGCTTCACCTAAAGCCTGCTATTAAGTTGTATGCTTTTTGTATGCCATGATTTGTACAAAGAAAGGCTGAAATGGCTGTATGTATGTTTGTCTGGCTCAGGGATCTACATTAATACCTGTTCCTCCCTGCATCGAAGGATGAGGAACCACATTTTTTCTCTCTCCTCACCTGAGAAACAACAGGATTTTCAGTTAGGGTTTGGTAGCTGCTTTGCAGCATGATCTTTTCAGAATCCATAGGACTTCTGTTTGTGTTTTTTTGAAGGATAAGTGGTTCTATCTGTTTTTCCTCTTACAGGGAAAGGCCACTAGCTTTGCAAAGGGAATTTCTGTGTAAGTTTTGGAAGCACTGGTAAGGAGGGAGTTAAAAGAATTCTTTATCTTCTTCTTGCACTGGAGGTGAGAATTGTCATAGCTTGAAAATCCCCCCATTGAGGTAGCATTGTTGTGTCAACACAACCTTGACAAGAGCTGTGAAGGGGTTCTCAAACTTTTCAAGCCACGGACCAAACTACACCCCCTCAGACAGCTGAGCAGGCCAGACTGGTGGTTCCCCCACCATAAACGCTGCAATAAAACACATTCGTGGCTGTTACAACAGCTATGGGTGCATTTACGGCTGTCGTAAATGTGGAGAGAATGCCGCTTTTTGTTTGCACATTAGAGTTAGAAAAGCCACCTTCTCAAAGGAATTCAGGGGCCCCCAGCACCAATTTGTTGCACAAGCCTGGTTGTGAGGGGTGGTGCATATGACAGAAACTCTGGTCGTGTGACAGAAACCCTGTCCCTAGGTTCATTTCAAGAGTCAATTACTCCTCACCTGTCACTCCTCTCCATCTACTTTGCCCTCTGAAGAAAAACAGATGCTTTTCATGCAGATGCTTTTGCTGCGATTTCCCTCACCGTGGAGGGTGCAGCCTCCGTAGTCAAGTGTAGGAATTTCACCACCACCCACCACCCCTCAACTTATTAAAGAGGAGAGGTTTTGGGGAGATGAACCATAAGGCCTTCAGTAGCTCACAGATCCACAATGAAGCAGGAGAGTTTTGCTCCCCAGTACAAGGACAAGCTCAGCAGTGGCAGCAGCAGCAGCACAGTATCCCCGCTGGTGAATGAGAGTGAGCTGGGCTCAGATGAGGACTGAGCTCAGATGGGAGGTCGGCATAAATGTGACAGCCATAAATGTGCCTGCGGCTGTCATAAAAGTGATAAAGCAGTCATTGAGTGAGAAGTTGTGGTACACGGAATTGCGCCAGCCCATGTAGGTGCCATGGAAGAAGGGGAAGTGGCCCATGAGGTGCTCATTGATATCGTACAAAGTCATGCACCCCCTGGCCGAGTCCCAGATGGCCATGGTGATCAAGGCGATGTAAGGGATTCAGGTGATGTGTGTAAGGCTTGACTGAGGGGGGGCCTGCCAGCGTCCCCTACCCCCTGAGCCTCCAGGAGAAGGTGTGGGCTCCAAGCCCTGCTTGGGGGACTTCCTGCCCCCACTAGTCCCACTGGCCAGGCTGAGGGTGGTGCAGTCCCTGTCTGAGCCCAGCTCGCTCTCAGTTGCCAGTGGGGACATCACGCAGCTGCTGCCACCACCATTGAACTTGTCCTCCTACCAGGGAGCAAAAATCTCCAGCTTCATAGTGGATCCGTGAGCTGCTGAAGGCCTTGTGGTTCCTCTGCCAAAATTCTCTCTTTTGTAAGTTGGGAGGGTGTTATGTATGTACAATGTTGCTTTAAGAAATGTATGAATGTAACCTGACCACAATTACAATGTAGCCCAGCTGTTAAAGGAATGCGAGTTAGCTGCCCATAGAGGGCAGCTGCGAGCATTCAACTCACATGGTTCTCATTCCTCAAATCACCGGCAGTCGTGGGAACTCTCCCGCACGATCAAACAACTACAGAAGAGGGGCGTGACTTGGGACGACGTCACGCCGGTAGCAGCCAATGAGCTACCGTGCAGCAAGATTCAAATGCATTGTGCTACTGTATATAATGTGATGTATCTCCGCCATTACCACATGTTCATCCTGATCATCAATGAATAAACCTGTGTTAGTCCTTACTGCGACTCCTTCTTTGTCTTCCGTGCAAGACTCTAAATTGGCGACGAAGCTGGGATCGATGGCGAATCCCAAGGTCAAGCCGTACCAGTTTGATGTCAGCGAGCCCGAACAATGGGAGCTCTACGAGTGCCAGTTTCGGCATGCGATGGAAGCCGCGGGCGTCGACGACGACGCGAAAATGCGCTCCCACTTCCTGGCCCAGGTGGGGCCGGCCATGCTGCGTATCCTGATGACCCTGGTGGCCCCCCGGAAGGTGGACGAGGTGCCCATTGACCGCATCCTGGAGAGGTTGGGCGAGCATTTCCAGCCGCCCATCTCGATCTTCCCAGCCCGGGTCGCATTCCACAGGCGAGACCAGAAACCGGGCGAATCTGTGTCCACCTACGCGGCGGCCCTCAGGCTTGCAGTGGTGCACTGCCAGTGGAATGACCTGGACCAGGCCCTCCGAGACCGCATGTTGTGTGGCCTGAGGGACGAGGAGCTCCAGAGGAAGCTGATGACCTGCGACTACCGCCTCACGTTCAACGAGGTACTGCGGGAGGCCCAAGCAGCTGAGGCGGCCAGGAGCGGGGTCAGAGTGTTCAAGTCCCGAGGGGCCACGTCCGAAAGGGCCAAGTCACCAGTACAGGCGGCCTGGTGGACATCAGCGAAGACGGCCTGGCGGGCCCCCAAGCCGCCCGCCGGCACACCCACGTCATCCGAGGAGTCGTCCACGACGGCGGACCCCTGCTCCAGCGAGGACGACTACGTCCAGAGGATCAAGAAGCGAGGAGAGAAGCGGCAGACCCGCGAACAGCAGGACCGCCGCTGCAACGGTTGTGGGGCATCTCACGACTGCACAAGGTATCCGTTCCGAAAGGCCGAGTGTCACAACTGCGGCCGAAAAGGACATATCGCCCGAGTATGCAGGCGCGGGCGAGTCGAGGACAAGGGCAGTTCCAGCCATTCCCAGATGCACCAACGGAAGGCGGCCGGCACCAGGAAGGTCTCAGCCAGCTACAGCAAGGAAGGCGTGAACCGCGTGGGCCTGGAGCACCGGCGGTTTTTCGTAGAGGTACTGTTGCAGGGGTTCCCAGTGAGGATGGAGATAGACTCGGGGTCATCTTATTCCATCCTGTCCCAAAAAGAGTTTATGCGTATTCCCCCAGATAAGCGGCCCAAACTGCGGGCCATGAAGTCACACCTACGGGACGTGCAGGGAAATGGGATCCCAGTGTTGGGGGTGGGGAACTTCAAGGTGAAGTTCAAGAACTACTCCGAGAAACTGCCCCTAGTGGTCCTCAAGGGGGGGAGGTGCTGCCTCTTGGGAACGCAGTGGTTTGCTCCCCTGGGAATCGAACTGTCCGGCATTAACGCCATCGAGACTGACCCAATGCGGGACGTGTGCAACGCACACCTGGACGTTTTCAAGAAGGGGCTCAGGAAATACAATGGGACCCCGGTTTCCTTTGAGCTGGACCCAGAAATCCGGCCCATCCGCCTCAAACCAAGGAGAATGCCCTTCGCCCTCAAGGACAAGATCGAGGCGGAACTGGACAAATTGGTGGGGCAAGGGATTTTGGTTCCAGTTGACTCGGCGGAGTGGGAAACGCCGATTGTCACAGCCCTCAAGTCAAACGGGGAGGTCAGGATTTGTGCGGACTACAAATGTACGATAAATAAGGCCATTCGGCCAAATGCATACCCTGTGCCCGTGGTCAGCCATTTGCTGGCCACGTTACATGGGGGGAGGTGTTTTGCCAAGCTAGATCTGGCCCAGGCATATCAGCAGCTCTCTGTAACCCCGGCTGCTGCCGCCGCGCAAACGATCGTGACGCACAAGGGGGCGTTTAAGGTAACGCGCCTTCAGTTTGGCGTGAATTCGGCCCCCGGAATTTTTCAGTCCCTCGTGGAACGCCTTTTAAAGGGGCTTCCAGGCGTCCTCCCATACTTCGACGACGTGTTGATAACAGCGGGGAGCGAATTAGAGTTAGCAAAGAGGCTAGATGGGGTCCTCTCAGTGTTCGAGAGGGCAGGACTTCGATTGAGGAGGGACAAATGTGTATTCTTTGCAAAGGAGGTCAAGTTTCTAGGTTTTAAGGTAACCCCGGATGGGATCAAACCCTCTGAGTCCAAGGTTGCGGCTGTAAGAAACGCCCGTGAAACCGGAGCTGCAGTCATTTCTAGGGCTCCTAAATTTTTATCATTCCTTCCTGCCTCGGAAGGCATCGGTCGCGGAGCCACTGCACGCGTTACTTAAAAAGGACGCGGCTTGGCGGTGGGGGGACAGGCAGGAGAAAGCGTTCAAGGAGCTTAAGTCACTCCTATCCTCGGACGCTGTACTGACCCACTTCGATCCAAAAAAAGCCAGTGGTTTTAGTCTGTGATGCGTCCCCAGTGGGGGTGGGGGCGGTTCTGTGCCAGAGCGGGAGGGAAGCCCCGGTGGCTTACTACTCAAGGTCCCTCTCGAAGGCCGAGCACAATTACGCGCAAACAGATAGGGAGGCCCTGGCCATAATCGCGGGAACGAAGAAGTTCCACGACTTCCTATATGGCCGCGAGTACGGTAGTGACGGATCACAAGCCACTTCTGGGGATCTTCACTACCGGCAAACCCACCCCACAGATTCTATCCCCCAGGATGCTGCATTGGGCCATTTTCCTCAACGCCTACCAGTATGAGCTGGTCTATCGCCCAGGGAAGGAGATCTCCCATGCGGACGCACTGTCCCGGTCTCCCCTCCCTAGTTTAGGGGACCCCACATGCGAGGTAGAGCAGGACCACCAAGTCCTGCTGATCGAGTCTCTCGACTCACCCCCCATTGTCACGGCCGACCTCGCCAAGGCCACGGCGGCCGACAAGATGCTGGCCCAAGTTAGTTCCTGGGTTAGGAAAGGGTGGCCCACGACTCCCCCCGAGGAACATTTCAAGCCATTTTTCAGGCGTAGAGTGGAGCTTTCTCTGGAAAGGGGCTACTTACTCTGGGGCCAGCGGGTAGTTATCCCAGACAAGCTAAGGGCCAAGGTACTGAAGCTACTGCATACCAGTCACCCCGGGATCGTGCGCTCCAAGGCTCTGGCCAGGAGCTTCTTTTGGTGGCCCCAGATAGACGCGGATATAGAACGTTTAGTGGGCATGTGTGAGAGTTGCCAGAGCTCTCGGCCCGAGGAGTCCCGGTTGCCCCATAGGGAATGGGACACGGTCCGCGGGCCATGTCGACTTCGCTGGCCCCTTCCGCGGGTCCATGTTTCTGCTGGTAGTCGACTCCTACTCCAAGTGGTTGGAGGTAATCCCCATGAACAGCACTTCCTCTGCGGCAACCATTAAACAGTTGCGCAAGCTTTTTGCCTGTTTCGGCCTGCCAGACGTCCTCGTTAGTGATAACGCTAGTACCTTCACGTCTGCAGAGTTCAAGACTTTTATTGAGAGAAACACCATCAGGCACATTACCGCTGCCCCATTTCACCCCGCCACAAACGGTCAGGTAGAGCGCGAAGTGCGCACTACGAAAGACGCACTGCGGCGCAAGGGTCCCGGTGAGTTGAACCTCCACCTGTGTCAGTTCCTCATCTGTTATAGGACAACCCCCCTAGCCTCAGGATTTTCCCCAGCCAAACTCCTCATGAGGAGGCATCCGGTAACACTTTTTGACCGGATGGATCCGTCCAGGGTAGAGGATGAAGGGAGAAATATAAGCATGGGGGGGAGAGCTCCAAAAGTTTTTCGGTAGGGGACCCGGTTCACTGCAGGAACTACACGGCCTCGGGGCCAGCGTGGGTACCAGGGACGATTATTGAGCAAACGGGGCCGGTATCCTACAGGCTCAGGTCTACTCTGGAGAAGGCACGCCGACCAGCTCAGAAGGCGAGTCACCGGTGAGAGGGAATCAGCGTTAGGGTCCTCCCCCACCCGCGTTACCCAAGGGGGAGACACGGCGGCACCCATCGATACAAATGCATATCCTCGGTTCTCAGCCGCAGAGGAGGATACCATGGAGGAGAGGGATGAATGTGATTATGAGTTGCAGTACCAGGGGGGTGTCGTGGAGTGGTCCCCCACCCGTCCTAGCAAGAAGAGGGGTTTCAGTTCAGCCCCTGGTACTTCCAGTCCGCCCACCACAGTCTCTAGAACTCCCGGGCAGGTAACGGGGGGTGGCGAGGCCACGAGGGCCTCTTCGTCAGTCCCGAGATTCGTACTGGGGGGGACCCCAAGCTCCTCAAACGGTAGGCAAGGGTTCACTTCCCAACTGTTCATTCCATTCCCGTCCCCCAATGCGAGGTTACCGCAGAGTCCACGCCGAGTCACTAATGAATCCCCCCTTTCCCTTGCAGGACAGGACTCCGCGGAACCCGGAGCCTCCGGCTCCCCTGTGTTAAGTCAGTCGGCCGCACGCCCCAGGCGCACGTGCGGCAAGCCACAATGGTTGAGGGACTTCGTCCCATCCTAGGGGGGAGGGATGTTATGTATGTACAATGTTACTTTAAGAAATGTATGAATGTAACCTGACCACAATTACAATGTAGCCCAGCTGTTAAAGGAACGCGAGTTAGCTGCCCATAGAGGGCAGCTGCGAGCGTTCAACTCACATGGTTCTCATTCCTCAAATCACTGGCAGCCGCGGGAACTCTCCCGCACGATCAAACAACTACAGAAGAGGGGCGTGACTTGGGACGACGTCACGCCGGTAGCAGCCAATGAGCTACCATGCAGCAAGATTCAAATGCATTGTGCTACTGTATATAATGTGATGTATCTCCGCCATTACCACATGTTCATCCTGATCATCAATGAATAAACCTGTGTTAGTCCTTACTGCGACTCCTTCTTTGTCTTCCATGCAAGACTCTAAAGAGGGGGCAGGATTCCTGCTCTTGACTATGGAGACTGCACTCTCCATGGCAAGGGAAATCACAGCAAAAGCATCCACATGAAGAGGGAGCTGCTCCGTAAAGTGGTGTTTTTCTTCAGAGGGTGGAATAGATGGAGAGTCCTGAAACCAGGAGGAGTGACAGTTGCATTTATGATAGCCACAGGCGCATTTATGGCTGTCATAAATGCATCCACTTCCAGTGGCGGTGGCATGGACCACATGAAATGGTGCCATGGGCCAGCTCCAGCCCATGGACCATAAGTTGAGAACCCCTGCTTTAGTGAGTACTCTTCATGTCTGCAGTATGCTCTGATGGCAATGACTGGGGGAAAGGCATAGAGAGGAAAAAGAACAAACAGAGAAGCAGCTGTCCATGTGATACTATTCACCAGATGCTCATTTATAGTGGGCTTGGTGTGATGACCATAACATACACACACCTCTTAAATTATTTATTTGTACTACTATTTATAATATTTTTATACTGCCTAGTTTAGTGGCAGTCCATAAAGCTAGGCAGTCACATACAAAGAGTAATCCCCTTCTGCCATATCCAAATCCAAATACTGTTTAGGCAATCATCATGGCAATCAACCATGAACTGTCCTGAGAATATTATGCAGTGGCCTTTCATCTGCCTTCTGCATTTAATCCACTTGGGGACCATCACCCTTCCCTGTGGACTTTGGCACCCAAGGCCATTAGTCCTCAGGGTTGTCAGATTAGTTAACCGCCACCTGAACCCGGCGTTGAGTTGCTGGCAGTATGGTCTACTGTATTACCATAGCAGGATAACCTGCTAGACTGGAGAATAATCCCCATCAACCCCAAACCAAATCATTAAATCCTAACCACCTATTAACCTACAAACAATAAACAAGTCAACTTGCAAACGAATACACCGGAGGCAGCTAAAGGCATGTATAAAAACTCAAGTTAAACAGCTCTGTCTGAGGGAGGGTACTCTTGAAGGCCTCCTTGGAAAGCTCTGTTTTTACTAGCTTAATGTCCAACTTACCTTTCATGGTCTCAACTCATTCCATCGCTCCTGACAGTATTTGGAAAGGTTATACATTGCTCATCCCAGTATAGCAGATCTTTAGAGGAGATACAAACATTGCAACTTCTCACTCTCAGAAGCAAAAACAACAATACCTTCCCGCCCACCACCACCTTTTGCAGGATAATGTCTGCATCAGATTCTCCAACACTCCCCATGAAATAATGCAAGGAATCTTTTGGGCTATTTTTTTTAAGTTTCATGTTCATTTCTTTGGCAAGGGAATGTCGAGCAATGAAAAATTATTACAATTCCTGTGTTGAGTTGCATATGGACTCACTCAAAATGGACATTAAATTGTATAAATGTGGTATGTTTTAAAGCAGAATAATGGGCAAAAATAGAAAAGAAAGAAAGAAGGGAACTAGATTTTTATTTTTGTAGGAAGCTTGGAAGTGCTACTGATGCAGAGGAAAGTCTCCGCAGGGAGACTTAAATTGCTGAAAACAAGAAATTTTGAAAGTATTCATCTGATCCCAATTTTGTGGGAGTGGGGGCCAAGAAACAAACAGGACATACAAAACTGCCCAAATATCAGATTTATTATCAGAGGTCCTTCTTTAGGTTACTTACCTAAAGATGAAGAAGAATTTATCTGCCCTTTATTTCCAAAGTCATGTGATCTAGCAGTGATTTTAGTAAAAAAAAAAAACAATCTGCACTGGAACTAAATGTTTTTAGTATTCCATGGTAAAAGGTATTTTCCATCGGTTATCTGCAAACAGGCATGAACCTGCTTGCACTACATTTTGTTTTTTTGTTTGTGTGTGCCATCAAGTCAGGTCTGTTGGCACCGCTCCGCCACCATCCCACCTGGTGACCACGTGCTAGCACTCTAACCCGATTTACCCTTGATTAATTTCTGCTAGCCACCCTGGGTCTCATCAGTTAGGGGAATGGTGGTGCTTTCAAAATGTCCAGTGCATTGACCTTGCTTTGGTAGCTTCTGCCCTGGCCTGTAGTAGATTATTGGGTGAGAGAAGTGGCTCCCCTGCTTCTCTGTTAGCTGGGTAAAGGGTGGCTCTATACATGAAGTCAGTTTCCTTTGACTCCTATAAGTAAGTGCCTCTTCCCTATCACCTTGCGGCACTGGGAAGAATAGAAGGAATTACTTGCGACACTCATAAGAGAGGATAAAAAGATAGAGGGAATAGAAGGAATTACAATTAGTTTATATGCAGATGATACGATGGTCACAATGAAAAATCCTGTGAAAACAATGGAATGAATTTATGTACATTTGAGGGATTTTGAAGACATGTTGGGATTAAAAGTGAATTGGGATAAATCAGAGGCTATTTTTTGTAATGTAAGTGAAGAAGATCAAAAAAAAGGTCAAGGAAAGATACAATATAAAAATTAAAAACAGTGTGAAATATTTAGGAATAAATATTACAAGTAAAATTGAGGATCTTAAGAAATTTAATTATGATAAACAAATAATAGAAATTAAAGGGAAAATAAAACAATATAATAAGTTGAATTTGTCTTGGTTTGGTAGAGTTCCCCTATGTAAGATGAAGTTACTACCAAAGATAAACTTTTTGTTCGAAGTTCTTCCAATTCAATTAAAAGAAAAAGATATAAAGAGTTTTCAAATTATACTAAATACTTTTTGTAATGGAGGGAAAAGACCAAGAATCACAAAAAGTCTATGGTATATAGCACAAAAAGAAGGTGGTCTGGGTCTTCCAAATATTAGACATTATTATAGGGCTTTTCAATTAAAGAATATTGTCAATATTATATCAAAATCTGAAGTTATTTGGGATGAGATAGAAATGAAAGAACTACAGAAAAATGGTAATGCGATTTTTTTGGATAAAGAGACAAGGATAAGAACAAATAACCAAATGACAAAAGCAATGTTGGATGTTTGGAAAAATATAAAGATGAAATTAGCACCTAAGGTTTCTCCAATAATGCATATAGAAGATATAAAAACGTTTCCCGTAAAAATTGATGAAAGAATAAAAAATATAATGCTGAGAAATGATGTGTTTCTGTTGAAAGATTGGATAAAAATGTCGGATGATTTGGTACTGAGAGCTGAAGTGTTTAAACAAATGAAATTGAATTGGTTACAGGTGATTTTAGTGAACAAATGGGAGAAGAGATATAAAGATGATCTTAGTTTGCAGAGGGATAGGACAGAATTTGAAGAGTTGATTTGTAAAATAAGAAAAGGAGAAATGGGGATAAAAGGGGTAGTAAGTAAAATATATAAAATCCTAAATAAGGATGAAAATTCACAAAATGCTTTAAGAAAATTATGGGAGGAGGATTTGAATATAAAAATTTCTGAACTTCAATGGAAACACAAATGGTAGAGAAGAATTATGAGAAATCTTTCAATTAGATTAAAAGAACATAACTATAAAATATTATGGAGGTGGTACTTGACACCAGTTAAATTATTTCGAATGGATAATAGTAAAACTAAAAATTGTTGGAGATGTAAAAGCAATTTGGGCACATATGAACACATGTGGTGGAATTGTAAAGTGATAAGTGCTTTTTGGAAATTAATTGAGAAAGAAATATCAGATATTCTTAAAGTAGATTTTAAGCTGGATTCAAGTATCGCCTTACTGACAGAATTTGATAGTATAAATATGAATAAAAATAATAAAGAACTGTTATCTATAATGTTAACCGCCTCAAGATTATGTATAGCAAGAAGGTGGGAAAGCGATTCAATATTAAAAATAGATGAATGGTATAAGGAAATGTGGCAAATTGCTTTGAATGATAAGTTAACATGTGAATTGAATGTGAAGAAAGGCATTTTGAAAGAAAATAAGTTTTGGGAAATTTGGAGACCATTTGTGGAATATGTTTTAATAAGTGATAAAGGTGACAAACCAGTACCCCAGCATGTGAGTTTTTGGAAGGATTAAACTAGAATATTGATCCTCATGGCATGTATATAGCACTGGGTGTTATTACTTTGTAATATAAAAGGTTGAATCTTATAAACTTTTGACATATTAAATACATAATAAAAAATATAAAGAAAAAATATAGAAATAAGGTTTGGAATACATATTTTGTAAGATGAATGATAAATATAAGGTTCAACAGTTGGCATTGTTCACAATGCTATTATAATAGAGTTTAAGTAATACAATGTATTAAATTGTTTTCTTTGTTTATCTATTTTTATATTTTTTCTGCTTTTCCGTACATATATTTTGTATGTTTGTATAATTTTTGTTATTTTAAAATTAATAAAAAATATTTTAAAAAAATAATAGAAGGTGAATGAGTATGTCCTTCTGAGATACTTGGGAGCCAAGTTGTGGCCCTGTGCCTTCTTTGAAGTTTCCCCCTTCACTTTGTCCCCTTTCTCTTAAAGGGTGAAGGCTGGCCCGCTACCCTTCTTCTCAGGACTTCTGGTTTCCAAGTCTTTGGAGATTAAAGGAATAGTCTCTTTGTTTAGAGCTTGTTAAATTTCTTATCTCACCTTCCACTCTCAATTTCCTATTTGCTTTGAAGAAACACACTGTTCCATCAGCATAGGATCTTTTTATTAGCAAAAGAGCTATTTTCTATAAAATAGGCATTTGAACAACATTTAAAAACTTCCTTCTTAAAATCCTGTCTCCCTCCTCTGAGCATTCAATGAGTGCAAGAAAGAAACATAATAAATTCAGCTTTCATAGCTACCTGTTTTCTCTGGCTAATTGGCTTCTTGGATTGGGCAGGACACCCCCATGAAGTTTCATTTGGCATCAAGTCAAATAAGGCATCTTGATGAGGCTTTCCCCCTTATCGGAGCTGTGAGTTTCTTCTCAGCTTTCTCTCCCCACCCCCCATCCCCACCCAGCTATGGGCTGTCAGCTGCTTCTGTATTTTATAAGATTCTCTACTAGACTATGTGCATCATTATCTTATAGTTAGTGATTTAGATTATTGGCATTTGTGTGCCGGACAGGGCCAAATATGGTACATCTCAATGTATGGTTGTCCTAGGGCAAGTGTACGTTGAAGTCCACCTCCCATCTAGTGGATGAGGTCACATATACATTGCTTCTCTCTTCCCCCCTCCTAACTTTTTTTAAAGATAATGGTCAGAAGTGGTTTACCATTCTCTTCTTCTGCATGTGCCCTAGGATTGTGCAGCTTGCTCATAGCTACACAGGCTGGCTCTTCTACTTAGAGCTATGGTTCCCAAGGTGGGGTATATGCCCCACAGGGGGGGGTAATTTGATTTAAAGGGGGCAAATTTAGAATGTGTTATTAATGTTAATGGCCTTTTAGGCATCCTCCACATGAATAGAAGCTCACCTTTGAATAATAAGAATTATATGTCACAGGGGAGGGGGTCAGTATTTTACAGATGTTTAGCTGGAGCAAGGCCAAAAAAAGGTTGGGAACCACTGACATAGAGTGGGGAATTTTACTCCCAGCCCCTATCTAAACCAGTGAGCTATCCAACCAGCTACACATCAGCAACATCCCATTCCCTAAAACTTCAGTCCAAAATCTGAGGTTAGTAGGTAATTTTATGTGTTGTCATGATGAAGGTGCAGGTAAAGCTTGTGAAAGGTTAGAATTTCTTATGAAGGCATATCATGTCTCCAAATGTCATGTGTATATAGGGGAGAAAACAAAAATATTGCAACCTTTTTTAATTTTCCAAAGCAATCAATGGGAGAGAGATTTGGCTTTCCAAATGCCCATGCATATTCAAATCCAAATAAAAGGATCAGATCCAAATAGAACCAGGTACAGATACCAAATTTGGTAGCTAACTGAATCCTGGGACACTTGTAGAATGCTAATCACAGATCAATTTCTAATTTATTGACTGTTATACTACAATCCTATTAATAACTGCCTAGGAGGAAATTGTATTGAGATCCTAAATGCCTCAGGAGCCATATATCACCTCATTGACTCATTTGCAGTTTGAGATCACTCATAAACATTCAATATATGGTGCCTAAGAGTGCTGTAGCCCGTAGAACTAACCCATTGTTGTGTTCTATGACTGTACCTTTTACAATGTATCCATTCACGTGTATCCAATGTAACCATGCTTGTGTAACATTATAACCAGCAGCTGCTTAACTGTAGCCCTTGCAATAGGACGCGAGCTAATGACCACCTGGTGGCAATAGCGAGCGTTCAAGCTCTCCTGGCCCAGACTCACCAGCAAACAACAGCGTGGGAGGATTCCCGCCATCACATACACCTGGACAAGAAGGGCGTGACCGTTCGTGACGTCACGCGGACAGTAACCAATAGACTGTCGAGGAGCCACATTCAAATGTATAGCCACTGTATATATTGAGCTACCCATCCGCCATTACCTCATGTTCCCCCTGGATCATCATGCAATAAACCTGTGTTAAGCCAACCTTTCGGCTGTTCATTGTCTTTGGTCCCATATACTAAATTGGCGACGAGGATGGGATATGGCTGCCCACGGGACCAAGACATGCGCCGGTTTCGAAATCTGGAGACCGGCAGACTGGGACATCTTCGAGATGGACTTCCAGGGAGCCCTGGTGGAATCCGAAGTCACGGATGAGGCAAAGAAACGGGCCATCTTCACCCGGATGCTGGGGCCAGACACCAAGAGGGTCTTGGTGGACCTGATCGTGCCGAGGAGGGCGAGTGAGTTCAAGGTGAAAGAGCTCATGCACATGCTGCGTGAGTACTTCCGGCCCTCGACGGCGATGTTCCCCGCTCGGAGAGCGTTTTGGAGGCGAGTCCAAGCGCCCGGGGAGACGGTCGCCGACTTCACAGCGGCTCTGCGACTGGCGGCCGGCCCATGCAAATGGGAGAACGTAGAGATCACGCTAAGAGACTGCATGCTGTGCGGCCTGAGCGATGCCGAAACTCAGCGCACATTGATGAACCGCGAGCCACCCCCCACATTGCAGGAGGTTCTGAAGGAGGCACAAGCCGCGGAAGCTACGAAGGCCGGGGTCCAGGAGCTCCAGGACTGGAGGCTAAAGACGGGCAAGGCAGAGACTTCGGTGCACGTTTCGGTGCACGCGGCCCAGCGAGTTTCGAAGTCGTCCGCGGAGAGCAGCGACGACGAGGACGTCCGGAAGGTCCGGAAAGAGGGCCGGCGTTGCGACGGCTGCGGAGCGAACCACGACCGCGCCAAATGCCCCTTCAGAAAGGCCGAGTGTCACAACTGCGGCCGCCGCGGGCACATCGCCAAGGTCTGCAGGAAAAGGCGCGAGGCCCGGAAGAGCTCGAGAGACCGCACGACGAGACCCAAGGACGGCACCCAGGCCACGAGGAAGCGAGACGGCGTGGGCCGCATCGCCGATGACAGTGAGGACGACGCACCGGTGTTCAGCGTGTCCGCGGGACACCCCCGTTATTTTGTTGAGGTACTAGTACAAGGGGCCCCCATTAGGATGGAAATTGACTCGGGTTCCTCATATTCCATCATTCCCCAGAAGGAGTTTCTGAAAATTGCCCCCCACGTGCGGCCCAAACTCAAAGCTTTGAGGTCCACGCTACGGGACGTGCAAGGGAACTGCATTCCGGTGTTGGGGGTTGGGAATTTTCGGGTCCAATTTAAGAAACACACCGCGACTCTCCCCCTAGTTGTTCTTAAAGGGGGGAATTGCAGCCTCCTCGGGACTCATTGGTTCCAGCCCCTGGGTTTGTTCATTGGGGGGGTGCACGCCGTTGCCGTTGGGACTGACCCGATACAGGAGGTGTGCGACGCGCATCCCGAAGTCTTCAAAAAGGGACTGGGGAAATATAGGGGACCCCCAGTAGCATTCGACCTAGACCCTGAGGTCCGCCCAATAAGACTCAAACCGCGCCGGGTGCCATTCGCGCTCAAGGACAAATTAGAGGCGGAACTGGACAAATTGGTGGGCCAGGGGATTCTTGTTCCTGTTGATTCTGCGGAGTGGGAAACTCCAATTGTAACAGCACTAAAGGCCAACGGGGAGGTGCGCATATGCGCTGATTACAAGTGCACCATCAACAAGGCCATTCGACCTAATGCTTATCCGGTGCCGGTAGTCAGCCATTTGCTGGCCAGGTTACATGGGGGAAAGTGTTTCGCTAAGCTCGACTTAGCACAAGCTTACCAGCAGCTCTCGGTGACCCCAGCTGCCGCTGCTGCACAAACTATAGTCACCCATAAGGGGGCGTTCCAGGTGACGCGCCTTCAATTCGGCGTAAACTCGGCGCCTGGAATTTTCCAGTCACTCGTGGAACGCCTCCTGAAGGGGCTCGAGGGGGTGTTGCCTTATTTTGATGACGTATTGATAACGGGGGGGGGGGGAGTCAGGCCGAATTGGCAAAGAGGTTGGGCAAGGTCCTGGCGATATTCGAAAAGGCGGGGTTGAGACTGCGAAAAGACAAATGCGTCTTCTTCGCGACCGAGGTCGAATTCCTAGGGTTCCGTGTCACTCCTGAGGGAATAAGGCCGTCCAAGTCTAAGGTAGCCGCCATTAAGCAAGCCCCTCGCCCCACCTCCAAGCCCGAGTTGCAGTCATTCCTAGGGCTGCTGAACTTTTATCACTCCTTCCTTCCCCGGAAAGCAGCCGTGGCCGAGCCGTTGCACAGGCTGCTTAAAAAGGACGAGGCTTGGAAGTGGGGCGACCAGCAAGAGAGGGCATTTAGTGAGCTAAAGCAGCTTCTGGCGTCGGACGCCATCCTCACCCATTTCAACCCCAAGAGGCCAGTGGTCCTCATCTGTGATGCATCCCCGGTGGGGGTGGGGGCGGTGCTGTGCCACGTGCTGGAAAACGGGAGGGAGGCCCCGATAGCGTTTTACTCCAGGTCCCTGTCCCAAGCGGAGAGAAACTACACCCAGACAGACAGGGAAGCATTAGCGATAATTGCGGGAACAAAAAAGTTCCACGACTTCCTGTATGGCCGCCCCTTCACAATAGTAACCGATCACAAGCCCCTGCTAGGCATCTTTACCGCAGATAAGCCCACGCCACAGATCCTGTCCCCTAGGATGCTTAGGTGGGCCATTTTTCTCAA
This sequence comes from Bradypodion ventrale, assembly GCA_035047345.1. Taxonomy (NCBI): domain Eukaryota; kingdom Metazoa; phylum Chordata; class Lepidosauria; order Squamata; family Chamaeleonidae; genus Bradypodion; species Bradypodion ventrale. Next base: position 285,829,991 of record JAWDJE010000004.1, read on the forward strand.
CGCGTATCAGCACGCGTTAGTGTACAGGCCCGGGAGGGAGATCAGCCATGCGGACGCTCTATCGAGGTCCCCCCTTCCCCAACAGAACGGCCACGTGGGCGGGGAGGAGCCAGACCATCAGGTGCTGATGATAGAAATCCTCGACTCGCCCCCAATACTGCCCGCCGACATCGCCAAGGCGACCGGCAAGGACAACATTTTAGCAAGGGTTAGTTCCTGGGTGCAGAAAGGGTGGCCAGCGTCCTCCCCGGCAGCGGAGTTCGACCCATTTTTCCGAAAGAAGTTAGAGTTGTCCCTTGAGAGGGGGTGCCTTCTGTGGGGCCAGAGAGTAGTGATCCCGGCGTCCTTACGGCCGAGGGTACTCAAACTCCTGCACGTCAGTCACCCTGGGATTGTGCGCTCCAAAGCCCTGGCACGGAGCTATTTCTGGTGGCCCCAGTTAGACGCCGACATCGAGCACATGGTCGGTACTTGTGAGCCCTGCCAAAGTTCCAGGCCAGAAGAAGCCCGCCTGCCTCACAGGGAGTGGGACGCGGCGAGGGGGCCGTGGTCCAGAGTTCATGTAGACTTTGCTGGCCCGTTCCGTGGGACGCTGTTTCTCCTTGTGGTGGATGCCTTCTCCAAGTGGTTGGAGGTCATTCCGGTTACAAGCACGTCCACGGCCACAACCATAAAGCATTTGCGGAGGGTCTTTTCAACGTTCGGTTTACCCGACACCCTCATGAGCGACAACGCAAGTTGTTTCACGTCCTCCGAGTTCAGGGCATTCACAGAAATCAACGCCATTCGGCACATCACCTCCGCTCCTTTTCACCCTGCCACAAACGGCCAAGTAGAGCGTCTTGTGCGCACCACCAAGGACGCGCTGCGGCGCATGGGGCCCGGGGACCTAAACCATCAAGTGTGCCAGTTTCTGCTAGGCTACCGAGTGACTCCCCTAGCGTCAGGATACTCCCCCGCAGAGCTGCTGATGCGCAGGAAACTGACCACCATACTAACTAGGCTAGACCCCATGAGGGTAGAGGAAAAGGGGGGGAACATTGGGATAGAGGACAAAAGGAGTTTCGACGTGGGTGCCCCCGTGTATTGCAGGAATTATGCCAGCGCGGGTCCGGCCTGGGTACCGGGCGTCATCCTAGAGCGGACCGGCCCCGTCTCGTACCGCGTCGAGACCGGCACAGGTCTACTCTGGAGGCGGCACGCAGACCAGCTCCGGCGCAGGATCCCCGGCGAACAGGGCACAGACTGCGGGACACAAGACTCAGCGTTAGGGTTCTCCCCCACCCGTTCAGCCCAAGGGGGAGGAAAGGGGGGCCATGGATCCCCACCAAGGGGGGAGGAAAGGGAATCTGTCCTCGTAGATATCTTGCGGGATCGGTCAGCAGAGAGAAGGGAAGCCGATCTCATAGATATCCCGCGGGATCTCCCCACTAATACGGATACCCCAACAGAGTTAGATTTTGATTTTCAGGACCGGGGAAGTTTTGCGGAGTGGTCCCCCACCCGTCCAAGCGAGAAGAGGTTTTTTTCGTTAGCCCCGAGTGTCTCTGGTCTGCCCACAATGGAGTTTTTCCCTTCCCCCAAAACCGCCAAACCACGGCAAGCCTCTAACAAGTCTCCCTCTCCCGTTTCAGGACAAGGGACCAGGGAACGAGGAAGCAGTAGCGCCCCTGGGGCGGGTCAGCCCACATCGCGGCCCAAACGCGCTTGCAATAAGCCATCTTGGCTGAGGGACTTCGTCCCATCCTAGGGGGGAGGGATGTTGTGTTCTATGACTGTACCTTTTACAATGTATCCATTCACGTGTATCCAATGTAACCATGCTTGTGTAACATTATAACCAGCAGCTGCTTAACTGTAGCCCTTGCAATAGGACGCGAGCTAATGACCACCTGGTGGCAATAGCGAGCGTTCAAGCTCTCCTGGCCCAGACTCACCAGCAAACAACAGCGCGGGAGGATTCCCGCCATCACCTACACCTGGACAAGAAGGGCGTGACCGTTCGTGACGTCACGCGGACAGTAACCAATAGACTGTCGAGGAGCCACATTCAAATGTATAGCCACTGTATATATTGAGCTACCCATCCGCCATTACCTCATGTTCCCCCTGGATCATCATGCAATAAACCTGTGTTAAGCCAACCTTTCGGCTGTTCATTGTCTTTGGTCCCATATACTAAACCCATGTAGCAAGGTTCTCTTGGTGGTAGTTGAGTGGTTAGAAACCTCCCTTCTCCCAAAGCTATGGTTGTCTCACCCACTTCAGTTTTTCAGATTCCCCATTAATATATATATTTGTATTGTATAGGCTTTCAAGTAAGTGTTCTGTTTGTCTCTAAACACTGCTAGTCTTGTGTAGCTTTTGTAGCATTTTCAACAGACATTTAAATCTTTGATTTTAGCTATCTGAAGGGCAGCATTACTCCTTATGCGACTCTCAAGATTTTAAGATCTTCAGGAGAAACCCTCCTCTCAATCCCATCATCCTCACATGCATATCTAATGACTGCTTCGAGACTGGGCGATTCCTCTACCTTATTTTCTCTCTCTCTGGCATGTAAATTCTTTCTTCTCCAAAAAATAAATAAATTAGGAATTGTAGAGGCAGGAATTGTAAACATTTAATAATGTTTGAAATAGGTTTGTTTGTTTTCTTTTCCTTTTTATAATTGTTTCAAGTGGTTAAGATGCTGAGCTTGATAACTGGCAGGTTGGCAGGTCGGCAGGTTGAGACCTGAGTACTGCAAGACGGAATGAGCTCCCGTCTTTGTCCCAGCTCCTGCCAACCTAGCAATTCGAAAGCAAGAAATTGCAAGTAGATAAATAGGGACCACTTCGGTGAGAAGGTAAACAGCATTCTGTGTGCTCTGGTGTCTTGGCATTCATGCCACATGTCCATGGAAACGTATGCAAATGCAGACAGCACTTGCATTTTTTGTTGTAAACAGAAATGAGCACTGAACCCTAGAGCCAGATATGACTGGCTTTCGAGCAAGGGCGACCTTTATCTAATCCCTTACAAATTGTTTCATGTTTAGTTTCTACATGCAATTGTGTAGAAACTAATGTACGTATCTAGCTTTTCCTTGTCCTCTGTTTTGCAAGTCTCAATTGGTCCCAGAACTAGAAGAAAGAGGAATGGAATAAAATACATACTAAAGAAACTGTCATTTTAGGTGCATGAATTTGTGATGGTTAGATCTATGATTTCAGATATATCATGATTTTTCACATGCTCTCACAACTTCCTGAAGTACTTTGTCTCCTTGCATCACTACAGCCTATTGTCACAAAAAGGGAGGCAAATAAATGAAATAAACACATATTTACATATATATCTCATTGTATTTATTATAGGGTTGTGTGATGAAGAGTAAGTTCATTTTACAGGAAAAAAATCATCACCAGTTCTTCATTCTTGTTGATAGCAGATGACATTTCATAAACATCTTTGAATCAAGATAGCACGGGCTTTGAAATGGCTTCTATGTGTCACATCACAGTTCTGACAGTCCAGCTATATTTTGTCATCTTTCCCACCTGCTCTCAGCTACTTTTCAAATGCAGCTCAAGCTTACTTTGCTGTTTTATGAGCTCTACAGTTTCATTTTTTAACAGGTAATTTCACTGATGAGGGCAGTGCATTCATGGATACATTACAAAACGGCCCTTATTAAAGCATAGCAAACAAACATTTCTATCTAAGACATTTTATTTGCAGTTATTCTTTGTTTCTGACTATAGATTCAAAATAATTTTGGGTTTTTAAAAATATGATCTTTTTAATAATATAACCATAAAGTGATATCCGAATTGTCAAAGTGATAGCTGATAACTGACAAGGATCCACTGTGCCATCACTTTGGGAGATTTTAATTGCATTCAAACTGCTTACCGCAAGTCAAAAAGGCCATCTTCTACAATCCAAATGTGTTCTAAAAAGGAACCTATATATACGAGCAATTAGCATGGATCCTGTGAATATGTATATATAGCCCTACAAACCAGATAATATAACATTGTAATCCAAATGACCACCATATCCCATCCCTCTCTCTTTTTTCTTTCTCTCTTCCTCTTTAAATAAATGTTTGCAGAATCCAGTTCTGATATCCTGAATGGCAAGTCCTCATTATTTTTCATTTCTAGAGGTTACAGAGTTTTAATGTCAAAATGAAATCTTTGAGATAGTTTCATTTGCCTAGCATAACCTCTTTGATCAAATGAGCACCCTTTTTTTGCTTTTCAAAATACTACAGTCTCAGGATCCATGCATTCTCTTAATCATTGCTCAATTTCTTTTATCTGTGCTCCTTTTTTCCCCTGTACTCGTAACAAGACTGCAGCTCAGACCTACAAGATCTGAACTCTAGACCATATTTTTAATGTCACAGTTCTATAGATAATGCAGTTTTTTATTTTAGTTCACAGCTAACCTACTTAAAGATATCTAGATATGTATTTTAAAATTCTTAGATGAAATGTTCAAGTAGTTGATTTCCACTTGTGACAACAAAGACATTTAAAAGAGAGACAGAGAGAGAAGTATAAATCCATAGGGAGCATGACTAATAAGTACAGGCCTTTACTTTTTCTCCCTATATCACAGAGTTTCATTTTAGATTTTCCTTATTTTCCTGTATTCACTTTTGCCTTTGGTTTTTCTTTTGTGGCTTGCTTTCAAAATGCTACCACTAAAAATAATAGCCCAATTATACTAGATAGATCACCAGTGTGTATTAATTATATTTCAAACAGTGTTCACATGATGTAACCAGTAAGGTAAGGGCAAAGAAATGAGACTTTTTCTGTTACAAACACCACTGGTGTAACTGGTGCTGCTATTACTATTGGTACAAAAGGATCTTCAGAATATGTTTACATGGAGTATTATTTGTTGTGTTCTAAACAGACACAGAAATCCAACTGCCTGAAGCATGTCAAGAGAACATACACATTTATAGATCAAAGAAAGAACTCTTTGCGTCACTACAACTTACTTTGTGTCAACCGACACAAAAGAGAACAGGCATTCTGTACCCTTTTTAGTCATACACAAGAGGAAATGTTTATGTGCCAATCTTTCTTCAGCAATGCGGGTATGTGGTAACTATCTGTTTCCAACTGGCAAAACCCTTCTTTGACGCAGTGATTCATTGCATCTGATCAATCTAACATTGGTGGCATGCTTAGGACAGTCATCCATTTGAAAGGCTGTAGGACAGGGGTGGCCAACCTTGGTGCCCCAAGTATTTGGACTTCAATTACCAGAAGCCCAAGTAAGCTCACCTTCTGATCAGGGCTTCTGGGAAATGAAGTCCAAGAACACCTGGGGCACCCGACCCTGCTATAGGATATGCTCCTCTATTTGAAGGGTTGTAAAAGACTTGTTAGAGGAGAAAGAACCATAAGAAGGCCAAGGGCCTTAAACTAGTCCATCCTCATTTGATGCCTGGCTAGCAGACCAAAATGGGTAAGCAGGTGACCTGGTCACAGTTTTTCCCACTCCCCATGGATGCACTATGTTTGCATTTTAAACTGTCTACACACTCAGTTAGTTTCTCAGCTATTTATTCATTGGGCTATATGTCCCTCATAGTAGTATGTAAACAGATGCAAACAAACTAAACAACAAAGAAAACCATATTCAGTTCTTTATTAAAAATTGAACAAAACAAGAATGTATGTAATATCTTGCTTCTGAAGGGGTAATAATGTGTCTAGAAACAGAAGTCTATAACCATAATATTGCCACAGAAAAAGGACTTGTCACATAATTCTACCTTATACTGGTAGTAGAAAATAAGAATCTCTGATAAGGACTGCAAGCTATGAACAAGTTCATTTGAGTTCGGGTAGCCTTTCAGATATCCCATGTAAGACTGAGGTTGTGGAGTGGTAGTGTTGCAAAGAGCCAGCTGCCCTTCCCCCAATCTTTTGATCTCAACAGACACGAAACCAGGCAAGAGACAGCATCTTCAGTAGTCCAAATGTTTTATTGAGGATGTAAAGTCACACAGAGCATTCATAAGCAAATAGTGCCACAATAAGATACCTAACTAGAAAGCCAGGAGGGCTTTCTCCCTAACCCCCAGAACTCCCGTACCCACCAGGCATGGTTGGTTATGAGCTCTTTCCCCCCATAGAAAAAGAAAAGAAAAAGAAAGCCAAACCAGCAAAAGCCCACCACCAACATGATACATTGAATATATATTGTTACATCACTCCAGAACCCATTCTCCACCTCCCGCCTGCCTCTGACAGTTGTCACACAATCCCTAGCCCCTTTAGGGATAATTAGTTGCCTCACTCATCCTGCCCATCTTTCTCTCTCTCTGGCCTACCCCTTCCTATAGAATTTCTTCCTGATAATCTTGGGCATACCAGAGCACATCTCCAACCTCCCTTCCCCTCCCATGGCCACCTGGGTTCCCATGGGAATGGAGAAGGGGGGAACCTTTCCCATGGGCGGGGTGACTCACTCCTATCCTCACCCAGCACTAAATATTTTAAGCTTTAATAAGAACCAGAACCTTAAATTACAGCAAGTGTTTCCCAATTGTTTTCTATACATCTAACTTAATAATAATTGTGTGCTTTCACTTATGCTGACCCTTTCCAGGGTTTTCTATTTAGATTATACACAGAAGTGGTTTACCACTCCCTTCTTCTGTGGATGTCCTGGAACTGTGCAGCTTGTCCATTACTACGCAGGCTAGCTCTTCTCTTGGAAAGTACAGTGGGGAATCAAACTCCCAGCCTCTGTCTCTGCAACCAGATCCTGCTTGAACCATTACAGAATGGGGCTGAAAATCATTCAGAAACATATCTGTCAAATTGTGGCGGTGAAAAAATGGGAAGCACCGCTGCCTCTGACGGGCATACATGCACGAAGGGGTTACTGCAGTGGTGCGCATGCATGAAGGGGTTACTGTGCATGTGCAGTAACCCCTTTGTGCATGTGCACCACTGCAGCAACCCTTTTGTGCATGCACACCGCTTCCTCTGATGGGCGCACATGCGCAGTAACCCCTTTTCTGGCCATTCAAATATGGTATGGTTGCAGAAAGGACCGGGAAAGAGGGGTGAAATATGGGATTTCCCGGCCAATACAGGATAGTTGACAGGTATGTTCAGAAACTTTGCTTGTTGCAAAATTCGGTAGGCAGAAATTTGACCTGGGCTAATTACATGAAACATGTGACTTTTTCTTAGCAACTTTACTCTGTTGCATTTCCAGGATAACCAAAAATCCTATGACATATAAAGTCCTAAATGACTTAAAAAGTCCTAATGTCCTAATCAGTTGATATAGTGAGCACCTCCTGGTGGTCCAGAGACTATCTGGGGAAGTTCTACTGAAACTGAAGTCATTCAGTTCTACAGAATGACATTGAAATATGCTACTATCCACTGCCATGTTTCTTCAGTCTGGAATTTATACTCTGCTATGTGAACAAAGCTAGGTGAGGTTCTGAACAGGCAACTAAGAAACAGAAAAGGAGAACAGCTTAAAACTGGCGACCTTCCAGCGTCCTGCATGGCGGAAGAAGCCTACACAGCTATTATAATAATAGACTCTTTGCTATATACATTGGCCTTGAACAAGAGGTAGGTGATGTGGAAAGGTGATGAGGGTGGAAATGGAGGAAGGGGATTATTTCACAACCATGTCCCATCTGCAGAATCAACACAGAAAAGCAACATTTACACAGAATGTTTGAACAGTTTGGATAGTAAAGGTAAAGGTTTCCCTTGCTCAAAAGCCAGTCGTATCTGTCTTTAGGGTTCAGTGCTCATCTCTGTTTCAAAGCCAAAGAGCCAGCACTGTGTGCTTCTGCAGACATTTCCATGGTCATGTGGCAGACATGACTAGGCACTGGAGCGCATGGAACACTGTTACCTTCCCACCAAAGTGGTCCCTATTTATCTACTTGCAATTTCTTGCTTTCGAACTGCTAGGTTGGCAGGAGCTGGGATAAAGACGGGAACTCAGTCCATCCTAGAACCTCCCAACCAACACAAATAATGACCATGTTGGTGAGGAAATCCTGGTGATTTAAGTTTTGTAAAACAGACTCCTCAGTCTCTGGAATCATGGTATTAATGCTTGAAGATTCAGCTGTTACTAAATCTTATTGATTTTTGTTGGGAAAATAGCAAACTTGCATGTGTTAACACTGGGTATCAGTAGGAGGGTTTTCACAGCCTAACACAGCGGTTTTCAACCTAAGGCCTGTTGGCCAAATCTGGCCTGTTGCACCATTTCATTTGGCCCCCACCCCTCCAAGGGCATTCAAGAAACAAAATGCCCCCCCCCCTTGAAGCTGTTGGGACAAAATTGCCAGCCCCATCATGCAGGCAGTGCAAAATGGTCATGCAGCCCTCAAATCTAACTGAGAGAGCATGGCCCAGGCCCCAACTTGAAAAGGTTGGGAACTCCTGGCCTAACAGGATTGTCTTTTATGACTGGTGTCATTGGTAAAGTTTATTTCCCCACCTCTGGCTTTTGAGGTAAGCCCCTGCTCCTTCTTCTTGTTCATTCTTACTTCTATTGTTTTGCTAATGGCCTCTCTTCTTCCTCTAACCAGAACAAGCATAGAGGCTCTCCACATGATCCTTATTTTATGCTAGCATAGGTTGCCCGGCATTGCCGGGCTGTTATAAACTGTGATCAGCTTTTTTAGTTTTTTTGTGGATTAAAAAGAGAACAAAGGATGATATAATTGTTTCAAATTGTTTTATTTAACCAAATAATGATTTAGTATGTGACTTTTTCTTGTTAATAGTTGTACCATAGGTAATATTTTTAAAAATGTGAAAGTACATATTTTTTTACATTCAATGTTTTAAAACTGTGTTTAGATGTTTTGGGTTTTTATTTGAGTTAAAACTCAACAGACGATGCTATAAATCTTTTTATTTTATTTATTTAACCTATGTTTGTTATTTGTGTAAACCTTTGACTTATTGTTATGTTTTTGACTTGTTTTTACTCTTGTGGCCTCTAGGTGGGGCTTTATTGTTTTTGAGTTGTTTTTAATATTCTGCCCTGCAGGTGGGGCTGTTAGTGGTTTTGTTTTCATTTCACATGTTTTTTCTCTCCTGGCATCTAGGTGGGGCTTCTTCTGGTAAGGAGTCTTTGTTTCTTCATTTCTGTTCCAATCTCGTGGAGGAAGGACATGCTAGTGAGTTCTCTGGTTTTCTTTCTTCTGGGTTTTTTCTTTGATTTGTTTTTGTGGTGGTGGGCTGGGAGGTTTTTCTGTTTCTTCTTTTGTGGTTTTGTTGGGTTTTAGGTTTGTTTAATTGGTTTGTTTATTTCTGGTTTGTTTAATTTTTGTGATTTTGTTGTTGTTTATTTGTGTAATTTGTGGTAGTTGTGTTGTTGGAGTTAGGTATTCTCGTTGTAGTTAGGTGTTTTGTCTGTGCTTTTCTGGAATTGTGGATGTTTTTGTTTGTGGATTTTGTAGTTTTCTTTTTTGTGTATTAATAGTTTTTTTAAATTATTGATTTATTTGTGTTTTATTAATTTTTATTAATGTTGGTGTTTGTTGTTGGTGTGTACTTTTGCGTGAAGAATGGGCTGCCTGTCGGTTCCTCTTTTCCCCATTGCTGCTTCGAATTTTGGTTCCGATGCAGCAATGAGGAAAAGGAGGATCCGGCAGTGAGCCTGATCTTCCCCTGGGAAGGTTCGTTAGGTAGGTTGGGGGAGAAGGAGGCAGAGAAGAGCTATCTGCCTGATGATGGTTCTCTCCTCTCTGTCTCCTTTCTCTCCTGGCTTACCTAACCAGAGGTCGGCAAGCAGCGATCCGTAAGGGGTGGGGCTCTTCTTTGCGGATAGCTGGCTGCTGCTTTTGTATTACCTCCGTTGGAAGTACAAAGGCAGCAGCCAGTCATTCGCCAGGAAGGGTGCTTCCCCTGATGAACTGCTGCCTGCTGCTGTTGGTTTTTTTCCACCCCAGCTCAACTTTCCTTGAGGCCTGTGGTGGTCTTGCTGTGTCTTCAGTGGGGTAGCATGGAGGAGAGGGAGTTCCTCTTCTCCCTGTTGTTCCGGAAAAGAAGGCTGGCGGGTGTCTCGCGGTGGATTTTTGTGGATTTTTGTTTTGTGAGGCAGTGAGGAGCTGCATCTGCCTGCTGGGGACTTGCGCTCCCGTTGTATTTTTAAATTTTATTTTTCATGCGCTGGCTTTCTCAGCATTCTGTGCACTCATGGTGCACAGTACGCTAGGACTTGTAGTTTTGCGTTTTTGGTTTGCGTTCATGCGGCATTTTTTTCCTGCGGCTCGATTTTAATTGGCGGCACCGTGTTTCCCAATGTTCCTTTTGCTCGCACCTCTCAGCCTGATTGGCTGTGGCATGGCGCGGTGCAGAGAATGTTGGGAAGTGAAGTTCTTTTCCTTTTTTCGCATTCGTGGGGCTCTTGCCCCACTGGCACCTTTCTCAACCCTGCAGTAACCTCCGGACTGGGTTCGGGTGAGTGCAGGAGGCTCGGTACAGGATAGGATGGATGGGTGCAGAAACGTATAGCAAGTTCCAATGGTTAACCCTTGGATTTATAGGTATAGATTCTGACTATGGCATCTGTTGTGGATCTCAGGCACTATATAGCAGTAAGGTACCCAGAATTTTCAGAAGCCAACTATGCAAATAGGGAAGATGGATTTTGCTCCACAGATCTTAACTTGCATGGCTAGATGAGCTATTGAAACAATGTTTTTTTTTCTCTCTGTGTGTTTTTTTTAAATATGTTTAAGATTTTGGAGCTATAATGTGTTTTTTTTAAACTTTTAACAAATGATTTTTCATTCATATATTTTTACTTTTAAGAATTAAATCTTTCTAACAAGTGCTTTTGACTTTTAAAGTAAATGTACTTTACAAATGTACTCTGCTTGTTAATAGTGCCCTTTTGGGCTAAAAACCCTTGCATTTTTGGAATGTGAGTTAAATGTTCCTTTTAGTGTTTTATTATACTGTTTATGTACCTATATAACTAAGTTCCTGGTCCTGATATTTTATAGCAGGGCAGTAGATCCCAGAAGTTGTTAAAATATTTTTGTGCTTTTCATACTTATATATTTTGAAATTATGACTTAAGTACTTGCCTGCAACTTAAGTTTAGTTCTCCTAACTTTAAGTATATGTACCTCAGTTCTTTCCTGACTGTAAGAATTTTGGACATTTCCTTTGGATATGTAAGATTTATGCTTGTGATCTTCTCTCAGTCATCCTAGAGTGCAGGGCACATAACTACAGAAAAACAAAATATAGGCTAAATATCAGGAGGTGGTGAGCACTCCAGCCCTGGAGACATTCAAGAGAAATTTGAACAACCATCTATCAGATCTGCTTTGGATTCCTGCAGTGAGCAAAGTGTTCAACTCTATTGCCTCATAGGCCCCTACCAACTAAATTATTCTATGATCATATGAAACAAAGAAGCCATGTAGATATATAAAGCTGTTAGAAATAAGCAAGCTGATGTTGCTTGGAATTATTGCAAAATTTAAATGACTTTTTACCTTGGTAGCCAGATGAATTTTGAAATGATTGCAAATGGTTGTCTGATTTCATTGAGTTTGAACCTATGTTGAAATAACTGTCAACTGTGATGAATGCAGGCTTCTGATATTTTCGCAGAAGATCTATCAATCCTGTAGTACACCTTAGGTAATGATCAGCTGCCAGAAATCTTACCATGGTGGTGGCACTGTTGAAGGAGGCCTATGTCACTAGGCAAGGTCAGATGTGAGCAGCCTCATTGCTCCAGGACTATGTGCTGGAGCAAAACCCAAGGCAAAGTTTGGCTTCAGAGAAAGATTTCCAAAGAAATTTGAAAAATAAGTAGAAAGCACCCAAGAATGGATGGAATCCACAACTTTTGATGGGGAAAAATTAACTTCAATCTGCTGTCACCTGCCCAGAGTTTTTAATAAAGCCCCTGACAATCCTAATCTTATTCCAGGGGGTGGTTTTTTTATATATAAGTAATAACTCATCTCTAATAGATCTGGCAGTTGATCTGACCCTAAAAATAGCTCACCTATTTACCAATAGTTTGCAAAGGTCATAGCAAAAAGTATCATATGAATATGGAAGAAGTTCCTCTAGTTTTTGTGTCATGCAGCTAGTAAAAAAATAAATCAAATTCACCTATTTTATAAGCAGAGCAAATCCTGTGGGGAGGGTTTATTGATGGAATAGTGGAGCACCAAGTATATGTACAGTGGTACCTCATACAATGATTTAATCCGTTTTGTATCAAACAATTGCTATACGATGCATACATCATATAGCGATATTCCCTATGGGATGCATCGTACAGCAATTTTTTTTAGCTAAGTGATTTTCCCATTGAAAAATTGTTGTACGATTTTTTCCATAGGGAAAATTGTAATGCAGGATGCCATTTCCACCCAAAACCTAATTGTTATGTAATTTTGTTGTTATATGAGGCGATTGTTGTATGAGGTCCCACTGAATTACTAAATTAGTAAAATGATTGGGAAATATGACTGTATGGTTGAAAGGGGAAGCTGAAGGATGTAGGAAATTATTGTAAGTATGTGAAATTATAACCAATAATGTTAATGAAATATAAATATCAATTATGTGAGTTCAGAGCTATTATTGTACTAGCAACCTTTTCCTTGACCCTCATAAGCATTTAAATACCTATATTTTGATCACATCCAGGTGGTTCATAGAAAGAGACTGCTTAATACAAAACATATGATTTCAATGTGAGTGCATCCAACCTCTCTTCACAACCAACAGTCTCTAACCCTTCCATCTTTGTTTTGAAAGGAAACAGGTCCAAAAGCTTTCAAAAATTGTGCTTGAGATTTTATAACAATGTTGGATTTCTAAATGGGTTGAATAGCATTCACTCTGGGACAGAATCAAAACAATCTGTTCCTCTCTACTAATTGCACTGTTGACATCTGATGTGCCAAAAACATGTCAAAGAAAATGTAATTTGCTTATTGTTGCAATGAAAACTGCATTATTTCTTACCAATCCAAGGTGGTTCAGTTAAAATAGGGATTCTCAACCTGCAGCCTGTAGCACCACTGCCTCCACCACACCAGAAAGTGTCATGTGGTAGAGGAAAGGCAAAATGGCCATCTGGCCCCCAAAGCTATCTGAGAGAGCGTGACCCAGCCCCAGGCTTTAAAAGGTTGAGAACTCCTGATTAAAAAGCATATTACATAGCAGCTATTTTCATTCTTTATGACTATTACACAAGGGCAACAGTAACATCTGTACTTCATGCCACAAGAATATGTTCACCTTTGCTCTGACCCATGGGCCAGACTACGGCAACATTTCATGTGGCCCACCGCCACCTTTGCCATTACCAAAAGCGGAAGTGGATGTATTTATGACAGCCATAATTCATGCCCTTGCATGCATAAACATGCCCGCACTGCTGCCATAAACACTGCCGTAAATGCACCTGTGGCTGTCATAAATGTGTTTATGATAGCCGTGGATGCGTTCTATGGCAGCGTTTATGGCAGGAGGAATAACATGACCGACCCACACAGCTGCCTGAGGGTGTAGTCTGGCCCATGGTGCAGAAAGTTTGGGAACCCCTGGTTTAGGCATTCGAGTCCCTTTTATTTGACTTGTTCTTTACTGGTTTTCATTTGTCCCTGCTCAATTCACTTTTTGCTTTCAATCTGCAGTAGCAAACAATAGAAATGTGTCCTCTTAAGGAGACACACTTACTGTATAGGGAAGCACTCTATTCTTTTCCAGGTAAGAGAACTTCCTCAAGACAAATCTGTTTGGGAGTAAATGTCATTTTAAGCATTTGCTGGTCTTCAAAATCATTTCTGAAACTAATACCTGATTAGATCCAAGCTTAAGAACATAAGAACAGCCTTGCTGGAACAGGCCACAGCCCATCCAGTCCAGCATTCTGTCTCACACAGTGGCTCACCATTTCCTTCATGGTATTCCCAAGCAGATGCCTGCTTAGGATTCCCTGGAAATGATATTGAGAGATATCCTGCCTATCTCTCCAACCCGGAGGTTGTCCTTAAGTATCCATAATTATAGCCATTGATACTCTTGTCCTCCATGAACTTGTCTAATCCTTTCTCAAAGCTGTCAAGACTGACAGCTGTCACCACTTCTTCTGGCAGGGAGTTCCATAGACCAGTAATCCTCTGGGTGAAAAAGTACTTTCTCTTATTTGTTTGAGAACTAGTACCCAAAAGTTTCATCGAGTGTCCCCTAGTTCTAGTGTTATGCGATAGGGAAAACAGTTTTTCCTTATCTACTTTGTCCACACCATGCATGATTTTATAAACTTCAATCAGGTCACCTCTTAGACGTCGTCGTTCAAGAGTGAAGAGGCCCAACCGTTGCAGCCTCAGATGGTAAGGAAGGTGTTCCAGTCCCCTAATCATTCTGGTTGCCCTCCTCTGCACTTTTTCCAGCTCCATAATATCCTTCTGGAGGTATGGCGACCAGAACTGTACACAGTATTCCAGGTGGGGCCTCACCATAGATTTATAAAGAGGCAAAATGACACTTGCTGACTTATTTTCTATACCCTTCCTAATGATCCCTAGCATTGAGTTTGCTTTTTTCACTGCTGAGGCACACTGGGTTGACACCTTCATTGAGTTGTCCACCAGGACACCAAGGTCCCTTTCCTGGTTTGTCGCAGAGAGTTCAGACCCCATCAGTTTATAAATGTAATTGGGGTTCTTTGCCCCAACATGTATCACTCTGCACTTACTAATGTTGAAACTCATTTGCCACTGTTTTGCCCACTCCCCCAGTGTCGAGAGATCCCTCTGGAGCTCCTCACAATCTCTCACAGTTTTCACTACCCTGTATAATTTAGTAATGTCTTGAAATTAAAATAATGTCTTGAAATTAAAATAATAGATCACATAGTGTGCCCCTATGCACATGCTGTCTATTACTTTACTACATAAATGGGGTAGTCTTTAGATCCGGGTTGAGCAACCTGTGGGCTGTCAGAGCAGATCTGGCCAATATTCAATTGATCTTCAATCCAATTTCAGATGGCATGATTTCAAAAACAGAACTTGGAAGTATCATGGTGCAAATAACCACATTACCTATAACATGGATTTTGGGGTTAACAATGAGCATGACTTCTTTTTCTTTAAAAAAAATGAACCAACTGGAGAATTTTTATTTTTTTGTGACTGATACAGACAACATATTGTTTCGGGGAATTATTTGGGAAAACTTTTAAAAAATAATGAACAATTATTAAGAACTACAGTATTGATAGTACAGTGTTAGCAATGTGTTAATTTTAAACTAACATGGAATGAATAAAATATAACTTTTAAATAGCTGCAGAATATAAACTTTTAAAACAAAGTTCCAAGCTGAATTTAAAAGCTCTTTGCAAGCAACAAGATTTTCCCCTGTAGGCTAATGGTTAGGGAGGAAGGGGAACGAAAGGGGGTTTTGTAAGGGGGGAGGGGGAGAGAAAATAACAAGAATAACAGCCTAAGAAATACTTTACCCCTTGGTGTTGGTTTGATCCATCAGTAGTGTAACAATAGCAATTATACTTATACCTGTATACTGCCCAATAATGCTTAGAGCAGGGGTGGCCAAACTTTTCGGGCCGCAGGCTGGTCACATGGTTGAGCGAGTCAGTCACGTAGTTCCTCCCACCAGAAGCAGAAGTAAAACGTGCTTGTACACATGCAAAATGGTGTCGTAAATGCACCCGCAGCTGTTGTAAACACGTTTATGACAGCTGCAGGTGCATTTACAGCAGTGCTTTGCATATGTCTGGATATGTTTTCCACTTCTGGGAATGGTGCAGGTGGTGCGGGCAGGATTAATGGCACCACAGGCCGTAGTTTACCCCACTCCTAGTTTAGAGCACTCTCTGTGCAATTCACAAGGTAATTAGCATTTTGCCCCTGCTGGGTACTCACCAACCTTGCAGGATAGAAGGCTGAATCAACCATGATCCCTTAAGGATCTAGCTCAGATGATGAGCAGAGTTTTGACTACAGTACTATAGTTAAACCACTGTGCCATGGGGCGCTTGACATTCTGGACAATCTCTTGCGAGGGAATAAAGCTGGTAGGGAACAAAACATTTCACTTCTATATTCTGTAGAGTGCTGCAGGATTTTGGTTGTAGCAAAGTAACAGATTTTTTTAAAAAAAAAACAATAAAAACTAATGGGCAAATCACCCTGGGTGATGAGAGATTTGTATCAAATTAACTAAAAGAGTTTCCAGCTGAATTTAATTAAATCAGTGCACAAATGCATATCAAACTGCCATTTACAATGATATGGCCTCACTTGGGTATCAAAAATTGCCTTGAAATACAGAGGTTCAAAGGTTTGCCTTAACAAATAATGCTCAGTGACCCTGCAATAGTTAACCACCTCCTGGGATTGTTACCTCTAGTATGTTCATACATCAATGATTCTTAACATGCACAGTGTTAGGAGTGCTGTATGAATGTTGCAGACTCAGGAAAGACTGTACTGTACCGCCTCAGATTATATTTTTATTTACAATCTTGAAAATAAAATACAAATAATGTAATCATCAGCAGGGCTTGCAACCTGAGACTTGGTTTGATCTCAATAATTGGAAGAAAAATTAGAAAGCACACTATTGTAATCAAGATGGTACCTGAAGTTGGATGAGGTTCCACAAAGATACACCACAGGGGTTTTTGACTATTCAGGACAGCCTAATGGACAAAGATAAAAGTCTACAGCAGTGGTTCCCAACCTAAGGCCCATGGGCCAGATTCAGCCCACAGTGCCATTTCATGTGGCTTCCCACCCCTCCAAGGGCATTTGAAAAACAAAATGGCCACCTCTTTGAAGCTGTTAGGACAAAATGGCCACCTCCATTGTGCAGGCAGGGCAAAATGGCCATTCAGCTCTCAAAGCTGAATGAGAGAGCATGACTGCACCCCCGACTTGAAAAGGTTGGGAACTGTAGGTCTAGAGGTTCAGTGGCAACCAAGCATGAAAGGGAAACTTATTATTACATCAGGTGATAATAATTTCATGTCAGAAATTATTCTGGATTGAAAGTGGTACCTTTTTATCTACTTGCAATTTCTTGCTTTTGAACTGCTAGGTTAGCATGAGCTGGGACAGAGACGGGCACTCAAACTGTCATGCAGTACCCGGGTCTGAAACTGCCGACTTGTCAGATAACTTATCAGTCTCCAGTGATGCCATATAACTAGCATGTGAAAGGTACTATTGGTTCTGTCCTGAAGGTTGTGTTCTGTGCCAAAGGTTCTGGTGCCCACAGAAATTCTCTGTTTAAGCCTCCATCACCTATAGGTCTAGGAAAGAAACCTATCTGAAATCAGAAAGCCAATAAAATTTGAAAGTACTGAATTAACCAGAGAACTGTCAGTCTTATCATAAGAATTCCCTGTGTTCTTACCATGGAAAGAAAAACTGTTTGAAATGAAGATGACCTGATTCCTGTTAGGCTGTCAAAGTCACCCTTACTAGCTGAGGGCACTGAGTCTCATTCGGAATTCTTTTGAGGCAGAGAGACCTATTACCTAGCAGCAGGAAAACCACAAAAAGTGTTATGACATCTGGTGAATTTTATTTGGCACACTTTGTTGTGGCATGCAATGTGTTTAATCAGATGCCATCTAATGAAGGAAGCCGCAGTCCACAAAAAATCAATACCAAAGTAAGAGTCTTCAAACACCAGATCCAAGTTATTTTTCCAGTTGTTTCTTTGCATAGACAGAGTGTTGAATTGCTTATTGGGCCTTCAACTCAGTTGACCTCAGTTCCTTGTGTGCAAAACTTCTGTATACATGAAACTCTTTCCTTTAAAAATATCCACATTGACGATGGAGCATTGACGAAACACCAGGAAATCTATTCCCTTTTGACATGTTAGGAAAAGGACTAAGGAAAAGAAGGGGAAATATGCATTGAAACAAAATAAAGTTATATTGTGTTAACAGGGGCTTTCCTCCTCATATGTATTATTTATTTATTTATTTTTCTAATTTGTATTGCCGCCCAACTTTGAAGACTCTGGGCGGCTCACAGAAAATAAAACCAATGTATATTCAGGGCTTCTGTCTAAAAGCAAAAATAAGGTAGTCAGCCTATCCTCCAAAGAGGTAGTTTCAATTGTGCATGTTTTTGATCATTTTCAGGAAAGTTATGAGGCTGATTCTTCCTTTGACTTCCAGTGGGTATTTATTAAACTAATCCCTCTGTTTATGTACAAAGAACAGAGGAAGGCAATGTAAGGGGAAGGACACATGAGTAATTAGGGTGGCAGTCAGAACAGAAAGACCCTGATAAATTGGAAGAACTGAAGGTAATAAAAACAAAACAAAAAAGCAAAAATGAATTTGGAATGAATACAGGTGCATTAAAGAAAAAGGGAGAAAATTCCAGAGAGCTACAGTAGAGGCCTGGGGGGGGGGGGGGCTGGAGAAATAAAAACATAAGAAAGGAAATAAGCAAGGGAAAGGAACTCTTGAAGTCATTGAGAGCAGCTGGGAAAAATAAATAAGACCCAGAAACACACACCAGTAAATGATTGTTTTCTACTAACCGACCCCTTCCTATTACAAATGGTTTTTCACGAGTTTGTATTTGTACCTTCCTGTCAACTATTTGGAATCCACCACAATAGAAAAGAAACAAGTGTTCTCCTGATCCAGTAGTTAAATTGCTATAATTTGTTTGAAAACAAAATTAGTAGGAAATTAGAATGCTGTTTTTTACAAGATCAGATTGCTGCAATAAAAGCATGGTCCTACCCAATCCTTGTATGACTTCATGATACCATTTGTATGTTTTTGGATCTCTTTGGAATTTTCCCAGAAATGGGGGAAAGCAAGTGGCTATGACTTAGGATGAGGCTACAAAGGGCCATAGTTTCAGGACTGTAGGAAGTGTCAAATACTCAGCGAGAGAGAGGAGGAGGAAGAGGAGGAGGAGGAGGATTCTGTTTCTGCACCCAAGCCCCTTCCTTTTATTATTACAAAGGTCAGCAAGCAATTATTATTGTATCATTACTCCAGCAAGTAAAAAAAAAACAAGAAAAAAGATGGGAGGGGTCCATACCCGTCAAGCGCGGCTCCAGAAAATATGGGGAATTAATGTGCATGTGCAGTCATGCATGCTCAGTAACACGTTTGCACAAGCGCAGAACCCTTTGCACATGTGCAGAACCCCTTTGCGATGGGCGCACATGTGCAGTAACCCCTTTCCCCACTGTTCAAAATGTGGCACAGTGGCGGGAAAGGGGAGGAACAAGCGCTAAAATACGGAAAATCCCGGCCAATACGGGATACTTGACAGGTATGGAGGGGTCCTAACTTCTCAAAGCCCACTCAGAAAGAATGTAGGCATTCATGCAGAATCTCTCCTCTCTCTCTCTCTCTCTCTCTCTCTCTCTCTCTCTCTATCTCTCTCTCTCTCTCAAGTCTGCTATTGTAAAATTTACTAAATTTAGTAAATTTAATAGGAAGGTTTAAAAAGAGATAAGAAAAGAACAATAAAACTTTAGAATATGAATCCTAGTTAACAATGACACCTTTGGCCTGAAGCTGCATATAACAGATTCGCTATGAGAGAATATAGAGTGCATGATGACCACAGGCTGGCCTCCCCATAGTAGTTGAAACATTTAGGGTACATACTGGGCTTTGAGGGTGGGCAATTCTGCTATTATGGGCTTTCTTCTTTCATACTAGATAGATAGTGTTCATTACTCTCAATTCCTTCTTCCATGTTAAGAATTCTGGCATTCTAAACAAGGAAGGAGAAAATGCAGAATTGATGGAATGAATACCCTGTGGGTGACCAGTAGTTAGTCATCCCAAAACTTCATAAATACATCTGATCTGCTATCTCTCCACACATTTAAAGATCATGCAGTAATATCTTGCTTAGCACTTAGGGTGCAATACAAAGCAATGCAGCACTAATCGAATCAGCACTAAACAGGCTCATTTTAATCTTATGTCTTTTCTCCTTTGGCATCAGCCAGATAGTGCCTACTACAACAACTATGGCAACTCATTTTGCACAAATCCAATTAGGGAACATTAACATTTAAGCTTTTGCTTAAATCGGTTCTTATGTAACTCGAAGCAAACCCATACGAAAAATTATTTTTTTACATAATTTGAAGCAAACCCATAGGGAAAATAAAAAATTTCTGTAAATTGAAGCAAAACCATAGGGAAATAAATTTTTACATAACTCAAAGCAAACCCATAGGAAAAAGAATCTTTATGTAACTCGAAGCAATCTCATAGGAAATCGTGTAAATCAGGACATGGTTTTAGCACAAAATCATTATGTAAGTCGAATTTTATGTAACTCGAGGCATATGATATGTAAGTCAGGGTATTACTGTATTTCACAAGACTTTGGGGTTCTTGTACGTTGCTTGGCAGCCAACCATAAGAATCAAATGTCTCTTATTTTCCCCCAGCAATCAGCTATTTGGCATTTTATTGTATATGGTCATTTTACAATATGCTGTATCCAATGTTCTTTTTGTTGAAAGGCAAAATCCAGCATGTTTTGTTAATCCAGCTCTGTTTCATTTAGATAACCTGGCTGTGTGAAAATACTGGTTGTATGTGGCTATGAGGATCTAAGCAACTATGATATTACAAGTGCTAACTGTATCAATATTCATTTAATAACAATTTAAAAAGGCAAAATAAAAAAATATTAAAGACAAGTGTTAATAAGGACAGTTTAGACTGCAACCACAGTGCACAGGGAGGGAAGGTCCCTCTGTCACCAAACACTGTGGCTCTGGACAAAATGTTTTGATAAAATGTTGATAAGACCAATCTGGGATGGGACCACCTCAGACAATGAGTGAAGGTTAAACCCATGCCTCTTCCACTATGCACCATGATCCTGGTTAAAGTGCCTTCCATCACTTTATCTTGAAAATAACAAGATAAAGAAAAAAATATTCCATTGCAAGCAATCCATTTGTGAGTTGTGAAATTAGGATTTATCATTGACTTGACCATTAGACACAATATCTATTTCTTCACTGGAGAGGTAAAGACAGAAGCAAAGGTTTAAAAAGGCATAGTATGTAGTCTGTTGAGAACAAGAAGGTGTGAAGCTTTGATTCCCATTGTTACTATGCATAGAGTCTGCATCTCACTCTTTCTGGCCTCATTATTAATTGGACGATTGCCATTATGCTTTTTGCTTCCATTTTTCAAAGCTTGTCTGCGGCTGGCTTGCACCCTCCCCCAGTTCATTCAAGGGTAGCTTTGAAAGGTGGTCTACTTTGACAAGTGCATCATTAGACAGGAGAACAGAAGCAAAGTAACAATATCAGAAATGAGCAATAGCAGAAAGAGGTGCAAGGCAGGAAAATAAAACAATTAGAAACAGTTTAGCGTCCCAAAGAAGGATCATCCATGCCAAGCTGGGCTGACAGAATCCTCTCTGGGGGGAATGAGGAAGTACATCAGCACCCATACACCACTGGCTGCAATTCTCCATCAAAGGCATAAAGTAGAAGGATTCACCTTTTGTGCAAAATCTGGCAATTTCAGGTATGGCTGCTAATGACTTCCTCTGCTTGCAGGCCCACTTTAAACCAGCCTGGATGCTTGAGCATTTATTTATTTATTTATTTATTTATTTATTTATTTATTTATTGTTCGACTTATATGCCAGCCCACTCGCTGGAAGCGGCTTTGTCAGAATATGTCACAGTTACAATCACAGAACATCACACTGCAGAAAAACATTTCAAAATATTCCAACAAAACCCCAAACAATTACAAGATCACATCATTATAAAGCATCTCAACCTTAACCCACCCACTAAGTCTGTAGAACATACAGTCCTTTGGCCCATAGGTGTGGGCATCTTTTTGAACCCTCCCACAGGCAAGGCTGGGAGGGGGAAAGACAGCATCCGCAGCAGCTGCGTCGAATCCTCGGCCAGTGGTGTGGGCTCTGGGGATTGCATTTGTAGCAGTGAAACCAAACTGATTTTTTGTTCTATGATTTTTTTACATCATGACTATGTGTGTTTGCTTGTTCCTTTGCTTCAGCCAGATGGTTCTACTGGCATGAATTTTCAGACTAACAAAGCTTGAGTTCTGTTTTGTTTTGTTTTGATGTTTTTGAATTACCCCAGGTCTCTTAGTGAGCCAGTGTGGAAAATTAGATTTTATTTGACTGTATCTGCATTCATCTTTTTTATTTAAAAAGAACATGATCCAAAGCCTAAATAATATCTTAAATAAACTCTAATGGAAGAATATGTTGCAATTAATGTTGAGGCCACAGTTCCAAACACATTCATAAAAGCAGAAACACAACTGAATGCAGCTGGACTAATGTCTGAATAAACATGGGTAGAATTTCATGGCATTTGTGGTGCCAGTTTAAAATTTCACAATTCTCTTATAAATGAGCAAACCATCATTCTTCTCTGGCCCTTTCTGTCAAATGTAACATAATTTCATGATCAGCCAGCTGAATGGAGAACAGACTTAAAAGGAAGTTTACTGCTTTCTTGCTGACAAACCCCTAAAATTATCAAGAAGAAAATAAAGAGAATACGGATTATTTTCTTCAGACTTTTAGTCCATAACAAAGAATTTCTTGATGCATATATGCTTGGTTTTATAAACATACATTCATTCATGGGAAAGGAATTCAGCAACAAGCATGTGTTGCATTCAGAAGACACCACGTTTAATTTCTGGGATCTTCACTTGAAGGATTTTAAGGGGAAAGGCTTAGAATAGGCTCCTGTCTGAGATACTGGAAAGCCAAGATCAGCCAAAATATGGATTCTCAAATAGATGGGACAATGGTTCAACTCAGAGTATGGGGTAAGGGGGGATCAGACAATGACTCAAAAAGTTCCTTTTTCAGAATATAGGTGCCAGAATCCCCAGGCAGCATAACAACTGATCTTTGTGGGAACATGCACTTGTAGTGCAGAAAGGAACTTCTTCAAAGTCTGATTAGGATACATTAAGCAATGTGTAAGGGGGAATTTCAGGACCATAGCTCTACAAATTAGACTTCTGAGAATTGAAGTCCAAAAACTAAAGGTTGGGAAACTCTGGCTAGCTCCTCTCAAACCCAATGACTGAGCCATTCTTTTTCATGCATGCAGTCTATCTGCGAAGATGATTTTCATGTGTACTGATAGACATGTACTCAGACCTTACGTACAGTAGAGAGTAAAATTTCTGCTACATTTGGGGGGGGATCCTAAGCATGTATGCTAATTATGCACAGAGCCCCTTCACTTTCAGGCCGAATATGGATAAACTTGTAACCCCATTCATGTGTCATGAGTGTTTATATGAAGATTATAAAATAGCTTACAAGTAGAGTGGGAAAATCTGTAAGTTTTGCTTTCTTCCATATTCACTTTTTTTGAAACCTCAAGATTTTGTCTTTCAAATGTATGTCACATGAAAATGTTAGTCAATTCTTTAAAAATTGTACTAGGAGGACATCCCAATTGTACTGGTCAAGATCAAAAGAAATCATCAAAATGACCAGAAACAAATTCTACTGCCCTTGCCAAATTCAATAGGCTCAGTTACTCTGGCATAAGAAGACTATGAAGTATCTGCCCTAAAGATGCATGAAAAATGTTACAATCCACATTCAGCAATAGTATAATTGAATAGAAAGGGATTCAAACCAGACTGTCAAAGTTTGATGTTTTGGGGTTTCAGAATTTCTAAAGCCTAGATTAAAAGATAGGCATTGGAAGACCTGATGCTGAATGGATGGTATCCACCATATTTGACTTTTTGTTTTCTTATATGAATAAATTTACAAATTTGGCCTTTCAGCTCAGATCTGGTTCCTGCCTCAAACTCTGCAGTTCATAAGTTTAGACTCCAGAGTAGTATATTAATCTATTCTATCACTCTTCCCTGTATATGTACTATCTCAGTTGAACTGGCTATTTATTTACATTAACCCAATCACTAGAAAATATAACAAAAACATGGATTTTTTTCAGAGCTATCCCAAAAAGGAGTTGTAGACTTCTTAAGGGCTGCTTTGCAAGAAAAACCAGAGGTTTAGCGATTATACTTATATACCGCCCTATAGTGCTTAGTGCACTCTCTGGGCAGTTCACAAGGTAATTAGCATTTTAGCCGCAACATGCTGGATACTCATTTTATCATCCTCAAAAGGATGGAAGGCTAGGTCAAACCTGATCCCTATCAGGATCGAACACACATTAGAAGTTTTTGGCTATGGTAAAGCAGTTTTAACCACTGTGCTGCGAAGGCTTTTATGCACCTCTTAACACCAACTAGCTTAGCAATCTTTCAGGGAGCCAGTGCTTAAAACAGGGGTGGCCAACCTACGACCTGCTGGCCGGATCTGCCCCATGGAGTCAATTTATCCAGCCTATAGTGAGGACCCCACCGTGGTCACCAAAAGTGCCAAAAATGCACTGGAAGCTCCTCAAACATGCTGAAAACCAGCAAACCCCGACCAAAATTGTGCCAAAATGGCAAAAATGCACCACCCTCACCTGCAATCACAGGAAGTGGAACCATGCAGCCCCTGGCCCACACATCTGTCTGAAGGGGCATGGTCCGACCTGCGGCATGAAAAGGTTGGTCACCCTTGCCTTAAAATGCTCTTTGACCAAATTAGCTGGCTGAAAGTGTACTAGATATATAAACTGGATGCATCTTGCTTGCACAAATCAATGACAAAATTAACATTAGCTGCAGTCAGATCAAGTTCGGTAAAAGCAGATAAAGTGAGTTAAAATATACAGGTTAATTAGTTGATTCTGAAATTAACTTGCTCATCCCACTGAAGATGGAAGTGTCAAGCTAAGAACTAAATAGAGGTCAGTGTTTAAAGACCACACTAATCACAGGAATTAGTGCACTTGGACATTGATGTATTTACAATGAATCTTTTTGCAAGAATCAAAAGGCTCCTTGGGCATCCTAGGCTAACAGAATCCCCAGACCAAGATGGCCAATATGTGATCCTCATGCTGCATTTGTGTATTTTGAACTCAACCCTGTGCCTCCTACCCATGTTAAGACCAACCCATGTAGCAGAAAATTGCTTCTCCTAAGTACTAGAAATGATAAAATAATTTTCTTGGATTTGACAGTTTTGGCAAGGAGGTCTTCTGCATCTCCTGACTTTCTGAAATTAGAAAGCCACTTCACCTGCAGGATTCACACATTTGTGAAGTTTACATGGTCTTTCAACACTAGAGAATGGTTAAATTGTATACAGTTGAAAAAAATGATCATTTCAATAGAAACAAAAAACAGAAATAATTTACACCGATCATCTGCAAAAGGTCAGGCAAAATAAAATAAAATATTTTTCTATATAACAGTCATTGTGCTGCATCACTTTGATGAAAGGGGGAAAAAATCCTATTTCTGTGTATTGCAGATTGAGAAACTATCCACAGCCACAGCAAAGCCATGGCTGCAGGCAGTTTCTTGCTTAGCAATACACAGAAATGGGATTTTTTTTCTTTCACTGAAGCCTTACAGCACAGCAAGGATTTAATGGAGAGAAATAAATATATTATTTCCTCTCAGCCGCTTTAGGATACCTGAAATAGGGTTGCTTGAAGACCAAAACACCGTTTGGATGCGAGGATTTTGCTAAATGGTATTTTGCTCCTTCACCTGTTCACAAGCGACTTTTTTTTAAGCCATGTGAAACAAGACCAAAAGGTCCAGTCAGGACTGGCCCTAAGTTCCGTTGACAAGTAAAACGCAGTATAAATGTGCAGTAAATATATATAGTATATACTATTTTTTAAAGGGCTTCTCTTCAAGTTTGGGTCCACATTACTCACATACAATGCACCCTCACTTTGAAAAGTGCTCTTTAATTTATTGTGCTCTGAAATCAACCTGTATAGTTAATTCTCAGCTACTAAATTGTTTTGCTTTATAGATTTGCCACATCAGCTCCTAAATAAGTTTAGAGTAGGGATTCTCAAACTCCTGCCCATGGGCCAGATGCGGCTGACCAGACCATTTCATGTGGCCCACCACCACCTCCACCACATCAGGAAGTGCTGTGTGGTGGAGGAAGGGCAAAATGGCCATCCAACCCCCAAAGCTGTCTGAGGGAACGTGACCCGGCCCCCAGCTAAAAAGGTTGAGAACTCCTGGTTTAGAGACTCGCTGAATCCTCAAAAGCAGATAAATTCAGTAGTTGTGGAAGATGTTATAAATGCTCATATTGAAAACTAGAGACAAGAAGAAGGATAGAAGAGAGAGAATTTGTCTGCCATCCAAACAGTTACACATTTAGAAATACATGCCCATAAGCCAAAAAGCCAAGGTACTGATTACCAGATAGCATTTGACATCATTTACAGATAAGCATTTACACCAAATTGCTGGTTATCACATCTGTATTGCTATACAATACTCCATTGCTAATAGTTGTGCTGAAACTAGAGAAGAAAGAAAGAAGGAAAGAAAGAAAGAAAGTTTTAATATGGGAAACAATCTTCTTTGAGGACTTCCAGATAAAGGCATAAAACCCATCAAAACAACCTTCATGGAAAATTACTGAGTCCAAAATAATAAATGTCTCCTGGAATGAGCATTGTAGGTCGCTTCACTGCATATTCTGAAAAGCTGTTAATGATACCTTTGTTAAGGAATTTTAACCTGTCAGCAATATATGTCTTTTGTTCTTTCATTCCTTAGGTTAATAAAATCAAGGCCAGAGATGGTGAAGCTATTAGATATCAGTAAAATTTAATGTACCACAGGGAGTGTGTTAAAGGGAGGGGGAGTCCACTTAATTGAGTGTTCAGGGCCAAAGCCACCTATCCAGTCCCCCTCCCTTTGTAAGTGATTCTGGCTATTGAGATGTTATTATTGCATGATCCCACCACAATGATGTTATAAATGCATTCTTTGTGAAAGAGTTTTCTGAATATGCAATTGAAAAAAATCGCTATGAGCAGAAAAGCACAGAGTGGCTCTTTTGTGTTTCTGTCATCTTCCAGGTCATTAGAAGTGAGATTATCATAAAGAGAACTGGCTGCATGGATAAAAAGTCCAAAGTAAAAGTAACAAGCTGGGTGACTTTCCCCCCAAAATGAGAGATGCCCTCTATGATCTGGTGTGGAGGATTTATCTTGTGCATAAATAATTGTGTTTTCATTATTAGCCTGATAGTTTCAAAGTCTTTTATGTTCTCCAGTCTTTATGTCTCTAAAATGGGGCTGGGTTGGTTTGAAATAAGTCTCTCTTTCTGCTTGTTTTCCTTTCCATTTGTCATGAATCATTATGTTCTTGGTGTTCCCAAGCAGTTGTGTTGACAGAGACTGAAGACAGAGGATGTCAGTAAAGGAAATGTGTGCTATATTGATATTAACCAAGTAATATCTGGTTAGCAATACTCATTTCATATCATTCTGAGGCAATGACACGTCTCACGTCCATGGATGGTTTTGGCAAAGGGGAATTGTTTACCACAGTAGGAAGGTACAATAGTTGAAAGCTGTGAAGTTTGTTCACATGGCAAAGGTCAGGTTAATCTCCCCCACAGGTTTCTACAGAGATACAATGAGCAGAAGGCATATTGTGCATAAGAGCTGAGTCCATCTTTAGGAGTCAGTAGGGGAAAGATGTAAATGAAACACTAAGAGGGGGAAAGTGGGAAAGATTTCTCTAAGCACAAGCAGTTTCTGAGCACACACAAGGAGATATCAGGCTTGGAAATTGTCCAGTGGCTTGCATAATGAACCACTAAGAGAGCAGAAGGAATTAACAGAATCTTGCCCAGTTTCTAAAATTTAAGTGAATTGTAATTTATCTGCCCTATAGGAGGAAGAATGTGATCAAGGAATCGGAGATCATGCTCGGGCTTCTGATGAGCATATTCAAGGTTTCTCTTCTTTCCAAGTTTCTGTCTGTTGTAGAAAATACCTTAACTTAACTGGTTTGATATTCTCTTGGGTAGGTCTCTAGGTGACAATGCAATTGTCTTTAAATTTGTTCAGCCCTCTAAAAAGCATCCACAGAGTTGTACCTTCAGTCAGTCAGCGCACTCCAAATGTGCTTCCACAATGCGTATCTTCTTCTGTTTCTGCAAAAGTCTTTCCCTTGTGTTTGAATGTGTTGAGAAACTGGCAAAATGGTGCCGGGGATGTGTGTTAGTTCCAAAGAACCTGATGAAATTGAATGCCATCAGCTGGTGACTATCCTGCTATGGTAATACTGCCAGCGACTCAACATTGATAATCAGGAAGCATCTAACTAACCTGACAACCCTGAGGACTAACAGCCTTGGGTAAAGAAGTCTGCAGGGAAGGGTGATAGTCTCCAAGTGGATTAAATCCTACTCAAGTCCTTCTTCATGGAGAGCAGCAGCAGTGTCAATATTGGCCAGGGACTGATGAAGACATTGTGTGCCAAAATAGCTCGGGACCAGAAAGTGACTCGCAGAACAGGATTGGTGGTACAGGTGTCACACTGGGATGCGGAAGGCAAATGGAAGGCCACTGCACTATATTCGCAGGAGAATCTTGGATGCAGCACAAGAAGGAGGAGAAGGTGCCTGGGAAAGATGAGTAAAAAGCAGATAAAATATAGAGGAGGGAGGTAGGAAGTTCCTTTAATAAAAGTGACTGCTTTATGTGAAGTTTGGGGGTAATTCAAAATCTGATTGCTGGAATAATCTGGAAGATGGATGATGGATATAAAACTGGTGTGGAAAAGTCTTTCTTCTACTTTAGCTTCTCTGGGGAGATAATTGTGCTTATCTACTGTTGTGTCAGTTAGTTGGCACTCTGTGTGTCCTCTGGAACTATGCTTCAATTCTGCTGCAATGTATATTAGAATAAGGGAATTAGCTTTTTTATTTTATTTGGGAATATATTCTTAAACTGCCTAACCTCTATATTTTCCCTGAAGTTTTGAATCTCTTTTTGCATTTTTATTTTCTTTTGCAAGATCGTTAATAAAATAATTGGAAGCAAGAGAGCTGTTTGGCACTAAGTCTGGTCCTTATCTCGGATGCTGCTTCAATCCTGCATTTTGTGAGTGTTTAGTCCATCTACTATTGGAATGTGGTACCTTAGTGGTTAAGATACTGAACTTGATGACTGGAAGGTTGGTAGGTCAGCAGTTTGAGACCCGAGTGCTGC
This sequence comes from Bradypodion ventrale, assembly GCA_035047345.1. Taxonomy (NCBI): domain Eukaryota; kingdom Metazoa; phylum Chordata; class Lepidosauria; order Squamata; family Chamaeleonidae; genus Bradypodion; species Bradypodion ventrale. The sequence goes on from JAWDJE010000004.1 coordinate 285,859,183, forward strand.
ACTATGGAGTGAGTTCCCATCTCTGTCCCAGCTGCTGCCAATGTAGCAGTTCAAAAGCAAGAACTTGCAAGTAGATAAATAGGTACCACTTCAGTGGGAAGGTAACAGTGTTCCATGCTCTCTAGTCATAACCTGACACATGACCACAGAAATGCCTGCAGACACAGACAGCACTGACTCTTAGAGTCAGATATGACTGGCTTATGAGCAAAAATGACTTTTACGTTTACCTTTACTAGTCCATCTATCTTAGAAGGTTGGTGTGCAATGTTATGAATTTGTGCAAGTCTGCCTGGAGCACTGAAGAGATGATTGGCTCAAAGTGTTGGCAGAGGACCTGGCAGAAAGATTTCCTCAGCTGCATCAGGCTAGCTCTCCTGAAAATCACCCAAATCAGGAAATTTCTGGGTAGTGTGGCTGAGTGGCTTGTGTGGACCTCTCTGTTACAGCCAAGTTCTTGACATAATGATGTTGTTCAAAGCTCTGACTTCCTTTGATTGAATCCCAACATGCCCTTTGCAGATCTTGGAAAAATTATTTCTTTGGACTATGGCTGCTAGAACATGTCAACCAGGTATTGCCATGGGCCAGGCTGCCCAGAGAATTCTGAGACTTCTGGTCTCCACAGTCACATTTCCAAGCTCAGCAGATTTTAGAACTTCAAGCCACCTTACCAAGTGGTTGGGATGATCTTGTGTATAATTATCCCCCAATGCCTGATTCAGCTGCTTCAGACTCAGGAAGAACTAGGCAGACAGCATGCATTCATGCTAATCTACAATGAAATGTAGCATGCTGCATTGTTAAGATTGTGGAGCAGAATTCATAAGAAAACCGGTCATTCCTCTTGTACTGCCATAAGTGTCCTGTGTAAATGAACCAAGGCGCAGTACCTCTGAACCCCAACCATAAAATTGGAATATTAGCACTTCTATTCCATCATGCTGATTTTCAGAGAAAGTTCATTAAGTTATGTGGAGAGCCTGAGATATTATGGTGATAACCACAATAAGAAAAAAAAGCCTATAAATAAGAGCCACTGAGAGAAGTGGTATTAGAATTCAAAATAAGGTATGTCAGAATGGGTAGGGGTCAGGACTGAAATAAATTTCACTGGAGGCATTTCAATTTCAGGATAAGAGATGGTGAAGTGGTTAAGGGAAACTGATTAGATTAGTCATTTATATTCATTGGTAGAGACTGTTAGAATGGGTAAGGGGCATTTGGAAGGGGGATGCTGTTAACTCATATGTAACTATTAATAAAAGAAGTGTCCATCATCACTGGGAAGAGAAAACACAAGACTACATCAACTTCTCTCTTACTTTTGAGTTTCTGCAATGCTCATCCATACATTTCACCCTCTGTAACTAGAGGTATGAAAAATCTTACTGTCTTGATCGGGTTGCATTTCTACAAAATCCACTTGCATTTTCCCCCTTCTCAGGTCAGGATACATTGAAATTGTGCACATGTTTGCCTATTTAGGAAATCTGCAAATTTATTTACCCTTTTTACTCAATTTACAAAATTCCCCCTTTGCCCAAAGTATCCATGCCTGCCTTTTGACAATTGACCATGCTTTAGGAGTTCACCATTTAGACCAGGGGTGCCCAAACTATGGCCTGTGGGCTGGATCTGGCCCTCAATGCCAGTTCATCCAGCCCATGATGACCTCATCATTCCTGGAAGCGGAAGTCAAATGTGCCCATACTAGGGCACTCCTGGTTTAAGCACAGAAAATGGGAGTCTAAAATCTATCTCATCCTGTTGCAAAACATCTGTTGCAAAACAGATGGCAAGGCACATTTTACTTCCACTTCCACATGACTGGCCTGCTGAACCACATGACCAGCCCATGGCCTGAAAAGTTTGGGTACTCCTGATTTAAAACATCAGTATAGTTTTGTCTTGAGTTCATTTCTCCAAACTGCTGCATTAGCCTTGCAAATATGCAGATTTCCAAGGTGAGCTCCATTTCTGCTAACAAGTCTCAGGAGGTACAAAAACACTTCTTTCTTTGAGACTGCCCGTTCCAAGGAAATTCATTTCCTTCCCTATCTCAAGCTCGTTTTTAATTCCTAAGAAGTAAATTCTCTGACATCTACTTATCTGAATGTAATATTCACTGAATTCAACACCCAAAATCATATTGAGGAAAATTAAGCATGTAAAAGATATCATGCAAGCATTTCCCCCATTTTCCTCAGTGTCCATCATGTGACTGGCTGTGCAATCATTTGCTCACCTGGTAGATGCAGAGAAGCATGACAGATGACCTGCAAACCAGGTAGGACAGCTTTGTGTGAGAATGATATTGGAAATTTGATTCATAAAGCAATCAAGCAGCCTCTTCAACAATCCAGTGCCAACTGAAGAAGAACACAGTGTCAAAATACATCTAACATCATTCATTGAATAGGCTTAATCTTTAGCATTTTTATGCTTTTGGAGGTGGACTGACTATTCTATATACATCAGTCTTTACAAACAATAGTGGGACTTGATGCCTGGGCACAATTAGTGCTGCCTGCATATACTTTGTGAATTTTGACTCAAGCATTTTTATAATGGCAACAAGTATACTTTGGTTTCATTAGCTATAGCTTTGTTTCATGATTTTTCCCCTCTCTATTTTGTATGGTATCTATTTTGTATGGTATCCTTTGTATTGTTTATCTTGCTTTTACATCCACATTGATTGTTTGTTTTCATTTGCATATTCATGAATAAGGCACGTACAGGAGCATGCTGGCTACACTAAAAGGGTGCTGGACATGGAATGATGAGGGCATTTAACCTTAACAAAATATATACGTTCCCACTCGCCTTCTAATTTCAACTCCCCTCTGGGGATTCGAACCGATGAGGTCTTGCTTACAAGGCAAAATTGCAACCTCTAAGCCACAGCAGCTCCGTTGTACAGTAAATAGAGCTGCCTTTGCAAGCTTATCTTTAGCAGCAAAGGAGGAAAAGGCAGGCAGAGGAACACAATGCCCCACTCAGTTGCTCAATCATTCCAGGCATCGCAGCTTGGCTTGGCTCTTTGGATTGGCACCCAAAGGAGGTGCCATGGTACTGGGGGCCTGGGGGCACCCCGGGCTGAGTCCCAGTAGCAGGGCCGGCATCAGAAATTTCCAGGCCGGTACATGGAGGGCCCCCACACATTTTGGGCACACCCATGGGTTTTCCTGCACATGCATTGTTTGTTTGTGCATGCACAGATCAGTGGTTTCCCAGTGGCACCACATCCCCATGGTTTCCTGCCAAACAAGGGTTCTGCATATTGAACACCTGCCTAGACATATCCGTGCCTCCCAAAACCTCTGTAGCCAAATCCCACACCATCAGGCTTTGGTGCAAAAAGGAGATGCCTATTCCCTCTCTGCTAGATTTTGACAACCAAGTGGCAATGGTGGAGACAATATTTTGGGCTGGATGGAGCTATAATGGCTCTCCCAACACTAGTGTTCACTTCCCTATAGAGGATACTTAACTATATAAACAAAGAGAGAGGAATTGCTCATATCTATATCAAGGCTACTGTTTACACTTGGTGCTGTTTCATAGAATCATATAATAATTGAGTTCTTCTTTCATGTTCTAATCAAACCCTGGACTGCAAAATGAAGCCACTTTCTTTGCTTTGTCATTGCCCAAACCCAACTCCTCATCGGTGCATGCCTCTGGCAGCAATCAGCAGACCAGTAAATAAGCCGGATTCTGTATATCTCCACATTCACATCATTAGTTGTTGGTTAGATAATTGAGTTAGAAGGAACCTATAAAGCAATCTGGTCCAATCTGCAGAGGCTCAATGCAGGAATCCAAATCAAAGCAGATCTTACAGATGGTTATCCAATTTTCTCTTGGATGCCTCCAGCATTTTATTTATTTATTATTTATTCTTAGATTTTTATGCCGCCCACTCGGGGAAACCCGACTCAGGGTGGCGCACAATGGTAAAAACAGATAAAATACAGTAAAATATAACAAAACAGATTAAAAACCTCACTCGACCACCAGCCAACCCACCCTCCCACTCCCACCCCACAAAAAAGACTAAAAAGGGAATAGGGAATGAAGAAATACCACAGTACACAACACAAAAAGGAGGGACAGTTGAGCTCTAGTTGGAAATAAGCCAACAGGCTGGGGCCGTATTCCCATTAGGGCCCCACACCTGCCCTGCCAGCCAGGTTTTCACTCCTTTCCTGAAAGGCAGCAATTCTTTCTGTAGCCTCAATTCTGTTGGAAGGAGGTTCCAGAGGGTTGGTGCAGACACGGAGAAGGCCCTCCTCCGCGTGCCAGAGAGGTGAGCCTCTCTAGCTGAAGGTACCAGCAAGGACCCCTCTCGTCTGCTCTGGTTGGACAGGCAGACACTCTTGGGACGATGCGGTCTCTCAGGTATCCTGGCCCACTGCCATATAGGGCTTTAAAGGTCAAAACCAGCACCTTGAATTGCACCCGGAGGCAAACTGGTAACCAGTGCAACTCCCGGAGTAGTGGGGAGGCATGGGCATAATGTCCACAACCCATCACCACCTGGGCAGCCTCCGAATGGTCGTCAAGGGCAGCCCCATTACAGTAATCTAGCCTAGAGATGACCAGAGCATGAGTGACCATGAGCAAGGAGTCCCGATCCAGGAGCGAGTGCAACTGGCGAATCACTCAAAGTTGAGCAAAAGCCCTCCTGGCCACAGCCGCCACCTGTTCTTCCAGCAGCAGCTGCGAGTCCAGGAGGACCCCCAAGTTGCGCACCGGGTCTGTCTGGGGCAAAACTGCCCCATCCAAGACCAAAGAAGGTAACTCACTAGATAACCCCGGACCCCCAACCCCCAACCCATAGCCACTCAGTCTTGCTAGAGTTCAGCTGGAGCCCATTGTCCCCCATCCAAACCCCAATGGCCTCCAGGCATCCGGACAGGACAGGACTTTGACCGCATCACTGAGATCACCATGGGCCGAGATGTACACTTGAGTGTCATCCATGTACTGATGGTACCGTGCCCCGTGGGAACGGATGATCTCAACCAGTGGCTTCATATAAATGTTAAATAGGATAGGAGAGAGCACCGAGCCCTGAGGCACCCCATAACGTAGGGGCCTAGGACTGGACCTCTCACTCTCCAACCACACCAACTGGGTACGACCCTCCAGAAATGAGGAAAACCAAGACAACACCTTGCCCTGGATCCCCAATCCTTTGAGCCGTTCCAGAAGGATACTATGGTCGATGGTATCGAAGGCTGCTGAGAGGTCAAGGAGAGCAAGGACAGTCGGATGTCCGCCATCCCACTCATGCCAAAGATCATCAATCAGTGCGACCAATGTCGTCTCCATACCATGTCCAGGCCTGAATCCTGATTGAGATGGGTCTAGATAATCCGCTTCCTCCAGTGCCCCCTGCAGCTGGCGCACCACCACTTTCTCCAATACCTTCCCCAAGAAGGGGAAGTTGGAGACAGGCCTGTAGTTAGTTAGGACACCTGGGTCAAGGGATGTTTTCTTCAGGAGGGGGCACACCAAAGCATGTTTTAGCAGTGCAGGAAACACCCCCTCCCGCAAGGACGCATTTATTATTGCCCTGACCCAGCCTCCTGTCACCACCTTTGAAGCTTTCACTAACCAGGTGGGACAGGGGTCCAAAGGACATGTAGTGGCCCGCACCACTGCAAGGAGCCTGTCCACTTCATCAGGGACAACCGGATCAAACCAATCCCAGATCACATGGCAAGACTGTGCTCCAGCCATCCCCAGCCCTTTACTGCCCACACCATGGTTAAGCACCGAGCGAATCCGATCGATTTTCTCCACCAGATGGTCTGCAAAGTCCTCAGCCGAACCCTGCCAACTGGGTACCGGTCCCCCTTTTCCAAGAAGGGACTTGGTCACCCGAAACAGGGTGGCTGGGCAATTATCAGCAGAGGCAATAAGAGTGGTGAAGTATTGCCGCCTCACCACCCCCATCGCCACTAGGTAGGCCCTAATAGCGGCTCTAGCTAGTGTCCAATCGGACCGCTCCGGGTCTTCACCCAGCGATGCTCTAGGCATCTCTTGGCCCGTTTTTAAAAAAAATAAATTTTTATTAATTTTCAGAAAAAAATAACATACAAATACAGAAAGAAGAAAGAAAAAACAACATAGGCAAGCATATAAATGATACATTTGACATTATCACAAAAAAATCTTTAAACAATAAAATTAGATGTATATGAATCTAAATATAAAACCTTTGAAATTTAACATTTAACTTACTGTCTCTTTAATGTTTTATTATCACAATGGTAAATATCCCAACTTTGCTCTTAAACATTAGTAATTCGTAGCTTCTTACTTTATCTAATTTCTATTCAAATCAATTTGTCTAAAACAGTTATATTTCTTTTTCTATCCCTATCAATTTATTCCAATATTACATTCTATACATCATTCACCACGTGTATTTACATTGCCCGGGAGGATGTGGTATTTCCCATTGGTTTCTACTGTGCCTAAAACTTCAATTGGTCTGGTGTCAGTCTATTCTTCCCCTCTCCCTTCAAAGCATGATCCACAAACTGTCTCCATGTATTCCAGAATCTATTCTGTTTAATTATTCCTTTTTTAAAATTCAACGCCCATGTTAATTTTTCATTCAATGCGAGATCCCACATCTCCTTATACCAATCATCTACTTTTAATGTTATGTCGTTCTTCCAATTTTTTGCTATACACATTCTGCCCATCGTGAGCATTATAGCCAATAATTCTTTCTTGTCATCATCTAAGTTCATATTATCTACGTCTGTCAACAAGATCTTACTTGGCCCCAACTTGAGAGATGTTCCCATAATATTAACCATCTCCTTCTCAATTTCCTCCCAAAATTTCTCAACCTTTATACATTCATACCACATATGTACATATGTGCCCAATGTATTTTTACATCTCCAACACATTTTATTATTTTTTTAATCTATCTGGTACAGTTTCAATGGGGTCAAGTACCATTTCCACAACATTTTGAAATTATGCTCTTTAACCCTAACGGACATGGATCTCATACCTCTTTTTTCCTGTTTATTTTTCAACTCTTTTTCGGTTATGCTTATCTTCAAATCTTGTTCCCAAGCATTTTTAAATATCTCTTGTGGATTACTTTCTACATTTATTATTTTTTATATTTTTCTAACCCTACCTTTCATTCCAATTTCCGACTTTCTTACTTTCCATCTTAACTCTTCAAATTCAGTTTTAGTTCTTTCCAGACTCTGCTCTCTCACATAACTATTATTCCACTTATTTGTCCTCATAATCTGTAACCAATTTAACTTCATTTGATCATACAGCTCTTGTCTTTTCACGTCATCTCTGCAAACTCGTATCCAATCTTTCAACAGGAAAATCTCCTTTAATAAAATTTCCTTCATCCTATCATCAATTTTTATTGGGAATTTTTTAATATCTTCCATCTCAATTATTGGCGATATATTCGGGGATAGTTTCATTTTAACCTTCTTCCAAACTCCCAACATCGATCTCATCATTCAATTTTTAACCATTATTTTTCCTTTTTCATTCCCTAAAAACACATGTTTACCCAACTCCTTTAATTCCATCATTTCAATTTCCTCCCAAATAACTACCTCTTTCATTAAAATCTTGACTACATTTTTAATATGGAATGCATTATAATAATTTTTCAAGTTCGGTATTCCCAGACCCCCATCTTTTTGTGACTGGTACCACATTTTCTTTGGTATTCTAGCTCTTCTTCCCCCATTACAATAATTATTTATAAAAGCTTGAAATTCCTTAATTTCTTTATCTGTAATTTGGATTGGTAGGGTTTCAAACAAAAAAAATATTTTTGGTAATAACATCATTTTAGTCAATGCTACCCTGCCGAACCAAGACAGCTTCAAATTTTTATATTGTGAAATTTTTGCCTTGAGTTCTTTTTTTGTTTATCATAATTTAATCTTCTTAAATCTTCTATTTTGCTTGAAATATTTATCCCCAAATATCTCACACTATTTTTAATCTGTAGTTTAAATCTATTTTTAATTCTCCCTTGTTCTTCCTTAGCTATATTATTCAATATCATTTCAGATTTATCCCAATTTATCCTCAACCCAGCTATTTGTTCAAATGCCTCTGTATTTTTCCCAACGTCTTCCCTGGATGTTTCATAATTATAAGAGTATCGTCAGCATATAAACTAACTTTATTTCCTAATATTCCTTCTATTTCTTTATCCTCCCTTATACTTTTTGCTAATATTTTCATCGCCATTATAAATACTATTGGAGATAGTGGGCATCCCTGTCTTGTTCCCGCTTCTAATCTTACTTCTTCCGTAAGGCCATCATTTACCCTAACATTGGCACACCCTTGTTGATACAATTGTTCTATCATTTTTATAAACCTACATCCAAATCCATAGCCTTTAATTATCTCATTAATTGTTATCCATTGCAAAGAATCGAATGCCTTGAAAATATCCAAAAATAACAATCCTACCTTCTCTTTAGTTTGACCTGCAATATCTATTCAATCTATAACTTGCCTTGTTAAATCCGCCATGTATCTACCTTTAATAAATCCAGCCTGGTCATTATTTATATATTTATCCATGAAGCTATTTAATCTTTTTGCCAATATCGCTGTAAAAATCTTAGCATCCTGATTTATTAAAGAGATAGGCCTATATGACTCTACCTTTCCCAAATCTTTCCCACGTTTTGGCAATAATACTATTATAGTTCTATACCAAGAGGGTGGAATCTGACCTCCATCCAAAATAAAATTATACAATTTTAATAATTTTGGGACAATTATATCTTTAAACTCTTTATAAAATTCCACTGGCAATCCATCTTCACCTGGTGATTTATCCATCCTCAATTTACCTATTATTTCTTTTATCTCCTTTTCAGTAATTGGCTCCTCCATTATTTGTTTATGTTCCTGATTGATTTTGTTTTTAATCTGACTTTCAATTTTATCTTTTAATTTTCCCAGGTCTATATTTTTTCTTGAATATAACTCCTGATAGAATTCTTTTACAACCTTACATTTATTTTTTGTTTTATTATAGCTTATACCCTTTTTGTCTACCAGAATCCCTATTTCCCTTTTTGTCTACCAGAATCCCTATTTCCCTTTTTATTTCTTTTTTCCTTAGCAGCTCTTGCCAATAATTTTGAATTTTTATTACTATATTCAAAGTATTCCCTTTTTAGATAAACCAAATCTCTTTTCACTTTTTCAATATCCTTTCCTATTAACTCCTTCCTCAACCCCTGCATTCTTTCATAAACTTTCCTGTTTTTAGTTATTGCATGTTTTTCTTGTAGCTGTTTAATCTCTTTCTCGATTTCCTCCTGCTTACCTTTTAATTGTTTATTTTTAAGACTAGCCAATTTAATACTTTCCCCTCTGAATATTGCCTTCATCGTATCCCACACCACATTATATCGAACCTCGCCTGTATCATTCCATTTCCAGTTTTGCTCCCATCTTTCAACTATTTGTTCTTTACATTTTTCATCTTTAAATAATTTAGTATTATATCTCCAATTTCTCCTAATCTTTGTACCATCCATTCTTATTTCTAACAATACCTTTGCATGATCCGACTCTGAAGATTCCAACTTCAATTTCATCCAAATTCCCTATCAGGTTGTCAGTTACAAATATATAATTTATTGTAGAATATGTGTTATAAACCTGGGGGGAAAGTGTAAACCCTTTCCGATCCTTTAAACTCCCGCCATGTATCTTTTAACCCTAATCCTTTCATCCATTTATCCAGCACTTGTGTTTTATCTCCTCCCCCCTTCTAGCTATGTTTGTAGTATCTATATTTGATCATATTAAATTGAAGTCCCCACCCACAATCATTTTTATCATTCTTTCTTTATTCAATATATTATGCACCTTATCTAAAAATTTATTTTGATTTTCATTTGGTATGTACAAATTTACCAAGGTTATCTCCTCATCATCTATTTTCCCTTTTATTATTAAATATATTCCTTCTATATCTGAGTTACTTTTTACCATCTCAAATCCAACTCTACTTGATTTCATAATTGCTACACCTCTTGCCTTTGACATACCATATGATTTTTCATAAAATTGAGTCCATCCTAAGAATAATTTGTTAGTTTCCTCTGATTTTTGATGAGTTTCCTGAAGAAAGATTACATCCGGTTTATCTTTCCTAAGAGCTGCTTCTAATCTTCTTCTCTTCACCTGACAACAAGTACCTTTCACATTCCAGGTTAATACTTTCAAATTTTTCATTCCTTATTTTCTAACCCCAATTCTCCCTTTTCACCACTTCCTCCAACCGGCGTGCACTCCAACAAACAACAAACCCCCATTCCCAAAAATCTATTAAAGAAAAGAACCAAAAAAATAAACAACTCTAAAAAAACATATAAACAATCTACTACTATCCCTCCCCACTTTTCTGCAAGTAGCCTCTGTATTAACAAAGGGGGGGGGGAAGCACGACCAACTGTGCGAGCTTAATAGGAACCCAAACTAGCTTCCACTCAAATCAGTCCCTCCTTCCGCTCCTTTGGGCATATTCTCATTATCATTTCTCCTTCTCATGAACCCACCCAAAATAATCAATTCCTCCTTCAGTTCATCCCACTCTTTAGTTCCGAATTCCAGTAATTTTGCGTCCACCATTATATCCATGACATTGACATCTTCACTCATCATGTATTGTTTACCCAAATGAAAAAAACTCAATTGCCGTGGAAATTTCCAATTATATAGAAAATAAGTCAGCACGTGTCATTTTGCCTCTTTATAAATCTATGGTGAGGCCCCATCTGGAATACTGTGTACAGTTCTGGTCGCCATACCTCCAGAAGGATATTATCGAGTTGGAGAAAGTACAGAGGAGGGCAACCAGAATGATTAGGGGCCTGGAACACCTTCCTTATCATCTGAGGCTGCAACGGTTGGGCCTTTTCACTCTTGAACGACGGCGTCTAAGAGGTGACCTGATTGAAGTTTATAAAATCATGCACAGTGTGGACAAAGTAGATAAGGAAAAACTGTTTTCCCTATCGCACAACACTAGAACTAGGGGACACTCGATGAAACTTTTGGGTACTAGTTCTCAAACAAATAAGAGAAAGTACTTTTTCACCCAGAGGATTACTGGTCTATGGAACTCCCTGCCAGAAGAAGTGGTGACAGCTGTCAGTCTTGACAGCTTTAAGAAAGGATTAGACAAGTTCATGGAGGACAAGGGTATCAATGGCTATAATTATGGATACCTAAGGACAACCTCCGGGTTGGAGAGACAGGCAGGATATCTCTCAATGCCATTTCCAGGGAATCCTAAGCAGGTGAAGGCATCTCCTTGGGAATACCCTGAAGGAAATGGTGAGCCACTGTGTGAGACAGAATGCTGGACTGGATGGGCTGTGGCCTGTTCCAGCAAAGCTGTTCTTATGTTCTTATGTTCTTATGTACCTAACTCCTTTATCTTGTAATCTCTTTGTAATTGGCTTCATCGATTGCCTCCACATACGACTCTCCATTGGAATATCATTGTATATCTCAATATCTGAACCATCTATTTTTAAAACTTCTGACCCCTTCACTCGAATGAGAGCCATTAATCGAAATTTATCAGCAACATTGGCGAACTTTACCAGTACATTACTTGCCCCAACTTTACCCCTTCTTGAACCCAGCCGAAAGACACTTACAATACCATATGGCATGAAACCTCCTTCCATAATTCCATCTAACCATTTTACAATTCTTTCTTTTAATTTATCTGGTGTACCTTCCGGAATTTTTCAAATTATCACATTCACAAGTCTCATCTGTTCTTCCACCAATTCTAACCTTTTTTCATGATCCCCCACTTTATTTTCCCTTTCTTTCTCTCTTTCTCTCATATCTGAAACCACTGCATTTATCCACTCCTGCTCTCTTTTCATCACCTCTTGTTCTTCCTTAAGTTTATTTTGCCCTTTTTTTAAATCATCAAAACCCTTCATAATGTTTGCCATCAAATCTTGCATATCTTGTTTTCGTTCCTGTTTATCCTGAACAAACATATTTCCAATTTTTTGTTCCAAATTATCCACCTTCTCATTAAATTTATCAACATCTGATTTAAACCCTTGCCTCCCCTTTATTGGCACCATTGATGGGGTTGTCACTGTCATTATAGTTGCTGTTGTTGTTACTGCCGTCAGTGTCATTGCAGCTGTGGTTGTTATAGTTGTTGTTGCAGCTGTTGCTGTTGTTATCTTTGCTGTCGTTATTACAATAGATTTCACAGCTGCAGGTGCCATCATAGGTGGAGTTGTCACTATTTTTTGCTGCTGCTGCTGTTGTAATTGCTGTGCAATTTTTCTCACAGTCTCTTGGTCCTCCAAATCCTTTATTTCCTGTTGCATTGTTTTCTTCATCTCCGACTCCTCTTGTTCTATCCTGGTGAGCCTTTTAAAAATCCTATCTGAGGATGACTGTCTCTCTGCTCTTATCCAGCCCACTTTCTCCTTCTCCTTCCCTCTTCCCTGACATTTCATTCAAACACTGTTCCAATTGCAGACAGTCTCCTGTTTATCTCCACAAAAGTATATCTTCTGTAACACAGTCAGCCCACAGCTCTTTTAACCATCCTTATATCCCTTTAAGCAAGTAACAACCAATTGCCACTTCCACAAAAAAAAATGCTTGTAGTCCAATGGAAAAAAAAGAGAGAAGGCAAAACAAGCTTCCGGTCCCAAAAATGAAGAAGACAAACAATACTTTCCAAGAGACACCACTAATCAGACTCCCAGCGCCATCTTACTCCCTTCTTCTTTGTATCCAAATATCCAAAAATTCAAAGAAAGGGAAAAGGTTCCAAGCCACCAAACTCTCCTCTTTTAAGCCGGAATGTCCATCATCCAATCTTTAATATTTTCCAGGGGGGGGGGGAATCCCCATATTCAATAAACTTTTCTGCTTTTCCACTTTTCCTCCCCATCCACCACTTCCAAAAACTCACTCTGCAGCAGCAAATTCCTCACAGCTCTGCTCGGCTCCGAAATGCTTCAGGGCTAGCCAAGCTGAATGAGGCTCACTTTCGCTTTCCCCCTTCAAATCCCAGCAAACTCACCCCTGCTCAGTCCAGCCACCGGCTTGCCTTTTGCTGCCTTTATCAATTTAGGCAATCATAGTCCAAACCCAGTCCTCGGCTAGGAAAAATCTCCCATTCCTGCACTGGCAAAGTCTGTCCAACCCCCACTCCTCTTTGAAATTCAAAACTCATGTCTATCTCCTTTTTCACTCAGCTTTTCAGCCAGTCCAAAGTAAATTCCATCAGTTGTTGACTTAATCTTCCTCCTCCACCTTTTCTAATGTCTCTGGAACATTTTAAACTCTTTTAAAAAGCCTCTTTCATCATCGTTCTTTCCGAGTGAAAGAAAGTTCAGTCCATTCAGCCCCCCATTAGGCCACACCCCTCATCTCTTGGCCCGTTTGAGCTCCCGTAGTTCATCCATGAACCACGGGGATGACCTTACCCCACGGGCTTGGAGAGGCCACAGTGGCGTGATTTTATCCAAGGTTGCCGTCGTCATCCTGTTCCACAGGTCGACAAGCACCACAGATGAATTGTGTGCTTGCTCCAGAGGAAAATCCCCCAGTTCCCGCTGGAATACAACCGGATCCATTAGTTTCCAAGGGCGGGCCACTTTAATAGACCCTGCCTCCCTATGGTGAAGCGTTGCCCCCAGAAAGTTCAGAGTCACCAGATAGTGATCTGACCATGGCACAGGTGTTATGACTAAATTCTGTAATCTCAGATCACTCTGCCACTGCTCCGACAGAAAAACAAAATCCGGTGTGTGGCCACTGCACCTGGTTGGAACCTGAATTACCTGAGTCAGGCCCATGGCTGCCATGGAAGCCATTAACTCCCGTGCAACCTCCATGCCAGTACCCTGCGAAGGCAAATTGAAGTCCTCCAGAACGATTAGTCTAGGGAACTCCAATGCCAACGCTGAGACGGCCTCGAAGAGCTCAGACAGAGAGTCCCTTACCCTGCAAGGGGGCAGGTACAGGAGTAAGACTCCCAACTGACCCATAGTGCCCAATCACAGAAGCAGAGCCTCACAACCCAGTACTTGTGGAGCAGTGGCCCTGGCAACTCTCATAGACTCTCTGACTATTATGGCAACTCCACCGCCCTTCCCCTCAACCCTAGGCTGGTGCCAAATACCGAACCCGGCTGGACAAATTTCTGAAAGAGGTACACCATCCTCTGGTCTCAGCCAGGTTTCGGTGATGCATGCCAGGTTGGCCTGCCCCCCCCCCCCCCCAAGATGGAATCTGCAATTAGGGGAGCCTTATTACACACCGACCTGGCATTCATCAGCAGCAGCCTAAGGGAGGGGTCACTCTGGATCTGCTGCTCAGGGCCTGGAGGAGCAACCAAGGGGCTAGAGCGGGGAACAGATACTAAACATCTGTCCCACGCTCCCCGAATGCGGCCTGCCCCTCGGCACTCGCCATATCATCCCATGCCCATCATAACCATTATGTGGGGGCCCGGAACCCCCCCGACTCACTCCAGACAGAGTGCTGCCTTCCTTATAATACTGGCAGGGCAGTCCCTCCCCATCCCACCCTCTCACCCTCCCCGGTATAAAATCTTCACCCCTGCAGCTCCACCTGACCCAACTTTTCACTATCCCACCACAACATTGGAGGACCCAATTGCAATAACGATAGGGGCATAGCCAGTCTCATTTCCTCATACTGGCAATGCCAGGGCCGCCCCAAGCCGCAGGTGTTACTGGCTCTCCCCATCTGGGTTGCCGGGTGAATGAGGCTGGCCCCAGTGCTGGCTCCAGGTTGGCAGGGGGGCAGTTTTTGAGGCCGTCCCCCACCCTAGCCGCAGGTTTTGCTGGCTCTCCCCAGCCAAATGCCAGGCGAACGAGGCTGACCCCAATGCTGGCTCCAGGGTGGCAGGTGAGGCGGGTTTTGAAGCCGTCCCCCACCCCAAACTGCAGGTGTTGCTGGCTCTCTCCAGCCAGTTGCTGGGCAAACAAGGCTGGCCCCAACACTGGCTCCAGGGCAGTAAGGGGGGCGGTTTTTGAAGCCATCCCCCACCCTAGCCGCAGGTTTTGCTGGCTCTCCCCAGCCAAATGCCAGGCGAACGAGGCTGGCCCCAATGCTGGCTCCAGGGTGGCAGGTGAGGCGGGTTTTGAAGCCGTCCCCCACCCCAAACTGCAGGTGTTGCTGGCTCTCTCCAGCCAGTTGCTGGGTGAATGAGGCTGGCCCCAACACTGGCTCCAAGGTGGCAGGGGGGCGGTTTTTGAAGCCGTTCCCCACCCAAAGCCGCAGGTGTTGCTGGCTCTCTTCAGCCAGTTGCCGCGCAAACAAGGCTGGCCCCAACGCTGGTTCCAGGGTGGCAAGGGGGGCAGTTTTTGAAGCCGTCCCTCCCCCAAAGCCGCAGGTGTTGCTCGCTCTCTCCAGCCAGTTGCCAGGTGAATGAGGCTGGCCCCAACGCTGGCTCCAGGGTGGCAGAGGGGTCAGTTTTTGAAGCCATCCCCTGCTCCAAGCTGCAGGTGTTGCTGGCTCTCTCCAGCCAGTTGCCGGGTGAACGAGGCTGGCCCCAATGTTGGCTCCAGGGTGGCAGGGGGGCGGGTTTTGAAGCTGTCCCCTGCATTGAAGCACTTATCCCTTCCTCAGGTATATGGTTCTATTGTCATACTGTTCTAACAGCCTACATCTATCCTCCTGTAGCCTGAGCCCATTATTATGTGCTCTGCACCCTGAGATGATTGAGAACAGATCCTGCCCCTCCTCTTTATGACTGTTTTAAGTATTTTGAAAGTGCTTTCATATCCTTTCTCAGTCTTCTTTTCTCAAGGCTAAACATGCCCAGTTCTTTCAGTCTTTCCTCATTGGGCTTGGTTTGCAGTCATCCTTTTTGCCATCCTCTGAACTTATTCCAGTTTGTTAGCATCCTTCTTAAAATGTGGTGTCCAGAACTAGACATAGTAGTTTCCTGATGCATATGCTGTTTACTCTATGGAGCTAAGAGGGCTTGTATTTCTGTTTGGAATCTGATAACTGCAGAAAATCACATCTGTTGCAAGGAAATGGCATAATCATGCTGAACAGTGATAAACTAAGTTGTGGAGTAATACCACAGAACTGAATGCCTAATTACAAGTGAAAAATGGTAAACAGATTCCCTGAACAGGAAAAAAAACACATTTGAAAGATCTTGGTTTCATTCCATCATTGCTATCATGAGTTCACCTATAACCTTACACATTTCTATAGTTGCAATCCTATAAAAACTTATACTGTATGGGAGAAAATCCTGTGGAATTCAGTGAAACCTA
Organism: Bradypodion ventrale; assembly: GCA_035047345.1. Classification (NCBI taxonomy): domain Eukaryota; kingdom Metazoa; phylum Chordata; class Lepidosauria; order Squamata; family Chamaeleonidae; genus Bradypodion; species Bradypodion ventrale. The sequence goes on from JAWDJE010000004.1 coordinate 285,875,559, forward strand.
CTTCTAAATAGACCTATGCAGACTTATACTTTTAATCACAGATGATCGTTCAAATGTTTGTGTTTGCTGTTAAGTGCTATGATAATGAAAACTATAAGCTATACTGACCACATATCACAGGCTTTTTGTACAGCTGAGCATAATATTTCTAAGCATTTTGCCAGTGGGAGGAGGTAAAAAAACTCTTATAAAAAAAGTCATAAACCTAACAACTACTGATACAGTATTGGACTTAACATCTATCACCAAAGCTGCTTTAGAAGCTGTCATCCTATCACCAATATCATCTAGCCTTTTAAAATACAAATGAACACTATTTCCCTGGTACTGCTTCTAGCTGCTCTGCTTTCTGACTTGAAAACTCAGGTGCTTAACTGGCCTCAACACTGGCTTTAAAGCTTAGCAAAGCACATAAAACTCACATCTAATTGTGTGTGTTTGTCCTACCCAAAAAAGAAGGATTTTTATTTTTAGTCTGCTTATGTGGCAGTTGAAATTTCTTTTCTTATGCTTCATTGGAAGCAAAGCTGTTGTGATCACTCCATTTTCTGATTGGTACAGGCATACTACAACACTACATTTCAAGTACAGAGGTGTTACAAGGCAGTAGAAATCTTTTTGAACAATGACTTTGTATGCATAATACACACAGCAGTCTCTACAAAGCTTCATTCCCCCCTTGAATTTTAATGAGAAATTGTGGCCACATCCGATGAACAATGTGAAGTAAAAATGAGACTGAAATAAGCTTGTCTGAGGAAGTGTGTGAGGGAGAAGTCACAGGTTAAATTTCCTCAGCTGTCTAACAAGTAATATGTATGGGTGTGCATCTGAAATAAAATGTTCCCTGGGCTAATTGTCTATCCATCCATTTCCAGATTCTGCTAAGCAGAAACTGAGGGTGTGTGCACTATTATTATGGTTGTTATGCTGGCTGGTTTCAGCCAGAAGGGATTGTAAAAGGGCTATGATACAGACAGGTGGGCAAAAGGTTATCTTTTGATAATTGCAGAATAATTAGTCATGTCTAGTTGTTCCCACTTCATGCAGATACTTTTATTTTAAAACTTATATGCATAAAGAGAAAGAGTTGGACTCAATAACTGTTGTTATCCAGACTAATACTATTTACATGCTTAGCAGAAACACTTTTCTTCTACATCGTTAGTGATGTATTTGTTTTTAAAGGTCAGGAAGTATGCTGTTTTTTCTTAAGCAATGTGAAATCAACCACAGGGTTGGGGTGGGTTAGAATATAACTCATTTGTGACTTCGGCAAACAAGAGCTGGGTTTATAATGAAGTGATATTCATTTGGTGACAGGAAATGCAGAAATGGTCATTTAGCACCTCTGAGACATTTTATAAGCTTTTGTGACTCTACCTTATTTCATTTCAATGGGAACTGCACACGGCATGTGTCTAAACATAAATGGTTAATTCTTCTTTCATGTCCTGATCAAATCCTGGACTGCCAAAATGAAGCCAGTTTCTTGGCTTTGTCATTGGCCAAATTTAAGTCCTCATTGGTGATGTTTCTGGCAGTTATCGGCAGACCAGTAAATGAGCCGGATTCCGTATCTTTCCAAAATGGTTAATCTAAGTTACACACAAGTATGTTCCTGTCACTGTCACTGTTACTGTAAATAATATTTAGTAAAAAAAAATTGTTTTTGTAATTATCTCTGCTTGGATAACTACAAGCCACATTGGCTGGGCATTCTGGGATCTGTAGTTCAAAAAGAAACAAACCTTCTGAGCAGTGATAAATAGAGATAGCAATAGTCTGTACCATATCTCTATAGTCAAATGACATAGCTTGCAAAATATATATAGTTGTTCATACAAATTTCTCATTAATCTCTACATAGTTAAATCTGGATAAGATGAAAGTGCTGATAGATAGATAGATAAATCATTATTGTCATTGTCCTGCACAGAACAACGAGATTGGGGAGGAAAAAAAACTTATCAACCCAACACAGCCTAAACAAAATACAACTATACAAAACTATCAACATACTCCCACCCCACATATACACATTTAACCCCTAAAAAGCTCTAAAACTCTAAAACTCTAAAAACTCTAAATCTCTAAAAACTCTAAAAACTATATTTAGAAGCTCCCTCATAGACTGCACTGCACTGCATTCAAAGCCAGAACCGCTTTTGGGTAGAAACTATTTCTCAAGCGGCTGGTCCTGGTCTTTATGACCCTGTACCTTCTTCTAGAAGGCAGAAGCTGAAAGAGATCATTTCCGGGGTGTGTACTATCTTGTGTAATCTCTACAGCTTTCTTATAACACCTGGTGGCATAGATTTGATCTAGAGTGGGAAGAGTACGCCCGATTATCCCCTCCGCAGTCTTTACGACCCTGGACAGCATTGTTCTTTCCCTAGCTGTACAACTCCCAAACCATACACACAGACCATAGGTTAACACACTATCTATGGTACAGTGGTAGAATGCCAACAGCAGGTCCTTTGAAAGATTGTTCTTCCTGAGGATTCTCAAGAAGTATAACCTCTGCTGTGCTCTCTTCATCAGATCTTTGGTGTTTGCTCCCCATGTTAGATCATCCCTCAGCTCCATTCCCAGAAATCAAAACACCGAGACCTGTTCCACACAATTCCCTTCAATAATAAGTGGCTGGATGTTCAATTTGCATTTTCTAAAGTCCACAATGATCTCTTTTGTCTTTTTTACACTGAGGAATAAATTGTTTTCCCTACACCACTCCGTCAGCATCTCAACCTCCTTCCTGTAAGCCGACTCTCCCTCCCCAGCAGTAATCAGACCAACCACCATTGTGTCATCTAAACTTGATGATCTTATTGCTGGGGTAACTGGGAACACAATCATATGTGTAAAGCATGTACAGAAGCGGGCTCAGCACACACCCCTGTGGCGTCCCCGTACTTTTACTGAGACATGAAAGCCCATCCTGATCCATTAGGAATGATCTGATAGAAAATCTAGTATCCACCTGCATAGTCTGTGACAACCAGATTGCAGGACTAAGAATCCATCCGTTGCAGAAGGAGTTGCATTTTCTTGACATCTTAGGTTGGGTCCAGAAGCATTTCTTCATTCTATGCTGGATTCCCAGTAGCAGTGACTACAATGAGTGTCTTTGTGAAGTTTTAGTGCACCACCTATGAGCTTGTCAGAGCTGAGTTGACTTATCAACATCACTCGTGCTTTTGTGACCAAGCCTTTACTGTTGCAGTACACTCCATGTGGGACTATCCTTGAAGAGTGTTACACTGTTAATTTGTAGGAGGAATCAAGATCACTTGATTCTGATACTGAAATACCTGCCTCTTTCAAGGTAATGATTTAAAACAGGGATGCCGAAACTTTTCAGCCCATGGGCTGGTCATGTGGTTCCTCCCACCAGAAACAGAAGTAAAATGTCCCTATGCATGCACAGAATACTGCCATAAATGCACCTGCAGCTGTCGTAAACATTTTACTTCCACTTCAAGGAGCAGCGAGGGCGGTGCAGGCCAGATGAATTGGCATCAATAGCTGGATCCAGCCCTCAGGCCGCAGTTTGGGCACCCCTTGTTTAAAACCTTTAAGGCACAATTGGCTTGGTGGCTGACTATATAAGCAATGACTTGTCTCTTATGAAATTCTTTAGCTTGTTAAGATATTCAAAAAAGTCCTGGATACCAACTATTAGAGAGAGGCCTGATTGACAGGAAAAAACACACACCAAAGAGCTCTTTTTCCATGGATGTGTTGTTGTTTTTAGCTTAAAAAATGAATGATTTGCATGCCTTTCTTTCATCCAAAAGTGTCAGAAGGGCTGCAGTCAGCAGCCAATCAGGCCTTCAAGGGTGCTAGTGTGACTTTTGATTCTGTAAAGGGAACTAGATTGGTTGGAGCCCACTGGAGAATGTGTTTTGCCTCACAATCTTTCCATGTGGGCAGAAGTACTGTGTGCAGCTGATGTCCAGGTTCCCTACATCTTAGAAGAGCATGGAGAGACGTTTATAGGTGCCCCTTTTCTGTCTTCTTGTATCTTCCATGCCCAGGATCATCAGTGGGAGTGGTTGACTGAAAACACTTTGTGGGAGTCACCTGTAATCAGGTATCAGGCCTTCTTGGTAGCACCCACCTTCCTATGAAATGCCTTGCTACAGAAAATATGTCTTGCTCCTTCCCTTAAATCTTTTAAGAAGGTGTTGAAAGAAGGTGTTTGGGGAGATCTTGGTTTAGGATGTGGCTCAGATGTTATAATAATAATTTATGTCAGAAATTATTCTGGGTTGAAAGGATTTTTGCAGAAGAAACTATGCTCAAGGAGTGCCCAAATGAGGCTCCTATCATGTCCCCAAGACCCAGGACAGAGACAGGTGTTCAATCCATCATGCAGTACCCAGGCATACCTGTCAACCTTCCCAGATTGGCCGGGATTTCCCCTTTTTCGGTGCCGATTTGCGCCATTTTCTGCCCGGAGCTGCCAAACCCCCGGAATTTGGCAGTGGGGGGGAAGAGGTACTGCACATCCCTTCTGCGCAAGTCGCCTTCTACGCATGCATAGAAGGCTTTTATGCTTGCATAGAACCCTTTTACGCTTGCGTAGAAGGGTTCTACGCAAGCGTAAAAGGGTTCTATGCAAGCGTAAAAGCCTTCTACGCATGCGTAGAGAGTGACTTGCGCAAAACTGTTCTGCACAGGTCCCGGATTGTCCGGAGCCGCTGTTGACAGGTATGTACCCAGGTCTTGAACTGCTGGCTCACCAGCCTTCCACCTAACAAAGTGAGCTTCTTCACCACTGAGCCACCACAACCCCACTGGCTTGGATGTTGATGTCTGATGATGAAGCTGATTCAGTTACAGTGGTACCTCACTTAAAGAGCATAATGTGTTACATGGGATTGCTCTTTAAGTGAGTTTGCTCTTTAAGTGAAACACCATTGTAAGTGACCAATTGTGACTTCTGGGGGGGGGGGGAGATTGCGAACCACAATTTATTTGTTAAGCGAGTTTTTGGTTGTTTTTAGTTGTTAAGCGAGGCAACCATTTAGAGAAAATTCTGCTCTTTAAGCGAGTTAGTCTCTAAGTAAGGCACTGTTTACGTGAGGTTTTACTGCATTTTATGGTGCTGCTGCCATTTATTCTGTCATTGGTGTAATTTGTGGTTAAAATTAAAGTTATGTTTTTTTATTTCTGTGTTATTTATCTTTTACTAATTTTGTACTATGTGATTTATTTATTTTCTTCAACTTTGTATGTTTGTAATTATTATATTGTAAACAACTCAGAATAGCATTTATACTATACGGGTAGTATATTAAATAATCACACATACATGTATGCATTTTTGTGTTTTGGGGTGCAAGTCCCAGAATTCTGCTTAGGGGATTTGTACAGAATCCTGGGTCCTGATTCAAAAACATGAAATAGCACAGCCCTAATACCTGCGCCATTCTTATTGTCTGTGTTTGAAAACCCCACAAATCCTCTACCTCACTCTTTGCATTAAAACAACTATGGAAATGATTGGAAATCATTGTTATCTTTTCATGGGTCCCCAAATAAATTGCCTGAGATGGTTTCCTGTCTCTGGCTCATGTTTAGATCACTGCCTGGTATTGGATGCCTATTTCACCAGGCAGCAGGGCTCATTTTGAGAAATTTATGCCTCTTGACTCACTCTAGTGAATAGATTTGCCACCTTAATATTCAGCAGAGGCATAATAGATCAAGGATTGAGAATGGCAAATGTGAATGTATGCTGTGCCTATGGTTCCATGACATGAACCTGAGCACCTAAGGCTTCTGTCCACCATTCTGATTGCTGAAATGTTGCATCATTATGGGTGTGAGCTGGGGCCTGGGTCCCTCTTTGCATAATTCCAGTAGAGATGGCCCCAGTGGAGATTGCCATCCCTCGTACTTAAAAAAGAAGGGATATCAATGGCTTACTCCAATATAGGCGATCATCATGGCAATCATCCATAAAGACTGTTCTGAGAATATAATGCCGTGGCCTTTCATCTGCCTTTCCACATCACAGCATGACCTCCGTACCACTGATCCAGTTCTGCAAGTCACTTTCTGTTCCTGAGCCCTTTTGGCACACAGTCCTTCTTAGCTCCAGGCCCCAGGCCAGTATTGATGAAGCTCCTGCTCTCCATCAAGATGGATTGAAGTGTGGTTTAATCCACTTGGGGACCATCATCATTCCCTGTGGACTTCTATACCCAAGGCCATTAGTCCTCAGGGTTGTCAGGTTAGTTAAACACTGCCTGATACTCAGCACTGAGTTGCTGGCAGTATGGTGTACTATACTACTGTAGCAGGATAACCTGGCCAGACACTCCAAGCTTTGGTAAAGAGAAAAGTTCTGAATTTAGCCAATGATTTCTTTTCCAAAGCCCAAATGAGAATAAAAGAGTGATTCAAAATAACTGGAATCCTCATTTTTACATCTTTCTTGTTTACCACATTGAATTGCTGTTCATATGAATTGTTATAGGTTAATTGTACATCTAGTAGATCTGGTCCAGGCACTTCATGGTGGTATCTCTGGGAGGGTTCTCCATTAAAACAGCATATCAGATACCTTCCCAATCATCCACAGACTGAAGCAGGGTTGCGTGTTTGCTCTGACCCTTTTTGCCCTTTACTTGGCTGCCATGCAATATGAAATTTCAAATAACAACACAGGTATAGAGATTAAATATTGCTTCAATGAGTACTCTTTAATTTGGCTAGACTATGCTCCCAAAGACTAACCAGTGCTAACAGGATAACAGAAATGCAATATGCCAATGACACTGCATCGCCTGCTCTCACATATGAGGAGCTGCGACAGTCAGTCAACTGTTTCAAGAATGCATGTGATCGTTTTGGCCTCACCATAAATGCTCAGAAAACCAAGGTACTTGCACAACCTGTCCCAAGGACAGCCCTTCCAGAGTTCAGTATCACCATCTCAGATTCTACCCTAGAACAGGTAGACCAGTTTTCTTATTTTGGTAGCATCCTGTCTAAAAACTGCACCTGTGAACAGGATGTGGTGAAGAGAATTGGTGCTGCTCATTCTGCCTTTGGTCATCTATCACCAGGGCTGCCATCAGAAATTTCTGGGCCCCATACTGAGCAATCCTATTGGGGCCCACACACACACTTTTCTCTCTCCTCACATTGGGGTGGAGGCGGTGGGTGGAATACACAATTTCCCAAAAGAAATTGATGGGCAGTTGTATCCAACTTTAGAGTTCAGTGTTTCCCACCCCACCCCCCACCCCCCACGGGCAGGCAGTCCCCAATGACACCAGGCTTACCTGGCAGTCGTGGGGCGTTTTGCCCAGCATTATGGTGGGGGCAGGGTGGGCGGAAGCCGCGATGGCTGGCAGCGCACGTGGAAGTGCCCGCCTGGTCCAGGTGGTGGCAGGAGCCTTCCCCTAAGGAGGAGAAGGAGGAGGCCACGGGGCTCGAACTGGAGGAGCCCCCGCCCCCGCCCTCAAAACATTTTTCTCCCCATGCAGGGTGGGCTTGAAGCTGCCGCCCAGGCGCTGTCGCTGCCAGCCGAGAACTTCAGGAACAACATGAGTGCTGCTAACCAGGTGGGTAGGGAGGCCAGCAGCACTGGTGGAGGCCGGCATGCCCCCCATGGCTTGCCGCTGCTGTGCTCAGCCCCGGGGCCCAGCCCTCCTCATGTGCTGAAGCCTGAAGGCAAGCAAGCCTTGACCCTGGATCCAGGTCAAGGCAGGGGGCCCTCTGGTGGGGCATGTGCAGTGGCACCACGCACCACGATTAAAAATAAAATAAAAATAAAAGTTTTTTAAAAGTTTTTAATAATGGGCTGCCCACCGCCGGGCCCCCTGCCAGCTCCGGGCCTGGGACAGGAGTCCTGGTTGCTCCCCCCCCCCAATGGAGGCCCTGTCTATCACACTGGGTCTTCAGAACAAAGATTTAACAATCCAGACTCAGCTCAGGGTGTACCAAGCTCTTGTTATCTCAACATTTCTGTATGGCTGTGAAACATGGACCCTCTATCACCAAGACATCAAAAAGCTTGAGTTCTTTCACCAACAGGAGCTAAGGTCCATCTAGAACATCAAGTGGGATGACTACATCACCAACATCACAGTCCTCGAGAAGGCAAATTTAAATAGCATTGAAGCTTCCATCATAGGCTATTGTCTTAGATGGATAGGGCATGTCCGCCATATGAATGGTTCCAGGCTTTCTTGTCAAATTCTTTATGGGGAACTTAGCTCGGGTACAAAAGCTTGTGGAGCTCCTTTGAAGTGTTATAAGGACCACCTGAAACAAACTATGAAGGGTGTCAGGTATAAACCCACAAACTGGGAAGCAGTGGCTGTAGATTGCCCACTTTGGTGCCAAATCATCTCTGCTGCTACCAATCAATTTGAAAGAGAACACCACGGACATGAAGAGGCTAAGCAACAAACACAAAAGCTTTGTCAAACTCAACTATGCCCTCTACCATCTATTCAGTGTAATGTGTGTGGTTGCATGTTTCTTGCCAGGATCACTTTATTGAGTCACCAGAGACACGTCCATCAACTGAGAAAATGATTTTCAGGAAAAAGTATGCTCAGATTTGAGTAGCAGTTGACAACAACAGCAACAACAACAAAATATAATTCATATAATCAGTATAGCTTGTTGTTTTAACTGTGTGTACACTTTAGGGGAAAGGGGAACCCTGACTTTCCAGTCTTCAAGCTCAGCAGTCAGAAATTAATTAACAGAATGAGAATTTGTTACTGCAAGATTCAAAACCTTGAATAAGCTGATAGTTCCCAAATGTAAGGCTTATTCCAGACCAACCAAGTTAACCAATTGCAGACTCGGGTCTTTACAGATGAAAGTTTTGAAATGGTAGCCGTGTTAGTCTGTGTTTCAAGCATGTCAGAGAGTAAACAAAACAAAAAGACAAAAAATGCTGACTTGATCCATGAAAGCTAACATTAAAATGCAGCAGTTTTTAAAGTGCACAACGTTTTTTGTCTTTTTGTTTTGTTTACTCTCTGATAGTCTTTACAGATGACTTCGTTTTCCTCCTACAGTTTTGGTACAGAGACAAGCCTTGGCTCTGCTCCTTATTATTAGTGTCTCAGTTTACTGAAGAGTAGGAAGGATGAGAAAGGTGCTAATACATGCAGGAAAATACAGAAATATTTTCACCAAAGCTAAGTAAACAAATGGAAAGAAATGAACCCTTAGGTTTTTCAAAATACCCACATATGCAACAAAACTCTCTAAGATATTTGTTTAATACAAGATCTAGTATAGAAAACCAAGTTTAAATTGACAGGATGGAACCCATTTCAGCAAAGTTTGTTGCTTAATGTCAAACAGGCTATGTCGCTGTATTGCCCGAGTTAAAAGTAAGTTGTTTTCAAAGGAATTCTTTTGTAGGACAAAGGGAATATTGTGTGGTGGGGTGTATGGAGTAATTACGTTTTTAATAACATTTTACACAGATCTATCTGGATAATCTGCAGTATACATGCAGAGAAGCAGTGACATTTACTATTAGGGGGAAATACCTTTTTATACTAAGATTGCCAGATAAATTCAGTGGTTTTGGTATGGGGGTAGGAGGAAGCACAACTGGGTGACTCACATGTTGCTGTCCACCACAATCCCCTTCACAGTGTTGTCATGATAAATGAGGGTGGAAATCCAAAACACTTTCTTTACTGCAATGTAGAAAGTTCATAACTATTGTGTTGTTGTCAGGGCAGGACCAAATCAGCCAGGGGAGCCAAAGTATGAGTTTAGAGACTTTGGAAAACCCATAAGGGTTTTGAAAAGACCTCTCAGAACAAACATATCATAGTCAGGGTTTGCTAAGAGGAAGTGCTTGGTCTTAGCAGCACATAGATAAAACACAGCGTATGACAACATAGATATCTTCTGGGCACATTGAACTGCATATAAAAATGACAAACTCAAACCAAGTCCCGGACAGGGCTTTGGAGAAGAAGCAAATGACAGTTTCTTTCTCTTGATCTTGTATACTTCTGTTCTTAGTGAAAACTGTAAAACAGTATTTACAAGACTCTGCACAGCATGAAACTATTCTTATGCAGTATGCCAAGAAGAGGAGGAGGAGGTCTGTTCTCTATACAACAGCACAACCTAGTGGATCCCAGATGATAATCCATTCCTGAGAAACATAGGGTTAGCTGGCATTTGGTATTTCCCTTTGATATTTCATGCAAAACAAACACCTGTACAAATGAACCCCTCTCCCCTTTTAAAAAAATCAATTATCTCACTGGAATTTGTAGAGTACCACATTGTTACATGTTTGCATTAGAAGATAGACTGGCAGAATGATAAGCTTCATGCCAGGCATTAACATTGGTGGGTGTTACCTTGAACTGATCCCTCACAAAAGCCCAGTTTGTCACAATCTCTGACAAACTGTATTCTATTTCTGGTGTCCCTTTCCAGCTTGCAGGGTTTGCAAAAACTGCAACAGCCATGGAGAAATAGTGCTAGTGGCTCAGAATACTAAGAGTTGCACAGACAACAAAGAGATGGTGTGAGTTTAGGAAATGCACATTGCAGAATATTATGCCTACAAAGAGCACTGAGACCTATTCCCCTTTTGAAATTTTTATTTGCTTCCAGTAGGGCAGGGGTGCCCAAACTACGACCATGAGCCAGATTCGGCCCCTGATGCCAATTCATCCAGCCCGTGCCACCCTTGTCACTCCCGGAAGCACTGGATGAATTGGTGTTGGAGGCTGAATCTGGCCCATGGGCCATAGTTTGGGCACCCCTGGTTTAAGCAAAGAAAATGGCAGCCTAAAATCTATCTCATCTTGTTGCAAAACAGATTGCAAGGCACTACTTCTGCTTATGGTGGGAGGAACCATGTGACCAGCCTGTGGCCCAAAAAGTTTGGAAAACCCTGCAGTAGAGCCTCTCACATCCCTTTGCCTCCCCCACCCACCCATCCACCCACCCTCAGATCCACATGCCTGACCATCAACTCTCCCCTCTTAGATAAGTGTGTGGATGAGGTGTCTTCTGCAAACTCCATTAGGATGGAGATGAGAACAAAAGCTCACTTAGTGCTGACACAATGTTTTCCAACTCAAACAAATAGGAAGAAGCAAGCCAGCTGTTTAGCCAGATCATCTGAGTCATTTGGAAAGCATTTAGAATTCTCTTTAAGGGCAATTAGGACCAAGCTAAAAGCATCAGTGGTTCCTGTGGATGCCATCATCCTTTATTATCATTATTGCTATTAATTATTATTAAAATGAAAATGGGATTTTGAAGGAGCAGGTTGTGTGTATATATTTCTATACAATATGCATACAAGTAAGTATGGAGACTGGGCAAGGGAGGGGGAAAACAATTTCTTCTAAAAGGCAGCTGATAAATTTGGGTGATCAGAAGGATGTAGAGATGGCAAGTAACACCACGGATCTATATGTTCCTTATAACTGTTTCTTCCCTTTGTTCCTGCATAGGAACGCTCAGGGGAAGAAATCTTTCACTATTCTTGTTTATATGTGACACTGTAGTAAGAATTAAATGAAATTTACGGGGAGAATAAAATCCTCTCAAGTACTGGAATTCAGCACACTGCTGTTGAATTTCAGGTGGATTTGCAGATGATTAAATGAGTAAATCACACAGATCTGCAACATTTCCTCCTACCCGTTACCTCCTCCTCATATGGCATCTTGATTGTGCGTGCAGTGTGAACACCAGAAGCCTATAGGTCAACCCTGAAATTATAGCTAAACCTCAGCTCCTGAGGTACATGGACTGTTTCTATCAATGAAAATTTATGATTCTATACCCTAAATCCCCGGCCTCTCTTTTACATTGACTTCTTTACTATTTGCTGCTTTATTTTATGATGATCCCTTGCCCTCTATAAATATATCACAGTTATTTAACCCTAGATCTCAGCCTAGTTTTGCCTTATTTCTAGGAGGATCATTCATTATCTATTCAGCTTCATGGGATTTGACAAAGCTCAGCTTTACAAGCTATTATTGTGCAGAAGTGGAAAACTTTGCATCTTTTTATCCTATTGTTTGTTATTTGGCCATGTACACACATACACACACGCACACACACACACACACACACACACACACACACACCTATGTAATCTGTATTTATAGATTTTACATAAAAGACAAATTCCTGCTTAATCTCTTGCACTGATAGTTATTTTCTATTATGTATTAATCTGCTGAGAAACTGAATCAGTTTGATTGTAATAAATAATAGTTTGGCAAATTTAATTGGCTATGTTGTTTTTACTTATTTTACTGTTTTTAATGGTCTTCCTTATGAAACTCTGGCTGAATCCTTAAAATGTGTCACAGACTATTGAAAGCCATCCAGTAGAAACTCAACTGAAATAATTTTCTTATTTTGACTGATTTTTTTATTAATTTTAACCTTAAAAATAAAACTGGGAAGAAGATAAAGAAATATAGATTTTTCAAAACGGAACATCTAATGTTAAAATTGTTAAGGGAAAATGTGAGTTAGTATTATGCAAATGCTGACCTAATCTAAGCAACATACTTGTAGGTAATTGTATTTTTCTTTAAGAGGAGACAGACCTTACAATAATTATGCCTTGTTAGTGTCCACATTGCAATATTTTTGATTTATGTATTTTAGTGGGAGCTGACAGGTAAGCAAGAAAAATTGACATATTATAAACTAATAAAAATAAATAATATTGGGATCTGCCTAGAAGCGGTGCACATTGGGAAACTAAATCAATGCATTAATCACACAAATGTTTCAGTAATATATATATTATATAAATATAAAGAACCTATACAAACAAGAGCTAAATATTGACCAAAAAAGAAAAATAGCAAGTGGTCTTCCAAAGGTCTTCAGCCTTGGGTAAATCCATACATAAATTAACCCAGCATATTTTCCTGAATATTCTGTTCCATTTTGCACTGCTACTTTCTGGCTGACCCTTCCTTTAGGAAATGAAATGGTGATAGATATTGCCTTTAGTTTTGAGTTTATTTAATATGAAACTGAGAAATAACATTATTTTGCATAAAACATATTTTTTCAAGGGGTGTGGATGTTGTTTCTTTTACAAAAAATGTTCTTAGCACAAACATTTATTTTACAACTCTTGTTTGCTAAAATGTTATTCCTTTTGTGTGTAATGATATTGCCAGTTAAGTGAAGAAGAAGAAAATATGCAATTTTCAGTACATAGTAACATCTAGTGCTGGGAGTTCTGCTCTAGTGCCCCACTGCTGTGGACAAATTGACAATATAAATATTACAGAAATGAGCTTAGGGTTTGGTGGAATCTAGCAATTGATACTGTCTAACATAAATGGCAGAAACTGATGAACTGTGAATGCCGTAGTTCAAGCTTCTGCACATATAATCTTGTTTTGGTGACATGCATGTGGATGTGGTGGCCCAATGCATACCTCATGGAAGTAGTCCCATTGTCACTGGTTATAAAAGAGCTGAATATACTCACATTTGTTTTGTCTGCATGCATATAGTCCTTGAAACAAATTATTTTCAAAGTGTTTTCATCTTTCTCTACTGCAATGTAGGCATTTCTGAAGAAATCCCTGGTGTTTAGGGCATTGTGTCTTGAAAGAATATAAACTGATTGGGTAAGAAATGTAGATTGGGTTCAGACAACAGTCATGCAAAGACAATGAGACTCAAAGGCTGTTTGTTGATCTGAATGTGTTGATATGTTACAATCCCTAGCTGAGTTTTTTAATAGAGTAATTGTTCCTTTTACGTTAGTTTTGCAATGTCAAGAACATAAAAAGAACTGTGCTGGATTAGAGCAAATGACATATAGTCCAGCATTCTGTTCACAGAGGTGTCAACCAGATAGGAAGCCCAGAAGAAAGTTACAAGTGTGATAGCAGCACTCCAACATTTCCCAAAAACTGGTGTTCAGAGCCATGCTGGTTTAGCCATCATGGCATGTAGCTATCTATAGCTTGCCTGTTACAAATTTGGCTGATCACCATTTTCTCCCTTCCCAGCATCATAGTCTTCTCCAGATAATATTGTCTTCTTATGATGTGCTAAAATATAACATCCTCAGTTTCATCAGTTTTGCTTCCAATTTTAGAATAGCCTTAGTTTGCTCTAGGACTAGGGATGCCATACGTCCAGTTTTTCCATGATTTTCACAGATTCATGCTGTCCCGTCCGGTTCAAGGAAAACATGTAAAAATCCTGGTTCAAGGAAAAAATACTGTATGAAAAAGCTACGGAGAATTCCTTAAGACTGCAAAGGGTTAAATGCATAGAGTCAGCCTTTCTAGAGAGGAAGGGGACACTGTGGATAGGAAGTGAGAAAGACAAGTCTTCACTTCACTTCCTCTCTAGGGATGCTGACTCTATGCATTTAACCCTTTGCAGTCTTAAGGAATCCTCCATAGCTTTTTACATATTTTTCCATTCCTCAGGGAGAGGAAGGGTCTTAGAGTTTGCAGTGTCTAGTCATGACTGCCACATGACGGAAACATCTGCAGAAGCAGACAATGCTGGCTCTTCAGTTTTGAAACAGAGATGAGCACTGAACCCTAGAGTCAGATACAACTGGCTTTCGAGCAAGAGAGTCCCGGTTTGGGGGGGGGAATAGAATTATGGCAACCCAGTCCAGGGTATTTGCAAAGCTCTCCTCTGGTACCATATTTCAAACAAATAAATTTCCCCCTCTCAGCTTTCTTTACCAACCAGCTTTCACACCTGTACATAAGGAAGTCAAGAATGTAGATGATCTTGGTATTTTTCTTTAGTAACACATCTTTACATGTGATGATCTTTTCTAATTCTTCATCTAATTTCTGGGCTGCAGTCTTTAGCCCTGGTGGTGCAGTGGTTAAACTGCTGTACTGCAACCAAAAGGTTGTGAATTCAATCCTGGCCAGAGATCAAGGTTGACTCAGCCTTCCATGGTCGGTAAAATGAGTACACATGTTGGGGGCAAAATGCTAATTAATTTGTGAACCACCCAGAGAGTGCACTAAGCATTATGTGACCAGGGGCGTGCTGGCTACGCTAAAAGGGTGCTAGACAGGGAGGGAGGGGATGGCACCTATGGCAGGTACTGCACGATGTCATGGATTAAGCACACATCTCGGGTCCCAGCTCCTGCCAACCTAGCTGTAAAGCAAGACATTACAAGTAGATCAGTAGAGACTGCTTCAGTGGGTAAAGATCTTGGGGACATGAAAGGAGCCTCATTTGCCCTCCTTGCAAAGGAGGAGAGTAATGGATGGAGGGCAACCGGAGAGAAAGGTGCTTCCCTTGCCTTCCTCCCCTCCCCCCACCTCCGTTGGACAATAGGGAGTGGTGGAAAGAACAAAGAGGCTGCACCCAGCAGAGAGAAAACTTTAATCCACTTCAGCTGCATCTCCCACCACCCCTGGCATTTTGTTTCAGGCACAGCAGACCCTGGCTGCTGGGGTGGCTTCTGGGATGAGGCCTCCAACTCCTGCCCCATGCCTTCTCCCTCAGAATCTAACCCAGCACTGCTGCTGCTGTTGCCACTGCCACAAGCCACAAAGAAACCCAGTGGGTCTTTCCCATCCACCAAAGCCATGAGGGGAGCAGGGCTGGTTGGTGCACAGTGGATATCATTGTGCACCAACCAGCCCCACCTCCCCATGGCCTCGGCAGATGGTAAAGACCCAATGATGCACTGCAAAAAAAATTTACAACTCTGTGCACTGGCCAAATCTGTGGGTGGGGCCAAATCTGTAGGTGGGGCCAAACATCCTGCATTATGGGCTGTGGTGGTGGGCATGGCCAACCAAATGGGCATGGCCTGGGGGAATTTCCGCTACCAGTTCTGCAGAACCTGACAGAACCTGCTGCAGTGCATCACTGGAAAGACCCACTGGGCTTCTTCGCAACTTGTCGTGGTGGTGATAGCAGCAGCAGTGCCAGGTTGAATTGGTTGATGCACAGCGATACCCAACATGCACCAACCAGCCATGGTGGGGGGTGGGGATGGTTGGTGCACAGTAATACCCGCCCTACGGAAACAGTGCCCCCCCCCCACCTGGAAGGTTTCGGCTTGGTGGAAATCTACTGTAACCACCAGGTGACATACTTCTGCCCGCCTCTGGGGGGCACCAGTTACTGGGGCACACCGGAACTTGTCCCTGTGTCCCAAATGGCTAGCATGGGCCTCTATGGGACAGTACATAAATGTGATTTGCTTTGCTTTGCTTTATTTGGATAGTTAATTCAATCCCAGTTTGCCATGAAGCGACCTATGATCACTATGATCACAGAGCCATCTCCTGCAGCACACATTAAATAATACATGCAAGATTTAACACCAGGATTGCAGTGGACTGCCACAGCTTTGAGAATATGGACATGGTGCACCTTCACAGCCATTCCATCTGGCATGGCCTCTTCCACCTCCATGACCATTGGGAATCAGAATAAGTGGTTCCTCCTCTGCTCATTTTGCCGTTGGGCCCAATAGGATGGTTTCCAGTGGCCTTTCCTCCACTGAGGGGACAATCACCCTACCTAAAGAGGCTCATCCACTCGTAGCCATTGGCACCTTTAGGGAGTCAGGTTATTTACCTCCACCCAACACTCAAACTTGTCCATACATATATATTATGTACAGTATAATCCCAATTTGAAAAGATCTGGTATGAATGCAGGACATTACATGTAGTTCCTTGCATAAACTGTGAAAAACTCTTCAACCTAATGCTCTTCAGCTTCCTACTCTTTATTATCCTTTATAGCAATGATGGGGAATGGGTGGCCTTTCAGATGTTGAAAGACTGTAACTCCTGTCATCCTCCATTGTTTATACTGGCCAGGGCTGAATGTTCTGCACTGGAATCTGGTATGGCTGGCTGCCTGAAGCTCTGTATAAAAGCATGCCACAATGAACTTGTTTTGAGGCAGGTCCTACTTTTTTCACAAAATAACATAAGAGATTGTTCCTGAGCATTAATTACATTTGGACATCATAGAGTTGCTGTTGCTAACACTTTATGTTTGCATAAGACTGTACTTTGAAAAATGGACATTTTTATATCAGCAGTGAAAAGCTTGGCCTTAGCATTTTAATAAATATTTTCCAACTTTTATGAGCAAAACGACCAACTAATTACACTTTTCCACATTATCATATTGGATGGAGCGTCAGCCAGGAATTCAAAAGAGGAAGACAATGAGGGAGAAAGAAAGTATCATTTTCCCAACCCTGAATCCACCCAGTCCCCTGATGTATCATTTTAATTACAATTTTCAGCAAGGGTGTGAGGTGGGAGCAAGTAAATTACTTGGAATGATCTTTTCACTTTTAATAATCTAGCAACGGATGAAACAAATGACTTTGGAATATTATCAACACAGTGAAGCTAGATTTTATTTCCAAACGTGATAAGGTCATATAAAACATCTGCAAAGCATTGATGAGAGTTCAAATTAGGAGGTAAGGGGGCTGTGAAATTACTCACATATCCAATTTAGGAATCTTCTCTCTAATGTTAATGTCCATTTCATATATCATGAGATTAAAAGTGATAAATGTATGGAAGTAAACAAAAATGTTGGCTTGCTACTGCTAGCTGATCTCAGTGACTATATGAAAAACAGCTATTGTTTTTAATAAGTATGGCCTGTCTCATGTTCCCTATCAAGTCTTTCTTCTTCTTCTTCTTCTTCTTCTTCTTCTTCTTCTTCTTCTTCTTCTTCTTCTCCTCCTTCAAGTGTCATATCCAATTCCAAATATTGTCTGTCATCATGCCAATCAGCCATGAAGATTGCCCTGGGAAGAATATAATACAATAGTCTTCCATTTGCCTTCTGCATCACAACATAACACCATTGTTCCCATTCTGTGAGTCACTTTCTGGCACACAAATTCCTCATCAGCCAGTACATCAAGATGAATTCAAATGGGATTCAAACCATTTGGGGACCATCACCCTTCGCTGTGGACTTCACCAGGATTAGTCCTCAGGATTGTCCAGTTAATTAACCACTGCCTAATGACCAGTGTTGAGTTTCTAGCAGTATGGTCTACTCTATTACCATAGCAGGGTAACCTGGCCAGACCTTACCATTTAGTAAAATATCTGTATTCCATACTCAGGTCATATACTTCCAAGACATCATTTGTTTGTGGTTTTTGAATTGCCACTAATGCCTGTCTTAGATCTGCTTACATCAGGTAGAATTGTACCAAGAAAAACATCAGGAGTCTATGTGTTTTGCTTTGCAGAAAGAAATCCTTCATTTGAAAACCAGTCTAATCAAAGTCCAGTCAGAAGAGAAAGAACCATATCTTCAAACTATTTCTAGATGGGCATTCTATCCAAAAACTGACATGCTTCTTCATAAGTACAGTGATACCTCATACAATGTCCAAACTTGGTTCCACAAGTTTGGACTTTATACGGATTTGGACTTTGTATGAGGCATGCAAAATCCTAACTGCGATGCCTCATACAACGTCCAAATCCTTGCCGCAATGCCTCATGCAACGTCATTTCCATAGAGATACATTGTACTGTAACTGCACAGACTTCAGGGCAAAGTCAAGGAAACAGACAGGAAACTGACAGAACTTTAAGAAATCATTGTCTCAAGGCTAAATACATTACAAAAACATGTCAAACAACCCTGATTTTAGGGGACAAACCATCCTGGGGAAAAACCCCAATGCCTCATACAAAGTTGCAGCGATTTTGTATGAGGCAAGTTTTTTCAAGGAATTAGGCGATGTTGTATGAATTCGATGTTGCATGAAGCGGACTTTGTATGAGGTATTACTGAACATAATTTTATACTTTCCTGCCTCCAGTCTCTTCTGTGCAAATATTGTCCTTCTTATCTAATGCAAACAATTTGGTCTTGGATTGTACACATGAATCCTCAGTTTATCCTGAAGATGAATAAATTGAAACCATAGGTTCAAAAGGCAAATGGAGTAACTGATCTTAACAGAAATTTTTAAGGATCATGGGCTCCAAAAAAGCTTCTGCAAATAACCAGCTGGGAAATCAGACAAACAGTGCTAGATTCTAGATGTTCTAGAACAGTGATGGCAAACCTTGGCACTCCAGGAGTACTTGGACTTCAATTACCAGAAGCCCAAGTCAGCACTCTTGCTGATCAGGCCTTCTGGGAATTAAAGTTCCAGAACACCTGGAGGGCAAAGGTGTTCTAGAACCTCTTCAAGTATTCAGCACAAATGTGTAAATGAGCTCTCGAGGTTTGTTCAGGAGACAATCTTACCATTTAGAGTTGGCATCTCTGTGGAATGAATTTTATATGCATATGCAGAGTCCCCTTTCATTGGTCAGATATTGACTGGGAGAAAGGCAATACTATTTATGCACCAAAAACTCCTACAAACTTTCTCACTAAATGCCTACATAGGGATTAGGTAAGTCAGCCTAAAAACCCACTGAAAGTTATTGAGTCTCCATGAATACCATCAGTTCCAGATGTTTCTGTACCCTTGTAGACTTCCCTAGAAATACTGAGACATCTTGCACTGACAGGAACCAATTGTTTCATTCTTTCACAATGACACTATAAACTTCTCTTTTTTTTGGTGCCAATGCCAAAGAGCTTTGGAGATGACAAAGTTCAAATGAAAATGTTAGGATTGATATTACCATAAGTTTGACGTACAGTATTTGAATTCCTTAAACATTAACTAGCAGTAACACAACTAAATAACCCTCTAATCTTTCTTTTTACATTTTCTACCTATGTGCACTAAGTGAAATATAACAATGACTATAATTTAGGCAGAAAACCAATTCATTTTCTCCTTTTACTTGCAGTGGTCACAAGTAATGCACTCCTTGCAAAACATTTTCTGATTTTGTAAAAACAAAAACCCAAACCTAAACCAATTAAACTAAAAACTAGAATACTGTATTTTCCTTGGTTTATATAATAATCCTTACTAGACTATAAACTCTGGAACCTGATGAGGATTCTAAGTAAACATGAATAGAACTCACCTCCTGGATTTCTTGCTAAAAGCTGCAGTTTTATACAGATCCTTCATTAGCTATCTGTGTTGTTGTTTTCAAATATCCCCCAATAATAACCTCTTGAAGAATATGAAAAGCATCTGATATATGTACTTCATTCATGTTCTTGTCCTTTCCCCCAAGGGAACAATGTTCAGTAGGGATGTATAAATCTGGGATTTAATCTAATTGTACTAACCCCTGAATGAACTAAAATGGTTAGATATACTCATTTTTAATTTCATTCTTCTGCTCTTTTTTGAAAACAGAGATATTAGGTGCATCTATTTTTCTCTGTACAAATCTAAATTATTTATGCATGTAATTTTTTACAGTATTTCTATAATATACTGTGTTGTTTGTATACTAGCAGATACCTAGTCAGCTGGGGAGAGATTGCCTGCCTGGATGCTGATGAAAATTAGTATAATACCATTTTATCTTACTAAATTGGATGTATACACTGAGATTTATCTGTGTTTTCAAATTGAGGTGTAATTATTGACTGGTGAGAACCCTAATACTTACTCTGTTGTATTACAAAATAGTATTTAGACCACAGAATATATATAAAACCTCTTTCCATGAGGGGTGCCTTTATATACCATGAAATGGCCCTGTTAATTGGAGGATTTTGGAAGATGAAGTCCAAAAAATGTAACTTTTCCAAGTTCTACATGGAAAAGATTTTTAAAATATGTACATTGTATGTCATAGCATCATGGTGTATGTAAACTAGGGGTGTGCACTATCTTTATGGCCTAGCTTCTTGTTCAAAAAAGAAGTTCCCAGAAAATACAAATCAGTCTTCTTTTTGAGCAGGGAAATAGCCAGAACTTGGCCATGTCGCCTTCCAGCTTAGGTTTTTCTCTTAGGTCAGTATGGCAAACCTTTTAGAGACCAAGTGCCCAAACTGCAACCCAAAACCCACTTATTTATCACAAAGTGCCAACACAGCAACAGGGGAGGAAGGAAACGCTCCCATTGGACTACTGGGCAGAGGGGCGGGGTGAACTCTGTGCTAGGGGAAGGAGGAAGTGCTCCCATTGTGCTGCTGGGCAGAGGGGCGGGGAAAACTCTGTGCTGGAAGAGGGAGGAAGTGCTCCCATTGGGCTGCTGGGCAGAGGGGCAGGGCAAACTCTGTGGTGGGGTGACTGCACAGGTGCCTAAAGAGAGGGCTCTGAGTGCCTCCTCTGGCATGCATGCCATAGATTTGCCACCACTGTCCTAGGTGAACCACATTTAGGTGTCTGTAGGTTACCTGACTGTCAGGTAGGATTTCCAGAATAAGCCAGCTGGATTTTTTTTTAAAAAAAAGAATGTCACAGCTCTAGTGTAGACAATACTGAAACAGCCCTTTCAACTAAGTATAGGATTGTGGCCAAAATCTTCCTACTTACATCCAATGATGAAAGCCCAATGTATACATTTCTGTGGCAAATGGCTTAAAGGTCAGATGTTGGTGGTTGTACGAAATTTCCTGTCATATAATGGTTGCATGACTTAGTGTGTGACATGAAATGCATGTGGCACTGAAATTTATGATGCCAGATGTTCCTGACATAAATATATTCCATTGGCTTCAGGCCAGCTTTTTCGGTTTCAAAGTGGCACAATCTAGAATGCCACTATAGTACCTTGATCTGCAGAAGCAAGTGTGCTACAGACATTATTTAACTTTTATTGGGAATTTTTCCATCATCAAACACTTTCAATCTGCCATCCATTTAGATGCAATCTTCTTTCAATACTTTTTCAGTATCAGTTCTACTGATTCTGAAAAAGAAGAAAATCAATAACTTCCCCCCACCCCCACCCCCCAAAAATATCCTTTGAAAGTAGAGTAAGACAAGGCTGCATTTTATCACCCTGCTTATTCAACTTACACACAGAGCACACAATGCGCAATGCAGGCATGGAGGAATCACAATTTGGGATCAAAATTGCTGGGAGAAACATCAACAATTTGAGATACACAGATGATACCACCCTAATGGCAGAAAGTGAGAAAGACCTAAAGAAGCTCCTGATTAGGTTGAAAGAAGAGAGTGCAAAAGCTGGCTTGAGACTCGACATCAAGAAAACCAAGATAATGGCAACAGTCCTTGAAAAATAGATGGGGAAGAAGTAGAAGCAGTGACAGATTTTACTTTCCTAGGATCAAAGATCACTGCAGATGATGATTGCAGACATGAAATAAAAAGGCGACTGATGCTTGGGAGACAAGCTATGAGAAACCTGGGAAACATAGTTAAAAGTAGAGACATCATCTTGCAAACCAAAATTCGCATAGTCAAAGCAATGGTATTCCCAGTTGTAATGTATGGTTGTGAGAGCTGGACCATTAGGAAGGCTGAGCGCAGAAGAATAGATGCCTCTGAGACATGGTTTTGGAGGAGAGTTTTGAGAGTACCCTGGACAGCGAGGAGAACAAATAGGTTGATCTTAGAAGAGATCAACCCTGACTGCTCCTTAGAAGGTCAAATAATAAAAATGGAGCTGAAGTACTTTGGACATCAAATGAGAAGAGAGGATTCACTTGAGAAAGCATTGATGCTGGGAAAAGTGGAGAGCAAAAGAAGAAGGGGGCGGAAAAAATGAGATTGCTAGATGGTATTGTAGATGCAATGGACACAGATCTGGGTGGGTTGAGGAGGATGGTGGAGGACAGAGGTGCCTGGCGGGCAATGGTCCACGGGGTCGCAAACGGTCAGAATCGACTGTGTGACTGAACAACAACAAAAATTGCTGGAAATAATATTAGAACTTCCAGAAAGGGATTAGGGAAAAACAGCAAGTAAAAATATTCTTTATTTCACAGCAGATGTAATGATCTTGCCAGCTGTTCTGTTGTGTGTAAAAAAGAATGCTGTTGCAATCTTATTATTCCCCCCCACACACACACAAGTAATGTGCAACATCCTTAGTTATAATTAATTAATTCCATGCTCTGGTGTTCCCGTGAGACAAGAAGAGTGGCAGGTTGACTCTGGAACCCATAAAATAAATACACTTGGACAGCATTCAGCCATTTCTATCATCATATTCTATTTTGTGTAACCTCTCATTTTATTTTCTGTCAAGAATCATAGGAAAAATAGAACCTGCTCTAGTTTATTCAGGAAAATAGCCATTACAACAAAATCTGATTGTGTAAAAGCCATTGCACCAAAAAATGTCTGTCTTCTGATTACTCCACATGGCTTATTGTGGACTATTTTATATAGAGCTATCCATTCAGGGTGATGTGTTTGTGAACTATTAGTGTGCTTTTAAAAAAAATCATTCCTAGATGTATGAGTCCTTTTAAAATGGAACAATAATTTAAATCAGATAATTGCTATCAAAATGCTATTAGCTCAAGGTCAGAACTAAAAATATATGTTCTCGTGTAGAATGAGCATCCATATATATCAGGTTGTATTACAAGATGATTCCCATATAAATATGATGATAACACAGAGTAATAGCTACATTTCAAAGGGTAATACACATTATCGAAGATCAGAGACCAAATATGTTGGATAGAAAGTATTTTTGTGAGCTAGCTATTCATAAAAGAACTAGGGGGTTATCCAGTAAATTAATATTACGGAATTATCTTTGATCAGAAGCTTTTTCCCCCACTGCCTGATTGACTGGCATCATTTTTCTCAGAGCACATTTAAATTCCAAACATGATGCATTCACACAGTATCTTTGTTTTTCTCAATCCAGAGGAGAGAAAAAAGAATATGTATGAAAGATATGCCAACTGGGACAGGGCAATAATACAATTGTAGAGTGCTTGTTTCGCAGCAGTGGTGAGCCTGATGTTTCTTGTTTTAATTTTAACTTCTGCTTTACTGCTCTTTTTCTGGCTGGTGGCAGATTATGGGCAATCTCGGGAGTAGGGGAGTTTGGGGAAAGGAAAGGCAATGAGACAGAATACAACAGACTTGGTCATCAGGAAAGGTTTGATAGTTTATTATTTATTTATTACTCATAGAGCTAGATACTTGTGAGATTTGTGCTAAAACTAGCACCATTAACCACTATCCAGCCATTGCTTCTTCCTCTTTCTTCCGTCTCTTACCCACATTTTGCTCCCTACATATCTATTTTCTAACTCCCAGGCTCAGAGCAACCTTAGAGTCAAGCATCATTTTTGAGTTGGCTAGAGAAATTTCCTTTGAGAGGATGAGAGATTTATGCCTCGTAGCCTTCTGAAGGAAAAAGGAATGTTTTCTTCTTCCATAAACTAGTCCAAATGTGAAACTGCCAAAATGAAACCACCTTTTGGTGAATTCATTCTGCAGTTCCGTTCGTCTGACCTAGTGTGAGAAAGATTAGCCAGCACACCATTGCTCAGGGTTTAACTGATTGTGGTTCAAAAATACCACAATCTTCTAGAAGGCTCTTTCTGCCTACTCTGGGAGGAGAACCATGAATGCGCTACTGTTGGCAGTCTGTTGCCAGAGGAAATTGCTGTCTAGTGACAGGACCTGCCATGACCCTTTAGTACTATGCACTTTGATTGTAAGGGATGCCATTGGCAAGTCCTGGGGCAAGGACTCTGCATTAAGTTACACTTTTACAAATGTACACAGGAAAAAAGGAGGTAAGAAAAGTGTAGCTAACACAAGTTGTAATGGTTTTGTACCTTCATGGCTGCCACCACCCCAGCCTCTAACCAGAGGTCTCTCCTGCCTTCATGCATGGGAAAGCATGGTTGCAAGTGATCAAAGCTAACCAAACCAACTGTCTGGGCATCTGTCAGAGGAAACAACCAATGAGTGATTATTTTAGTAAATATAGATGTATCTCCAGGGCAACAGAGAAGCAATACCCAAGCAAGAAGGTTTGTACATCTCTAAAAACTGATGAAAGAGGAGGGATGCCCAAACTATGGCCCGTGGGCTGGATCTGGGCTCCGATGCCAATTCATCCGACCAGCACAGCCCTCATTGCTCCTGGAAGTGGAAGTAAAATGCGCCCGTATTTTACTTCCGCTTCCAGGAGCAACAAGGGCTTGGTGGGCTGGATGAATTTGCGTTGGGGGACAGATCTTGCCCATGGGCCATAGTTTGGGCACTCCTGGTTTAAGCAGAGAAAATGGCAGCCTGAAATCTATCCCATTCTGTTGCAAAACAGATTGCAAGGCACATTTTACTGCTGCTTCCGGTGGGAGGAACCACGTGACCGGCCTGCTGAACCACATGACCTGCCCACTGAACCACATGACCGGCCGGCAGCGCAGAAAGTTTGGGCACCCCTGGACTAGAGAGCTGTTCTGCTTCCTGGACTGCTTGGAAATAATTAGATATAAATAAATAATTGTTTTATTTCATATTTCCAGATAAGGTGTAACTACATTGCAGTATTGTGAATGTAGGGAAAAGGAGAACTTTGCTCATTTTGTAGTATAAACTGTGACTTTTTAGATAAGTTTCTAATTATATAGGTGTTGCCTCACAAAGAGGTAGAGAAGGAATATCACGGAAATGGAAGACATTAATTTTGATTTAATTGTTATAGTACTTCAGCCAGCATAGCCAGTAGGCTTCAAAAAGCTTTTATATATGTTCTTCAATAAACTAAAATATAACTATATTAAAAGACTGTCAAGAAACATGAAAGGGAAGAGGTAGTTTTAAAACTGAAATGATAATATAAACAAATTACTTACGGGTCTCAGGTAACCAATTACCTGTACATTAAAAATGCATTGTAATGTAACAATGAATTTCAAAAGTAAGGATTCACTGATCCAAGGAACTGTGCAAAAATATGTATTCATGCCAAGATATTTGTTTGTCTACAACATCTTATACAAGACAAAATGAAGCTGTACCTGAATACTGCTGTATATTTTTAAAATGCATTTGTCTGCAATTTACCGTTGACTATATGCAATGTGTCTAATTAACCAGTGGAAATATCACCATGAACAAAGACAAACTGGCATGCATGAGACACTTACTCACTTTAAATTCCACGTTATTAATTTGATTGTAAACACAAAAACCCTAGAAGTTTTCAATAGGCAGGATGGTTTTTTTAAAATTCTCCCTATATTATAAATTAATGTATAATTATAGATGAAGATACTTTGGGTCCGAGAACTCACCAAAACAAAAATAATTAGCCGTGCAGTGTGATATGCATAAATGCCTCTCTAAATAATGCTGATTGGAGGATTGTGGTTTTTTTTCTTTCTTTGCATTTATTTTTAAAATGTAATTTTATCTCCTTTATTCTAGTGGTTTCTTTGTTTTATTATAATTTAATATAGTATTGTAAACCACACAGAGTGAGGAAATTTTGTCTCTGGATGGACCAAATATACATGCATTAAACAGAACAAACAAATCAACTGCAGACCTAACCCAGCCCACAGAGTGGCTAGACCCATGATGGAGAACCTTGGCACTCCAGCTGTTCTTGAACTTCAATTCCCAGAAGCCTAAGTTTCTGTGAATCCATACGAATGGGTTTACTGTACATGCAGTAAACCCATTTGTGTGGATTCACAGAGACTTGGGCTTCTGAGAATTGATTTCCAAGAACACCTGGAGTACACACAGTAAACCCATTCGTGTGGATTCACAGAGACTTGGACTTCTGGAAATTGAAGATCAAGAACAGCTGGAGTGCCAAGGTTTGCTATCGCTGGGCTAAACTGAACTTGTGAGAGGCATGGTACTCCATTCCATCCTATCTCATCCCATCCCAAATTTAACACTTTGTGACAAGAAATTGTTTTTTGCTATCTCTGATCATGCATCAACTATGCTCAGTGATCAGAGATAGCAGTAGGGATTCCTCTGTGCCTTTGGTTGAATGGAACCTATTTAGTTTTCCATATGTTTATTAGCGGTAGTTATAGTCTGGTCTTTGTTTAAGATTTGATATTTTAGGAACGACCTAGGGAGTATGTTGTCTAGAAAATAATCATTGTCATCATCATCATCATCCTTAGTTGGTTAATCTTTGAGAATGCATATCCATTTTTCAGTTTTGGATTACAAAAAATGGTTGGCTGATAGAAACAAGAGCAATGACATTTTTTGAAAAAATACGTAATTGTTTTGTAAAGTTTACAATTGTCTGGAAAAAATCATAACTCTATAGTGATTGAATTCTTATCCCGAGTACTGGCTTGAGGTTACAAAAGGAATAGATTAGAGCATTTTGTATGGTCTGTATGGTTTGATATCATTACCATCCCTTCAAACTGCTCTGCAAAGGCTAAGGCTCATTAGACAACACTTCATAAATACCATAACATTTTATGCTCTCAGGAAAGCATTCAGGTATTTGTCTGATATGTACATGAAATGCATTAAAATATTAAACTTGTCACAGTATTATGCCCATCAGCAGCAAGCTCCCTGTACAGGGTGGCCCGTAAGTCCCTACCCATCCATATATCTTATGTATCTGGTGTATCTGTGTGCTGTCCCTCATTCTCACTACAGAATATTATGCAACACCATGTTCTGTGAGACATTACCCTCAACATAGCTTAAATCAGCCATATTTCTCTGGGGAAAAAGAAAAAATTAATAATACATGCATAATTGAATATAACATAACATATGGATGGGTAGGAATTTATGGGCCACCCTGTAGATATACAGCTGTGTTGGGAAAAATCTTCTATAAACATGTATGTCATTTCCTGAATTTTAAGAGAGAGAAAGTGATCATCAAGGTATGTATGTGTGATAAACATCCATTTTATTATTCATGTCCTTTTCATGTCTATGTATTCCTTATATTGCACAGAATCACGTGTTAAGTAGAATGGGCCCAGTTCATCTGCTATACAATCCTGTCAAGTCCAGTGGGGTAATAGTTGAAGAAATGCACAAATAATCAAAGTATTTTTTCAAAGGCTTTAGATAACCTCAGAAATTGTATTTTTTCAGCTAATGCTGTGCACTTTCTCCCTAATCCAAATTTTGACAAAGTTTAACACACACACACACACACACACACACACACACACACACACACACACACACACACACACACGAGTTCATCTGATCCAACTTATGTGCATGTCTGTGTTTAGTAGTTGTGACTTTCTGCATATCTGGGAAATTCTCCTCCTTTCAATCAAACAGCGAAATGCAAAACAGATATAACTTGGTATGTGTGTGCTATGCATTTTGGAGACATAGTAGATCTTAAACAAAGGTACTGTACTATATATTTTACTGTGAGTTTTCATGGATTGAGTCCACTTCTTCAGACATAAGACTGGAACTACATGGAAATTAATACATGGCCTTAAGCTATATAGTCACATTTTTATGTTTGAGTTTAATGTCCATGAAAACTCTTATCAAAATTGAGTAGTTTGTCTTTAAGATGCCTTAAACAGAGAGTTAAGCATTCCAAATTGCAGAGATGCACCTTTCAAATTGTGTTTGTTCCCGCCTTTCTTTCTTTGTTCTAAGGTTCTACTGTTGACCACTGAGCAATAAAAGAGCATGGGGGGTGTCTTTTGTAATGGAGCTTAAGTGAAAGAGGATGGATAGCACTACATCAAGCTTCCACTTCAGCTATGAATCTTCCTTCTTGTATTTCAATGTGAAGTAGTCCCATTGTGAAGTATATGAGACAGCTGTGTTGCATTTTAGGAACTTTGACAACAAAGACCCAGTGATGCGCTGTAAAAAAATTTACTACCCCCACCATGGGTGTGGCTAACTCTGTGGGTGTGGATAACTCTGTGGGCCATGCCCACTTGGCCTCCTTACACCATGCCCTGGGGTAGGGAGGTAGGCATGGCCTGCGAAGTAGGTGTGGCCTGGGGAAATTTCTACTACCAGTGCCCAGGCACCTGTGGGCACCGGTAGCAGCGTAACACTGCAAAGACCTGGGAAAAAGTTGGTGGAGAGATGGCTGTAATATGATTAAACTGCCATTGAAAACCCATGAAGAATTGAAGCACACCAAATATACACATGTAAACAAAATCCTATTATTATCTATAGCTATAATAAGGTGGATGGGTGGTGAGTGTGCGGTATTAGCAGCCACACCCGGCCCAACCATTCTGTACTGAGCTACCCACACTTACCTTTAGACCTAACTAACATCGCCACAAGGGTCCAGAAGCTGAGAGTGGGGCAAACACCCCACGAACACGAACAAAAAAACCCCCCTATGACTCCCAGCCTCCTCTGTGCCATGGCACGCCTCAGCCAATCAGGCATGAGGGTGCGAACGCAGAGGAGGCAGGAAAGCTGGCACACGCAAAATAAAATAAATGGCCGCCTCATGCAGTGGGAGCGTGAGGCAGCCAAAAGTGGCCACAGCGCTTCACCACCCTTGCTCCCCCAACCTGCCTAAGCCGCAGGGAGGCTGACACTGGCCGTTTTCCCTGGGGCCATGGGGAGAAGAGGGGCTCCCCCTCCTCCCGACTACCCCACCGAAGCCGTGGCGAGGCCAGAACAGCAGTGGGGATAATAGAAAGGTGGCAGCCAGCGATCCAACAGGGAGAGCACATCCCCGTATGAGTCGCTGCCTACTGCCTTTTTCCCCATTAACTGTTTCAAAGGTTGACATGAAGCAACCTTCGAAACAGTTAATGGGGAAATGCAAAGGCTCCATCCACCTATCCGTAAGGGGAGGAGCTCTCCCTGGCGGATCGCTGGCTGCTGCCTTTCTACTACCCCCACTGCTGTTTCATGTCCGCTCTCAAAACAGCGGTGGGGGTAATACAAAGGCGGCAGCCAGTGATCCGCCAGGGAGAGCGCCTCCCCTTACGGATCGCTGGCAGGCGCCTTTGTAATTCCCCTTAAATTGTTTCGAAGGTTAACAAAAAAAACTATCAAAACAGTCGAGGGGGAACAAAGGCATCCCACCCCCCACGTCAGGGAAGGGGGGAAATTGAAAGCTTCCACCTCCCACCCTTCCCTGCTTCCACCCACCCACCCCAGGCAGGGAAAGGGAGAAATAAATACTTCTGCCTCCCCCCTTCCCTCCCTACTCACCCGGGTGCAGCCTCCTCACCTGCAGCCTCCTCTCTCTCTCTCTCTCTCTCTCTCTCTCTCTCTCTCTCTCTCTCTCTCTCTCTCTCTCTCTCTCTCTCACACACACACACACACACACACACACACACACACACACACACACACACTCATTCACTCACTTTCTCTCTTACACACACGCACACACTCTCACACACACCTGCTGGACTGCTTCTCTCTCTCACACACACACACACACACACACACTTTCTCTTCCTCCCCCTCTCTCTCTCCCTGCTCTCTCCCTGCTCTCTCTCTCTCTCTCTTTCTCTCTCTCTCTCTCTCTCTCTCTCTCTCTCTCACACACACACACACACACTCACATCTGCTGGACTGCCACACACACACACACCTGCTGGGCTGCACATTTCAAACCTGCCCAGCAAGGCCGGGCACAAATAGCTAGTTGTTTTTTAAAAAGCGAGAATTCAAAAACGCAGTAGGTTATGCTAGGATGTAGGTACTATATCATTGAGCATATATTATGCTACCATTACAGTCCCTCATGCTTCAACTAAGCTCAATATTAGAAATAATAAATAGGGCTGTGGTGACTCAGTGGTTAAGAAACTCACCTTGTTAGCTAGAAGGCCGGCAAGTCGGCAGTTCAAGACCCAGTTACTGCATGATGGATTGAGTGCCCATCTCTGTCCCAGCTCCTGCCAACCTAGTAGATTGAAAGCAAAAAAAAATGCAAGTGCTGTAGATAAATAGGGACCACGTCAGTGGGAAAAGATGTTGGGGACATGAAAGGAACCTCATTCGGGCATCCCCTGAGCAGAGTTCCTCCAGCAAAAATCCTTTCAACCCAGAATAATTTCTGACACAACATTATTACTATTAATATTAGAAAAAACAGAAAAATATTGGCATTGGCACTTGAGGATAACAAGTTAGTCCATGAGACACATAGTGTGCCCTGTAGCCTGTACAACTCTGTCCTACAATACTTCACTACTGCTTCCCATTTGCCAACATATACTGCCTCCCCCACCCTAATGCCTATGTGAAAATTTGTAAGGATACTCCCTGCTGACTTACTATTCTCATTAAACGATATAACTATAATTGCATGCCATCAATTCATTTCTGACTCATGGTGAACCTTTCCAAGGTTCTTAATAGACAGCACTCAGAAGTGGTTTACCATTTCCTTCTTCTGGTGGTATCCTGGAACTGTGCAGCTTGCCCAAAGCCTGACTGGCTTTTCTCTCTGAAGGCTTAGTGGGGAATTGAACTCCCAACCTCTGGCTCTACAGTCAGATACTTAAACACTGAACAATCCAGGCAAGTTATACTTTTTATTTTCCTGTGGAACATCATGGGCATGGAACACAGAGATGACACATTTTTGTACTTTTTTGAATTATATCTGATAAGTGGTTAAACTTCTGTACTGCAACCAAAAGGTTGTGAGTTCGATCCTCACCAGGAATCAAGGTTGACTCAGCCTTCCATCTTTCGAAAGTCAGTAAAATGAGTACCCAGCATATTGGGGGCAAAATGTTAATTACCATATTTGCTGGCATATAAACCTAGCAGTTCGAAAGCAAGAAATTGCAAGTAGATAAATAGGGACCATGTCGGTGGGAAGATAACAGCGTTCCATGTGCTCCGGTGTCTAGTCATGCCTGCCACATGACCAAGGGGAATGCCTGCAGAAGCAGACAACACTGGCTCTTCAGCTTTGAAACAGAAATGAGCACTGAACCCTAGAGTCGGATACGACTGGCTTTCGAGCAAGGGAAACCTTTACTTTTACCTTTACTAAGATGCACCAGAGTATAAGACACACCCAGTTATTACCAAAATAGCCCACTATAGGCCACTATATACAGTACAAGACACACTCCATTTTCCAGTGTATTTTAAGGGGGGAAGTGGGTCTTATACGCCAGCAAATACTGTAACTTGTGAACCACCCAGAGAGTGCACTAAGCACTATGGGTGGTATATAAATGTGATTGTTTTGCTTTGCTCTGCTATTACTGTTTTGCTGTTAATGGTTCAAACCTTGTTTCCACTGAAGCCAAAATCAGATGATAAGACAGCATGCTATTTATAAGTTAAGTTTGCTTGAAAAAATAACAGATATCCATTTATCTTAGCATGAGTTTACCTTACTCTCCATGTAACAAATTAACTTGATTTGGTTTTTTGCTTAATGAGCAAGAGGTAAACATATTTTTCATTTGCAATCTGATTTAGTGCAGAGCTTTGGAGAAACTGTGTGTCTGGAGGAAAAGCACTGTAATAACAGGAAGCAACACATTTTTCTTAAGGCTGGCTAATCTTTCTCACACTAGGTCAGGTGAAGGGAACTGCAGAATGAACTCACCAAAGGGTGCCTTCATTTTGACAGTTTCACATCTGGTCTAGACATGGAAGAAGAAGAAAAGGGAATGATTTGTCCGTGACAGTGGCATTAAAATGAGATAGGAGAAAGAATATGGATTCCTGGTTTCTATTAAGAACAACATAGCAAAAATAAAGGTAATTGACTTCCCTCCCTTCTGCTTTTTATATTCTGCAGAAAGTAGAACCAAGACTGTGGTCTATCTTATGTGATTCTCCTGAATGTGGTCTCCCTACTGACAGTAAAGGAAGTAAAATATTTCATATTCCCTTTAAAAAAAACTTTTCATATTAACTGTTAAGTACCTAATTGTTTGCTTATATCTATTTCAACACAGTCACAAAGAATAATGAGGGGAGGAAATAGATTTTGTAACTTTATATCCGTAGATATTTCTGCTTCTGGTAAATTCTATATCCTTCTTAGATAAATCTTACAGAAAGTGACCACAATGTCCAGGATCAAGTAGTGATGATGAAATGGGGATGGTGGAAATTGTCAACCATGACCTCAGGTGTTTAGACTCATTAAATCTCCTACATAGATAGACATATCCTGTTTAACATTATCTACTAGATTTATCATAAGTAGCTGCAAAACCACAATAATTACGTAGCAAGATAGCCTTCTGTTAGCCTTTATCTGTATCCCACTTTACAGAAAAGAAAAGAAGAAGATATGTGACTGAATATTGAATGGCCTATACCAGTGTTAAAATATGCTACTGACTATTGTTAATCCTCTTGAAAATTTGACCATATGGATTACACTGAAGCAGAGGCTTGGAAAAGCAAACCTTAATGGATCTTGTTAACTATGATTTTTACCCTGTAATGCTTCAATGTAAGAATCCAACTTTACTTATCATTCTTTTATTTCCAGATGATGTTGTAGTTGGCCAAATGGCAACCCTGAGGTAGGCATCACAAAATTGGTATCCCAACTTCTTCTGGAGACCCAGCATAGACAAGAATACAGTACAGTATACAGTTGTTAATGTCTCCTATGGGCAGACTGTTATATATTTCAAAATAAAATAAAATACCTCAGCAAATAGCCATTAGCCTAGATTTTTCGCTTTTGCCTTTTCTTGTTAAGAAAATTCATCAATGCAATAACATCAACCAATATCACATTAGTTACATAGAAGTGTTATTGAGCATTTTTTTTAAAGGGTTTATCTGAATTTGTGTGTAAGATGATTCCCTCCTGCTGCTTTCTATATATGTAGAACAACAGCCAGAAAAGAAATGCTTTGGCTACATAAGGAACCTCCCCATATGGCTGTGATTCCTTGTTTTTCTGAACCCCAAACTTCAGGAAGTTGGCCAACCCAGAAACCGTACATCACCGTAAGGGCTGCGCAAAAATTACCGTACGTTACCGTACAGGGTTCGTGCGTGCGCATACTGGGTGGAGCCTGGGCAGAGCTACAGGCGGAGCCTGGGTGGAGCTATGGGTGGAGTCTGGGGAGGCATTTTCTTTGAATATTTATGAGGGTAGAAAACGGAAATAATCTTTTTTTTTTTTTTACCCAGGACGGAACTGAAAATAATCTTTTTAAATATATTTTTACCCAGGACGGAACCGGAAATAATCTTTTTTTTTCTTTTCATTTTTACCCAGGACAGAACCGGAAATAATATTTTGTTTATTTTATTTTTCGAAAATTACTGAAAATTACCGTACATCTCTGTATGGTAGTCATACATCGTACGGAGAGCCAAATTACCATACGGTAATTACCGCACAGGTTGGCAACGGCGGACTCTTCCTCTTCAGGCTATTATTCTGAGAAGAAAATTACATGGAAGGGGCAGGATTAATTTAATTTAATTTAATTTAATAATTTAATTTAATTTAATAGTCAGATTTATATATGCCGCCCACTCATGTAGAACCCGATTCAGGGCAGCATTACAACAAGTTCTAAAAACACATAAAAACACTTAGAACTGTCTCACATGATGTGTTCCAATTAACCCTTTTCTAAATGTCTGATTAGAGTTCCTCTGTTGGTTTGATTGACAACCTACCCATTCCAAGAGAACTAGCAATATAAAGTACCCAAGATTCAAATTAATTCAGCTATAGTTACTATTCAAAGTAAGAAGCTGTTTTTCCCCTTCATCCTTGGTGACCTGAAGTTTAATTAAAAACAGCTTACTGTACTTCACTTCCAGAAGACTAGTACAAGCCCAAAGTATCTTGGTCATCTGTTTCATCATGAGTAGTATTAAGGAGAATTTTAACACAAATCTGGAGAAAAAATATTATAAAATTTATCCACAATGTTCACATAGGCAAAAAAAGGGAGCTGGCAATTCATCTCAACAACTGAGGGAGAGAAAGCCACAGAGAATGCTTAAAAGCCAGTATCCAATAGAGTTGTTTTGATGATCTTTCTGTCATTCGAAACAAGAGGTGATAGCTCTTAGCAAGCCTTGCTGTAGGCCCAGAACCTTCCATGGACAGTTTTTTAGTGGCAACCGCAGTCAGGGAAAGGGAGGGAAGTTGTGTCTCACAGACAGCTAGACCAGGGGTTCCCAACCTTTTAAAGCTCAGGGCTGTGACACTCTCTCTCAGTCAGCTTCGAGGGCTGGATGGCCACTTTGCACTGCCTGCACAATGGGGGTGGCCATTTTGTCCCAACGGCTTCAAAGGGGTGGCCATTTTGTTTCCTGAATGCCCGTGGAGGTGTGGGTGGGCACATGAAATGTTGCAGTGGGCCAGATCTGGCCCATGGGCCTTAGGGTGAGAGCTCCTGAGCTAGACACTAGCACAGCCCTGGATTCAAGTCATTGTTCGGATTAGGTGACACTTCAGAGTGACACACTCTAGGAAAGCTCACCACAGCTGGAGCTTAAAAATTTATTTTGCTCAGTGGCTGTTCCAG
Source organism: Bradypodion ventrale (assembly GCA_035047345.1). Taxonomy (NCBI): domain Eukaryota; kingdom Metazoa; phylum Chordata; class Lepidosauria; order Squamata; family Chamaeleonidae; genus Bradypodion; species Bradypodion ventrale. Next base: position 285,910,869 of record JAWDJE010000004.1, read on the forward strand.
AAAGGCTTGGTTTTTCCTTCCCATTTATTAATAACCTCATTTATTGGGGTGCTGGTTTTTGCCCACTTCCTTCCATGTATAATGAGGAACAAGAGCTAAGCCTCTTTTTTCAGTAATTCTAGCAGGGCCAGCTTTTCTCCATCTTGGCTGGCTTACAACACCTTTTATAATAAGGATCTTGTGGGCAGCAAAGCACCGGATATTCAAACTCTCCCAAAGGATCTATTCTGCTATTGCTGTGCGTGCATAATAGAGGATGAAGGATATGTTCCCTTGATCTTTAGCACAGTAAAAAGAAGAAATCAATTATTATGTCTGACTTTCTACCAATGTCCTGCTATTAATTACACTTAACAGTTACAGGACTCGCACGCACACGTCCCAAGGAAGGAATTCTTTCCACCCTTTTCTTCTTTTTTTCTTCTAAAGCAGAGACTCTAGGAGCCAACATAAACCTAAACATTATAGCAACATTGACAAAAAAAACCATTCCTAAAATAGATGTTTGCACTAATGAGGGTATGAAAAATATGCTTAATTGACAACAAAGCTTTATTACAACCCAACCCTCTCTCTTGAGGCTCAGAAAGGAAGTGGGTTTATTCTGTTAGGATTTTACAGTTTGTTTCTCATTTTGCTAAGTAGTCACAGTCTAATATTAGACAGGCTCTTCTAAATAGCTTATACTGATGAAGTGTTCATTTTCTCCATTGTTTGCTGGGAAGTCATTACCATATTGTATTACAAGCCATGGGCTTCTAGTACCTTGTAATTAAGCACATTTCCAGAATTATTTTAAGCAACATCTTAGTTTAAATTGTTATTAATTTATATATCAAGTTCATCAGTTGTATCAATAATTCTATCTAAGGCAGGAGTTCTTGAAATCTGTTGAAGCTAGCCTGTCGAAACAAAGTATTCCCCTATGTTTTGATTTTTCATAAGATTCTTTGTTTCTCAAGGTATACAATCCAAGATGATGAGGGGGGGGGGAGAGAAAAAGTGCCTGAGCTAAAGAGAACAAAATGTAGAGGTGCAGGAAAGGGGAACTGAAATATATCAATCACTTGGAGTTTCTTTCCTCCCTAGGAAGGAAGGAAAAAGGAGAAGCTGAAGGCAGGGTAGGATAAAAATGTTCCAAATTATGCACGGTATGGGGGGGAGGATGGATATGGTGGTTTTCATTGTATGTTTTTAAAAAACCCTCTTCCCATAAAACTAGAATTTCTGGTCATCCACTGAAATTTACTAAGGTGCAGATTTGTGGTTTGAGACTTCGGGGAAAGTTTTGTGTCCAAAAACATAAATCTAGACAGTTCTCTCCCAACAGTGCAATCCTAACTCAAAACGGTACTAGTTTGTGGAGATTAGGAATAGGAAGAATCCTCTTCTGTTGACAAAAAATCTTCTTCTGCTGACAGAACCCATTTATGGCTGGTTGATCTCGGAGATCTGCCAGCAGAACTCCTCTTCTGGGCAAGATCTGTCAACAGAAGAGCAAAAAATAGCATGGAGTACAGCTGGAGAGAGGGAGGAGCTATGTCAGTCCAAACTTCCTCCAGCACAAAGTTCTGGCACAAAGTTCAGCTAGAGCAAGGATAGCCCTACAACAGGGGTCCTCAACCTTTTAAAGCTGGGGGCCGGATCATGCCCCCTCAGACCGTTGGTGGGATAGAGAGGTGCTGGCACTGCCACTGCCAGTGTGAGGGGAGTGATGGGGGCTCAGGGTGGTCCTGCCACCACTCCCCCACCACCACCGGTGGTGGCAGTGGGAACACCCCAAGCCCCCACCACTCCCCTACCACTACCGGTGGCAGCAGCAGGACCACACCAAGTCACCCACCACTCCACCCACACTGCCACCACTGCCACCAACCACCCGAGCCACCCACCACTCCCACACACACCACTTCCCTGCTTACCAGCCTGGAAGAGCTGCATGGCACCAAATCATCCAGCCCGCAACCTCGCTCCAGCTGCCACTTCTGCCGCTGCTGCCTCAGTCCTTGGCTCCTCTACTTGGCATTGTGTGTGCCTAACAGTGCTCCGTAGCAGGGCAGATGTTGTAAGGGTTACACCATCCACCCTGCTATTAGGAGTGCCATTAGGGACACGCCAAGCCAAGTGGGGGAGAGAAGGGTTGAGGCAGTAGCAGTGGCTGGAGTGAGGTTGCAGGTCAGATGATTTGGTGTCACAGGCTGGATCCAGCCCATGGGCAGTAGGTTGAGAACCCTTGTCCTATGAGATTTCCAACATTTTTAGGCTGGGAGGGGGTTGGATTCAGCACAGGCCAAAATTCTTTTTTTAAAAATTGCAAATAGTACTAGAGTACTAGGGACTGCTGTGGTTTAGTGGTTAAGATGCTGGAAGGTTGGCAGCTCAGCAGTTCGAGACCTGAGTACTGCATGATGGAGTGAGCTTCTGTCTCTGTCCCAGCTTCTGTCAACCTAGCAGGTTGAAAGCAATAAATTGCAAGTAGATAAATAGTGGAAGGTAAACAGCATTCCGTGCACACCGGTGTTGAGGCATGCCTGCCACATGTTCACGGAATCATCTGCAGATGCAGACAGCGCTGGCTCTTTGGCTATAAACAGAGATGAGCACTGAACCTTAGAGTTGGATACAACTGGCTTTCGAACAAGGATGACCTTTACCTTTACTAGATTACTATTAAATCAATTGAGATTTAATCAATCAATATCTCCATAAATTCTATAGCGTACTTTACTATGCTATAAAGTAGGCCCATTTAAATCAATGGAACTAACAGTGGTGTCAACTTACCAAATCCCCTTGATTCAATTGACTTACTTTAGCAGAATTTATTATGCTAAGCAATAGAATGTTGGCCACCGAGTAGGGTTTCTGTACCTCAGATTGGCTGTTATGGCACCTTTTCTGTCACATCCAGAAAACTGGCTTTCGTCTTGGTATGGATTGGCCTCATAATAATGAGCAGGCTGTGGAGATCCTTACCCCAGCAGGATCTAATATAGGGTATCCTGACAAGTTTTATTTGTTTCAAATATTTAAAATTAAGCACCTGGGCTATTTGGAGACACTGGGCACTATTGCTAAAATATTATATCATATGGTGACAAAATTAAAGGGAGGATTTTAAGAAAAGTTGGGGACACCAAGGAAAACTGTTGGAGCACCTTAATGACTAACAGCTTTGTTTCGGTGTAAGCTGTCACTAATCAAAATCCTCTTCCTTAGACACTCCTGTTAAAGGGGAATAAAGGCACAGAAATCTTTCGACTTTTGAGACTGTAGGAATAGGTGTTCCTGTCCAGTCATCCCTGGCCTAAAGAGTCATGACAGCACAACCAATTACCCCTGTCTGTAGTTTATGGAAACCTAATCCTTTGTGTGCTACTTTGTAGCTATAGCAGTGTATCACTATCATAGGTGTTGTTGTTTTTAATTCTAGACAATCTTACATCTGATCCAAAGCAGGTACTTTATTTAGGATCAGGAATGTCATATGTAAAGAGTTTCACAATACATTTTCATATTATAGGTTTAAAATAGTCTTATCTCAACTAATAGGAAAAATGGAAGCATACACATATACACAACACTGTGAGCATTATGCAAAAACAGTGTTCTAAAATGTCACAGGAAGACACATTTTCAAATCCTACTAGACTCTTCACTAGGTTGGTTATTGTGGAACTGCGAAGAGAATAACAGAAAATTCCCCAAGTCATCCTGGCTAGTTGAAATTACACTAGAAGTCAAAGATGAAAAATGGGGAAATGGCCTACATGACTAAGCCTGGATTCAACCCATTCATTTTCCTTTCCTGCCTTTGCATTGCTATTCCCAGATGGAGAGTAAATCACCCCAAGTAACAGAACTCAGCTCATTGTTGGAAAGCTGATATTTCACATTATAAAATGTCTTTTCAGTAGGGGGAAAATATGGATGTACATTTAGATAACCCCATGCTAGAATCAAAACTCTGCATGTAAATTTTCTGTCCTTAACTAAATATCTAGGGATGTTCAGGCAAGAATTAATTGGTGGCAACAAAAAGGGGAAAAAAGAAATACTTTCAGAACCCCTGTGAATAATTTATAGCTGCTTCCCTTTCAACAAAAGAAAATGTTGAATGTTTTTGACAATAGCAGGTACATAATTGTTTTATGCTGGAGGCATTTACAGTAACTCATTCATTATGTCATCTTGCCAGTTTGTGTCGCATTTTTTCATTCTCTCGGCCGGTGTATTTGAATGACAAGTAAGAGAAAAAAGCTTCTGTAAATGGAACCTGGAAGACAGCCTGCAAAAATGGACACTCAAAATAGAGTGGAAGGGGGCTAGTAAAGTAAATTCTCATTGTCTTTCAGTTTTACTCAGTTATCTTCTCTTTCATGATGTCTCTTGACTTTCCTTTTTCAGAAGAACTATTTCTTCTTACTTTCCATTTTAATAGGTGCACTCTAGGTCTCTTCACATGTTGGATTAGGGCACAATCCTCTGTGTTGTAATAATTGTGTTGTACAAGGACTGTGGTGGCTTAGTGCTTAAGACACTGAGCTTGATGACTGGAAGGTCAGCAAGTCAGCAGTTCAAGATCCGAGTACTGCACGATGGAGTGAGATCCCGTCTCTGTCCCAGCTTCTGTTAACTTAGCAGTTAGAAAGCAAGAAATTGCAAGTAGATAAATTGTCTGCAGAAGCAGACAATGCTAGCTCTTCGGCTTAGAAACAGAGATGAGCACTGCACCCTAGAGTTGGATATGACTGGCTTTTGAGTAAGGGAAACCTTTACCTTTACCTTTAAATAGGTACCACTTCGGTGGGAAGGTAAACAGTGTTCTGTGCACTCTGGTGTCTAGTCATGCCTGCCACATGTCCATGGAAATGTCTGAGAACATACAGTGCTGGCTCTTTGTCTATAAACAGAGATGAGCACTGAACCCTATAATTGGATACGACTGGCTTTCGAGCAAGAGAGACCTTTACCTTTACTAGATCCGTCCTCAATATTTCACTTCATTCATTCATTCATTCATTTATTCGATTTATACCCCGCCTCACTTGGCCAGGGCCAACTCAGGGCGGCTTACAATAGGAAAATTAAATACAATATAACAAATGAACACACCAAATACAATAGTATACAATAAAGATTACAAGTTACAACTTTACAAATTAGTGCAAAATAAATATACCATAACATCATAACATTACAGAGCAGAGCTCAATGTACTTAACATCAGCAAAGGGAGATGGCGAAAGAACTATGGCTCCGGTGGTGTTGGCAGCGCGGCTTCCAAAAGTCCCGCCGCGCAACGCCAGGCAGGGCAGGGGAGGGAGCCGGCGAAAGGAACCGTGGCTCCGGTGATGTTGGCGGTGCGGCCTTCAAAAGTCCTGCCACGTAACGCCGGTCAGCTGTGCTCCCACCTCCCCCACCAGGCAGGGCAGGGGAGGGAGCCGGCGAAAGGAACCGTGGCTCCGGTGGTGTTGGCGGCGCGGCTTTTGAAAGTCCCACTGCGCAACGCCGGTCAGCTGTGCTCCCACCTCCCCCACCAGGCATATGTTTGATGTGAAGTCTCCTCTGTCACCTCCTTTTTATAACATCATGCGTAAAGAAAGGTTCAATGACCTCAATGTTTGCACAAACATTTTTTCCTTTTTGATTCGGATACAAATCAGTGTATACCTGTATGTATGGGAGTAGATACTAGCAGTGCAGCAGAAATGTGTGTCCCTTAAACATTGATAATTTAATCTGGATGGTGTTAGCACCTAAAAATGGAATGTTGAATTTGCACCCTCAGACCATGTCAGAGTGCAATAAAATGACATCCATATTGTAGCCCCACGTTTGGGAAAAAAACACCCCGTTATTATATCTTGCCTTTTCTATCTCTTATTAATAAAGTTATCATGTTTCTTTTTCCTTACAATAAAGTTATTTCATTTATTTTATTTTTCCACCAACATTTGGGATTGATTAGGTTTATGTGTACACAAGCACCACTCTGACCATGCACCCATTCACACACGCTTGAAGGTATATACTGCAAGGGTTGAATTTTAATTCATTGGCAGTTATACCTGGGATGTCAGATAAATTAATAAAAAAAATTCAAATATCTGGAACTGTTCTATTCAAGCTAGAATCTCCTAACTTCCTTTTCATATGCTTAGACCATATTGGGGCAAGTCCAAGGGCTTTCCATTGTAAAGCCAGGAACTCACCTCCACCTTTCCCCTAAAGTTTAAGATTGATTCTTTCCTCTGTTGCTTTTCTCTGTCTCTCCAAAGTCTTTGGGGTTAGTGATAGATCAGAAATTAGAATATGTACACAGTGCTGGCTGGGGAACTGCCCTGGGCATCTTCACTAAAGCTCCTACTTGGGGGCTGCAATTAAATGAACATAGAGAGTTCCAGATTGCCTTCCTTACATATTTTAATAAAAAGGATAATGAAGGTTTCTTTTATTTGCCTTGCCCTGTATAGAATAATAATATTTTGGTCTTCCTTATAAACTGCTATAAGAAGGTAAACTAACATTTTAAACTTGCTTCATGTCTTAGAAGGTCAAAATGAAAAGAAACTGGTGCTGCAATCTGACTGTTTGGAGAAGCCCAGAGGGGCCACACACACACATTCTAAATTTCCTGGGAGTCAACAGAAAAGACAAACAGTTTTAATTCTTTTTCAAGTATCTTGCATTGATTCTTTCACCTGTATCTCTGGCTTTTATTTTTTTGGGTTTTGTAATTATCATATGTAAACTGTGAGGGTTGGTTTCTGTCTGGGAACATGAAAAGGATTATTGACTATTTCTGGGTGGGAATGAAATGATTACCATTTCCTCAAGCTAGCTCAACATTCAGTCCTCCATGAACACTTACTCCACGATGCCATTGGTCATCTTGAACTTCTAATCATGAACTCTGAAGCTTGCATTGGTGTAAATTTACAATCCTCACTCCCATTGGATGTCACATTGGAGACTCAGGACCTGCATTTGTTAAATTGTGAACTCTGTCATTTCCATGTAAACCCCAGGGTATTTGCCTAACCCATTTACCCATTGTTTTCTATAATCAACTTTTCTACTGTAAACAAAAGAGTTGGGTGCTGGTGTTGTTGAATCATTGTAAACCTTTTGTGTTGTAATTATTAGAAAGTAGTACAGCTAGGTTGAGCTCCCTTGGGTGGAGGATATATAAATCGCTTCTGCTATTATGGCAGCAGCTCTCTAGATTCGAACTTGGGGTGCTCTAGGCAGGGTGAGACTAGCCTTTTCAGCAAGTTAGGTGCCTCTGTTGTCTTTAAATGCATGCCAATAAACCACATTTGTTTGCCTGAAATAAATTGTCTGTAATTCTTGGGTGAAGGGTGGGCTCCGCCAGCAATCAGCCTGGGTATTTTTAACTGCACCTTGGGGTCCATAAGAGCTCCTGTAACTGAAGGAGAGAACCACCAGTTTTTAGGTAACAATACCTGGATTGGATCTCTAGTATTTTTAAGTGCAACCGGCGGGGGGGGGGGGACACTTGTTTGTTGAGCCACTGCAGAGTTAGAGTCAAACTAGACAACATGTTTAGTGCCTTATAAGAAGAGGAAGTACTTCCAATAATAAACAATGTCTGTCTGTTTGATTTTCTTCAACTACCGTATGTATTTTGTATTTTGTTTGCTTTGTTGTAGAATTGCTTTTATGAAAGTATATGTGGTTTGTTTTGCAACTCTGAAAACTGAGACATGGATCTTCTGTTAGCTGGGAAATGGGTCAATCGTGGGGAGGATGCATTCTCCTTCATTTGTATTTTGACTCAGCTATTTATTTAGAAATATTTAGGATTGTGTACTGTAAATTGAAATGCTAAACTTTCTAAATTCACAGCATCCTCTCTTTTTGTAGAGTTATTTCTTATCCTCTCATGAACAAAGAAACATCTTATCTTAATAGTTTAACTCATTAGTTTTGAAAAGTTTGCTGAATGCTGATATCTGATGTTAAATTTCCTGTTTTGTTAATAGCTATCGGGCCTCTCAGATTTGGACGTACATCAGGACAGATTCCAATTATCTCCTGTTTCTCTGAATCATAATGTCCTTGTGCATTGGCCCTTACGCAGGTTGCATTAATCTGATGCTTCTTCAAAGGTACCATCAGTCAGAGTATCTGTTGTGTGCCATCTTCTGTGATAATGAACCGTTTCAAATAACAGCATAAATAAAACAGAAGAATTATCTTAATGCTACTCCAGTTATACAACATTCCATTTACCCCACAGAGCACCTTCTCACATGTCATTTGTCTCCCTTCCCCCACTCATATATTGTGCATGTAATATGCAGTTGCCCTACACAATTGTAAAGTTAAAGAGCATGGGTGAATAGAAGACAGATCAAGATCTACTTGTAGTTCTGCAGTGAACTTCCAACAGATCAAAAAGGGCTGATGATTCATAACAATTTAACAGGAAATTTTATTGTTTAAAAAATCACTAAAATTCTCTGCTGGCCACAATAAGGCATACCCTGGTTGGGTTCAAGTAATATTTGGCTCCACTCTCTGAGACAGTATTTTGCATTTGCTTTGAGCCTCTGCCACTATTTGACACATACAGTATACCTTTTGGTTCTATTGGCTGAAGGGTTGGAAAGCCTGCAAAGCCAAAGTCTTCTCACCCCAGTTTTACAAAACTAACAACTCAATTGGCTTGACCACAACAAACACAGATAGGTGTAACATCTACAGAAGCCACTGCGGTACTCTGTAGCTTCTTATTTTAGGTGATTCCTTGCATTTCCTGATTCCTTGCATTTCCTGATTTATTCTCAGAAAGTCCAAACTGGCCTTAGGGAGACACATTTTGAACTGGTGAAGCTGTTAGATTCTTGGTCCCAGAACATTTTTCTGTTAGTTTAAAGTTTAGGAGTGTTTTTTACAGTGAATTTCCAAATCTAGTTAGTGTAGCAAAAGAAGGATACCATACAACCAGGGGAGATTGGATCCCAGATCCATCCAAATGGTGCATCTCAGATGTACATTTTTTACCTGTTTCCCCATCCAAAAATGTTCCCAAATATGTTTATATGAAGCAGTAGACACAAAGCAATTTAAAAAGATTGACAAAAATAGAAAAAAGGGTGTAAAGAGAAGAGGAAATGAATAAGCACTTTTTCAGAAAAGTTGGTGAGATGTTGCCCAACTCATCTCCCTCCGCTGTACCCTGATGGGAGAGATTATCAACAGTGACTGTTCAAAACATCAACGACTGTAATACCTTGCAAGATGTTTCCATTGCTAATTAAAAGTTAATATTTAAATTTCAACTGCTTGAAACTATTTGGTTCCAATTCAATTGCCCAAATCCTCTTGCTTAGCTAGAACGTTTGGATGCAAATTGTCCCAAGTTTTTTTAAAAAATCACCATAGGGGGCGTGGCCAAGATGGCCGCCAAGTAACATCTAGATTCGGACGCTTGCGCTTAACAAAGTGGTAACTAATGTGCCGGAGTGAAATGGAGAAGTTTTAAAGTGATAAATTCTAAAGATAAGAACCTTGCCTGTCTTTATGGAGAATTTTGGGATCTTTTGAGGCTGGATGGTCGAAATTCGGGAGGCTTCTTTGGGCGGCTGAAGCTGTGACGGTAGCCGAGAACGGGACCAGCGAGACTGCTGAGAAGGCTTTGGAACTGGCAAGAAGTTGTTTGGTAAGAGAACAGCCCACATGTAAGTGCATGAATGGAACTTTAAACTTTAAAATTGGCTGGTTTTTTTTTAAATGAGCTCGGACTCTGAAATGGCAGCGGGTGGAAGCGGATGATAGCAAGCGGAGGTTCCGTTAATGGCGGCGGTCCTGGAAAACGAAAGTGAGCATGTTTGGGCTATGGTTTCTTTCACACACCAGAAGATCGCGCCACGTTTTGACGACAACAAAGTGGATTAATTATCTTTGTCTGGGCTACAACATTGGAAGGCGATTGGGAGTTCCCCGGCTTAAACTGCTTGGAGAAAGTTTTCCGTTCCTTAGAAAGAGAAGGGGGGGTGTTTTACCCAAAAGTTAAGGCAGCCGCTGGAAAATGGCGTTTTGATTGTCCGCTTCAAGAGAAGGATTGGGTGGCTTTTGCCTTTTGGCTCCTTCACCGTGTGGATTATAAATACCTGTTTGTTTACTGTGGAATTTACTGCTCCTCACCCCTTCTCCTCGCTGGTTGGATTTTGGGCTTTTTCTCCCTCTGGTCTCCCCCCCTCTTTTTTCTTTGGCGGCTTGGTTTTTTTTTAAAGGAGAAGCTTGGGCTGACTGTTCCCTTGAAGCCCTTTTACTGCAGTTGGAAGACGACTGATCGGATTACTTGCTTTGGGGAAACGGACCTGCTGTGGATCAACATCTTTTGCTCTTCTTTTTTTTTCTGAGCTTCCTGTTGGGAGAATTGTTTCCTTCTGTTTTACCTCTGTGGGTTACAGTAACTATTTGATCTTCTGCTTGCATATAAATTTCCCTATTGGATCTGTGGAACCAGTGGTTGCAGTGTTACAAGTTTTACTTCAGTGACTAACTTTTACAATGAACTGCAGCATTGGGCTTTTTACATATTACATTACTATGGATAAAGGTACAAGAGGGAAAGCAAAGGAAGAAGAACCAGTTGTAAAGCCTAAAAAGAAAGAAAAAGCACCAATGGAGGAATCCACTCAGTCTTCATCCCCGCCCACAGTGCCATATGATCAGACTCAAATTATGGTGGAAATTGGCAAATTGTTTCAAAAATTGGAGAAAAATGAGGATTCAAGGGTGAAAGATAGAAATGAAATGATGAAAAAACAAGATAAGGTGATGTCATCAGTTGCAGATTTTGCAAAAAAAGTGGACTTAAGTTTGAAAAAAATTGAGGGAAATGTAAAATTGGTTCAAACCAAGGTAAATGCCATAAAGAAGGAGGTAAAAGGGACTCAGGAGGTGGTGCGGGAGAATAAGCTGAAATTGGAGGAACAAGAGAGAAGGATAGATGCTGTGGAAGATATGATGAGAAAGCAGAACATTGTGATCCGTCAGGTGGTGGAACGCACTCCGGACTTGTTAAGAGAAAGGGTGGTTCAGTGGCTAAATGGTTTGAATATGGGGAAAGAATTTGTTCAGGAAGATTTTGTAAGCGTTTTCCGGGTGGGCCCAAGAAAAGGGAGGGTGGTTCAAAGAAATGTGTTGGTTAAATTTGCGAATTGGGCAGATAAGTTAAAAGTAATGGCCCATCTGAAACGAGTCGGTTCTGATGCGTTGAAATTTGATGGCTCAGATGTGGAGGTCTATAATGATATCTCATTAAAAGAAAGAACTTGGAGGTATAAGATGAGGCCTATCACTAAATTATTGATGAGTAAAAATATAAGGTATAATTGGAGATTTCCGCAACAATTACGTTTTTTTTTATGACAAAAGAATGCAAGTTATTGATGAAGGCACTAATCCATTGGAATATTTGAGCCTGTTGGAACTGGTAAAGGTAGACTCGGAAGAATGGAAAAATCTTAAGAAGGAACTGATGGATTCTGGAGTTTTGGGGAGGGAATATGAGAGGGAGGAAGCCGGTGGGGCTACAGGTGGAACACCACAGCGAGGAGAGGAGGAAGAGGAGCCGTCTTTGATCATGGTGGAGGAGGAGATAGGTAAGGAGTAACGAGCATTAGATTTTAGTAATTTTAAGCAGTTAATAGAGGTAGAATGGGTAAATAGCGTGTAGCGCCGGTAGTAAGGCACATCTTGCATGTCCCCCCTCTCCCCTCTTTGGTCGACAGAGGCGGCTTTTCGCGGGAAAGTGGGGAGAGTGAAAGTGTGTGTTTTATGTAGTTGGTATGGTGATAGGGTTGTTGGTGGCATGCCCGATGGAGAGTTTAAAGCTGGGAAAAGAATTTGGTTATGGGAAATATTAAAATAATTTCGTGGAATGTAAAAGGTACAGGTTCTGTTCTTAAGAGACGGAGATTGGAATTGGCATTGAAAAAAGATCAACCAGATATATTGTTCTTACAGGAAACACATCAGAAGTCAAAAGATACGAATAAACTTTATTTGGGATGGATGCAACATTATGAGATGGCGTTTGGTACTTCGAAAGCAAGAGGGGTGGCAATTATGATTTCTAGGAAGTTGGGATTTGAAATTACAAAAAAGATTGTTGATCAAGAGGGTAGATATCTGTTGCTAAGAGGAAAATTAGAGGATGAGGAAATTATGTTAGTAAATATTTATGCTCCGAACGACCACCAAGCAGAGTTTCTTGAAAAAATTCGGAAAATAGTGGAGTTGGAAAATGTTGCAAAAACTATTGTGGCTGGTGATTTTAATTTGATAAGGTCAGGATTAGATTGCACAAACATAGCTAGAAATGGAATTGGTTTGAAAGGGAAGGTGTTGGATAATTGGATGGATGTTATGGGCTTGAAGGATTCGTGGAGAGAGTTTAAGGGCTCGGAAAGGGCATATTCCTTTTTTTCACACGTCCATGGGACCTACTCAAGAATAGATTATGTTTTACTTTCGGAAAATTTAATTGGGGATATAGAAGGTACGGAAATTGGGATTATTAAGGAATCGGACCATGCTAAAGTATATTTGGAACTGAAAGCACAAAAAAATATTTGAAGAGTAAGAAATTGGAGGTACGATCCTAATTTGTTTAAAGATCAGAAAAGTAAAGAGGCAATTATGGAAAGTTGGAAAGAAAGTTGGCAGTGGAACGATAATAATGAGGTTAATTTTAACGTTGTATGGGATACCATGAAGTCAGTTTTTAGGGGGGAAAGTATAAAATTGGCAAGCTTCAAATACAAAAAATATAAAGCAGAACAGGCAGAAAAAGAAAGAGAAATAAAACAATTACAGGAGGAGCATGCAAAAAACAAAGATAAAATTTTTTTTACGAAATTACAAGGACTTAAGGCAGAAGTAATGGGTAAGGATATTGATAAAGTTAAAAGAGATTTGATTTACCTAAATAGAGAATATTTTGAATTTAGCAATAAGAATTCAAAATTATTAGCAAGAGCAGCCAAGGTTAAAAGGGAAAAAAGAGAAATTGGGGTATTGGTTGATAGGCAAGGTTCAAGGTGTAACAAGAATAAGGATAAATGTAAAATTGTTAGGGAATTTTACCAAGTATTATATGCAAAAAAGGAAGTAGATTTGGAGAAGCTTAAAAAGATACTGGAGAGACAGTTAGGGAATGGAATAAAACAAGAGCATAGGGAGAAAATGGAGGAAAGGATAACTGATAAAGAGGTTAAGGAGGTAATAAGCGGACTGAAGATAGGGAAAGCCCCGGGGGATGATGGATTATCGACAGAGATTTATAAAGAATTTAAAGAGGTGGTGGCCCCGAAACTGGTGAAGTTATATAATTACATACTAGATGGAGGATCAATTCCGACTTCATGGTATAACACTACAATCGTTCTTTTGCCAAAGCCTGGTAAGAATTTGGAAAGAGTGGATTCGTACAGACCAATTTCACTTATAAATCAAGATGCGAAGATCTTCACAGCAATATTGGCTAACCGTTTAAATAGTTTCATGGGGGAATATATAAATGTTGATCAAGTTGGGTTTTTAAAAGGACGACACATGGCGGATTTGACTAGAAGGGTATTAGATTTAATAGACAGCGTTAATCAAACAAAGGAAAAGGTGGGATTGTTATCATTGGATATTTTTAAGGCTTTTGATTCATTGCAGTGGTCTTCAATTAAGGAAATAGTTAAGAAATATGGATTTGGGGACAAATTTAATAGGGTTATAGATTTACTATATCAAAAAGGAAATGCTAGGGTTAGAGTAAATGAGGAGTTTACGGATGTGGTAAAGCTAGAGGCTGGTACTAGGCAGGGCTGTCCATTATCTCCTATCCTGTTTATTATGGCAATGGAGATTTTAGCTAAAAGCATAAGGGAAGATCTAAACATAGAAGGGATTATGGGTAATAAAGTGAGTATGTATGCAGACGATACACTGCTTATGGTGAAGCGCCCGGAGCTGGTGATGGACAGGATTAAAGGTCATTTACAGGTATTTCAAGCTATAACTGGATTAAAGATAAATTGGGATAAATCAGAACTGATGTTATGTAATTTGAAACCAAGTGAGATGGGTAAGATAGTGTCGACACTTAATATACAAATTAAAGACAAACTGAAATATTTGGGGATAATTATTTCAAACAAATTAGAAGAACTTAAACGATTGAACTATGACAGCTTGAAAATGGAATTTAAGAACAAAATACAAGAACTTCAGAAGTTAAAGCTGTCATGGTTCGGAAGGATTGCTATGTGTAAAATGATATAGTTGCCAAAGATTAACTTTTTATTTGATACAATAGCGATCCACTTGAAAGAGAAAGAAATTAATGAGTTTCAAAAGATATTCAATGGCTTTTGTAATGGAGGCAAAAAATCTAGGCTCCCAAAGAAGCTATGGTACCTGTCTCAAAAGAAAGGGGGTTTGGGTATGCCAAATTTGCTAGCATATTATCGAGCTTTTCAAGTTAAGAATGTTGTGAAGATTTTGGCAAGAGAAAAGACAATCTGGGAGCAATTGGAGATGAAGGAATATAGAAATATTGGAAATTTGATTTTTTGGGGAATAAAGGACAGGGTGAAAAGGTCAAATAATACTATGATGAGAGGTCTCATGGAGGTGTGGAAGAAGGTAAAAAAGGACATGGTCCCAAATCTCTCTCCAATTGTGGAATTGACCAACATGATGTGTTTCCCAATAAAGTTAGATAAGGAAAAAATGGAAATATTGGATAAAAATGGGATGCTTTTATTGAAGGATTGGTTAAAAACTTGTGATTCTGATGTGGAGCGGAAAAAAATGTTTGAGATATTAAACCTGAATTGGTTTCAGAAGTTGAAGGTGGACAATTGGAATAAAAAATATAAAAAAGAAGTAGGGTTAGATAGAATACACAGAGAATTTGAGGAGTTGGTAAGGAAGATTAGAAAAGGGGAAAGTAGTATTAAAGGTCTTGTAAGTAAGCTTTATAACATACTGAATAGAGGTGCAGATCCACAGGAGGATTTGAAACGGAAGTGGGAACAAAATTTGAATATAACAATTGGGGAGATTGAGTGGAAAAACAAATGGAAAAAGAGGATTATGAGAACAATGTCCGTAAGAATTAAAGAACATAATTTCAAAATGTTGTGGCAATGGTACTTGACGCCATTAAGACTTTACCAGATGGATAATAAAAGAGATAAGTTATGCTGGAGATGTAGAGAATCCGACGGAACATATGAACATATGTGGTGGAGCTGTAAAAAAATAAGGGATTTTTGGGGAAGAATAGAAGGGGAGCTTGGTGAAATACTGGGTAAAAGTGTTAAGCTGGTGTCAAGTACCATTCTTTTAACGAATGTGGAAGGTTTGGGTTTAAACAAGGAGGAAAAAGAATTATTGGAAATTGTATTGACAACGGGTAGACAATGTATAGCTAGAAATTGGAAAAATGATATTGATATACAGATTGGAGAGTGGTATAAAGAAATGTGGAGTTTAGCACTGAATGATAAATTGACATGGGAGATTAAAGTGAAAAGAGATAACTTAAAAGAGGATAGATTTTGGAATATATGGAAACCATTTGTGGACCATTCTTGTATGGCAAATGATAGTTCAGGACCAGTACCATCTCAAAGAAGTTTCTGGAGATGAGCAGAAAATAAACTCTCCGGGCAATGTATATATTCACAGGGTGATTATTATTTATCCAAAGATTAGTAGTAGCACAGAAAGTTCTTATTAGTTTGGATCTGGAAATAATGGTTTTTAATATTTGGTGGTCATATAGTAATTAATAAGTTTAGATATTGTTATGTGCTAACATTTAGTAATGTTTGTTAAGATGATACTATGGATTTGTTTGTGTATTGTATTGTTAGTCATTGTCTTCTTTTCTTTTTTCTGTATGTCTTAAAAAATTCAATAAAAATTATTTTAAAAAAGCATGCAAAACAAAATCACAATAAACATTATCCATTGCACACTGAGTCCTACAATTCAGTTTGCAATTAATAACATCTACAACAATGGCACTGGGCCATTTTGGTTTTGTAGGATTTCCGTTCAGTTTATCCTACAATTCATCATTCTGACTCATCACTGTGCAGTTTTGGGCTTCCAGTCCAAACAGCTGACTCCTGAAAATGTGTATTTACATAAGTGGGAAATCATGGTAGGTTGTCTAGTCCTGATTACATTAAAAATTCATTCTCTGATATGCAAATATAAATCACAAATATTGTTCAGTGGTTCACAGATTCAGAACTAAATGTACAGTTGGCTGGAGAGAGATTGTTGACCTGTCATTGTACTGCTGGCTGTTAACATCCACAATTAAGGAAGCCTACATATCAATTATTATTTGTCTGGAACATGAACTTCCCAGAGCATGAAGGCAAGGGATACAGTTCCTCATTTCTGTCTCCTATCTTCAACTAATTAGTGCAGCTTTTTAATGGATTCATCTGCCCAGGATCAATTACCTAATGGGAATGGTACTCTGCCAGTTAATAAGGTGGGGAACTGTATAATACGATTATGTCTGGCTCCAAAATTGTGCTTCAAATAGCAGTAAAACAATCATGTGATGAAAAAAATAGATAATTGCTGAAGCAATGTTGGTTAATTCTGAAAAGGAAAGTCTCACACACACACACACACACACACATTTCAGGACAGTTTCAACAGCAGTTGGAAGTGTGCTTCATTGTAGGAGTTGTAAAGCTCTTTTTTAAATTCAAAAATGGAATGAAAGAGGTATAGGTCCAGCTTTAAGAACCAGAGAATTTTGTTTGCCCCTTGCCCACAATCCCCACTCTAATCCCACGATGTTTAATGTAGGAATGCACAACAATTATGCCACAGGCCAATGCAAAGCTACTTCCACACTCCTCAACCTTCTGTTTCCTCCTTTTCTTCCAACAACAGAAAGGTGAAGTGCAGCTCCATGAAGCCTCTGGGAGCAATAAGGTTAAAGCCAGTCGTATCCGATTCTAGGGTTCAGTGCTCATCTCTGTTTCAAAGCCAGCGCTGTCTGCTTCTGCAGACTTTTCCATGGTCATGTGGCAGGCATGACCAGACACCGGAGCGCACGGAGCGCACCCACCGAAGTGGTCCCTATATATGTACTTGCAATTTCTTGCTTTTGAACTGCTAGGTTGGCAGGAGCTGGGACAAAGATGGGAGCTCTTTCCGTCCTGCAGTACTCAGGAATCGAACTGCTGACCTTCCACCTCCCAGTCTGCATCTTAACCACTTGAGCCACTGCAGGAGCAATAATTTACCTCAAAATCACACTTCTGATTTCTTGTACATGGTTTTGGGCACTTTTGTCTATCTCTGAATTAATTAATTAATTTCCCAACCGAATTAGTGTAAAAAAAATACTATTCTGGGTGGCTCTCAGTTTATTTCTACAGTTTAGACATGCTCTACAGTCAGCTTTTTAGGAGTGGTCTTGGGGGAACACATACAAGTGTTTTCTATCTCTCATTCTTTCTCTGTGTATCAGAAAGCTCCCAGCTGGACATCTGTCCTGTATGCTCAATATTTACCTTTCTGCCTAGTGAGTTCTCATGATTCTCTAATTCTCCTTTTCCAAATCTTCATGCACTTGCCAAAAAATGAAATCCTGTGAGCATGCTCTCTATTTAATTCATTTCTAATCTCCTGCCAACCTAGCTGTTCGGGCTGCAGTGGCTCAATGGTTAAGAAGCTTGCCTTGTTAGCTAGGAGGCCAGCAAGTCGGCAGTTCGAGACCCCAGTACTGCATGACAGTTTGAGCACCCATCTCTGTCCCAGCTCTTGGGACATGAAAGTTCCTCATTCAGGCGTCACCTGAGCAGAGTTTCTCCAGAAAAAAATCCTTTCAACCCAGAATAATACTGTAGATAAATAGGGACCACTTCAGTGGGAAAAGATATTGGGGACATGAAAGGAGCCTTGTTCGGGCATCCCCTGAGTGGGGTTCCTCTAACAAAAATCCTTTCATACATCAGGGATTTTGAACACCAGCACAGCTACAGGAAAACCAATTTGATGAGCTTCCACTAGATAATATTCCTAATTGACTTTAATTTGGACTGATCTGGACTAATTTGACATGCCTAGTAGTAAATTAGTTGACCAATTCTGGAGGACTGGGATTGAATTGCACCCTCCCCACCACCACCACATTGAAAGCTTCAGCTTCAAAGGGGGTCATCTTGGGGGAAGAGAATATACAAACTCCTTGCTTCTTGCATTTAGATTGTAAAACAATGTAGCTATTGTCTGTTTTCCCATTTAACATCTAAGAATAAAGCCTGGCTGGGACTACATAGTCCATGCCATGATATTGCCCAAAGAAGTAACTATGAGTTACAAAAGCTTGCAGAGTTTTGAATTTTTAAAGTGACCCAGAAGTGGTATCGTCTCACTCCTGCGTTTGTTTGAATTTATGGATGGGTCACATGGCTGGATTTTGTTTATTGTACATAGATATATAGTTATAGAATCAAAGAGTGTTACATAAACATGGACTTCGGAAAATTACTTCCTCTGCAGAACAATATGACATGCGTGTAAATGCCATGAAGGAGGCAATTTACAAAAGGCAAATGAACAACAGCCTGCAAGTGTTATATTCAAATCAGAACAAAATGAAAGATGTTAATAAGGTTGGAGTTTGGAACACAGAAACTATAGCAAGCTGATAAGGCTCTGGGTTGTATCTTTCCTTTAAAAAATCTTGATTTGGCAGACAATTCTTTCCCGAGGCAATAATTAAGTCTGCTTCAGGTTGCCTTGAATCACTCCACAGCAGAAACCTTCACTTATGACAACTATCTCCCAAATTTATGATACCTTGATGATATAACAAAGCTTTACCCTGCCAAAATATACTCACACCTCAGGCACCTACTGAGAAAGGAAACAAGAAGATTGGATAATAATTTACATCTAACATAGGTATGGCCATGGGCGTTTGCGAAACACACAAGCCTACAGGAATCATTATTGCAACCCTTCCAAGTTACAGTGAGCCAAGTGAAGCTAGCAGGAACACATGGAGGCAAATTGTTTATTTGTGGATTCTAAGGAATAAGAAATCAGTTAAAATTTCTTCTTCTTCTTGTGTCGTATCCAATTCCGAATAATGGCGATCATCATGGCAATCAGCCATGAAGACTGTCCTGCAAATATAATGCCGTGGCCTTTCACCTGCCTTCCGCATTGCAGCGTGACAACGTACTACTGATCCAGTTCCGCGAGTCACTTTCTGGTCCTGAGCCCTTTTGGCACTCAAGGTCCTCCTCGGCCTCAGTCCAGTATTGATGAAGCTGCTGCCCTCCATCAAGATGGATTCAAGTGGGATTTAATCCACTTGGGAACCATCACCCTTTCCTGTGGACTTCATCAAGCCCACTAGTACTTAGGGTTGTCAGGTTAGTTAGTCTGACGCTCTGCATTGAGTCATTGGCAGTATGGTCTACTCTATTACCATAGAAGGTTAACCTGGCCAGACCTACTTCATCCTTTTCATTTTGAACACAAAGTAGTATATGAATAGTGTGAATTAATGGGCAAGCCTTGCAAGGAACCCTTAAATACTGGTTGTCTTCTTCCATGCTAGGCCAGATGCAAACCTGCCAAAATGAAGCTACTTTTTGGCAAATTAATTCCATAGTTCCTTTTGCCTGACCTATAATAAGAAAGATTAGCTAGCACAAGGTTGAGCTGTGGCCAGTTCCCTCATTAGTATATCTCAAAGTCAACCCCATGTGTCCAGTTGAAGCACTTTGTATAAAATTCAGGAGAAGATGTCATCTGTTAACAACCTTAATTTGAACCAGGTTTTACTCAGTCCAACACAATCGTTGTAACTGTTCGGCTATACTGTGTTCATATACACTAGAAAACAACTTGAGTATATAATCTTGCATTGTGTTTTTATATATTTACCTTTGAATATCTTATTAACTTCGTGTAACTTTGTGAAACCTTACCATGCTCTACTTTGTTCAACCCTAAATAACTGTAACTGAATAATCGTACATTTTACCTATTTCTATCTGCCTTTATTTCCCTGCCTTTATTGTTTCCCTCATATTAAACTTTATATCAAACTCCACGGCTCAAGGTTGATCTTTTTGTGCTCAAACAAAATATCATGTACTTTAATTTAATTTTTAAAAATTTAATTAAAAGAAAAACTCATTCTGTTAACTGATTCTGGCCTTTGATTGCCATCAGAGCTAACTATACATGTAAGATGGCCATCAATAACATTCTCTCCACATCTCTCTTGTGTTGTTTAAAGAGAAATGAAATTACACAGGAAATTCATTATATAAAAACATCAGAAATAAAAATACTGTAGAGTATCACAGGCGTGACTCGTTATAGTACACCGAAGACATTCCTTTCTGGTTAGTTTTCAACCTGAAATAAACCATGATTGCTTTCTGAAGCACAGCATGTTGTACAAGGTTGTCAACTTTAACTGTATGCTTGCTAAATTTCAACAACCCATTAGTGGCAAATGAAATTTGTTTTTTTGTTTCTCTCTACATGCTTGAGGCTTCATTAACAATCTTGTGAAGGTTTTCACAGAAGGTAGGTCACAGAATCTGTCTAGAACACAGACTAATAAAGGAAATAATTTTTAAAACTTTTTTTGAGCTGCAGAAGAGAATGGGAGGGAGCAAATTCCTGTAAAAACCAATCTACCATGAATAATTATGTCCTTTTTCATAAAGGAAGCATTTAAAAGAGAGCTAGATGGTAATGTTGAATCAATGGGCACAAAGCTGAGCGGGTTGAGAAGGATGCTGGTGGATAGCGGTGCCTGGCATGCAATGGTCCATGGGGTCGCAAAGGATCGGACTCAACTATGCAACTGAACAACATCAGCTGAGGAGAGTTTGACAGGTGTTTGTAAAATTCTGTTTGATCAATTGATCGATCGAGTGAGCTAGTGAAAACTAACCACTTTGCATTGTTTACATAATAAAATAAAATGAAAAGCATAGCACAAACCCTTCCAACTAACAACAACAGTACATTACATATTCATTAACATAAATATTTCAACTTGTGGGTCCAGAAAAAAAGGAAAGAACAACCATTGGGAGGAAGACACATCTTTATGTCTCTCTGCATAGTTCAGTTGCAAGGGAGAAGTGTCAGCTCCTAATAAGTGATACTTTGCATGTTATTCTCAGGGAGACGTGACTGTGTCAAGTGATACACTGCAAAAAACATTACTACCTACTCTGTGGGATGGCCAAATCTGTGGGCGGAGCCAAATCTGTGGGCATGGCCAAATATCCTGCATTATGGGCTATGGAGGTAGGTGTGGCCAACCAAGTGGGCATGGCCTGGGGAAACTTCCTTTACCCGTTCTGCAGAACCTGACAGAACCTGCTGCAATGCATCACTGACTGTGTCAGAAGTGGCGTGATTCAGAAATATAGATTCTTTCCCAGCTGACAAAGTTATTGTATCAATGGGTTACACTCAGAGAAGTTCTGCATCTTTGCAGTTCAGTCACAGTTTAAATTAAACCATCTGGGTATCTATGTTGCAATAAGGCAAGGCAGCTCGACTATTCTACAAACATTTATTCTTCTACATTGCTTTAAAGGTACTTCAAGATGTTGAAAACATACAACAGGTACATGGATCAAAATGTCTTAGCATTATCTTACAATCATGTGAAATTGTAGCTGTATACTTAAAATATGCATCTTGGAATGCAGGAACATAAATTAGACATACAAAAGTGTTTTGGATAAAAATTCAACTCATAAGGTACTTCAAAAATATTGTAGATATGTAACAGGTACAAACTGAACCCAAGTTACAGGCAAGCACTTTAAAAGTGAAAAGCAGTTCTGTAAGTAAAAAAAAAATGTCAAAATAAAAGCATTTCTTAGCCTTTCAGCCTGTTGAAATGATGCAACAAAATTACATTAACATCTCATCCCGCTATGCCTACTTGAATCTATGGATCTACCAGGGAAACTCAATGCTGCTTATTCTTTTTCTTTCCCCCATTTCTGCTTTTCTGGGGTGGCATGCAGTGGCTCAAGTGGCTAAGTGTTGGAGTATGATGGGGGCATGTGGGAATCTGATAGGGATGAACCATAAACCAAATTCATAAGAGTGCAAACACTACTGTTTGGCTTCTGAGTTTCGCCCGAGAGATGTCCTGTATCCCTTTACTATGTTTCAATCTGTCTCTGAAAGAATGTCAGTACACATGTAATCAGGGTCTAAGCTTCTATGGAGAGACTGATCACGCAGGTTTCACGAGGCTAGTATGCTATCTTAGCTGCTCTAACCAATCAGGACTCTAATCACGTACTGTAGCTTGCATGATCCTCACATGGTATCCTAATGTTAGAAACAATGTATGCCGAATGTAACCTATGGCTGAATTCTCTCTATTGTTCACTATGCAACCCATTTTGCTCCCTTTCTACTGAATGCACTATTGTTCCTGTATTCTTATCTGCTGTTGAATTTTGGGAATAAAAGATACTGGTTGGGGTGGTTCGAGAGAGCTCTCCCCAGGCAGTCGGCTGGGCCGTATCTCTGTCTGGGCATTTATTTCATGGTGTCAGGATTTCCTCCCGCAACATCATGGTGTCAGGATTTCCTCCCGCAACAGCTAAGAAGCTGACCGGAAGGCGGGAGGTCAGCAGTTCAATTCCCGAGTACTGCAGGACAGAATGAGCTCCCGTCTTTGTTCTAGCTCCTGCCAACCTGGCAGTTCGAAAGCAAGAAATTGCAAGTAGATAAATAGGGACCACTTCGGTGGGAAGGTAAACAGCGTTCCGTGTGCTCTGGTGTCTAGTTGTGCCTGCCACATGACCACGGAAATGTCTACAGAAGCAAACAGCACTGGCTCTTCGGCTTTGAAACAGAGATGAGCACTGAACCCTAGAGTCGGATACGACTGGCTTTCAAGCAAGGACAACTTTTACCTTTACCTTTACCTTTACCATATATATATATAATTTTCTAAGAGATTATAATTATATCAAATAATCTCATAAACAGATATT
This sequence comes from Bradypodion ventrale, assembly GCA_035047345.1. Classification (NCBI taxonomy): domain Eukaryota; kingdom Metazoa; phylum Chordata; class Lepidosauria; order Squamata; family Chamaeleonidae; genus Bradypodion; species Bradypodion ventrale. The sequence goes on from JAWDJE010000004.1 coordinate 285,933,959, forward strand.
AGATATGTTTCCCATCTTGAAATATTGACGTAAACTCAACAGAACAGACATATGGTCAAGATTTCTGGTCACACCAATATGCCACCAGTGCTTCTTTACTTCTCACAGGACTCTTTCCTTGAGAAGTTTTTATTTTGTTGACCTTCACCCAGTTCCAACACTTCTACAACCTTCAGACATTAAAAAAGGTCTGGTTTCTCAGTTCAAGGATATTTCTCATGATCTACAATAACCTTAAAGTGTTCCCCAGACAACAAATGAATATTTTTATCAATTTCTCTCACCTTAGCTATTAATTGCCTTCTTTTAATTCATGGCCATTTGACAGGGTTTGATAGGGGGCCTCTAAACCCCCATGGATAAACCATTCCAGATGCAGGGGGCCACCACCAAGGAGGCTCTCTTCCTGATTTACACTTTCTTTGCCATTTCCAGTGTAGGTACCTGAAGCTGCATGGCCTGGGAGGATCATGTGGAATGGGCAGTAGACCCCAGGCAGGCAGGAGAGGTACTCAGCAGAAGAATCTCTATCATGTTGGGAAGGCATCAGTCGCGGAGCCACTGCACACGTTACTTAAGAAGGATGCGGTTTGTCGGTGGGGGGACAAGCAGGAGAGAGCATTCAAGGAGCTCAAATCACTTCTGTCTTCGGATGCTGTCCTGACCCACTTCGATCCGAAAAAGCCAGTGGTATTAGTCTGTGATGCGTCCCCGGTGGGGGTGGGGGCGGTCCTGTGCCACGTGTTGGAAAGCGGGAGGGAAGCCCCGGTAGCGTACTACTCAAGGTCCCTCTCGAAGGCAGAGCACAATTACGCGCAAACAGATAGGGAGGCCCTAGCCATAATCGCGGGAACAAAGAAGTTCCACGATTTCCTATACGGCCGCGAGTTTACGGTGGTGACGGATCACAAGCCGCTTTTGGGTATCTTCACTACCGGCAAACCCACCCCGCAAATATTATCCCCCAGGATGCTGCGTTGGGCCATTTTCCTCAACGCCTACCAGTATGAGCTGGTCTATCGCCCAGGGAAGGAGATCTCCCATGCGGACGCCCTGTCCCGATCCCCCCTCCCTAGTTTAGGGGACCCTGCATGCGAGGTGGAGCAGGAACACCAAGTCCTGCTGATTGAGTCTCTCGACTCACCCCCAATTGTCCCGGCCGACCTCGCCAAGGCCACGGCGGCCGACAAGATGCTGGCCCAAGTTAGTTCCTGGGTTAGGAAAGGGTGGCCCACTTCTCCCCCCGAGGAACAGTTCAAGCCATTTTTCAGGCGCAGAGTAGAGCTTTCCCTGGAGAGGGGCTGCTTACTCTGGGGCCAGCGGGTAGTTATCCCAGAGAAGCTGAGGGCCAAGGTGCTAAGGCTACTGCATACCAGCCACCCCGGGATCGTGCGCTCCAAGGCTCTGGCCAGGAGTTTCTTTTGGTGGCCCCAGATAGATGGGGACATAGAACGCTTAGTGGGCACGTGTGAGAGCTGCCAGAGCTCTCGGCCCGAGGAGTCCCGGTTACCCCATAGGGAATGGGATACGGCCCGCGGGCCATGGTCCCGGATTCATGTCGACTTCGCTGGCCTCTTTCGCAGGTCCATGTTCCTACTGGTAGTCGACTCCTACTCCAAGTGGTTGGAGGTAATTCCCATGAACAGCACTTCCTCTGCCGCAACCATTAAACAGTTGTGCAAGCTCTTTGCCTGCTTCGGCCTGCCAGACGTCCTTGTGAGCAATAACGCTAGTACCTTCACGTCGGCAGAGTTCAAGACGTTTATGGAGAGGAATGCCGTCAGGCACATAACCGCTGCCCCGTTCCACCCCGCCACAAACGGTCAGGTAGAGCGCCAAGTGTGCACTATGAAAGACGCACTGCGGCGCATGGGTCCCGGTGAGTTGAACCTGCATCTGTGCCAGTTCCTCATCTGCTACAGGACAACCCCCTTAGCTTCAGGTTTTTCCCCAGCCGAACTCCTCATGAGGAGGCGTCCGGTAACACTTTTTGACCGGATGGATCCGTCCAGGGTGGAGGATGAAGGGAGAAATATAAGCATAGGGGGAGAGAGCTCTAAAAGCTTTTCGATAGGGGACCCGGTTCACTGCAGGAACTACGCGGCCTCGGGGCCAGCATGGGTACCAGGGACAATTGTCGAGCAAATGGGGCTGGTATCCTACAGGGTCGAGACTAGTTCAGGTCTACTCTGGAGAAGGCACGCCGACCAACTCAGAAGGCGGGTCACCGGTTAGGGGGAATCAGCGTTAGGGTCCTCCCCCACCCGCATTACCCAAGGGGGAGACACGGCGGAACCCGCGGATACAAATACATATCCTGGGTTCCCGACCACAGAGGAGGATACTTTCAAAGAGAGGGATCAGTTTGACGATGATTATGAGTTGCAGTACCAGGGGGGTGTAGCGGAGTGGTCCCCCACCCGTCCTAGCGAGAAGAGGGGTTTCAGTTCAGCCCCTGGTACTTCCAGTCCCCCTAGCCCTTTTGTTTTAGAGTATACCATAGTCCCAGCTCCCCGGAGACCAACACCCCCAAGACAGGCAACAGGGGCGAGTCCGCCCACCACAGTCTCCAGAACTCCCGGTCAGGTAACGGGGGGTAGCGAGGCCACGAGGGCCTCTTCGTCGGTCCCGAGATTCATACTGGGGGGGTCCCCAAACTCCCCAAGCCGTAGGCAGGGATTCACTTCCCAACTGTTCATTCCATTCCCGTCCCCCAATGCAAGGTTACCGCAGACGCCACACCGAGCCACTAATGAGTCCCCCCTTTCCATTGCAGGGCAGGATTCCGCGGAACCAGGAGCCTCCGGCTCCCCTGGGTTAAGTCAAGCGGCCGCACGCCCAAGGCACACATGCGGCAAGCCACAATGGTTGAGGGACTTCGTCCCAACCTAGGGGGGAGGGATGTTATGTATGCATGTACAATGTTACTTTAAATATATGAATGTAACCAGTCCACAATTACAATGTATCTCAGCTGTTAAGGAACGCGAGCAAGCCGCCCATAGAGGGCAGCTGCGAGCGTTCAACCTCACATGGTTCACATTCCCCAAATCACAAACAGCCGTGGGAACTTCCCCGCATGATCAAGAGCTACAGAAGAAGAACTACAGAAGAAGAACTACAGAAGAGAGGTGTGACCTGGGCGTTGTCACGCTGGTAGCGGCCAATGAGCTACCGTGCAAAAAGATTCAAATGTATTGTGCTACTGTATATAATGAGATGTACCTCCGCCATTGCCACATGTTCAAGCTGACCATCAATGAATAAACCTGTGTTAGTCCTTCCTGCGACTCCTTCTTTGTCTTCCGTGCAAGACACTAAAGGAACATAGTTTGGAAAATGCTGCTTTAGATCATTCTATCTTCAAAAACATGGGGCCACTTTCTCTTGAGAGATAAACCAAATTATTTTCCAGCAAAAAGTGTATGAACGAAATATAGTGCTTTGTTTGAGGGGTGGTAGGAGTGTTTGTATGCAACTTATCTCACTTTATTTATTTATTTATTTGAATTTGTATTACCACCCACTTGCTGAGGCGACTTCGAGCAGCTCACAAATATAAAACATATACAGCATAGAATTACAAAAAACTTAAAACTTTAAAAAACATAAAAATCACTAACAAATTCCCTCCCAAATGATTCTGATTGGCTCCTTTCTGCTTCCATATTATGAATTTTACCTGAGTGCAGATGGTTGTGTGCCTGTGTTATGTGTGTATGTCCACACACATGTGCATGTCCACAAACACACACACACACACACATATGAATAAAACATCCCATTTAGCCATAACTGGAGGAATTTCTTCCTCCCCTTTTGTAAGTGGTTTTTCTGGCTCTATAATACTGTTCTGGCTGCTTATAATCTCATGAGTTATGAGTGTTATTTCCTTACAATTGCACATACTTTCCATATTTCACACAACCCAATTATTTATCACACACATATACATGTGTTTTGAATTACTTTTAAATTAGCTGCCTCTTATTCTATACATTTTTTAAAATTGCACTCAGTACTTTTCAGCCTCAAAATAAATGATGCAGTCAGCACTTTATAATGGCTTTCCTATTTTTACAAGCTTGCTTCCTCTTTGTTTTCAAAGAATGCACAGAGTGGGTTTTAGCTGTTGTTGGGAGGGCTGCACTTTTCTCTATATCTTTGGGGAATATATTATGAACCTTTATTCCAACTCCTGTGCATTGCTGATCCTCTTGCCTTGTAAGGACACCTTTTTCCAAAGAGGCTCCAAGATCACTGCACTTTATCCTTCCCAGGCCTACCAATGTGCTTACAGTTGAGTTGAAGTTCTGGGAATAGAAAATTACTCTTATGGGGACTAGAGAGAGGTGTACTTCACTGACAAATAACTCAATATTATAAACAAATAAAGGCCATTATAAGGAAAGATCATCCACAGAAACAATGTTCATGTAAAAACATACACATTCACATGCATGTGTGCATAAAATATCTTGTTTGCTCATAATATTAAAATAGCTGTTGCTTTTAGGAATAGATATTCTTAAGATATTTAACATAGAACCAGATACACAATTAGTGAACATTACCTTAATTATCGTAACAAGGTTGTAGCAGATGGTAAACCATTTACCATCTCACTTTGGCTAGTAATTGCCTTCTTTTAAACAATTATTGATTTGATAAAATTGTTTTCAGTCTCAGGGATCAAACTATACATTACAGTTAATCTGTCATCAGAGCTCAAATCATGTTAATGTTCGGGAGGAATGATGGAAACATTATTTTGCCTCTTATAATGGAACACTGTGCTGATGGCCAGAAAACTACTACTGTACTAACAAAACAGTGACTACTACTGTACTAACAAAACAGTGGTTGAAAACCTGCTATTTAATGACATAAGTGACACATCTAAAGCAGGCTCAGTTGAATCCTGAAATTTAGAGAGGTTGACTCACAAGGTCCCCACTGATTCAATGGCCCCACTGTAGTGCAATGTACTACAGTAAACAACATGATTTCAACCAGTGCAAGGGAATTTACAAATTATAAGAGGTGGAAAAACTTCCTGAAGTAACATCATACAATATTGGCCTTAATGAATTCACTCTTCTAATGTCAGGTTACTTATAATGCATAGTTTAGCATTAAGAGACACACTTGAAAGATATCAGATACCTCCTAAAGAGAGCAATCCTAAACTCCTGGAGAGGATAGTCAAGAGGGAATTGGAAAATGTAGGGCTTCTTCATCACCTAAAGAGAAGGATATCCATAGGCAGAGAAAGAGACCTAACATTGCAGGCCTCATTACTCCAGAATGCTTCACTGTGGATTCCCCATTACTATCACCTGACCTACACAGGTTTTCTGAATAAGAAAACAGGACTAAAGAAAGCAGCATTGAACAATATTGCTAATATATTCTCTTCTCACAGGTAGATGGAATACCAAGGTCTCCATTAGAACATGTAACAAGCCATCCTTGGGAACACAAGTAACCAATGGATTTCAGTAGATACACAGTGCCGTTTCTTCCAACACATTTGACTCTGGATTGAAATGAAACAGCTATGATTTTATTTCTGTTGATAGAAGAATGAACTGGAGCTGCTGAGGTTAGACTCTTTTGCCTGGGGCCAAGCTGGGAGCAATCATTCATAAATCAGAATCCAAACATGCTCTGAAGGAGACAATGTTGTTTTGTTTTATAACTTTTGTCATTCAGTCAGTGTAAAGGCAAGCATTTTGTTGCAGAAGATTCAAAACTCCGCAACTAATAGGCAATAAAAAGGTTCCATTGGTACAAGAACCATAACATCAGAAATCTGCCCTCAAAACCTTTAGAAGAGGGCAGTATAAGTTCTTTGAATTTGAACTATGTTGGTCTACTGGTTCTGTCATCTTTGCCCACTGGCCACATAGCCAAAGTTGGTAGGAACTGGTCTCACAAAATAGAGAATAACAAAATAGAGAATATCCATCCCTGCCTTCAATAAGCTGATTAAAATGGGAAAACAGAAATGTTCCTGTAGATTGTAACTTATTTCTTATGTTAGTGCTATATGAATTTCTGCATGTGGGAATGTCAATGATATGGGCATGAAGAATCTAGGAATCTTGCACAGGAAACACACTATTATGTGCAAGAATTTCAAGAATGTCTATGCAGATTAGTATTTTTTTAGGGGGGAAGTGATGATGAGACATCTGAGAAGACTAGCACAGAGTAATCTTGCAGAGAGAAAGAGAGATTGAAATCTATTTGCAAGGGTGTAAAGAAGGTACTGTATCCCCATCTCAAGAAAAGAGGTTGTGTGATTCACATCCATACTACTGTAAGTAGCATACAGTAGTTTGAAAAGTGTCATGGACATGGCTGAAGACAAGTCTTTCTCTTATGCCATTTTGTCCCTATTTTATTTTTCATTAGTCTTCCACAAAATTAAAAATTACTGTGTATATACTTATAGCTTTTGTTATTTATTTAATCACTTATTTTCAGCTTTACTTATGAACAATATGTTATGAATTCTCATGTGTGGTCTACATCTAACAACAGCTAAATATATTCCTTTGCCTGCTTATTTCAACTTTCATTGTGCAGTGAGTTGAGTCTTAATTTGAATTTTCTCATGGGACTCACAGTGCTTTTCTGCAGTGTTTCACTTCTAATATTTCATTTTATTACAGAGCTATAGAAAGTAAAAGCAGATACCTTTTTGCAAGTCCAACTAGCAGCACTCAAAGGAAAAAAAACAAAGTTAGACTGCTTTAGTAACTGCTAAATTATAATCCACCATTCTGAAATCCGATACTTTTCTACTGCTATGCTGTGTTCAGACACAAAGAGAAATGACATTCTGACAGTCTGTTATCAAATCAGGTCAAATCTTCCTTTATTTTTATATTCTTGGCTATTTTTTGCATATTAAGAATGCAAATTCTCAGTGGCCTCCCTTTCTGTAAATTGTGTGGATTTATAAAGCTGCCTCTGCTATAAATAGAAGACTTCACAGAGTTAATATTGACTGTGCGACTGAAAAACAAATAAACTTATTCAAGAATTCCATTCATTCCTTTTCGTGTTCAGGGAATGAAGAAGCAGACGAGTGAAGTAGTGAAATTCAGCTTTTTAATAGTGGGGTTTGAACACAGTTTGGATGGGGCAAAACTCTGATTTATATATACTATAAACAGTAACAGTAACAATAATACAATAAGCCCATTGGCTAACAGTGTGCACATTTTTAATCCATTTATTTGCATAAGAATTCATACATGAGAAAAGATACATTCTGCTCCTGTCAAAAAACACAGTTAACATACATAACATTTCCCCCCCCCCCCCAGGTAAAAACGAAATCCTTTAACCATGATGGCAGTCTAGTTTCCCTTCTGGGTCGGACGCTTGGCTGAGCCGGCTCAGGGGCTCGTAGGATGGGCGACCCAACTGGAGTGAGGGATTGACTAGAGGGGGAGGATTGTAAACCCAAATTTAAGCCCCGTTTGTCAGATGGAGGAGCAGGGGATTGCTCAAAACCAAAATCAAATTCTGTGGATGAATAAGAAAACTCAGGGTCCCTCCTGTGTATACTAAGAGTGGAGGGTGACTCCAAACAAAATTGGTCATCATCAATAAAGGAATCCAGAGTGCTAGGCTGGGACAGTGTAGGGGTACACCTGGCCGAAATAGGGGAGCATTCCAAAAAATCCCCATGAAATCGGTTCCTAGAAGATACTTCTGGGTCAATGTTGGCTGGCTGCTGACTATTACCTCTGCCCCCTGGGTTTAAACGGGTGGGGGCCAACCCTAGCATTGAGTGTCTGTATTTGTCTTGTGGATCCAGTACTCTGGGTCTCAATTGATCCGCGTGCCTCCTCCAGATCAGACCAGTGGCTGTTTCGATTCTGTAAGAAACAGGACCAGTTTGATCGATCACAATCCCAGGCACCCACGTAGGGCCACCAGCTGCATAATTGCGGCAATGTATAGAGTCTCTGGACGAGAAACCCTTCTGGTGTTGGATTGCTATATTTGTGCCTTTGTCCTCTACCCTAGAGGGATCCAATCTGTCCAGCAAGGATGACAGTTTCCTTCGCTGGAGCAATTCAGCAGGGGACAGCCCTGAGGCAAGGGGGGTGAGCCTATATGTGAAAAGAAACTGGCATAACTGGAGCTCCAAATCCCCTTCACCCATATGCCTAAGTGCGTCTTTAGTTGTGCGCACCTGCCGCTCTACCTGGCCATTGGTGGCTGGGTGGAATGGGGCGGCAGTGATGTGCCTAATTGCATTCCTTTCCATGAAGGATTGGAATTCTGCAGATGTGAACATGGATGCATTGTTGGACACCAGCACATCTGGAAGTCCAAATGCTGCGAACAGCCTTCTTAGGTGCATTATCGTGGTGGCTAAAGTGGTATTAGACACCCTAATCACTTCCAGCCACTTAGAGAATGAATCCACAACCAACAAAAATAAGGCACCCCTAAATGGACTTACAAAATCTATGTGCATCCTGGACCACGGGCCCCAAGCAGAATCCCATTCCCGAGAGGGAAGGTGGGATTGCTCTGGGCGAGAGGATTGACAACTGGCACAAGTGCCGACCATTTGTTCTATGTCTTGGTCCAGTTGAGGCCACCAAAAGTAGCTACGGGCAAGGGCTTTGGAAAGGACAATTACTGGGTGACTTGTGTGAAGTAGATGTAAAACCTTTTTCCTGAGAGTGACAGGAATGACCACCTGTTGGCCCCATAGAAGGCAACCTTGTTCCACTGACAGTTCCAAACGCTTGCGGTGGAATGTTCTGAATTCCTCGGCTAGAGGAGAGACAGGCCAGCCTTTTTGTACCCCAGACAATACTTTAGTCAATGTTACATCCTTGGCCGTAGCCTTGGCTATATCTGAGGGGATGACTGGGGGCGAGTCGAAAGCCTCAATCATAAGGACCTGGTGGTCGCTTTCGATCTTGCAATCGGCTTCCCCGACCCCTGGAGAATGTGACAGGGCATCAGCATGGCAGATGTTCTTGCCAGGCCTGTGCACCAAAGTAAAATTGTATGCATTTAGGAAAATTGCCCAACGCAACATCCTTGGGGACAAAGATTCCAAGGAGGGGCTTGTGGTCAGTTACGATGGTAAAAGGTCTTCTGTAAAGGTAATCGTGGAATTTCTTAGTGCCAGCCACGATTGCCAATGCCTCCCTGTCTGTCTGAGCATAATTTTTCTTAGGCTTTGAGAGTGAACGGGAATAGAATGCTATGGGGGCTTCCCTCCCGTCACTTAGTACATGGCATAACACAGCTCCCATCCCCACAGGGAATGCATCACACACAAGTACAACTTCCTTGTTAGGATCAAAATGAGTTAATACTGCATCCGAAGATAGCAGCCTTTTATGTTCTAGGAATGCTTTCTCCTGGCAATGGCCCCAGTGCCAAACAGTATCTTTCTTAAGAAGCCAATGTAATGATTCGGCAACTGAGGCTTTGCGATGGAGAAAAGCGTGATAGAAATTTAACTATCCTAGAAATGATTGCAATTTGGCTTTACATTTTGGCCTGGGTGCATTTCACATGGCCGCCACCTTGGAGTCAGAGGGCATGATACCTTGGGGTGTAATTCAGTACCCAAAGAACTCCACTTCCTGTGCCAAAAACACACATTTGTCTCTTCTGAGACGTAGACCGGCCCTCTTGAAAAGTGAGAGGACTCAATCGAGCCTGGCTGCTAGTTCGACTGTGTCCTTAGCGGTGATCAGGACATCGTCAAAATATGGCAGGACACCGGGCAAACCTTTTAAAATATGTTCTACAAGAGATTGAAATATTCCGGGGGCCGCATTCACCCCGAATTGTAGTCGAGTTACCTTAAATGCCCCCCTATGCGTTACTATGGTCTGGGCTATGGCAGCAGCAGGAGACAGTCAATTGTTGGCAAGCCTGGGCAAGGTCAAGTTTTGCGAAACAATTTCCTCCATGCAAGGAGGCAAGAAGGTGGCTTACCATAGTCACAGGATATGTGTTCGGGTAAATAGCTTTATTGATGGTACACTTGTAGTCAGCACATATACTGACCTCCCCGTTACTTTTCAAAGCAGTCACTATTTGTGTCTCACATTCTGCGGAGTCCACTGGCACTAGAATGCCCTGCCCCATCAGTTTGTCCAACTCGGCTTCTATCTTCTCCTTTAAAGCAAAGGGAACCCAGCATGGCTTCATCCGGATGGGCCAGACGGTTAGGTCAAGCTCAAAGTCCACAGGGGGTCCTTTGTATAACCCTAAACCCTTTTTGAACACCTCAGGATGTGCAACACAAACATCCCGGATTGGGTCAGCATCTATTGCATGAATGCCAGAAAGCCGGATTCCCAGGGGCCTAAACCATTGGGTCCCAATAAGACAGTTAGTGCCCAGCTTAACTACAACCAACGGCAAGGAGGTGCAAATGTTTTTGAATTTGACCAGGAAATTTCCCAACCCCAGGACCTGAATCTGGCAACCTTGCACATCCCGGAGGGAAGTTTTAAAAGATTTGAGCTTGGGCTGAGAAGCAGCAGGAATTCTCAAAAACTCCTGCTGTAGGATTATGGAAAGGGTATTACCTGAATCCACCTCCATCTTGAAGGGGACGTCCTGCAGGCTCAGGTCTGTGAAGAAATGCTCGCTGACGATGCCCACTTGGCACAGCTCAGGCTCTGGTGACACTTTGGCGGTGGACGTTTTGTGGTGATGACTCTTCTTGGACTCAGGTGCTGGAGTTCTTTGCTTTCGCTGTCAGCATACTTTAGCAATGTGCCCTCGTTGCCCGCAGTTGTGGCATTCTGCGGTGCAGAAGGGGCACTTCCTGCAGTCATGCTGGGCTCCGCAGCCATCACACTTGCAAAGTAATTTCTTCTCCTGATCATCACGGTGCTCTTGGTGCTTTTGTTGGACTGCTTGGACTTCTCCCTCTGTGTTGCTGGACTCCAATGAAGAGGTGGAACCAGGCAAAGCTGAGGAGGAGCAAGATGAATTTTGCTGAGCTTGCACAGCTGAGTCGGTGGCACTGGTGGTGGAGTGGCGATGCCGGAAAAGCTTGATGCCGGACCGTGCAGCCTCAGACGCTACCCCCTCTTCTAGGACAGCCTTGAAAGTTAGCGTCTTCCTGATCATGAGGCGACATTGAGCATCTTCGTCCCTCATGCCAGCCAGCAGACGGTCCCGGAGTGCTTCTTCGATGTTGTCCCACTTGCACAGGGTGGCAGCAATGCACAGAGCGGTGGAGTAGTCTGCAATGGACTCCCCAGGTCGCTGCTCCCTTCTGTGGAAGGCCACCCTGGCCGGGAAGATCGAGACCTCTGGCTGCAGGTGTTTCCTCAGTGCGAACATGATTTCCACAAGCGGCACCACATTCACGTCCCTTGGGAGAACGAGGTGGGTTGCCAGCTCAAGCGTCTCAGAACCGCACTGAGCAAGGAAACAGGAGAGCTTCTGGTTTTCGTCAGTGATCTTCTGCGAGGCCATTGCGTGGTTGAATCGGTGTTCGTATGTTGCCCATTTCTCTGGATGCGCTGGGTCAAATGGGCCGATGTTGCTGCCGTGTGGGGACGTCATCCCATCCTCGTCGCCAGTTTCGTGTTCAGGGAATGAAGAAACAGACAAGTGAAGTAGTAAAATTCAGCTCTTTAATAGTGGGGTTTGAACACAGTTTGGATGGGGCAAAACTCTGACTTATATACACTATAAACAGTAACAGTAACATAATACAACAAGCCCATTGGCTAACAGAGTGTGCACATTTTTTATCCACTTATTTGCATAAGAATAGATACATGAGAAAAGATACATTCTGCTCCTGTCAGAAAAAAAAACAGTTAACAAACATAACATTCTTTCAAAACTCTTCCTTTTTATTTTAAACATTGGCAACTTACAATAAACTAACAGATAATGATTTTGTGAGGAGAAATGAAATGAAGATGTAGACTTGGTTTACTTTTTAATCAACCAAAAACATTTGGTAATGTTTACAGGTTTGGCTTGAGAATCCTGTAAACATTACCAAATGTTTTTGGTTGATTCTCAAGCCAAACCAGACCAAGGCTACTTATGATGGCTGAAGGTAATAAAGAAATACACTTTGTGGTAGAAAAGATAGCTAGGACCAGGGACTGCACTATTACAGTTGTTAACAGTAGGGTATCTCCTAGCGCTGCCCTTAAGATAGTAAACCAACTTGTAGACTGAAGTTCTAAAGGAGAAAAAAATATGTGAACAGGGAGCTTTCTGCAGTGCAATGTGCTTCTTCTCCTGGGTACACAATGATGATCCAATCATACATTTTGGTATAATATGAATTATTATCTGTGAGATCATCTCAGTTGAAGTTCTTTAATTGTCACTGAAAAGACAGGTTGACATTGAAAAGGTGTGAAGGTCATCTGTGTCAGGTTGTCAATGTTAGCACACACACAAAAAACACAAAGAGTTTCAAGAAAAGGCCCTAGTTATCATGGCATCCCTAGAGAATTTAAATTGTAATAAATGTTTGTAAAGCAGACGCTTGTCTGTCTGAAAATATGTGGTATGTTAGAAATGTGTGCAAAATCCAAGTTTGTGGCTTGTTATTAAGTAGTAACTGCAGAAGATTTATGTATTTATTTTAAACATTATAAATGTTTAACAGAAAATCTTTGTTTTGGTTGTGTTGACTAGTCTATCGTTTAGTCAAAAACACATGAAGCTTTTGAATTAAGGAAGCTTTTAGATTCAAGGAAGCTTATCAGGCATAGAGTATGTCCCAAGCCACAGGAGACAAACAAGAACATGTATACTTCAGTAGTAAAGTATTATAATTTTGTTGATGTTCAGTCGCACAGTCGATTCTGACCCTTTGCGACCTCCATTGCCTGCCAGGCACCTCTGTCCTCCACCATCTTCCTCAACCCACCCAGCTCTGTGCCCATTGCATCTACAGTACCATCTAGCCATCTCATCTTTGGCCGCCCCCTTCTTCTTTTGCCCTCCACCTTTCCCAGCATCAAGGCTTTCTTAAGTGAATCCTCTCTTCTCATTTGATGTTCAAGGTACTTTAGCTTCATCTTTACTATTTGACCTTCTAAGGAGCAGTCAGGGTTGATTTCTTCTAAGATTGACCTATTTGTTCTACTCACTGTCCAGGGTACTCTCAAAACTCTCCCCCAACACCACATCTCAAAGGCATCTATTCTTCTGCGCTCTGCTTTCCTTATGGCCCAGCTCTCACAACTGTTCATTACCACCGGAATACCATTGCCTTGACTATGTGAATTTTTGTTTGCAAGGTGATGTCTCTACTTTTATCTTTGTTCCCCAGGTTTCTCATAGCTTGTCTCCCAATGTCAGAAATATTGCTGCACCATTTCCATGTTTGAACACTAGATGGCAGTAGAGATTCGTTCCTCTCCTGCATTAAGGGGAGGCATTTAGATGATGATTTAAAAATTTGACAGTTGATTTTGGCAGTTGAGAAAACTGGTCATATTTTCTAGAACCTAGGTTCTGTGAGTGACTTGAGCTGTGAGGTGGATAGTGCAGTCGCAATATATGTGTGCTCTATCATTCTGTGGTAAATGCCAGAAGAAAAATATCTGTAAATAGTTGATGTTTTTAAATATATATACAGTTACAATTTCTTAACAAAGTCTCATTATCATTTTTATTTCATCAGGGTCAGTCAAAAGATCCCTATCTATATCTATATCTATATCTATATCTATATCTATATCTATATCTATATCTATCTATCTATCTATCTATCTATATAGATAGATAGATAGATAGGTAGGTAGATAGGTAGATATAGATATAGATATAGATATAGATATAGATATAGATATAGATATAGATATAGATATAGATATAGATATAGATATAGATATTCACGACTGTTGGTAGCACAGATGATGGTTGTAGACAGTTAGGCTTAAACAGATGAAGAATAAAAGCCAGTCTCTTCATCAAAGCAGCACTGACAGAGAAGATTCAGAGAATCAGCACTGGCTATCCACAGGTTACACTGGTCTTCAGCTTCTGGTAGAGGTTGCATCTCAGGTGGCAGATTTTCCTGAAGAAGAATTAACTATGGCAAATGTGCACCAGGACCAGATGGTGGGCACTGAAGCCATTGGAGAGCCACTTGATGTTTACCTCAGACAAGCGGCACCACAGCAGCTCATGGAGGCACTTCAATGATCCCTGAGGTTGCCTCAAAGCGAAGATGCTTGTGGGGATGTTCTTGCTTCAATGGCGACAGGAGATGTCACAACTCTGAGGAGACCTGTCATGAGCATGAAGCGGGCATCAGACCCGGTTGTGAGACTCAAGAGTCAGGTGGCCAGAGAGGTGGCCAAGGACACAAGCCTCATTGATGTTGCTCTCCCTGAGGCAGTGATGGCAGCCCTGCCTCCACCTTTGCTGGCAGGGCCAGAGATGACAAGAATGTCTTCTCCAAAAGCAAGCTACCCAGAGATGACAAAGGACACTGGTGCTCAACTTCTCAACTTCGTGTAATCTGCCAGTTACACCCGCTCCTGGACCAGGACTCCTTACTCATGATCACTCATGCTCTGGTCACCTCCAGACTAGATTACTGTAATGCACTCTACATGGGGCTGCCCTTGATGACCATTCGGAGGCTACAGCTGGTTCAGAATGCAGCTGCACGGGTGGTGATGGGGTGTGGACGTTATGCCCATGCCTCCCCACTACTCTGGGAGCTGCACTGGCTACCAGTTTGCCTCCAGGTGCAATTCAAGGTGCTGGTTTTGACCTTTAAAGCCCTATATGGCAGTGGGCCAGGATACCTGAGAGACTGCATCGTCCCGAGAGTGTCTGCCCGTCCAACCAGAGCGGACTGGAGGGACTCTCTAGTTGTACCTTCAGCTAGAGGGGCCCGCCTCTCTGGCACGAGGAGAAGGGCCTTCCCCGTGTCCGCACCAGCCCTCTGGAACCTCCTTCCAACAGAATTGAGGCTACAGACAGAATTGCTGCCATTCAGGAAAAGTTTGAAAACCTGGCTGGCGGGGCAGGTATGGGGCCTTAATGGGAATATGGCTCCAGCTTGTTGGCTCATCCCCAGTTAGTGCTCAGTTAATATCCCTCCCTCTGTGTTGTTGTATCCCCCAATTCCCTTTTATTCCTTTTTATTCTTTTAATTGGGGTGGGGGGTAGTAGGGTGGGTAGGTGGGGGGGGGGCGATTTGGGATTTTAAAATCAGTTCTTATATGTTTTTAACTGTTGTACACCATCCTGAGTCAGGTTCACCTGATTGGGTGGCATAAAAAAATTTAACTTTTTTTTAAAAAAAAAATTTAAAAATTTAATTAAACCCCAGCAGAGGTGACCCAAAAAACACTCAATGTGGCAGCTGCACTCCAGAACATGGCAGCCTCTCTAGCCGCCCTCAATACTGCATTCCAGAGACCAGTGCAGCCCATGACGTTCATCGCAGCGACTCCAAAGATTCAGCCTGAGTCCAAGATATCTTCCTCTCTAGAGGCTCCAGTTACAGCCGTGTTTCCTGAGAGGTTTCTGAAGTCTGAAAATCCTTTTCTGTTCCCTCCAAGGAGTGAGGCGACTCCAGAAAGATCTTCAGGCCTGATTCATACCAATCCAGTTCCTTTTGATGTTCTTCTTCAGGACTCTGGATCTAGTCAGGAAGGAACTTTTGAAAAAATCCAGGCTGAAATGAATGCAAAGATGAAGAAAGAAGCTTCTAATGAAATAGAAAAAAGATGGTTCAAATAGCGAGGGAGCTGTTCAAGGTCGACAGCAGAAGACTGTAAATAAAAACAATGTAGTACCTGGTATATCTATACCCATTCCATTGGATTCAGAAAATATTTTAAATTTACAAGAGCCTTTGCAACAGCTCTCAAGGGTTTCAGGTGGTAGTGCAAGTAATTTGCATGTGCAAAAACTTAAAATATCTGGGGAAAATTATAAAAAACGGGCAAATGAGATTCTAATGGTACTTTTGAAGGAAGATATATTAGGAATGATTTATTATTATTTTTATTAATTTTCAAATAAATAAAAAGGAAACAAACACAACAGTCATACATACCTTTCGTTCTAATTCTTTAAGAATTACAATATCTCCATTTCAACTTAACATTCTCTTGAGCATTTATACCACACACCCGTGATCCCTCCCCTCCCCTCTACCAATTCTCTTCAATCTACATTCTTTATATTTCTCAGGCTTGTATATTTAAACAAACGAGCAAAGTAACATAACCGGTTACAATGGATTTAAATGTTTTCTTGATTTCCCCAAATTTTTTATGTTATTTTCCTCTATTTCTTTGCACTGTTCATTTAGAAAGGTTTTCTTATCTCTCCTTGCTTTTCTTTGAAAGTCTGTATTCAACTGATTGAATTTTTTCCTTTCTCCTTTGCCTTTTGCATTCCTTCTTTCCTCTGCTATTTTAAGAGCCTCATCAGAGAGCCACTTTTCTTTCTTACACTTCTTTTCTTTTGGTATGGTTTTCCTTGCTGCCTCCTGTATGATGTCCCGAAACTCTGTCCATAATTGTTCTGGCACTCTATCAGTTCTCAACCATTAAATCTGTTTCACACCTTCACTGTGTATTCCTTAGGGATGTTGTCTAAGTCATACTTGTCTGGCCTAATTGTTTTCCATATTTTCTTTAGTCTCAGCTTGAACTTTGCAGTCAGTAGATTATGATCTGAGCCATAGTCTGCTCCAGGTCTCGTTTTTGCTGAATGTATGGACGCTAAAATTAGCACAATTAAAATTTACAAAATATCCTCCAAATAATCACTTTTAGTGCAATAAATCATTGTTCTGAGGGTTCATGTCAAGACACAAGCCAGGAACAGGTTTTTCACCAGTAACCTAAGTAGCCTTGGGCAAGAATCAGTGGTGGGATTCAGCAGGTTTGCCCCAGTTCGCCAGAACTGGTAGCAGAAATTCTGACTGGCCCTATCCATCCAAATTTTGAAATAAAGTACAGTAGTCCTAATCCAGATGCAGCAAGGGCTTTCCCTCTGGACACGCCCACAGAGTAGGTAGTAAAAAAATTTGAATCCCACCACTCAGAGGAATACAAAGGAAAGAATTACAGGGATACTCGCTGAGAAACCCTTTGAACACTAGTTGGCTAGCCCTTATGAAATATTCTGGGACAAGAATACAAGTTTTTCTGGGCATGAAAGAGACTATCTTGTTGCTTACAGGTAATTTTCATTCTCAGCTATTTAAATTTGAGGAAAGAGCATTAGCTTTCTTTTTCAAGAGAGCATTTCAGTGCATTATCATATTTTCTATATGGTCTTTATGGAGTTGTTATGTGCCATCAAAATGGAAGCAATTTAAAACAATGGGACCAATTTATTGTGACATTAATAAGAATTTTAGGATTAAGTGAGATATTTAAGGAGTGGGTTTATTAGTGCTCCCCAAGTGTTTGTTTGTTTTTTGTTTATTACATTTATACCCCGCCCATCTGGAATATTTTCCCACTCTGGGTGGCTTACAACATAATCCCCACATATTTAAAAAAATACCAGAAACCTACTTGGACTGTCTCCCTAAACCTACCCACCCCTAAGCCCAAATGACACCAACTGCCTTGCAGAAAATCTAATACAGTTCCGGCTTCATTAGGACAAGCTGCTTGTTCTGTTGTGATTTCTGCATTTTTAAGCATATGTTTCTTGATAATTTTTAGTATATCCAGTAAATTGCTTTGAGAATGCTGGTAAAAAAGTGAGATTTAAATTTGTTGGATAGTTTCCGGGTTGAATACAGCATTGAAAACAGATGAACCTTGAGTGAGTTTCTATGGCTGAATGGGAAGTCAAACCCACATCCTGAACCTCTTCCTATGGCCTCAGTCTCACTAAACTGGCAAACGTATGTATCAGCCTGTATTGTTCAGAGAGTGATGTGCCAATGCACAATGTTTTGCAACTAAGGATAGTCACTACACCCTTCTCCATGCACAGCAAACATGGAAGACATCTATGCCCCTAGAATGGGTTGCTAAATTAGGTCTACATGATAGAAATATGTCTACTCATGAATTATTTTGTTTGCTCTTTTCTCTTTATACTCAACACACATAGAGGGGAACACTGACTCTTCTGTCTGAAAAATCAGGGTGCCAACTCATGCGGAGTGCTCCCATGAAGAACAGTCTATCTTCATACTCCCGATTAGCCACATGTAGAAGGCAATGCAACTAGAGTTGACATGGTTGGAGTGCTGCCATTTAAGCATAGTGAATATACACAAGCAGATAATATCTAAATAGATCTGATTGTCAATGGCTGCTACTCGTATCCGAGCATACATTTTCCCCCTGGAAATCAAAGAAGAATGACAAACAGAAAAAATGCCACTGGCATGAATTTGTTTAAGGTGGATTCCAGCTTGCAATGAAGTGACCCACACACTATGATCACAGAGCCATCTCCTGCGACACATATGAAATGATGTGCAGGATTTAACACCGGGACTGCAGTGGACTGCCGCAGCCTTGAGGATACTAACAAATATGCCTCTTCACAGCTAGTCCATCTGGCATGGCCTCTTCTGCCTCTATGACCATTAGGAATCACAACAGTGAAGTGGTTTCTCCTCAGCTCATTTTGCCATTGGGTCCAATATGATGATTTCCAGTGACATTTCCTCGACTGAGAGGACCATCACCCCACCTAATAATATCCACCAATAGCCGTTGGCTTCTTTAGGGAGTCAGGTTATTTACTGCAGCCCAACACTCGGCGTTGAGTTGCTGGCTGTATGGTCTATGCCATTACCATAGCGGGATATCCAATCAGACATTAAATAGATCTGATACTAAGGTGCATTTGATATACTTTATGGATTCTTCCAGTTCTTTTATATATACCTGTGCAAATTTGAGGTTGCTAAATCTATCCTGTATTTGGAGTAATGTTTCTGAAAGTGAATCTGTGAAGCACAGAATGCATTCCACGTGCTTTGATGAAGCAGACATAGTAAACCTCCCTAGTCATATTAATCTGAAATTCATAACAGCTGTAGCTGGACAAAGCCAGGAAAAACTGTAATGCTTTCTAAGTTACTACTGAAAAGTAGGAAAGCCTGTGAAACATTTGGTTACCTTGATTAAAATGAAATTGGTTTGTCTATAGTTGTAGTTATTGGTGGCTAGAAATAACTCTTCTTTGTCATTGGAAAGTGAGACACTTTGGCAAGAAGAGGAACATAGAAATAGTTTTATCTTGTTCAACTATTTCCCAAAAGTGCTTCAGTAAACATGTAAGTAGGATGGTGCTACACATGTACAGCATGAATATCCAGATGGAACAAGCGTATGTACATGTATCTATATGTGTGGCGGTCTCCTTAGAAACAAGCACCCCATGCTATTGTGGTTCTGGTTCACACTGAGTACAGCAATACATGTATAAGTCTCTTATAGAAATTCATTTTGTGGGTGTGGATATCAGAAGTGGTGATATACAACATTTTACACTCATGTATCTATTTCTACCCTTTCAAGAATGCTTGTCCATGTTTACAGGATATTTAAATAGGGTGTGAGATAGAAAGGTGACTTCAACTAGATTGGAAGCAGTCTGCAATCAGGGAAGTAGAAACTTTGGATTTCTGAGGTAGGATTAGCAGTTGCAATGCCTGCTTTTAAGAGTCTAGTTTCTTACAGTAGGCTCTGTTTCTAATTTCTATATTATTAAAATTTAAAAAATGATACAAATGTAGCTTTGGTTTCCAATGTTCCTGTAAATAAGTGGTCCTCAAATCCCAGATATTATTGGACTAAGACTCTCAGAAGCCTTCACTACTGACTGTGCTGGCCAGAATTTCAGGGAGTTGTAGTCCAAGAATATCTTATGACCCATTGTTTTGGATAAATTTCAGCACTATTTAGGAAAGTGGGGAGAATTATCATTTATATCTTACAGGTTTGGATCTCAACTATTAAAGAAGGGTATTTGGCTTAGCTTTACATTATTATAAAAACAACAACTTAATTATATTTGAAGAAAAACAAGTTCTCTATAAAAGACCCTATGCTATTTATATCTACACTATGTTTCTTTTAAAATCCTAATAGAAAAGTTTAACCGACAAAAAAAACACAAGGTGAATCTGTTAGAATTGCATGTTTATGAAACCCTTATGGAGATCCTTGAAAAGGATAGAAAGCAACCTCACTTCATGGCTATGGCCCTGCTCATATGTTTTTAAACTGTGCAGAATGAAGGTATAGAAGGACAAGCATAAGGAAATCTATGCTTCCCAAAATCCAATTCAGGCATCACTGAATCTAGTTACCTCAACATGCTTAAAAGGTCTGAAAGGAATGATCCTTGAATGATATGATAGTAGAGGCAATGCAAGCGCGGCGCCAAAATGGCCGCCGCGCCCTTTGCGGGGGCCCCCCATAGGACGAAGGCATCCGGGTAGTTAGGGGCGTGGCCAGCTCCCTTATAAAAGGGGTGGCCATGAGGCAGCCGAGCTGCCATTTTGCGAAGCGACGGAGCGGAGAAGTTTTTCCCTCTTACCTCCGTCGCTTTTACCTTTACCGGGAAGCCTTTTGGCTGCTGAATTCTATCGTTTCGGCTTCCCATTGATTGGCTGAGGTGCTCTTGAAGAAGAAGGCGGCGGCGAGCGCGGCTCGTGCGGTCGGAGGCGCGATCTGGGTCGGAGGACCGCGGCCGCGCCTCCCAAGCAGCCGCCTTTGCCTGCACACACCGGGACCGGTGGAATGGGATCTTTTTTCCCTGGCCGGAGAATGCTGGCCCATGCACGGGTCCAGTAGGGGCTCCGGCCCTCGGCCCACAAGCGGTGAACACCGCTCCTGGTGTTGCCCATTCCGCTGGCCCTTCCTCTATAGGGGCGCAGCTCCCCCTTCCAACCTTGGGGGGTGGTCTGATCCTCCCTATTCGGGCCCCGGGGTACAGGGACCTGTACCCATGCCTGCAGTAGGCGGGCCGGCTGGCCCTTTGCCCCTTGTCAGCGTGGGAGCCTTATTGGCCCGTGTGACGGCCCTCGAGGCATCCCTGGCCCGGGCTAGCCACTCTGGGGCTCCCTTTGGGATTCATTTCGACGCGTCGTCTGCTGGGCAGCGGCAGGCGACGGGGCGGGTTGAGCTGCTTGAGGCGTGTGGCACGACCTCGGCCACTGCCTCGCAGCTCCCCAACCAACGGGCCGGTGCGGGTCAGGCCCCAGTGATGAGCTCTACGGTGGTCGTGAGCTCCGACGCCCCCAGTGGGCCGGAACCCCCGGTGGGGGCGGCCCGTGGGGGTGCATCGGGTGAGTATGCAGTTCAAGCTAATGCACCCACACAACTGACTTCCTTGGGGGAGGGGGGCTTTCCAATGGCCTTGTCCTCGCGTGGGTGGTGCGGCGGTACAGCCGCTGATGCCCCACCCGGCGACGACGACTACCACCCAGGGCCCCATGGTGGGGGGTGTTTCCTACCCTGTGGGGAATGTTTTGGGGGTGGCTGGGTTGGTCCAAGCCCCTTTTCATATGCCCGCAGTTCTGCGGTGCCTGTCTCGGCCTTGCCGAAAGCGGGGTATTCCTTAACGCTGGGTGACCACTTGGCACAGGCCACCAGAGAGAAAGTTTGGCGGGGGGAGTACGTGGATATCTTCTCACTCCTAAGCAGAGAGCCCACCAAGGAGGAGAGGGAGGGGCAGGATGAGAAGGATAACGAGCAGGCACGTCGTCGCAAGCCACCAAGTACGTGGGCCAAATGGTTGCCGGCCTACTTCATATACATGGCGGTGTACCTTAGGGCCCGGCCGGATTTGGCAATTCCGATGGTCCAGTATTTGGACAGCATCTACCGGGCGATGGTTGACTTCCCAGGCCCATCGTGGTTGGCTTATGACGAGGAATGCCGTAGGCAGATTTCCCCGCACCCCGAGATTAGGTGGGATGAGCCATGCCAGAGGCTGTGGCTTTTGTACGTGATGCCCACGCGCCCCGCGCTCGGGGACATATACCATTGGGGACATGCGGTCCAGCAGGCGGCCCCAGCACAGATCACCTGCCAGGGGGCGGGGCAGGGGGGTTCCAGCCCGCCTGCTGTGATGGACTTTCTCGTCCAATGGTTCCTGCAATGGGAAGAATGGCAAATACAGACGTGAGTGTCCCACCTGTGCTGGCCCCCATGCGGCCTCTGCCTGTCCCAGGCCTGGAGGGATGCGGGGCAGAGGGAGGGGCGGACAGGGGGCTGGCAAGACTGCCGCAGATGGATCTAGTTCACCGAAGGGCTCCCTCCTCAATTAATGTGGACATGTTGGAGTGTTGGCTCACATTGTACCCGAAGGGAGAGGATGAGGGTAATCTCCTTCAGGGTTCTAGGCAGGGGTTCCGGATCCCTTTCATGGGTGTTAGGTCCCCTCAGGATGCCCCCAATCTTTTATCCCTTAGGGGGAGGGAGGAGGTGGCTGCTGCCAGCATTGACAAGGAGGTCTATGCGGGCAGGGTCGTTGGCCCTGTCCCTGCGCCCCCGTTCCGGGGAGCATATTATTTCTATGATGCCATGCCTTTTGGCTGTTCCATTTGGGCTCGGCATTCGAGCGTTTCTCCACCTTTCGGGAGTGGGCTTTTGTCCGCAGGTCAGGGTCCCGGTCTGTAGCCCATTCCCTGGATGGTTTTATTCGGGGCTGAACGGGGCTGGGACACGTGCACACATCTCCTCAACGCATTTCAGACGCTAATGGAGGAATTTGGTGTCCCTTTAGCGCCCGAAAAGACCGGGGCCCGTCTACAAAGCTAGTATTCCTGGGGGTGGAGATTGACACGGTAGTGCAGGCTTCTAGGTGGCAGCGGGATAAGGTGTCAAGGCTAGTGGCCCTTATCTCGGACTTGCTGGCCGAGCGCATGGCATCACTGAGGGAACTGCTGGTGCTACATGGTCACCTCAATTCCGCTTGCAGGGTCGTCGCACCGGGCAGGGCATTTGCTCGGCGCTTGTGCGACGCCATGGCAGGATTATCCAGGCCCCACCATAGGGTTAGACTTACACGGGGTATCAGGGCGGACGTGCGTGTCTGGCCACAGATCCATAGGGAGTTCAATGGGGTGTCATTTTGGAGGTCTGAGCTCCTGGCTCCCCCTTGCTTTCAGATACAGTCTGATGCCTCGGGATCCCTGGGTTATGGGATGTACTTTAATTGGAAGTGGGCCTATGGTGGGTGGCCACCACCCTGGGCAGGCACGGGTTGCCTGCGTGGTCTCACGTATCTGGAATGTTTACCTATCCTGGGTGCTTGGATGCTATGGGGCAAGGAGTGGGCCAACTCGGTTGTGCATTTTGGTGTGACAATGCGGCTGTTGTCCACATTGTCAATGCACAGACTGCTAAATCGCCCAGGGTTATGGACCTAGTGCGCTAGTTTGTGTTGCGCAGCCTGCGCCTTAACGTTCTCTCCAGGGCCAGGCATCTCCCAGGGGTTGATAATGATATTCCTGACGCTTTGTCCTGCCTGCAGATCTCCTGGTTTCGTGCCTTGGCCCCGGATGCGGAGGAATTTCCCTTGCCACTCCCGGACGAGATATGGGACGTTCGCAAGGAGAGGTGAACCGGGCGATTGGCCTGTCACTAGCGCCATGCACGCGTAAGGCGTATCACCACGCATTTAGTTCTTTCAGAGCATTCTGTACCCAATTTCGACTGCCAGGAACCTGGCCGATCCCGGTAACCCATGTTCTGCGGTTCATGGTTTACCTGTATGCCCAGGGCCTTGCACCACGCACCATAGCATCTAAGCTGTCAGGGTTGGCTTTTATGGCCAAAGTGGGAGGTCGTGCGGACAGCACCAATGACTTCCGTGTGAGACATGTTTTGGAGGGGTGGGTGCGCGTGCGCGGCGTTTCCCGGGCGACCCCACCCGATTTTCCCAGGGGTTTTTTACCCAATTGGCCCGGGGCTGGCCTGGCCTCTGTTTTGATAGATGAGGCAGCCCATTTCATGCGGCTACTACGGTGGCCTTTTTGGAGCGCTCCGCATCAGCGAGCTTGAGATGCTGTATAAGGCGGATGCAAGATTTTCCCAGGGGTTTTTTACCCAATTGGCCCGGGGCTGGCCTGGCCTCTGTTTTGATAGATGAGGCAGCCCATTTTCATGCGGCTACAACGGTGACCTTTTTGGAGCGCTCCGCATCAGCGAGCTTGAGATGCTGTATAAGGCGGATGCAAGTCGTAGGGCACTGGAACTCGAAGATGTCGTGTGGACAATATTGGGCTCAGTTGGGGATACGCTCCTCTAAAACGAATCAGCACGGCGTAGGCAGTGGAGTAGACTGCTACGATGTTCATCGACAGACATCTGTCCGGTTGGTGCCCTACAGGATTTCCTTGCACTGTGTGGCACGTGCCATGGCCCGTTTTTCTGTCACCAGGGTGGGTCTTCCCTTACTAAATTACAATTTTGGAGGTTGCCGGGAAGGCACTAGACAGTGTTGGCCTCTCTGGGGCTAGTTGCGGCACCCATTCGTTCAGGATAGGGGCGGCTTCTACTGCAGCTGTTTTTGGGGTGCTCCTGGGCTAAATACGCCGCATGGGAGGGTGGGGATCACAATGTTTTCAGTTTTGTGTTCGCCCTCTTCAACCGTGAGTACCAGTTTAGTCACTGCACTGTCTCTCCCCCCCCTTTTTTTCCTTGACAGACCCTGGGTGTCGTTTTACACCGGTGACAGTATGGCTGGTGGGCCGTAGCCACGTGCACAGGGCAGCGCGTTACACTGCATGGGGCAGCGCGTTACGCTGCACAGGGCAGCGCGTTTCGCTGCACAGGGCAGCGCG
The DNA here is from genome assembly GCA_035047345.1 of Bradypodion ventrale. Lineage (NCBI taxonomy): Eukaryota > Metazoa > Chordata > Lepidosauria > Squamata > Chamaeleonidae > Bradypodion > Bradypodion ventrale. The sequence goes on from JAWDJE010000004.1 coordinate 285,958,767, forward strand.
TTACGCTGCAGGCGACAGAGTGGGACCCCGACTGGGACTGGGTGCATCCGCACGTCTCAGGTGGTATGGTAAGCGCGGCATGTTATGGCGAGAACTGTTGCCATTCCTTTTCTACATCAGGGATGCTGACTCGCCCGATGTCCTGGTTATGTACCTTGGGGGCGATGGCTTGGGGCAGGTCACTGACCTATCGCGGAAACTTGCGGTTTGCAGTGACCTGCCCTACTCACATTATGTGTGGCCTGCCACATCCCTCAATTGGTCGGACACGTTACCGCGGTACGCTTACAGGGGGGCGTTCGACCTCGAGGCTCTTGACTGAGCCGATGCTCCGTGAACGGGGCTATTGCCCGGTTCCTTTTTGACAAGGGCGGGGGAGGCGTCATTAGCCTCCCCGACATCAGTCTGCAAATTTACGAGCTTTACTCAGGGGATGGGGCCCATCTGTCGCAGGGAGGTATGGACCTCTGGTTAGTGGACTGGCGAGCAGGCCTGTCGACCGAGCTGACGGTCTTGGGGGGGGCGGTGAGCCTTTTGGAAGCCTCCCCGTGTGGCGGGTATCACTGGTAAGGTAAACATTTATGACCCACAGGTATCCGGCAGGTTCGCAATTGACTGGACAACACTAGACAGGCATAAGTTGGTTAAACGTTGTCCGGTCAACGACGAACTAGGCGACGGGGTGATGGCGATAGCTAGACAGCATGCATCACCCCGTGATTTCACGGATACGCGTCAGAGGGTGGGGTCATTAGTTAGATATTGACTACGGTCAACAATTTGTTTGTTGTCAACAAACAAATTGATACAAATAGATACATTGTAACCAATTGCCGTTGGCAATTTTGGGGTGGTACCTTACCAGTGTTACTTCGGCCTGCTTGCCTTAAGAATGATGATTGGTCGTTTTACCAATAGAAATTTATAATTCGGACTAGGGCATGAATCAATAAATGTGGCCCAATGCCGTTATCCACTTTTACCAGTGTCTGAGTCCTTTATTGGGGGGTGCGCCTGCAATGCAAGCGCGGCACCAAAATGGCCGCCACGCCCTTTGCGGGGCCCCCCCATAGGACGAAGGCATCCGGGTAGTTAGGGGCGTGGCCAGCTCCCTTATAAAAGGGGTGGCCATGAGGCAGCCGAGCTGCCATTTTGCGAAGCGACGGAGCGGAGAAGTTTTTCCCCTCCACCCCCTCCCTAGTTAACAGTGTGATATTTTGGTCGCTTAGGGGCCGGGTGGGAATTTTTGGCTGGGACCCACAATTGGCTCTCGGGTCCTGGTTTTTCCGCCCATCCCACACTGTTGCTATGGTTTGATACAGGGGTTTCTGTTGCTGCTGTTGACTTTGGTCACATGGGCGGGTATCACTGGTAAGGTAAACATTTATGACCCACAGGTATCCGGCAGGTTCGCAATTGACTGGACAACACTAGACAGGCATAAGTTGGTTAAACGTTGTCCGGTCAACGACGAACTAGGCGACGGGGTGATGGCGATAGCTAGACAGCATGCATCACCCCGTGATTTCACGGATACGCGTCAGAGGGTGGGGTCATTAGTTAGATATTGACTACGGTCAACAATTTGTTTGTTGTCAACAAACAAATTGATACAAATAGATATATTGTAACCAATTGCCGTTGGCAATTTTGGGGTGGTACCTTACCAGTGTTACTTCGGCCTGCTTGCCTTAAGAATGATGATTGGTCGTTTTACCAATAGAAATTTATAATTCAGACTAGGGCATGAATCAATAAATGTGGCCCAATGCCGTTATCCACTTTTACCAGTGTCTGAGTCCATTATTGGGGGGTGCGCCTGCAATGAGACTAAGCACTGTCCTCTGGGTATGTTAAGGAAACTAGATTGATTAACAAAGCCTGTATGTGTGCAACTCTATGTTGATGGGACTTTTAAAAGATTTTAAATAGCCCAGCTAGGTAAAGTGCTTACAGTATAAGACAGAGCAGCAAACTAGACCCCCATCTGTCATAGTATCCAAAGCTAGACAGTTATTATGAATGTGCTATAAGTTTGGATCTGTCTTACAACAACCTTAGTAGGGCTTACAAAATATTTGATGGGTGGTTTATCAGTTCCACCTCCCTATGCGTTTCCAGGCCAGCAAGAGATTTGAACCCAGATTTCCTGAGTCTTAGGCAATCACTGGGGGCTGCAATGGCTCAAGTGGTTAAGACACTGAACTTGAAGACTGGAAGGTCAGAGTTCAAGACCTGAGTACTGCATGACGGATTGAGCTCCCATCTGTCCAAGCTCCTGCCAACCTAGCTGTTTGAAAGCAAGAAATTGCAAGTAGATAAATAGGTACCACTTTTGCATGAAGGTAAACACCATTCTGTGCACTCGGTGTCTAGTCATGCCTGCCACACGTCTACAGAAATGTTTATAGCTATTTGGCTACAAACAGAGATGAGCACTGAACCCTAAAGTCAGATAGTAAATGTAAAGGTAAAGGTTTCCCTTGCTTGAAAGCCAGTCGTATCTGACTCTAGGGTTCAGTGCTCATCTCTGTTTCAAAGCTGAAGAGCCAGCGCTGTTTGCTTCTGTAGATGTTTCTGTGGTCATGTGGCAGGCACAACTAGACACCAGAGCACACGGAACACTGTTTACCTTCCCACCAAAGTGGTCCCTATTTATCTACTTGCAATTTCTTGCTTTCGAACTGCCAAGTTGGCAGAAACTAGAACAAAGACGGGAGCTCATTCCGTCCTGCAGTACTTGGGAATTGAACTGCTGACCTTCCACCTTCCAGTCAGCATCTTAGCCACTTGAGCAACTGCAGTCAGATACAACTGACTTTTGAGCAAAGGTGACCTTTACCTTAGGCAGTCACTCTGTCCACTAGACCACACTGAGCAACTCTCTCCATCATTGGTAATGAAAGTACCATGAGGGCAAATTCACTATCTAATAATGAAGCCCGTTTGTGTCATCCCTCAATCTTCTTCATGAAATAGCTAGCTCACACTATCCGGTGATCAGAATGGACTTAGTAACCATGATGGGACCAGATTGCTGGCACTCAACATCAAAAAGCATTCTAGCAGAAGGATGCAAGAGGCAGTCTAACAATGCAACTGGACACAAAAGACTGTGTCAGAAAAGCATATATAAATGCTTGTATACAAATGACAGAAGCCTCCGGAACAAAATAGGGGAGCTGGAATACTTAGCAATAGATAAGAATATTGATATTATTGGTATCACTGAAACCTGGTGGACGGATGATAACCAATGGGATACAGTTATCCCAGGCTACAAACTGTACAGGAAAGATAGGAAGGGGCAAATGGGAGGTGGTGTGGCCTTGTATGTCAAAGAAGTGATAAAATCGTATGAATTGGAATATCTAGGTGATTTGGAGTCACCATTAGAAGCTCTGTGGGTAAGAGTACCAGGCCACAAGGATGGTCTAACAGTAGGCATATACTATCGACCTCCAACCCAAACTCTTGAGGGAGACTGGCAGTTGGAGAATGTTGTAAAGGAAGCATCCAAGAAGGGAAGTCTGGTTATAATGGGGGACTTCAATTACCCTCACATAGACTGGGTGAACTGTTGTTCAGCACATGATAAAGAGATAAAGTTCCTAGATATGCTAAATGATTGTTCCCTGGGACAGATGGTTGAAGACCCAACTAGAGGTACAAGAATCCTTGACTTGATCCTGAGTAATACTCAGGATCTGGTGCAAGATGTTAATGTGACTGATCCAATAGGGAACAGTGACCACAACTCAATTATGTTTAACTTGATCATAGACCGCAAGTCACTGATAAAATCTAACACAGAGACCTTAAATTTTCAAAAAGGAAATTTCCCAAAGTTGAGGAAACTAGTAAAAAAGAAGCTGAAAGGGAAAATTGAGAGAGTCCAAACACTCCAAGAGGCATGGAGGCTGTTTACAAAAACAATAACAGAGGCTCAATTGGAATGCATACCCAAAAGGAAAAAGGGCACTGCCAGGTCCAAGAGGACTCCGATGTGGCTTACAGGAGATGTTCGGGAAGTGATCAAGAGCAAGAAAAGTTCATTTAGAAGATGGAAGGCTTGTCCGAATGAGGACAGCAGGCAGGAACATAAATTCTGGCAGAACAAATGCAAGGCAACAATCAGGAAAGCAAAGCAAGACTTTGAGGAGCGTATAGCTAAAAATAGTCAGAGAAATAACAAAGACTTCTTTAAGTACATTAGAAGTAAGAACCCAACTAGGAAGGCCATTGGACCATTAGATGACAATGGAAGGCAAGGGGTTATTAAAGAGGAAACAGAGATTGCAGAGAGACTCAATGAATTCTTTGCTTCAGTATTCACTGAAGAAGACAGAGGCCACATGCCCAAAACAGAGCCTATCTTCGTAGGGAGGGAAACTGAAGAATTAAGCCAGATAGAAATAACCAGGGAGGAGGTCCTTGCATGTCTTGTTAAGCTAAACACTAACAAATCACCAGGACCAGATGGCATGCATCCACGAGTTCTCAGGGAACTTAAAGATGAAATTGCTGATCTCCTAGCCAAAATATATAATCTTTCCCTCAAATCAGGCTTTGTGCCTGATGACTGGAAGGTAGCGAATGTAACACCAATTTTCAAAAAAGGATCCAGGGGTAATCCAGGAAATTACCGACCTGTCAGTTTGACATGTGTCCCAGGTAAAGTGATGGAAACCATCCTAAAAGATAGAATTAATAGGCACATAGAAGAGAAGGCGCTGCTAAAGGAGAGCCAACATGGCTTTTGCAAGGGCAAATCATGCCTCACTAATCTGTTGGAATTTTTTGAGAGTGTCAACAAGCATGTGGATAAGGGGGATCCAGTTGACATTGTTTATCTGGACTTTCAGAAGGCTTTTGACAAGGTCCCACACCAAAGGCTCTTGAATAAACTTACCAGTCATGGAATAAAGGGACAGGTCTTGTCCTGGATCAGCAACTGGCTAAGGGACAGGAAACAGAGGGTAGCACTAAATGGACACTTCTCCAAGTGGAGGGAAGTAAAGAGTGGAGTCCCCCAAGGTTCAGTACTGGGACCCCTGCTTTTCAACCTCTTCATAAATGATCTAGAGGTAGGAGTAAAAAGCAAGGTAGCCAAATTTGCTGACGACACTAAATTATACAGGGTAGTGAAAACTGTGAGAGATTGTGAGGAGCTCCAGAGGGATCTCTCGACACTGGGGGAGTGGGCAAAACAGTGGCAAATGAGTTTCAATATTAGTAAGTGCAGAGTGATGCATGTTGGGGCAAAGAACCCCAATTACATTTATAAACTGATGGGGTCTGAACTCTCTGCGACAAACCAGGAAAGGGACCTTGGTGTCCTGGTGGACAACTCAATGAAGGTGTCAACCCAGTGTGCCTCAGCAGTGAAAAAAGCAAACTCAATGCTAGGGATCATTAGGAAGGGTATAGAAAATAAGTCAGCAAGTGTCATTTTGCCTCTTTATAAATCTATGGTGAGGCCCCATCTGGAATACTGTGTACAGTTCTGGTCGCCATACCTCCAGAAGGATATTATGGAGCTGGAAAAAGTGCAGAGGAGGGCAACCAGAATGATTAGGGGACTGGAACACCTTCCTTACCATCTGAGGCTGCAACGGTTGGGCCTCTTCACTCTTGAACAACGACGTCTAAGAGGTGACCTGATTGAAGTTTATAAAATCATGCACGGTGTGGACAAAGTAGATAAGGAAAAACTGTTTTCCCTATCGCATAACACTAGAACTAGGGGACACTCGATGAAACTTTTGGGTACTAGTTCTCAAACAAATAAGAGAAAGTACTTTTTCACCCAGAGGATTACTGGTCTATGGAACTCCCTACCAGAAGAAGTGGTGACAGCTGTCAGTCTTGACAGCTTTAAGAAAGGATTAGACAAGTTCTTGGAGGACAAGAGTATCAATGGCTATAATTATGGATACTTAAGGACAAACTGCGGGTTGGAGAGATAGGCAGGATATCTCTCAATATCATTTCCAGGGAATCCTAAGCAGGTGAAGGCATCTGCTTGGGAATACCCTGAAGGAAATGGTGAGCCACTGTGTGAGACAGAATGCTGGACTGGATGGGCTGTGGCCTGTTCCAGCAAGGCTGTTCTTATGTTCTTATGTTCTTATGTACAGAATACTGACTGGGGATGCATAAGCACTACTAACAATGAGCAGTTACACCTGAAGGTCACAGTATAAGTACAACTGAACTGATCAATGGTTAAGAAGACACCTGCAATGGACTTTGTCCAGTTAAGAACACATGAAAATGGCATCTATGTGTACTGAAGAATAAAATCAAGGTCCTGCTAATAATCTAATAAAAAGGATGTGCAGGATGTAGAAGCAAAACATGCAAAGAGATACACAAAGTCATTGGGCCCAACTGTAGACTATATCCCTGAGAGAGAAACAATGACAACCCTGACTTCAGCTAAGCCCAAAATTATCTTGCAAAACTAGCTATACACATTTGCAGTTGATTGGATGGGGCACATCTGGTCATTCTGTTGAGTTCATGGATGGATCAATAGCATAGTAATGAATAGTAAATGGACACAAAATTAGCAATCAGCATTCATTTCTGGTATGGAAAATCTGAATTATCAATAGTAGTGCCATAAAAGTCACTGTTATTATTATCTTCCAGAAAAGAGTGTTATTACTGATATAGACCCACTCCTTTATCTACGGCTAGGTAATGAGATAATTTTATTGGGGTCACAAGTACTGGCGGTAGTAAGCAAGCTTCCATGCTACACATTACCTGGGGAAAAAACTTCCACAAATGCACAGCTTTACTACTGGTGAATAACAACCAGGCTTGTAACTGTTGTGGATCCAATGGCACATCTCACTGAACCAACCTATTTCTTATACTCAACCCCTGGACAATATTCAAAAGCACACATAAATAGCAGAGATTAACCATGTTCATAAGAATTCTATGACCTTAAAACATCGCAACCAAATCAAATCTAATTTTATGGAGATTTTGTTTGGAGTTTCTCACAAAGTAACCCAAGGCAAATCACATAGTCGCAATAGGAAAAAAAGTTAGTACTGAAAGAAAAGTACAGTAAAACCCCTGGCTTACAATTGCCTTGGTTTACGTTTGCCACAGTTTGCAACGACAAATCTAGAGGAAATAATGTCCCATTTTACAATGTTTTTTGCCTTATGACCGGGAATTCCCCAGAGTCCAAAATGGCTGCAGGGGTATTTAAAACCACCCACAGCCATTTTGGACTCTGTGGGTGGCACGATTGCAGTGGACGACCTTGCCTTGTGCATTTACGGCACCTCTTCCGGAGCCATCGCTAAAGCGCGGGATGTCTTTTAAATCTGGCACTTTTCATGGGGGCTCTGGAAGAGGTGCTGTGCACATGCAAGGCAAGGTCTCCCCATTACAATCGCCTTTCCCTCCCTTCACAGCACTGACCCAGGCACAGAAGGGGGGAAGAGGCGAGAGTTTGCCTCGCTGGCTGCAGGGGAGCCCCGGCAGCTGGTCAAACTGCTCCTGTTTGTCACTCAACACCGACCCTGAGGAAGAAGCGCCAGAGCCCAGGAAAGGTAGGGAAAGGTAGGGAGCTCAGCTCCCTCATTTATATTTCCCTTTACTGAGCATCTGCCATTTTGGTGTTGTTTTTTTTAAAAAATAGATGTCGGGAACTTTTTTATTTTCAATGCATTCCTATGGGGAAATGTGCTTTGGTTTATGATTGATCTGGTTCCCAATGAAAACAGTCGGAATGGACCAAAATCGGAAACCAGGGTTTTACTGTATATGTGTGTAGAAGTATATAAAAAAAACTCTCACAAAAGCAAAATGGTAAATCTACGAATTAATAACAAGTAAAATATTGGTACATTGTTCTTGCTTTTCTCCTACCAAAGAATGAACACCATCACAGCTTGTAGGAGTCCGATTCATGTAAAGATCTCTAATCAGCCTCATTAGCAACAGTTTATAGCCCCAGATAAACAGAGGAAGAGTTAAAAGCTAACGAAGTCCAGCTTCATTAGGCAAGGAAGAAACAGAAATAGAGAGAACACACACGACTGCAGTATTGGCTGAACAAAGGCATAATAATGGCGTCTCTTTATTCAAACAGAGTATATCAGAAACAAAACTTAAGGCACATACAGCCAATCAGAATGTCAGAACCAAATAAGGAGAAATAAGGAGAATTCTTCTCACTATTCTACGCATGCCCAAAATCCAGCGTTGTCTCTCATGTATACAAAGAGGCCTTTGTTTACAAAATGTGAAGGAGACAGCCAGACAGAAACCAGATGCATTCCCACATGTCCTCCTTTTTCATTTAAATTTGAGAGAGGGACGGCTAATCATACCCCTGCATGTCATCATACTCCATAACTACTCCTCCATATACATCATCACTGTCCTCCTGGACATCGTACCCCTCCTGACTCCTGGTACTTTGTTCCGGAGGATAATACCTCATTGAGTACAATTGCCGTCGTGCAAAACTCGATGTCTCCCTTCTATGCAGTGGACATGTGTTACACATAGAAATAAGATTAAGAATACAATAAATGCAAAAACACAACGATATAAAGCAAATAATAATAATGAACCCATAAAAGAAAACTTGTCTAAGGACAGACAAATCAGGCAACCAAGAAGTCATCCAATCAAAGAGATTAACATCAGTGCGTACATTGTTAGTAATGCTCTCCTGTAAATTCTGAAGTTCTTTCTCAATAGTATTATTCAGATCCTGGAATTTTACCCGACATCCCTGGTTCCCGACCAGTTTACAAAATCCTCCGGATTTTGCTAACAGGTAATCTATGGCCAGTCTGTCCTGCATTTGGTCTTGATGAAGCTCAGTGATTTCCATTTGAAGATCCCGTATGACCCTCCCTGTGGCATTGATTGATTTCTCCAGCCTACAGGTGAGTCCCAAAATGGACCTTCTATTCTCCTGGGAAATGACACCTGGGTATGATCCCAAGGTGAGTGCTCCAGTGATAGCACCCCCTATAGCTCTCCCCCAGGAGCTACCATCAGAAAGCTGAACATTGATTATCACTTCATCATTGCAACCAGAACCCATCGGGCCGGCAACAGCTCTCCGGCTCCGTGCATCTGCCTGAAGCGGCATTTGCACTTGTACGAGTAAGGTAAAATAACCCAATGCTGCACATTGATATTGTCCTGGATGGAAATTCGTGGCAGCTCCATTAAAAAAGACCCACATGTTGGGATCCTTAATTTGCCATCCATTGCAAATTGAACCACTATCTATAGCAGAATAATCAGGAGTAAACATAGGAAACACATCATATATATCTTCAATAGTAGCGTTAAACAAGGTATAATTAAGCTTATAAGAACTGTTATAACTACCCCATAACCAAAAATAATCATCACAACCCGTATAATTGCCTACATTCTGCAAAACCCTTTGTGCTTGAGTCCAGTGCTTCCATTTACTATTCCAGACTCCAGAACTATGACAGCAGAAACAAAGCCCTATAGTGTATTTCTTGAATGTCATGCTTCGCCAGCGGGTGTTGTTAAATTGTTCTGGGGGATTAGAGAAGAGTGTAGACCTATCAAGATGTTGCAAGTGTCCAATAACCAACTCAGGCGTGTTGAACAATGCCGGAAGAAAGGCCATTTGAGACACTGCCAGTGGATGCTCATAGTATAACGTTGCATTCTTACCATGAACCTCAAACATATAGTTAGCATGACGAATCCAAAAGTTGGGGTTGCCCCCATGAGGCATTGTTCTTACAGCTGGAAGCACAGTAAGAAAGAAAAGAACAAATGTCAGCAATTTTAGTCTACTGGTGAACCACCAACCTGGAGCTGAGTAACCTTCTTCTCTCTCCATGGGCGGATCGCTCGAGCAGGAATCCACACAGGTCCTGAGGTCGTAGAAACCGCTGCGTATCCTCGTCCCCAGGTGATTAGAGGCACAGGACCTTTCCACTCAGGATCCGGTTGCTGCCGATAAACGACCAATGGCTTAGGAAGACACTCCTCGGTCCTGAAATGCAATTCGACTGGAGAGTGTGACCTGTTATGGGGAGCAAGAAGAAAATTAAGAGTTTACAGTACTTTAGCAACAGCTGTAGGTATTTCAGCCACAGGAACCCCTCTATCTCCCACTTGCTTGTGTAACAAATTTTTGAATGTCAGGTGGGCTCTTTCAACAATCGCCTGTCCAGTCGAGTTATAGGGTATTCCATGGGTTAGCTTAATGCCCCACTGACGGCAAAAGTCCTGAAAGGCAGAAGAAACATATGATGGCCCATTGTCTGTCTTAAGGCTTTTAGGTTTACCCATTACTGCAAACGAACGAATGCAATGTTGTATAACATGTCTGGATGTTTCCCCCCGTAAGGGTGTAGCCCATATAAATCCAGAGAAGGTATCAACAGTCACATGTAACTTAGAAAGCGGAGCCAAAGCAGGTACTTGCGTGACATCCATCTGCCATAGCTGATTAGCTTCTGTTCCTCGAGGATTAACAGCATCAAATGGCAGGAATATAGGAGACTTCGTACAGGAAGCACAGGATGACACAATGTCGCTAGCCTGTGACATAGGAATGGAAAATCGTTTATGCAAAACCTTAGCAGATTGATGAAACATTGCATGACTGTCAATGGGGTTGTCAAAGAGAGAAAAAACCTCAGCAGAGTCCCGGAGAGCAGAATCTGCTCGTGCATTGCCCTCCGTCAAATAACCTGGGATCCTCGTGTGAGAGCGTATGTGGGCAATGAAGAATGGGACCGTACGGTTGGAAAGAAAACCTTGAAGCTGTTGGAATAAAGCAAAAAGATCCCTATCCATCGATGGAGACAAATAAGCTTGAGCTAAAGTAAAAACAAGGCGGTAAACATATTGAGTATCCACAATCAGGTTAAAAGGCACATCAGAAAACGTAGAGAAAGCAAGTATGACCGCTGCCAGTTCCGACCGCTGGGCCGATGCTTGAGGTCCTGTAAAAACAACCTCCCATTCCCCAGTAGGACCCTGCCATGTAAGGACTCCACGGGAGGGGGAGCCATCCGAGAAAAGAGTAACGGCATGCAAGATAGGTTGCATGCAAAGCGGGGATGACAGGGAGTAAGAAGTGAGATTCAGCAAGGTAAGCCGCTTATCTTTGGGGGGGTTAAATTTAACTTGTCCCACAAAGTCCGCCATGGCCACCTGAAATGCCTCAGAATGCTGTAGCAAGGCAGTTAGCTGATCCTGCGAAAAAGGAGAACAAACAAAGTCAACGTCATAGCCAGTCAAATGCTTTGCCCTAGTACGGCATTTGAGGAAAAGATCAGCAATCGCATCAGGCAGGCAATAACAGTTTTTCGAGGGAGTGTGCGCCAAGTGAAGCCATTCCACGATGGCCACCTTCTGAGCGTTGACAGGCACAAACAAAACAGCAGTGGGCAGCCTCGGTGTGGGAAGAAGAGCGCATGCCAGCGCAATGGTGCCTGAGGGCACCCGATCCACAGCGATGGTATGCAGCTTTTCGTTGAGGCGTTGAAGAGCCGTACGCATCTCCGTTGTGCAGGGAATGATGTCCGCTAGAGAAGTGTGTCCAGAAAGAGCAGCAAAGAGTGGTGACAGTTCCTCAGTGCTCAGGGCCAAGAAGGGACAAGCCCAATTTCCTGTATCGATTAGTCCAGACACTGAACGTCCACCCATAATCAGCGAGCGGGTCGGTCTATCCTCGGTGATTTGTATCACCGCCATAGCTGCTGTTACAGTCCCCTCCTGGGATGGAGTTGCAGTGGTCCCTAGTGGGAGCAGATGAAGACGTCCTACAGGTTGTCCCTTAGGCAGGGTGAGATGTTGCGTGGCTGATGCAGGGATGACAATTTCTTGGTGACCCAATGTAACTGACCCTGCTGCAATGTGTACAGAAGCGGGCAAGGCGTCTGGGCAAGGAAGAACAATGCCCACCATGCCCTGGGGAATAACATCATCAACCAGTGTGGGAAGAGCCTCCTCACACCCTGGCACAGTAAAGGTACAGTCCTTGGATAACCTCAATAATAGCCCTTCTTTTAGAGGATGTTTTTTTCTATATCGTGAAATCATTTCTTGGGCAAGTTCCATATCTTCTTCCATCTCTTCCAAAACCTCCTGTATTGCTTACTCACTGACCTCTGGTAGCTCTATTATTTTGCCTGGGCCCGAGCATGGCCCGCACTCCCATTTCCCTTCTGCTGTGGAGAAGAGTCAGAGTCTTTGTGCTGAGCAGCTGAGGAGTTGGCATTAGGATTTGAGCGGCACTGATTGGCCCAATGGTACCCTTTCTGACAAATGGGACATTTCCTTGAAGGGCGTGCTGCTGGCTTTTGAGAGGAGCGACATTGTGCTTTAAAATGCCCTTCTTTCCCACAGCCAAAACAACGTTTGTTTTGAGCCTGAGTTGTGGGCAACTGAACTGCAGCTGCCAGAAGTTGAGCCTTGTAACTGTGAGTCCCCACATTTTGACAAACTTTCATCATGTCTGCTATCGATGTGCCTGGCCGAGCATAAACAGCTGTCAGAGCACCCTTACAATCCTCATTGGCATTTTCAAAAGCCAGTTGTTTCATGAGCATTTCCCGTGCCGGGACATTTTCCACCTGGCGGTTGAGGGCAGTCATGAGTCTGTTAATGAACTCAGTGTAATCCTCCTTAGGGCCCTGCCTTATTGCTGCAAACCCAGCAACTGAGCTATCCCCTTTGGAAGGAATCTTACTCCAGGCACGCATGACTATCTGTGCAATATTTCCCAACTGGGCATCAGTGAGTGCCAACTGCTGTGTGGGGTTGGCAAAATTTCCCTCCCCACATAACATATCCATCGTGAGTGCAGGGCGTGTGTGATGTACCTCCCAAGCCACATCCCTCCACTCCTGCAAGCAGAGCATAGCTTCTGCAGGAGGCAGGAGTGCTTTGATCATCTGTTTCCAATCAGCTGGTATCAATTTTTGAGAAGCAATGGCTTCCAACAGAGCTTTTGTAAAAGGTGCATTAACCCCATAGTCACGTATGCTGACTTTCAGTTCCTTCAGATATTTGTAATGGAGGGTTTCATATCTATCTGGGATTGCCGGTGCATTGCCTACAGCCGGAGCCCCCCTGATCACTGGGTATATCTCAGGAGATTCCACATCCAGCACAGCTGCAGTTAAAGCAGCAGAGAACAGGTCTTTTGTAGGGCTAAAAGTGCTTGATTGCTGCAAGGCAGGATTTAATGTCCCATCTCCTTTTCCACCCCATCCCCATCAGGGGGCTCATGCTGTTGTTTCTCGTATGATGGAGGGGCAGTTGCCATAGTCCCTCCCTTGGCTGGAGGCAAAAGCTGTGGAAGGGGACCAGCAAGCCGCTGGGAGAACAAAATATTTTTTGGAGTAAGTCTTTGAAGGCAGTTTCTGACTTCACTCCAATTAGATTGCACTGATACAGAAATCCCATCATGCTTCTGCAATTCTCTCCCAATCTTTTCCCACTCTTTTAAGTTCAGACAATCATATTTAAACGAAGGACAGGTTTTTCCTACAACTTGGACCAGCTGCTGTATTTCCTTCTTATCAGCTCATTTCCCATTCTTATGCAGAAGATATAAGATATCTTTACAAAACTCCTGTTCTGGCGAGGCTAGCACACACCCCATAATTATTGTTTTTCACTCACCCTTTTTTCTCAAGCGCTTGAGTTGACCTTTCCTCTGGTCGGACCTTTCTGGTCGTAGGTGAATGAAGACCTTGCCCTGGTCGCAATGAGGTGCTAATTAGGTGCTAATTGCTGATTGCTGCTTCAAAGCATTCCTTTAAATTTCATTCAAACATCTCGCGACGGGGAACCACTTGTAGGAGTCCGATTCATGTAAAGATCTCTAATCAGCCTCATTAGCAACAGTTTATAGCCCCAGATAAACAGAGGAAGAGTTAAAAGCTAACGAAGTCCAGCTTCATTAGGCAAGGAAGAAACAGAGATAGAGAGAACACACACGACTGCAGTATTGGCTGAACAAAGGCATAATAATGGCGTCTCTTTATTCAAACAGAGTATATCAGAAACAAAACAAGGCACATACAGCCAATCAGAATGTCAGAACCAAATAAGGAGAAATAAGGAGAATTCTTCTCACTATTCTACGCATGCCCAAAATCCAGCGTTGTCTCTCATGTATACAAAGAGGCCTTTGTTTACAAAATGTGAAGGAGACAGCCAGACAGAAACCAGATGCATTCCCACAACAGCTGGGTTTATTTTTAACTTTGGAAGTGGCAGTTCTGGACAATTATGGTGTTCTTAGCCAGTTTCCAGAATTTTTGGGCAATAAGTTCTTTCCTGCCTTTATTTGTTTTCCTATTTATTATAACTTGAGTGATCCACTGTAAGAATCAATAGCTTTCATTTCACAAACCCCACTCTTCTAAAGAACATACCATAATAAAATTAAAAGCACACCAGTCACTGGTTGAGAGGGGAAGCAGATGAACCAACACTAAATGTCTAGAATTCTTGCTTATGATGCCAAAAGTTTTCAAATAGATAATCGATGGCATGTGAGGGTGGTTCATAGCACTTAAAATCATAGAATAATAGAGTTGGAAGGCGCCTCTAATGCCATTGAGACCAACCTCCTGCTCAATGCAGGGATCCAAATTAAAGTATATCTGACAGATGGCTGTCTAGTTTTCTCTTGAATACTGGAGAGTTCACCATCAACCAAAAGTAATTGGTTTCATTGTTGAAAAATGTTCCGGTTAGAGCAGTATGACAATGGTTCCAATTACCTTAGGAGGTGGTGAGCTCTCCAATGCTGCAGGCATTCAAGAGAAAGCTAGACAGGCATCTGTCAGATATACTTGCAGGAGTATGCACTGTTTGAAGGAAAGTTAATTCTTAGTCATTGCTAAAGTAAACTTTTGCTCCACCTCAGTTGCTTATGTGGCCCTCCTGTGTGCTCACGTACAACTAGCCGAGTTCATTTGCAGTATACTAGGATCTGAACCTTGAACATGATCACCCTACTAAAGCTGTACCAAAAAAGCTTGTGCAGAAGTCTAAACAATATCTATTTTTCCACTTCATGTTAACATACCTGTATCTAATTGACAGTTTTTACTTTTGTTAACTGGCTGAAGAATGATTGTGCATCTAAATTTGCACCTGGATGTTGATTTTATGTTTGTTGCCTTAAAATAGCCTGAGAGTCTTCTGAATGAAGAGTGGCATATACATTTTGACCATAAGGAAATAAAACCCAAAATAGAATCCTGTTCAAGTACTCTCAGAAGCTTGCTCTCAGTGACCATACTAGGCCAGGGTGATGGGAGCTGTAGTTCCACATAGGAAGAGGGTGCTTGTTTGAGGAAGTAGATTATAGTCTGAAGTAGATTCTGCTAAGAAATAGTGAGTGACCAATGATCATCCCATGAATTGCATGATTGGAGTGAGTATTCAGCTTGGGTTTGCTGAGTCCTAGACCAATGATGTAACCATTAGACACTAGATTATAATCTAGCCTAGTATTCACTTCTTTTGTGACTAGGTTAGACGTTAAATTGCCAAAATGAAGCCACCTTTTGGAAAATTCATTCCACAGTTCTTTTCACATGAGAAAGATTAGCCACCACAACAAGGTTGCCGATGCCTGGGGTATGCCCAATTGTGATTCAAAAATATCATGGTTTTCAAGGAGGCTCTTACATCACTAGACCAGTGAGGGCGAACCTTGGCACTCCAGGTGTTCTTGAACTTCAATTCCCAGAAGCCCTGATCATCAGGAGTACTGACTTGGGCTTCTGGGAATTGAAGTCCAAAAACACTGGAGAGCCAAGGTTTGCCATCATGGATATAGACTGTACAATACATACATATTGCTAGGTTAGTGACATATCATACATAGCTATAACCACTAGGTTAGATTATGCATATATAGCAAAGGGAAAGGACTGTACAGTACTGTACTGCTGACTGTCAATGTTACACGTGCCAATCTCTGAAACCCACAAACACACGTGGTTTGATTGGAGCTTATTTGTATTAAAAAGAGAATTTATATGAAAAAAAATAAGTACCAGTATCCTACTTTTGACATGTAGCGGTATTGAGTCTCTTTTTAATTTTAATTTTTCTAGATTCAGAACAGAATAGGCCACTGCCTGAGCCTGGCCATAGACAGTTCCCGGTCACATTTTGTCTCTGCGGAGCAATTAATTCGCTTTGCAATGCAGGGAGTGTTTGCCTTCCCTAGACATTTACATGTTTGTCATGTTGTTCATAACATTCACCACTTGAGGGCAGCGAAGCTTAATTGAACTTTAATCATGGAGAGAGTGAAAGCGACCAGGGATAGTAGTATGGCAATAAAAAGAGATTAGAATAATTTTAATAATGATTTACTTATTTTTTTACTAATTAGGGGCCAGAATTTATGTGTACAAAGCTGGGAGAAACAAGCTTCTCCGCTCAGGAGAGCGTTGCTTGAGCTCTGTTAAGCTATGCTGGACACTGCTTACAAATTAGGTCCTGCAGAAAGCAATCACTGGTAACATAAAATGTCGTAATAGTAGTTTTTCATGATTCAGTGGACATGGAGCCCATTATCAGCCACAGAATTTATTCCTTCCTCCCCACTCCATGCTAAGTTGTAAAAAGCAGTACAAGCAGAAAAATAAGGAAACAACATATGAGAAATATTCTCCTCAAACCAAAACCACAGGTCTCAGTGCTGTTGAACAGAACTGCGGTTTCTCTTCATGCACCAAAGGGGGGGGGGGGAGTGGGAGGGATACAAAACAAACATATTTAATAAATATGTTTAATAAATACATGACTGGCTATGCATAAACTAAAAAGAACTCTCTCTTTCTCTCTATTTTTAAAATTCTGGATATAAATGATTCCTTTTGCTGTCTCGGTTTTATAGGCTGGGCTCTAACTTTACCCGCATTATAATTGCACACCCACGGTATTATTCTGGCAAGATGTACTATATAAATAAAAGATTACCAGTCAAGAGAGAACAAAAGGGCAGCTGGTTTTTATAATCCTGTTAAACTAATATTGTTTAAAATAATATTGCTATAATTCTCTACAAAAATATCACTTGAGAAAGGACATGTCGAAAATGGAAAAGGGAGTTTTTGGAATAAATATAAATTAGTCTAAAGATAAGCTAAAACCTGGTGCTACCCTACTCTAGCCTTCCCTGAAAAAAGTGGGGGCATCTTTTGAAGGTATCTGACTACAAACCCCATTACCCAGCTATTAATAAATACATGACTGGCTATTTGGGTGGGGATAATGGAAGATATGGTCCAACAAATTTGGAGGGAGTCTGGTTGCGGAAGACTTCCATATGCTTAATGTACAAGATCGAAAAGACAACAGAATTCCAAGGGCTTGGGTAGGACATTAAGTTAGAGACTGCAAGTCTGAAAATATCTTTGTGGAACTGAAGTAATTTTGTAAAGCAGAATTTTCTGAGTCCCTTACAGACTTTTATGACACATTTGTCACTAATTTTCAAGTATATCAGTTTCATTTTTCAGTCATTTTTAAAACTGCAGCATATTTGCATGGGTTATATAGAAACCTAGCAGATTTTGCCCGGCGGTGCCGAGCTGTTTTAAATTGTTTTGGAAGTGTTTTTTTAATGTTGGTAAAGAAGAGGTTAGTCTATAATTGAAATTTTTTAAATGTTTATTTATATACATTTTTTGCCGGACTGTTATAAACTGTTACCATTTTTTGTTTGGTGGGTTTTTTTTGTGGATTAAAAAAAAACAAAGGATGATATAATTTTTTAAAATTTAAAAAAAATTACTACCTACTCTGTGGGCTGGCCAAATCTGTGGGCGGGGTCAAATTTGTGGGCATGGCCAAACATCCTGCATTATGGGCTATGGATGTGGGTGTGGCCAACCAAGTAGGCATGGCCTGGGGAAATTTCCGCTGCCGGTTCTGCAGAACCTGACAGAACCTGCTGCAGTGCATGACTGCATGGAACCTTTTAGAGTAAGCTTCTTTACAGGTCATTAAAGGGCATCAAACTTGGTTTCAAATGTTTGCTGACCTTGCATTTTTGGTACAGAATGCTATTCCAAACAGACATGTTGATGGCTGCTCAAATAGCAGTAGAAGAGCGAGTGGAAAATGGAAAGGAAGGAAGGAAGGAAGAAAAATCTCAACAAAAATATTTGAGAAACCATAGTTATTATCAATAACACTGTAGAAAAAATTCATTCCAGATAATAATGTTTGGATTCTTTCTTTCAATGGAACAAGTGATTACACTAAATTGTTTCCTAATATCATAGTCTTTGTGTAAATGGAATTTAATGCAGAATGTCACCTCTCTGGGAAAAATGATTGTATATTGGAGAAGCACTAAACCTGAATCATATTTCTTGTCAGATACTCAAAAGCATTTTATGTTCTTCTGGAATTATATTGTATCCAAAAGAAAATAAATAGGCAAATTATGCTGGAGAAAGATCTTGAACCACAAAAAGAAGAAGAAAACAGAGATCCTGATGAATTCTATTTGTATCTATTAATGAGTTCTTGAGCTCCACTCCACTGTGACCCACTCCATGCTGTTATGGTAGTTTTTAGTTCTAAAAAACGCTTGCTGGCAGCTTCTTATCTCATCCATGATGGCATCCTTTGCAACTGCTGGATAAATATTTCTGTCTGAAGATCCACTGAAAATAGTAACCCACTTCCTTGGCTGTAGGCTGTCATCCACGATGCGCACATCAGTTTTGGCCCTGAGCATCTCTGCAGAAGAATATCCTGCTCCAGTATCGAGTGCATCCACACACGCCAAAAAAAACCCTAATAACACTCTTAATGAAGCTATGCGTACAGAGATCCTGGTGAATTCTATTTGTATCTATTAATGAGTTCTTGAGCTCCACCCCACTGTGACCCATGCGTACAGTGACAGGATGCATCAAACCTACACCAGTTGAGAAAATATACCCTCTTGTTGGTATTGCTCCACCTAAGATCAGGAGAGAAGTAGCAGCAGACACTGAGAGAACTAAGCAAGAGAATAACCCAGACTGGAAGGTCAGCAGGCCAGCAGTTGGAGATCCAAGTGCTGCATGATGGAGTGAGTCCCATCTCTGTACCAGCTCCTGCCAACCTAGCAGTTCAAAATCAAGAAATTGCAAGTAGATAAATAGGTACCACTCCATTGGGGAGGTAAACAGAGTTCCGTGCACTCTGGTGTCTAGTCATGCTGACACATCACTATGGAAACATCTGCAGATACAAACAGCGCTGGTTCTTTGGCTATAAATGGAGATGAGCACCAAAATCTAGAGTTGGATATGACTGGCTTTTGAGCATGGTTGACTTTTACTAGATCCTTCCTCAACATTCCCCTTTAAAACAACATGTGGACTACATATGTTTGACGTGAAGTCTCCCCTGTCACCTCCTTTTTTATAAATCTGAGTCAGCTTTGTGCTTGAGTAGAGCAGAATATAAATCAAATTAATAATAATAATAATAATAACAACACAAGCATTTTTGCCCGGCCTTGCCGGGCAGGTATATTTAGTGGTGGCGGTGGTTGTTTTTGGGTGGCACACACACACACACACACACACACACACACACACACACACACACACACAGGGAGAGAGGGGGGAGCTCCGCATTCTGCCCTCTCCCCGCTACCCTGCCGAAGCCGTGTGGGGAGAGGAGGGGCTCCCCTGAAGCCACAGCGAGGCAGGCACCAGCCTTCAGGGGGGCGGGGAGACAATGGGCTCTCCCCACTACCACGCCAAAGCTGCATGGGGAGAGGAGGGGCTCCCTCCCCCCTGAAGCCATGGCGAGGCCAGCACCAGCCTTCGGGGAGAATAGATGATGGGCTCTCCCCGCTACCCTACTAAAGCCACGTGGGGAGAGGAGGGGCTCCCTTCTCCCCCCCCAAAGCCACGGTGAGGCCAACGCCAGCCTTCGGGGTGGCGGGGAGACGATGGCTTATCTCTGGGAGTTGAAGGCCGAGAACAGAGCACCATTCTTGGCCTTTGTCTTCTGGACACATCAGCCATTTTTTAAAAAGTGCATGCTGCTTGCCCTACCTCCTTCCGCTCGCGTCCTTCAGCCTGATTGGCTGAGGGGTGGCATGGTACAGCAGATGCTGGGAGGTGTAGTTTTTTTGTTCTGGTTTGTGGGGCAGTTGCCCCACTCTCAGCTGTCGGACCCTTTGCTGCAACACTCGCAGGGACATAAGGTAAGTGTGGCCAGCTCGGTACAGGATGGTGGGGCCGGGTGTGGCCACGTATGCCGGACACACACAGCCCAACCCCCTTTTATAGGTAAAGATGTGTAAGGAAAGGATCCATGGCCTCAATGTTTGTACACACATTTGTGCTTTTTTGATTGGCCTTATAACTTAGTGGATTGGGACACTTGACTACAGGAGTTCAATTCCCCCACTGTTCCTCCTGGGAGAAGAAACATCTTGTGCAGCCATGGGCAAGTTGCACATTGCCAAAGTGCCACCAGAAGGAAAGACTGATAGACAACCTCTGAGTATTTTATACTAGAAAAGCCTGGGAAGGATCACCATAAGACAGAAGGAACTTGAGAACACATAAATATTATAATAAGGGTGTGGTACATCCATCTTAGATGTTCCCAAGACAGAGAGTAAGGTTAGATTTCCCCCCACATCACATTGTGGTTGGCTTCCTCCACATGGAAATGTGCATCTAGCTTTGCATTTTGATTTTGATTTGAAATGGTCTTGTTGTTCTCAATTTATTTCCAAGTATCAAATTTTTTGAAAAGGAAAAGTAAGAGAGATAACATTTCCCTACAGAAATAAGGCTTCAGCTCCTATGAAGAGAATTATTCATAGCAGACGCTTAGATTTCATCTACAGGATTTTAAAAGCCAGTATGTATAACAACAGAGGCAACCCTCTCGAAAAATCATTTAATGCTTAGCTTACTTTCTTAATGAAGCTGTTATTTGTGACTACTCAGCATTTTTCTCTTTTAAAATATTAACATCACTCTCACTCTTTCCTTCCTTCTTTCATGTATATCAATTTGCCAAGCTCATAATGCTCACTAGATATAAATGTGATGCCTTTTCATTCTGTAGTTTATTTTCAGGTTTGGAGTGCTTCCTTCTGTGCATACACAGTCTATACAACAAAATCCAGATACTAACTGGTAGATAAGCAGATGCATTCATTTTTAGACACAAGGAATATCGAAAAGCCTAACTTCGCATTGCACTACGATGAACACCTCTTGGAGGACAAAGGAAACGAGGCTGTCATTTGGAAAACACGGCACCAACTGCTTGTGGAGGATCTTGAAACTATCAATATCTTTTGGGACAATGCTGAAACTTCTGCAAATGACTACGGTCATGGGAGAACATATTCTGCCCAATGTGGTCTGCACAGGACTTAATCACAATGAAGTCCATGTTACCAGTTATATTAGTTGCATGGTTCAGCTACATCAGAGGATCCACTAATTTTTGGTGAGGATTCTTCACAAAAATTCCTCGACGTAAAAAAAAGAGAAAATTAACCCTTCCTTTCTCCCTCAGTCACAATCCAAATGACAATCCATCTCCATGCTATAATGAGTGATTTCCCCTGAAAAAGATCTTGATATCAATGAGAGCTTTTCCCCTTTGTTTTTAACTGCAGGTACAGAGGTACAGTTCCCTGTGTACTATTGTCCTGGTGGAAACTTCCCCATAGGCATCTATGAGGTCATTACAAGCCATACAACTAAAAATAAAGAAACATGTTATGAGGCTTCAGGTTGCTATCCTTTCTTCTTTGTTATGACCTGAATTGACTGGTATCAGCTCTCTGTGATTTCAGATAAGGTGTTTCCCAGCTGTATCTGGAAATGCTAGGAAACTCACCCGAGGTTCTTGGCATGCAAAGTATCTAGTCTACTAATAAATTGCATGTGCAAGTTTATCATGTCAGGGCACCACACTATGTGGAGCAAAGATTTAAAGCTTTGTTATCCATACATGGTGGTCTTCATTGCAATCAGAGTCTTTGTATTTAATCATAAGTATTATATAAAAGAAAGGGAATCCCAGCTATATGATACACATTTACTTTGCAAGTTGGTTAAGTTGAGTTACCTTTGAGATGAGAACTTTGACATTCATAAAGAACTGCACGTATCAGAAGTACACAAAGCAGGCATCCACTGTATTCCACAATGCCTTATCTGCTTTTGGCCTAATGTTGACTCTGGAACTAGAACACAATGTATGGATTTCATTTAGGGATAGCTTCTACATGATTTCTTACTCTTACTTAGAAGCGGATTATCTGGATCCCTTTCAATCAGGTTCAGCCCTGGATATGGTACAGAGACAGCATTGATCGCACTGGTAGATGATTTCTGGCGGGAGCAGGACAGTGGCCATCCATCTGTCCTTGCCCTTTTTGACCTCTCAGTGGCCTTCGATACTGTCGACCACGGTATCCTTCTGGAACGGCTCAAAGGATTGGGGATCCAGGGTACTGTGTTATCCTGGTTTTCCTCATTTCTGGAGGGCCGGACCCAGTTGGTGTGGTTGGAGAGTGAGAGGTCCAGCCCTAGGCCCCTACGTTATGGGGTGCCTCAGGGCTCAGGGCTCTCTCCTTCCTATTCAACATCTACATGAAGTCACTGGGCGAGATTATCCGTTCCCATGGGGTGAGATATCATCAGTATGCTGATGATACCCAACTGTACATCTTGGCCCGTTGGGACCCCAGTGATGCGGTCAATGTCCTATCCAGATGTCTGGAAGCTGTTGGGGTCTAGATGGGGGACAACGGGCTACAATTGAATCCCTCCAAGACTGAGTGGCTTTGGATAGGGGGCCCCATGTTATCCAGGGAGCTGCCAACTTTGGTCTTGGATGGGGCTGCTTTGCCCCAGACAGACCCGGTACGCAACTTAGGGGTCCTCCTGGATTTGGGACTGCTACTTGTAGATCAGGTGGCGGCCATGGCCAGGAGGGCTTTTGCACAGCTTCACGTCATCCGTCAGTTGCATTTGCTCCTGGACCGGGACTCCCTGCTCATGGTCACACATGCTCTGGTGACCTGCAGGCTAGATTATTGCAATGCGCCCTGAATGGGGCTGCCCTTGATGACCATTCGGAGGCTACAGCTGGTGCAGAATGCGGCAGCCCAGGTGGTGATGGGGTGCGGGCATTATGCTTGCGCCTCACCATTGCTTCGGGAGCTGCACTGGTTACCAGTTTGTCTCCGGGTGCAATTCAAGGTGCTGGTTTTGACCATTATAGCCCTACATGGTAGTGGACCAGGATACCTTAGAGACCACATCATCCCAAGAGTGTCTGTCCATCCAACCAGAGCGGACTGGAGGGGCTCTCCAATTGTTCCATCTGCCAGAGGGGCTTGCCTCTCTGGCACACGAAGGAGGGCCTTTTCCATATCCACACCGGCCTTGTGGAACCTCCTGCCAGTAGAGTTGCAGGAGCAGATGGAGCTGCTGCCTTTCAGAAAAGAATTAAAAACCTGGTTGGTGGGAGGCCCGGATGGAGGAGTGGCCCCCGCCTGTTGGCTTATAAAATGAAGCCACCCCATCTTTTTAATGCAGGCAGTTTTAATGTGGTTAGTTTTTAATAGGTGGGTGGGTATGTTGGGGTTTTAATTGTTTTTAATATCTATGTTTTAATCCTGTTGTGAGCCGCCCTGAGTCGGGTTCACCTGATTGGGTGGCATTTGTTGTTGTTCAGTCGCACAGTCGATTCCGACTCTTTGCGACCCCATGGACCATCGCTCTCCAGGCACCTCTGTCCTCCACCATCCTCCTTAGTCCACACAGCCCCGTGCCCATTGTGTCTACAATACCATTTAGCCATCTCATCTTTGGCCGTCCCCTTCTTCTTTTGCCCTCCACCTACCCCAGCATCAAGGCCTTCTTAAGTGAATCCTCTCTTCTCATTTGATGTCCAAAATACTTCAACTTCATCTTTGTTATTTGTCCTTCTAAGGAGCACTCAGGGCTAATCTCTTCTAATATTGACCTATTTGTTCTCCTCGCTGTCCAGTGGACTCTCAAAACTCTCCTCCAGCACCACAAAGGCATCTATTTTTCTTCGCTCAGCCTTTCTAATGGTCCAGCTCTCACAGCCATACATTACCACCGGAAATACCATTGCTTTGACTATGCGGACCTTTGTTTGCAGTGAGATGTCTCTACTTTTCACTATGTTCCCCAGGTTTTTCATAGCTTGTCTCCCAAGAATCAGTTGCCTTTTTATTTCATGGCTGCAATCTCCATCTGCAGAGATCTTGGATCCTAAGAAAGTAAAATCTGTTACTGCTTCTACTTCTTCCCCATCTATTTTCCAGGGACTGATATGGCCTGTTGCCATTATCTTGGTTTTCTTGATATTGAGGAACAGGACAGCTTTTGCACGCTCTTCTTTCAACCTAATCAGGAGTTTCTTTAGGTCTTCTTCACTTTCTGCCATTAGGGTGGTATCATCTGCATATCTCAAATTGTTGATGTTTCTCCCAGCAATTTTGATCCCTTATTGTGATTCCTCCATCCCTGCATTGCACATTGGGTGGCATAGAAATTTGAATTATAAATAAATAAAATAAATAATATACAGATGAGTGCATAAGGGGCATAACTTTTTTTTTCTAAACTTGATCTCTGATAGTTTGTTCTCTTTGCTCTGTGTGGTGAGTATAACATGACAAGCATACATGCATTAACCAGTCCTATGATCACAAGTCTTCAAGAACTGAGGGGGTGAGAACTCAAAATAATAGAAATGCATGCATGAAGATTAATTTCGATTGTTTTTTTTTATTTGATCAGCTGGGAGAAGTAATGCTTCCAGTGAACTTGCTGGATTATTATTACTTTTTAATTTGCATTTCTATACCCTTGTAGAGAGACCCTTGTAATTCAGTGGAGCTTTCTCCAATGTAAACATTTTGGAGACTGCCCTGTTAAAGTTACTGATAGAATTATGTTGGACAGGTAATGCTTGTAAGAGCAAATGGGGGTTTCTCCATCTCTACCAGTACATCTTGCTTAAAAAGAAAGAAAGAAAAACCTTGATCAGGTAACATTGTTGGGGGCTTGCTACAGCCTTTTGTCCCAAGAGGTACCTTGATTGGTTTCTCTTACCCCTTTCTATCTATTACTGAGAGGCAAGCATCCGGCTTTAGCCAAGGATGTGAATCTAAGACAATAAAATACAGACATTTTCCTCTGAACTGCAGGGTTAAAAACATTAGCGTAAATGGTGGCTGAAAATCTGAGATTAAAGCATGAATCTCATTCCAGTTCACTTGTGACTCTGAGTGGGGGTGGAAATGAATTGAAGTCTCTAGACCACACTGCCTTAATGCAATCATCCATACAGCAAATTACCTGGAATGATTAGATTGCTGAAGTGTACCCATGGGTCTCTGCCCATTATGTATTGGGGTGCTGGAATCTCCATTCTTTCAAAAGGAGAAGCTAAAATTAGATGAGATATTACCATTCTGAAACAACCACTAGAAATGGTGATATATTCCCACTATTGTTCTTCAGCTTCTATCTTTTTCTCATCCAACCTCCCCCACTCCCATAAAGCTTATGTCTGAAACCATTTTACTCATTCCTTGCGCAGGAGAGAAAGTAAACACAGCTGTAAGATTTTAATGGCCTGAAGATAAGTGTACATATTTTTCTTGTTTTTGGTATTGCAGGCTGTTGACTGAATTTCAAAGTGAGCAATAACAGCAAGAATGGTGAGCAATTGTTCCTATGCAGGATGCATATTAATACCCAGACATAGCATACCAACAACAAAACATTACTGTTGCCATCTTTCTGGGCAATAAAATTACCACAAATCGCTAAGTCGTCTAAGTGCTGCACAGCTATGGAGAGAGAGAAGGGAAGAGAGAAAGGGTGGGTGCAATTTATAAGGTAACTGACCCACAAATGCAATTATAAGTGAAGCCTGCATGGGCTAATGCAGTTGCAGACAATGCAAGCACCAGGCTGAAATAAAAAGAAAAGACTAACATAGTGATGTAAGGTGTGTGTGCATGCATGCAAAAAAAGAGGGGGGAAAATAAGGACTGAATTGGTGTAATTGGGAACTTTTTTGAAGCCTCATAGTTGAGGGTAAGGGACTGCAGTGGCTCAAGTGGCTAAGACGCTGACTGGAAGGTGCGAGATCAGCAGTTCGATTCCCGAGTACTGCAGGACGGAATGAGCTCCCATCTTTGTCCCAGCCCCTGCCAACCTAGCGGTTCGGAAGTAAGACAGTAGATAAATAGGGACCATTTTGGTGGGAAGGTAAACAGCACTCCGTGCACTCCGGTGTTTTGATTTTCAGCTAATCATGCCTGCCACATGACCACGGAAACGATTGCAGAAGCATACAGTGCTGGCTCTTTGGCTATGAGACAGAGATGAGCACTGAACCCTAGAGTCAGATACAACTGGCTTTCAAACAAGGGTGACCTTTACCTTTACTAGTTGAGGATATTTCACAGGCACTCCCATATGTTGTGTTCTTGGTCTTGGACTAGGTGGCACTGATTCTTCTAGTCTATATATGTAGAAGATTTTTATTGGGGCTGTTGCTGAGAAAGGGAAAGCTAGGCAACTTCTTCATCACCAAAATCCTTTTGCCATATGTATTATTCAAGCAAGGAAAACAAACTGTGATAGTTGCTATCCATTTATTTAGCATCACCTGCAGCTTTTCTGTTAGCATGATGTTTCCCCATCTCCAGCCTCTTGGATTTTGGTTTTACTTTTGCAGTGTGACCCACACGGTGCAGCTTACTGTGCAAGTATAACACTGTAAAGATAAAACCAAAATATTTGGTGTGGACCTAGGCCAAGTTTTATCTTATCTTTCCCATAAAGTCCACCACCTGCTGGCCAACAATGCAGAAATGGCAACCAATAGTGCTCCTGCCAACCTAGCAGTTCGAAAACAAGAAATTGCAAGTAGATAAATAGGGACCACTTTGTTGAGAAGGTAAACAGTGTTCTGTGCACTCCAGTGTCTAGTCATGCCTGCCACATGGCCATGGTAACATCTGCTGAAGCGGACAGCGCTGGCTTTTCGGCTTTGAAACAGATATGAGCACTGAACCCTAAAGTCGGATACAACTGGCTTTCGACTCGAGCAAGGGAAACGTTTACCTTTACCTTACTGTATCATGATAGGTTTCCTACAAGAAATTTTATTTTGTTCCTCTACCTCTTCCTGCAAGCTTCTGAATATTGGTGGTCCTCTGATTGGAGTACACTGAGAAAGAATGAAGCATAACCTCTAGCCTGGGGACATTTACACAGACTCTTTATTTTCCAGAGACTCTTAATTCTCAGAATGTTTATGCTCTGAAAATTAAAGCCATGATTAAATGGACCAATACTTAATCACTATTCTATGTTGTCAGGTTGATTTTGCCAACACTATCAAGTTGTTTCCAGGGTTTCCTGGGTATAGAGCAGGCATTCTCAACCTACGGCTCATGGGCCAGACCCGGCCATTCCATCCGGACTTCCAGCCTATGGCACTTGGTGGGGAACTGCTGTTTTTCCGGTCATTACCAGAGATGGCCACTAGAGGGTGGAAAGCACAGTTTCCCATAGGAATGCATTGAAAATCAATTTTATGTTCTAAAAAGCCTCTCCGCCACCCGCCCGCCCCCTCCCCCCCCAAAAAAAAACAACCAACTAGAGGCAAAGGCAAGCTGAGGCAGGCAACGTAGGAAGGCTCCTTTTGTTTACATGTGGGGGGGAGAGTATTTTTTTTAAATAAGGGAGTTATTTGTTAAGGTGCATGCAACTTTCTGGTGAGTGCACTCCATTTTTGCAAAACACCAGAAAGCTTTGCATTCAAAAACAGAGGCACCAGTGTTGAATTCATTGTGTTGTTGCTTTGTGTGAATGACATTTTCTTTTGTGTGTGTGGGGGGGGGGGGGGAGAGGAAAGGGGAAGAGTATTTGTTTGGTTGTTCTGTTTTTGATTTGTTGTGGGTTTTTTTGTATTATCTGATATTGTATGTACATCACTTAGAGTGGGAAATTTATAAATAATAAGTAAATAAAAAATCTATTCAAAAAAGGTCTGGCCCCCAGAACAGTCTGTGAGAGCTTGACCCGACCACCAGCTTTAAAAGGTTGAGAACCCCTGGTACAGAGTACTCAAAAATAGCATGGTGTTCTCTTCTCCTGGGAACATTTTGGAACTACAGAGTTTGCCTAAGGATGCACAGGCGAAGTGGAGAATCAAACCCCCAATCTCTGGACCCAAGTCACTGAGCTGTCCAGCCACCTTAACATGGTCTAGCTTTTTAAACTTGCCAAATATTCTTAGAGAAG
This sequence comes from Bradypodion ventrale, assembly GCA_035047345.1. Taxonomy (NCBI): domain Eukaryota; kingdom Metazoa; phylum Chordata; class Lepidosauria; order Squamata; family Chamaeleonidae; genus Bradypodion; species Bradypodion ventrale. The sequence continues at coordinate 285,987,155 of JAWDJE010000004.1, forward strand.
AACTATTGCTTGCCCATGCATCTGAAGAAGTGGGGTGCAGCCTATGAATGCTCCTCTCTCCCCTATACCTCTTCCTACAAACCCTTCATAGACCTCCAGAAATGCTTCCAAAATGATTAGGGCCCTGTTGGCAGAGGCATTTTGTGTGTGACTCCTGACTGTTCTAGGAATATTTCTAAGGCCTTTAGAATCCAGAAACTGATTGTACCTTGAACAGTATCATTTCATTGCACTTTGCATTTGTGCTTACTGACTGTGAAGACACACTTTCTCTTCATACCTGTCAACTATCCCATTTTGGCCAGGATTTCCCGTAATTCACCGCTCCGTCACGCTCCTTCCCACCGTCATCCTGTATTTGAATGGCCAGGAAAGGGTTTACTATGCATGCTGCCTCTGACGGACACGCATGTGCAGTAACCCCTTTCCTGGCTGAAGGGTTTCTGCGCATGCACGCACGAGTTACTGTGCATGCGTGCAGGGGTTACTGTGCATGCGTGTTGCTGCCTCTGATGTCAGAGGCAGCAGTGCACATGCACCGACGCTGATGCCCGGAAACCTTCCCATATTTGGACACTGGCAACTTGACAGGTATGCTTCTCTTCACACTTGCATTGCCCTTTGATTTCCTAAATACTGTGCATACATCCTTGTGCTTATTTTTGCAAAATGTCATGCAAAGTAAAGGTTCGTTTCTGTGGGTTTCATATTAGGAGGCAACATGTCTATAGGTTTAATATTACAGGGTAGGAAACTGAAGCTCAAAAACAATGACGCGCTCAAGGCGACAAAAGAAAACCATGGCAAAGGTGAGGCTTGAATGAGATGGCTGGTCCTGTGGGAAAAACAACACGTATTCTTGTACCTTCAAGAGTTGTGAAGACTAGATCATTTCATCAGGTGAATCTTCTCAATCAAGTTTCACTTGCAGATATTCCAGCTTCTGCAAACAATTATAAATGCAGGACTCTCTTCTCTTTTTTATATCTGTCCACCTTGGGCTTGAATCAATTTCTCTGATTCAGTACCTACACAGAACCTAGACTGGATCACATTGACTTTCAGTAAACTACCGGAGGAACTTTCTGTCTATGAACAAGATAATCTGGAATTCTGAAATACTGTAACAGTTTTAAGAGGATGTCAAAAATCAAAAACAATAATGCTGTGATAATACACTAATTAGGATTTGTTGTTGTTGTTGTTGTTGTTGTTGTTGTTGTTGTTGTTGTTGTTGTTCAGTCGCACAGTCAATTCTGACCCTTTGCAACCCTATGGACCATTGTCCTCCAGTATGTATGAAAGACAGCCTTTGTGCTTTCTAACCATATTTATGATATAATCTAGAGACCACGGACCAGATGGCATCCATCCACGAGTTCTCAGGGAACTTAAAGATGAAATTGCTGATCTCCTAGCCAAAATATATAATCTTTCCTTCAAATCAGGCTTTGTGCCTGATGACTGGAAGGTAGCGAATGTAACACCAATTTTCAAAAAAGGATCCAGGGGTGATCCAGGGAATTACCGACCTGTCAGTTTGACATGTGTCCCAGGTAAAGTGATGGAAACCATCCTAAAAGATAGAATTAATAGGCACGTAGAAGAGAAGGCGCTGCTAAAGGAGAGCCAACATGGCTTTTGCAAGGGCAAATCATGCCTCACTAATCTGTTGGAATTTTTTGAGAGTGTCAACAAGCATGTGGATAAGGGGGATCCAGTTGACATTGTTTATCTGGACTTTCAGAAGGCTTTTGACAAGGTCCCACACCAAAGGCTCTTGAATAAACTTACCAGTCATGGAATAAAGGGACAGGTCTTGTCCTGGATCAGCAATTGGCTAAGGGACAGGAAACAGAGGGTAGCACTAAATGGACACTTCTCCAAGTGGAGGGAAGTAAAGAGTGGGGTCCCCCAAGGTTCAGTACTGGGACCCCTGCTTTTCAACCTCTTCATAAATGATCTAGAGGTAGGAGTAAAAAGCAAGGTAGCCAAATTTGCTGACGACACTAAATTATACAGGGTAGTGAAAACTGTGAGAGATTGTGAGGAGCTCCAGAGGGATCTCTCGACACTGGGGGAGTGGGCAAAACAGTGGCAAATGAGTTTCAACATTAGTAAGTGCAGAGTGATGCATGTTGGAGCAAAGAACCCCAATTACATTTATAAACTGATGGGGTCTGAACTCTCTGCGACAAACCAGGAAAGGGACCTTGGTGTCCTGGTGGACAACTCAATGAAGGTGTCAACCCAGTGTGCCTCAGCAGTGAAAAAAGCAAACTCAATGCTAGGGATCATTAGGAAGGGTATAGAAAATAAGTCAGCAAGTGTCATTTTGCCTCTTTATAAATCTATGGTGAGGCCCCACCTGGAATACTATGTACAGTTCTGGTCGCCATACCTCCAGAAGGATATTATGGAGTTGGAAAAAGTGCAGAGGAGGGCAACCAGAATGATTAGGGGACTGGAACACCTTCCTTACCATCTGAGGCTGCAACGGTTGGGCCTCTTCACTCTTGAACGACGACGTCTAAGAGGTGACCTGATTGAAGTTTATAAAATCATGCACGGTGTGGACAAAGTAGATAAGGAAAAACTGTTTTCCCTATCGCATAACACTAGAACTAGGGGACACTCCATGAAACTTTTGGGTACTAGTTCTCAAACAAATAAGAGAAAGTACTTTTTCACCCAGAGGATTACTGGTCTATGGAACTCCCTGCCAGAAGAAGTGGTGACAGCTGTCAGTCTTGACAGCTTTAAGAAAGGATTAGACAAGTTCATGGAGAACAAGAGTATCAATGGCTATAATTATGGATACTTAAGGACAACCTCCGGGTTGGAGAGATAGGCAGGATATCTCTCAATATCATTTCCAGGGAATCCTAAGCAGGCATCTGCTTGGGAATATCCTGAAGGAAATGGTGAGCCACTGTGTGAGACAGAATGCTGGACTGGATGGGCTGTGGCCTGTTCCAGCAAGGCTGTTCTTATGTTCTTATGACTACTATGGCTCTTTAGACTTTTCCACCTGTTGGCAGGTGAGAAGCAAAGCTTTTCCATCACATGAAGAAAGGGACTGCAGTCATAAGAACAGCCTTGCTGGAACAGGCCACAGCCCATCCAGTCCAGCATTCTGTCTCACACAGTGGCTCACCATTTGCTTCAGGGTATTCCCAAGGAGATGCCTTCACCTGCTTAGGCTTCCAATGGAAATTAGGCAGAAGATCCCAACCCATGCATTGCAAAAAGCAAATGAGAGAGAAAAGAAAAAGCATGGAGAAGGAAAATGTTTTCATGTAAAAATCGATTGAAACCTAATCACTCAGAACCCCAGACATGACAGGAAGTTCCTCGCTAAGTGAACTGAGGATAGGTATAAGAGTACGTTAGGCACAAAATTGTGATGGTTAAGGTTTGACTGTGCTGAGCAGATTGCTGAAGGGTCAGGTTGACCAACTGGCCCAAGCTGCTGTGGTGCTTCATACAAATTTTGCTGCTGTGGAGCTCTGGGTAGTTCAAAGAAATTAACAAGTGGGAAGACTGATGTGCTAGTTTTGCTTGCAATTAGCCGTCAAGCCTGGATGTTTCCAATTTTTTGCTCCCTTTTGAACTGGGCAGATTTTGTGGATGGAAAGGTTTGTTCCATACTTTTATTTGATTTGATTTGGCTTGTTTCACTTCCCACAACAGAGTCCTTGTGTAGGTGAAGGTCCCTTTTCTTTTCCAGTATGTAAGCAATCCTTGTTTCACCTAATTGTTCTGTCCATTTTGTTTTCTTGTCTTTTAATAAGTGTTTGTTTTAAAACCAATTATGAAGATCCATGATGTTCACTAAGCATTCTAGAGTGCTAAATCCAGATCCAGACTTGGAAATTTGTCAGCAGACAGAGAGCAGTCATTGTTTGGGCCACCTAACGAAAGAGAAAGGCAGGTGTATGCAAAATCTAACCCAAAGGTCCTTCCATTTTAGGAGGGCGTGTTCCAGGCAAGGAGAGGAAGGAACGGAGATTTTCTCCTTCTCGATCAGATAGGCAGTTGAAGTGCCAACTTGGGTGCCTGGAGCAGGGCTGCTGAGGACCAGAGAGGAATCTTTCTTGCTACCTTGGTTTTTCAACTCTTGACACTATGTGAATACCAAATTTGCTTTTAGTGCTCTGGGAGAGTGCTGATCCCCATCAGAAACATGTAGTAGCTTGATCTGGGATATGCCTCAGTCAATAAAAGTAGTCCCAGTTAAATCAGAGAGGCTGTGGTGGCTCAGTGGTTAAGAAGCTCGCCTTGTTTGCTGGAAGGCTTGCAAGTCTGCAGTTTGAAACCCTGGTACTGCATGACAGATTGAGCACCCATCTCTGTCTCAGTTCATGGGGACATGAAAGGAGCCTCATTTGGGCATTTCCCTGAGCGGAGTTTCCTCCACAATAATCCTTTCAACCCAGAATAATTTCTGACACATTGTTGTTGTTAAATCTTGAATTCAGTATTTTGCCAAAACCAATCTGTAGTCCGAATAAGAATTTTCTAATATTCTGTTGTGCCTCTTCCTGCACAGTAAAGCAGGCTGGCTAGCAGCCACTACACAAGGAATAGGAACAAGAGGCAGAGTCTTACAACAGTCTGAAGGAAAAGGCAGAAGCATTGGTCAAGGAGAGCCAAGTTCAGAAGTTGGTCATTGGAGAACTGAGACAAAGGGATAATCCAGAAGCGTGGTCAAGGTTCCAGGCAGAGGGTCCAAGGTCAGCTAACAGACAAAAGGTACATGTCAGAGTGGCACAGAGATGCACAAAGATTGTTCCGACAAGGCTTATGCTGGCATGTGCGTCTCCTTAAGAGGGTTCAGGCTCAGGGCTCACAGCTGGGAGTGGTCTTTGCAGACGAGCCCTTGCCTTTCTTCCTCAGACCTGTAGCACATTGTGGTTTGTCCCACCTCCTCTCCACTGACACTTGGTGCCTCAGCATTTGCTGGCTGTGGTCCTGTCATTTCTTGATCAACTTGATCAAGAGGATGCAGTTCCATGCTGACAGCAAGTCTTTCTTATTGGACTTGGGCTCCAGGGCCACAACATATTCACAGATTTCTCCATAAATTAGATGGGAAATTGAGTTAAAGAAACTTGAAGGTGGAAGCAAAATGAAATTGCCAGGTTTGCAATTCCACAAACTGGGCTCTGAGTGGCTAGCTCTTACAGGTCTGCCTTTTAATATGTGCATTTTTAACTATCATCTTTGAGTTATACTGTAATTAAGCTTCCCAGTTTTTATATATATATATATATATATATATATATATATATATATATATATATATATATATATATATATATATATATATATATATATATATATATATATAAACACACACACACACAACATGGTTCTAATCACATTACAGCTATATAACAATAGCTGTATCTTCTGTATTTTGATGACAGTTCTTCATCTGCTGTTGTTTATAAACCTTATAAAAATGTGCACATTTCTTCATCAATAAGAGGGAAAGAACTTGGGTGTTACTGCTTTCAAAGAAAACCCCATATGTAAATATTGGTGAAACATAAAATGGCAGATTCACACAGTCTTGATTAATCGCTTTTGTATTGATTATATGCTTGTACTGCTTGTTTTGTGAACCGCTTTGAGTTGCTCATTGGGTGAGTAAGCGGTATATAAATTAAAATTTCAATTCAATTAAATTCAATTTCAATCTAGTCCAGTGATGACAAACCTTGGTACTCCAGCTGTTCTTGGACTTCAATTCCTAGAGGCCCAAGTCCCTGTGAATCCACATGAATAGGTTTACTGTGCAGTAAACCCATTCATGTAGATTCACAGGAACTTGGGTTTCTGGAAATTGAAGTCCAAGAATAGCTGGAGTACCAGTAAACCCATTTGTGTAGATTCACAGAGACTTGGACTTCTGGGAATTGAAGTCTAAGAACAGCTGGAGTACCAAAGTTCACCATCATGGATCTAGTCTCTGGTACAGGGAAGTAACTCTTTGCTTCTCTTCTTATTGCATACAAGAATAGAAAACTGCAAGTTTTTCCCTCCTCACCTACACAATGACAAGCTATTTTCTGCTGGTATTTACAGGTATAGGAGCTTTCCAATTAGTGAAAATAATGTTTGCATAAATTGCATAGATTTTGCAAGTCGTGTAAAACTACAATAGCTGTGGCATTGTTGCACAGACATTTAGAACTCTGAAACATTTTGCCACTTTTCCTGTGCTTGCTGGTTTGCTTCACAAAGATAAAAGATACTAGTTCCATCCAGAGACATTTGTGTAAATTATAGAAACATCAATGGAAGAAAGGTTCTCTGTGCCTTGCTTGTATCTTCATTGTGATAAAAACTCATGGGATTCAGCAGTTTTTCAAGGCAACCTGCTCATTGAAAAAACATAATTTTATACATATGTTTGAAAAACCAATTTTTTTAATCTCAGTCTTTTTTAAAAAAATACTTTATTAGTAATTGTCACATAAAAAACATATTAACATCAAAAATTTTGATACCCCTATTCTTGTGTTAGGATGACAAGGTGAAAAGAAACTGCAGGCTTTCTACACCATTATTTAGTTGTGTAGAAGAGGGAATTAATTTCAACCAATATTGTTTGCAAGACCAGCAACATCCGCTGAAATGAATTCTCTCTTCTATACAACTAAAAAAAAATAGGGAACTCTGCCCTTTTCTGCATTTGGCCACCCTGCCCATACCTCATACTTTAAAAAGTTATATGTATCCAGCTCCTTGTTTTTGCCAGGAGCAAATTATGTTTATAGAAGGGTAGGGCTTGATATATTGGGACCTGCTGCCACCTGCTGGATAGATGAGGATGTTGTAAAGTAACTATTGACACCAGCTAGGAGTAACATGTATTCTTGGGATAGAGTTGGCACCTTTGTTGTACTTCTTCTTGGTTGAGTTGGGTTTTATCCCATGAAGGTCCCAAAATATCATAGCTTTGCATATACAAAATCATGCACAAGCAACAATTAGCATTGTAGCAGACTGTATCTTGATCATTATTACACAGAAATTTCTCATAGAATATCTGCTACCACCACAGTTGCCAGACACAAAAAGAACAGATTTCAACATGAGACATTCCTGCTATTTATAGATGTTACTCTGGCTGGTGATTACTTCATTTTTGTGCAGACTTGTTTTGATCATAATATTCTGCTGAACTACAAAATGATCACTATGTTGTTAAGCATCAGCCCAATCTAGCTTAAGCATGTTTTTCCCCTGACACCATAAGTACTGAAACAGCCTCTTAGTTGCCAGATACAGGGATCTGGCATTTATATTAAGGACTCAGGCACCCTGAGAAAGCTACATATATCATAGTCCCATAAAATTGTGATACCCATCTCCAATAAGACTTAACTGTTGCTGCTCTCAAACAATCAGGGAAGAAAACAGATCTTGTCCAAGACATTTGGAAGGAGAAGAACAATGGCACCCAAAGCCACTTGCTAAATTTAAGATGCACAGGAGTCTGGCCAGGTTATCCTGCTATGGTAATAGACCATACTGCCAGCGACTCAACGCAGAGTGTCAACTAACCCTGACAACCCTGATTGACTAATGACCTTGGGTGTCGAAGTCCACAGGGAAGGGTGATGGTCCCCAAGTGGATTGAATCCCACTTAAACCCATCTTGATGAAGGGCAGCAGCTTCATCAACACTGGCCGGGGGCTGGGGAGGACTTTGCATGCCAAAAGGGCTCAGGACCAGAAAATGACTCACAGAGCTTGGACCAGTGGTACAGAAAGCAGATGAAAGACTATTGCATTATATTCTCAGGACTGTCTTCATGGCTGATCACAATGATGATTGCTAATATTCGGATTTGGATACAGCAGGAGGAGGAGGAGCAAAAGCCGCTAAAGTAGGGGACCTGAGGCAGTTTAAGAAACCAGTAATAGTAAGCTAAGTACTTAACAATGTATTGCCCATTCATACCTCAGCCAAATAGTATGGCTGGCCTTAGAGGGGGAAAAGTTGTATTTTTATTTTTTATTTTTTGTAATGTCCTAGGAAGCATAGAAGAATCTTTCAAAAGAGGCTTAGAGTAGGAATCGATAAATTACCACATACCCCTAACCTCTGATTTTGGAAATCACATTGATCTACAGAGTAAAATTTGAGAGGATGTCAACCTAGCAATTCGAAAGCAAGAAATTGCAAGTAGACAAATAAGTATCACTTTGGTGGGAAGGTAAACAGCATTCCATGTGGTATGCCTACCATATGTCCATGGAGACATCTGCAAACGCAGACTGCACTGGCTCTTCGGCTGTAAAACAGAGATGAGCACTGAACCCTAGAGTTGGATATGACAGGCTTTCGAGCAAGGGTAACCTTTACCTTTAAAGATCAAGAGTTGGGATAAAATGCATTTTTGGACACCAACTCCCAGAATAAAAAAAAAAATCCCAGTTTTGTTGGAGATTACCCATTATTATATTTTGTCATTCTGTTACAGCACATGTGTCATTAATTTGAGGCTCTGTCAGAAAAGGTATATTTGCCAGACTCTGCCAGCGATCACTCATTATTTTTCATCCTGTCTTCCTCCAAGGGAGTGATTTGGCATTCAGAGTTCCATACATATCTGAAATATATTTAGTGCTGTGCTTTGTGGCATCAAGTTACAGAGTGTGAATAATATTTAGATCTTCCCTGGTACTGAGCGCTTCTGTATGTACCCTTATGGTTCTTCATTTTGAACATAAGAATAAGCCAGCAAGGACTATTTGATTTACCTGAATGTCATGCTAGTGAGGAACCATTGATTTTCAAGTTGTCCCAATAATTTTATTTAGATTTTTGTGGGGGTTGAAAGCTCATTTGTAGCTAAAAACTAGATACAAATACTACAGTCTCTAGCTAGTTGGGTTTTTGGCAGACAGCTTATGTTGGCTTCAGTCAGCTCTTGATTCTGTATGCATTTCTTTCTTAAGCTCAAATTTCCAAACCAATGATGGGTATGCAACTGAATAGTCTCCTCTTAACTATTCTCTCCCCTTTGAAAAGGAATCTATCAGATTAGTGGGAATCTGATAATCATAGGAACTCACTGAATCTTGAGGATTTACTGAATTAGTTTGCTAAAATGCAAAATTTTGTAATTGTAAAATTCCATAGATATATAGATTCTAATATTTTCCAGCTACACCACTGTTATGATAACTATGAATATTTGAACCAAATAAATGTCTTATATTGATTTTAAATCAAATAACACTGGGTCAGAAAGCTACAAAAGATAACATTGTGGAAAATAAAATACCAATGGCTGTTAATAGAAATGGTGTGGAGATCAAGGTGTGGCTGTCTTTCATAAGAACATAAGAACAGCCTTGCTGGAACAGGCCACAGCCCATCCAGTCCAGCATTCTGTCTCACACAGTGGCTCACCATTTGCTTCAGGGTATTATTCCCAAGGAGATGCCTTCACCTGCTTAGGATTCCCTGGAAATGGCATTGAGAGATATCCTGCCTATCTCTCCAACCCGGAGGTTGTTCTTAGGTATCCATAATTCTAGCCATTGATACCCTTGTCCTCCATGAACTTGTCTAATCCTTTCTTGAAGCTGTCAAGACTGACAGCTGTCACCACTTCTTCTGGCAGGAAGTTCCATAGACCAGTGATCCTCTGGGTGAAAAAGTACTTTCTCTTATTTGTTTGAGAACTAGTACCCAAAAGTTTCATGGAGTGCCCCCTAGTTCTAGAGTTATGCGATAGGGAAAACAGTTTTTCCTTATCTACTTTGTCCACACCGTGCATGATTTTATAAACTTCAATCAGGTCACCTCTTAGACGTCGTCGTTCAAGAGTGAAGAGGCCCAACCGTTGCAGCCTCAGATGGTAAGGAAGGTGTTCCACTCCCCTAATCATTCTGGTTGCCCTCCTCTGCACTTTTTCCAGCTCCATAATATCCTTCTGGAGGTATGGCGACCAGAACTGTACACAGTATTCCAGGTGGGGCCTCACCATAGATTTATAAAGAGGCAAAATGACACTTGCTGACTTATTTTCTATACCCTTCCTAATGATCCATAGCATTGAGTTTGCTTTTTTCACTGCTGAGGCACACTGGGTTGACACCTTCATTGAGCTGTCCACCAGGACACCAAGGTCCCTTTCCTGGTTTGTCGCAGAGAGTTCAGACCCCATCTGTTTATAAATGTAATTGGTTTGGGTTTTTTTTGCCCCAATGTGCATCACTCTGCACTTACTAGTATTGAAGCTCATTTGCCACTGTTTTGCCCACTCCCCCAGTGTCAAGAGATCCCTCTGGAGCTCCTCACAATCTCTCACTGTATAATTTAGTGTTGTCAGCAAATTTGGCTACCTTGCTATTTACTCCTACTTCTAGATCATTTATGAAGGGGTTGAAAAGCAGGGGTCCCAGTACTGAACCTTGGGGGACCCCACTCTTTACTTCTCTCCACTTCGAGAAGTGTCCTTTTAGAGCTACTCTCTGTTTCCTGTGCCTTAGCCAGTTGCTGATCCAGGATAAGACCTGTCCCTTTATTCCATGACTGGTAAGTTTATTCAAGAGCCTTTGGTGCGGGACCTTGTCAAAAGCCTTCTGAAAGTCCAGATAAACAATGTCAACTGGATCCCCCTTATCCTCATGCTTGTTGACACTCTCAAAAAATTGCAACAGATTAGTGAGGCATGATTCATGCACGGTGTGGACAAAGTAGATAAGGAAAAACTGTTTTCCCTATCGCATAACACTAGAACTAGGGGACACTCCATGAAACTTTTGGGTACTAGTTCTCAAACAAATAAGAGAAAGTACTTTTTCACCCAGAGGATTACTGGTCTATGGAACTCCCTGCCAGAAGAAGTGGTGACAGCTGTCAGTCTTGACAGCTTTAAGAAAGGATTAGACAAGTTCATGGAGGACAAGGGTATCAATGGCTATAATTATGGATACTTAAGGACAACCTTCGGGTTGGAGAGATAGGCAGGATATCTCTCAATGCCATTTCCAGGGAATCCTAAGCAGGTGAAGGCATCTCCTTGGGAATACCCTGAAGGAAATGGTGAGCCACTGTGTGAGACAGAATGCTGGACTGGATGGGCTGTGGCCTGTTCCAGCAAGGCTGTTCTTATGTTCTTATGATTTGCCCTTGCAAAAGCCATGTTGGCTCTCCTTTAGCAGCGCCTTTCAACAGACTGTTTCTCCAAGGAAGGGGTGCACTAACTTTTAACTACAAAGCTCATATAAGAGCTGATTCAGAGTCTGCTAAAACATTCATATGCATTCACACATCCACATACATGTAGCTATTCTTCAGAGAGATCCTGATACATTTTGCTATTCCAATGTACTGTAACTGGGAAACAGCAAGTTGTATGAGGACAGCTCTGGGAGAGGGGACTGCAGAAGTGTACTGTCAGTGCAGACAGTGGATGGGTTTTGTTGTGATGACAGGGGGGCATCATCATACTCCAGGGGTCATATAACTAAGGCTTTCAGGTGCTCTAAGGAGATCTCAAACTAGCATGGTTTTCTTAGATCTACACTCCCATGTCTGGCAACTACATGTGGAATCTTAGAACAGCTGTCACCAAAACAATTGTTGATCTAATTGTGTTCCTCTAATCTGCATGTTAAAACTAACGGAGAATATATGAATAATATCCAATATGATGATGATGCAGTGTTGCTGGCCATAAACCTTGTAGATCTTCAGTTGATGTTGGATCGAGTTAGAGCTTTAAGCACAGAATATGGTTTGGATCTCAACTCCAAGAAGACTGAATATTTATTATTATTTATTTATTTTTCAAGCTTATATACCACCCACTCAGGTACAACCCAACTCAGGGCGCTTTACGTAGCGGACAGTAAATACATAAAAGACACATGATAAAAAAAAGTTAAAAGTTAAAAAGCCTACCACTAAAAGGTACGCAAGAACCGACGGGACCTTGGGGAAGGCACACTTCTCTATACCAACCACCCAACGGTACCCCCATCCCCACCCACACCCCAAACTTGGCCCACCAGCCAGGTCTTTAGTTCCTTCCAAAAGGGCAACAACTCTGTCTAGAGATGCAGTTCCACAGGCAGGAGATTCCAAAGGGCCGGTGCAGACACAGAGAAGGCCCTCCTCCTTGTGCCAGAGAGGCAAGCCCCCCTGGCTGATGGCACAATTAGAGAGCCCCTCCGGTCCGCTCTGGTTGGACAGACAGACATCCTTAGGGCGATGCGGTCTCTAAGATACTCTGGCCCACTGCCATGTAGGGCTTTAAAGGTCAAAACCAGCACCTTGAATTGCACCCGGAGACAAACTGGTAACCAGTGTAGCCCCCGAAGCAGTGGTGAGGCATGGGCATAATGTCCACACCCCATCACCACCCGGGCTGCGGCATTCTGGACCAGCTGCAGCCTCCGAATGGTCATCAAGGGCAGCCCTGTGTAGAGCACATTACAGTAGTCTAGTCTGGAGGTCACCAGAGCATGAGTGACCATGAGCAAAGAGTGCCGGTCCAGGAGCGGGTGCAACTGGTGAATCACCCGAAGTTGGGCGAAGGCACTCCTGGCCACAGCCGCCACCTGTTCTTCTAGCAGCAGCCACGAATCCAGGAGGACCCCCAAGTTGCGCACCGGGTTGGTCTGGGGCAAAACAGCCCCATCCAAAACCAAAGATGGTAGCTCCAGGGATAACGCAGGACCCCCTATCCACTCAGTCTTGCTAGGATTCAGCTGTAGCCCATTTGCCCCCATCCAGACCCCAACAGCCTCCAGACAGCTGGAAAGGACTTTGACTGCATCACTGGGGTCCCCATGGACCGAGATGTACAACTGTGTGCCATCCGCATACTGGTGGTACCGCACCCCGTGGGAATGGATGATCTCACCCAGTGGCTTCATGTAGATGTTAAATAGGAGAGGAGAGAGTACCGAGCCCTGAGGCACCCCATATTTTAGGGGCCTAGGACTCGACCTCTCACTCTCCAACCACACCGACTGTGTCCGGCCCCTCAGAAATGAGGAAAGGACCACACCGTGCCCTGGATCCCCAATCCTCGGAGCCGTTCCAGAAGGATACCGTGGTCAACGGTATCAAAGGCCGCTTTTTATATTTTTAAAAATATTTTTTTATATTTTTTTAAAATATCTTTTTAGAAGCCAAGCACCAACTAATGACATTATAAGCTAATGGCAGGAACATAAGAAATCGAAAGAGTGGATAAAATTGTCAACATGGGGAGATTTTTTAATGAAATCTGAGATCATGAGATAGAGATTAAAATGCAAAAAGAAAAAGCAAGATCCACCTTCATAAAAATGCGACATTTGTTATTCAGTAGAGCAGTGTTTTCCAATCTTTTGTTTCTGGACTTCAATTCCCAGAAGCCTAAGTCAATTCCCTAAAGCACCTATCAGCCAAATGTACTGACTTAGGGTTCTGGGAATTGAAGTCCACCAGTGTTCCCTGGAAGATAGTATGGGATATCATAGGTTGACCATGTGACTAATGTAGAAGTGTTGCACCAGATGGATAAAGAACAAGAACTATTAAATAAAGAAAGCTCCAATATCATGAGGAATGGCCTAAAGTAGAGAATACTCAAACTCACTATGCAAGGGAAGATCCTTGGGAAGAGAGAGGCCCTTGACATGGACGGACTTTGTGGCTGAAGAACATGAGAGACTGGTGTGGCATGTCCTTGGAAGAATTGTCCTGAGGAGTTAAGAACAGGAAGACTACTGCCATGATTGATAGCCAATATCTGGAATGGATATGGCACTTGAAGAAGAAGAAGAATCTGCATGTAAGGGAAAGAATGATCCAAGCTTCTCTTAAACTAATAATATTCCTTTTGTCATGCAATACAAAGACTGTTGTGTCTTTATGTATCTTGTTTATAGTTCTTTCATTTTGCTTCCTGCCAGAATCAAGTGGCAGGAGCAGTGTAAATACTGAGAGGGCTAGAACTAGGAATCTTGGCTAGTATTTTGCTGCTTAAACAAAGAGTGAAAGGGAAATCACCCTCTGGCAGAACCTCACTGCATACAGGTTTTCACGCTGGTTAAAGGATTAATCTTGCAGTAGGGAGCTTGTTGAAATGAAGGTTGGGAAAATATCTTCATGGGATTTCCCTTCCATGTCCTGTTCAGACAACAGGATATTAGTCCATCCGTTTTCTCAGGAGCTGTCTCACATAGAGAGTTAGGAGACCTGCAGTGCACTGGCAGTGATGTATTCTCAGGCTCTGAAATGAGTCGGTCTTGCCCTCACTAGCTAGCCAGAGCTTTGACTGCTTAATGAAAGCATTTTTAGGGTAGGGTAGATCTCTACACATAGAGAGTGATGGCCACAAAAGGTGCCTTTCGACATAGCAAAGAATCTCCATGCAAACCAGAAGTCCAGAGTGTGGGGGAGGGATCAGGTTTTTGCATAAAATAGAGGCAGCATGCAGAGATGACATTGACTGCTTCAATGATGCTCTCCATGTGAAGAAATGAAAATGGAAGGCATGGGGCTTAGCTGCTCTATCTCCTCAAGCATTCAGGTTAGCTTTATTCCATCACATGAAGTGTCAGGCTTGAACATTAATTTTCAAGTATCAGTAAAATACTAAATGAGATGCATCTCTGGACTGATTCAGGAAAACTGTTCTTTAGATGCTTATAACCTCACTTTACCACAGGGCTGTGCCTTTCCTTTGAAATCCAGCGTATTGTGTGTCTTTGTATTTCATTACATGCATTCTGTACACTTTCAATTCACCTCCTCAGCAATTACACAGGTTCAAGGACAGCACATTCAGGTTTTGCTTTCATATAAACAGAACTTCCTATGATTTTGTTTGTTGAAAAGTCAAGTACATTCCATGTACTCTATTTATATACAAAGGAAGGGACTGTTTCTGCTGCAGCAAATTTGCATGTGACTATTTCTTCTCTCTCTCTCCTCCACAAAACCAATTATATTAATCTAGATGAAGTGATTTGCTGGAGGTAATTTCCACTGGAATCATTTGAGTCATTCAGCTTATTCTGAACATTATCAGGTAACTAAAATCAGTTCTGGTGGATCTTATGGCTCCAATTTTTTTAAAAAACAGCATTCAAAATGGTCTTATTACTGAACATTATAACAATTTGGATTCAAACATGAAGGTGCACGGTCTCTACCTGGAGCTTTCCCTTACATAGCAGTTCTCCAGCTTGAGGGACAAACCTAATAAAGGCAATTAAAGAGGGAGGCAGCAGGGAAGCTGAGCACACCAGTCTGGTTACAATGGCATTCCTGCTGTCTGGACAACAGCAAACAGGGAGCAGCTCTGTGAAGACAAGCAACCTGCAAAAATAATGAGTTTTAAATTATCATACAGGCTGACAACATCCCCTCTTTAAACAAAGCTGTCTTACTCTCTCACTCTCTGTCCAAATGTGTGTGTGTGTGTATATACAAATTCATCTATAAAAGACCAGAAAGGAGCATCTATAAACAAAACAACAACCCTTTTCGAAAAGAAAAGAAACTCCAGCCTGGAAAAAGTTATTATAGAATGGAGGCTGTTTCCTGCCTGGCTGTCAATGAAAATGTATTGCTTCTCCATTCCTACCAATCCCCCTTTAAAATTAAGATTCTCTGTCTGGGGACAGTTGTTGGCTGATAAGAAGGGACTGCCTGGATTTCAGTGTGACATGATTTTCTTGCAATTTCATGAAGAAATTAATTTGGATAAAGGGAAGGCACCAATGCAAGATTGAAACAGAATGAATTAGCAGACTTTTTTTTTCTTGAAACAGGGTGAGATGGCTTTCTCTTCCTTCAATTCCCCAGTTCCTCCTCCCCCCCCCCGTTTTTTCCCTACTGTATTTTTTTACAGTCCTTGCCTTCAGTCACAGACTGCAATGTGCCTCTCCCTCCCTTCTGTTTTGAAATTATGGAGAGGGAATTATTGTGGTAGGCTTTAGGAGGAATACTTGAGATATGTTTTGATAGACTATTTCACTTTCACTGCCAAGCTGAATAAAGATCCCAAGGTACAAAATTTGTTTAAAAATGGACCGATAGCCACACCCTTTGCTGTCATTTGAACATATCACCTGGGGATTTAATGGGATAGAACCGTGATGGCAAAGCTTGGCACTCCAGATGTTCTTGGACTTCAATTCCCAGAAGCCCCTGGGAAGCCACACGAATGGGTTTACTACGATTCATCCAGCCCACGCCGCCCTCGTTGCTCCTGTAAGCGGAAGTAAAACACGCTCATACGAGAACCACGGGCGCATTTTACTTCCACTTTCAGGAGTGACAAGGGCAGTGTGGGCCGGATGAATCGCAGTAAACCCATTTGTGTGGATTCACTGGGTCTTCTGGGAATTGAAGTCCAAGAACATCTGGAGTGCCAAGGTTCACCATCGCGGGGATAGAATGTTGCTGTATCTATAAAACACTCATTTTACAACATAATGAAACAGAACCTTTTTGACCACACAGAATGAATAAAAACAAACAAACTGGAAACCATTTTCATTATACTGCTTCTCATACAAGCCCTCATCAATTTGGATTTGCATTCACCCCTTTGCCTAAAAACAACAACATGTTTTTGCTTTGGTTGTTAGTTCGCAGAGCTATTCTTCTAATAAATTTTTGCCACAGCAATATTTTGGAACGTGAATGCGTTTCCATACCATAGTCAAATATGAATTGCAAGTGGGCCAGGAAAAAAAATGAATTAAAATCATTGAGCTATTATCTTCTATTACTTTTGTTAGTACATCATATCTTATCTGTACAATTACTATTATTGTAGTTGTACCACTATGACATATTCTTCTTTCACCAGTCCTCTAGCTCAGGGGTGTACAATGTTTTCAGGTCGTGGGCCTGACCACACACCCAGACGGCTGATCAGGCCGGTCACGTGGTTCCTCCCACCGGAAGTGGGAGGAAAACATGCCCTGCACATGCACAGAACACATGTTTTACTTCCACTAACAAGAGCGGCGAGGGCGGTGTGGGCCGGATGAATTGGTGTCGGGGGCTGGATCTGGCCCGTGGGCCGTAGGTTCTGAATGCCTGCTCTAGATAAAAGCAATTCTCTTTCATCTGATTAATAATTCATTTGGGGATGGGTGGTAGGTTAGACATCTTCACAGGAGTGAGGGGAGATGGTTAAAGGTAAAGATAAAGGTCGCCCTTGCTCAAAAGCCAGTCGTATCTGACTCTAGGGTTCAGTGCTCATCTCTGTTCATAGCCAAAGAGCCAGCATTGTCTGCGTTTGCAGATGTCTCCATGGACATGTGGCAGGCATGACTAGACACTGGATTGCATGGAAGTCTGTTTACCTTCCCACCATAGTGGTACCTATTTAACTACTTGCAATTTCTTGCTTTTGAATTGCTAGTTTGGCACAGAAAAATAGCACAGACCTCTAGGACCCTTCCTCCATTTCTTCTTGCCAGACATCTCATGAAGCATAGGTGTTATTACAACTTGCCAACTTCATATAATGTACTGCATTTCACAATTAACATATTATGACCATTTAGATACAGAACTGGAATAAAGCCTGATTATGTTCTCCAAGTGAAATTTATATGTCACATGTATTACTTTTGTGCTGCTACTTGCTACTTTTATGGTACTACTGTACACAACATTAATGCATTACTAAAACTGATAGAGGAATTGATTCACCAAATTCCCACTGATTCAATAGTCCTACTCTGGATAACACTTACTATTGGATTTCAGCCAATGTGTGCATTCATTTTAACATTTGTTCCCATGCTCCTGTGCGGTAAGGTAACGTTTTACAAACATAAAATGATGCATGTGTCTTGTGTTATTTCTCCAAAGGTTAATTCAACTGGTTAAATTCTTAACACCCACCAGTTTTGGCTGGTGAATGCTGTGTTTGATTTTGTCCCATATATTCAATATTAGAATTAGGATAATTCCAGATTAGTAGTATAAGCAAGATAGAATCAGGACAATGTCTCTGTATCTGTGTGATGGAAGGGAGGCTTATCCAAGCCTAATGTGTACTGGGTCATGAAACTTATCCACTGAGCTCCAGATCTGATATTTAGAGAGACTGATTGCTGCTGAAGCAACTGAGGGCATAGCTGCCCAAAATGTACTATTTGCACTCCATTGCTATAATCTACTATAGTACACTGTTTCTTGTAGACAAAATTTTATAATTTATAATGTCATTTTAGTTTTGTGTTAAAATAAGAGGACATTTTGAATCACATTATAAGAAAACACTATTGTTGTGAGAACCTAAAGGTAAAGGTCACCCTTGCTCAAAAGCCAGTCATATCCAAGTCTAGTGTTGAGTGCTCATCTCTGTTTCATAGCCAAAGAGCCAGCACTGTCTGCTTCTGCTTCATGTGGCAGTCATGACTTTGGTGTCTTGCACGGAAGACAAAGAAGGAGTCGCAGGAAGGACTAACACAGGTTTATTCATTGATGCTCAGCAGGAACATGAGGTAATGAGGAAGATACATCTCATTATATACCATAACACAATACATTTGAATCTTGTTGCACGGTAGCTCATTGGCTGCTACCGGCGTGGCCTCGCCCAGGTCATGCCTCTCTTCTGCAGTTGTTTTCTGTAGCTCCTGATGATGTGGGGAATTTCCCGCGGCTGTTCGTGATTTGGGCAATGTGGACCATGTGAGACTGAACGCTCGCAGCTGCCCTCTATGGGCGGCTTGCTCGCGTTCCTTAACAGCTGCGATACATTGTGATTGTGGACTGGTTACATTCATATATTTAAGGTAACATAACATCCCTCCCCCCTAGGATGGGACAAAGTCCCTCAACCATTGTGGCTTGCCGCATGTGCGCCTGGGGCGTGCGGCCGCTTGACTTAACACAGGGGAGCCGGAGGCTCCTGGTTCCACGGAGTCCTGCCCTGCAATGGAAAGGGGGGACTCATTAGCGGCTCGGTGTGGCGTCTGTGGTAACCTTGCATTGGGGGACGGGAATGGAATGAATAGTTGGGAAGTGAATCCCTGCCTGCCGTTTGAGGAGTTTGGGGACCCCCCCAGTACGAATCTCGGGACCGACGAAGAGGCTCTCGTGGCCTCGCCACCCCCCGCTGCCTGTCCGGGCGTTCTAGAGACTGTGGTGGGCGGACTCGCCCCTGTTGCCTGTCTTGGGGGTGTTGGTCTCCGGGGAGCAGGAGCTATTGTATACTCCAAAACAAAAGGGCTAGGGGGACTGGAAGTACCAGGGGCTGAACTGAAACCCCTCTTCTCGCTAGGACGGGTGGGGGACCACTCCGCTACACCCCCCTGGTACTGCAACTCATAATCATCATCAAACTGATCCCTCTCTTTCAAAGTATCCTCCTCTGTGGTTGGGAACCCAGGATATGCATCCGTGTCCGCAGGTTCCGCTGTGTCTCCCCCTTGGGTAATGCGGGTGGGGGAGGACCCTAACGCTGATTCCCCCGCGCCGGTGACTCGCCTTCGGAGTTGGTCGGCGTGCCTTCTCCAGAGTAGACCTGAACTAGTCTCGACCCTGTAGGATACCGGCCCCGTTTGCTCAACAATTGTCCCTGGCACCCACGCTGGCCCCGAGGCCGCGTAGTTTCTGCAGTGAACCGGGTCCCCTATCGTAAAACTTTTGGAGCTCTCTCCCCCTATGCTTATGTTTCTCCCTTCATCCTCCACCCTGGACGGATCCATCCGGTCAAACAGTGTTACCGGACGCCTCCTCATGAGGAGTTCGGCTGGGGAGAAACCTGACGCTAAAGGGGTTGTCCTGTAGCAGATGAGGAACTGGCACAGATGCAGGTTCAACTCACCGGGACCCATGTGCCGTAGTGCGTCTTTCGTAGTGCGCACTTGGCGCTCTACCTGACCGTTTGTGGCGGGGTGAAACGGGGCAGCGGTTATGGTGTTCCTCTCCATAAACGTCTTCAACTCTGCCGACGTGAAGGTACTCGCGTTATCGCTCACAAGGACGTCTGGCAGGCCGAAGCAGGCAAACAGCTTTCGCAACTGTTTAATGGTTGCGGCAGAGGACGTGCTGTTCATGGGGATTACCTCCAACCACTTGGAGTAGGAGTCGACTACCAGGAGAAACATGGACCCGCGGAAAGGGCTGGCGAAGTCGACATGGATCCGGGACCATGGCCCGCGGGCCGTATCCCATTCCCTATGGGGTAACCGGGACTCCTTGGGCCGAGAGCTCTGGCAGCTCTCGCACATGCCCACAAGGCGTTCTATGTCCCCGTCTATCTGGGGCCACCAAAAGAAACTCCTGGCCAGAGCCTTGGAGCGCACGATCCTGGGGTGGCTGGTGTGCAGTAGCCTCAGCACCTTGGCCCTCAGCTTCTCTGGGATAACCACCCGTTGGCCCCAGAGTAAGCAGCCCCTTTCCAGAGAAAGCTCTACTCTGCGCCTGAAAAACGGCTTGAAATGTTCCTCGGGGGGAGAGGTGGGCCACCCTTTTCTGACCCAGGAACTAACTTGGGCCAGGATCTTGTCGGCCGCCGTGGCCTTGGCGAGGTCGGCCGGCACAATTGGGGGTGAGTCGAGAGACTCAATCAGCAGGACTTGGTGTTCCTGCTCTACCTCACACGTGGGGTCCCCTAAACTAGGGAGAGGGGATCGGGACAGGGCGTCCGCATGGGAGATCTCCTTCCCTGGGCGATAGACCAGCTCATATTGGTAGGCGTTGAGAAAAATGGCCCAACGCAGCATCCTGGGGGATAGAATTTGTGGGGTTGGTTTGCCGGTAGTGAAGATCCCCAGCAGCGGCTTGTGATCCGTCACTACCGTAAACTCGTGGCCGTATAAGAAATCATGGAACTTCTTGGTTCCCGTGATTATTGCTAGGGCCTCCCTATCTGTTTGCGCGTAATTGCACTCGGCTTTCGAGAGGGACCTTGAGTAGTACGCCACCGGGGCTTCCCTCCCGCTCTCCAACACGTGGCACAGGACCGCCCCCACCCCCACCGGGGACGCATCACAGTCTAGCACCACTGGTTTTTTCGGATCAAAATGGGTCAGGACCGCATCCGAAGACAGGAGTGACTTAAGCTCCTTGAATGCCCTCTCCTGCTTGTCCCCCCACCGCCAAACCGCGTCCTTCTTAAGTAGCGCGTGCAGTGGCTCCGCGACCGATGCCTTCCGAGGCAGGAAGGAGTGATAGAAATTTAGGAGCCCTAGGAATGACTGCAGCTCCGGTTTCGCGGTGGGGCGAGGGGCGTCTCTCACGGCCGCTACCTTGGACTCGGAGGGTTTGATTCCGTCCGGGGTTACCTTAAACCCTAGAAACTCTACCTCCCTCGCGAAGAATACGCACTTGTCCCTCCTCAATCGAAGTCCTGCCCTCTCGAACACTGAGAGAACCCCATCTAGCCTCTTGGCTAACTCTAGTTCGCTCCCCGCTGTTATCAACACGTCATCGAAGTATGGGAGGACGCCTGGAAGCCCCTTTAAAAGGCGTTCCATGAGGGACTGGAAAATTCCGGGGGCCGAATTCACGCCAAACTGAAGGCGCTTTACCTTAAATGCCCCCTTGTGCGTTACGATCGTTTGCGCGGCGGCAGCAGCCGGGGTTACAGAGAGCTGCTGATACGCCTGGGCCAAATCTAACTTGGCGAAAAACCTCCCCCCATGTAGCGTGGCCAGCAAATGGCTGACCACGGGCACCGGGTATGCATTTGGCCGAATGGCCTTATTTATCGTACATTTATAGTCCGCACAAATTCTGACCTCCCCATTTGACTTGAGGGCTGTAACAATCGGCGTTTCCCACTCCGCCGAGTCAACTGGAACCAAAATCCCCTGCCCCACCAATTTGTCCAGTTCCGCCTCAATCTTGTCCTTGAGGGCGAAGGGCACTCTCCTTGGCTTGAGGCGGATGGGCCGGATTTCTGGGTCCAGCTCAAAGGAAACCGGGGGCCCCTTGTATTTCCCGAGCCCCTTCTTGAAAACGTCCGGGTGTGCGTCGCACACGTCCCGCATTGGGTCAGTCTCGATGGCGTTAATGCTGGACAGTTCGATCTCCAGGGGAGCAAACCACTGCGTTCCCAAAAGGCAGCACCTCCCCCCTTTTAGGACCACTAGGGGCAGTTTCTCAGAGTAGTTCTTGAACTTCACCTTGAAGTTCCCCACCCCCAACACTGGGATCCCATTTCCCTGCACGTCCCGTAGGTTGGATCTCATGGCCCGCAGTTTGGGTCGTTTCTCTGGGGGAATGCGCATAAACTCTTTTTGGGACAGGATGGAATAAGAAGACCCCGAGTCTATCTCCATCCTCACTGGGACCCCCTGCAACAGTACCTCTATGAAGAACCGCCGGTGCTCCAGGCCCGCGGTTCACGCCGTCCTCGCTGTGGCCGGCTGAGATCTTCCTGGTGCCGGCCGCCTTTCGTTGGTGCGTCTGGGAATGGCTGGAACTGCCCTTGTCCTCGACTCATCCGCGCCTGCATACTCGGGCGATGTGTCCCTTTCGGCCGCAGTTGTGGCACTCGGCCTTCCGGAACGGACACCTCGTGCGGTCGTGGGCCGCCCCACAACTGTCGCAGCGGCGGTCCTGCCGTTCTCGGATCTGCCGTCTCTCACCTCGCTTCTTGATCCTCTGGACGTCGTCATCCTCGCTGGAGTAGGGGTCCGCTATCGTGGAGGACTCCTCGGACGACGTTGGTGTGGCGGCGGGCGGCTTGGGGGCCCGCCAGGCCACCTTCACTGGTGTCCGCCGGGCCACCTGCACTGGTGACTTGGCCCTCTCGGACGTGGCCCCTCGGGACTTGAATAGCCGGACGCCGCTCCTGGCCTCCTCGGCTGCTTGCGCCTCCCGCAGTACCTCGTTGAACGTGAGGCGATGGTCGCGGGTCATGAGCCTCCTCTGAAGCTCCTTGTCCCTCAAGCCGCACAGCATGCGGTCACGGAGGGCCTGGTCCAGGTCGTCCCACTGGCAATGCACCGCTGCAAGCCTGAGGGCCGCCGCATAGGCGGACACGGATTCGCCCGGTCGCTGGTCTCGCCTGTGGAATGCGACCCGGGCTGGGAAAATCGAGACGGGCGGCTGGAAATGCTCACGCAGTCTCTCCAGGATACAGTCGATGGGCACCTCGTCCACCTTCCGGGGGGCCACCAGGGTCATCAGGATCCGCAGCGTGGCCGGCCCCACCTGAGACAGGAAGTGGGAGCGCATCTTCGCGTCGTCGTCGACGCCTGCAGCTTCCATGGCGTGCCGAAACTGGCACTTGTAGAGCTCCCATTGTTCGGGCTCGCTAACATCGAACTGGTACGGCTTGACCTTGGGATTCGCCATCTATCCCATCCTCGTCGCCAATTTGGTGTCTTGCACGGAAGACAAAGAAGGAGTCGCAGGAAGGACTAAAACAGGTTTATTCATTGATGCTCAGCAGGAACATGAGGTAATGAGGAAGATACATCTCATTATATACCATAACACAATACATTTGAATCTTGTTGCACGGTAGCTCATTGGCTGCTACCGGCGTGGCCTCGCCCAGGTCACGCCTCTCTTCTGCAGTTGTTTTCTGTAGCTCCTGATCATGTGGGGAATTTCCCGCGGCTGTTCGTGATTTGGGCAATGTGGACCATGTGAGACTGAATGCTCGCAGCTGCCCTCTATGGGCGGCTTGCTCGCGTTCCTTAACAGCTGCGATACATTGTGATTGTGGACTGGTTACATTCATATATTTAAGGTAACATTGTACATGCATACATAACAATGACTAGACACTGGAGCGCACGGAACACTATTTACCTTCCCACCAAAGTGGTCCCTATTTATCAACTTGCAATTTCTTGCTTTCAAACTTGCTAGGTTGGCGGGAGCTGGGTCAAAGATGGGAGCTCATTCCGTCCTGCAGTATTCGGGTATTGAACTGCTGACCTGCTGTCTTCCAGTCAGCGTCTTAGCCACTTGAGCCACTGCAGTCAGATACGACTGGGCAATCACTCTGTCCACTAGACCACACTGAGCAACTCTCTCCATCATTGGTAACTCTCTCCATCTTAGCCACTTGAGCCATTACAGTCCCTACTGCGAGAACCTATTGGCTTAATTAAAATAAATAAAATGATGGATGGATGGTTATGCTACCTGAGAAGAGACAGACAAAGCTAATATATGATGTACTAATTATTTACAGCCTCCCAAAACAGCACACGTAGGTAACACTCACACATTCGGCCACATGCTGTGTTTGATGCATCCTTTCCCTTCTGTGGTGGCTTAGTGGTTAAGACGCTGAACTTGACAACTGGAAGGTTGGCAAATCAGAAGTTAGAGACCTGAGTGCTGCATGACAGAGTGAGTTTCCGTCATCTGTCCTAGCTCCTGCCAACCTAGCAATTTGAAAGCAAGAAATTGCAAGTAGATAAATAGGTACTACTTTGGTGGGAAGGTAAACAGCGTTCCGTGCACTCCCGTGTTCAGTCATGCCAGCCACATGTCCATAGAAATTGCAAATGCAGACAGTGCAGGCTCTTTGGCTACAAACAGAGATGAGCACTGAACCCTAGAGTTGGATACATCTGGCTTTCAAGCAAGGGAGACCTTCCCTTCTCCCCACCCACAAATGTGTGGAATATTTGCTCTCAGTGAATGCCATTGAAGCTAATATACATTATGAAATTGACTGCATAGCAAAGTATAAAGATGCACATTTCTAGCACAATCCTGACAATATTTGTTCAAAATGGGTGTCATTAATTACAAAGTATGTTTAAGATTGCAGCCCGATCAGATTCACGTTTATCCATATTTACATGGACTTTAACCAGGGCATAGTCCCAGTTACGGATATATTGGATACTGCCTTAGTTTCATAAAGCAGAGCCATAAACAATCAATTTAAATGTATGTTTTTGATTTCAGTATGACAAAAATTTACTCATTGTTCTTCTAATTTGTGCCCATATTGCAGCTTGCCAGCAGAAATGATATCGCTCTCAGTTAAAGAAGCACTTTATATACACATCAGCTAGAATATCAATCATCTCCCATGTCCCATGAATCAAATTCTTATATGTTTGAGAAGGAAAGCATTCTTGGCTTCTTTTGCTTGGTTCAAACAGCATTTCCCTTCATTAGCTCCACCCAAACCATAAGTTATCCCTGTCATGACCATTTCTCTATAATAAAAAACAGGGCCTGTAAATTTACTTTGGTCAGGCCATCCACTTTGTTATAAAAGCTAAATCATCTCAAAAGAAAACAAAAATCTGGAATAGTTTAATACGTTGAAAGAAAAGGAGATTGGCAAGGCTACCCAGACCAGAGTAACAATTTCTTTTTACTTTCCTTTTTTTAATCTGGAGGTTCAGTTTATGTTAAACAAAAATCCTAAAACAAAATTATTTGGGAATAAGCCACACTGAATAGAGTAGGACCTATTCCTGAGCAACTATGCCAAGACTGAAAAAACAATGTGTTTCCATATTCACTTGATTTCTTGCTTTTGCTTAGAAACCATGGAGCCAGTGGTTAAACTATATGTACTTTCTCACCACCTAATGGTGGTTAGTGTGGGATACCTTTTGCCTTAAATGGCCCACTGCCATTTTAAGCATTTCTCTATGGCAGGGATTTTCAACCTGCAGGCCACGGGCCAGATGTGGGCCACAGCACCATTTCATATGGCCCCCACTGCCTCCACCACACCAGGAAGTGCCATGTGTTGGAGGAAGGGCAAATAGTTGTCCAGCCCCCGAAGCTGTCTGAGGGAGTGTAACGTGGGCCCCGGCTTAAAAAGGCTGATAACTCCTGCTCTATGGTCTGGAATGCAGAAACTCCATTTTTCTGGGAAGGCATATTAAGCTAAACCTCAGACATAAAGAATAAGAAGGCTACTAAGTGTATATTTATTGCCCTCTGTAGTACTATGAAGACCAGTCTGACCAGGTTGTCCTGCTATGCTATTTGTGGATCACCGGCTTACGCAATTGGCATGAACTCTTCCCGCTGGGTCTGCTCGGCTGAGAAAACCGCCTTGAGAATCACCCGGACCCGTAAGGAACAGAGATCGGGGCCGGGCGATTAATTGATAGTGTTATTAATTCACCATGGCTGAATCAACCTGGTCAGACGCAGGCTGGTCCCACAAGGTGGGGAACTCTGATAAGCCCACAGAATAGCATGACACATGCCTGCAGGTAGTAAATAAGATGACCCCAAGGTAGACCCGGGAGAATCCCGAGATAGAAGCGAGAACAATAGTCTCGCAAACCCCTAGCTTATCAGTAGAAACAGAACTTCCGTATGACGTCAAAGCCCTCTCCGCATTGTCTTGAGTAACTTCTGTAACCCTGAGAATGTAACTTATCAACAAAGTGCCACGTCGGCATAAGCCTTCTGTAAAGGATTCCCACGCACCCTATCGGTGCAAGAGGTCAATAAATATCAGTCTCCCGACCCAGTTCGGGGCTGGACTTTGCTGCAGCCTTGCTTCGTGTACCTTCCTTGAGTCCAACCACTCCGACCTCCGTGGGCCGTTTCCATGACCCAGTGAGCCATATCTGGCCCACCCCAACAGCTATTAGAATAAACCATACTGCCAGCAACTCAACGCTGAGTGTCAGGCAGTGGTTAACTAACCTGACAATCCTAACAGCCTTGGGTGCTGAAGTCCACAAGGAAAGGTGATGGTCCCAAGTAGATTAAATCCCAGTTGAAGCCATCTTGATGGAGAGCAGCAGCTTCATTAATACTGGCCTTAGGCTGAGGAGGACTTTGTGTGCCAAAACGGCTCAGGACCAGAAAGTGACTCGCGGAACTGGAACCGTGGTCCGGGTGTCATGCTGCGATGCATAAGGCAGATGAAAGGCCATTGCATTATATTCTTATGACAGTCTTCATGGCTGATTGTCATGATGATCGCCTATGTTCAGATTCAGATAGCACCAGAAACTCTGGAGAGAGAAAATATTGGAATACCCATAGATAAAGTCATCACGTAAAGGGTATGACTTTCCAACCAAAATGTGACACTTCCTTGAATCCTGTACTTTTTTTGCAGTAGACACCCATGGTGACATAGAATTCCAACCTATCTTCCTACTCTTTCATATTAGGAAAAAAATCCCTCCCTAAGTGAAGATTTAAAAGGACTGTTTACTGGTAAATGTTAGGTTTACAGCAGCCACTTTATCCTTGGAGTTTGTTCATCACTTGCTCAGCAGGAAATTTCTGCCTCTTCCTATCTCTGACATATGAATTTGTTTGTTTATTCCTTTCATTTTTATGCCACCTTTCTCTTAGTGAAGAGAGGTTTTGGCTGCCCTATGAGGAACTTAAGACGATACTTCAGACCTGGCTTATCCTGAGTCTACCTCCTTCACCCACCTGCTTTCAAGATTAATACCCTGGGTAAGAACTGGTACGCATACCTTTTCCAAAAATACAAAAACGTATTAGTTTCTAAGGCACCACAAGTCTCCGGCGAGAGCACATACACCAGCCCCTCCTGTCTCGGCTCATTACTGTCTGTAACATGAGCTTAAATGATATAACGTTTTGCTTGGCCACATCTTTCACCCATCAGTAATGTGGGAAGGGTAATTAACTTCTCTACTAGCAGAGGAAACAAATCAGTTTTTAAATGTGTGACTGTTTTTCTTTTCTTTTTTAGAATTTTAATACTGTACATCCAACAAATTCTTGGATTTCTTTACGGTTGTTTACAACCTGCTGAAAACAAATAACATCAGAAATAACCAGGGAAATTGGACTGCAGACAAAGGAACTGTCAGACTAATACTTCCTTTTGCCTGTCTCCTCACATGACACATATTGATACAGGGTCCTAAAAAAAGCAATATGAAAGTGATTACTTAGCCTGCTGTGCCATCATGAGGCCACACTGTAAAACTGTATAAAGAAAATTCTATTTTTTCCCTGCTTGCTAGTGAAATATCCTGACTCTTTTGCACATCTGGAAATTGAGTAAACAACGAAGCAGCCAAAACAGGACATATGCAGAACAGATCTTAGATCAGATGCCTGATTCAAATCTCTTAGGGACTCCAGGGAAGGATATTATGGCCAATGGTTTTCACAACACTTTCAAATGCACTGTAAAGCTGAACTACACACTGTATGCCTTGTATCCTAACAAAATGGTTTAGAGTCTCATGAAACCCACTTAATAAATGGCACTGTTGATTCTGCTGATTTATTCACATTGTTGATTCTGTTATTGCATTGTGTTATTCTAATCCTTGACATGACTTTTTAAAATCAGTTGGTTCCATGGGAACTTTTGCTTCTTATTCATTTTTCATAAGAAATGAAATTCATAATGCAAGTGTGGCAAATAGAATTATTTTGAAATTTGGATAAACACTGGGATCATAGTCACAAAATAAACATCTGAATAGAGATCGCTCAGAGAAGTTTCTGGAAGATGAGAAACGTAATATATGAAACCAAACAAAATAAATAATAAACAATAACAAGAACCCCTTAGAATTTCCTTGGAGAACGTTCATTGTATATTGCTCTGCATTCTCCATTGTGCTGTTTCTATAGAATCATGAACTTTTAGCACAGGCAAAGGAAGCATTTAAAATATGGATTTGTTACAGTAATCTAAAATTTTCCTAAATGGTGAAACCAAACAAGAAGTGAATAAATAAAAAACCAATGAGAAACAATAAACACTTTTTGGAATCCAGCTTGAATCCAAGCATGTCTCACTTCATATAAGGTAAAGGTCTTTGGTGCAACACCTTGAGCATCACTTTGCTGGTACCAGAAATAAAGCAATGGCCTTATAGTTACTGCGTTCCTTGGCATCTCCCTTTTTGGGGATTGGAATGTATACTGAACATTTCCAGTTACAGTATTAGGCAGATTTAGTCTCATGGCTTAAAATGGTTCTATTGGTATTCTGTCTACCTGATTATTTATTTCTTCCTCATGCTATTGGAAAATTTTACACTTCACTTTCTAGAATTGCAGATTCTTCATCATAGGATTCCTCTACAAATGAGTGTTTTATCTCTTCTGTATAGGTCTTCAATGTGTAAACAGAATTTATAATACAGTTAAAACCCAATTTACATTAAAAGTCTGTTCCGTAGCTTTTTACGTAATACATTTTTTTAAATGTAAAATGTGGCATTCCTATAGGGATGCATTGAAAAATTGAAAAATGGTCCTGACTGGACCAAATGTAATCCAAAAATAAAAATAAAAATATTATCAGCACAAAGGGAATGCAAATGGAGCAATTTCCCTGCCTTTTCCATGCTGCTGCTGCTGCTGCTTCCTCCTGAGCAGGTTGTCTGGCTGTCGAGGGAGTGAGAACTGCCGCCACCACCAGTGCTGCTGCCACTGCCACATTCCCCATTGCTTCTACCGGGTCTGGGAGAGAGTAGGAGGCATATCCACTTGGTTCCACTCTTCATCCAAGGTTTCTCTGTGGCATGCTTTAGATGGGAATGCGCATTGGACAAAGACTGTGGACAAAGTAGATAAGGTGTGGACAAAGTAGATAAGGAAAAACTGTTTTCCCTATCGCATAACACTAGAACTAGGGGACACTCCATGAAACTTTTGGGTACTAGTTCTCAAACAAATAAGAGAAAGTACTTTTTCACCCAGAGGATTATTGGTCTATGGAACTCCCTGCCAGAAGAAGTGGTGACGGCTGTTAGTCTTGACAGCTTTAAGAAAGGATTAGACAAGTTCATGGAGGACAAGAGTATCAATGGCTATAATTATGGATACTTAAGGACAACCTCCGGGTTGGAGAGATAGGCAGGATATCTCTCAATATTATTTCCAGGGAATCCTAAGAAGGCATCTGCTTGGGAATACCCTGAAGGAAATGGTGAGCCACTGTGTGAGACAGAATGCTGGACTGGATGGGCTGTGGCCTGTTCCAGCAAGGCTGTTCTTATGTTCTTATGTTCTTATGTTCTTATGTTCTTATGTAAAGACTGCTCCATTCTGCTCTTCATCCGACGCATGTTCACAGAGAGACCTCAGACAAAGAACCGAGTGGATATGCCCCCCACATTCTCCCAGTCCCGGTAGAAGCAGCAGGGACTGTGGAAAATGTGGCAAAACTACTGCAATCATTGCCAATGCCACCAATGCCTCTACCGTCACCAAGGTAAGTGATGTCTTGCGACTTCCAGCAATGGGGGCGGGTGGCACAGGGTGGAATTTTTAAGCCTAAAAAGGCACAGGGTGGAATTTTTAAGTATAAAATGGCAGGGCCGCCATTTTAGACTTACAAAATGCAAGGAAATTCTGGGGAAACCTGTTACATAAAATGATTTTTTTTGTCTGCATAAAACAAGACACATTTTCTGCAAAAAAAATACGTAAAATGAATTTTATGTAACACGAAGCATACGTAAATCAGGGTTTTACTGTATTAACTTAATATGTGCTTTGTATCTATAGTAGCGATTAATCTATACCTATAAAATCAAGTGTTAACCGTTGGAACTTCACATAGGATCCTAAGCCAGGCCCTACTAGCCCACACTGACCATTCATGCACACATCGGAACTGGGTCCGCAGGTCAACAAAGGATTGAGAAATGCACCAGTGGGGCAAGAGCCCCACAAATGCAAAAAAAGGGAAACAACTTCATTTCCCAATGTTCCTTGTGCAGCACTGTGCCACAGCCAATCAGGCTGAGAGGCGTGAGCGAAAGGAACATTCGGAAATGTGCCGCAGACGATCAAAAGAAAACCACAGGGGAAAAACGACGCACAAGCTGAAAACACAAACACCAAACTACAAGCCCCAGCGTCCTGCACGCCATGAGCATGCAGAACACTGAGGAAGCTGGTGAGTGAAAAATAAAAATAAAAAAACACACTGGGAGTGCAAGTCCACTGCAGCCGGACACAGCGCCTCACAGAAAAAAAACAGGGGGGATCAAGGGGGTGAAAGGCACTGCCCCCCCTTGAAAGTGAACCCATTCCCAGGTAAGCAAAGCCATCGGATGGCGTTCCGTTCGCTGACTTTACTTACTGCAAATGGGTTTTGTTTTCAGCGAGGCCAAGCCGCAGGAACCAAAGCCCCCCTCCCCAATGGCGCCTGAAGCTCCCAATTGGAGTTTCCCCTTTAATATCACTGGGGGGTTTGCACTCCCCCTCTCTACTGGCTCCCCTGGGGTTGGGAGGGTTGGGGGACAAAAGGGGTCTGTCTCCCCAACCCTCCTGACCCCAGGGGACCCAGCAGAGAGGGGATTCCCCTCCACACAAACACACACACACACACACACACACACACACACACACACACACACACACACACACCATAGTTAAGAGAAGAAACCAAGCGGTTACTTCTCTTTAAAAACGGAGTTTTTTGGGGGGAATCCCCCTCTCTGATGGCTCTCCTGGGTCTGGAAGGGTTGGGGAGACAGACCCCTTTTGTCCCCTCAACCCTCCCAAACCCAAGGAAGCCAGTGGAGAGGGGGATCACAACCCCCCCTGATATTAAAGGGGAAACACCAATTGAGATTTCCCTTTTAATATCAGAGGGTGGGCTAGATTCGATCCCCTCTCCTGGGTCCCATGAGTCTGGAAGGTTTGGGGGGACAAAAGGGGTCTGTCCCCCCCAACCCTTCCAGAGCCAGGGGACACGGCAGAGAGGGGATCCCCCCATATGACAAAAAAAACAATCAAAAACATCCAAAAATACACAAAAACAACCAAAAATAACACCAAAAAACAAAGTAAACAAAAACAAAAATTTCCAAACACACACAGCACCCAGCCAAACACCACAAAATCCAACCCCCACCCCCAAATAAAGAAAAACAGCCAACTCACCACCACATGACCTCACTCTACGACGACCGGAAAAGAAATGAATAAAGAAAGAGACTACTTACCAGAAGAAGCTCCACCCAGAGGCCAGGAGAGAAAAAACAAGATAGCCCCTACCAGCCCCACCTGCTGGCCACAATAGTAAAAACAATTCAAAAAGACACAACAGCCCCACACAAAAGGCCCCAAGAGTAAAAACAAGTCAAAAACATAACACAAAATCACAATTTTACACAAATCAAAAACATATGTCAATAAAATAAAATAAAAACTATTCAAAAATCCTGTGCTGAATTTTAACTCAAATAAAAACCAAAAACATCTAAACACAGTTTAAAAACATTTATTGTAAAAAACATGTACTTTCACATTTTTAAAATTATTACCTACGGTACAACTATTAAAAAAATACATACTAAAACATTATTTGGTTAAATAAAATAAAAAATTTAAAATAATATCATCCTTTGTTCTTTTTTTAATCCACAAAACCAAAACACCAAACAAAACTGATCACAGTTTATAACAGCCCGCCAAAAAAAAAATGTGTATAAATAATTTTTTAAAAAATTTCAATTATAGACTAACCTCTTCTTTACAAACATTAACAACAACAAAAAACCCTTCCAACACCATTTAAAACAGCTCGGCAACGCCAGGCAACCTCTGCTAGTTATATATAAAAACAAAGTAGCAATTAATGATATATAAAAATAAAGACAGAAAAGAAAGATATAATTTGTAATTTGGTAACCATGTTGAGATTAATCATAGCTAGGAAATGGAAATCAGATAGTAAAATAGAATTAGAAGAATGGTACAATGAAATATGGAATATGGCAATAAATGATAAATTAACAGTAGAATTAAAAGTAAAAAAAAGAATTTTCAATAAATCAAATTTTAAGGAAATATGGGGAGTTTCTTGACAATGTATTGACAAAAGGAAAAGGAAAGAAACCAGGCCAAGAACAAATGTCATTTTGGAAAGAGGGATAAATTACAAATTATAAAGATGATAGAATAAAGAAAATGAAAGAATCATAAGTATTGTTCTGCTGGGTGAAGGGAGTACATAGTATTTTTGTATATTGTATAGTGTTTTTGTTGGTTATTTGGTTGTTTATTGACTTATTGTTCATTTTTATGTGCATTTATCTTTATAATAAAATATATTAATAAAAAATAAAAATAAAAACAAGTTTAGCTTCTGTGACCTTGGAGACCTTTGTATGCTTGTCATGACCATTCCAATAATATGTTTGTGTCAGCCTTATTGACACATGCAACCCCCTTTATTATATTCAGGTGTGCATTCAAGAAGATCACCCAAATATCTTTAGATCCCGGGAGATAAATTTGCATACACTTCCTGAAGCACAAGAGTCTTCAATTTCACTCCTCTTTCCCCTCTTTTATAGTAACGTGCCTATAGCTGAGAGTATGAAATCACCAAACAACTTTATTTGTTTTTCTCTAACTCAGATAAAAACCCTAACCCACACTCAAGCTGTGACTTGGGGACAATTTACTCAAAGTACATGATAAATATTTTAATGTAATGTATCATCCCAAGAATAGTATTTCTGTTGATGGGGAGAAGAGACTCTTACAAATGGATCTGAGCAGCCAAGATTTTAATTTCAGTTTGGGAATGAACTGACAAGATGATTTCTGTAAAACTGTTCATCATAGCACATAACCTCACAGGATTATTGTTGATTTGGAATCCATCTTCTGAATGATCAAGGCAGAAAATATGTGTACAGTATTTATATTCATACCTGTCAACCGCGGCTCCGGACAATCCGGGACCTGCGCAGAACGGTTCTGCGCAGGTCACTTTTTACGCATGCGCAAAAGCCTTCTACGCATGTGTAAAAGCAACTTGCGCAGAACCATTCTGCGCAGCTCACTTCTACGCATGCGTAGAAGGCTTTTACGCATGCACAGAAGGCTTCTACAATCCCCTTCTGCACAGAAGCCTTCTTCGCATGCGTAGAAGCAAGCTGCGCAGAAGGTATTGCAATAACGCCTTTCCCCGACTGCCAAATTCCGGGGTTTTGGCAGCTCCGGGGAGGGAAATGGCGAAAATCGGCGCTGAAAAATGGGAAATCCCGGCCAATCCGGGAAAGTTGACAGGTATGTTTATATTTATGCTGTAAAATCTAAGGTTACAAGCATGTGTGCATAAATATGAGAAGTGGTGAGATTTATACACATAAATGTATGTGAATGCTCTTAAGAGCATAAAGAAAAAGAAGTTTCTTACCTTTGCAATCTACAGTTTAGGGATTGTCCAGCCAAGGAAATACATATATTACAGTGGACAAATGAGATTTCAAATGCTTGGTTTGTGTTGATTAAAAAGTCTTCAACAAAACAATGGAGTTTGGTTTGCATCAAGGTTCCATTAATTCTCCTTTTGGTATTGTATTTGCATGGAATTTCAAACAGTATTCTTATGCATACAAAATATGCATGAATGCATATATGAAGTATCCATGTGAAATGGTACTGGTTTCACAAATTTCACTGAAAGACCAAAAATTATGGACATTCACTATGTCACGTGATGCTGTTGAACTAAAATTGAAGAGGAATAAGAAATCTTTCATTAAATTAAAACACAATAACATACCTGTCAACCATCCCTGGGAAACCCCCTTATTTTTACCCCTCTTCCCGCCCCCTCCCGTTTTATTAATTTCCCCGTATTTTCCCTTATTTTTCAAAAAAAATATCCTGACCTCACAGGCGAAGCTGCAGTATTTTTTTTCGGCCACCAGAGGTCGCTGTGTGGCAGGCTTTTCTCTTGTAGAAGGAGAGAGAGAGAAGGGGGGGGCGTTCTGTAGTTTTCCCTTTCTCTTTCTCTTTCCTGCCAGCCACATGGACTTGGAGGCTTCGTTTTGGCTGCTGGGAGCAGGAGTCTATTCTAGGTGAGCGATATATTTCATATGCAGGGGCAAATCAGTGGGAGGGGGTGTTGCCTGATCACTATATGAGAGAGGGGGAGGATGAATCCCTTGCTCCTCCAGAAGGCTACTACTCAGACTACCTTCCACCTCTCCCTTCTAATAATAATAATTTCATGTCAGAAATTATTCTGGTTTGAAAGGATTTTATTTTTTTTTTTGCGGAAGAAACTCTGCTCAGGGAATGCCCAAGTGAAGCTCCTTTCATGCCCCCAAGAGATGGGACACAGACAGGCGCTCATTCCGTCATGAGTGCCCGGGTCGCGAACTGCAGACTTGCTTGCCAGCCTTCCAACTAACAAGGCGAGCTTCTTAACCACTGAGCCACCGCAGCCCGTGCCTCTCTCTCTTCTACAACTTGCTTTCTGCTATGAGAGGGAAAGCCCCAGCGAGTAATAAAACACCCAGTGGGCCCAGGGGGAAATGTGCTAAAAGGGGGTGCATCAGCCGAAAAAGCCTCCTGGAGGTCTCTCCTCCTCGCCCGCCTACAAGGGGAAGGAACTCATTCAGAGCCGAAGGCAGTGGGTGCTCAGGACACCCCGCCTTCTTTCTAGGGAAGGCAAAGGGGAGCAGGGCGGACCCGGGGCCTCGTTCATTCATCCCTTGCCTTTCCTTGGGGCTCAATACTACACTTAAGAAGGCGAAGGGTGGTGCTTTGCTTTGGCACCTGGAGAGAAAGGGGAGTAGGAGGAAAGAGGCTGGATTCCACGCTCTTTTACGGGGAAGCACGCTGTGACTGTCCTGGAGAGAAGGAGGAGGGTTTTTACTCCCAGCGCAAAGGCGCGTTGGGTTACCACTACCACCCCGCCTCAGTAAGTCCGGGAAGACTGGTAAAGATAAAGGTTTCCCTTGCTTGAAAGCCAGTAGTATCCGACTCTAGGGTGCAGTGCTCATCTCTGTTTCAAAGCCAAAGAGCAAGCATTGTCTGTGTCTGCAGACATTTCTGTGGTCATATGGCAGACATGACTAGACACCAGAGCGCATGGAACGCTGTTGCCTTCCCACCAAAGTGGTCCCTATTTATCTGCTTGCAATTTCTTGCTTTCGAACTGCTAGGATGGCAGGAGCTGGGACAAAGACGGGAGTTCAATCTGTCCTGCAGTACTTGGGAATCGAACTGCTGATCTTCTGCCTCCCAGTCAGCATCTTAGTCACTTAAGCCACTAAGTAAACAAGAAAGAAAACAAAACAAAAGTCCCCCAAGAAGATGGGGAAAGGGTTCTTTGGCCCACACAGTTTTGTGCCCATTGCATCTACAATACCATTGTGCCATCTTATTTTTGGCCAAACCCTTCTTTTGTCCTCCACCTTTTCCAGCATTAAGGCCTTCTCAAGTGAATCCTCTCTTCTCATTTGATGTCCAAAGTACTTTAGCGTCATCTTTACTATTTCACCTTTAATGAGCAGTCAGGGTTGATTTCTTCTAGTATCGACCTATTTCTAACACCACATTTCAAAGGCATATATTTTTCTGTGCTCATTTTTTCCAATGGTCCAGCTCTCACACCCATACATTACACCGGGAATACCATTGCTTTGACTATGCAATTCTTTGTTTGCAAGGTGATGCCTCTACTTTTAACTATGTTCCCCGGGTTTCTCATAGCTTGTTTCTCAAGCATCAGTCGCCTTTTTATTTCATGGCTGCAATCACCATCTGCAGCGATCTTTGATCCTAAGAAAGTAAAATCTGCCAGTCGTATCCAACTCTAGGGTGCACTGCTCATCTCCATTTACAGCCAAAGAGCCAGTGCTGTCTGTGTTTGCAGACATTTTCATGGCCATGTGGCAGGCATAACTGGAGCCCAGCAAGTCACATGGCTATATTTGGCCACACCCACAGATTTGGCCACACCCACAGATTTGGCCACACCCACAGAGGGGTGTGGCCAAAATTTCCCTTATTTTCAAATCCAAAAGTTGACAGGTATGCACAATAATCCAAGCATAACTTAAAGAAGGATTTAAACCAAGAGTGTTTTAGGATGAGTAACTGCTTTTCTGATTCCATTTTAAAATACTTTTCTGATTCCATTTAGACCAGAGGCCAGGTCACACTCCCTCAGACAGTTGCCATAAACACATCCATGACTTTTGTAAACATGTCTGTGGCTGCTTCATGCAGTGGCGGCAGCAGTTGGAGTGAGAGGAAGGGATAGATTATTTTGCGCAGCTCGTCGGATTCGGCAAACTGCATTGTTTGTTTTGTCAAACAGGATATGCAGATGACACCGATGGCAGAATTCCTCATGAAGCAAGTAGCCTCCTCAAATGAAAAGGAAATTTGAGTTCAGACTGCTGGCCATGACAAACAGTGGAGTTTTGACTAGGAATGGGATGTTTACCAGGGTTGTTTTCTGAACAATGACATGGGATAGTTTGTAAAATACAAAAGTTTAGATACTCCCCCAATCAGGTAGCTAGGTGCTTATCTGTAGACTCCCATTTCTATAAATTTTTTCTTCAGTTGGTGGTTTCTTTGTGATTAGAAACCATTACATAATGTATCTAAGTCTACTGTCAAGATATCGTTCCACCACTTGAGGGCAGTCTCTAAATATCTTCGAACAGAACATTTTTTTCCCCAAGACCTTTGGAACAGCTCGAATATAATTGTTACCACACTGCTTCTAATTTGCAAGTTAAAACAAGAAATGCAACATAAAAATAAGGAGAAAATGTGCTGACGTTCACTTAGCAAAACTATCCTGAATTTCAACAGGATAGGTGTTGTGTATGTAACAGTATTACTTTAAGAATGTATGAATGTAACCTGACAATGATTACAATGTAACCCAGCTGTTTAAGGAACGCGAGTAAGCTGCCCATAGAGGGCAGCTGCGAGCGTTCAGCTGACATGGTTCACATTCCCCAAATCACGGCAGCCGCGGGAACCTTTCCCGCGCTAGGATCACCTGGAGAAGATGGGCGTGACTCAGAATGACGTCACGCCGGTAGCAGCCAACGAGCTACCGTGCAACGATATTCAAATGTATTTACTGTAGTATAAAATGAGCTGTACCTCTGCCATTACCACATGTTCATCCTGACCATCATGAAATAAACCTGTGTTTTAGCCCCCACTGCGGCTCCTTTTTTGTCTTCCGTGCAAGACATCAAAATAGGGTATTGTTTCCTTTGTCTTGAATGAGCATTCACTGAAATTGGCATGGAAATGTATGCTGTTTTTATGATTACTTCATGCTTCTTCCTTTTAAAATACCTTTGAGACAATGAAGATTTTAAACTTCATTGTGTTAGTCTGTGCAGGAATATCAGATGAGAAATAAAAAAGTAAAATAAAGCAAAAAAAGTGGCAATTTAAAGACTAACTGCTATATTTAAATGTTAGCTTTCAAGCGCTCTTCAATTGTCTGAGGAAAACATTTGTTTTCCAAGAAGTCTAAATACTGAAACTAACCATCAGAGAACACATGAACAAGCACACAATGGCTGAAATCATGTTGCACAATTTTATGCTGCAAAAAGCTGTCAATATCATCAGGTGCAGCCATTTATCAGGAAGTTTCTGCCCTCCTCCCAGTGGTGGGCATCAGCAGGTTCACAACAGTTCTGGTAGCAGAAATTCTGGCTGGCCCCACTCATCCAAGTTTTGAAATAAAGTACTGTACTGTAGTCCTAATTTGGATGCAACGCAGGGCTTCCCCCCTGACCACGCCCACCATACTATGCTCACAGTGTGGTAGTAAAAAATAATAATTTGGAGCCCACCACTGCCTCCTCCTCTTCTTAAGACCCCAAGTCTCCCTTAGGATTCATTTCATTCCGGAGAAGTATCTGGGGGCCATGATATGGATGACTGACAGACATCAAAAGGTTAAAGATTTTGTGCCCCTCCATCCAATGACCCCAAAGGCTTCTCTGGGGCAAAATGGGTCCTAAAGGAGACTTAGAACATTGGGGGCGGGGCAATAGAAACTCTTAATTCTAAAAAAAAAAAGTTTCACCAATGAGCTCATCAACTTTAGACTGTACAGAGTTGCACAACAGGATTTCAGCCACCAAGTAGAAATCATTATCCCCTTCATCATATTATTTGTAAATATTTCTTTATTTATATTTTCATAATTCTAGCTCATTTTCAAATAAAGGGTAAATGTGTCTCTCAATCAATCAATCAAACTTTATTGTGGTCTGTTGGATCGGAGCCATGGAGCGGCCCTTAGGGTCCCGGAGGAGACTGGTCAAGGAACGACACGAGACAAGATGGAGCGAAGACCAGTGGTTTATTGAGGGAAAATCATCATCATATATAGGAATTCAAGGCAGCGTGTGATAGAATCGTCGACAGAAAATCACATCACCCATTTACCCGGGTTAATTGGAAACCTCTCTTGGGGAAGTTAATTAACTAAGGCAAATACTGACAGGGGAAATCCATTGTTCATGGCTTGCTCAAGAGTAAACATGGCCACTATTTGCGCTAGGGCTTGGGCTAATCTCCAAGTGTGGAATTACCTAATTCCTAACTGGAGTTAGATATTCAACTTCCTCCTGCTGAACTGCCTGCCAGGTCAGATATGGGTGAATCAATCTTATGACTATTAATCCGTTCCCCAATTTCTGTACCCACAGAGGTCAGTGACCAGGGGTCTGCCTCATCCGGTGTAACCTCTGTCAGGGACAGTTATGCCAATTGTGCTCGCGGATACCACAGTGGTCGATGACCAGTGCAGTAAAAAGGGTTTAAGTGCATGGAATACTGTTTTACTTCCACTTCCAGGAGCGACAGGGGCAGTGTTGGCCGGATAAATCGCAGCAAACCCATTCATGTGGATTCATGGGGGCTTGGCCTTCTGGGAATTGAAGTTCAAGAACATCTGGAGTGCCAAGGTTTGCCATCACAGCGAACTAACAACTCTCCTGAAGGGTTGTATCATTAATAGCCGTGCTTAATTTTTGCAGACTAAAAGCTGTAGCTTCCATTACTGACTATACCATGATTATTTTGGGCCTTGTTTTCTTACTATCTTCCACTCTTCCAAGCATTAGTATTTTTCCACTGCAGTAACCAGTAAGGATAACTGCACCTATCAGTTTCCCTTTCTCTTCCAGTTGGTTCTTTAACATCTCAACTTCTTGCCATGCAATATATATAAGTTATACAATTTCACTGTATTCAACAATGTAGCCTCTCAAGATTCAGTGCTTTTTCCTTTTGGATCCTGAAATTAAGTGAAGAAGAACTTCGTATCGCCTTGACCATTTTGTGAAGCTCACATAACATTTCAGACAAACAAACAGGAGAAAAAATCATGCATATATTTTAAGACTAAACAGCAAAAATGCTGACAAAAATACACGCAAACAGCTTTAATTGACAGGGTGGGGTGTAAATTAGGTAAGAGATTTAATTAGATATGTGTTATGAGGGAAAATATATAAACAAGTTTGCAAATTATGAAACATGTAGGGGAAAGTGCATTAATTCTTATTGTTAAGGGGCTCAAAGTCTCACTAACTTATTAAAAGGTTTGATAAGAAATACAGATGGGATTCAAAGAAATTAAATGAAATTAAGTGAAGTTCTGTCTTCACTTATTTTGAGTGTTTCCATGATGCATCCTGGCTATAGTTTCCCTTCTATCTGGGTAAGTAGACTATGTCAGAATTTGGGGCACAATCCTGCCTAGTCAAGAAGGCTGAGAGCAGGCTGTGCTCACACTAAGCCAGCTAAGCTGTGCTAAATCCACGCCCCTCCCAATCAAGTGCTGTTGGAAATTATTTAGGATTATTCTGATCCTGGCCTCACTTTGTTCAGAATAATGGCTGTTGTGCTACTCTGACTGAGATCACAAGTCCAGAGAAGGGGAGGAGCAGAGTTACACCAGATCCAAATTTCTCTCAGCCCATTTTGGACAATACTTCCTTTACTCAGACACTGCATACAGACATCCCTAATTCCGCCACCATCTTAAACAGCTGGTAACACGCAAAAGGCAATCTAATATGGAGACAAAGACAGGAATAAAACCTTGTTGTAAACCTGTATCTTGGACAACACCACCCAGAAAATTCTTAGCATCCTGCAACAAAACTACACTTCCAAAAAATTTAACACTTTGAAGACTAACAGTTATATTCTAATGTATAACAACCTGTGTATCAAATTTGATAATGTCCCAGAAACTCCTGACTAATATTCAAACCTTTCTGATGTGTGTCTAGCAAATGAATGCATTTTATTCCTGCTGTCTCTCTCTGGATCCTTGTCTTGCAATTTCTTTGTTCCAGAATAGCAACTTTCAATTCTTGGATAGCATATCCAGGAAGATTGAAATGGTTTGATTGAAATGGTTAACAGCTAGTCTTCAAAGTGTATCCAAACTACATATCTATTGTCTCTTTTTAATTTTTATACATTCTACCATGCATTGTTTTTAAGAAAATTGTAAACATTTCATCTTATTATTCTGTTGTTATTAGAAGCTTTGGTATATTCCTTCTTTAGTGCTTTCATAAAAGTTGCTCTCAGTCAAATTTCTGGTATGACTCCTCTCCTCTAGAACTGGCTGAAAATATTCACCAAAATATCTAAGTTATCATGGGGGACAATGGGCTACAACTGAATCCTGGCAAGACTGAGTGGCTATGGGTCAGGGGCTCTGCTTTATCTCAGGAGCTACCATCTTTGGTTCTGGATGGGGCTATTTTGCCCCAGACAGACCCGGTGCGTAACTTGGGGGTCCTCCTGGACTTACAACTACTCAAACAGCAAGTGGCAGTTGTGGCCCGGAGGGCTTTTGCACAACTTCGTGTGATCCGCCAGTTGCACCAGCTCCTGGACCGGGACTCCTTGCTCATGGTCACGCATGCTCTGGTCACCTCTAGACTAGATTACTGTAATGCCCTTGATGATCATTCGGAGGCTGCAACTGGTCCAGAATGCGGCTGCCCAGGTGGTGGTGGGGTACGGGCGCTATGCCTGTGCCTCGCCACTCCTCCAGGAGCTGCTCTGGT
Source organism: Bradypodion ventrale (assembly GCA_035047345.1). Classification (NCBI taxonomy): domain Eukaryota; kingdom Metazoa; phylum Chordata; class Lepidosauria; order Squamata; family Chamaeleonidae; genus Bradypodion; species Bradypodion ventrale. Next base: position 286,028,927 of record JAWDJE010000004.1, read on the forward strand.
TACCGGTATGCCTCTGGGTGCAATTTAAAGGTGCTGGTAATGACCTTTAAAGCCCTACATGGTAGTGGGCCAGGATATCTAAGAGACTGCGTAACCCCAAGAACATCTGTCCATCCAACCAAAGCGGACCAGAGGGGCTCTCTAGTCATACCATCTGCTAGAGGGGCTCGTCTCTCTAGCACAAGAAGGAGTGCCTTCTCTGTGTCTGCTCCGGCCTTGTGGAACCTCCTGCCAGTGGAACTAAGGCTGCAGATAGAATTGCTGCCCTTCAGGAAAGATCTGAAAACATGGCTGGCAGGGCAGGTGTGGGGCACCGATGGAGGGGTGACACTGTCTGCTGGCTCATATAAAAATGTGTCTCTCTCTTTTAATGGATGGGGTGAGTGGGTAAATTATTTAGAATTTTTAATGGGGTTTTTAAGGGCTTTTTAATTAGTTTGATGTTGCTTTTAATTGTTGTTCGCCGCCCAGAGTCATTGCCAAGTTGGGCGGCAATAGAAATTTGAAAAATAAATAAATCATCTATTATTCTGAATATCTCTACAAATACACCACTAAACCCAAGAGTTTAGCTGTTTTTGTTACCTATACAATATATTTCAGTTTTTTGCATTTCTTGTACAGTATTGACAATCACTTCTCCAAAATGTAAAGGAATCTCATCTATAACATTGATATATTTACTAAGAGCAGCTCTTTATAAAAATCAGTCCTTTGAGAGCTGGCTAGGAAACTGTGCAAGTAGTCATTTGGTACCATCATAATGTTTACATGCGCCAAGGAAGCAATGAGAAATCTGAGAGGCTTTCCCCCAGAGTCATCCAAGAGTAGGGAATTCACAAGAGAACCCAAGACACACCTGCATTATGCAGCATGAACATTTGGTTTGGAACAAGAAAATGCCTTTACCTAAACCTGGTGTTATATTATCAAATTCCTTCCTGAAACCCTATTGTCAAGTCTGCATGACACCAGTGACTTTTGTGTCTGGGTTTTTATTTTCAAACGTCATTCCCTCATTTTAATGAGGTTTGCCACAATGCACCAGTAATGCAAAGTATATATTCTGGCACAAATCATTTATAGTGGTACGCAGTGGAGCGACAAAGCTCCAGACAATGTAGGGACTGTCTGGACATTCATTATATTGTCAGTGCACTAACAATAAACACATTGTGAAGCAAATAAGAGAGAAAAGAAATAGACGTCTGACATTCATTCTAAAGGAAGTGCCTGAGCAATTGGATATGGCTTCTGCATGACTCTGCTGGATGCATGGAAAGCAAAGAAAATTATCAACTTGATTTGAAAGGATATCAGATAGAACAACACCAAGGCCTGGATTTTTAATAATTTGAACAGGCCTTCTGAGATAAGAATGATCAGTATCTATACCTATAAAAATGGGATGTGGCTGTGCATGTCTGGCATGCATGTCTGCACACATCCAGCTAATCCCCTCACCACCGCTCAGCCAATCAGGCAGGAAGACGTGAGCAAGGAGGAGGTGGGACAGCCAGTACGCACTTTAAAAAAATGGCTGATGTGCACCCAAAACAACACAGCCCAGGGCCCTGCCTTACCGAGGCAGACAGAGCCCAGGCTGAGGGAACGGTCTGCCTGCCGCCCCTTCCGCACCGCCTAAGGGGAAAATGCAAAGGCGGCAGCCAGCGATCCGTCAGGGGAGGTGCCCTCTGTTGTGTATGCATGTCTTGTACTGTCAGAATGTAACCACCCCAATTACAATGTATTGCAGCTGTAAAGGAACGCGAGCAAGCAGCCCATAGAGGGCAGCTGCGAGCGTTCAATCTCACATGGTTCACATTGCTCAATCACGGACAGCCGCGGGAAAACCTTCCCCGCATTCAGCAGCAGGAAAGAAGAACTACTGAAGAGAGGCGTGCCTGGGCGAGGCCACGCAGGTAGCGGCCAATGAGCTACCGTGCTACAAGATTCAAATGTATAACCCTACTGTATATAAAGAGATGTATCACCGCCATTACCTCATGCTCCACCAGATCCCCAAGCAATAAACCTGTGTTAAGCCAACCCTTCGGCTGTCCTGTTGTCTTTGGTCCCATACAGTAAACTGGCGACGAAGGTGGGATCAATGGCTGCCCACGGGACCAAGACATGCGCCGGCTACGAGATCAGGAAGCCGGGAGACTTGGAGCTGTTTGAGATAGACTTCAACGGAGCGCTGGTGGAGCTCGAAGTCTCAGATGAGGACAAGAAGAGGGCCATCTTCGTCCGCATGCTTGGACACGAGACAAAAAGGACTCTGGTGGACCTGATCGCGCCGAGGAGGGTGAGCGACTACAAAGCCAAAGAGCTTCTGGCTGTGTTGCGCGCCCACCTCCGGCCCGCGATAGCGATGTTCCCCGCTCGGAGCGCGTTCTGGAGGCGAGTCCAAGCGCCCGGGGAATCGGTCGCCGAGTTCGCCGCGGCCCTGCGGCTGGCCGCCGGCCCCTGCAAATGGGAGACCCCAGAAGTCACCCTCCGCGACTGCCTGCTCTGCGGCCTGAGGGACACCGAAACTCAGCGCGCGCTGATGAAGCAGGAGCCGCCCCCCACGTGGCAAACGGTCCTCGACACCGCACAGGCCGCGGAAGCCACGGCGGCCGGCGTGCAAGAGCTCCAGGACTGGCGGCCGAAAACCGCCAAAGCAGAGAGCTCGGTGCGCGCGGCCCGGCGAGCCTCGGACTCAACCACGGAGGACGGCGGCGACGACGACGATGTCCGGAAGGTCCAAAAGGAGGGCCGGCGCTGCGACGGCTGCGGCGCCGCCCACGCCCGCGCCAAATGCCCGTTCCGCAAGGCCGAGTGCCACAACTGCGGCCGGCGCGGGCACATCGCCAAGGTCTGCCGGAAGCGGCGCGAGGCCAAGAGGAGCTCCCCAGACCGCTCGGCGAGGCAGGATCGCACCACGAGGCCCAAGGACCACGGCACCCGGACCACGAGGAAGCGGGACGGCGTCGTACGCATCTCCGACGACAGCGAGGACGACGCCCCGGTTTTCAGCGTTTCCACGGAGCATCCCCGATACTTCGTCGAGGTAGTAATACAAGGGGCCCCTGTTAGGATGGAGGTGGACTCGGGTTCTTCTTACTCTATTATCTCCCAGGGAGAATTCCTAAAGATACCCCCCCACGTGCGGCCCAAGCTCAAGGCGTTGAGGGCCACACTAAAGGATGTGCAAGGGAACCGCATCCCGGTACTGGGGGTTGGGAAGTTCCAGGTCCAGTTCAAAAAGCGCACTGCAACGCTTCCCCTAGTCGTCCTCAAAGGAGGTAAATGCAGCCTCCTCGGGACTCAATGGTTTCAGCCCCTGGGGTTGTTCATCGGGGGGGTGCACGCCGTGGGAATACACGCCGCCGGGACTGATCCAATACAGAGCGTGTGTGAGGCGCACCCCGAAGTTTTTAAGAAAGGACTCGGAAAGTTCAAGGGCCCCCCAGTGACTTTCGACCTGGACCCTGGAGTGCGTCCAATCAGACTCAAACCGCGCAGGGTGCCTTTCGCCCTAAAAGACAAAATAGAGGCGGAGTTGGACAAGTTGGTGGGCCAGGGGATCCTTGTTCCTGTTGACTCTGCGGAGTGGGAAACTCCAATTGTAACAGCACTCAAGGCCAACGGGGAGGTCCGCATATGCGCTGATTACAAGTGCACCATCAATAAGGCGATCCGCCCTAATGCGTATCCGGTGCCGGTAGTCAGCCACTTGTTGGCCAGGTTGCACGGGGGGAGGTGTTTTGCTAAACTCGACCTGGCCCAAGCCTACCAGCAGCTCCCGGTCACCCCCGCCGCAGCTGCTGCGCAGACCATAGTCACACACAAAGGGGCGTTCCAAGTATCGCGCCTCCAATTCGGCGTGAATTCGGCGCCCGGGATTTTTCAATCACTCGTGGAACGCCTCCTAAAGGGACTAGAGGGGGTGTTGCCATACTTTGATGACGTGTTGATTACGGGGGGGAGCCGGGCAGAATTGGCAGAAAGGTTGGGAAGAGTCCTAGAAAAATTCGAAAAGGCGGGGTTGCGGTTGCGAAAGGACAAATGCGTCTTCTTCGCAACCGAGGTCGAGTTCCTAGGGTTCCGCATTACTCCCGAGGGAATACGGCCATCCCAATCCAAGGTGGCCGCCATCAAAAAGGCCCCTCGCCCCACCTCCAAGCCCGAGCTGCAGTCGTTCCTTGGGCTGCTCAACTTCTACCACTCCTTCCTTCCTCGGAAGGCAGCCGTGGCGGAACCGCTACACAAATTGTTAAAAAAGGACGAGGCATGGAAGTGGGGCAACGACCACGAGAAGGCTTTCAATGACCTGAAGCGACTCCTGGCATCAGATGCTGTACTGACCCACTTCAATCCCAAACGCCCAGTAGTCCTGATTTGCGATGCATCCCCGGTGGGGGTGGGGGCGGTGTTATGCCACGTGCTGGAGAACGGGAGGGAGGCCCCGATAGCGTTTTACTCTAGGTCCTTGTCCCAAGCGGAGAGAAACTACGCCCAGACAGACAGGGAAGCACTAGCGATAATTGCGGGGACCAAGAAATTTCATGATTTCGTGTATGGCCGCCCCTTCACCATAGTGACTGACCACAAGCCCTTGCTAGGCATTTTCACCGCAGATAAGCCCACACCCCAAATCCTGTCCCCGAGAATGCTCAGGTGGGCCATTTTTCTCAACGCGTATCAGCACGCGTTGGTATACCGGCCCGGAAAGGAGATCAGCCATGCGGATGCCCTGTCGAGGTCCCCCATTCCCCGGGATTGCTGCCACGTGGGCGAGGAAGAGAGAGACCACCAGGTTTTAATGATAGAGGTCCTAGACGCCCCTCCAGTAGTACCGGCCGACATCGCCAAAGCGACCGGCAAGGACAAAACGTTAGCCACAGTCTCCTCCTGGGTACAGAAAGGGTGGCCCGTGTCTTCCCCAGCAGCGGAATTCGACACATTTTTCAAAAAGAAATTAGAATTGTCCCTAGAGAGGGGTTGCCTTTTGTGGGGACAGCGGGTAGTGATCCCCACGTCCCTCCGGCCGAGGGTGCTTAAACTGCTGCACGTCAGCCACCCCGGAATCGTCCGCTCTAAGGCACTAGCCCGTAGCTACTTTTGGTGGCCCCAGCTAGATGCCGACATCGAGCACATGGTCGGCACTTGCGAAGCGTGCCAAACCTCCAGGCCAGAAGAGGCTCGTCTGCCACATAGAGAGTGGGACGCAGCGAGGGGGCCCTGGTCCCGGGTACACGTAGACTTTGCAGGGCCGTTCAGGGGAACGCTCTTCCTCCTAGTGGTGGATGCGTTCTCAAAGTGGTTGGAGGTCATCCCAGTCTCGAGCACCTCCTCGGCCACCACAGTTAAACAGTTACGGAGGGTCTTTTCCACGTTCGGTTTACCCGACACCCTCGTCAGCGATAACGCTAGCTGTTTCACCTCCGCCGAGTTCAGAGAATTCATGGACCTCAACGCCATTCGGCACATCACCTCCGCCCCTTTCCACCCGGCCACCAACGGCCAAGTAGAGCGCCTCGTGCGCACCACTAAAGACGCGCTGCGGCGCATGGGCTCCGGAGATCTAGACCGACAACTATGCCAGTTCTTGCTAAGGTACAGGGTCACCCCACTAGCGTCAGGATACTCCCCCGCGGAGTTACTAATGCGCAGGAAGCTGGCTACGGTAATCTCCAGGCTAGACCCCACCAGAGTGGAAGACAAAGGGCGAAATGTAGAGATGGACTCCTCAAAGAGTTTTAGCGTAGGCGCCCCCGTGCATTGCAGGAACTACGCCAGCGGGGGACCAGCCTGGGTGCCCGGCATTGTAATAGAACAAACCGGCCCCGTCTCATACCGCGTGGAGACCAATACAGGCCTCCTGTGGAGGCGGCACGCAGATCAACTCAGGCGGAGGGTCCCCGGAAAGCAGGACGAAGACGAGAGTAGCAACGAATCAGCGTTAGGGTACTCCCCCACCCGTTCAACCCAAGGGGGAGGGAAAGGGGAACATGGGTCCCCACCAAGGGGGGAGGAAAGGGAGTCCCCACTAAGGGGGGAGGAAAGGGAATCGATCCTCAGAAATCTTTTGCGGGAGTTTGCGGCGGAAAGGAAGAGCCCCGATCCCACACACATCCCCCGGGAGCATCCCAGAAATACAGATTCCCCAAGAAGTTTAGACCTTGATTTACAGTGCCAGGGGGAGTTAGCGGAGTGGTCCCCCACCCGTCCTAGCGAAAAGAGGGGTTTCAGTTCAGCCCCTGGTACTTCCAGTCCCAGTAGCCCCTGTGAGTTAGAATGCAACATAGCACCAATTTCCCGGAGACCGACACCCCCAAGACAGGAGGCAACGGCGGGGCCGTCCGCCACAGCCTCAAGGTCCCCTGAGCGGGGGACAGAAGGGAGCAGAACCACAAGGGCATCCTCATCGGTCCCGCGGTTCACGATCAGAGGGTCCCCGGGGTCCGAGGGAAACAGACAGGGGTTCACTTCTCAGTTGTTCATCCCATTCCCTTCCCCCAACGCAAGGCAGGCACAGACGCCCCACAGAGCCACTAATGAATCCCCGTTTCCCGTTGCATGACAAGCACCCACGGAGTCAGGGATCACAGGCTCGCCGGTACTAGGGCAGGCGCAAGCACGCCCCAAGCGAATGTGCGGCAAGCCACATTGGTTGCGGGACTTCGTCCCATCCTAGGGGGGAGGGATGTTGTGTATGCATGTCTTGTACTGTCAGAATGTAACCACCCCAATTACAATGTATTGCAGCTGTAAAGGAACGCGAGCAAGCAGCCCATAGAGGGCAGCTGCGAGCGTTCAATCTCACATGGTTCACATTGCTCAATCACGGACAGCCGCGGGAAAACCTTCCCCGCATTCAGCAGCAGGAAAGAAGAACTACTGAAGAGAGGCGTGCCTGGGCGAGGCCACGCAGGTAGCGGCCAATGAGCTACCGTGCTACAAGATTCAAATGTATAACCCTACTGTATATAAAGAGATGTATCACCGCCATTACCTCATGCTCCACCAGATCCCCAAGCAATAAACCTGTGTTAAGCCAACCCTTCGGCTGTCCTGTTGTCTTTGGTCCCATACAGTAAACCCTCCTTGCTGGATTGCTGGCTACTGCCTTTGTATTACCCCCACCACTGTTTTGAAAGCTAACACGAAACAGCGAAGGGGGTAGTACAAAGGTGGCAGCCAGCGATCCGCCAGGGAGAGCGCCTCCCCTGACGGATCGCTGGCTGCTGCCTTTGTATTTCCCCCTCAACTGTTTCGAAGGTTGTTTAGTGTCAACCTTCGAAACAGTTGAGGGGGAAATGCAAAGGCGACAGCCAGCGATCCATCGCGGAAAGTGCCTCCCCTAATGGATCGTTGGCTACTGCCTTTGTATTACCCCCTCCACTGTTTCGTGTCAGCTCTCGAAACAGCGGAGGGGGTAATACAAAGATGGCAGCCAGCGATCCATCAGGGGTGACACTCTCCCTGATGGATTGCTGGCTGGCGCCTTTGCATTTCCCCCTCAGCTGTTTTGTGTCAACCTTCGAAATAGTTGAGGGGGAAATGCAAAGGCGGCAGCCAGCGATCCATCAGGGAGAGCACCATCCCTGATGGATCACTGGCTGCCATCTTTGTATTACCGCTTCAGCTGTTTCGAAGGGCTGGCAGTCACCTACCCTCTCCACAGGGCTCGAGTGACCCAACCAGCGAAGCCGAGTAGATATTCTAGTTCTTTATAAGCAAGCATTTTGGGAATATGAGATGACCAGATGATCCCTAGAGAATCACTAACAAAGTTACCAACAGGTAAAACCAGCTAAAAGAAATTGGCATCTTCAGTGCAAGATGGTCTCTTTCTATTAGGTAAAGGTCGTCCTTGCTTGAAAGCTAGTCGTATTCAACTTTAGGATTTGGTACTCATCTCTGTTTACAACCAAAGAGCCAGTGCACAGAACACTGTTACCTTCCCACCAAAGTGGTACCTATTTATTTACTTGTAATTTCTTGTTTTCAAAATGCTAGGTTGGCAGGAGCTGTGATAGAGATGATGTTACCTTCCCACCAAAGTGGTACCTATTTATTTACTTGTAATTTCTTGTTTTCAAACTGCTAGGTTGGCAGGAGCTGTGATAGAGATGAGAACTCACTCTGTCATGCAGTACTCTGGTCTTGAACTGCTGACCTACCAACTTTTCAGTCATCAAATTCAGCATCTTAACCACTAAGCCACCACAGTCCCCTTCTTTCTATTAGCTTTGCTAATAAGCAGGACAATGGATGAAGTAGGTACCTGACCCAACAGAGTGGTCAAAAGCCCCTTTTTAGGAAGCACAGTTCTTCAATTCAAGGGTTACCCCAGGCAAGGTTGTGCTCCATTTAGAGGGCTGTCCAGAAACAATGTGGGATGAGCGTAATTTTTCGGTAATTTGAGCATTCTTTGGCATTTCCTTTTTTGGGGATTGGAACGTACACTGATCTTTTCCAATCCTGTGGCCACTGTTTTGTTTTCCAAATTTGCTGGCATATTGAATGCAGTAGTTTCATTCCATCATCTTCTAGGGCTTTGAAAAATTCAACTGGGATGCCATCATTTCCACTAGCTTTATTGTTTGCAGTGCTTTATAGGGCCTTTCTGACTTCACTCTCCAGAGTGTCTGGTTCAAGTTCAAATTTCTCATTATTGTTATTATCAGGAGTGTTGAGGTCCTTTTTGTAGAGTTCCTCTGTGTACTCTTGCCATCTCTTTTTGATCTCTTCTGTTTTAGCTAACTCTTTTCCATCTTTGTCCCTTATCATGTTCATTTTTGCTTTAAATGTTCCCTTGATTTCCCCAATTTTTTTGAAAAGATCTCTAGTCCTGCCTCTTTTGTTGTTTTCCTCCATTTCTTTGCACTGTTCGTTCAGGTATTTTTCCTTATCTCTCCTTGCTTTTCTTTGAAATTCTGTATTCAGGTGGTTGTATTTTTTCCTTTCTCCTTGGACTTTTGCATTCCTTCTTTCCTCTGCTATTTTAAGAGCCTCATCAGACAACCACTTTGCTTTCTTATGCTTCTTTTCTTTTGGTATGGTTTTTCTTGCTGCCTCCTGCATGATGTCCCACGTCTCTGTCCATAATTCTTCTGGTACTCTGTCTATCAGGTACAGGACATTAAATCTGTTCATGACCTCCACCGTGTATTCTTTAGGGATGTTGTGTAGGTCATATCTGTCTGGTCTAATTGTTCTCCCCATTTTCTTTAGTCTAAGCCTGAATTTTGTGATCAGTAGGTTGTGATCTGAGTCACAATCTGCTCCAGGTGTTGTTTTTGCTGACTGAATGGAGGTTCTCCATCTTTGACTGCAGAGTATGTAATCAATCTGATTTCGATGCTGGCCCTCTGGTGATGTCCATGTGTAAAGTCGCCTCTTGTGTTGCTGGAAGAGGGTGTTTGCTATGACTAGTGCATTCTCTTGGCAGAACTCTATCAATCTTTGCCCTGCTTCATTCTGTGTTCCAAGACCGAACTTGCCTGTTATTCCATTTACTTTTTGATTTCCTACTTTGGCATTCCAATCTTCTAAGATAATGTGGACATCATTTACAATTACGCTCATCCCACATGCCAGCAAGGTGATGCTCAAGATAATACAGGATAGACTTCAACAACATGTGGAGAGAGAACTACCAGAGGTGCAGGCCGGTTTCAGAAGAGGCAAGGGGACTAGAGATCACATTGCCAACATATGTTGGATCATGGAGAAAACAAAAGAATACCAGAAACAAGTCTACTTTTGTTTTATTGATTACATCAAGGCTTTTGACTGTGTGGATCACAACAAAATGTGGCAAGTAATTAAAGAGATGGGAATACCAGAACACCTCATGAGAACCAAGAAGCAACAGTTAGGACAGAACACGGAATGACAGAGTGGTTTGGAATAGGAAAAGGAGTAAGACAAGGCTGCATTTTATCACCCTGCTTATTCAATCTATACACAGAGCACATAATGCGCAATGCAGGGATGGAGGAATCACAATATGGGATCAAAATTGCTGGGAGAAACATCAACAATTTGAGATATGAAGACGATACCACCTTAATGGCAGAAAGTGAGAAAGACCTAAAGAACCTCTTGATTGGATTGAAGGAGGAGAGTGCAAAAGCTGGCTTGAGACTCAATATCAAGAAAACCAAGATAATGGCAACAGGTCCGATCAGTCCCTGGAAAATAGATGGGGAAGAAGTAGAAGCAGTGACAGATTTTACTTTCCTGGGATCTAAGATCACTGCAGATGGCGACTGTAGCCATGAAATAAAAAGATTATGGGGAGACAAGTGATGAGAAACCTGGGGAATATAGTGAAAAGCAGAGACATCACCTTGAAAAGAAAAATTCGCATAGTCAAAGCAATGGTATTCCCAGTGGTAATGTATGGGTGTGAGAGCTGGACCATTAGGAAGGCTGAGCGCAGAAGAATAGATGCCTTTGAGATGTGGTGTTGGAGGAGAGTCCTGAGAGTCCCTTGGACAGCAAAGAGAACAAATAGGTCAATACTGGGAGACATCAATCCTGACTGTTCATTGGAGGAACAAATAGTGAAGATGAAGCTAAAGTACTTTGGACATCAAATGAGAAGGGAAGACTCACTTGAGAAGGCCTTGATGCTGGGAAAGGTGGAGGGAAAGAGAAGAAGGGGGCGTCCAAAGATGAGATGGATAGATGGTATTGTGGACACAATGGGCACAGAGCTTGGTGGGCTGAGGAGAATGGTGGAGGATAGAGGTGCCTGGAGGAAAATGGTCCCCATGGGGTCGCAAAGAGTTGGAATCGACTGTGCGACTGAACAACAACAACAACCAGAAACAAAAGAATCGTAAGTCAGGAGATGAAGGACCTTGAATTGACTAATTCACATTAGTCAGCTCCTGGGCAGCAACTTCCATAATCATAACCCTCTCTACTTGAAGCACTGAAAGTATGTTCAGTTTATTTTAAAAATCAGTTCTTCTTGTGGGTGTGTATATATAAATTAAGGGCTGCGGTGGCTTAGTGGTTAAGAAGCTGAGCTTGACAACTGGAAGGTTGGAAGGTCATCAGCTTGAGACCCGAAGGTTGCATACTGGAGTGAGCGCCCATTATCTGTCCCAGCTTCTGCCAACCTAGCAGTTCAAAAGCAAGAAATTGCAAGTAGATAAATAGGTACTGCTTTGGCAGGAAAGGTAACAGCGTTCTGTGCACTCCGATATCTCGTCGTGCCTGCCACATGACCACAGAAATGTTTCCAGACACAGACAGTGCTGGCTCTTTGGCTGTAAATGGAGATAAACACTACACCCTAGAGTTGGATACGACTGGCTTTCAAGCAAGGGAGACCTTTACTATATAAAATTATCATATGCTATGGGGTACACATAAAGAGCTTCCTCAAAGATTGTGGTAATTTTGAATTACAATCGAGTATACCCAGGGCAATGGCCTCCTTGTGTCCAGTAATCTTTCTCACACTAGGGCAGGCAAAAAAAATTACAGAATGAATTCATCAAAAGGTAGCTCCATTTTGGCAGTTTCACGTCTGGCCTAGACATGGTGGAAGAAGAAGCCTATGCTATTTTATGCAAATCTGTATAATCTACTCTCATCTTGTTTGATCATGAACAGCCTTTATCTTGCTGATGTTTAATTTGTCACTCTTTACCATACATGGGAAAATCTCTTTGGATAAAACTAACATTCTTCAGGGAAAGATATAGCAAACACCCAATTGGTTTGAGGCTTGCTTCACACAACTACAAAAAAAACAAATTTGCTGTTTCTCTCCTTAATCTATTTCTACAGAGCAAAGGTTCCTAGCCTTGGACTACTGCACATTGTTGGACTACACGTACCACAACTTGTGCAAATCATCATGCTGGCTGAGACTTTAGGGAGCTGAAGTCCAACAACTTAAGGCTGAGAACAACTACAAAGAGTTCTCTTCATGCAAAGCTATACTTGTGTTTCACTAGCTGTTCAAATTTTTATTTATTTATTTATTGTTAAATTTTTATACTGCCCACTCAGCCAAAGCCAACTCCTGGTGGTTCACAACAGTGGGTAAAAACAGATAAAAACAAATAAAACAGATAAAAACCAGCAATAAGAACCCACCCCTAAAAGGAGAGGAGTGCAGGAACTGAAGAAACCGTGGGGCAGGCATCCTCCCCTATATTAACCACCCAATGGAAGCCACCCCTCCACCTGCACCCCAAACTTGGCCCACCAGCCAGGTTTTTAGTTCTTTTCTAAAGGGCAACAACTCCATCTGGAGACGCAGTTCTACTGGCAGGAGGTTCCAAAGGGCCGGTGAGGACACAGAGAAGGCTCTCCTCCTTGTGCCAGAGGCGAACCCCCCTGGCCGATGGCACTATTAGAGAGCCCCTCCGGTCCGCTCTGGCTGGACAGACAGACGTCCTTAGGGCAATGCGGTCTCTAAGGTAACCTGGACCACTACCATATAGGGCTTTAAAGGTCAAAACCAGCACCTTGAATTGCACCTGGAGGCAAACGGGTAACCAGTGCAGCTCCCGCAGCAGTGGTGAGGCATGGGCATAACGTCCACACCCCATCACCACCCGGGCCGCCGCATTCTGGACCAGCTGCAGCCTCACGGGAAACCTGCTACATAACAAAGTTGACATCTACCAGCAAAATTCCCTGGATGTGCCAATGGAACATTTTCTTAGTAGAACTATTCCCTTGGTGAAGATGCACTGGAATAGTAGCTGAAATAGACTTGTATCAAATCTTAATTCCGTGCGCTCTAGGGCCATGTTCCACTGTGGCATGACACCTGGTGTTAGCGTTTCTCTCCTGTTGGCTTCAGTAAGATGAGGAAAATGATATCAGCTCAGTAACTCCAAATATGATGTTATTACATGCCAACAAATTGTTTCCAATTTATGACAACCCTATGGATGAGAGATCTACAAAGTGTCCTGTCTTCATCAGCGCTGCTGATTCAGTCCACCTCATATTTGGTCTTCTCTATTTCTGCCATTTCCAACGAATACTGCTTTCTCATTATATACCCAAAGTAAGGTAAAGGTAAATGTTGCCCTTGCTTGAAAGCCAGTTAGAAACCGACTCTAGGGTTCAGTGCTCATCTCTGTTTATAGCCAAGGAGCCAGAGCTGTCTGCACTTGCAGACACTTCTGTGGACATGTGGCAGGCATGACTAGACACCAGAGTGCACAGAATGCTGAAGTGGTACCTATTTATCCACTTGCAGTTTCTTACTTTTGAACTGCTAGGTTGGCAGGAGCTGGCACAGAGACAAAATCTCACCCCATTGTGCATACTCAGGAATTGAACTGCTGACCTGCCGACCTTCCAGTCATGAAGTTCAGCATCTTAACCACTAATCCACCGCAGTCTCTTATTTTTTTACCTCCAAAGATAGTTCAAACTTGATTTGCTCTAGAACCTGTCGTGATTCCATGTGGGATGACATCATTTTATGTTAATCACCTGTTAGTTTAGTAGGATTTTACTGATATATGATACACTGCTTTTATTTTCTTTTTATCGCTTATTCCACTTAACCTAAGTGAAGCCATTTTAAAAAGCACACTCCACCATTTTACTGAGACAATGGGAAATCACCTCTTGTTCTTTTCTCAAGGCCGAGGTCTGGGAAGTGACCCAAGAGGTAAACTTCTCTCATGAGAAGAGATGAGATCTCTGATAGCTGGCCATCTGCTATCTTTGATTTACGTACGAAACTGTCACTTTGACAAGTCAATTAGCACTTCTCCAGTGCATTTTCTCATAGAGAAAGGTATAAAAATCTAGATTTGTTTTCCTAAGAAAATGGTTCGTTATGGGAGTTCGTTCTCCAATGCTACAAGGACCCGTATCGTTTGACATCTTGACGGGCCTCACCCTGCACTATCTCACATGAGGTGGCGAAGACCACCGCACTTTACTCTAGGAAAGTGTTAGCATATAGCTTTCTATTTCTTTCTTAGGGACGAAATGTCTTAGCCTTATATTTAGTTTAGTTGGTAGTCATTTTTCTATATTCTGCCTTTGTTGGACTTTGCTATTTTTCCAATAAAAATCCATAAAATGGACTTTATTTGTCAAGCGCACTCTTTTGGCTCCTTTTGCAACCTGGGGCAAGGAAAGGAGGGGGACTAAAACAATAAGGCCTAATTATTCAAGGAGAATTGTGTCAACTTCGTGGGGTCTGCTATCCAGATGAAACAATCTCTCTCTGCGTTCTCCGAGACAGTGAGTTGCTGCTACAGAAGAGGTAACAGAAGTTTCACCCCCATGCACCTTGCTACACCATCAAGGCCATTAGTTCCTCCAGAAGCAAGATAAGGGTGTTTCTCACATGAGGAAGTGGTATTCTATCCATATCATGATAGTAGAATATCTGTATGGGGAATTTATAAATTTATAAATCTAATTCAGTAGGGTTAATCAATAAAGCAAATTATGTTAATAGGTTGAGAGCACTTATGGAAGATGTATAACAAGATGGCATAGTACTGAAAACCTTAAGTAATGTATACTTTCTAGAGGAAACATGCATAAAGTTTAGCAGTGTTTGGCTGTTTCCCAGGATCTCATTTTCAGTCTAGAAGAAACTTACAGCATTACCTGTATCTTACTTTCCAGGAAAAGAATTATTTATTGTCCTAGTTTAGGTTGCTAAACTCCCAGCTTCTAGAGGGCAATAGGCTAATGTATAGTGACATATCAGGGCAGTGCATAGCCCACATTTGGATCAAGGTTTAAGTACATCCAATCCGTGGCATTTTCACGGATTAGAAGAGAGATGAGCAATGTTAGTCATCCTATAAGCATCTCCTCTCTCTACTGCCAAAACTGAGTAAAAAGCTATGACAGATCATTCAAAGCAAGTAAAATGTTTTGCCAGTATTTCTTCTGGTCTGTTGACAAATTTCATCCACATAGCTTTCTGTAGTGTTCTGTCTGAAGGGAGCAAATGCAACATAGATGTCACCATCACCACCGCATACAACCATGGATTGGTTTCGTCTAGTTTTATTAGAAACCACATACCTGCATTTTAAACCTAAAATGCCTCAACTCTGAGTTTATATGAAAAGTGAGCAAAAATCCATTCCTATTTCTTCCTTTCTTAAATTTCAAATAGCAAGAGAACCCTGCTGTCAATATCTGTACTCTGTCTTAACTATGCATTCACCTTACTCTGAGCCAACTAATGCTGTAGTAAACACCACACAAACATCAGCAGATAAGGTCACTAATAGTAGTGGAAATCTAAGCTCTTCCTAGACTCCATCTTCCATGATCCCTAGCTAAAAGTGAAGGATGCTGGACAACAGAGTTTTCCATTTTTTATTTATACCCTTCTGTCTTCCAAATGCATCATTTCAGAAACTAAGCAAATGGTGGAAAAAATATCTTCCAAATTCAGTATATTTTGAGTCTTCCAAGAATGTTTCCCTTTCCTAAGAGACCCTATATCAGGGGTTGGCAACCTTTTTAGGTTGGGGCCCACGTGACTGTCACGCTCCCTCAGACAGTTGAGTAGGCTGGACTGGTGGTCCCCCACTGTAAACATGGCTGTAAATGCATTCACAGCGGTTGTAAATGTGTTTACAGCATCCATAAAACAAGTCTGTGGCTGATTCCGGCACTGGCAGCTGGAGTGAGGGTATGGGTCAGATGGTTTGGCACCATGGGCCAGATCACGCCCACAGGCCATAGGTTGCCGACCCCTGCTCTATGTGCTATTTTTGGTTATGGCCGATGTGTGGGAAATTCTGGGAAGGGGCTGTGGTTCAGGATTTGAGTTAGAAACAGCTCCATTTAGTAATCTTATACTTTGGATTTACATTTACACTTTATTTTTTAGGGTTTTAAAGACTGTATATGTGGAGCCAATTCCTCTGTGTTGTAGATGTCCTACTTTGGTTGATAAATATACCTTGGGTTTTTGCTCTCATTTGCTTTCAAAGAGAAATTTGGATTCTTTACTTTAAGCAACTTCCATTCCGGGGCTGGTGAAAAGAACTTGAGTTGTACAAGTAGTAGCATCCAGTTTCGTCATGTCAGTATTGTTGTTTGTTGTATAAGTACTGTATATGTAGATTTTTTTTGGTGACGTTTGTGTTTTTGATTAATAGATGACATGAAATTCTAAAAACTGGGATCAAAACAGCAGATTTGACTGCTCAGAATTCTTGAAACCTAAGCTATTCACAAACAAGAATACAAACCATGCGTACACAATCAAAAGACAAGAGTGGGTGATATCATAATCAGACCATAGGTTTGTGGGGGGTTTTCCCCAGGTGGTCTAATAAAGGTATCAGCCATTCTTGCCTTCAAGTTATTCACAGAAGCCAAAGGCAGAATACTATCTCATGACAATTCAGACTATTTTTTTCATCTAGCTCAATATATCTTTCAGAGATTGGAAAAAAAAAACTCTTTTGGACTCCAGCTTTTAGAATCCTTCAAGCATCATGGCTACTGTAGTGCAAAAGAGGTACTTTTCCAAATACTGGTTATAAATTAGTAGTTTGTTGTTATAACCAAATTGGGGGGTTATAATGACCTGCGGTAGCTTAGTGGTTGAGATAGTGAACTTGATGACTGGAAGGTTGGGAGGTCAGCAGTTTGAGACCTGAGAGCCGCATGACAGAGTGAGCTCCCATCTCTGCCCCAGCTCCTATCAACCTAGCAGTTCAAAAGCAAGAAATTGAAAGTAGATAAATAGGTACCACTCTGGTGGTAAGGTAAACAGCGGTCCAGTGTCTAAGCATACCTGACACATGTCCACAGAAACGTCTGCAGACACAGACAGCACTGACTCTTTGGCTGTAAATGGAGATGAGCACTGAACCCTAGAATCATATGCGACTGTCTTTCGAGCAAGGATTACCTTTACTTTTACTAGTAGAGTAGTCTCTGTAGCTTGTTCCCCTTCTCTGCTACATTTAAATCATATTTAATTTTGAGTTTTAATCACTTTGAGTGCAATATATATATAGAAAAACAGCATATTGATAAAGATTCACTTAATATTTTACATATACTGTATGTTTCTTACATTCTTTTTATTCTAAAAACAGAGATGAGCACTGAACCCTAGAGCCGGATATGACTGGCTTTTGAGCAAGGGCAACCTTTTACCTTTATTTGTGGACTTCTGTCCCCTTTGACAAAATGAGTTGCCCTCCACTTGAACATGTGGCTGCTTGGGTCACATCCACCCTTCATATGCTAACCATAAATCAGTATTAAAAAACCACTGGTCACTATATAAAATATTCGCAGTTCAGTCATTGGCTGAGTCTATGCACCGAAAAGTTATGGCCACAAACACACCTCTGAGGTGGGGGCTAGGGGTGAAGAGAAACAGAAGAAAATTCACAAGAAACTTTACTATAAATATAAAGGCATTTGTTCAATATACCGTATTTATTCGAGTATAACGCGCAAAATTTTATACCCAAAAAAAGGCTCAAAGTTTGGGTGCGCGTTATACACGAGGACTGGGCCGCGCGACTCAAGAAGCCGGCGCCGGGTAGGCGCGGAGCACGCCGCGGCCCTCCCCCGGAGGGTTCCCTTCTCGACCCGGCGGGTGCGTGCAGGTGAGCGGCGGCTGCAGCGGGATGCACGCACCCGCCGGGTCGAGAAGGGAACCCTCCGGGGGAGGAGGGCCGCGGCGTGCTCCGCGCCTACCCGGCGCCGGCTTCTTGAGTCGCGCGGCCCGGGTAGGCGCGGAGCACGCCGCGGCCCTCCTCCCCCGGAGGGTTCCCTTCTCGACCCGGCGGGTGCGTGCGTCCCGCTGCCGCCGCCGCTCACCTGCACGCACCCGCTGGGTCGAGAAGGGAACCCTCTGGGGGAGGAGGGCCGCGACGTGCTCCGCGCCTACCCGGGCCGCGCGACTCAAGAAGCCGGCGCCGGGTAGCGCGGAGCACGCCGCGGCCCTCCTCCCCCGGAGGGTTCCCTTCTCGACCCGGTGGGTGCGTGCAGGTGAGCGGCGGCGGCAGCGGGACCTGGGCGCCTGGGAGGAGGGCCGCGGCGTGCTCCGCGCCTACCCGGGCCGCGCGACTCAAGAAGCCGGCGCCGGGTAGGCACGGAGCACGCCGCGGCCCTCCTCCCAGGCGCCCAGGTCCCGCTGCCGCCGCCGCTCACCTGCACGCACCCGCCGGGTCGAGAAGGGAACCCTCCGGGGGAGGAGGGCCGCGGCGTGCTCTGCGCTACCCGGGCCGCGCGACTCAAGAAGCCGGCGCCGGGTACAGTAGGCACTGCTGAGATGCGTGGTGTGAAAAAAAATTTAATACCGAGATTTCATGGATAATTAGGGGTGCGCGTTATACACGAGTGCGCGTTATACTCGAATAAATACGGGTACTTGTCATCTGACATATTTCAAAATACCCTGTGATATCCATATTGCATTCACAGACCGGATTACTGTGATGCTCCTGAATTTAGTTCTGCAACTAGAGCATCCTAGAAGATTGTGGTATTTTTGAGCCACAATAGGGCATACCCCAGGCAATGGCAACCTTGTTGTGCTGGCTAATCTTTCTCACACTAGGTCAGGCGAAAGGAACTTCGAAATGAATGCACCAAAGTATGATTTCATTTTGGCAGTTTAAAGTCTGACCTAGACATGAAACAAGTTACCTCAAGATGAAGGAAATGGAGTTCTGTCTACAATCAGCAGATTCGTAAATATATATATAATATTAAGTGAATCTAATATATATATAATATTAAGTGAATCTTTGTCAATGTCCTGTTTTTCTGTATATACTCTGTATTGTACTCAAAGTGATTAAAACCAAAAACTAAAATATGGTTTAAATGTAGCATAGAAAGGGAACAAGCTACAGAGACTACTGTACTAGTTAGTACCTTTAAGTCAGCCTGGTGGCGCAAAACTATTACTATTTTTAGGTCTCTTCAATCAGATTCTTTTACTGGAAAATGAAGATGATGAATCAAAGCAACTTTCCTAATAGATCGTGTACAACCAATCTTCAAATATTGGTACCTTAAACCCTACTAAACACTCTGTGGGTGAACCTTGATCTCTCTCTGATAGAAACAAAAAAGCCACCTTTCCCCAAAAAGGACAATATTTTTTGCCTATAGACCTTTGCTTCTTACATTTCCCATTATAGTTTTAAAGATATAACAATTTACAGGGGAACTATTGGAACCAAATCCCAACAACAACAAAAGCAATAATTCCACTAGCACTTGGAAATCACAACATAAATGTTGACTATCCATCTTATTGCTGCAGTCATTGTCAAGACTAAAAAAAACCTACTAGTCCATTTCTATTTTAGGTAAATTTGTTGATTGAAACCAGTTTTTTCTGAATGCTGGCTGTTGTGTATGTAACAGTATTACTTTAAGAATGTATGAATGTAACCCGACAATGATTACAATGTAACCCAGCTGTTTAAGGAACGCGAGTAAGCTGCCCATAGAGGGCAGCTGCGAGCGTTCAGCTCACATGGTTCACATTCCCCAATCACCAGCAGCCGCGGGAACCTTTCCCGCGCTAGGATCACCTGGAGAAGATGGGCGTGACTCAGAATAACGTCACGCCGGTAGCAGCCAATGAGCTACCGTGCAACAATATTCAAATGTATTACTGCAGTATAAAATGAGCTGTACCTCCGCCATTACCACATGTTCATCCTGACCATCATGAAATAAACCTGTGTTTTGGCCCCCACTGCGGCTCCTTCTTTGTCTTCCATGCAAGACACTAAATTGGCGACGAAGGTGGGATCCATGGCATGTCCCAAGGTCAAACCTCACCAGTTTGATATCAGCGATCCAGAACAATGGGAGATGTACGAGTGCCAGTTTCGGCACGCGATGGATGCTGCAGGCATCGCCGATGACGGGAAGATGCGCTTGCACTTCCTCGCCCAGGTGGGGCCGGCCACGCTGCGTATCCTGATGAACTTGGTGGCTCCCCGGAAGGTAGACGTGGTGCCCATCGACCGCATCCTGGCGCTACTGAGAGAGCACTTCCAGCCTCCTGTTTCAATCTTCCCGGCCCGGGTCGCATTCCACAGGCGGGACCAGTGCCTGGGGGAGTCCGTGTCCGCCTACGTGGCGGCCCTCAGGCTCGCGGCGGTCAATTGCCAATGGGAGGACCTGGACACGGCCCTCCGAGACCGCATGCTGTGTGGCCTGAGGGACGAGGAGGTCCAGAGGAAGTTGATGACCCGCGACCATCGCCTCACGTTCAATGAGGTATTGCGGGAGGCCCAAGCAGCCGAGGCGGCCAGGAGCGGGATCAGAGTGTTCAAGTTCCGAGGGGCCGCACCTGAGAGGGCCAAGTCACCCGTGCAAGTGGCCCGGCGGACGTCAGCGAAAACGGCCTGGCGGGCACCCCGGTCGCCCGCAGGCACCCCAGCAACCTCCGAGGAGTCTTCCACGACGGTGGACTCCTGCTCCAGCGAGGACGACAATGTACAGAAGGTGAAGAAATGCAGGGAGAGACACCAGACCAGCGAGCGAAGAGGCCACCGTTGTGATGGCTGTGGGGCATCTCACGACCGGACGAGATGCCCATTCCGGAAGGCCGAGTGCCACAACTGCGGCCGGAAGGGCCACATCGCCAGAGTCTGCAGGTGCGGGCGAACCGAGGACAAGGGCGCATCGAGACACCCTCAAGCACACCAGCGAAAGGTGGCCAGCATTGGAAAGGTCTCAGCCAACGATGGCGCGGAAGGCGTGAACCGCGTGGGCCTGGAGCACCGGCGCTTCTTTGTAGAGGTACTGTTACAAGGGGTTCCAGTGAGGATGGAAATAGACTCGGGGTCGTCCTACTCCATCCTGTCCCAGAAGGAGTTCATGCGCATTCCCCCAAATGCGCGGCCCAAGCTGCGGGCCATGAAGTCACACTTACGGGACGTGCAGGGCTATGAGATCCCAGTGTTGGGGGTGGGGAACTTCGCAGTGAAGTTCAAAAATTACACAGAGAAACTGCCCTTAGTGGTTCTCAAGGGGGGGAAGATGTTGCCTTTTGGGAACCCAGTGGTTTGCTCCCCTGGGAATTGAACTGTCCGGCATTAACGCCATAGAGACTGACCCAATGCGGAACGTGTGCGATGCGCACCCAGACGTTTTCAAGAAGGGGCTCGGGACTTACAAGGGGCCCCCAGTTTCTTTTGAGTTGGACCCAGAAATCCGGCCCATACGTCTCAAGCCAAGAAGAGTGCCCTTCGACCTCAAGGACAAGATTGAGGCAGAACTGGACAAATTGGTGGGGGCAGGGGATTTTGGTTCCAGTTGATTCAGCGGAGTGGGAGACTCCAATTGTTACAGCCTTAAAATCAAATGGGGAGGTCAGGATTTGCGCTGACTACAAATGTACAATTAACAAGGCCATTCGGCCAAATGCATATCCGGTGCCAGTGGTTAGCCACTTACTGGCCACGTTGCATGGGGGGAGGTGTTTCGCCAAGCTAGACCTGGCGCAGGCGTATCAGCAGCTTACAGTAACCCCAGCTGCTGCCGCTGCGCAAACCATCGTCACCCACAAAGGGGCATTTAAGGTAACGCGCCTACAGTTCGGTGTAAATTCGGCCCCTGGGATCTTCTAGTCCCTTGTGGAACACCTTTTAAAGGGGCTTCCAGGCGTGCTCCCATATTTTGACGACGTCTTGATAACAGCGGGGAGCGAATCAGAACTAGCGAGGAGGCTAGACGGGGTCCTTTCAGTATTCGAGAAAGCGGGACTTAGACTGAGAAGGGACAAATGTGTAATTTTTGCGAGGGAGGTTGAGTTTCTCGTGTTCAAGATAACTCCGGAGGGGATCAAGCCTTCTGAGTCCAAGGTTGCGGCTGTGCAAAACGCACCTAACCCCACCGCGAAACCGGAGCTGCAGTCATTCCTAGGGCTCCTAAATTTTTACCATTCCTTCTTGCCAAGGAAGGCATCCGTTGCAGAGCCACTGCATGTGCTACTAAAGAAAGAGGCGGTTTGGCGGTGGGGAGATAGGCAAGAGAAAGCTTTCAAGGAGCTCAAAGAGCTTTTATCCTCGGATGCTGTCCTGACCCATTTTGACCCGAGGAGACGCGTAGTTTTAGTCTGTGATGCATCCCCAGTGGGGGTGGGGGCGGTGTTGTGCCACGTGTTGGAGAGCGGGCGGGAAGCCCCGGTCGCGTACTATTCCAGGTCCCTTTCAAAGGCGGAGCGCAACTACACGCAAACAGATAGGGAGGCCCTGGCCATAATCGCGGGAACAAAGAAGTTCCACGATTTCCTATACGGCCGCGAGTTTACGGTTGTGACTGATCACAAGCCCCTCCTGGGGATCTTTACTACAGGCAAGCCCACCCAACAAATTCTGTCCCCCAGAATGCTACGTTGGACGATTTTCCTTAACGCCTACCAGTATGAGCTGGTCTATCACCCAGGGAAGGAGATCTCCCATGCGGACGCGCTGTCCCGGTCTCCTCTCCCCAGTTTAGGAGATCCCGCATGCGAGGTAGAGCAGGACCATCAAGTCCTGCTGATCGAGTCTCTCGACTCACCCCCCATAGTCCCGGCAGACCTCGCCAAAGCGATGGCGGCCAACAAAATTCTGGCCCAAGTCAGTTCCTGGGTAAGGAAAGGGTGGCCCACAACTCCCCCCGAGGAGCATTTCAAGTCATTTTTCAGGCGTAGAGTAGAGCTTTCCCTTGAAACAGGCTGCCTACTCTGGGGCCAGCGGGTAGTTATCCCAGAGAAGTTGCGGGCGAAGGTGCTGAGGCTACTGCATATCAGCCATCTGGGAATAGTGCGCTCCAAGGCACTGGCCAGGAGTTACTTCTGGTGGCCCCAAATAGACGCGGATATAGAACACTTAGTGGGCACGTGTGAGAGCTGCCAGAGCTCTCGGCCCGAGGAGTCCCAGCTACCCCATAGGGAATGGGATACGGCCCGCGGGCCATGGTCCCGAATACACGTCGACTTCGCTGGCCCCTTCTGCGGGTCCATGTTCCTGCTGATAGTCGACTCCTATTCCAAGTGGCTGGAAGTAATCCCCATGACTAGCACCTCATCTGCCACAACCATTAAACACTTGCACAGGGTGTTCAGTTGCTTCGGCCTGCCGGACATCCTTGTTAGCGACAACGGCAGTACCTTCACTTCTGCGGAATTCAAGGCGTTTATCGAGAGGAATGCCATCTGGCACATCACCGCTGCCCCGTTTCACCCCGCCACAAATGGTCAGGTAGAGTGCCAAGTGCGCACTACGAAAGACGCTCTGCGGCGCATGGGTCCCGGTGAGTTGAACCTCCAACTGTGTCAGTTCCTCATCTGTTATAGGGCAACTCCCCTAGCTTCAGGACTTTCGTCGGCTGAACTCCTCATGAGGAGGCGGCCGGTAACCCTTTTTGATCGGTTGGATCCGACCAGGGTGGAGGATGAAGGGAGAAATATAGTGGTAGAGAGTTCCAAAAGTTTTTCGGTAGGGGACCCGGTTCACTGCAGAAACTATGCGGCCTCAGGACCAACGTGGGTCCCAGGGACGATCATTGAACAAACGGGGCCAGAATCCTATAGGGTCGAGACTAGCACAGGGCTACTCTGGAGAAGGCATGCTGACCAACTCAGAAGGCGAGTCACTAGTGAAAGGGAATGAGTGTTAGGGTCCTCCCCCACCCGCGTAACCCAAGGGGGAGACACGGGGGCGTCCTCGGGTACAAATGCATACCCTGGATTCTCAGCCGAGGAGGAGGAGGATACTTTCAAAGAGTGGAATGAGTTTGATTTTATGTTACCGTACCAGGGGGGTGTCGCGGAGTGGTCCCCCATCCGTCCGAGTGAGAAGAGGGGTTTCAGTTCAGCCCCTGGTACCTCCAGTCCCCCCCTGCCCTTTTGCTTTAGAGTATACCATATCACCAAGCCCCCCGAGCCGGGCAGCAGGGGGAAGTTCGCCCTCCCCATCCCCTAGAACTCCGGGTCAAGCAGCAGGGGGTGGCGCAAGTACGCTGGTTGCAGGTGCAAGGGACCGGGGCGAGACAACAAGGGTTTCCTCATCGGTTCCGAGGTTCGTGCTGGGGGGGTCCCCGGGCGCCACGGACAACAGGCAGGGGTTCACATCTCAGCTGTATGTTCCGTTCCCTTCTCCCAATGCAAGGTTGTCGCAGAGTCCCCGCCAAACGACTAATGAGTCCCCCCTTTCCATTGCAGGACGAGACTCTGTGGAATTCGGAGCCCCTAGTTCCCCTGAGCTAAACCTAGCAGCCGCACGCCCCAAGCACACGTGCGGGAAGCCACAATGGTTGAGGGACTTTGTCCCATCCTAGGGTGGAGGAGTGTTGTGTATGTAACAGTATTACTTTAAGAATGTATGAATGTAACCCGACAATCATTACAATGTAACCCAGCTGTTTAAGGAACGCAAGTAAGCTGCCCATAGAGGGCAGCTACGAGCATTCAGCTCACATGGTTCACATTCCCCAATCACCGGCAGCCGCGGGAACCTTTCCCGCTCTAGGATCACCTGGAGAAGATGGGCGTGACTCAGAATAACGTCACGCCGGTAGCAGCCAATGAGCTACCGTGCAACAATATTCAAATGTATTACTGCAGTATAAAATGAGCTGTACCTCCGCCATTAACACATGTTCATCCTGACCATCATGAAATAAACCTGTTTTGGCCCCCACTGCGGCTCCTTCTTTGTCTTCCGTGCAAGACATTAAACTGGCTTTTCGTCCTGTTTTCAGGACTGCATTTTATGGTTGGGACTAAACCACAGTATTACAGTACACAGTATTAGGACAGTATTACAACATCAACCATTTGTAGCCTAATCCAAGCAAGACTCAAGTGTGTGCTTTCCACCTTCGAAATCAAGAGGCAAGGGTTGAGTTGGTTGTTATTTGACAAGGGAACTGATTACAGTATGACACTTGCAGGACACTTTCTTTTAAGTACAGTACCTGAATACAAAAGCCAAAGTTAGTACAAGGAACAGGAAACTCACAAACTATAAATGGGGAACTCAACTATCCATGCTGCGTACATCAACTTTGGTCCTGAGCATCTCCACAGCAGACTATGCTGCTCCAGTATGAAGTACATCCACTCACAAAAAACAAGTTGATATCGCTGTTAATGATACCATGCATATAGTGACAGGATGCCTCAAACCTACACCAGTTGAGAAAATATACCCTTCTGTTGGTATTTCCCCACCTAAGATAAGTAGACAAGTCTCAACTAACACCAAGAAACTAAGCAAGAGAATGACCCTTGACATCCTCTGCATGGATATGAGCCTCACGTCCACTGACTCAGATCCAGGAAGAGCTTTATGGCAAGAACAAACATTCTTGAGAGTACACAAGAGCAAAACCAAATTAGAAGATGGAGGAAGATGCTCACTGGACAAGAAACAACATTAAAGAAGGATATAGCTGAGGAACCTGTTATGTATGATAACTGTGCTTGTAACTGCCAAGGCGATTCAAACCGTCATGTTCCCGCACTTTCCTAGCTGTCAAACAGCATCCCTGTTTGACAGCTATGAAATCTTGCCAGACAGCGTAGTCTTGCGAGATTGCGAGTAGCGCGCAAATTAGAATCTGACAGGAGCGGAATGTGTCTTTCTTATGCAAATAAGTGGATTGAAATGGTGCACACCTTGTTATCCAATGGGCTTTGTTTATTGTTGTTACTGTTACTGTTTGTACTGTATAAAAGTCCTTTGCCCCATCCAAAGTGTGTTCAAACCCCACTAATAAAGAGCTGAATTTCACTACTTCATACGAGTCGTCTTTATTCCTTGAACACCAAAGAACCCAAACTCCCCTAGTCACTTGGAGGACCCTGAATAGGATGAGAATGGGAGTCCCTAGATGCAAGGCCAACACGCTGTGCAAATGTGGAGATACAGAATCCGACTCATTTACTGGTCTTCCAAATACTGCCAGAAACATGAGTGAGGGAAGTGGTACAGAAATACAGAAATAAATAAACCAAGGAAAACTTATGTTTGCCCAACGACAAAGCCAAGAAAGTGGCTTCATACTGGCGGTCCAGGGTTTTTGATCAGGACATGAAAAAAAAGAGTAAACCACAAACAGGAGGAATAATTCTATGAGTCTGTGGTTAATAATAATAATAATAATAATAATAATAATAATAATAATAATAATAATAATAATAATAATAATAATAATAATAATAATATGGTAGAAACTCCATGTGCCACCTTGATACCCCATGGCACTCTGCCCCTCCCCAGGTTGTGTGCCACTGGAGCTGAGGCAGGCCCTGAATGGTGTGTGTGTGTCTCCGCAGCGCCTTCGCGGCGTGGGGAGAGGAATGTGGCGTGTCTCCCCCCCCCCCCGCCCCCCAAGCCATAAGGAAGGAAAGCATCCCTGCCTCAGCCTGCCTCGTTTCGTGGGGCGCGACCTCGCCCCCACCACATCTTCTCCCACTCCCCGTGTGCGTGCGTAGGAGCTGAATGCGGCGATCCGGCACCGGCATTGAAGGCGGGGAGAGGGAGGGAGAGGAGGAGCGGCGGAATGACTTCATGCCGCCAGACCGCCGTGAATTTGGGCTCGGCAGGTGCAGCTGGATCTAGCCAGCCCCCCACCCCACCCCACCTCGGGCGTCGGCTTAAGCCCGTAGCGTAGCCTTTGCAAGCAGGGTGGGTGCTGTTGGGCGCGGTGTGTGTGTTGGGGGGGGGGGGGGCTGAGAGGCTCCAAAGGCCGCGGGAGGCGCCGCAGCTGTAGCCGCCCCCGGGGAAGGTGAGTGGATTCCCTGGGCACCTCCTGTGCTCGCATTAATCTGAGTCTCCTGGGGGGGCGGGGAGAGAAGAGGAGGACTTTTTTTGGGGGGGTGGACAAGCAGCACGTGCGCAACCGGTGGGCTGGCCGGGCGGCTTGCTGAATGCGTGGTGGGAGAAAAGTGGGGGAGGGGGAGGGAGGGTACTCCGTGGTTGTTCCCCCCCCCTCCCAGTGGGCATTCCCTCCCTCCCTCCCTCGTCTCTGCAAAGCCACTACCACCCCACAAGCACCTCCGTTGCCCTTGCCTGCGGTGGCAGGTTGCTCTACACACACACACCCCAACCCCCACCCCGATCCAGACGAGAACCAGCTTTGGTGACGGCTGGGAAAGCAAAGCCCCCCCCCGCCCCCCGCCGAGCCTCCAGGGGCAGCATTTGTTTTCTCTGCTTCCTAAAAATAGAGTCTGCCGAGGGAGGGGAGGGGGCTGCCTGCCTGCCTGCCTCTCCTGCCTTTGCCAGCCCAGCAGCCAAGGCAGCGATCGGGAAGGAGGAGGAGGCTGAGACGGTGGGTTGTCTCCCTCCCTCCCTCCCTCCCTCCCTCTCTCTTTGGTCTTTCTCCCGCAGGATCCCCCCTTGGCCGGGACTCCATTGGGATGGAATACACGACGGAAGATAAGCTCCAGCACGCACGGGTGACCGACCGAGGGCTGAATGATGATGATGATGATGATGCCTAAAATGTGGGACATGTGACAGCTCCGCTTCAATTTGCTTAAAGGTAGGCTCCTGAGGGACAAGGGGGCAGCTGTGGCTTAGTGGTTATGAGGCTAAGCTCGGCATCGGCAGGGCAGCAGTTTGAGACCTGAGTGCATGCAGCACGACAGAGTGTGCACCCCTGTTTGCCCCAGCCAGGGCCATAGCCAGGATCCTAGATTTTTTTATTATTATTATTTTTTAGGGGGGTGAGGAAGGGCAAAAAAAAAACAAAAACAGGAGGGGCAGCAATGTCACACTCATATACAGGTGAAACTCGGAAAATTAGAATATCGTGCAAATGTTCATTCATTTCACTTAAAAGGTGAAACAAATACATGAGATAGACTCACTACATGCAAAGCAAGAGATGTCATGCCTTAATGCATTATAATTGTGATGATCATGGTGTACAGCATACATGAGATTATGTGATTATCATGGGGTACATGAGATTGGGGGGTTGGGGTTTTCATAAACCGTAAGCCATAAGCATCAATATTATAACAAAGTAAGGCTTGAACTATCTTGCTTTGCATGTAATGAGTCTATCTCGTATGTTTGTTTCACCTTTTAAGTTGCATTACTGGACTGAATGAACATTTGCACGTTATTCTAATTTTCCGAGTTTCACCTGTATATAACATGGGCATCACGGTGTGGGTTGGGGGGGGGGGGTTTGTGGGCTCAGGAGGGTTTTCGGGGGGGGCCTCTGGCTACAGCCCTGGCCCCAGCTCCTTCCAACCTAGCAGTTTGAAAGCAAGAAATTGCAAGTAGATAAATAGGGACTGCTTCAGTTGGAAAGGTAACAGTGCTCCGTGCAAACCCCAATAGATAGACTGACATCCTTCCAGTAGCAACTTATGATGCCCTAAGGCAAAGTCCCATTCCCCCCACCAGTTATGCCTCTGTGCTGTGGTGACTTAGTGGTTAAGATGCTGACTTTGATGACCGAAAGATCAGCTGTTCGAGACTCGAATGCTGTAAGACAGAGTGAGCTCCCATTGTCTGTCCCAGCTCCTGCCAACCTAGCAGTTCAAAAGCAAGAAATTGCAAGTAGATCAATAGGTGCCGCTTTGGCAGGAAAGGTAACAGAAGTCTGTGCTATCCGATATCTAGTCATGCCTGCCACATGACCATGGAAATGTCTACAGAAGCAGACAGGGCTGGCTCTTTGGCTATAAATGGAGATGAACACAACTGGCTTTCAAGCAAGAGAGACCTTTACCTTTAGTCTGAGGGCAATGGCAGTGATTGGGTTCAGTTGAGAGACTGGTGTTGGTAATGGAGAGAAGGGCTAAAGCACTTGGGTGCTGCACAACAATAGCTTTACTCTCCGCCACCCCCCCCCTCCATCTGTTGCCATTGATCTGAAAGTTGCTTTTACGTTGTGCCATCAGCGTGTCCCCTTGCCTCCAACATACAATCAGATTAAGATAATGCACAGTTATGGATTAGTTGCAAGGGTTATCCTGGCTTTTTATAAAAATGTAATTCCGTGGTCTCTATTCACCAAATGTTGGCTAGGTTCACTGGATGATAATTTGGGACTTGAGTGGAATCCCCATCAGAATCAGATAACACAGAATTTTTAATGGTCAAAAATCAGGCCACATTTGGGTTAAAGTCCTAGCATCCATGTGATCCTTAGTGGTAGCTGGAAAACATCAGCGACATCAGATTCTTTGGGGGAGTTGCTTTCCCCCACTGTGAATATGTATTTGAGAACTTGTTTTAGAAATATGTGCAAGGATTTGAACTGTAGGGTTGTTGACTCCTTTCAGACTCTGAACAGAATGGTCTTATTGTGGGTGGTCACTTTTTAGATTGCAATGTGCATTAGTCCGTTTAATTGCTGTGAAATGTGGTAATTCAGCTCTGTTTGGTACCTTTCCAACTCATTTTGTTGCACAGGGCTCCAGAGCTTGGACTGTTGTTCTAAAATCCTGCCATCAGGGCATTTTTGCCTAAGACAACCATTGGTCTGAACAGGGCCTATTTAGATCTTAACAGAAGTCAAGCCCATTGTGTTAGCACCCATTCCCTGGTTTTTTTCCCCATCCAAGGTGTTTGAACAGATAAAGCTCCCCTACTACCAACTCTTTGGTCTTATGGACACAACCAGAGACAGAAGCCCCTGTATGTTGTGCTGGCTACCTTCTGTGTTTAAAATATTTGGCTTAAATTCCACAAATCAGTATCTGTCTAGTAATCTCTGACTTCATTTTCCTAATGGAACATCCTTCCTACTTGAAGCAGGTTTTGTGCCAAAATGTGCATGTGTTATGCCAGTAGACTGCTAAATACCAAGTAAGCTTCCTTTATATTTGTTAAAAGAAGATCACAAAAATAGTCAGCATTGATGTTAGTCAGCAAATCTATAAAACAGAGAAGTGCTTATTGGAGATTGTTCCTACTTCTGTTCCCATGTTTTATTAATCCAGATGTTAAAGATGCACTAAAATGTTCTTCTTGACTACCTTCATTCCCTCTTGGTTTATGCCATAAGTATGCCAGTCAAATCACTCCTTTGTTTTGATTAAAATGGGAGATGACTTGTGGCAGAGTGGTCCTGTCTTGCAAAAATGGGCTCAAGTTATTCTGTCTACCTGTGTTTGGGGCCATAAACTTCTCTTTTCTGGGATTTTGTATTTAGTAACATCTGTGGCCTGCTTCAAGTCAAAATGTTACATCTGGATGGTATCTTGTCCTTTTGTGTTTCTCCATAGACACTGCCATTTTCTGAGTAACAGAATTTGTTTCAAAAATAGAAAGGCCTGGTTGGTGAGAATTTACGTTTTACAGATGTGACTTAGTTATGTGCCTAATTTGCCAATGGTTCTTAAATGGAAGTTATAGCTCAGTTATTAAAATGTTTAAATGGCAATCATATTATTTGCATAATAAACATATTGTTAACATCAGAATTCTTTTTAGGAGAAGGAGATGGAGGAAATGCGTTTAAGATAACTGAGGCTGAAAAAGTTGGAATTTTCTATCTAAACTACATATCACAAAAATATGTAATTTAAAATGAGCAGAGAATCAACATTGAAAGTTCTCAGGTTTTTGAACAAGGTCGTTGTGGGTATAATTATCCCATGTCATGCAAATATTCTGACAGCCTCATCTACAAGGTTATGTTATGTTTAGAATTAAATATAGGGAGAAAGGGTGGTATATTTTACATATACAACATGTATTTGCATGTTTCCAGACAAAGACATTCGGGCCTGGAAACCAAGCCCTTTGAGGAAAGACTGAATGAATTGGGCATGTTTAGCCTTGAGAAAAGGAAATTGAGATGGTATATGGTAGCACTTTTTACATATTTGAAAGATAGTCAGAAAGAGAAGGGGCAGAATCTGTTCAAGATCATCCCAGAATGCAGGGTATGTAATAATAGACTCAAGTTAGAAGAAGCCAGATTTCTGTTGAATATCAGGAAATACTTCCTAACTGTTAAAGCAGTATGATACTGGAACTATTTACCTAGTGGTGGTGAGCATTTCCATGCTAGGGGCAGTCAAGAGAAAATTAGACAACCATTTGTAAGATATACTTTGATTTTCAGATTTTTCCAACAACAGTATCTTGGGCTAAGCAAGTTTGTTTAGAATGTTCTTCTAAGCTTTTACTCAACAGTATAGAACGTGTGACTCTCCAGATATTGGAAGGCAGCTTCCCTCATCTCTTGCTGGTATAAAGAATAATGGGAATTGTCATCAAATAACATCTGGAGGCCACATGATAACCCTCTCTCTACCTAGGTCATCAGAAAATTTCAATATCCAAGCCAATCTAAGATGAGCAAGAACATTATACTTCAGAAACACACAAGTTAAAACACGGAGAAGAATAAGCCAAGCCAGGGTGTTAAAAGAAAGTTGAAAGGCTGAAACAGAAAGCTACTATAAATGGAGAAACAACCAAATTAATCTAGTTGGTTCTTACAAATTATAGTTCTTTAAATTCTTTGAAAT
This sequence comes from Bradypodion ventrale, assembly GCA_035047345.1. Lineage (NCBI taxonomy): Eukaryota > Metazoa > Chordata > Lepidosauria > Squamata > Chamaeleonidae > Bradypodion > Bradypodion ventrale. The sequence continues at coordinate 286,060,392 of JAWDJE010000004.1, forward strand.
CTTTATTATTAACTAACACTAGGTCTTTGTATGATCACTTCTTCGGAACACCTTTTTTAAAAAAAAATAACTATAATACAGAAGCAAAATGAGGAAGGAAGTTGATATGCATTGCTTTTTGTTTGTTTTGTAAAATGAAGACAACCTGTCCAGTGTAAGTAAAGTTTAGCTGATGATTTGTGAAGACCATGGGCAGATGACTAAACCACTGGGTGAAAAATACAGTTTAAGCTGCTAAACCCAATAATAATACTACCAGAACAAAATATGTTGGCACTAATTTTGGGAGATTTGATTTTGGGAGATATGTGAGGTTGCCCAATAGAACTGCTGAGTAACTGCTTCATGTTGGATGACTTTCCTGAAAGAACTAGTTGTAAGGTCTCCATTAGATAATTTTCTCCCTCTGTTAGCTAAAGCTAAGGAATAGGGCATTGGGCTTAAAGTGGCAACTGCAGATGACAACTGGAGATATTCTAAAGCCGTTTTTCCTGTGACAACACTGCTGCTGATTTTGTTGCTTGGGAATCCACCTTTGCATCCTGTTTTTCTGATGTAGGTTCTTTAGAGAGCAGCACAAGAGGACAGCACTGCTGTGACTTTAGTAGTTTTGCACAGGAGAGGATTTTGGCTAGTTTAGTTTGCTAACGCCATGGTATCTGAACATACTCATTCATGTGAAGAGGGTCACATGTTTACCCCCGCTCTCCATGTTGTGCTGTTCTTACCACTATGATCCTAGTCGGAGCAATTTCTGATTTGGAGAGCTTGCTATTCTTGTGAACAGGGCCTGCCAAAAACATTTTGCTGCCATAGGGCAAAGGATAGGAGGTTGCTGACATCATTTCTGTGAATGGAAGCAAATTGGACTGCCAGTTGAATTCAACTTCAGCATATGCAATAGAACAGGGATTCTCAACCTGCGGCCTGTGGGCAGGGTGAAGCCCGTGGCACCATTTCATGTGGGCCCCACCGTCACCACCACACTAGGAAGTGCCATGTGGTGGAGGAAGGGTAAAATGGCTGTCCTGCCCCCGAAGCTGTCTGAGGGAGCGTGACCCAGCCCCGGCTTAAAAAGGTTGAGAACTCCTGCAATAGAATAACATCTTCCATTGCCCTTGAGGGTAGCAGGCTGTTTTAGGTTACACACACAGCTCTCCTCCATCAGAGGGGAATGGCTGTGATCCTTGGAATGAATGGTTGATGTCCCTAAACTGCTGCCACTTGTTATCTGCAGTGGTTGTATAGCTGGCCTGTTCATGGAGGCTTTCCATGCATTTTAGAACACGTTATTTTCTGTCAAGTTTGTTCCAACGTATGACAATATTAGTTGTGTTTTCAATGTACTGTATGTATAGATAACTCCTGTTCAGTGGGTTTCAATGGACAGATATGGTTTTGAACACAGCTCTCCTATGTCTGAGCCCATCCCATTGTCCCCTACACCACAGTGGGTCTCTGTTAAGAATAAGCCTTGCAGATACCAGCAGCCTTTGCAAATAAACTAGTTTTATTTTAATTATACTTGGTTGTAGAGTTTGCAGTAAAATCCTTAAGGATTTTACAGTAGGGAATGACTTTTATGGCATGTTTCTTGTGGATACAGTTGATACAAGAATAAATTGACACGTGTAGTTCACCTTGTCAAAAATCAGTTTATTGGGCTGGACTCCTTTGAATGTTGAAATGGAATCAACAATGTTTTGGCATATTTACTCTCTGCTTCTATATTTATAGTTTGCCAACTGCTTTCATTATTAGGTTGTAGTTGGGAAATAAAGTGCATCTTGAAATTTAGGCTAACCATGTACCGGTAATGGGTAGGACTTTTCTTGAAACCATTCTTAATGGAAATACCAGGAGAGGGAAGGTTTATATAATCCCTTCCTCTTCCATGTGCCAGTGTTCTGCTTTATAGTCTTCACCATTTTTGAAGTCTTCAAGGCTTCATTTTATAAAAGGAGAAGACAAAAATCTTGGTACTCAACTAGATACAGCCGCTCACTGTACGTGTTTTGATCCTGAAGAAGAGTGGGGTGCTCTTTCTAAAAGTGGAGGGGAGGAAACCAGTAAGGTTAATTATTCTGAATTTTGTTTGCTAAACATGCTCCTGCACCCTGGTATGTCTTGGAGGGTCTATTTGTCTATCTAAAACTATAGGAGATACATACCTGTCAAGTATCCCGTATTGGCTGGGATTTCCCATATTTCTGAGCTCGTTCCTCCCCTTTCCCGCTGCCGTCCCGTATTTTGAACGGCGGGGAAAGGGGTTACTGTGCATACGTGCCCATCAGAGGCAGCGGTGCACACACACAAAGGGGTTCTGTGCATGCGCAAAGGGGTTCTGCACATGTGCAAAGGAGTTGTTGCTGCACATGCACACCTGGGTCAGAGCAGTTCCCATATTTTCCGGAGCCGCGCTTGACGGGTATGAGGAGATATGGAGAAGCTACTTCATGCATAAAGGAGGACGAAAATACAGAGGTGTTTGTGGGAAGACAAAGAGGGAATGTCATAACAAGGAAGTTGTATTAATTAGTGCACAGAGAGAGTTCCAGTTATTATTACATGTCTTGGTTACATTCATGTTGAGATAAAAAAGCAGTCTGGTTCAATAATATATTCTGGGTAAAGGTTGTGCCCTTCATTGTCTGTTTTGCTACAGTGTGTCATCAATCATCCACCTACCCTGCTTCCCTTCTCTTACTCTGACCAGAGAAATCCAGCCATGCATACAGAGATTTAACAAAAATTCTCTTTCTTCCCAGTCTCTTACCTTTTTCATGGTGGGGAAAGGAAATAGAATTAGACCAAATTTCCACTGTCCTCTGTGGTTTGGCCACTTGTGCTAATATATTGACATGGTCAACTAGAAAAGGCACCAGTCTCTGAGTTTATAATGTACACATGATCTCATAGAAAAGCAAATACAGTAAAACTCTTACTTACGTAAAAAGTCCATTCTGTAGGCTTTTGCTTAAATCATTTTTTATGTAACTTGAAGCAAACCCATAAATTTATGTCAATCGGGACATTTATGTCAATCGGGACATGGTTTTAGCACAAAATCATTATGTAAGTCACATTTTATGTAACTCGGGGCATATGTAAGTTGGGGTTTTACTGAATTCCTAGTCCATCCATGAATATATAATATGCTTTAATTTAAACATCTCTTACAGTTCCTGTGGTTTCATTTATTGTTCTAGTCTGATTCACCATTATTGGTGTTGTTGTTATTTTATCATGTAAGCTTATATTTACTATATGGCTAGAAAGGATAATTTGAATAGCCCCTCTCCTTCTCTGCTTCCTTACTCTGCTGTCCACATATTTTCTATATTTAGTTTTATTTTCTGCTGAGCAAAACACATTGCTACAAAATTCTTCCCCTGCCTTTTTGTTCTCTAGAACTCTGTAAGTAGGTGCTGGTGTTGATGCAGCATTAATCCTATCAATGGAGCTGTTTGTCTTTGCTACAAAAAAGAAAGTAATGTTTGACAAGGGTGGGAATAGGGGTGGGCAGGATCTGTATTACAGGGCAGTCTTATGCCTATGTATTCTGTGTAGACTTCAAAGTTGTATGTACATAATATATGGATGGGCTCTAATGAGCTGAATTTCTACTCACAGGTAGAAAAGTTCATAAGACTGCAGTAATACTCTTTTGAACACATGAAGGTTTGCAATAAACAAAGGAGTGCTGAACAGATGGACACATGACTTTAGCCAAGTGATTATAACTTACATCACTGATTAAGTCGGAGACTGCCATGTGTTATGGAGCTGAAAGACTCAGACACGGAGATCTTTAGTTTGTTAAGTGCAGTGTAATTAGATACAGGGTCTTTAGTCTAGGGCAGAGACAAACTGGCCCTCAGATGTTGTCACAGTTGTCTTTGTTGCCTAAGGCTCCTATGGGTTTCTCAAATAGGTGCACACATTGCCTGACTCTTCTGAAGAGACACTAGGATAGCAATGACATTTACACTGATATATAGTGCATTAAGAACTATTTTAACAGAAAGAGCTTCTTCAGAGATTGTGGTATTTTTGAACCAGAATCTGGCGTACCCCGGGCAAGAGCAACCTTGTTGTGCCGGCTAACCTTTCTCACACTAGGTCAGACAAAAGCAACTGTGGAATGAATTCGCCAACCGGTGGCTTTGTTTTGGCAGTTTAAAGTCTGATTTAGATACAGAAGAAGAAGAACAATTTTGAGTTAATCTGTCTTTTAAAGGATAGTAGACAAAATATATGGAGAAGGTTAATAATAATTACTAGTCATAATGATTATTGTCTAGATCTTCAATATGAGAATCTGTCCCTGAATACCAGCTGCTGAGGAACTACTAAGGCAACAACCTGCCAACTTTTAGGCTCACCAGAAGTGTCTGATGGTCCACTATGTGAAACAGGATTCTAGTCTAGATGGAGTATTGGCTATTTCTGGCACAGTTCCTTTTTTATTGTTATTATTTTTTAATTCTTACTACTTGGTTTAATTTTTGAATACACAACTACAGTGGATAGTCAATGTGGAAAATTCATAATAATTCATTATTGTATAATAATGCATTTATTAAAAAGAAGTGCATCATGTAGTAGCATTCATCCAAAACCAGAGATTGGCATTAGTTGCCCTATGAGTGTACTGTCTCTTATATTGCTCAGAAATTTGTGAAATGACCTTTGCTAGAAAAGCAACATGATTTTGTGCACTAGCCATGGTCCTGCTTTGCAGATTCCTGTGAATATGTGCGTACCTTTGTGTATGTATTAGCTTGAAGCTAAGGTTATACTACTATGCATCTGGTTTAGAATAACAGCTTGGATGTGGAGTCATGCAAAATAGTAGTTCAGAAATGACATGCATGTGTTTCTGTACGAGTAACTAACTCAGTGTTTCCCAACCTTTGGTTTTTGGACTTCAGTTCCCAGATGCCTAAGTCAACTCCCCAAAGCACTGATGAGCCAATGTACTGACTTAGGCTTCTGGGAATTGAAGTCTCCCTGTGGAGCATGTTCCTCACGTTGGGAAACACTGAACTAACTGCAAGGTGTCTTGTGGTACCTTTGAGATTAGACTTTTATTTTAGCATGAATTTTTGTGGACTATAACTTACCTCCTCACATTCCTAGAGCGCCATTGAGTGTAACTGTACACATGGGTGGAAACTGGGTGAGAGTAAAACTGGATGTAGAGACTAAGGATTTGTATTTTTGACACAGGCCCTAAAACAGGGATTCTCAATCTGTGGCCCATGATGCCATTTCATGTGGCCCTCCACCACACCTGGAAGTGCCATGTGGTGGAGGAAGAGCAAAATGGCCATCCGGCTCCTGAAACTGTATGAGGGAGTGTGACCCGGCCCCTGGTTTAAAAAGGTTGAGAACTCCTGCCCTAAAATTCATTACTGCAAACATCCTGGCAAGAGGTGTGGTCTGCAGTAGCAGATTATGGGAGTTTTAGACATTGACAGAGTATCGTCATTTCCTAAATTGACACACAAATATATTGATAGAATATGCAAGCAAGCAATAATGTAGTTCACTGTACAAAAATATATTAACATTTAAAACCTGTCTAAAAACGTCCCTGAGTAAAATATGAGGTGCGTTTTGCACTTGATTTTGCACCATTGAATTGAGAAGTGGTAACTTACTTAGAAAAAAAATATCTTGTTGTTTCACTATTTAATATCAGTTATATTAAATCTGCTCTCCTCCATACCCCATTCTTTTTTGGTGTTTGGTTTTCCTTCTCATACTGTCCAAGGGTCCATCAGCTCTCATGGATGATAATAATATAGCCCAGAATCCTATTGGGATTTTACTCTGGTGTAAATAAAATGGCATAAGTCACAGAAGCAAATCATAATTAATTGACAAGATACCTAGGTGTATCACAACACATTAATTTTGTGTAAGTTGCTACCTAAGTAAAATCCGAGTGGGATTCCTACTGTACAGCAACAGTTTAGAGGAGCTTCCAATACTGTATGTATATAATTAATATCTAGTGTATACCTTGATTACAAAGGTAATCTGCATTTGAGGTGACATGATGTTGCATGCTAGTGTTTGATAAACCTTTCAGATCCTCAGATGTGGAGATTTGGTTGAACTTTTGAGCAGGATGTGACCAAGGAACCTCATAAAAATTGGCATAGATAAGGGGTTTCCAGCCTAAGGTCCACGAGCCAGATCTGGCCTGTGGTGCCATTTTATGTGGCCCACCCATCCCCTCCAAGGGGATTTGAGAAACAAAATGGCCACCCCCTTTGAAGCTGTTGGGGCAAAATGGTCACCCCCATCATGCAGGCAGGGCAAAATGGCCATCCAGCTCTCGAAGCTGACTGAGATAGCATGGCCCAGCCCCTGGCTGGAAAAGATTGGGAACCCCTGGTATACATGTATGGCTCAGATACTGGAGTATTTTAGAGAGGAAGATTGAATCACAGATGGCAAGAGTTCTTTATTTAGTTTTTTCCATGTGCATTCTCAACCACACTTTTTGAAAAGGAGACTGAAATGTACACATGCTCCAAGCCTTTTATGATTTAATGCAGGGGTGGCCAAACTTTTTGGGCCACAGGCTGTTCATGTAGTTCAGCAGGCCATTCACGTGGCTCAGTGGGCCAGTCACGTGGTTCCTCTCACCGGAAGCAGAAGTTAAATTCACCTTGCAATCTGTTTTGCAACAGGATGAGATAGATTTTAAGCTGCCACTTTCTCTGCTTAAACCAGGGATGCCCAAACTACAGCCTGTGGGCAGATCCAGCCCCCAATGTCAATTCATCCGGCGCACGCTGCCCTCGCCACTTAAGTAGCTTCCCTTTCTAACAGTTTGTTCAGGCATGTTTTAGGTTCAGTGGAATTCATTACAAAATAATCCTTATTTCATGATGAATCCTTATGTCATGAATATATCTTAAACAGAAAGTTATCTGTAGGTAGATTTTCCCTCCAAAGCATTTTAGTAAAAAGAATCCAATTTTAATAAAAACATGAGGTTTAAATTTTAAAAGTCTGATTTTTAAATCTTGATTTTTATGCACACTGCTACCAATTCATATACACAGCTCAAGAAACCTGTCTTTCCTAACTGTATTACAGTAGAAGAACAGGTTGTTGACATACCAATGTGGCCAATTTGATTGATTTGGTCTGATCATTTACAAATTTTGTAGTTCCAGTTTATTTGATGAAAATACGGAACAACCATAACCTTCAGACATAAATAGGGCTGCATTCCACATAATTCTGGCTTGTTCAGGCTGAAACAGCATGCTGCCTGACTGCGGTGGCTTGGTGGTTGAAACGCTGAGCTTGGAGGCTGGAAGGTCGGGTTTTGATACCTGAGTGTTTCATGACGGATCTTGGAGACATGAAACGAGCCTCATTTGGGCGTCCCCTGAGTGGAGTTTCTCCAACAAAAATCCTTTCAACCCAGAGTAATTTCTGACACAAAATTTATTTTATTTATTCCTGTCTCATGCAAAAGTGGCTGAAAAACTCGCAGACCTCCAGCTTGTCATCTGCTGTGATGTCTGAATCCAATAGTCTGATCTTTTTATGTTTCTCAGAAAGTAAAAAAAAATAACTGGCTTAAATCCAGCTGCTAAAAAGCAACTCTTTTATAAATTCAATTATCTCCTCTGTTTGGGATAAACAACTGGGTTTAAACCTTGTAATTTATTCTTGGCTTATTTCTCTGGTGTGTTGAAAGAGAAAACCAAAATTCTGGATTTGGACTTCATATAAAACACATTATAGACAAGAGAGTCTGTGGTTTGTTCAGCTGTTCCAACTTGCAGCGAAAGCAGTCACCATACACCAGTAATTGTGTACAGTTCTGGTTCAACGTAGCATACAAACATACTCCACATTTTGGAAATATTTTTGTTAAAATTTCAAGAACAGTTACTTATAAACCAGTTTTCACATTGAAGAGATTTATTACTTTAGTGCAATATCACTTTATCCTAGGACACTGGTGGCGAACCTATGGCATGCATGCCAGAGGTGGTTTGCACAGCCCTGTCTGGCATGCATGCCACCGGCATGTAGAAACAGAATTGATTGTGGGGACAAACGTAGCACTGTAAAGTCCACTGGAACCGTTTGTCAATAAATTTATTATAGCAGTCTTCTCAAGGTAACACAAAAGATCCGAAACCCTTTCGATACAGGATTTTTCAAAAGTTTTCTTCAGGGATCAATAGTGTTGTATCAGTGATAAGGTTTTAAAGCATTATATCGCGTCCTAGACCTCCCTAGTAAATTCTTTTGGTGTCGACGGACGTCACCGGCCCAGCAAGGTGAGGCGACCAGACACCCCACACACCCTCCTATACTTATGTGTGTGTGCGCATGTGCCCTAGGAGGAGGAGGAGGTGCACAGGCAGGCACTGCACATGTGCACACACCTATCTAATGTTGCCAGTGCACCTCAAACGGCACACGCATGTGCGCATGCATGCACCCACATGACATTGCCTCCACTTCCTTGGGCACTTGTTCTCCATCGCTGTCCTAGGACATCCCAAAAGATCTTTAAGGGTGTTTCAGTTGCAGTGTGTTTGTTTCTGAGATGAAAGGCTTCAATGACATTACATATTACCTATTATATGTTCTTTTAAAATGACAGGAAGTTCTTGTCTTCAGCAGACTTCGGTTAAGGGAATGAGGTTAGCTGTGTTGATTTCCAAGAAGAAATTCTCTCTGGCCTCACTCCCACACACTTTACAAAGGTTACATTTGCAGTCTCTGCAAAGTGTAGTGGCTGCAAGCATAAATGAGGTATGGGAAGTCTGATTTCTTTTCACAAGCTGATATCCAAGCTGGTGCAATTATCATTGATTTGAACTCTGCCTGTATTGGAGAGCCTCAGGCTTTAGGTCACTCCATCCTTTTACAGCAAAATAAAATTGATGTTATAATGGTTAGTTGTTCCCTCATTTAAAGACATTTTGGCTTCTGGCAAAGTGCCCTCTTTGGCTGTGGAATTTTCTTCCACCTTTCCTGTTATTAGAGAGATCAGGCAAACACCCTTCCATTCTTATAAGTCTTCTGTGTGGTTTTGTAGCCACCCTTGTTTCACAGTACAAGTCATAGCTGTCAAGTATCCCATTTTGCCCGGGAAAACCTCGGAATTTAGCCCTCTTCCCACCATCACGTATTTTTAAATAATCTACTGTATATGCAAATATACTTGAAGCTGATTGGCTCATTATTTCTCCTCTCTCCTGGGAAAGAGGGTGTTAAAGGGAAGAGACAATGAGCCAATCGGCTTCAAGTATATTTGCATACAACATAAAGAGGATATTTCTGTGGTTTTGTCTTAAACACAGAGTTTTAAAAATGAAATTGAGGTACACAAGGCCAAGACAGTAGACAATTAACTGATATAAGTGTAAAAAACAGTTCCATGAAAAATCACCATAATATGAAATGCTTTCACAGCAGAAAATGGGAAAAGAGATTTAAAAGAGAATTATCACAGTAAGGCTGGCCTTCTGCCTTCTTCCCCATCAGGGGCAGCCGTGGTGCTAAGGGGAGTGCCTAGGGGGAGGTTCTTCCTCCACCTGGGGGAGCCCACCACTCCTCCCTGGTTCTGGTGGCTCCTCCTCTTCTAGGCTCTTGGATGTGCCTGGATTTTGGGGATGAGGGGGTTTGCCCTGGTGGAGAGGGGGTGGGGGCATGGCCTGGTGGGGAGAGGGACGTGGCCCAAAATTTCCCTTATTTTCATGTCCAAAACTTGACAGGTATGGTACAAGTCAGTCAGGGGAAATAGGTTTCAACACCTTTCACAGATTCAGTACTTGAAACTCCTGATAACAGTGCACCCTATATTCTACATTGCAGTCACTGTCCTCTAGTGGCAAGCTTTTGTACTGAACCATAGAAATAAATAATGCATTATGCATTTCATGATTTTATTGAATATTTTTGGACCAGTAGATAACTGAAACCATGGACACTGAACCCATGGATGTGTGGGGTAGCAACCTATAATTAAAAAAACCTGATTGTCCTCTTAATTTGTTGATTATTGCACATGAGGGAGAAGTGAACAGGTGTTAGGACAGTAAGCAGTAGCAGCAAGCATGTTAATTTGTATATTCAGACTCTAAATTTTAAAATGGCTAGTAGAACACACCTCCCCTTTTGAGAGAGATAAATCTCATCACCTTTTTTATTTGAAAATAATAATATGTTTACTAGAGAAATGCATTAAGGTTAGAAAGATAATAAGGATCGTTGTCCTGCCTAACAAAAATTGAGATACAGGATACCATGTGTCAAGAAATTAATGAGTTAACCTTTCCAACTGCAGATTGAACTCTTTGACTATCACAAAAAATAAAATAACATCGACATGTCTCTTTGGGGAAGTATGATCAGGAAGAAAAAAATCTTAGATATGAAACGATCCAAAGAGATTGAGGAAAGGAATTTTGTCTTCTCAGTAATGCTGTGTTTCTCCTTTCCCTGTGAATATATGGCTGCATAAAGCTTCAAAAGCGTGGAGAATTGTTAGCCTGATGACTCATTAAACTAATAAAAAAGGGTTTCTCCAGAAGGGGAGAGCTTCCACATTCATTTCTCTTCAGAGCAGGTCATGATGAGTCTGTGAGCTGTCCCATGGAGAGTTGGACAGGGATATTCCTTTACTTCCAAAGGCATTTAAAGAGGCTTACTCCAGAGTGAGTTTAGATTGAGGAAAAGTAGTTTTCTTCATAGAATCATAGAATAACTGAGTTGTAAGAGGCCTATGAGACCATCAAATCCAAACCCCTGCTCAGCGCAGGAATCCAAATTGAAGCAGATCCGATAGATAGTTGTCTGGTTTTTTCTTGAATGCCTCCAGTGTTGGAGAACTCACCACCTCCCAAGGTAATTGGTTCCATTATTTGACTGTTATAACCGCCCTGAGTCAGGTTGTACCTGAGTGGGCGGTATATAAGCGCAAAAATTAAATTAAATTAAATTAAACAGTTTTTAAAAACTTTTCCAGCTATTCAGCCTATATCTGGCACCATGTGGTTTAGGTCTATATTCCTGATAGTATAGTCAGTCAGATTTTGCCCCTTAGAGCACTCTCTGGGCACTTCACAAGGTAATTAGCTATTTGCTCGTAACGAGCTGGATACTCATTTTAACAACCACAGAAGTCAGCCTTGACCCTTTGGGATTGAACTGTGAGCAGAGTTTTGAATGCAGTACTGTAGTTTATCCAATGCATTGCAGGGGCTATCATGCAGTCACCTCAAACATAGAGTCCCTCTGTCTTAGACAACTCCATTTCAATGTTTAATTGAACTCTTAACTTTGCTGAGTAATCACTAACTCATCCAACAGGAGACCAAAAGCCTTGGATGTACAGAAGTTTTATTTCTCAACTAAACTGAGACCTTTTTTCTCTTTTTTGTGGCTGCATCCCATAAGCCAAAGTACCTGCAGCCTGTGATTGAATAGTTTTTACAAGGTCTGTGGTTTCCTTGGGTGCCAAAATGAATCTCCTTTGAAGGAAGATAATTGTTCCTGACAATCTGAGAGGGCCTAAACTGTGTCTAGCCAGTATAGATTCTAAGTGTCACTTTCAGTATTGCTCACCTATTTTACAGTCATTTTTGTACTAGATGACTTCTCTCGAACTCTTTTTCAAATCTCTTGGTTTTTAATGTTCTGAGATTCTGCGTGGCTGTTGGGTCGTTGTATGATTTTCATTTCCTGCTTTGCAAACATCTCTATCAAAATAGGTTTTTTTAACATACAGTAAAACCCTGTTTTATGGATGCCTCTTTTTACGGAAACCCTGTTTTCTGGAAGGAAATTCTTGGAAAATCACGTCCTGTTTTCTGGTGGGAAATCAACTTATGGAACAGGTTTCCCCAGAGTTCCTTCCATCTGAGAGAGTCTAAAATGGCGGCCCCACCATTTTAGACTTTAAAATTGCACCCTGCACCACCCGCCTCCACCTCCAGAAGTCGCAAAACATCACTTACCGTGGAGGCAGGGGTGGCAGTGGCAACAATTGCAGTGACAATTGTGGCAGTTTTGCCACGTTTTCCACAGCCTGCTGCTTCTACCAGCATCTGGGAGAGAGTGAGGGGCGTATCCGCTCCATTCCGCTCTTTGTCTGAGGTTCCTCCATGGCACGCTTTAGCTGGGAATGCACGTCAGTTGAAGACCAGAATGGTCTTTGTCCAACACGCGTTCCCAGCTAAAGCACACCATGGAGGAACCTCGGACAAAGAGTGGAACGGAGTGGATATGCCCTCCGCACTCTCCCAGTGCTGGTAGAAGCAGCAGAGACAGCAGCAGTGCTTGCAGTGGCAACAGCTCCCCTCCCCTCATGACCAGACACACCGCTCAGGAAGCAGCAGTAGCATGGAAAGGTTAGGGAGATCGCTTCATCATTCCATTCCCTTTGTGCTCCGTTTTCCCCTCTTTTTTATCTCGCACCCCCACACCTCGAAGAAAGAAGAGGGAAATGCTCTAATAACACCCCCTCTTCTCCACCCCTGCCACTCACCAGCTGGTGAGATGATCGGGGTGTGGGAGATGGTTGTGTCTGCCATTTTGGGGGATTTTTTGGATTACTTTTTTAAATTTTTTTGATTATTTTTGGACGGGACGCACACACCCAATGCATCCCTATGAGAAATTGTGCTTCATTTTATGGAAAAAGCATTTTACGGAAAAAGTTATGGAACAGACTTTTTCCATAAAATTGGGTTTTACTGTATTGTCTTTTCAAATTGCATTTCATGCTGTAAGCCCATGATGGCGAACCTTGACAGTCCAGATGTTCTTGGACTTCAATTCCCAGAAGCCCAAGCACACTGTGAATCCACACAAATGGGTTTACTGCGATTCATCTGGCCCTCGCTGCCCTCGTCGCTCCTGGAAGTGTGTTTTACTTTCACTTCCAGGAGCGACGAGGACAGCGCGGGCTGAATGAATCACAGTAAACCCATTTGTGTGGATTAACAGGGTGCTTGGGCTTCTGGGAATTGAATATACTTCTGGAGTGCCAAGGTTCGCCATCATGCCTGTAAGCTGTCCATATAGTGATATTACTGTCCAGATTTATATACTGTAAATATTGTAAAGTGTCTACCATGAGCTACAAATTAGCTAGAGAATCAAAGTCTATGAAAAGAAATACAGTAAAACCTCGGTTTACAAACGCCTCAGTTAACTTTTGCCGCAGTTTACGACAGCAAATCCTACTAAATTGATGTCCCAGTTTATGATGTATTTTTGGTTTACGACGGGAAATAGATCCCCAGCACCATTCTAGACTCTAAGATGGCGGCCCTGTGCCATTTTAGTGTCTAAAATGGCGCCTGCCCCCGACTGCTGGAAGTTGTAATTCTTCACTTACTACAGTGGCAGTGGTGTTTTTGCCGGTTTCCACACTGTCCCTGCTTCTACCGGCAGCAGGAGAGTGTGGGGATTATATCTGCTCGGTTCTAGACTTTGTCCAAGCTCCCTGCTCGGTGCTACAGCTGTGAATGTGCGCCTCCCCAGGGCAGTGGCATGGAAAAGGTAGATATATTGCTTTGTCCCTTTTCTGGGGGTGGGGGACAATCATGTCTGGCATGTTTGGATTTTTGTTTTGACTTTTTTTTTGTATTTTTAAAATTATTTTTGGTCTGGTTGGGACCGTTTTTTATTTTTCAATGCATTCTTATTGGAAAACGTGCTTTGGTTTACGATGAAGGCTGTCGGAACGGACCAACGTCGTAAGCCGAGGTTTTACTGTACAGACTTTTTTCTGTATAGAACAGGGGTTCTCAACCTATGGTCTGCGGGCCGGACCCGGGCTGCAGCACCATCTCATGTGGCCTGCTGCCCTCTTTCCTGCCACCGGCAGAAGCAGTAAAAACAACTTAAAACTCACCATAAATGCTGCCCTGGCTGCTGCCACTGGAAGCAGTGGAAGTGGTGCAAACTGCTAAAAATGCACCTGTGGTGTCTTAAATGTGTTTTACAGCAGCGTTTACAGTGGGAGGAACTACCAGTCCAGCCCGCTCAGCTGTCTGAGGAGGCATGGTCTGGCCTGCAGCATGAAAAGGTTGAGAACCCCTGGTATAGACGTTTGAAAGCAAGTCCTCTGTGCTTAAGTTACACAGTGCTGTTCACATTGTAGAGTATCTCCAGTCTATATTATCCATTGATTTCTACATTAAAACAGGTGGTGGGATTTGTCATACTCCTCTCCCTCTCTCCAAATTCCCCCTATTCTTCAGACATAGGGTAAAATCCTGTCTTGTGACTATATGCACAATGGTGATGATGTCAGCAGCAGCTTCAGCAAAACACTGCTGATCAGATGCTTTCCTTGGTGATTGTGGTGTGCACGAGTTTTGCCACGTTGTGTGTGAGTCACATGCACCCCCAGATCAACCCTAATCAGTGGTAGTTTGCTGCTGGTAATGATGTCATGTCCATTGTGCATGCTGAACTGTGCAATAGATAATGTTGAGCTAGTGTTCCATGTAAAGTTTGATCTAAGTTTATACCTTTAACACTGCAGCCCCAGTGGATGGTACCAACGTGTATCAAGCAGCAATAAATTCAGCAGAAAGATTCACTGCCTTTTTAACAGCTATACTTGTGTGGGCTTGATTGTTTTACCCTTTTCATTTTCTGAATGGGTGCCACTTCAAACAAAGCTGGTTTTCAAATAATTATTTCTTGCAATACAGGAGCGCTTTTTTATGGGCATATTTCTTCCCACCCGCCCCCTTTGATAGCATCACAAGCTTGGTAAAAATGCAGCAGTGTTCATAACTGAAATAATTCTAGCAAAAACAAAATTATTTGATTTTCTGCATTTTTTGAACATTAAAATCCTGATTGCTCTTCTGTGGTCCTGCCAGAAATTTTTGACATAACATTACAAGACCCAAAGATGTTACTGTCTTCTAAGTAAGACCCTGGTGTAGCAGTGGTTAAATTGTAGTACTGCAGCCAAAACTGCTCATAATGTGAGTTTGATCCTGATGGGGATCAAGGATGATTCAGCCTTCCATTCTTCCGAGTTTGGTAAGATGCTAATTATATTGTAAATTGGCCAAAGAGTGCTCTTGGTGCTTTGGGGTGGTATATAAGTGTAATTGCTATTGCTAAGACCATTTATCCATCTAGTTCTCATCTGTTTATACCTGGTGTTAGGAATGTGTGGCCCTCCAGATGTTGTTGAGCCGTAGATACCAGTCCTTGTTAGCATAGGCAATAATGGGATCTAGCTTGATCCTAGAGTACATCTAGTGTCTGGAAGGTTGTATGTTTTCTGTCTCTTGTGAATATCAGAGTCAGGCCAATGAATTTTTTTCACGTGTTTTAGCCTACAGTCCCATAAGTCCAAATCAGGGTGGTCAACAGTTATAGATCATGGGCACTGAAGTCTCAAACTTCTTTACAATACCAAGTTTGTTAGCTGGAAGGCTGGCAAATCGACAGTTCGAGACCTAGGTACTGCATGATGGATTGAGCACCCATCTCTGTCCCAGTTCTTGGGGACATGAAAAGAGCCTCATTTGACCATTCCCTGAGCAAAAATCCTTTCAACCAAGAATAATTTCTGACACAAAATTATTATTATAATACCAGGCTGGGACAGGATGGGGAAAGAAAAGATAATACAGTGGACCCCGCCTAACGATGCGTTCGTTGAACGACATTTTCGCCTAATGAAACGTTTTTCCTCCAAAGTCTCCTCATGCACAATGATGTGACATCATTGTGCATGAGGTGACTTTTCAGAAAAAAACGCGACGTTGCCCTCATCCTCCGGTTTCCGGGGATAGAAGTAGCCAAATGTGTGGCCACTTCTCCCACCTGAGGTCCGGAGGTTAGTTTGTTTTGGGTAAGGACGTGGTGCTTGTGTGTTCCTACCAAAAACAAACTGGACCTCCGAGTGGCGCCAGTTTCTTTTGGGTTGGAACGCACATTCCAACCCAAAACAAACCGGAGGTCTACTTCAAGCCGCTGCTCACCCATCGCCGCGGGTACTCACCTGCAATCGCTGGAACACGCATCCAGCTGGCAGCCAGGGTGGGGTGGATTGGCGCTCACATGGCGTGCCACTGTAAAATGCCCCCTTCCACTTCTGCCGATTTGGACTTCAATTACTGTGGCATGCCATTTGAGTGCCAATCCACCCCATCCCTGCTGCCAGCCAGACGCGTGTTCCAGTGATTGCAGGTGAGTACCCGCGGGGGCGGGGCGGGGGGGCTCGAAGCAGACCTTCGGTTTGTTTTGGGTTTGGTACGCGCATTCCAACCCAAAAGGCGCAGGGCAACCCTCCGGTGGAAGAAACAGCCACGCGTTTGGCCGCTTATCTCCCCAGAAGGCCGGGGCGGCAAGGGCTCCCCTGGGCAACGACGAATCACGCATAACGACGTGACACTTGGAACCAAGCTTTGTCATTGTGCAGGGGTCCACTGTAGTGGAAAGAAGAGCTGTGAAATATAGTATAACAAGTATAGAATGTGGTTTTCTTGAGTCAGGCAGAGCCATGTTCTAGCCCCTGTTTACTGATTGTCCTTAAGCCACACATTAACTTTTCATGACATTTAGAGTTATGGAAATAATATATTTGAGGTCATCTTGGGCATCTTAGAGAAAGTACTGAGTAACAGTGTTATGAATAAAATAATAATGGATTAAAACCCAACAGTCCCTCTTCTGGTACCTGGGAAACAGTGTTCCCCCAAGGAATACTCTCATATCCATAGTCCTTTGGATTATGTGTTTGAGTGTCAGAGGATGGCAAGCGCTCCCCTCCTTCAGTTTTTCCTTGGTTTCTTACCACCACCCACCAAGTAAGGATAGTTATGAAAAGCGTAGAAACAGGTTATTGAGGCTGGATGTGTGGGAGTGGTAATATAGATGAATTCTTTGACAGATTAAAGCTGCAAAACGCACAAGACCTGTATTAAAACCCTCATTTTCTCCACTGGAATTCAATTATTCAATCACTGAAATAAAACTGAGCAACATTTTTTATATGCAAGTTTTATTTTATTTTTTACATCTGTCCAATAGCACTGAGACATTAAAACATTAAATTGTATAATTTGAGCCCACTCTTGTTCTCAGTATCTTGACAGAGCACCAAATATAAAGTTTAACTACGATGCTCCAATTTGAAATAAACCAGAGTTCTTATGTTCTTATGTTGTGCAGATCTGAATCTTTTGTGTATGCTGATCTGTGCAGGGAGCTGCAAATGAAAATGATTGTATTAGAATATTGTCACAGTACAAAGCTCCACTCAACTGTGTACTGAGCTAATTGCATGCATATAAATCGAAATCTACCTGTTTTCTAGGAATCATGTTTCTAAGCAGAATTCAGAGATAACTAATTTTACATCTAATTTGTTCCTACACACACACACACACACACACACACACACACACACACCACTACACTGTAGTTATAATACAATAAGCGGTAGTTTCATGCCTTTTGTAACTATGAGACTGTCATCACTGAATGGCAAAGGGAAAAATGCATGGTTCAAGTCCTGTCTTATAATTTGCTTTGTGGTACTCTATCTTGCTCTCTTGCGGGTGTCAAAAAGATAGGTAACAGGGGGATATATTTTGTACTCCATTAACTAGCTTACTTGTTGTTTTTTTAAAATGGGAAGCAAATAGTTACTTTTTTTAAAAAAATAATCCTAAAATAGACCTATATTGGGTAGGGGAGCCTTGGAACTGTAAATATTTTTAAAAGAAGTTAAATTTTGTTCTTAAAATTTCCAAGGTCTATTTCCAGTATTATTTGTAGCAGTTGTTCTGTCGCTCAGAACTCTTGATTTTACTGTCTCATTGAATTATGTAATTTTCAGTTGTTTTCAGTCCTGTTCATTAAATGTTTGTTTGGGTGATTGCATAAATGAGTGATTGATTGACTAATTTGATTCGTATACTGCCCATCTAATAGTACATTTACTCTTGGCACAGGGCCATAGCCAGGGGGTGGCCAGAGGGGGATCAGCTCCTCTTGAGCTAACAGCCCACCCCCACCCACCCCACCCCGAGATGCCAATGGTGTGTGTGTGTGTGTGTGTGTGTGTGTGTGTGTGTGTGTGTGTGTGTGTGTGTGTGTGTGTGTGTGTGTGTGTGTGTGTGTGTGTGTGTGTGTGTGACATTGTTGCCCCTCCTGAAAAAAATATTCAGCCCCCCCCCAAAATATATATATATTACAATCTAGAATCCTGACTACGGACCTGTCTGGGCAGTTAACAGACAAGTAAAGCAGAATAAATACCTATGATCCAGCCCCATGTTAATTAAGCACAGAATTAAATCAGTCTTTGAATTCCTGTTGTCTTGAAAGAACACTGGATAATTAAACAGTAAAAACAAATCATGTAAGATATGTCGAAAGATACAGTGGAACCTCGGTTAATGAACAACTTGGTTAACAAAAAATCACATAATAATGAAAGGAAATCTATAGAAAATAATGGCTCGGTTTACAGAATTTTTTCAGAATGGATTAATTGGTTTTCAATGAATTCCTAAGGGAAACCGCATTTCAGTTAACTTATTTTGGTTTTCAATGCATTTCTGTGGGAAATTGCATTCCATGCATTTCTATGGGAAATTCAGTTTAAGTAATTTTCGTTGTGTGAAACGTCCCAGAGAACGCATTGCTTCCGTTAACCGAGGTTCCACTGTAATTCCTTTGAGCTGAACAGTGTGAAGAAATGTTTAATGTAGTGCAGGGTGAAGAATTATACGTGGGAGATATCCAGTACACACAGTTTACATGTGAGATGCTTACGCATTGTGATAGTGATATTGCTCAATGGGATATACAGAAGCTGGCAGAAATATATCTCTTATTTAGAGATATAAGAATTGTAGTTCTTTTTGTCTATTTTGACATTTGGCACACTGTAAGAATTTGGCATGTATGGATGGTATCTTTATTTTATTCAGCATCCAAGTAATAATCCTGTTTATTCAGATTGGGTTATTTCTATGCTTTTTGTATTGTCTACATCAGGAGTGCGTTTTACTTCCACTTCCGGGAGTGACGAGGGTGGTGTGAACCAGATGAATTGGTGTCAGGGGCCAGAACCGGCCCATGGGCATAGTTTGGGCACCCCTGATTTAAGCAGAGAAAATGGCAGCCTAAAATATCATCTTGTTTCGGCACCCTGGCCTACATCCACACAAAAAAATACCCAGGAGTCTTTGGGGAGGGGGGAATTCTCTGTGTGAGATCATGTAGAAGTATACCCCAATTTTCATCAGCCTAATATTTATGCATGTTTGCAGCATTTCAAGCTCCTTACTGGAAGATGGATAAGATGAAATATGGCCTGAAGAAAAAGCTGCCCTATCTTTTTCTGCCTATTTATCAAGTGTTACACACACATTTTTCAGGATGACATTTCTACAGGGTTGTGGAAAGAATTGTAATGACCAATGTAATAATGAAGTCGTAAAAGTATCTTGGCTGGAAACAGAGCTAAAAAGGCACTCTAAGGGCTTAGCAATTGTTTTAACTAGGCTCCACAGTTGCATAGCAACTGAAGCAAGGAGGCTTTGGTTTAACCATAGTTAGCGGGGGCAGGAGACAAGAATATAAAAGAACCATAAAAAATTCATCACATAAAAAAAAAGAAACAGTTCAATCCAAAGTCACACATCTGTTGGCTGTAGTGGATCTGGAGTAAACAGTAGCCTCTTGGGCCTGCACAGTTGTCTCTGTGTTGACAGATCCCTTGTGGTCTCTGCCATAACTACTGTGCTGTACTAGATTCAGTGATGTACTGTGGCCGGTTCTCAACAGTTCTTGCGAACAGGTAGTGGAAATTCCAGGCCACGCCCACTTGGCTGGCCACGCTCACCTCTCGGCCTCCCTCTCCCAGCACCGCCGGAAACACTTCCCATTCGCCTCGCCCAGGGCCGAAGGCGCACTTTCACTTTTGCACTTCCCTCGCGCCTTTGGCCCTGAGTGAGGCGAATGGGATGCGTTTCTGGTGGCACTGGGAGGGGGAGGCCAATGCCAGCCCACCAACCTGCCCCTCCCAGCAGTGCCTCCGGCAACGCTTCCCATGCGCCTAGCCCAGGGCCGAAGGCACATTTCACCTCCGTACTTCCCGCGTGCCTTCGGCCATGGGTGAGGTGAATGGGACATGTTTCTGGCAGCGCTGGGAGGGGGAGACGACACCAGCCCAACAAACCTGCCCTGCTCACCTCCCAGCAGCGCTGCTGGTGAAATCGTGCCCGGACAGTGAGGGGCTGACCCGCCAGCATCACCTGGCTGCTCTGGGATTCCTCCTCGTCTCCGCGAAGCAAGAGAGAAAGGTAGGTTTCTTTTTCTGCTTGGGGGGGTGGGGTTTGAGGCCATGCCCACAGATAGCCACGCCCACAGATAGCCACGCCCACTGAGCGGGTAGTAAAAAAATTACAGTGCATCACTGTCTAGATTGGCTGCCAGACAAAACAAAATGGGGACAGAAAAGGGTAGGAGCTCAAATCCCTCCTAGCCCCTGTGCCTGCACTCTTAAGTAATTTGTAAAAGCACTAGACTGGGAGGGGCTTGTTGATTCAACACAAGCTCAACTGACTTACTGTCAGCTCAGCTGTGTATCCTAAATATGGGCTGTAAAAATAATTTTAAAGCCTCTTTTTGAGCATAGAGGCATAACTAGTAAAAATAAAGATCTGTGTCTGCAAATATTTCTATTGTCATGTGGCAGGCATGACTAGACGTCAGAGTGCACAAACTGCTGTTACCTTCCCTGCCAAAGTAGCACTTATTTATCTACTTGCAATGTCTTGCTTTTGAACTGCTAGGTTGGCAGGAGCTGGGACAGACATTAGGAGCTCACTCCGTCGTGGAGCACTCAGGTCTCAAACTGCTGATGTGCTGATCTTCTGATCGTTAAACTCAGCATCTGAGCCACTAAGCCACCACAGACCAGAGGCATAACTAAGGGTGACAAATGGGATTTTGCCTTAGACTGGCATTCTTCCAGTAGCTACTTGTGATGGGGTTTGCCACTGGAAGGTATGAAGCTGAGATGCCAAAGAGTGGGAAGGATGGCTTAGGATATTAGAATACAGTATAGTTCTTCCCACAGTCTTATTATGCAGCTCTACCATGCGTGAGGTTTTATGTTTTCCTCCCTTTGCCATCAGATTTATAGTGCACCAGTTCAGAAATACTAAAATGGGTGAGCAGCTTGTGGACCTTCAGATGACAGAGCATAACGTTTAATGTGCTTCACTCATTTCGGCAGTAACTGAGGCTGATTGGAGTGATGCTTCAGCACCATCTGGGTAGCCCAACAACACTGATGCTAGCAAGATATATTTGAAAATATTACTCTGTTCTTAACTTATTTTCTAAAATGCAGTCACATTCATCAATGTCTTAGTGCAAATTTCCTAGTTGCTTTCTCCAGCAATCTTGTTTACAGTGGAGTGTGGTGGCAACTTTTGAATTAATTGCTGTCCACTGGTTGTGAAGGCAACTCTGACTTTCCTGCTGGCTATAAACATCAACATCCTGAGAAGTGATGCTTTATGTGAGCCTCGGGGCTAGCTTTAATGGAAGAACAAAAGCCTTGCTGGGTTAATAGCGCTTGAGTGGGACAGGAGTGCTCATGTTCCTTTTAGGATGGAGTGACATATGGGAGAAAGAATAGCTTGATAGTAGCAAACATTCTTTATATTTATATACATTTTCAGAACCCTTTCTCAGAAAACCAGGAGTAAATTTTTGTATGGAAGGACTTTTAAGCTTGATTCTTGTGCAGATCACAAATTCTTCAGCCAGACATGTGCTGCAAGGTACTGGATTTCTCCAATTTTCATATATGCCCATCTGGCTGAGTTTCAGATATATGGCTGGTCAAGTGGTAGCTCTCAGGGTATCACTGAAAACACAATAGATCTTGTGCCAGAAGTTTAGCTATACCTGAGGCAGATAATCTTAGGCTAGAACCGTGATGGCGAACCTTAGTACTCCAGCTGTTCTTGGACTTCAGTTACCAGAAGCCCAAGTCAGCACTTCTGCTGATCAGGGCTTCTGGGAATTGAAGTTCAAGTACAGTTGGCATGCCAAGGTTTGCGATCACTGGGCTAGAAGATGTATGAGTGGATGAAACAGCTTCCTTAGAAATATAATGTGACTTAGTGCCTTTGCCACCAAATGGATGGTCCGTTATAGACAATATTTTTCTGAGTCCAAGCTTCTGCCTTTCCTTCATAGTCTGTAACTGTTTCCTCTCTCCAATACTTTGTCAGAAACTTCAACAAAAAGAAATATAGTTGACATAGGGCTCGATCAAGCTGGCATTTGTCTTGGCATTTGGCACGCTGTGGGGGCAACTTGGTTTACATTTTTCCGGCAACCAGACAACCGGATTACTAGAGCAAATCAGTCTGTTGTCAAGGTTCCTCTATTTGCATATTTCTGAGTCCCCCTATCTAGGATTTCTACCTTTCTCTTGTGGGTAGGTGCTCTTTAGTTTGGTCCATTCCCAGTGCAAAGCTGCCAAGGCTCCTTCTACTGTTAATTTCCAGCATCATGAAGTAACTTAATAAGAAAGCCACTTCAGGATATCAGCAAATTGAACACCTCACTGTTCCTCTCACCAAGTATTCTTTCCTAATATATGGTTGAAGGAGACTTTGTCCTCCAGAAACTGTTGAGCTCAAGCAACACAGCCAATATTGAGTGGTGACAGGAGCTGCAGAAATATAGAAGATTATCATTCAGTCTTTTCAGAAATTCTACCCTTATTTTGGATCTTAAGACTTTATGTTGTATCTAGTAATGGATTTGCATCAGCGTGTGGCCTTCCAAATGTTGTTGGAATCTGAAGGGCCACCACTAGTACAGATTCAATAACGGATGCCACCAAACCTTAAGATTTGAGTCATTAGCAGAATTCCTTATAACAGGGGTCGACATCTTTCGGCCCATGGGCTGGATCCGCCCCATGGCGCCAAATCATCTGGCCCATACCCTCACTCCAGCCGCTGCTGCAGTTTACAACAGCCACAGATGCATTTATGGCAGCCGTAAATGGCAGTGGGATACCAGTCCAGCTCCCTCAACTGTCTGAGGGAGTGTGACCATGCCCCCAACTTTAAAAGGTGGGTGACCCCTGCCGTATAGGTTTCTAATGACTCCTGCTTTCTTAGAACTGTTTCAGACAATGAGTCAAGGGTTGTTTTTACCAGAGAGTCTTTCTTGTATTATTTCTTGTTTAAAGTGACATTGGGTGTTAGGGAGGAGACATGAAATAGACTTGGTCATTTTGTTTAATTTCTCTGTAGTTTTTTATTGGCATATTCAGCCAATGAAGAATAATAGTCATTTCTATACTGCTGGAGGGCATTTGAAATCTTGGCAATCAGTCTGGTCATTCCAGGATCAAGTAAACAAAATGAATGCTACATCTTTGTCAGCAATATTAAAAATGTATTTGGCAGGATTCTTCTCTGTAAGGTGCATTTATTGTTGTTAGGACAATAACAATTATAGTAAAGCTCTTAGGAGGATTAATCATCCAGTCAGATAGTTCATTTTGGATGAGTAATTTTGTACTTCAGACAGAAGAGGCTATAGTCAGCAGAGACAGTGTCCCCTTCTCCCCTTCATCTAGTAAATTACAGTGAGTTCTGAAAATCATTGCCTATTATTTTTAGACAATAATAACATTGCAGTGTCTAAGACGTCCTGTATACATTTTGTGTGTTTATTTCCTTAGTCCCATAATAATTGTTTGTTTTTTATTTCTCTGCGTGCATTTCCCCCCCCCCCCCCCCCGCACACAATATATAGACTTATCTTCTCACATACACGTATTTCACCACTGGCCTCTCTGTTAGTGCAAACTGTTCACAGCAAATTATTCCTGTGACCGTAGGTGTAACTTCATATTTTAGTATGGTTTTGAAAAACTCAAGCAGTGAGCTGAGGCTAAGGAAGTAAATTGTTTAATAACAATTTGATGACCTCCTCCTCCTCTTTTTAGAAATAAAATAGACATAAATACTGGATTTGATCACAAATTGATGGATCTAGTGTGGGGAAAACAAAAAGCCGTTTTCTTGCATTAGCCATTTCTCCTGATATACAAGGATGCAGGATATGATGCCAATAATGTCTGGCATAGCTTTTCAGTCCCCTTTTGCATTTGTCCTTCACTTTGCATAGTCAGGGTTGGCAACTGTTGCCCTTCAGAAAAGCACCTAGCAGGTATTTGGTACCTAGTATCGCAGAGGAGAGGGAAACCAGGAGTTTCATTTCAACAGTTACTCATGGGCCATAGTTTCCTTACTCAATATAAAACATATTGAATAGCCTTATCTTGTATATCAGCCATACCTATCAAGTATCCTGGATTGCCCGGGATTTCCCGTATTTCTGCGCCGCTTCAGCCACTCACCCACCGCTGGCCGCCGCCATCCCGTAATTTGACTGGCGGGGGAAAGTAGTTACTGCACATGTCCTTCTGCGCAGAACGGTTCTGTGCATGCGCAGAACGGTTCTGTGCATGCACAGAACGGTTCTATGCATGCACAGAAGGGTTCTGCGCAGAAGGGTTCTGCGCAGGTTCCGTATTTTCCGGAGCCGCGCTTGACAGGTATGATATCAGCATTGATTCAACTTGCTATGTATTGTCTACTTTGACAAGAGGGATCCATAGCCTAAGCCTTGCATTACAGACGTGTCACTCATCAGTGATATCAATACACTGCGTCCTGGTAAAATTGCTCCTAATTTTCCACCAATGATTGTTAACATAGCTGGAGCAATGAATGAAGATTCATAGTGAATTCAACCCTACATAGCTTTAAGTTCTTAATTTGTACTGTTCCATATTATTAAAGAAAGCAGTTTTATTTTTCTGTCATTGTTTTAGCAATGAATTACGTACCACATTCAGTATTACGTACAACATACAGAATTACGTCAACATACAGTATTACAGTTCTTCGTGAAACATTAACAAAAATGTTCTAAAATGGCATCTTCTGGAACTCTTCTGTGTAGTTATGCTTACCTCTTCTATGCAGAATTGCTTGGGAGCCTGTTAGGAATTTCTTTTCTTTCCCCCCCCTTTTTTTTCTTTTTCTTTTCTTCTTCCTTCTTCTTCCTAACTTCATTGCTGAGGCTTAGTCTTAAATTAAATCTAGTTTTTAGTTGGTTAGATTTTATTGGACACATTTCATCTTTTTTACTCTGAGGATCTTGGACAATATTTATATAAAAATGCAGTTTCAAAGTTGCATTCTCAATGCTTACACATTTTAAGAAGGAAAGGAGCTAGCTGATGCAGAAGAGATTAAGAAAAGGTGGAAAGAGTACACAGAGGAACTCTACAAAAAGGACCTCAACACTCCTGACAATCACAATGATGAAGAAGTAGAACTTGAGCCAGACATCCTGGAGAGCGAAGTCATAAAGGCCCTAAAGAGCACTGCAAACAACAAAGCTAGTGGAAATGATGGTATCCCAGTTGAATTTTTCAAAGCGCTAAAAGATGACGGCGTCAAATTACTGCATTCAATATGCCAGCAGATTTAGAAAACAAAACAATGGCCACAGGATTGGAAAAGATCAGTATACGTCCCAATCCCAAAAAAGGGCAATGCCAAAGAATGTTCAAATTATCGAACAATCGCGCTCATCCCACACGCTAGTAAGGTGATGCTCAAGATAATACAGGATAGACTTCAGCAGCATGTGGAAAGAGAATTACCAGAGGTGCAGGCAGGTTTCAGAAGAGGCAGGGGGACTAGAGACCACATTGCCAACATAGGCTGGATCATGGAGAAAACAAAGGAATACCAGACACAAGTTTACTTTTGTTTTATTGACTACACTAAGGCATTTGACTGTGTGGACCACAACAAGATGTGGCAAGTAATTAAAGAGATGGGAATACCAGAGCACCTCATATGCCTCCTGAGAAATCTGTACATGAACCAAGAAGCAACAGTTAGGACAGAACAGGGAATGACAGAGTGGTTTGGAATAGGAAAAGCAGTAAGACAAGGCTGCATTTTGTCACCATGCCTATTCAACCTATACACAGAGCACATAATGCGCAGTGCAGGGATGGAGGAATCACAATATGGGATTAAAATCGCTGGGAGAAACATCAACAATCTGAGATATGCAGACGATACCACCCTAATGGCAGAAAGTGAGGAAGACCTAAAGAATCTCTTGATTGGGCTGAAGGAGGAGAGTGCAAAAGCTGGCTTGAGACTCAATATCAAGAAAACCAAGATAATGGCAACAGGCCCAATCAGTTCCTGGAAAATAGATGGGGAAGAAGTAGAAGCAGTGACAGATCACTGCAGATGGGGATTGTAGCCATGAAATAAAAAGGCGACTGATTCTTGGGAGACAAGCAATGAGAAACCTGGGGAACATAGTGAAAAGCAGAGACATCACATTGAAAACAAAAATTAGAATAGTCAAAGCAATGGTTTTCCCAGTAGTAATGTACGGATGTGAGAGCTGGACAATTAGGAAGGCTGAACGCAGAAGAATAGATGCCTTTGAAATGTGGTGTTGGAGGAGGGTTTTGAGAGTCCCCTGGACAGCGAGGAGAACAAATAGGTCAATCTTAGAAGAAATTAACCCTGACTGCTCATTGGAAGGTCAAATAGTAAAGATGAAGCTAAAATACTTTGGACATCAAATGAGAAGGGAGGATTCACTTGAGAAGGCATTGATGTTTGGAAAGGTGGAGGGCAAAAGAAGAAGGGGGAGGCCAAGGATGAGATGGCTAGATGGCATTGTAGACACAATGGGCACAGAGCTGGGAGGGCTGAGGGGGATGGTGGAGGACAGAGGCGCCTGGAGAACAATGGTCCATAGGGTCGCAAAGGGTCGGAACCGACTGTGCGACTGAACAACAACACACATTTGGGCTGCATTGAAGTTAGGTCTGCACACTTGGCAAAGTTTCAGAAAATGGTTACAGCTGGGTACCTGTGGCTTGATTGAGTATCCCCACCTTGATCTGAAGTTTCTTTTGAGAGAGAATGCTATGTGAGTAAGTGCCCTCAGTATGTGTTGGATTCCAACTTCCATCTTCCCTCGCCACCATGGAACTAGTAGTCTATGGAAATGGAGAGCAACTGGTTGAAGAGGGCTGGATTATCAAATTTTCTTTCCAGTCTGGATTTTGGCCTTATTTCAGAACTGGTATTGCTTGGATGGCTCTAGCAAATGAGTTGAGCCAGGCGATAGTTAGGAAGCCTGTGACCCAGCTGGCTCTCCTAGACTTTTGAATTGTGTTTGCTACCATCAAATGATAGTGGGCACTGTTTTTAGAGTTTTAGAGTTTTTAGAGCCTTAGAATTTTAGAGCTTTTTAGGGGTTAAATGTGTATATGTGGGGTGGGAGTATGTTGATAATTTTTGTATAGTTGTATTTTGTTTAGATTTGGTTGAGTTGATAAGTGTTTTTCCCTCCAATCTCGTTGTTCTGTGCAGGACAATGACAATAAAGATTTATGGGGGGAAATTATATCTGATCCTAGGAAGGTATTCAAAAACTTGAACTGCTGTTAGTCAGGCAAGAATGACAGGATGGGGCAGAGCAAATTGAAATTTATTCTAGATGAAACAGAAGTACAGTTGATGGGTGGACAGTCTGATCTAAATTTAAATGTGCATAGAGGTATAGTGTTCCTTGAAATTGTAAACTCACAATGGCAGAGATAAAAATCTAAATTGTATCATAACACTAACAGGTTCTAGCCTAGTAATTTTAATTTATATGTGCAGAATGAGATAATCTGCATGTAATTGTACTATAAAGCTTTCATGCAATATTTGCGGTTTCTTTGTGTAGAAGTTCAGTATAAAATATGGATAATCTGAATTTGATTCATGTGGAGAATTCAAGTGATGCTTGTATTGTCACCAGAACAAGTATTTCATCTGACAGATATTTAGTTAGCTGCTTGGATATCTAGGGTAGCTAATGTGTGTTGTCAAAATTGAGGCAGCAAAATCTACATAGACATGCCATAATAGGATAAAAATAGTGTTGGAGACCTAGTTTTCTGATAATTAACTTGTGAAGTAAGTGCAAGACCTAGGTCAAATTATAGAATGAAAATCTCTTTTCATGTCTTCACTGGACGATGCTTATCTTTCTAATGGAGTGCCCTTGGGGAAAACTATTTCTTTAATCATCCATGTGGTTTGCCTGCGTTCATAAATTGGCCAAAACCTTTCCTGATGGGTTCGCTCGCTTACGCACACAGCTGAGGACCACCACGGGCTTTGATGGAAGGGAAATTGGGGTGCGGGCTAGATTAATTGGAATAAATCCAACTAGTAAGAACCCAACTAGGAAGGCCATTGAACCATTAGATGACAATGGAAGGCAAGGGGTTATTAAAGAGGAAACAGAGATTGCAGAGAGACTCAATGAATTCTTTGCTTCAGTATTCACTGAAGAAGACAGAGACCACATGTCCAAAACAGAGCCTATCTTCGTAGGGAGGGAAACCGAAGAATTAAGCCAGATAAAAATAACCAGGGAGGAGGTACTTTCATGTCTTGTTAAACTAAACACTAACAAATCACCAGGACCAGATGGCATCCATCCACGAGTTCTCAGGGAACTTAAAGATGAAATTGCTGATCTCCTAGCCAAAATATATAATATTTCCCTCAAATCAAGCTTTGTGCCTGATGACTGGAAGGTAGCGAAGGTAACACCAATTTTCAAAAAAGGATCCAGGGGTGATCCAGGAAATTACCAACCGGTCAGTTTGACATGTGTCCCAGGTAAAGTGATGGAAACCATCCTAAAATATAGAATTAATAGGCACATAGAAGAGAAGGCGCTGCTAAAGGAGAGCCAACATGGCTTTTGCAAGGGCAAATCATGCCTCACTAATCTGTTGGAATTTTTTGAGAGTGTCAACAAGCATGTGGATAAGGGGGATCCAGTTGACATTGTTTATCTGGACTTTCAGAAGGCTTTTGACAAGGTCCCACACCAAAGGCTCTTGAATAAACTTGCCAGTCATGGAATAAAGGGACAGGTCTTGTCCTGGATCAGCAACTGGCTAAGGGACAGGAAACAGAGGGTAGCACTAAATGGACACTTCTCCAAGTGGAGGGAAGTAAAGAGTGGGGTCCCCCAATGATCAGTACTGGGACCCCTGCTTTTCAACCTCTTCATAAATGATCTAGAAGTAGGAGTAAAAAGCAAGGTAGCCAAATTTGCTGACGACACTAAATTATACAGGGTAGTAAAAACTGAGAGATTGTGAGGAGCTCCAGAGAGATCTTTTGACACTGGGGGAGTGGGCAAAGCAGTGGCAAATGAGCTTCAACATTAGTAAGTGCAGAGTGATGCATGTTGGGGCAAAAAAAAACCAATTACATTTATAAACTGATGGGTTCTGAATTCTCTGCGACAAACCAGGAAAGGGACCTTGGTGTCCTGGTGGACAGCTCAATGAAGGTGTCAACCCAGTGTGTCTCAGCAGTGAAAAAAGCAAACTCAATGCTAGGAATCATTAGGAAGGGTATAGAAAATAAGTCAGCAAGGGTCATTTTTGCAAATCTATGGTGTGGCCCCATCTGGAATACTGTGTACAGTTCTGGTCGCCATACCTCTAGAAGAATATTATGGAGTTGGAAAAAGTGCAGAGGAGGGCAACCAAAATGATTAGGGGACTGGAACACCTTCCTTACCATCTGAGGCTGCAACGGTTGGGCCTTTTCACTCTTGAACGACGGCGTCTAAGAGGTGACCTGATTGAAGTTTATAAAATCATGCACGGTGTAGACAAAGTAGATAAGGAAAAACTGTTTTCCCTATCGCATAACACTAGAACTAGGGGACACTCCATGAAACTTTTGGGTACTAGTTCTCAAACAAAGAAGAGAAAGTACTTTTTCACCCAGAGGATTACTGGTCTATGGAACTCCCTGCC
This sequence comes from Bradypodion ventrale, assembly GCA_035047345.1. Lineage (NCBI taxonomy): Eukaryota > Metazoa > Chordata > Lepidosauria > Squamata > Chamaeleonidae > Bradypodion > Bradypodion ventrale. The sequence continues at coordinate 286,090,384 of JAWDJE010000004.1, forward strand.
AGAAGAAGTGGTAACAGCTGTCAGTCTTGACAGCTTTAAGAAAGGATTAGACAAGTTCATGGAGGACAAGGGTATCAATGGCTATAATTATGGATACTTAAGGACAACCTCCGGGTTGGAGAGATAGGCAGGATATCTCTCAATGCCATTTCCAGGGAATCCTAAGCAGGTGAAGGCATCTCCTTGAGAATACCCTGAAGGAAATGGTGAGCCACTGTGTGAGACAGAATGCTGGACTGGATGGGCTGTGGCCCGTTCCAGCAAGGCTGTTCTTATGTTCTTATGTAATCATATTGCCTTGGCTGGAGGCTCTGAGAGAATTAGGGCAAATGTCATAAGGTGATGAACACAAGTTAATGCAGAAATACCTAACCAGGGTAAAACTAGCTGTTCCTCTTCTGGCCGAAGATAAGGTTGGGTTGGGCAAACCCGCTGAGTCAACAGCTAAGGAAGTCAGTTTCCCGGAGACCATATGGGCTCCAAGATAAGGCGAAAAACAATGGGTTTCGCCCATCCTGTTGATTCATTCCTCAGCAGAGGTCCAGGGTACTCAGTAACTCCCAAGAGCTGACAAATGTAACTTAGTCAGCAAGGTGCCACATGTGCAAAAGCCTTCTGTAGCGAGGTCACATGTGCCTTAGGCAGGTGGGCTTTGAAGCAGGGTAATAAATGCACCACCCGACATAGATTGGGACTGGACCATTCCATGGGCCATTGCAACACATCCAATTTTAAAATCTCACTTTTTCATGTTAATTTTTCCTTTGAAGCAAATTTGTATATCCTTTACTGCTGCTTTGAAATCTACTTTGTGGTATAAGAACAGCTCCCTGTATAAAACCACAAATGTCTGTAAATGCATTTGATTCATTTTGCAGATGTTGTAATAATTCGAGTAGGGCAGGTAAGACCAGAGTGAATCTATTTTATTGGTTGAGAAAGCAGTGGTACGCTGGATTCCACTTATCAGTACAGCAGATCATTTCTTTTATAATTTCCGTAAAAAGCTTGGTGAGCTACTGTATGTCAACTAATTTCACCTGTTATTTTTTACAGATTTGTGTTAGAAGTGTAGGCCTAGATCTGGTGGCAAGGGAAGCTCATAGTGCAGAGACCAAATCTCCTTATCACTTTTGGAGCCTTCATTAGGAGGTCTGATCTGATTTAATTTAGCTTACTTGCTTGCCTTAGTTATCAAATGAACCACAGATAATAAACACATCCTGGTTTTTCTCATTTCTGAAGGGCCGGACCCAGTCGGTGTGGTTGGAGAGTGGGAGGTTGAACCCTAGGCCCCTCAAATATGGGGTGCCTCAGGGTTCATTGCTCTCCCCTCTCCTATTTAACATCTACATGAAGCCGCTGGGTGAGATCATCCATTCCCACAGGGTGCGGTACAATCAGTACGCGGATGACAGTCAGTTGTACATCTTGGCCCGTGGTGATCCCAGCGATGCTATCGAAGTCCTGTCTGTGTGTCTGAAAACTGTGGGGGTCTGGATAGGGGCCAACGGGCTACAACTGAATCCCAGCAAGACTGAGTGGCTATGGATTGGGGGCCCTGTGCTGCCCAGGAAATTACCATCTTTGGTTTTGGATGGGGCTGCCTTGCCCCAGACAAACCCGTTGCACAACTTGGGGGTCCTTCTGGACTCACGGCTGCTGCTAGAAGAACAGGTGGCAGCCGTGGCCAGGAGGGCTTTTGCACAGCTTCGATTAATTCACCAGTTGCGCCCGTTCCTGGACAGGGACTCCCTGTCATGGTCACTCACGCTCTGGTCACCTCCAGACTAGATTACTGCAATGAGCTCTACATGGAGCTGCCCTTGATGACCATTTGGAAAAAACAGCTGGTCCAGAATGCGGCGGCCTGGGTGGTGATGGGGTGTGGACGTTATGCCCATGCCTCACCACTGCTTCGGGAGCTGCACTGGTTACCAGTTTGCCTCCGGGTGCAATTCAAGGTGCTGGTTTTGACCTTTAAAGCCATACATGACAGTGGGCCAGGATACCTAAGAGACCGCATCATCCAACTAGGGGCTCTCTTATTGTACCATCTGCTAAAGTGGGCATGCCTCTCTAGCACAAGGAGAAGGGCCTTCTCCATGTCCGCATGTTCTGTCTCCCCCTCCCTCTTACTTTCCCTGCTGGGGAAACACTCACAGCATGGTATATCGAAGAGAAGTCCAAATTCCATCCAAAAATCCAGTCCAGAGTTTCAATAAGCCGAGGAGACAAGCAAATAGGAGCAGGAACAGGGAAGCTCAAACTTTGTCCATCACGGAGCCACACCCGGCATTCTGGCTCCTTATATCCCTCCATGGGGTGTGGCCCAATGCTTCTTAATTATCTCCTGGCCCTCCTCTCTCTCTGCCTCTGCTGGAGATGCTTTGCCTTGCTCCGATGTCTGGCATCAAGCCACGCCTCATCACCAGAGCTGTCTGTGAGCTGCGGCTGCTGTCGAACATTCTCACCGTCAGACTGTTGCTGGAGTTCCAACGGAGGCTGAGGCAATGTCGGGGGGCACTGACAGCTCCTCCCCCTCATCCTCATTCCCAAGGTGGGCCAGTTCAGGGGCCGGAACTGGGCCGGAGGCCAGACTCACAACACCGCACCGGCTCTCTGGAACCTCTTACCAACAGAGCTACGTCTCCAGACGGAATTGCTGCCCTTCAGAAAAGAACTTAAAACCTGGCAGGCAGGCCAAGTATAGGGTGCAGGTGGAAGGGTGACTTCCGTTGGGTGGCTGGTATAGTGAAATTCCGGGCCCCTCGGTCCTTGCACCCCTTTTTAGTGGGAGGGTAGTTTTAAGCAGTTTTTAATCATGTGAACCTCCGTGAGTTGGCCTTGGCCAAGTGGGCGGTATAGAAATCGAAATAAATAAATAAATTCGCTAGAATCCTATTGTGCAACCTCATATGCAGCAACAATAATATTGTCAGTAGCAGCAAATGGTTGCTGATTGAAGGCTTCCTTTGCAGGTTGCACATGATCTCTTAACATTTGTATGTGTGTTGCATGCACCCCAAAATTGCCTTTAATCTCCAACAAATCTCCTTTAATCAGCACCAATTTGCTGCTGCTGAGATCATAACTGTTGTACACATGAAGCTGTACCACAGGATTTTAACTAATGCTCCTTTTTTAAAAGACATGGTAAGTGCTGCATTTTAGACATTCAAATAGAGTGTGTATGTAGCTCTAGGTGTTGAGCATTGGCTTGTCTCTATTCCCAGGCATGTAAAGCCATGTTACAGTACTTCACTTTGAATGGTATATCACAAACACATGGGGCTGCGGTGGCTCAGTGGTTAAGTAGCTTGCCTTGTTCGCTGGAAGGCCAGCAAGTCGGCAATTCGAGACCTGGGTACTGCATGACAGACTGAGCGCCCGTCTCTGTCCCAGCTCCTGCCAACCTAGCAGATCGAAAGCAAGAAATTCCAAGTAGATAAATAGGTACCATTTCAGTGGTAAAAGGTCTTGGGGACATGAAAGGAGCCTCATTTGGGCGTACCTTGACAGCTCACTGTCTCCAACATAAATTATTTGCAAACAGGATAAGATTTGACAAATTGATAGAAGGTTTAGGAAAGGAAGGTATTAAAGTTAGCCTGTTTGCGGATGACATATTAGTAACCATGAAGCAACCTAAAGTAGGGATAAGTAAAGTTCAAGTACACTTAGAAAAATTTGAAGAAATATCGGTGCTACGAATAAATTGGAATAAAACAGAAATGATGCTATTTAATAATAAAATTCAAGATATAGAAGAAATTAAAAGTAAAATGGGAATAAAAATAAAGACCTCCATAAAATATTTAGGAATAAACATCACGAAGAACTCACAAGATTTGAAAGTAATTAATTATAATAGGTTAAAATATGAGATAAAGAGAAATATAGAAAGCTATAAAACATTAAGACTATCCTGGTACAAAAGAATATCTATATGTAAAATGAAAATATTACCTAAAATAAATTTTCTATACAGAATGCTACCAATAACATTAATCAAATTAGAATTAAAGAATCGGCAATATATGATTAATAACTTTTGTAAAAGGGACAAAAAACCAAGAATTAATAAAAGATTATGGTATCTCACTCAGAAACAAGGAGGCTTAGGGATTCCTAACTTAAGAAATTATTACATGGCAAACCAAATTTTTTAAAAAACCTTAATATACTTACAGAAAAATAACTGATTTGGTAAAATATAGAGGGTCAAGATATAGGGGGGAATTGTGAAGATTGGTGTTTTTTTAAAACTCAAAGAAGCAAAGTATTAAAAGAGGTCCAAAAAATCCCAGAATAATTTCTGACACAAAATTATTATTATTACAAACATGCAACCTCACACATTGCCACAAGTTGGCATGCATATATATGGAGGTGCAGAAATCTTTCAAGTTTCTGCTAGCATGAAAAAAGTTCATGAATATTGTAATTGATTACTCTGTACTGATATGTTCATAGTTGCCTAGGAAGCTCACTGTAGAGTAAAATAACATTTCCAATGGGGCATGGAAACAGGCCTTGCATTAAGCTTCTATGTTAACAGATTGCTGAAAGGTAGCAACCTGACAGGAAATAATTGGTGTGTAATTTTGACTGATGCTAGATTAGCATCAAGTGCCCAGTTATTATTTGTTTTTAGGAGTGGGTCAACACAGCTGGTCATTTGCCTATTTTCAGTGGCTTTGCACTTCATCTTGGAAATCAGATCTGGATAAAAGGATCAGAAGAACATGACTTCATCAATTTATGAATATGATATTGTCAATGTTTACATGTAATGGATCAGAGTATGAAGATTTGATGTTGGAGACAAACTAACAATTTGTTTTGAGGTGACTGTTTTACTGTGTCAAACTTATTGTTTGCCATGTAACCTACAGGCAAAATTTTCCCTTTTTATGTGTAATGCTCACTTTAATAGGAGTAACACAGTTATAATGAATTACTGAAGTATTACATAATAATATAGTTAAAAATTATGAAGTATATAATGATTACTCAATTGCTGTTGTGTCTTCCCACCAATGAAATTGAAGGCTGTTATGGAACTTTCCCTTATTCCCCACCTCCTTCCATTTGTTTCCACCTTTTAGCCACCATGCATTATAATTTCCTTCCTCTGCCAAATTCTCTCACTAGATGTATGGCCTGTCATAAAGGTATTGTAAACATCAGGCTCCTTTTGTGTATCCAGTGGTGTGCTCCAGCTGGTTCGGGTGTACCGGTAGTAAAACCAGCTGGCCCTGCCCACATCCCCACCCTGCCCACCACCTCGAAGAGGCTTCAGAGGTGAATTGCTCCATTTCCCTGTTTGTTCAAGGCTTTTCCAGTGCTCCGTTTCACCCTGAAACACCTTCCCAGCCACTCCAGTGTGGCTGGGGAGGCGCTTTGGGGTGAAACGGAGCCCCGGAAAAGCCTTGGATGAAGGGGGAAATGGCTTCGGAAGTGAACCTCCAAAGGCTCTTCTATTTTCATCGCTCTATAACGAAGAGCAGTCACATGGCCAATAGACCACACCCATCCAGTCACGTGGGCATGCCCATGTGGTTCAGTGGGAAAGAAGGGAATGTTCCCTCAGTTACATTGCTTTCTGGGGGTCACCTCACTGCTCCATGGGAAAGTAATTCAGTGAAAGGCTTATTTTATGTACTTGGATGTACAGCTAGATGGGTAGCTAGACTACTCTACTCACATATTAACGGTGTGAGTCCCAGGAGGCAATGAGACTGAAAGGGTGTTCCTTTCTGCTTCCCAACTGCTATACATGGAGAAAAGCACAATATGGAGGTTTAAAGACATTTTCAATATTCCCGCCTTCTACTAAGGAAGTTACAGTACCTAATGAGATAACAGTATCTGGCAGGATATGTTCTTGAGAAATCCATGTTGGCTTCCTGTTATTACTGCATTGTTTTCAAGGTGGACCAGGATACCTAAGAGACGGCATTGCCCCAAGGTTGTTGACCCATCCTACAAGGGTGGACCATAGGGTTCTCTGGTGGTCCCATCAGCTAGGGAGGCACGACTCACTGGGACCAGGAAGAAAGCCTTCTTGGTATCCGCACCGGCTCTATGGAACCTCCTGCCACCAGAACTGTGCCTCCAGGCAGAGTTGCCCCCCTTCAGGAAGGCATTAAAAACATGGCTTTGCCAACAGATGTGGGGTGCATCTAGCACCACAACCTAGCCCTGCTGGCTTATTTAGCCCTGCCTGAGGTTTCTTTTCCTTACCTGGGTGCTCCTCTTTTTAATGGATTAGGACTGTTTGGGATGTTTTTAGATAGTTTTAATAGTCGATTTTAACTGCGTATGGGGGTCGGGTTTGTTTTAACCGACACTGTGAGCCGCCTTGGGTCGCCTAGGTGAGAAATGAGGTCATACAAATCTAAAAAATAAATAAATAAGGTGCTTGCAGAGTGATTGCTTTATAATCTGCTGCAGAATTGATTAATGTCAGGCTGACTCATCTCTATTTCCCAGATTCCTCTCTTTTATTCTTTCTCCTCCAGTCATGCCGCATTTTACCAGCACCCATGATTTCAAGAAAATGATACAGTGATTCTTCTGAGATGTCTTGCAGGTCTTTCATTACTCTTTGATACAGTTTATCTGGGCCTGGAGATTTGAATTTGTTCAAATTAATTAGAAATTCTTTCACTATCAATCTCAAACTGCAATCCTGTCCCCTTCACATCTGCCTGGAGGAAAATAGAGTGTCTTTTTGGAAGAGACTAAGCTAATGTAGGAATTGAACACTTCTGCCTTTTCTTTGTCCTCTCTTATCATTTTTCCATCCCCATTGAATAGCTGAGCCACTATTTTCCCCGGTCTTTTATTGTGCACATATCTGAAGAATTATTTTTGTTGCTTTGTCTCTTGCTAATCTCAGCTCATTTTTATTTTTTGTTTTCCTAACACCATTACTGCAATTCTTTGCTACTTGTCTACACTCCTTCATAGTTTCAATTTACTTTCACATGCTATATGAGTCCTCTTTTGTTTTTAGCTTTTTGTGAAACTGCATTGGTCCTTTTTACCATCTTCCACCTTTCTTAATGGAACTATTTTAATTAAGATTTTTTTAAAAAACCCACCCATCTTGGACTCTTTTTTCTATTATGCGTCTATTCTCGAATATAAGCCAAGGTACCTAATTTTGACCTGAAAAGCCAGGAAAATAGATTGACCCAAGTATAAGCCGAGGGTGGGAAATGCAGCAGCTTCCAGTGAGTTTCAATATTCAAAATATGGTAAAAATAATTAAATTGTTAGCACATCTCAATCAGATGTGGTCTTGGGACCCTCGTGGTCATTGACCCAAGTATAAGCCAAGTCCCCTTTTGGCGGCTCATTTTTGGGCTAAAAAACTCGGCTTATACTCGAGTATATACGGTAGATCTGCTACTGTGGCACTTTACCTATGATTGTTCTGAGCTTATTAAAATTGACTTTCCTAAAGTCCAGCATATATTTGTGGCTACATGCTACTGTTATTTCTTTTGAAATCAAGAACTCAAGAATATAGTCATTCTCCCACCCATCCCAGAGTTCCTCCTGCTGCTGTTGCTTCCATGAGGTCATCTCTATTGGTTAGAATCAAATCAAAGATAGCTACTCCTCTAGTTACCTCCTTCACTTTTTGTAGTAGAAAATTATCAGCCACACAAGCCAGATTTTTTTTTTTGGAAGGGCCATATTTGCTCTCCCATTACTACTATGTCATGCATCAATGACATTCGTGCAATTTGTTTTTTCAGATATTTTATCTGCATCTTCTTAATCGGACAGTGAGGAGTAGTTTCCAACTACCGTGTTCCTTTTGTTTTTAATCCCAATTGTATTAATCCAAATGCTCGTAGTAAGGAATTGAACTACCAAGCTCTGGCTCTGCAGCCACCAAGCTATATGTTAAAACGTCTCCTTAAATATCTCACTCACCTTGAAAACAGTTAACAAAAAGAAAAGATTGTACAAAGCAGTGTTATGCAGTAGGGATGGGGTGTAGATTGCTACAATTATTTTTTTATTATTTTCATGAAGTTCTGCTCCTGACTGAAGGAAAGTTCTGTCAGTCTGAACTAATGTGTGGATATGTTGCTCACAGACATTCAATATGGCTATATTTAGCTGCTATAAAATGTTGTACCTAATCCCCTTCTGCCTGCTTCTCAAATAACTGTTCAGTTGACTCTGGGAGGGTTCATATAACTATTTGTCTCTCGGCTGAGCTGAGAGCAAAGGAAAAGAAAAGTGCCATTGAGGTACGTATAAGTAAGAAGGCTAAAAATAGACAAACACTTGCCAACAGTAGGTTTATCTCAAACGTTTACTTCCATTTCAAGACTGTAGAGACATGAAGGCTGAGAGAGTTAGCTGGAGATGGGTCGGAACCTACTTTCCAGTTATCTTCTTTCCGCCAACAATTTGGGATAGACTAAAAGCTATTTGTGGGGTTTTTAAAAAAGTATAGTAACTTTAGCAGGAGCAAAACTTTGTGAGTGTCCATTGTTTAGGAGTAGGTCAGCGTAAGAATGTTGGGGTGATGCTTCATTTGCTGCCACTTTAGTTTCAATAAGGATTCAAAGTTGTGGTGACTTTGTCTCTCACAAGTCCTGTAGGACTTGGTTCCCACCATATCTTAGTGAATACTTCCTCCCAGAATGTTATATGGGGGAAGTGGGGCCACCTGTCAAGTGAACGGAGTAAAGCTTTGTTGGACACATGTTTAGCTTAGAATAATGTAAATCGCTAGCACATGATAAAACCTTATGTGTTTCTTCCTCGTCCTCCTCTCCCGGCTCCATTTGCAATGGATAGGAGGCTTCTAGATTGGTAGTACTTTGTCAGTGGAACCTTCCCAATTAACTCCAAAGTATAATCTTATGTGCAGCAAAGAAACTGATGAAGGTGCCCTTATTTAAAAGATGCTTTAGACATGCAGTTGTTAATTGTATGGTTTATCACATGCTTCCTCCTTTCCCAATATGTTTTGATATTTCTGTTTACTATTGATTACTTTCTTCTCTTTAATTATGTTTCTGTTTTTATTTTGTACTTGGCCTTTGATTTGAAGAGCTGACCAAATATAATTTACAAACATATACATTAGGTAGCAACAGACCTAACCTTATGAGGATATAGTCACAAATTTTCTACTGCAATTCTGTTCCTGCTTAGGTGTATCCTCCAAATTTTTCCTGACATATGGTGTAAATTACTGTGTCAGTTGTTCATTAGGAGATAAAACATATATATATTTCTTTTTATTATTGAGTGAGGAACAATAAAAACATAAACAGCTGTATCCCCCAACTTGCTCTTACTGTGTGCTTTTTTTGTATCTAGTAAACAGATGTTCCTTTTGTTTGTCCCTCTCCCCCCCCCCCCCCCGCCCCCTTAGGTACTGCTATGTGGATACTTGTTAGCAATGACTGATGTAGAATCTACATATGCAGACTTCATTGCTTCTGGAAGAACTGGGAGAAGAAATGCCCTTCACGATATCCTTGTGTCCTCGGCAAGTGGGAATTCTAGTGAGCTATCCTTAAAGTTGTCAGAACTTGATATAAATAAAACCGGTAAGTGCTTAGTTGTTTAAAAAGTTAGAGAACATTATTAATACTATCAAAGAGGGCATCTGGTAGGCATGTTAGGTTGTTGCAGCAAAATCTTGGGCACTTTAAAGACCAGCATATGTGTTTGGCTTTTGCAATAAATGTTCTTAAATTTTGTTTTATATTTTTGTCGTTTTTGGTTTTGGGTTGTTATTTTTACTTTAACCCACTTCTTTAGAGCTGAAGATCTGGATTAATGTCCTTACACCAAATAAAGCCTGCTCATCTTTAAGGTGCCACAAGGTTTTTTGATGTAATATTAAATACAGTAATACCTTGGATAATGCTGAAACATGGTTCCACAAGTCTTAGCGTTATCCGATTCATGCATTGGATAAAGTTTTTAAAAAAGCCCAGTTCCCTTTCCATAATATCCTACCCTTTCACGCTGTTTGGGGACAAAAAAAAATCACCGTCGCCGGGTGCATGTTTCAGGCTCTCCGCCTCCCCTGCAGCCTCTGGGAGGGTTGTGGGACCTTTTTCACACTAGTCCCGCCTTCCTAGGTCATCCTTGGGCTGCACAACGGCTGAATACAGGTGCAATCGCCATTTTGTTTTTTAGAGAGCTTTCTGGAGACTACCTGTTGAAGTCTATGTGAGGATCCCATTGAAACCAGACACTGCTGGTGGGCTGTCCTGACTGCAGTACAGTTTTCCCCATCCAGCTCAACAAAATGCTCAGCTCTGAAAGACCAGGAAGCCACCACTTGAAAATAAGCAGTTCTAGAGAGCTGCACATACTGCTCTGTAGAATAGCAAGGGCTCATGGTTTACAATCAGAGACCTGCCTCACTTTGCCAAATGGTAGGGCTGGCCTACTATCTGGCAAAATTAGAGTGGTCCTGCCATTGTCATCAGTTTATAAACCTGAAATGTTTCCACTGCTTCTTCTACTTAATTTTTTTTTATACTAGAAAAGATGCTTTAAGGAGGAAAGGGTAGAGTAATTCCACAATGCTCATCCAGTGCTAGTTCTGAAGTCCTCTGTCTGAAAACTCCCTATGCTTGTGACAGTGTTCCCACCCTGCCTACACTGCTAATGTATTTCATATTTGTCATTCTGTTCTAAATGGTACTTTGCAAATTATAGCAATAGCATTGGAACCATTTCCTCATGGCATTTCCCCAAGCTGCTGCCAGTAAGAATTCTTTAAAAGGTTGCTGGTGAAAACAATGAGACTCAAATTGTACTGACAGTTGTGGTGGCATTTCTTAGTTCCTTCCTGCCTAGTCAAGTCCAACATAAGGGGGCATAGTGAAGACTTGTTCTGTAATTCACAATAGGATTAACCTAACTGGGTGAAGGAAGGAAGCAAAGTAACTGCTCTCTTCTTGTGGAAAGGCTGAAACAGAATGCAGAAGATTATGCATGAAGGCATTCTGATCATGTGGGAAGCTGCATGTAAAGAAGGTTGTGTTCTCTTCACAGTGTTACTCTCCACAAGAAAAGAGTGACAACAAAGGGTAAGGACTATCCCAGTGTTTCCCAATGTGGGGCCCATACCCCACAGGCGGACTTCAATTCCCAGAAGCCTAAGTCAGTACATTGGCTAATCAGTGCTTTGGGAAGCTGACTTAGGCTTCTGGGAATTGAAGTCCAAACACCAAAGCTTGGGAAACAGTGGGCTAGCCTGTTCTCTCTCCTCACACATTCAGGGTAATCCTGTTTGGGATGCTGGAAGAGGGCTATAATGTCTTCTGCATCCTTTCTATAAGACTTTGATGAAAATGTCATCACTACAGTTTGAATTGTCTGTAGAACAATAACTGTAATTCTAATAAACATGAACTGTCTTAGGCTAAGGCTGTGATGGTAACCTTGGCACTCCAGATGTTCTTGGACTTCAATTCCCAGAAGCCCAAGCACCCTGTGAATCCACACAAATGAGTTTACTGTGATTCATCCGGCTTGCACAGTGCAGGCCGGATGAATCACAGTAAACCCATTCGTGTGGATTCACAGAGTGCTTGAACTTCTGGGAATTGAAGTCCAAGAACATCTGGAGTGCCAAGGTTCACCATCACTGGGCTAAGGTTAAACTTTCTTATGGACTTGCCTTTCGTATTCACTGGCCTTCAGTGGAACAGAGTCTACAAAAATGATTTGGATTTGGGCATTTTTTCACTCTAGTGTCTCCACTTTCATTGTTTCTTTGCTTGGCAGAAGGGGAAGGAGATGCGCAGAAGAATCCCCCTGGAGAAACTGGGGAAACCAAGGAGGAAGCAACAAAACAAGAAAGTTGACGTACCACTTTGACCAACCACAGCAATTGTGGGATGTTTTCCCACGAGAGCATGCTGGAAAGAGCTGGCAGCTTCTAAGCAAGCCAATCAAATTACAGCAACAATCACAAAATTAAAAAATGGATGAATCTTATTATTGCTACCTGTATAACTCAGTACTGAAGCAGGACATAGCAGCTGACAGAACTTTCTTTAGTTCAGCTACCAATGGTTGAGACTTTGTTGCTAATCCAGATACTCTCTTGATGATGGATCCTATTGCAAATGGCCACATGATGAAATGCCCATAGGAAGTAGAGGAAACTAAATCTTACAGGAAATGGCCTTTAATTCACTGGAGGCATGAATTTCTATTTATCACAATGGCTTCAGTGATCTTCAAAGGGTGGCTAGAGCATTCACTTATTAAAATCACTTGCAAAGGGAGCACAGTTTGTTTGTTTTTTTCTTTTAAAAACTTTGCTTCTGTGTGTTCTGCTCTGTTACTTACAATGTTTTTTATTGTACAACTGAGATGCACCACAGTGCTCCTACTCATAAGAATTATGAAGGCAACTTATGTGACTGTGAATTTTTCTACCACTTGTTTTGAAAGGACTAGGGTTTTGTTTTGTTTTGAATAGTGTGGTGGTGTGGAAATGATTGATTATAAAACCAACTGCTAAACTGATGAATTTGATAACCAAACAATTCATCAGACTTTTTTTTTCATTTTCAGGATGAACATAAGATGTAATTAACGTATAGCCTGGTATGTCTTGTGTTTTTTCGGTACAGTTAGGTCACCTAGCTTGTAATTGGTTGGAAATTCAAGATTCAAACAGAACCTTTACTTTTATCTCACTGTTTCATTTGAGGAAACTGAAATTTATATATTCAACTGTCAGTTCACTGATTTTGGAGCAAAAAAGGATTGTTGCTGTGGCAATCAAATGAACACCAATCACAAGACTAGTTGTGTTCTCATCTCCAGCCCTAGTGTATGTTTTTTTCTTTACTAAGAAAGTGATGTCACATTTTCTTTGTTTCAGATGTTATGCACTTTTTAAATGTTTGTAAACTTTACTAAAGATTTAGTGTAATTTTGCTTCCTAGTAAATTTGAACGTTGGTTAATGAAACTTCCATTATTGTTGTGGCCAAGGCTATTGTCTCTATATTACATAGGTAATGTAATTGTCACTCAGAATTTTTTTTAATGAGATATTTAATCTCTGATCAGTATTCAGCACAGTAATTTAGTGTTAATAAATAACAAACCAGCAATATGTTTATGGTTCATCAGCACACTTTGCTCCTTCTACCCTTTCTGATTGCGTATAAACGCCAATCCTTGGTCATGCAACCAGATATCAGACTGCTGTTTTGATGGAAGAATGGTCGATTTTATGATCAAGATTCTGACTTCAGCTGTACTCATCTTATTTCAAAACAAGGCTTCCAGTGTGAGAATCTTTCTCACCTTGTTTTCATCCTGAGATAAGATGTCTCTACCAGCATAAATTCATGCATAAAAATAACTGAACATCTTGCCTAATTATAGTGCTATTGTATGCATGTTTACTCAGAAGGAAAGCTCTAGAGGGTTTGCTTTCAGGACAGTTTGTAGAGCAGAGGCAAGCAATCTTCAGAGGACCATGGGCATAGATATACATGTCCCTGTATCTTGGAAGGTTGCTCCCTGGCCCCTCACACCAGAAATGGTTTCTCACAAAAACAAACAAAAGGAACTCCACTCTTGTGCTAGCTACTGGCCAAATCTCTATTTATAGCTCTAGAGCTCTGTCTAAAGCTTGATTTAAGAGTCCTCAAAAACAGCAGAATTTTCTCCATGCTCACTAGACAGCAAAGGGGGATTTTAAGCCTCAGTGTTTTGGGAGAGGGTGAATGAGATTTCTGGAGGGTAGGAGATACAGTGGCTCAGCTATTCAGTGGGGGTGAAATAGTCATAGCAGGGGACATAGAAAAGGCAGAAGTGCTCAATTCCTACTTCAGTTCTGTCTATGTCCCTCCAGGCAAATATGAAGTACAAAGGAAAGGGTATGATTGCAGTTTGAGACTGATAAACAAATATTACTATGAATTAGTTCAAATCCTTAGGGTTGGATGAACTGCATCCACGAATATTGTCTGAAGAAATCTCAGAACCACTGCCTATCTTTTTTTAAAAAAGAAATCATAGAGGATGGGTAAAGTGCTGCATGATTAGAAGAGGACTAACGTCCCTATTTTCAAAGGGAATTGGAAAATAGAGACCAGGCAGCCTGACATCAATCCCAGGGGAAATTCTGGAGCAGATAATAAAGCAGTCACTCTGCAAGCACCTTGAAAACGATGCAGTAATAACTAGAAATGAATTTGTCAAGAACACATTCTGCCAGACTAACTTTCTTGATAGATGAAGGGAATGCTGTAGATGTAATATATCTTGATGCCAGCATTTTTAAAAATAAAATACCCCATGACGTTCTGATTAGAAGGCTGACTAGCTGTGCGCTGGATAGAACAACTGTCAGGTGGATACGCAGTTGGTTACTAAATTATATTCAGAGAGTGCTTATCAGTGGCTCCTTCTCAGAAATGGGAGGAGGTAACAAGTCAATAGGGCCCGATGCGCTTCTATATTTTTATTGGATGCAGGAGCACAGGGAATGCTTATCAAATTTCTGGATGACACAAGACTTGGGTGGAATATATAATACTCTGGAAGACTAAAACAACATTTAATTATCTTGAAAGCACTGGGTTGAAAACAATAGAATGAAATTTAACGGATAAGTGCAGAGTTCTACACTTAGGATAAAAAAACAAGCAAACACAGTTACAAGCTAAACACAGGAAGAGTTTCAGATTAGATCTAGGTCTAGCTTTTGTAGCAATACTGTAATTCAGGAAGTTAACACACATTTTTCCTTTTAGCAATGCCTTGAAATATATACAGGTTGCTTTTGAACATCTGTTGGTAGTCACTCTGTCCACACCTTGTTTAACTTTGCCCCACAAAACTTAAGTAATTGTTTATGTCAACAGTTAATGTACAAAGGTTTATTCATGCTGGCCAGCTGAGAATTTCATTAGTTGGAGCTGGCAACAGCTATAAAGGGTAATTTTAGTTAAGACTGTAATTAAATTGAGAATTAATCACCTTCTAATGGGTGATTATCTTTCACCTGCCTAAAGGAAGTTTTCTGAGAATGGCCGTTCCTTCTCCAAATGTTTAGGTACATCTGTCTCTCCTACAGGGCCTGTGCATCAGAATGTCATTCACCACTATCCCCCATTTGTTGCCTTCAATTACAAATTCACACCCCTGCACCAGTCATGCTGTACCTTGGCACATGCCTACCTTGCGCATGCGAGATCATCAAGATGGGGGTCTGGCAGCCCATGTCGTGGTGTCTGCACCTACAAATGGGACACAAAGGGGTCACCCCCCCCCCGGGTCTTCCAACACAAGGGAAGGCGGCAGTGCGCATGCACGGGAGACCACACACACACGGATAACCTCTCGCATGCCCAGCGGCCTAACTGTCATTCTCGCCAGCATCCGAGGCAGCGCCTGAGGCGACAGAGGACGAAGCATCGGCATTGCCGGGAGAGGTGGAGGCATGGACAAATGAGGTGGTGGCCGTGGGATAGAACACAGAAAAAGGAGGCGCGGCATGGCGAGGTAGCTTTAACAGCATCCTGAGCAGCGCCTGAGGTAATGGCAGACACAGCATGACCATTGGCAGGAGAGGCGGCCACATCACCACAAGAGACAGCAGCTGCAGCACCGCGCTAAACAAAAATGTTCGTGACACAAAAGGCCACAGATGCCAAGTGGGCACGGGATGCCACAGCGGGAGCCCAAGTGGACGACGCAGCAGAGGCATTCCCTCCCCGGGCAGGAAAAGTAAAGGAAAACCCGGGCAAGGTTTTGTGAAAGGTGACTGGGGTGGGGGAGCTCCAGGCGGAGACAGGTTTGTCTGGTGTGTGTGTGTGTGAGAGAGAGAGAGAGAACCTGGGCATGGGCAAGCTGGGTAATCAGCTAGTAAAAAATAAAGCAGCAACACACATATGCCCTCTGGTGGACATTGTATCTAATTAAAAAGAATTAAATGAACTGTTTAACAAAGCAATGAAAACTTACCAGTCTTGTTAAGTAGTTGTCTAAATGGCATCTTGTCAGCTTAAGAGAATTGTTCAAACCATTCAAAGAACTCTGGTTGATTTTCTTTCAATTACTAAGAAAGAATGTATTGATTTTGCAAACGGTTCTCCAAACTATACCATCTTTTCATAAGATTAATGTTTAGATAAATTTATATTGTTGGTTAATAATATTGGCTATTATTGGTTAGCCACTTCCTTTATATGGTTAGTTCATTTTCCATTTTCAATCCTGTGGTTGCTACTGGTTCGTGGAAAGCTAGGATAGGAGGAGAAGACACTGGTTCCTAAAATTAGGGCAAATTACATTTTTATATTAGTTCCCTAACAACACTGCTGTCACCAATTATCCAAGCCTTTGGCCAAATGACAATGTATTCTGTGGTCACTAACAATGGCTACATTAGATAATTGAACTACAATTCCAAGAACCACATAGTATGTTCAGCCAGGGGCTATATTGGCTGTAGATTTCTGGAAGTTGTAATTTATTTATTTATTTATTTTATTTATTTATTTAGATTTATATCCCGCCCTCTTGCTCCAGGGCAACTCAGGGCGGCGTACAACATATAAAAACATTACTCAGAACATCTTCCTCTTCTGTCTCCTACAAATGTCTGTTAATGGCCAAGTATATCCCTCCATTTTTTTTCCAACTAAAACTCTCATAATTTATCTGTACAGTAAAACCACGCATAATGAGCACCTCGCTTAGAGACTAACTCGCTTAAAAAGCAGAATATTCTCTGAATGGTCACCCTCGCTTAACAACTAAAAACAACCAAAAACTTGCTTAACAACTAAATCGGGGTTCACAATCCTCCACCCACCCACCCCAGCCAGAATTCACAATCGGTCACTTACAAGGGCAGTGGTGGCACTTTTTTCAAGTGTTTCGCTTAAAGAGCAACTTGCTTAAAGAGCAATCCCGTGGAACGCAATATGCTCTTTAAGTGAGGTACCACTGTATTGGTTAATATCCAGAAGTCACAGTTTCTTGCATTTGCATGAAACCATTAGTGGTTTCTTCATCCAGTATAGTGGATCTTAACAATGGTGGATACCTCACACTCAAACACTTCTAGGACTCTTACACCAGCTTCCATGAGAGACCATATTAACAAGACGGCACAGAAAATTTCAAATGAGGAAACTCACTAAAAGTGTGGAAATGGTAAAACCACTCCTTGAAACGTCTCACTGATCTTGAAAACCCTATTAGGATTGATATAAGCCCAGCCTCTTCCAGTTATTTCTCATGCGGTCTGATGACTTGGGATGTAGGAGATCCACTCTCCCCTTTGCCTCCTATCAGATGCACACATGAACGTGTGCATTTTCATCCCACCCCCATAATTTCTCAGGACAAAATCCCTTGATCTGAATAAACTCTTAGTTAATTGATGAGGGGAAAACAGATGGCTAAACTATACTAGAGTTCTGTGATTTTTATTAAATTATATACTGCTCAAGCTCTTTGGCTATAAACAGAGATGAGCACTGAACCCTAGAGATGGATACAACTGGCTATTAAGCTAGGACAACCTTTACTTTTACCAAGTTACGGACCACCTGAATTTTAAAAAATGGTGCTATGTGGCAAGGCCTCTCTGCCTGCATTGATCTGTCCCCTTCTCTCCAAAAAATAATCTGGTTATGAGAGCAACCTTTGCAAAATAATGCCATGGGAGAGGGAAACATACTCCTGGATTGAAGCAAACGGGAGCTCTGGGCACATGCTCAATTCAGAAATATGTTTTGAGCACACAATGTTGTGGCTGTTCAGTCACACAGTTGATTCCAACCCTTTCTGACCCTATGGACCATTGTCCTCCAGGCACCTCTGTCCTCCACCATCCTCAACCCACCCAGCTCTGTGCTCATTGTGTCTACAATACCATCTAGCCATCTCATCAAAATCCACTCATGTTCATCCTTCTCAGCAACCTAATCAGAAAAGAGGGAGAGACGTTTGTTACTGGTATTCAATTGCTATTAATCTGGCAATGAATATGAAATACTTGGTTACCCATGCCAGATCAGCAAGCTACATTCTAGATAGCAATCTACATTCAGCCCTTCCCAGCTATATTTGAGTCAGTTAGAAGGTGGAACCTAATAAAGAACATAGTAACCCAGTTTCCTATGTGCAAGGAGTAGTTTGTGTGCAGAAGAACATTCAGTCCCATGAGTTCCTATCTTCACTGGTACAGCCTTGAAATAGATTTTAACATCCTGGAGAGAACTAGACCTCTGCCTCCTTAAACATTAGTCTTCAGATTTCATTTCATGCAAAGTGCTCTGATGATTCATACCAAGCGCCCCCAACCTATTTGTTCCACATGCTATAGCTCTATAAAGTATTTAGCTAGTTTCCCATGATGCATCATTCTCTGTTTCCAAAAATAATCTGCCACACGTTCAACCTGCTCAGAAAAGTACTTTTTCCAACTATTGGTATTGCTGTTTATATGAGTATGGGTTATCGTCCCTCTTTGAAATGTATATGACCTGAAATATTGCAAGAGCATCCTAAGAGTTATTCTTTTTTAGTCGTGTCAGAAGGTGCTTTCTGGGTTGAAAGGATTTTTGCTGGAGGAACTCTGCTCAGGGGATGCCCGAATGAGGCTCCTTTCACGTCCCCAAGATCTTTGCCCACCGAAGTGGTCCCTATTTATCTATTTGCAATTTCTTGCTTTCGAACTGCTAGGCTGGCTGGAGCTGGGATGGAGATGGGTGCTCATTCCCTCATGCATTACTCGGGTCTTGAGCTGCCAACTTGCCAACCTTCCAGCTAACAAGGCAAGCTTCTTAACCACCGAGCCATTGCAGTCGTATCGTAAGAGTGAAGGTAGGTGAATCAAAGCACATCTGCTATCCATTGTAGCTGTCTGATTCAAAGTGTATTTTCTTCACCAACCAAAATACGCTATTTTATGTAATAATGGTTTTCTGCCCCATTAATTCCATGTTTTTGAGGATCTTGTGAGAATTTGTTTCGAACAGAAGAGGAACAGGTGAAGGGAAAGATTGCCAAACCCCACAAAAACAGTTCTGTGTACAATATGCTATTTTATTATCTGTTGATGCATTTTGAACCACTTTAATTTTTCCTTCCTTCCTTCCTTTATTTATTTGAAACATAACCTTTTAAAAAGAATTTGTTTTAAAAATTTGTTATAATCTTCAGGTAAACTGCTGTTAATGTGCATTCTGTTACTCTTTATGTTTACACTATTTATTCCCTTTTCAAAAAGTTCTGAAAAGCAACAAAATGACCTCAAATTGAGGTGGAGGGGAACTCTTAAAAATACTCACAAAGATTTTAAAGCCCCACAGTAAACCTTTCATGAAAAATACTAATGAAGCTATGAAATATTACATTATTTAAAAAAAGGAAAGTTGAGATTGTTTTTGAAACATAACAGAGTGTTTTTACTACTCGTAATTCCTCCAGTATTCATTTAAGATCACAGGCAAAGACAGGCCTTTACACTCTTCATAGATAAGACCTCTTGTAATTGTAAGTGCCAAGGGCTGAACTATGAAAATGAAGAATTCTCACAAAATTGCATGCTCTTACTGAGAATGTGAGGCAGCTGTCAAGAAATCACTGGCCCCTGTGAGACACATCATTCTCAGCATGATATTTCCCACAGGTTTCAGGCATTTGCACAACATGCATCTGTGGAAAACTGCTTTTCCCTCTTTTGTGAAGCAAAACACAGAGAACGAGACTGAAACAAAAGATGCAAAAAATAGTATACTTCTAATTTATACAAAACAGAAGTTGTCAAAATTTTGTATAATTCTCAAAAATGGGAGAACTGATTTTTAATATCAGAATAAAATATTCTGCTATCTTTCAGGCAAGAATATTTTGTGGGTTCTCATTCTTACGCATGGAAACAACTTTTTGAACATATAAAGGAAATGGAAAGAACAAGCTCAATCAGTGTATTACGGAAAATCTTGAGAAATATATAGGAGTCAAACATTTGGTTCAGTAGGTCAATGTTTCCTTCTATGGCTGGCAACCGTAGCATGCTAGACCTGGAAACTGGGATATCTGCCAGACAGTCGTATCCCCCATTAACTGAGCTACGGCCTATTTGCCTATATGTGATATTGACCACATGGCCAAATTGCAACACTACCCTAAAGCTGGCAGAGAGCCATAGCTAGAGGCTGGCTGCAACCTGCTGACAGATTGAATGCAAATCTGGAAGCTAGAGGATGTAGTAAAGGTAAAGGTTTCCCTTGCTCGAAAGCCAGTCGTATCCGACTCTAGGGTGCAGTGCTCATCTCTGTTTCTAAGCCGAAGAGCCAGCGCTGTCTGCTTCTGCAGACGTTTCTGTGGTCATGTGGCAGGCATGACTAGATACCGGAGCACACGGAACGCTGTTATCTTCCCACCGAAGTGGTCCCTATTTATCTACTTGCAATTTCTTGCTTTCAAACTGCTAGGTTGGCAGGAGCTGGGATGAAGACAGGAGCTCATTTCCATCCTGCAGTATGTATGATGTAGCAAGAGCGGAAACTAGCAGGTGCTTGTGATGCAAACCAATGGACATTTACTTTCAGAAGCCACCTAATAGAAGCTTAGCAGATATTTGTAGACTGAAACTCTTGACACTGGGGGATCTCTTGACACTGGAGGAGTGGGCAAAACAGTGGCAAATGAGCTTCAACACTTGTAAGTGCAGAGTGAAGCACATTGGGGCAAAAAAAACAAATTACATTTATAAACTAATGGGGTCTGAATTCTCTGTGACAAACCAGGAAAGGGACCTTGGTGTCCTGGTGGACAACTCAATGAAGGTGTCAACCCAGTGTGCCTCAGCAGTGAAAAAAGCAAACTCAATGCTAGGGATCATTAGGAAGGGTATAGAAAATAAGTCAGCAAGTGTCATTTTGCCTCTTTATAAATCTATGGTGAGGCCCCATCTGGAATACTGTGTACAGTTCTGGTCGCCATACCTCCAGAAGGATATTAAGGAGCTGGAAAAAGTGCAGAGAAGGGCAACCAGAAGGATTAGGGGACTGGAACACCTTCCTTACCATCTGAGGCTGCAACGGTTGGGCCTTTTCACTCTTGAACGACTGCGTCTAAGAGGTGACCTGATTGAAGTTTATAAAATCATGCACGGTGTGGACAAAGTAGATAAGGAAAAACTGTTTTCCCTATCGCACAACACTAGAACTAGGGGGCACTCCATGAAACTTTTGGGTACTAGTTCTCAAACAAATAAGAAAAAGTACTTTTTCACCCAGACGATCGCTGGTCTATGGAACTCCCTACCAGAAGAAGTGGTGACAGCTGTCAGTCTTGACAGCTTTAAGAAAGGATTAGACAAGTTCATGGAGGACAAGGGTATCAATGGCTATAATTATGGATACCTAAGGAAGAGGAGGAGAGCCAGCCAGCCGGGCAAGCGGCAGAAGGGCCAGCCACGGCACCGCCGGGCAACCATCCCCAGCCGGGGGGTGAGGAGGAGAGCCAGCCAGCCGGGCGAGCGGCGGAAGGGCCAGCCGCGGCCACCGCCGGGCAACCACCCCCAGCCGGGGGGTGAGGAAGAGGAGGAGAGCCAGCCAGCCGGGCGAGCGGCGGAAGGGCCAGCCACGGCCGCCGCTGGGCAACCACCCCCAGCCGGGGGGTGAGGAAGAGGAGGAGAGCCAGCCAGCCGGGCGAGCGGTGGAAGGGCCAGCCGCGTCGGCCGCCGGGCAACCACCCCCAGCCGGGAGGGTGAGGAAGAGGAGGAGGAGGAGAGCCGGTTGAGCAGCGGAAAGGCCAGGAGAAGACCAACTGAAAGACGGGAAGAGGGCAGAGGAGGAAAAGCAGGGGGAGAGACTCAAGAGTCCCAGGCAAAGGATAAGTACCTGATATGCAGATGTAGAAGACTTAATATAGAAACTGACATAGAGACTGTGTATAAAGTGTGATAATATGCATGATAATATGTTGTCTAAAATGTTTTAAACTTTTAAAAACTGTGGATAAAATGTATGAGGAGGGAAAAATGGCGTAGACACCGGCAAACCACACCACAAATCTTGCCAAGAGAACCCTATTGACCAAAACAAAAGGCAAAACAAAGGGGCAGGCTAGGTGATACAGGATGCTTAACACCACAGAGGGGAGGAAGGGGAGGGACAGGAAAGGGGGAGGGGAAATGCAATGTTGTAAGGAACAATACTGCATAAGGACATGGAATGTGAGATCAATGAACCAAGGTAAACTGGAAGTGGTAAAAAATGACATGGAAAGAATAAGCATTGATATCTTAGGCATCAGTGAGCTCAAATGGACAGGGATGGGGGAATTCAGCTCTGGAAACCATCATATCTACTACTGTGGGCAAGAAAACCTTAGAAGAAATGGAGTAGCCATAATTGTCAATAAAAGAGTGAGAAAAGCAGTAATGGGATACAACCTTAAAAATGACAGAATGATGTCAGTCAGAATTCAAGGCAAACCTTTCAATGTCACTGTGATCCAAATATACGCACCAACCACTGGTGCAGATGAAGCCACAATGGACCAGTTCTATGAGGACTTACAACACCTCATAGAACAGGCACCAAGAAATGATGTCCAAATTATATTAGGAGACTGGAATGCCAAAGTAGGCAATCAAAAAGTGGAGGGAATAACAGGCAAATTTGGTCTTGGAGTACAGAATGAAGCAGGGCAAAGATTGATAGAGTTCTGCCAAGAGAACGCACTGGTCATAGCAAACACTCTCTTCCAGCAACACAAGAGGCGACTTTACACATGGACATCACCAGATGGCCAACACCGAAACCAAATTGACTACATACTCTGCAGCCAAAGATGGAGAACCTCCATACAGTCAGCAAAAACAAGACCTGGAGCAGACTGTGGCTCAGATCACAACCTACTGATCGCAAAATTCAGGCTTAGACTAAAGAAAATAGGGAAAACACGGAGACCAGAAAGATATCACCTAGACAGCATCCCTAAAGAATACACGGTGGAGGTGATGAACAGATTTAATGGCTTAGAATCGGTAGACAGAGTACCAGAAGAATTATGGACGGAGATGAGGGACATCATGCAGGAAGCAGCAAAGAAAACCATACCAAAAGAAAAGAAGAGTAAGAAAGCAAAGTGGTTGTCTGATGAGGCTCTTAAAATAGCAGAGGAAAGAAGGAACGCCAAAGTCAAAGGAGAAAGGAAAAAATACAATCATTTGAACACAGAATTTCAAAGAAAAGCAAGGAGAGATAAGGAAAACTACCTAAAAGAACAGTGCAGAGAAATGGAGGAAAACAACAAAAGAGGCAGAACCAGAGATCTTTTCAAAAAAATTGGGGAAATCAAGGGAACATTTAAAGCAAAAATGACCATGATAAGGGACAAAGACGGAAATGAGCTAGCTGATGCAGAAGAGATTAAGAAAAGATGGAAAGAGTACACAGAGGAACTTTACAAAAAGGACCTCAACACTCCTGATAATCACAATGATGAAGAAATTGAACTTGAGCCAGACATCCTGGAGAGCGAAGTCATAAAGGCCCTAAAGAGCACTGCAAACAACAAAGCTAGTGGAGATGATGGTATCCCAGTTGAATTTTTCAAAGCGCTAAAAGATGATGGCGTCAAATTACTGCATTCAATATGCCAGCAGATTTGGAAAACAAAACAGTGGCCACAGGACTGGAAAAGATCAGTATACGTCCCAATCCCAAAAAAGGGCAATGCCAAAGAATGTTCAAATTATCGAACAATCGCGCTCATCCCACATGCCAGCAAGGTGATGCTCAAGATAATACAGGATAGACTTCAGCAACATGTGGAGAGACAATTACCAGAGGTGCAGGCTGGTTTCAGAAGAGGCAGGGGGACTAGAGACCACATTGCCAACATACGCTGGATCATGGAGAAAACAAAGGAATACCAGAAACAAGTTTACTTTTGTTTTATTGACTACACTAAGGCATTTGACTGTGTGGACCACAACAAGATGTGGCAAGTAATTAAAGAGATGGGAATTCCAGAGCACCTCATATGCCTCCTGAGAAATCTGTACATGAACCAAGAAGCAACAGTTAGGACAGAACATGGAATGACAGAGTGGTTTGGAATAGGAAAAGGAGTAAGACAGGGCTGCATTTTGTCACCATGCCTATTCAACCTATACACAGAGCACATAATGCGCAGTGCAGGGATGGAGGAATCACAATATGGGATTAAAATCGCTGGGAGAAACATCAATAATCTGAGATATGCAGATGATACCACCCTAATGGCAGAAAGTGAGGAAGACCTAAAGAATCTCTTGATTGGGCTGAAGGAGGAGAGTGCAAAAGCTGGCTTGAGACTCAATATCAAGAAAACCAAGATAATGGCAACAGGCCCAATCAGTTCCTGGAAAATAGACGGGGAAGAAGTAGAAGCAGTGACAGATTTTACTTTCTTAGGATCAAAGATCACTGCAGATGGGGATTGTAGCCATGAAATAAAAAGGCGACTGATTCTTGGGAGACAAGCGATGAGAAAATTATTTATTTATTTATTTTTCACACTTATATACCGCCCACTCAGGTACAACCCAACTCAGGGTGGTTTACATAGCAGACAGTAAATACATAAAAGACACATGATAAAAAAGTTAAAAGTTTAAAAAGTTTTTTTAAAAAACCCACCCCTAAAAGGTGTGCAAGAACCGAAGGGACCTTGGGGGAAGGCACACTTCTCTATACCAACCACCCAATGGTACCCCCATCCCCACCCGCACCCCAAACTTGGCCCGCCAGCCAGGTCTTTAGTTCCTTCCTAAAGGGCAACAACTCCGTCTGGAGACGCAGTTCCACAGGCAGGAGGTTCCAAAGGGCTGGTGCGGACACGGAGAAGGCCCTCCTCCTTGTGCCAGAGAGGCGAGCCCCCCTGGCTGATGGCACAATTAGAGAGCCCCTCCGGTCCACTCTGGTTGGACGGACAGACGTCCTTAGGGCGATGCGGTCTCTCAGATACCCTGGCCCACTACCATGTAGGGCTTTAAAGGTCAAAACCAGCACCTTGAATTGCACCCGGAGACAAACTGGTAACCAATGCAGCCCCCGAAGCAGTGGTGAGGCATGGGCATAACGTCCACACCCCATCACCACCCGGGCCGCGGCATTCTGGACCAGCTGCAGCCTCCGAATGATCATCAAGGGCAGCCCCATGTAGAGCGCATTACAGTAGTCTAGTCTGGAGGTCACCAGAGTGTGAGTGACCATGAGCAAAGAGTCCCGGTCCAGGAGTGGGCGCAACTGGCGAATCACCCGAAGTTGGGCGAAGGCCCTCCTGGCCACAGCCGCCACCTGTTCTTCTAGCAGCAGCCGCGAATCCAGGAGGACCCCCAAGTTGCACACCGGGTTGGTCTGGGGCAAAACAGCCCCATCCAAAACCAAAGATGGTAGCTCCCGGGATAACACAGGACCCCCCCCCCATCCATAGCCACTCAGTCTTGCTAGCACTCAGCTGTAGCCCATTTGCCCCCATCCAGACCCCAACAGCCTCCAGACAGCTGGAAAGGACTTTGACTGCATCACTGGGGTTCCCATGGGCCGAGATGTACAACTGTGTGTCATCCGCATACTGGTGGTACCGCATCCCGTGGGAACGGATGATCTCACCCAGCGGCTTCATGTAGATGTTAAATAGGAGAGGAGAGAGTACCGAGCCCTGAGGCACCCCATATTTTAGGGGCCTAGGACTCGACCTCTCACTCTCCAACCACACCGACTGGGTCCGGCCCCTCAGAAATGAGGAAAACCAGGACCATACCGTGCCCTGGATCCCCAATCCTCGGAACCGTTCCAGAAGGATACCGTGGTCAACGGTATCGAAGGCCGCTGAGAGGTCAAGAAGAGCAAGGACGGACGGATGACCGCCATCCCGTTCTCACCAGAGATCATCCATCAGCGCGACCAATGCAGTCTCAGTACCATATCCAGGCCTGAATCCTGACTGGAATGGGTCCAGATATTCCGCTTCATCCAGCACCCCCTGCAGCTGACGTGCCACTGCCTTCTCCAGAACCTTCCCCAAAAAAGGAAAGTTGGATACAGGTCTGTAGTTGGTTAGGATTGCTGGATCGAGGGATGGCTTCTTCAGGAGGGGGCACACAAGAGCATGTTTCAGCAGTGCAGGAAATATCCCCTCTCGAAAAGACGCGTTAATTATAGCCCCGACCCAGCCACCTGTCACCGTCTTAGAGGCTTTTACCAGCCAGGCGGGACAGGGATCCAATGGACAATTAGTGGCACGGACCGCTGCAAGGAGCCTGTCCACTTCATCCGGGGCAACAGGATCAAACCGATCCCAGGTAACACCGCAAGACTGCGCACTGGCTCCCCCCGGACCCTCCCCGTCCATGCCAAGTTTGAACCCTGAGCGGATCCGATCGATTTTCTCCACCAGATGGTCAGCAAAGTCCTCAGCCGATCCCTGCCAACCAGGCACAGGCCCCGCCCTACCCAGGAGGGACCTGGTCACCCGAAACAGGGTGGCTGGGCGATTATCAGTGGAGGCAATAAGGGAGGTGAAGTACTGCCTCCTCACCACCCCCATCGCCACTAGGTAGGCCCTAATAGCGGCTCTAGCTAGTGTCCAATCGGAGTCGCTCTGGGTCTTCACCCAGTGGCGCTCAAGGCGTCTCTTTGCCCGTTTGAGCTCCCGTAGTTCTTCAGTGAACCACGGGGATGACCTAGCTCCACGGGCTCTGAGAGGCCGTAGTGGAGCGATTACATCCAAGGCAGATGTCGTCGACCCGTACCACAGGTCAACAATTGCCTCAGGTGAATCGTGTCGCCGATCCAGAGGAAATTCCCCCAGTTCCCTCTGGAATCCATCCGGATCCATCAGTTGCCGGGGGCACCAAGTGGATAGAAACCTGGGGAACATAGTGAAAAGCAGAGACATCACATTGCAAACAAAAGTTAGAATAGTCAAAGCAATGGTTTTCCCAGTAGTAATGTATGGATGTGAGAGCTGGACAATTAGGAAGGCTGAACGCAGAAGAATAGATGCCTTTGAAATGTGGTGTTGGAGGAGGGTTTTGAGAGTCCCCTGGACAGCGAGGAGAACAAATAGGTCAATCTTAGAAGAAATTAACCCTGACTGCTCATTGGAAGGTCAAATAGTAAAGATGAAGCTAAAGTACTTTGGACATCAAATGAGAAGGGAGGATTCACTTGAGAAGGCATTGATGTTGGGAAAGGTGGAGGGCAAAAGAAGAAGGGGAAGGCCAAGGATGAGATGGCTAGATGGCATTGTAGACACAATGGGCACAGAGCTGGGAGGGCTGAGGGGGATGGTGGAGGACAGAGGCGCCTGGAGGAAAATGGTCCATAGGGTCGCAAAGGGTCGGAGTCGACTGTGCGACTGAACAACAAGGACAACCTCCGGGTTGGAGAGATAGGCAGGATATTTCTCAATGCCATTTCCAAGGAATCCTAAGCAGGTGAAGGCATCTGCTTGGGAATACCCTGAAGCAAATGGTGAGCCACTGTGTGAGACAGAATGCTGGACTGGATGGGCTGTGGCCTGTTCCAGCAAGGCTGTTCTTATGTTCTTATGAAACTGGGACATATCAATGGAATAGTTACTGAGGTGGGGATGGCTTGTAGACATTCCTCACCAATGGTGCATCAAATATTTCCACATTTGTAAAACCAGAGAATAGGATTAAGGTGAATTCAACTTCCAGACATTTTAGTGACTATAACTGTGCACTCAAAAATCAGTATACTGCCTCTAATGAGGAAAAAAAATGAGTAAATTTTGACAGATGGAAGCCTGGGAATGTTGTAACCAGACAGAAGGCAGTAGGTCATTGGCTCTCAACCTTGGGGCTTCAGATGTTTTGAACTACACCTCCCAGAAATCTTGAACAACATGACCAATAAGAGTTTTAGTCCAACAACATCTGGCCTGCCAAGACTGGGAACCAGTGCAATAGCTGCACTAGGGTTATGGCAGAAAAAGCACTCTCTTACTTCTGTACTTCTTTTCCAAGAATGTTTGTAACTCTTAGAAAACAAAAAGATAGGTTTTTTCCCAGGGTGCAAAGTGCAATCTCTTTAGCATTTAATGGCAAGATACCAGATGGCCTTGAGCTATTTTAATCTTAAGAATCTGCAGAAATGTATTTGGTTTTAACACAGAGAGCATCTGACAAATTATTGCTGTTCATACTTACACCGCAGTACGTGCTATGCTGGCAGGCATGTCTATCTTAAGCATAATGCGGGCTGCAACCAAGCAATTTGGTTTTGAGAGATTTTTGAGCAGTCCATGGATAACATGACTATTTTGTTTTCCCATTCAATTTGGAAACCTGCAGAATGAAGCTGCACCTTCCAGGAATACAAACGAGACATACCCAGAGAAATGACGCAGCACATGACCTTGATGCTACATGAAGTGAAATTCAAGCATAATCTTCCGCCACAGCAATGTTAGCAACCTTTTTCACCCATCGGAGCTAACACAGGCAGTTTCACAACAAGCCTACCATTTTTCAAATATTCAATGTATGTTTTCATGCTTTCTGCCACCCCTGCCACTTCCAATGGAGGAGAGTGTGAGGTTTGAACCTTTTCATGCCATTCTTTGAAAAATTTTGTGCATTTCTGCCGCATTTTGGTGCATTTTACTGCAATTTCTGCATTTCTGGTGGCAATGAGGCACTTCCAGTGGCGGCAACAATCTGTCCCGCAGGCCGGATGACATCTCACGGGCCAGACATGGCCCATGGGCTGTAATTTGGGCACCATTGCCTTAAAGTAAAGGTCGCTCTTGCATGAAAGCCATTTGTATCTGATTCTAGGATTCAGTGCTCATTTCTGTTTATAGACAAAGAACCAGCACTGTCTGTGTCTGCAGATGTTTCTGTGGACATGTGGCAGCCATGAATAAACCCTAGAGTGCACAGAACACTGTTACCTTCCCAATATAAATAATTTTGAGTCAGAAATTATTCTGGGTTGAAATGATTTTTTTGCAGAAGAAACTGCACTCAGGGAATGCCCAAATGAGGCTCCTTTCATGTACCCAAGAGCTGGGACAGAGACGGGTGCTCAATCCATCATGCAGTACCCGGGTCTCAAACTGCTGACTTGCCAGCCTTCCAGCTAACAAGGCGAGCTTCTTAACCACTAAGCTGCTGCAGCCCCTATCTTCCCAACAAAGTGGTATCTATTTATCTACTTGCAATTTCTTGCTTTTGAACTGCTAGGTCGGCAGGAGCTTGGACAGTAACAGGAGCTCACTCCATTCTGCAGCACTCAGGTCTTGAACTGCTGACCTTCCAGTCTTCAATTTCAGAATCTTAACCACTTAGCCACCAAGCATTGTGCAAATATTAAATAGTTTAAAAGTTAGTACTTGGCACAACTTCATCCCTTAGAGAGACAGATAATAATAATTGTGTGACATCAAGTCAATTCTGATTTATGGTGACCCTGACCAAGGTTTTCTAGGTAGAAAATACACAGAGATGGTTTACCATTCCCTTCTTTTGGGCGTACACTGGGAGTGTGTAGCTGGCCACACAGACTGGTTCTTCTCGATAGAAACACAGTGGAGGATTGAAATCCAGCCAGCTAGACAGTCTTTGCCTATAGGATGACTAAGAAGCATTAGAAATTACTTATTTGTATCTATCTGGATATTATCAGAAAGTAAACAAAACAAAACAAAAACACAAAAATGTTGTGACACTTTAAAGACTAACTACTGTATTTTAATGTTAGCTTCCATGCATCAGGTATAGCCAAAAGATTTCAGGGCACTCTACAGCAAAAACGCACAATACAAAATCAACATAAAAAAGAAGAAATAAAAACAGAAATAATGTAATGAAAATCCAATTGTGAGATATATTACAAGGGTAAGTGTATAATACAGATGATAACATCATATATAATTCTATACAGGTCTTGTAATGCTAGGAATTTGTCCAGAGTTTAGTGATTTGATTTTCCACCAGTTTCCATGTGAAACATGAGCTTAATCCTGTGACCAGTATCAGAGAGTCTCTAAAGTACTTCACATACCCGTCAAGGGTGGCTCCCAAAACTACAGGAAATTTATGTGCATGCGCACGTGCACACAGAATCCGTTTGTGCAGCGCAGAACACGTTTGTGCATGTGCAGAATACGTTTGCGCATGCGCAAATGGGTTCTGCGCGCGTGCACAGTAACCCCTTTCCACGTCGTTCAAAATATGGGGCAGCAGCAGGAAAGGGGAGGAACAAGCGCCAAAATACAGGATTTCCCGCCCAATCCGGGATACTTGACAGGTATGACTAGTTTTGCTAGATCCTCATACCCTGTGACATATGGTGTCTGTGTACAGTATAACCCCGTAGAACAAATGCATCATACAGTGAAAAAATTGTACGGCAAAGTAATTTTTTAAAAAAAGCACGGTGCATTGTACAACGAAAATGCATCCCTATGGGAATTGTACAACAAAAAACTTTTCGTTGTACGATGCATCCCATAGATATTTTTGTTGTATGATTTTCCCCCATAGGGATTTTCATTGTATGATGCATGCATCGTATAACAAAAAAAAATCATATAATGAAGTGCCTAGTGGAACCAATTGTTTTTGTTATACAGGGTTCTACTGTATATATTCATATTTTCCAGAAGCAATTCAATACAAATGAAAGGTTTGCCAGTTGCTACCTGGAAGAGAGTCATATTTTTCACGACCAGTAGGGGGAGATATAACTCTTTTTTTAATTGTTGGTATAGTATTAGTTTTAATTTGGTTGCTTTTGAAAAACCTATCAAATGGTTCTGGATTGTACACATAATCAAACAATATAAATAAAATGGCATGTATTCGCTAAACATGTACATTTTTTCTCCTCCGATGTGCCACTTTCCTGGACTCTAGCTAGAAACACACCACATTCTTCAAGAATTTGAAACAGTTTAAAAGAATTTTAAAATGATTGAAGTTATCACCATGAGCATCAGAGAACTTAAAGTGCCAGCATGAAGAAGATCAGTGACAATGGGAACTGGTATCCATTGAGTAGTATCCTACGCAGGCATTCATATTCTCAACAGGGCTTCTCCTGAACGTCTTGACATCAAAACAATTTCACAGTGAGACGGTGCTTTAAGGAACCAGTCTTCAGGTTGTCTATGCTCTTGAAATTTAATATGCATTTGCCCCAAATCCAGTTTGAAAAGCAGTTCACAATTCATTTAGAAAAGCTTTTTACAAATGAAAGTGCAAGTCTTTTAGGATAGGGCTCCATATAATCTGGATACTGGATACATGACACAAACCTAATACGTAGTCATACTTGTGTACACTTCTTGTCACCATACTTGATAATGTACAATGTAAAAGGTAGAGATGCAGAAAAACGATTGCACAAAAATGACTACGGGACTGTTCAACTTTCTCATAAGCAAAGATGACAAATGCATTGAGTTAAGGTGAGGTATAACACAGATGTATAAAATTATGTGTTGTGGGGGTAGAGAACTGAATATGGAAAATATTTTCTTATCTCATTAGCCAGTACAATTGAATGGCACCAAATGTAAGACAGACAGATAAAAGGAGCTCCTTTTTCATAGTAATGAACTTTTTAAAACTATTGAATTCACTACCATTTGGCGTGCTGATGGCTGTCAATCAGCATGGCTTTAGAAGGAAAAAACTAATTAATGTAGGGACTAGACAGATCTGCCAACTTCAGCAATTATATTTCCACTCTAGCCAGCCACATTGGAAGCCAACAAAAAGATTGCAAGTGTGTTGTACTTGTCTCCTCCAACAACTGATATTAAGAAGTTCTCACAGTCTAAGGCCGTGATGGCGAACCTTGGCACTCCAGATGTTCCTGGACTTCAATTCCCAGAAGCCCAAGCCCCCATGAATCCGCACGAATGAGTTTACTGCAATTCATCCGACTTGGGCCACCCTCGTCGCTCCTGGAAAAAATTACTTCTTTTCCTTTCTTTATAACAATTACAGCACAAATATCTATATGGAGTCTTTAAACTCATGACTATTTTGGTGACATCTTTTCCTGCTACTCTAATGGAATCGCCAGACCGCTTTTAAAACTTAATCGAGCCAATATCCAGCAGCAAATGATAAAATATAAAACCAAGGGATGAATTCTGCTGTTTGTTTTAGTAGAGCACTTTTTTCCAAAGATAAAGAAAATCAGGCAAGTCAAACCCCAGTATATATCATAAATATAAAAGGAATACATCACTGCATGTTGGTTTTGCTTCGATGGCTAACCAAATCTATCGAGGGGAAACCCACTACCACTACCAAAGTAAAGTCAGTACAATACAACTGGCATATTCCGCCATCCTTGGACACCATTGGTTATTTTAATCTATGGTTGTTAAATTAATCCTTGTACACTGCCCAGTGTGGGAAAATATCCCAGATGGGCAGTATATAAACATATATATATATATATATATATATATATATATATATATATATATATATATATATATATATATATATATATATATATAAAATGACATTGCTTTTTTGTGCCAGTAGTTTACATTCTCCTGCCAACCTAGCAGTTCGAAAGCAAAAAATTGCAAGTAGATAAATAGGGACCACTTCGGTGGGAAGGTAACAGCATTCCGTGCGCTCCGGTGTCTAGCCATGCCTGCCACATGACTACGGAAACGTCTGCAGAAGCAGACAGCACTGGCTCTTCAGCTTAGAAACAGAGATGAGCACTGCACCCTAGAGTCGGATACGACTGACTTTCGAGCAAGGGAAACCTTTACCTTTAGTTTACATTCTCATTTATAGTCTTCCATTTGTATCTATTTTTGCTACAATATACAAATTCAGCCTTGCCAAAAATTGCAAGCAAACGTCTGGGCCTTGTTAAGAAGTGAAAATAAATGTCACATGGAGGCAAATCTGTTG
This sequence comes from Bradypodion ventrale, assembly GCA_035047345.1. Lineage (NCBI taxonomy): Eukaryota > Metazoa > Chordata > Lepidosauria > Squamata > Chamaeleonidae > Bradypodion > Bradypodion ventrale. Next base: position 286,123,372 of record JAWDJE010000004.1, read on the forward strand.
AAAAAAAGTGTGACTGCAATGCGGAGGGGGGGGAAAGTGTGACTATTAAGGGTTAAACATTTGTCTCCCTTAGTTTTCAATGGGGCACAAGCATAATGAATGCTCTTTAGCTATTGCACTCTGGATACGTATGCTGAATGAATATAAAAGTTTTTGCTTCTTCCCCTCCTCCTCCCCTCTCTCTAATCTGGAGAGGAGTTTACAATTTTCAATATGCTACAGTGGCTCATAAATTTCTTCAGGATACCAGAAATTGCCACCAGAAGCAGCTTGGACAACTGAAATATTCCCATGCATCCACAGGTTCTTGAAACAGAATATAGGAACATGCACCAAAATAGTAGGACCTTCAGACTGGGGCTCAAAATATGCAGATGGGGTGGTTACTTGGCCTGCTCCAGAAACCAACAAGTGTGGGTGACATTTTTTATTATTAAAGAAAGCAGATCCTCCCTCTCTCAACTCCTTAATCTCAGACAGAGAATTTAATGTTGCCCTGGATGACCTCTAGACTTGTCCGCCTGAGAATTAGTCTCTACTGTATGTGAATAATCCTCTCCATGTGGAGGGCTATATTGATATGGAAAAATGCTTGGATTTGTCAGGCTGCTGCTGCAAAAACAAGACTTCTAGAGAGCACACAAACTTTCTACTTGTAGTATCTGGAAACTTACACATATCTTAAGTTTGCAGTGCAGGAATAGTGAATATTGAAAAGAGCATAAGAATGGTTTGGAAGGGATCAAGAGTGCTGTCCATCCTCAATGGACAAAGAATAACATTAAAGGAGGATATAGTTGAGGACCCTGAAACAGTTTGATGGTTGGAGTCCATAAACACAAGCCCAACGTGCCTGATGGGTAACAATACACTGTGTGGATGTGGAAAGATACAGAATCTGCTGATTACTACCAGAAACATGCATATCAGAGAATAAACAAAATAAAAAACGCTGTAGCACTTTGAAGACCATCTGCTATATTTTAATGTTAGCTTTCGTGGATCAAGTCCACTTCGTAAGACATGGGAGTGAGACTTCATGGCATCATTTTATACACATCAAGTACAGAGTGATTGGTTAGCATAACAGATAAGTATACAAATCAGTGGTAGGCCCCCAAAAATTTACTACCACACTTTTTGGCATGGTATGGTGGGCATGGCCAGGGGGAAAGCCCTGTGTTGCACCTGAATTAGGACTACTTTATGTAGTGGCTCAAGTGGGTAAGACGCTGACTGGGAGGCGGAAGGTCAGCAGTTCGATTTCCGAGCACTGCAGGATGGAATGAGCTCCGGTCTTTGTCCCAGCTCCTGCCAACCTAGCAGTTCGAAAGCAAGAAATTGCAAGTAGGTACAGTAATACCTCATACAAAGTCTGCTTCGTACAACATCGAATTCATACAACATCACCTAATTCCTTGAAAAAAATTGCCTCATACAAAATCACTGCGACTTTGTATGAGGCATTGGGGGTTTTCCCAGGTTGCATTGTGCCTGGGCAGTATAAAAGGCAAGGACGCATGCGTGCATTGCTCTTGTGGGTTTTGCATGCGGTGAACAGTGTTTAGGAGTGGTTTTGAGCACGATTTTGGATTTTTAAAAAAACTTTTGTCAGAATTTTTAGAAGCATTCCTGGGATTTTTGCAGCATTCTTCAGGTTCTTGGACAATTAGGGTTGTTTCACATGCTTTGTAATGTTTTTTAGCCTTTAGACAATGATTTCTTAACGTTCTGTCAATTTCCTGTCTGTTTCCTTGGCTTTGCCCTGAAGTCTGTGCTGTTACAGTACAATGTATCTCTATGGAAATGATGTTGTATGAGGCATCGCAGCAAGGATTTTGCCTCATACAAAGTCCAAATCCGTATAAAGTCCAAACTTGTGGAACCAAGTTTGGACATTGTATGAGGTATCACTGTATTTCATATTCATTGCCAGATTAATAGCAATTGAATACCAGTAACAAAAGTCACTCCCTCTTTTCTGATTAGGTTGCTGAGAAGGACAAACATGAGTGGATTTTGATGAGATGGCTAGATGGTATTATAGACACAATGAGCACAGAGCTGGGTGGGTTGAGGATGGTGGAGGACAGAGGTGCCTGGAGGACAATGGTCCATAGGGTCAGAAAGGGTTGGAATCGACTGTGCGACTGAACAGCCACAACATTGTGTGCTCAAAACATATTTCTGAATTGAGCATGTGCCCAGAGCTCCCATTTGCTTCAATCCAGGAGTATGTTTCTCTCTCCCATGGCATTATTTTGCAAAGGTTGCTCTCATAACCAGATTATTTTTTGGAGAGAAGGGGTCAGATCAATGCAGGCAGAGAGGCCTTGCCACATAGCACCATTTTTTAAAATACAGGTGGTCCGTAACTTGATAAAGGTTGTCCTAGCTTGATAGCTAGTTGTATCCATCTCTAGGATTCAGTGCTCATCTCTGTTTATAGCCAAAGAGCTTGAGCAGTATATAATTTAATAAGTATATAATTTAATTTTTAGAAGCATTCCTGGGATTTTTGCAGCATTCTTCAGGTTCTTGGCCAATCAGGGTTGTTTGACATGTTTTTGTAATGTATTTAGCCTTTAGACAATGATTTCTTAAAGTTCTGTCAGTTTTCTTGACTTTGCCCTGAAGTCTGTGCTGTTACAGTACAATGTATCTCTATGGAAACGACATTGTACGAGGCATCGCGGCAAGGATTTGGACGTTGTATGAGGCATCGCAGCTAGGATTTTGCATGCCTCATACAAAGTCCAAATCCGTATAAAGTCCAAAGTTGTGGAACCAAGTTTGGACGTTGTATGAGGTGACAGATTTTACTTTCTTAGGATCAAAGATCACTGCAGATGGGGATTGTAGCCATGAAATAAAAAGGCGACTGATTCTTGGGAGACAAGCAATGAGAAACCTGGGGAACATAGTGAAAAGCAGAGACATCACATTGCAAACAAAAATTAGAATAGTCAAAGCAATGGTTTTCCCAGTAGTAATGTATGGATGTGAAAGCTGGACAATTAGGAAGGCTGAACGCAGAAGAATAGATGCCTTTGAAATGTGGTGTTGGAGGAGAGTTTTGAGAGTCCCCTGGACAGCGAGGAGGACAAATAGGTCAATCTTAGAAGAAATCAACCCTGACTGCTCATTGGAAGGTCAAATAGTAAAGATGAAGCTAAGGTACTTTGAACATCAAATGAGAAGGGAGGATTCACTTGAGAAGGCATTGATGTTGGGGAAGGTGGAGGGCAAAAGAAGAAGGGGGAGGCCAAGGATGAGATGGCTAGATGGCATTGTAGACGCAATGGGCACAGAGCTGGGAGGGCTGAGGGGGATGGTGGAGGACAGAGGCGCCTGGAAGAAAATGGTCCATGGGGTCGCAAAGGGTCAGAGTCGACTGTGCGACTGAACAACAACAACAAAAATGAGGTATCACTGTAAATAGGGACCACTTTGGTGGGAAGGAAACAGCGTTCTGTGCGCTCCGGTATCTAGTCATGCCTGTCACATGACCACGGGAACGTCTGCAGAAGCAGACAGCGCTGGCTCTTTGGCTTTGAAACAGAGATGAGCATGGAACCCTAGAGTTGGATACAGCTTTCGAGCAAGGGAAACCTTATGTCAAAACTTGGACGGCTGGGGCCAGCCAGAATTTCTGCTACCGGTGCTGGCAAACTGGGGCAAGCCTGCCGAATACTGATACAAATCAATATAGCTTTATACAACTGGTAACTGCATTGGCTCAAGTGGCTGAGACGCTGACTGTGAAGCGGAAGGTCAGCAGTTCGATTCCCAAGTACTGTAGGGCGGAGATGAGCTCCCGTCTTCGTCCCAGCTCCTGCCAACCTAGCAGTTTGAAAGCAAGAAATTGCAAGTAGATAAATAGGGACCACTTCCAGTGTCTAGTAATGCCTGCCACATGACCACGGAAACGTCCGCAGAAGCAGACAGCGCTAGCTCTTCGGCTTAGAGACAGAGATGAGCACTGCACCCTAGAGTTGGATACGACTAGGTTTCGAGCAAGGGAAACCTTTATACGGTACATGGTAATGCCAGAAACATGCAACAATGAAGACTTAATTTTGGCCAACGACAAAGCCAAGAACATCTTGGCCTCTGCATCTGGCGCATATAAACCATACTTGACATTATTTAACTCCTTTGTCTGGAGAAGTGGACTTGATCCACTAAAGCTCACAGTGAAAAAAATATAGCAGGTAGTCTATAAAGCGCTGCAGTGTTTTTTGTTTTTGCTTTCTGAGATGCCTGAGCCACAGACTGACACGGCGACTTCCCAACAAAAAGCCAAGAAGGTGGCTTCGTTTTTGGCGATCCAAAGTTTGCTCCGGACACGAAGAAGATGATGATGATGATGATGATCCCCACCGTCTCGCAGGGAGTAGGCGGGCGAGGCCAGCCTCGAAGACCGCACCCCACGGCAAGGGGGTTCGGCCTCGCCCTGCCTATCCGCACTTGCGTGCGGCGCCGCCCCGCTTTTCCCTCCGCCTCCGCCCGGCTTGGGAAACCAATGGGCGCCGGGGATCTTCGGCGCTAGGTGGAGGCCGGGTTGCTACAGCCGACGCCACCAGGCATCATCACTCTTTGCGGCCGCCTTGCCCTGGACGAAGAGCCGGAGAAGGCGGCCGGGACCCCAAGCATGGAGGGGCTGGAAGGTAAGAGAGGGCGGCAGGGGTGGGGAGGCAAGCAAGGCCCCGATCCCGGGCGGAGAACCGGAGAAGGGCGACAGGCGGGTGGGTCGGCGGGCCGTGCCTTTGTGTGTCTCCTGGTTTGGGGGAAGGGGAGGCTGGCCCGCCGTGGAGGAACCCCGGCAGCCCGAGGCTCAGTCAGTGCCCCAAACACCGGCCCTCCCCCGACCCCCTCTCCCTCCGGCTTAGCTTAGCCAAAGGCCGCCCCAGCGCAGTCCCTGCTGGAAGGATTGGCTCGGCTGCTCCAGCTTGGTGCATTTTATTTCTCACAACGACCAAGGGATGGAAATGTTTGTAATGGCAGCCGTGTTAGTCTCTGTGTTTCAAGCCTATCCGAGAGTAAACAAAAGAAAAAAGACCCCCCCCAAAAGGTTGTGGCACTTTAAAGCTGGGGTGCCAAAACTTTTTGGGCCATGAGCCAGTCACATGGTTCAGGGGGCCAGTCACTGCAGCCCATGGGCTGGATCTTGCCCCCCAATGCCAATTCCTCCAGCCCACAAAGCCCTCATCGCTCCCGGAAGCGGAAGTAAAACGTATGGGCACATTTTACTTCCGGGAGCGACAAGGGCTTTGTGGGCCGGATGAATTGGCATCAGGGGCTGGATCCGGCCCGTGGGCCATAGCTTGGGCACCCCTGCGTTAAAGACTATCTGCTTTATTTTAATGCTAGCTTTTGTGGATGACTTGAGTTGGCCTTGGCCAAGTGGCCGGTATAAAAATCGAAATAATAAATAAATAAATAAATAAATAAATAAATAAATAAAATGTCTGACGAAGTGGACTTGAACCATGAAAGCTAACATTAAAATACAGCAATTTGTCTTTTAAAACGCCACAACACATAGTGTCATAGAGCAGTTAGTCTTTAAAGTGCTGCAGTGTTTTTTATTTTTGTTTTCTGATATGCCTGAACCACAAACTAACATGGCTACTAGTAAAAAAAAATGTTATATACGTATCCCTACTTAAGAGTTTTAAGGTTCATGTTTTAAAATATTTGAAGGTGGTAGCCTTATTAGTCTGTGCAAGCAAAATAATAATAATAATAATAATAATAATAATAATAATAATAATGATGATGATGATGATGATGATGATGATGATGATGATGATGATGATGATGGTGTGGCACCTTAGAGACTAACTGCTGTATTTTAATGTTAGCTTTCATAGATCAAGTCCACTTCAGACATAAGAGTGAGACTTCGTGGCATAAATTTATACACATCAGGTACAGAGATACACAATGGTTGGCTAGCAGAACAGATAAATTTACAAATTAGTGGGGCATTTTACAACTGGTAATAAGATCTTAGATTGGGGTTTACATGTATTACTTAAAGTTTGGTTCTGTTGAGTTGTTAGTAGATGGATGCAAAATAAACATTGTGGCATTACACATTTGCTAATTACTTAATTAAGGATGGTTTGGGTGGCCAGAGGCCAATTATGGTTCCCAGGCCACTACACAGAACAATTGGCCTCTGGCTAGGTCATTAACACCATACTCAATTAACCCATTAGCAGATGTATAATGCCACACTGTTTTATTTTGCATCCATCTACATTTTGCAACCATTTTGCAACCATTTACAACTCAACACTTCAAACTCTGCTAGGTTTTTAAAAGTAGCTCTTTTCAATACATACATATAAATATTTGACTATTTTGTTCATCTGTTTCATAGCCACTCTGCCTGCAAAGAGGTGGTGCATCCCTCCCCAAATGTTGTTTTCAAGAGCCATGCTGGGTTTAGGTTTGTTAGTTTGTGTGTGTTTGTGTGTCTGGAATGCTTTACATAGTGGATATTTGCGAAGTATAGCCTGAAGTAACAATTTTTTTCCCAATGCAAGCATATATTCTTGGCAGTTTAGATTGTATATTTCCATTACAGATGCAGAAAATGTAACAGGAGGAAAATTAATCTCACTGTCCTTGTGGGGAATGACCTAAAACCCTTTGCTGGATTTGGCTGTCTGCTTTTTGGTGCAGTTAGGTTTGGCAAATGTCTCTTGGAATGCTCATGTTATCTCATTCAAAAGTAATGACCTTGTATAGCTAGCTTTGGCTGTGCAAAATGGACAGGCAGAATTTTCTGATCCTTCTTGTACATATTAAAATACATTACACATAACTAGTGTTTCTCCATGGGGGGCTGAATCTACACTTCTAGTTGGCACTTTTCTCATGTCTAACCCAGAAAATACTCATTTTGCTGTGGACATCTGACATTCTTAGATGAGGGCAGCATTATTTTGAGTGCCTAGTCATCTCCTGTTTTGTTCTTTGTCTTCAGTTGCATGTGATTTTTTATCCCTGTCTTTCAGTTACAATGGACAAATAATTTGTTTATGCTTCTCATGTTTGACAACTTGTATGCTGTAGAAGAGGAGATCATAACATTGACTAAATAAAAATTTGACATAGCAAAAGCTGGATGCTTTGCTACGGGTGGGGACATGAAAAATGAACTAGAATATTGTTCTTTGGGCTATTTATATATCACTAGATTTAGTGGAGACTGAAATATTTTCCCTCAAGAACATTAAAAACAGAAAAAGAACTCTGAAAAAGAGAGGCCATAGAAATAAAAGTACTGTACATTAATAATGATAGATATACAGTAACCTGCCTATGTGTAAGTTTCTGAGAAAGGTTTCCAAATGTTATATGTTATAGGTGTTGATGATGGGGTTATATGTTGATAGAGTTATAAGGTTTTGTACTCATTGAACAATAGGGAGTTAATTTGTAGGCAAGGCACTTTCAGATTTATTTATTTTTTGAAAAGTCCCAGAATTCAACATGAATTCCCCTAGGCAGATTTCTGGGAGATGTAGCCAAAAGTTCACAGAGCCTCTATTAGTGGGTCTGTTGTCATGACCCTTCTTTCAAAAAGAAATTGCCCAGTGGGAGTCATGAACTTTCATGGGGATCACAAGCTTTAATGAGAGAGACTCCCCCCCCCCCCAGGCTCATAAGAGGTCCCCCCCCCAAAAAAAAACACCACACCCTACCCTCCAAAGTCTTGTGACTCTCATGAAGCTCCGGGTTCGTTTCTTTCTCTTTGACCAAACAGAACAGTCATGGTGATGGCTTCTGATGTAGGCGAGAAAAGTTGGTCTGTGGACTCTGTTTTTGTTTTTTTTAGCTGCATCTCCCAGAAGTCTGCTTGTGGGAATTATTTGGTGTATTCTGAAAATTGGAATAAAAATCTAACTGAAAGTCCAATACCTTGTCATTGGTATGAATGCTGTAATTCTTTTAGCCACAGTAAAGTCATATTTCTTATTTGACTTCATCATGGCTATGGTTTTTAAATCTACAGTAGAACCCCGCATAATGAAAAAACTCCATTCCACGGAGCTCTTTGCTATGCAGTTTTTTTCGTTATGCGGTTCCCTAAGGGAGATACCCAGCATAACGGGGAAAAGTGTTCGTAAACCAGGGTTCCCATTGAGTGGGTATACCCCGGTTATCAAAAACCCTGCATAACGAAAAATTATTTTGTTATGCAGTGTATCGCCATTGCATAACAAACGCTTCGTTATGCAAATTTTTCGCTATGCAATGCGTTCGTTATGTGAGGTACCACTGTACTTATAGCAAGAATGTTTGCCAGGAAACAAAAGAAAAGAAGTAATGTAAACAATCTACAGTTTGTAACTAACTACATAAAGATTTACTATAGCAGTGCTGTTGTTATCATTTTTTGATGTTGATTTAACCATATTGATCATTCAACCACAACTAGAGCTAAAGTGAAAACACAAGTATAGATACAAATGCATGCATTTCCACAGTACTGTTGTCAGTGTTTCCTTTATTGCAACAAAAAACAGAAACACTCTTGTAGCTATTTGATAAGGAATTTCTGTCAGAAGTACTGTAATACCTCATACAAAGTCCGCTTCGTACAACATCGAATTCATACATTGCCTAATTCCTTGAAAAAAGTTGCCTCATATAAAGTCACTGCGACTTTGTATGAGCCATTGGGGTTTTTCCTAGGTTGCATTGTGCCTGGGCAGTATAAAAGGCAGGACACATGCGTGCATTGCTCTTGTGGGTTTTGCACGAGGCGAAGAGTGTTTAGGAGTGGTTTTGAGCGTGATTTTGGATTTTTTTGAATTTTTTTGTCAGAATTTTTAGAAGCATTCCTGGGATTTTTGCAGCATTATTCAGGCTCTTGTACAATCAGGGTTATTTGGCATGCTTTTGTAATGTATTTAGCCTTTAGACAATGTTTTCTTAAAGTTCTGTCAGTTTCCTGTCTGTTTCCTTGACTTTGCCTTGAATTCTGTCCTGTTACAGTACAATGTATCTCTATTGAAACGACGTTGTACGAGGCATCGCAGCAAGGATTTGGACATTGTCTGAGACATCGTGGCTAGGATTTTGCATGCCTCATACAAAGTCTAAATTCGTATAACGTCCAAACTTGTGGCACCAAGTTTGGACGTTGTATGAGGTATCTATCACTGTACACTGATTCAGATGCAGTGATTGCTACAGAAATTGGCTGCAGCTGAACCCAAAATACATCCTCACCAAGAACAGTGTTCCTTACTTTTCTGAGTACTTTAAGATTTCAACTATTACTGTTTCTTGAAGAGCTTCTTTTTTTTTAGTAAACCTTCAAAGGAGATCACCATCCCATCCCACCAAGAAATTTGAGTTATAAATAAATATAAATAAATAAATAAGTTTTACTACAGAGCTTCAGAGTCACTATTTCATTCATTGCATTTTTTTCTACATGTTTCTTCTTGAAGACTGAAGCTACAGTATGAGTACCTTTTACATGTTTTATAACTTCATTTGCTCATCTATAGATCATTTTTTCCAATTTTGTCAGTTTTTTCGGAGAAGAAAAAAGCATCAGAAAAAAGGGGAAACGTCTTCCCTCCCCCAATGGTTTTTTTTTGTGTGTGTGTGTTTTTTACCTGGCTTTTAGATTTCTGGTTACAGATAATGATTGGATTTCGTTATAGGTTTGCAGAAAACATTTGGTGCATTTCATTCAGGGATGTGCGAGATAATTTATTCATGGAAAGTTCTTTTGTACATACCTCCAAAACTTACAGGAGCATTCACCTTTCCTATTAACCACTCGAGTAGGCTATGGGAATAGTTTCTAATGGAAGGCTTTTAAAATGCCATTCTCTGTCAACAGCTTTCTCTGACTGACTAACTTGTAATAATGATTTGAGTGGGAGCAAAGTAGAGCTGATTTAGTCTATATCTAGCCCATGTGTAATCTGAAAGCTGACTTACACATTTGACACAGACATGGAAAGTTGCATTGTTTTCTGCACAATGTAATGTTTTAAATAAAGCAGTCATGTGTTTGCTTGTTTGCATCTGTGTGCTTCCATAAGAAGGAACCATGTTATTATAACAGCCTGAAGTTGTCTGGAGTGAGAGGGCATGAATTTCCTTCCTCATAGTTTTATGTCTACTGTTTAAGCTATTTGGAAAAAATCACTAATGTATGACCTCAGTGAAAAGAGTTAGACATTACTGACTCTTGTACACTTAAAGGAGGGGAGGTTTCTTTTTCTTTCTCAGTTGAAGTATAAGGGAAATATTCAGCTTTCTAATGAATTATTTTTGGCAAATATACAGTTGGCTGGACATCTGCCAAGAGCAGTGGTTGAAGAAGAGGGACACTGGATGGGAATATAGTATTGCTATTGTTGGAACACTACATCCAGTTATATGTATGTACACAGCCCAAAGTGACATTGCAGTCAGATGGGTGATATAAAACTTAAACTAATAAATATATAAACAATAGGTCATTAATCAATAACTTTGTGTAGTACTGTTTGCTACCATTATTTCATAAAAATGTAATAAATGGTCAAGATCAGCTGAGTGTCATTAGTATGCATTAGTTTTTTGAAAGGAAAGTGCTTTTTATTTATGTCAGTATCTGTCATGTTTATGTTTATGTTTATTCGACTTATACCCCGCCCTACTCAACACATGGCCGACTCAGGGCGGCTAACAACATATAAATGACCCCAGGGCAACCCAAGGGGCTTACATATAGGATACAACGTTCAAAATACAATAATAAATACAATGTTTTAAGTAAATACAATAAAGCCCAAGGTCTAGTATTACACATTACAATATAAGGTAAAACAATCCACAAAATGCAAAATATCAGCACCACATCAAAATAATGTATCAATAATTACAATGGAATCACAGGGAATTTATTTATTTATTTATTGTTAAATTTTTATACCGCCCACTCAGCCAAAGCCGACTCCGGGCGGTTCACAACAGTGGGTAAAAACAGATAAAAACAAATAAAACAGATAAAAACCAGCAATAAGAACCCACCCCTAAAAAGAGAGGGGTGCAGGAACTGAAGAAACCATGGGGCAGGCATCCTCCCCTATATTAACCACCCAACGGAAGCCACCCCTCCACCTGCACCCCAAACTTGGCCCGCCAGCCAGGTTTTTAGTTCTTTTCTAAAGGGCAACACATAATTATGTGATGAAAACATCACATCATACCAACGTAAAATAATAATGCAAAACCCACAAAAACCCCTGCCTTTAGAGTCTTTTGAAGGGGGAGGGTGGGGCCCAGAAATGCCGGCCGGTGGAGTGGCTGGGAGGGCCTCTTCGCCCCCACCGGGAGCACGGCAGCATCCCTTTGCCTTTTAAGTCCTAGGCGAGGGGGGAGGGCGGGACCCAGAAACACCAGCCAGTGGAGTGGCCGGGAGGGCCTCTTCGCCCCCACCGGTGCCGGGAGCGCGCCGGCGGTAGTTCGCCCGGCACCCCCTCGCCTTTTAAGTCATCTTTCCGTCAAGCCTTCCCCATTTCCCTGTCACCACCCACATAAAGAGAATGTTAAATATGACAATGGCCAATTCACATAAAATGAAAGAGAATCTAAATTTAAACCTTAAAAGTTCATAACAGCAGCAGATATGTTCTTAAAGGCTGAGTTCTGTCTTTAATTGTAGAGTTTTGTAATGATATCCTAAAATCCAGATGGATGGAGTCTAATGTACATCAGATGGAAGTTTATTCCACAGAGTAGGTGCTATCCCTGGGAAGGCCTTATTTCTCTTAGTAGTCTTTGTAATCTTGCTTATTGGCCACTTTTAATAATGTCATTTGGAAGAAGCATGGGAAATGGGAAGCTGTTGTCTGGAACAAACATTCTGACAAATATTGAGATTCTGAACCATCAAGGGCTTTATAGGTCTACACCAGCACCTTGAAATGGGCACAGACACTAGCAGGGAGCGAATGCAGGCAAGCCAAGACTGGGGACTGGAAGGTGGCAGGTCAGCAGTTCGATTCCCGAGTACTGCAGGACGGAATGAGCTTCCGTCTTTGTCCCAGCTCCTGTCAACCTAGCAGTTCAAAAGCAAGAAATTGCAAGTAGATAAATAGGGACGACTTCAGTGTCTAGTCATACCTGCCACATGACCATGGAAATATTTGCAGAAGCAGACAGCGCTGGCTCTTTGGCTATGAAATAGAAATTAGCACTGAACCCTAGAGTCGGACATGACTGGCTTTCGAGCAGGAGTGACCTTAACCTTTAAGATCAGTCTGGCCTCTGCATTGTGGACCTGTCTGATTTTCCATACTTTTTAAAAGGGCAGCCCAATGTAGAGAGCATAATTTTGACATTATTAATGCATGAACCCATGTTATTAGGCATTTTCTGTCTGGTAAAGGTACAACTGGACAATCACCTGAAGTTGGCTACTCTTGGCCACAACCAGTGTTTGAGCTTCCATAAAGAATTCTGAGTCCAGGAGCACCTCCAAACTGCAAACCTGATTTTTCTGGGGAGTATAACCCCAACCAGACCAAATAGATTCCCCTCTAGCCAGGAAGGTGACCTTCATCTTGTCTCAATACTGTTTAAATTTACCAGCCATCGTCCAATCCATTATTGACACCAGGGTCCTGGACAGATTTCTCTGCAGATTGAAGCAAAGGATAGAGAGCTGTGTATCATCAGCATACTGCTGCCAATGCACCCAAAAACTCTGAATTACTTATAGTGGCTTTATTGGAAGACCACCATGAAGATGAAACACTCAAGATCTGTCTGCTTTAATGCAAGGGGCTTGGGAAAGATTTATTCCAGTTATGTTACACTAGCAGGTGTAACCAATAGGTATTTGGCCATTTGTTTTAAACTAAGCCCTTGACCTGTTTGGGAGAACTTAGTGTGGGAAATGGTGTGGAATGGGATTTCTCCTGAACAAAAAGGTACATCTTTTTTCAGCTTTCTCCAGCAATCTCAGTATCAGTTTCAGATACTGGATGTGAACAGAGCATGATGAACTCTTTTTTTCATTATTTACCTGGCTTGGTTTAAAGTACATGAATATGTATACACATTTGATTTCAGTTCTAATGAAAGACCCCATGTTGCTTTAATGAAAAGGAACTAAATTGTTTGTGGTTGTTACTGCCCAAATCTTTTCCTATAGAGTGGGATTAGGAATGAAAGCTTTGAGAAGGACACAAATTCTGCTCTAGTCTTGTAACCACTGCCAATAATAGGTGTTGATTGAATGGTGACTATGAGTTTTTATGCTTATAAAACGTCTTGTTTCTAGATTTATGTATTTCTCCATTCAGGTTGCACACTTTTACACAGCAGAGCTGCCCTTCATTTATAACCGGGATCAGACCATTGGAGTTTGGATTTTCTGTACTCCTAGTATTCTCCAAGAAGTCTCCAGGCAGAATTCTAAGAGTTCCATTCCACATACTCACAACTACCGGTACATTCCCCTCAGGAAGCTGCCCTCATGCTACTACTTGGGAGTCCTACAGCTCTCAGGGAGATGTAGTTTCACTGCCCATTAGACTTCCAGGGAACCCAAGTCTCACAGGTGGCATTGGGACAGCTTCCTTTCTTAACCAGAGGTAGTGCTTCAAGTTAGGCTTTTCTCTGGGTGAGTGAAATATAGGTGTGTATCTATGGGCTGGAACTCCCAGACTTCTGCCTGGGGAAATCTTGGAGAATTTTGGTAACTGCATCTCAAAATATTCAAATGGCACATGTCTATCTAAAGCATCATATTAATTAAGATATAGATTCCTAAGAACTGTAGATTCGTAGGTTTACCTTAGATGCCCAGAAGAAGAAAATTATCATAGCTTCTAGTAGAAATGGTAGAACACTTCTACCTCTTTGTGTAGGCAATTTTGTGACTCAAACCCTTGGTTATTGTTATTCAGATTTGAGTTCATAAATCTTAGTTTTAAGTCTACTGAAAATAAATACAGCAACCTCATTGTTGCCACTAACTAATTAGTTACAAGAAGACGTTGCATATTGTCATCATCTAAATGTGTCTGTATGCTTCTTTTAAGATATGGAAATCATGGAGCAAGTAGAAGATTTATTACCATGTAAAATTTGTGGACGGACTTTTTTCCCAAATGCATTAGTAAGTACAGAATCAAATGGTTTAAATTAAGTGTGAGATGTGGTCGTGTTTTTTAAATTGAAACCGTTATGCACATCTTTTATCAGTATGTCCCACTCCCCAGTGTTAATAAATCAAATCAAAATATTGCAGTTGTGCATGGGGATTTTTTATCTAGTCAGACTAAATTACTCATTCTGTAAAGCTGCTTACCTGCCAATTGATTACATCCTTAAATACATGCAAGGGATGTGCTTATTTATTTGACCCTCTATGAATGTGATCTTTATTCACTCCCAGTCTCTCATGTTTCATGATTGGGATGTCTAGTGTCTGTAGTGGGATTCCATTCAGAATTAAGTGTTGCATTTATTTATTCTTCTACTCACAGAAAAAACATACACCCATTTGCCAAAAATCTACTGTTAGAAAAAGAAAAGCATTTGATTCCAGCCGACAAAGAGCTGAAGGGACTGATATTCCCATAGTAAAACCTCTCAAGCCACGGGTAAGTATTTGAATATTAAGATTATCACTGCTTCATAGAGATGCCCTCTTTTCATTCATTGACTGGTAGGTTGTATGCTATGGACTTTTGGAAGTTAGTAGACATAAAATAGCAGCATCCCAACAAGACTAAGAAGTAGCTATTGAGGAATGTATCTTACATAATCTTCCTCAGATATGAAATACTCATAAGATACTGATAATAAATGATATACTGGGTTTGAAACAGAATCAACGTCCATTGAACATAAAACTAAGTGTGTTTAGTCAGAAACGTATTCACTGAATTTAATTACAGAAATATTATTATTCTAATATTACTGTGTTAAAGGTGCACTAATATATGAGCCAATTCAGATGTTCATAGTAAAGAACTGCATTTTTGCGGGGATTTGCAGCTAACCTCAGATACTTGGGCATAGCAACATGTTGTTGTGTTCATCACACAGTTTTGGTGTTTGGCTCTGAATCTAGATTTTGTGGCAAGGAGTTGAGATTTCTGAAGCTGAGAGAGAAAGGATGTGTAATTATGCAATTATCTAATGATTTTGATTGGAGTAGTTTAAAACTTGCATATTCCTACACCAGTTAGGAATAATTTCACATAACACTAAATGTTAGAATAATCCTTTTTTATGGTTACTTTTAAGTGTTTGTAAGCCATTTACATATAAATATTTCAAAGTAGGATAATAAAAGATAAATTATTTTTAAAAATCCAGTCAATTTCTTATCCAGAACAAGAAAATGCTAAGTATCATAAACTATACTGAAAAGGCTTGCAAGTTTAGATACATCTTTATGCAAATAAAAATGGTCAGATCATATCTAATGTCAGGTGGAAGGGTGTTCCTCACAGGGAGTGTCACTAAGCTTCTTAACCTGCTGCAAACGTGAGGGCCTCTCTGGATGGCTGTAAGAACCAAATATGTTGATAACCTCAGTTAGTCCCTCAAGTAATCACTGAGTGCTTAGGGTTTTATGTAACCAACAACAAAACCTTAAACTTGGCCAGCTGTCAAAGAGGCGGTCAGTACAATTCTTTCAGCAGAGGCATTGTGTTAGCCTACTCAGCAGCCTAGCCAAAGAATTCTGCTCCAGCTACAGAGTCCAAACCACCAGAAGGGAAACATCCCATATAGAGTATACACTTCAGTAATCCAGCCTTTAGGTCACTAATGTCCAATAACAGTCACAGCTGATGTACCAACTAAAGCAAATAGAAATCCCTCCATCCACTAAGCCTCCTTGGCCTTTGAGACAAAAGCTCCAGGTATGGTCTCAGACTGGGTGCTAGATATTTCAGAGGACATGGGATCTCCTCAAGAATAGTTAGTCTGCCCATCTTCTAGATTTAGGAAGCACTTGTCCACAACCCTCCTGTCTTGCTCATTTTATTCATCCTCATCTAGACACTGATCCAGGACTAGATGGCTGCACTTCACTCACATGTGACAGAGGAACTGAGTGGGTGTCATCAGCATATTGATGATGTTTTGTTCCAGATCTCCTGATGACTGCTTCCAGCATGTTCATACAGAAGTTATATGGAGCATTGGAGATAAAATGGTAACTGTAGGACACCAGAACACAATTTGCGAGGGACCAAGAAGCAGCCTTCTGTTGTCATTGCCTAGAATCAGACCTATGATAGGAGCACAATCACTGAAGTACAGTGCCCTCAATCCACTGAGCTAGTCCAGATATATTCTTCTTCTTTTTTTCTTCTACTATATCCAAATCTGAATGTTGGTGATCTTCATGGCGATCATCCATGAAGACTGTCCTGAGAATATAATGCAGTGGCCTTTCATCTGCCTCCCACACTGCAGTGTGACACTTTGATACCACTGATCCAGTTCCACGAGTCACTTTCTGGTCCTGAGCCCTTTTGGCACATAAAAGTCCTCCTCAGCCCCAGGCCAGTATTGATGAAGCTGTTGCCCTCCATCAAGATGGATTCAAGTATGATTTAATCCACTTGGGGACCATCACCCTACCCTGTGGACTTTGGCACCCTAGGCCGTTAGTCCTCGGGGTGGTCAGGTTAGCTAACTGCCACCTGACACTCAGCGTTGAGTCACTGGTAGTATGGTCTATTCTATTACCATAGCAGGATAACCTGGCCAGACTGACAATCCATACTGTTAAGAGAGCAAACAATAACATAAGAGTCATACTGCTCTTTATTTTCTGTAAAGAAAGATCATCCATCAAGGTAACTGTGACTGATCTAGTCCTGAATCCATATTGAAATGGATCTAGATAATCATTAATATATATTTTTAAAATGTCTGTTGCAAATCGGCAACAAATTTACCTGGATAGTGTGTTTCCTTCTAGGTAGTTGTTGTCAAGATAGTTCGGTTTCACTTACCAGTGATAACTTTCGTTCTTCGAGTATATAGTTTGTGAATACACACTCATGGGTTATGCGCCTGCGCAGAACGGAGATCGGAGGCTTGAAAAGCTATTGGTCTAAAGTTTTGGCGGTAAGACCGCCCACCGTACCGCCCACCCTGAGGCGCCCGCGCGCCATTTTACCTCAGTTCCATACTTAAGCCAAGCACAGGATAAACCAATTGATCTCATCCGTGCAGCTCAAGAGGGGAGGCAGGGTGGGTAGTGTGTATTCACAAACTATATACTCGAAGAACGAAAGTTATCACTGGTAAGTGAAACCGAACTTTCTCCTTCGTATAGTTTGTGAATCCCCACTCATGGGAGATTAGCAAGCTCACACTCACTTGGTCGGTGGGCAGTCGGATGAGATGTTCCCACGATGAGATGAAGATGCCGTAGGTTGACCCGTCAGGGGCGATGAGTCCGGAGCCCTCTGGCGAGGACGACACGGCCAAGCCTGGCGTCCGCAGTGGCTCTGGTGTCCACCCTGTAGTGCTGGACAAATGTAGAAGGTCTGGACCATGTGGCAGCCTTACATATGTCCTCAAGCGGTGTGCCCTCCAGGAAAGCAGTGGATGTGGCAACCGCCCTGGTGGAATGCGCCCTGACATGCGGTGGAGGTGGCAGTGATGCTGACTCGTAGGCTAGGTAAATAGTAGAGGTGATCCATTTGGAGAACCTTTGAGCAGAAATGGGTTCACCCTTGGACTTTCCCCCATAAGCCACAAAGAGGCGTTGTGACTTCCTGAACTCTCTTGTCCTGCTGGTGTAAAACAATAAGGCTCGTTTCACATCCAGCGTGTGCCAAGTCCTTTCTTGGGCGTTAGAGGGGTTTTGGAAGAAAACTGGCAAGGAGATAGTCTGTGCCATGTGAAACTGGGAGACCACCTTGGGCAGGAAGGTGATGTCCGCTTGTAGGACGACGCGGTCGTTGAAGAATTGGAGAAATGGTGCATCTGCTCGCAGGGCGACCAGTTCTCCAGCTCGTCGTGCAGACGTGATAGCCACAAGAAATGCCGTTTTCCATGTGAGGAGGCGAACATCGCTGGTGGCCATGGGCTCGAAAGGGGTCCTGGTGAGCGCGTTGAGCACGGTAGACAGTGACCATTGAGCCGTAGGAGTCCTGACCGGAGGGAAGGCGTTCCGTAGTCCCTTGAGAAAACGCTTCACCGTTTGGTCACGGAAAGCCCCAGAAGCGGGCGAACCAGCAGGAGAGTGCGCCACCACTGCTGCGAGGTGCACTCGGATGGAGGTGATGCTAAGGCCAGACTCCGCCAGATGGAGGAGGTAGGTCAAAACGTCCTGCAGTCCCACCTGCGGGAGGGCCGTGTGTTGGGAAGCCAGGAAAGCACAGAAACGCCTGTATTTGGAAGCGTAGGACTTCCTTGTGGAAGGGCGCCGCGCTAGTTCCAGGATCCTGGACAGTCTGGGGTTATCCTCCACGCGGTGAGGTGGAGGCTGGGCAGGTCCGAATGGTGAAGCTGGCCGTGCTCCATTTGGAGAAGCGTCGGTGATTCCGGCAGCGTGCGATACTGTGACGACATGCGTAACAGCAGCGGAAACCAGGGCTGGCGAGGCCATGCCGGCGCCACCAGAATTGCATTGGTTCTGTGTTGGTACATCCTGGTGAGCACCTTCTGGACCAGAGGAAACGGAGGAAAGGCATAGAGATAGTCCTGATCCCACCGTTTCATGAAGGCATCGCCCTCGGAGTTCAGTCCGATGCCTGCTCTGGAGCAGTACCTGCTGAGCTTCCTGTTGGACTCCGACGCAAAGAGGTCGATGCTCGGCGTCCCCCAGGCCTCGCAAAGCGATTGGAACACCCCGTTGTCCAGCTCCCATTCGTGGGTCGTCGAGGTGAGGCGGCTCAGGTGGTCTGCCAAGACATTCAGTGAGCCCTGAATGTGTACTCCAACTGGGAAAATGTGCCTCTCCAGGCACCATTCCCACAACTGCACTGCAAGGTACAGGAGGGTGGTGGACCGTGTCCCTCCCTGCTTGTTGAGGTATGCCACCGCCGTGGTATTGTCCGAGGCCACTTGCACAGCTTTGCCGGTGAGCAGAGTCTCGAAGGAACGCAGGGCCTTCCAAATGGCCAGCAGTTCCAAGTAATTTATATGGTGCACCGTTTCGTGTGGTGCCCAGGTGTCGTTGACCGTGAGAGTCCCGCAAGTAGCGCCCCAGCCGAGGTTGCTTGCGTCGGTCAGTATCTGCAACGAGGGTTGCGGGGGGTAGAAACACTTCCCCGCGGCCACGTTGAATGGTGTCGACCACCATAGCAGTTGGTCCCTCAGTTCCGGAGACGGGGTCAACCGTTTGGACTGGCTGTCCCGGAGTGCGTCGAACTCGTGAAGGAGCCACGATTGTAGGGACCTGAATTTCAACTTGGCGTGGGGAATCACTGCCGTTGTTGAGGCCATCAGGCCTAGAAGTCTCTGAGCCTTCTTCGCCCGGATGCACGGTTTGGTGCGAAGTTCGCTCACCCCTTGCGCAATGTCCTGTAAGCGTTTCTGGGGGGCGTAGGCTCTGGTAGCAATCGAGTCGAGTACCGCTCCAATGTACTCGACGCGTTGAGAAGGAGTCAACTTCGATTTGGTGAAGTTGATCCTGAGGCCGAGACTCTCCATGATGTGGACCGTGTATTGCGTGTCCCGAATGGCTGACGATTTGGTGGGGGAGACGATCAACCAATCGTCGATGTATGGGAAGACCCTGATGCCCCGTTGGCGGAGGAACGCAGCCACCGGAGCCATGCATTTGGTGAAGACCCGCGGTGCCGTGGCCAGACCGAACGGTAGGCACCGGTACTGGTACACGGAATTGTCGATGCGGAAGCGGAGGAACCGCCTGTGTTCCTCGAGGATGGAGACGTGGAAGTAAGCATCCTTGAGGTCTATGACTGTGAACCAGTCCCCTTTGTTGATGAGAGGGAGGATGGTTTGCAGGGTCACCATCCGGAACTTCCTGGTGTGGATGCATTTGTTGAGGCGGCGCAGGTCCAGGATCGGGCGAAGTCCTCCGTCCTTCTTCTGGACCACGAAGTACCTCGAATAGAAACCGTTGTCCCAGTCGGACGGTGTTACCCGCTCGGTGGCTCCCTTGGAGAGAAGGGTTGATATTTCTTCCTCCAAATGGGGGGACGAGGTGGTGAGACGATGTCTTCCTACCCGAGGTATCCGCACGAACTCGATGGCGTAGCCAGAGGACAAGATCTTTAAGACCCACTGGTCGTCCGTGATGCCCGACCATACCTGGAGGAAGTTCCGGAGGGGGAGGTAGGGGATGTGGAGCGAGAGAGACTCGGCCGTCGCAGCTTCAAACGCGAGACTTGGACCTCGCGCCAGAACGCTTGTCCTGTCCGTAGGGCCGGTAGCGGGGTTTGTGCTGACGCCGCTGTTTGTAGGAGCTGGATCTGGGCTGCTCCGTTGGCCCTTGCTGCTGTGGGTTGCCCTGGAAGCGCCGTGTGAAAGGCTGGAACCTCGGCCTGGCAGTCGGGGCCGGAACTTGGCCGTGGAATTGGTCTGGCGCATCTCATTCAGGACCTTGTCGGTATCCTGACCGAAAAGGCCCTGCCCGTCGAAGGGAAACTCCTCGATGAGCTTTTTCATAGCGTCATCGAGGGAGGTGTCCCTGAGCCAAGCATGGCGACGGAGATAGATTGCGGAGGCCATGTCCTTCGCCGCATAATCATTGATATGCCGGGCAGTGCGCATCAGCTGCTCGGCGACGAAGTCCCCCTCGGTGGCCAGCGCGTCGATCCGCTTCTGGGCGTCGGCGGGTAGTTTCGCCGTCTCAATCTTCACCTGCTCCCATAGGTGAGATTGATACAGGCCCATGGCGGCCGAGTAGTTGGCGGCACGGAAGAATAGGGAGCCGGTGGCGTAGAACTTACGTCCCACCGCGTCCAGTTTCTTCCCCTCCGGCGTCGATGGGACCGGGAATCCGCTGGTGGCCGTCCGATGCTGGAAGGCCTTGACCACCAGGGAATTCGGCAGGGGGTGTGCCTGCAAGAACTCGACGTTCTCGTCCAGGACTCGGTACATGCTGTCGAGCCTGGACGAAACGGAGTGCGCCGCCAATGGTTTTCTCCACGTCGCCCTCGCCGAAGTCATCATGGAGGGGAGCATGGTTATGTGGACCGGCCGTACAGCACGCCTGTCGAGCTTCGCAGTCATCTGATCCTCACCCTCCAGCGGCGGTTGATCCACCTTGAGGTTGAGTGCGGTGCCCAGCCTTGTGAGCATGGCGGTCAGCGAGCGTTGGTCCTCACCAAGCGGTGGGCCTACCGCGCCGATGTTCTGCTCCGGCGTGCGCTCGGCATCGACGTCTCCCTCGTCCTCCTCCGACGACGAGCTGGACTCATCAGAGGACGAGGGAGGAACTCTTTCATCCACGTCGGGACCGCGCCAGTACGGCCTGGGCGGGCCGGCGGGGTGGGAGTCCACCGCATCAACGTCCGGACCACACCATGACGGTTTGGGTGGGCCGGCAGAGCGGACACTCGACCCACGGGAGGTCGGTGGGGCCACGGCAGGGCCGGCATGCCCGGGGCTTGCGGTGGTCGGAACCGGAGCCGCAGAGGCCGCAGGCAGGGAGGTCTGGAACTTGGTCGCAAAGGACGCCATGACCTGGAACATCTCTCGGACGAGCGCCATCTGGGATGCGTCCGAGTCTGCTGATGGTGGAGCCACGGTAGCCGACGAAACGGTGGCCGTCGAAACGGTGGCTGGTAGCGGCGTCGGCGAAACGGTCGTCGGAACGGTGATGACCGCGTCGTCTGTCGGCGTCCTGGGCCTTGGGGAGACGGAGGCCTGCCTCATGGGCGAACGGTTTTTTCCCCGAGGAGGAGAGGGGAGCACCTGAAGTGGGCGAGCTGGAGCCCCAGCCCTGCGTCCTTTATCAGGTGATCCGGAAGACGACCGTCCTCCCCAGATGGAGGACCCAGGAGAAGGACATCGGGCAGTCGAGAACGGAGGCGAAGGCCCGGGAGAGGCGTGCGTGCGTGGGGTTGGAGGAAGCGACCGTCTCTTCTCCGACCCATGTTTGCGCCTCTTCTCACCGTTCTTGTCCTTCTTCTTTTTCTTCCTAATCGGAAGCGTGGAGGAAGAAGCCGGTGGCGGCTGGGAAGCAGCGGCAGACGTGGAGGCGGACGCGGCGGGAGCCAGAGCAAGCTCCATCAGATGAGCCTTGAGCCGATTGCTACGGTTCTGCACCGCGAGGCGCGTAAACTTTTTGCAATGCGGGCAGGACTGGCTCTGATGCGACTCTCCCAAACAAAAGAGGCACAGGCTGTGGCCGTCGGAAGCCGGGAACTTCTTAAGGCACGCCGTGCACTGCTTAAAAGCTGCAGCCATCAACCGCGGAAAAAATTCTTCCAGTGGAAGCTTCTGGAAGCGGATACCCCGAAGGGCGGACCAGCCGCCACCCCCTTGAGGGGGGAGACGGTGATCGCAGCGGAAAAAAAAAACTGGCTACTGAGTCCACTCGAGAGAAGAAACAGCGCCGGGGTGGCAATCCTGCCCGTGGGACAAGATTGCTGACAAAAATTGTAGAAACTAGCTCAGAAGGGCGATAAAATTTGAGAAGCTCTCGACGATCGTCCTGCTGCTACAGCGGAAAGAAGAGAACTGAGGTAAAATGGCGCGCGGGCGCCTCAGGGTGGGCGGTACGGTGGGCGGTCTTACCGCCAAAACTTTAGACCAATAGCTTTTCAAGCCTCCGATCTCCGTTCTGCGCAGGCGCATAACCCATGAGTGTGTATTCACAAACTATACGAAGGAGAACTGCAGGAACCTGGATGAGATTCTTTCAGATTGGCCACAATATAGACTCCCAAAATAGGACACACACCTCTCCCCTCTCAGAAAGAAACATTTTCTAGATCCTGGGCCTGTGTGGCGATACACTTATAAAAGTCTTTAATAATCTAGAATGGGTGAAAGCCTAGTGTAGTAAAGACAGACACATGAGGGTCCTCAGACATCCATGTGGTTTGATTTGTTTCATGTTCTCATGCTCCATCAACTAAAACTGATTGATATAACTGAGCTAGATGTAGAATTAAGACTCCTTGACTGCACCTGCCACAATAATAATGTTAAGGTTACTGCAAAGATGAATGATTTTATTTTCAGAATGCTTAGGAAAAAGGGTGACAGTAGGTCCCCAAAGGACCTACATTTTTATCTGCAGGAGGAATTATTAATAATCTCCAAAGAATACCACTAGAAGGCTACTTAAGAATCTATTGGCAGCATCAAATTGAACATTTTTTGCAACCACATAATAGGCACATTTATATACTCACATGTTTGTTTAGACACTTTCATAGCAGGTTTTGTACCACTTGCACTGGACATTTCCCAGCCTTTTTAATCTCTTGCAATTCCACGAAATATTAGGTTGCTAGACAATATCACAGACTGAAGAGGGTAAACATGAGCAATTGTGTTCATAGCCTTTCCACCTTATATTTTTTGAAGAAGACTTCAACAAGATTGCCAGCTCTATCCACTGGAAAATTTCCAGAGCATCCAGGAATCCAAACAGATTCCATTAATCTAATGTAGGAACCGTTTATGTATGAGCGTATTGCTGAAAGCATCAGAATGCAAGCCTTTTATTTAGAAACCAAAAGCATGTCTTATGAATATCTTATGAAATATTAAAGACATTTTTCTGTACTTGTTTTCTAACTCTTCTCAACTTCCTTTTCAAAGAGCTAAATGTAGACTTTGTAGCTATCCTTGTATCCTGAGGCAAAATGACTTCATGATGAAGGAAGGAATTGTATTTAATGATGTTGTGCTTAATATTGCATACCAAACTGGAAAAATATTAGTTGAATAAGATTGTAAATAAGTGTAACTGTTTCCTTTCTCTTCATAGCCAGAACCCCCAAAGAAGCCGTCAAATTGGAGACGAAAGCATGAGGAACTCATAGCAGCCATACGATCAGCCAAAGGAGTTGATCAGGTTATTAAAGAAGGTGGAAAACTTCCTCCACCGCCACCACCTACGTACGATCCTGGTATGTAAAGTAAAAGTCCCAAGATATGCATGAATGGCAATATTGGCAGCGTGACTTCTGAGTGAATAGATAGGCCAGGAGTTCTCAACCTATGGTCTGTGGGCTGGATCTGGCCTGTGATTCCATTTCATGTGCCCCGCTGCCCTTGTTCCCGCCACTGCCGGAAGTGGCAAAAACAGCCGCAATTGTGCTCGCTGCTGTCATAAACACATTTCCGACAGCCGCGGACACGTTTTACGGCAGTGTTTATGCCGCAGGGAACCACCATTCCGGCCCACTCAGCTGTCTGAGGGAGCGTGACCCAGCAAATGTATAGTTGTAATCACTTTTCAATTATGCTTTAAGAATGTTGAATCAACACACAAAGAGCAGCTACTTCCTCCTATCTCTCACCATTTTTATTGTCCTCTGTGTCTAGTGGTAGTGATGAGTCCTCCACTGTTCATAAATGTTTTCTTTGAGAATTAGAACCTTAGAAGATCATAACTTTAATACACATAGAAAGTTTCTATAGATAGTGGACCCTTCCTGGTTTAAGAGGTCTCTTTCCACCTCTAGCAAAGTAGTGTGTGTGTGTGTGTGTGTGTGTGGGGGGGGGGTAATCAGGATTTGCTTCCTTCTGTGTTGATTCAGCATGCCAAAATCATGACTGAGTTGGGCTCAGAGCTTAACAACAGTATAATGTTATTCTTCATACTTGAGGTATGTGTGTATATCTAAAACCTGTTACTGTGTTCAAAGAGTGAGTGAGTGAGAGAGGAGGGGAGAGAGAGAGAGAGAGAGACTTGAAATTGTAGGAATCTACCCATGACATTAAAAATGCAGCATTGAAAGAAGCGTACAGTTAAACCCAAGTCCAGGTTGATCTATTCTACTTTATGTTGCATCAGGGGAACATATTGTCCTCAAAATGTTGTTAGACTTCACTTCCCACCAGCCCTAACAATAGTAGGAAATAGTGGGTATTGGCAACTCAGTAACATGGAAGGCCACATATTATGTCTTCCTTCATCTTGGAGTAGCGGGGCTGTAGTGGCTCAGTGGTTAAGCTTGCCTTGTTGGCTGGAAGGCCGGCAAGTCGACAGTTCGAGACCCAGGTCCTGCATGATGGATTGAGCACCTGTCTCTGTCCCAGCTCTTGTGGACATGAAAGGAGCCTCATTTGCAAAAAAAATCCTTTCAACCCAGAATAATTTCTGACATGAAATTATTATTATCTTGGAGTGATAAGTGATGATGGCTTCCATAATTTAGAATTTTCTTTCTGAAGTTTTGTCAGATTTATTTTGTTGCTGGCATTTAGGAGTTTAGCAAAAACGTTTAATTAGAAAGGGGTTTTTTGAGTCATCAGTACTGCTGCTTCTAACTTGTTTCCATGGCTTAGTGCTGATTTGAAACATATATTTATATTGTTATGCTGTTTTATTAATTTATAATGTAATTTTCTTTATATTCTGTTTTGAGTTTGGTATAGGGCAAAAATTAGATGAGTAGATTGAGAAATAAACCTGTATTATTCTTGACTTGTCATACATTGCTGTTGAATATAGATTATATCCAGTGCCCCTATTGTCAGAGAAGGTTTAATGAAAGTGCAGCTGATCGACACATCAGTTTCTGCAAGGAACAAGCAGCACGTATTGCTACTAAAGGAAAAGTAGTTACTGATGTTAAAGGGAAGCTTCCTACTCGAGCACAGGTAAATGGAATTGTTCTTCCACATTGATGCTGGTCGCTGACTGTAATAAATAAATTCATTCATTCATTTCTCCACATCAAATTTGATTTCCCATCAAAATCTTGCTTGAAGTTAGGTAATACGACTTCGCAATTCTAATTATTTCAGACAAGAACAGAATTGACATAATATAGGATGGGGACAGAGAAGCACCAGTAATACATGATCAGGAGAAACATATTTCAAAGAGATTCCTTATCACCTTATTTGTAATAGCCATGGTACCATTGACAATACTGTTGAATAACACAGGTCATCAATAACAAGCATCGTGGACATCTGGAAGGATTTCGCTCCTGCTGTATATGAATGACCTTTAACTATATGGGGGGAAATGCAAGAAATCAAATCACTGGTGCACACAGTCTGAATATTCAGCATTGATATTGCAATGGATTTTGGAATAGAAAAGTGTGCAACTTTAGTAATAAGTAAAGGAAAACTTGTTAAGCCTGAAGGAATACAGTTGGCAGAGGGAAGAGCCATACAGAATCTTGTTTATGATGAAAACTAAATATTAGGAAATTTTACAAGCAAATATTGAAAAAAGAAGACTAGTATAGAGTATTTAAAGAGAGTAAGAAAAATCCTGAAATTGAGACTGAATGGTGGAAATATCATAAAAGCAATAAATATCTGGCTGGTACCAAGTGTAAGATATAGTGCTGGTATTATAGACTAGACAATGGTTGAGTTGGATGCTTTGGACCAGAGAACAAGATAGCTGATGACTGTGGATAGATTATATCTGTCACAGGAGACTGCTGAGTTGAAAGATGCATGCAGGGAAGAAGTGTTAAAGAATAGAATAGCCATTATTTATTCAATAAATAAAAATATCAAAGGTAATGTAGATAGGACTAATTATTGGGTATGCCTAAAAATCTGATATCTAGAAAAGGAGACAGATGGTCTTATATTTCCTGCCCAAGAACCAACAAAATTAAAGCAAAAATTTGAGAAAACGAACTGACAGTAAGCGTTGGCTTTGTAAAGAAATGGATGAATCAGTGGATCACATTATCAGTGGATGAAGTAAGATCACACAGACTGACTACAAAGGATGCCATAACCAACATGTAGCAATGTGACATTGGAATTTACAAGAATTGTGGCATGCCATTTTTGAAATATTTATGGGAACACAAACCTGAAAAGATGGTTGAGAATTAGGATAAGATGGTTAAGATCTTGTGGGACTTTAAGATCCAAACTGATAAGAAACTTGAACACAACACTCCAGACATTTCTGTGGTTGAGAAAATATTGGTTAAGCTGATTGATGGAGCCATTCCAGGTCAGGGTTGAGTGGAAGAAAATGAGATGGAAAAGATCGTGAGATATCAGGATTTGAGAACTGAAGTACAGCATCTCTGTAAGAAAAGAGTAACAGTGATACCAATAGTGATAGGTTGTTGTTGTTGTTGTTGTTCAGTCGCACAGTCGACTCCGACCCTTTGCGACCCCATGGACCATTTTCCTCCAGGCGCCTCTGTCCTCTACCATCCCCCTCAGCCCTCCCAGCTCTGTGCCCATTGTGTCTATAATACCATCTAGCCATCTCATCCTTGGCCTCCCCCTTCTTCTTTTGCCCTCCACCTTTCCCAACATC
Organism: Bradypodion ventrale; assembly: GCA_035047345.1. Taxonomy (NCBI): domain Eukaryota; kingdom Metazoa; phylum Chordata; class Lepidosauria; order Squamata; family Chamaeleonidae; genus Bradypodion; species Bradypodion ventrale. The sequence continues at coordinate 286,150,799 of JAWDJE010000004.1, forward strand.
AAGGCCTTCTCAAGTGAATCCTCCCTTCTCATTTGATGTCCAAAGTACTTTAGCTTCATCTTTACTATTTGACCTTCCAATGAGCAGTCAGGGTTAATTTCTTCTAAGATTGACCTATTTGTTCTCCTCGCTGTCCAGGGGACTCTCAAAACCCTCCTCCAACACCACATTTCAAAGGCATCTATTCTTCTGCGTTCAGCCTTCCTAATTGTCCAGCTCTCACATCCATACATTACTCCTGGGAAAACCATTGCTTTGACTATTCTAATTTTTGTTTGCAATGTAATGTCTCTGCTTTTCACTATGTTCCCCAGGTTTCTCATCGCTTGTCTCCCAAGAATCAGTCGCCTTTTTATTTCATGGCTGCAATCTCCATCTGCAGTGATCTTTGATCCTAAGAATGTAAAATCTGTCACTGCTTCTACTTCTTCCCCATCTATTTTCCAGGAACTGATCGGGCCTGTTGCCATTATCTTGGTTTTCTTGATATTGAGTCTCAAACCAGCTTTTGCACTCTCTTCCTTCAAACCGATCAAGAGATTCTTTAGGTCTTCCTCACTTTCTGCCATTAGGGTGGCGTCGTCTGCATATCTCAGATTGTTGATGTTTCTCCCAGCAATTTTGATCCCATATTGTGATTCCTCCATCCCTGCATTGCGCATTATGTGCTCTGTGTATAAGTTGAATAAGCAGGGTGACAAAATGCAGCCTTGTCTTACTCCTTTTCCTATTCCAAACCACTCTGTCATTCCGTGTTCTGTCCTAACTGTTGCTTCTTGGTTCATGTACAGATTTCTCAGGAGGCATATGAGGTGCTCTGGTATTCCCATCTCTTTAATCATCTCTTTAATAGTGATAGGAGCACTGGGCAAACCCAAAAGGGTTGAAAAAACATCTTGAGTACGATTGGCATCAAGGTCATGATAGAGCAGATGCAAAAAGTAGCATGATGATAGGCCATCAAATCAATTGTGGTTTATGGTGACTTTTTTCAACGTGCTCAAGATAGAGACCACTCAGAAGTGGTTTACCATTCCCTTCTAGGAACTGTGCAGCTTGCCCAAAGCCACATAGTCTGGGTCTTCTTTCTCTAGGCACAGTGATGTATTGAACTCCCAAGCTATGAGATTTTATAAAAGCAGACACAGACTTCCAGCTACTTTATGCTTCCGGGGATAAACAGCCCCTGAGAGAGTCTTTTAAGCATTTAAGAACAAAATAACACGTGTTCAGTTAAAAAAAGGGACTGTCTGCCTGGAGCATAGGGATGGTGAGATAAAGCCTGAAGCCACAGTTTCAGTCATTGGTATGCATATCTTTTCTTTGCACTGAAAGTAAATTTCCCTACCAGGGAAGGGTTTGTACAAAATACAGATTTTTGTGAGCGTCAGAAGAAAATAAGAGCATGTTTAATCTCCTGTATTTGTAAATACTTGTACTGTCATGAGCTCTCAATTTTTCTGAAAAAGCAACTGGAAGAACATACAATATTGTACTGTGTCTGTTTATAGTACTAATTGTTTTAGCTTTTGTGTCATTTCAGTTCAAGCCAACAACAGTAAAGAAAATACCTTTCACTGGAATACCACCACCTGCCTCATCACGTTTACCCCAGCCAAGTAATGTATTTATAAAATGTTTAAAATGCTATATTAAGGATGCCTGGCTAAATACTAACACTTGGTAATATCTAGTAAAATATCTTAGAAAAAGAACAAATAGATCCCCTTGGATTTGTAAGAGCTGAGGTGGGTGATTTTGAAACTCTGGGGTTGTAATGATTTTGGGTTTGGGCAAGTATATGTTGTTTAAGGTAAGGATTTTAGGAGCATGTGAACTTCAAAATTGTTGAGCTGCAATGAGAAACCTGGGGAACATAGCAACCTGCAAACAAAAGTCCGCATAGTCAAAACAATGGTATTCCCGGTTACAATGTACGGTTGTGAGAGCTGGACCTTTAGAAAGGCTGAGCACAGAAGAATAGACGCCTTTGAGATGTGGTGTTGGAGGAGAGTTTTGAGAATCCCCTGGACAGCGAGGAGAACAAATAGGTCAGTGTTAGAAGAGATTAGCCCTGACTGTTCCTTAGAAGGACAAATAACAAAGATGAAGTACTTTGGACATCAAATGAGAAGGGAGGATTCACTTGAGAAGGCCTTGATGCTGGGAAAGGTGGAGGGCAAAAGAGGAAGGGGACGGCCAAGGATGAGATGGCTAGATGGCGTCGTGGATGCAGTAGGCACAGGGCTGGGTGGGATGAGGAGGATGGTATAGGATAGAGGTGCCTGGAGGGCAATGGTCCATGGGGTCGCAAAGAGTCGGAATCGACTGTGCAACTGAACAACAACAAATGACTTTTTAAAATTTCTTATCACTGGCTCTACTTGCCAAAACTTTTAAGAGTTGCAGTCCAACAACACTGGAGGGCTACACATTCCCTATCATTGTCCTAGATCAGGGGTCCTCAAATATGGATCTCCAGATGTTTTTGGACTTCAGTTCCTAGAAGCCCTGATCAGCAGGTTTGCTGACTTGAGCTTATGGTAACTGAAGTCCAAGAACACCTGGAGAGCCAAGTTTGAGGGCTCCTGTCCTAGATAAACAAGGAGCACAAGAGGTCTGTTAACATGAGTATACACTGCGACTGCTGTTTGTGATGTCTTCTGATCATTCGGGACTATAGAAGTACTAAGATGGTCTTTCCAATGAGCAAAGAACATTGCAGTGATTGATAAGAATGGGAAGAGGAGGGGAAAGCTTCCAGATAGGTAGAAGAACTAACAATGCACATTTGTTTTGTGCACATTTGTACAGTGGCTGAGAAAGTTATTTATGTAATCTTCTGAAAGATGGGAACGCCATAGAGGTTTTGAATTCAGTGTGAGAAAGTTGGTTTAACAAAAAGTCACGTTTAAGACTTTAACATTTATTACAGCATGAGCTTTTAGAAATACATACCCAGTAGTTCTGAAGCATGGAGCCCATGCATCTAAGGGAGCTATTTTTCTATGCCAGTGATGGCGAACCTTGGCACTCCAGATGTTCTTGGAGTTTAATTCCCAGAAGCCCAAGCACCCTGTGAATCCACACAAATGGGTTTACTGTGATTCATCTGGCCCACACTGCCCTCGTCGCTCCCATATGGGCACGTTTTACTTTCGCTTCCGGGAGCAACAAGGGCAGCGCAGGCCGGATGAATCACAGTAAACCCATTCGTGTGGATTCACAGGGTGCTTGGGCTTCTAAGAATTGAAGTCCAAGAACATCTGGAGTGTTAAGGTTCGCCATCACGAACCTTGGTCTATGCTATTACTTTTCTTAATACTGCTGTTTCATCTCCATTTTGTAAAGTTTTGTGTTTGGTTCTATTTGTTTAATTTAACCTGTGGATCTCCAATGTCATGTATAGGTTGGCTCCATGAAGTAGGTCTGGAGGATTCAGTAAGGTTTTTGAAACAAAAATGATGCCTTTTTACTTTCTGTATTGAAAGGTACTCTTGCAAATAAAATGCAGTCTCAAAGTGGGCCCGTGGGAAGCAAAATCCAGAGTTCCTCTCCAGCTCATAAAAATCTGGCAAAGACTAGCCCACAGTCAGGGTAAGTGTACCATCAACACTGTGTACAGATAAGGGATTCAGTGACATTTATTTATTTATTTATTTATTTATGTATGTATGTATGTATGTATGTATGTATGTATGTATGTATGTATGTATGTATGTATGTATGTATTTATGTATTTATGTATTTATTTACATTTACATTTACATTTATATCCCGCCCTCCTGGTGGGTACACCACTCTGGGCGGCTAACAATATAATAAAAATTACAATAAAAACAATTCAGCAACAATAGCTAAAACAAACCTAACAACCCCAATTAAAACCAGCATTAAAAACACAAACAAATCATCATTAAAAAACAACCCACCCCACCCTACCCCCGTTAAAACAGAATAACCAAGCCGGGGGACAGCCCCTCACATAGGCTAAATCAGCCACCGGGCTTGACTGGCGCAATTCAGGTGGTAAGAGGTTCCACAGGGCTGGGGCAGACACGGAAAAGGCTCTCTTCCTGGTCCCAATAAGATGTACTTCTTTCACTGATGGGACCACCAGTGAGCCCCTCCTGTCTGCCCTAGTAGGACGGGCTAAATTCCTTGTGGCGACGCGGTCTCTTAAGTAGCCTGGTCCAATGCCATGAAGGGCTTTAAAGGTTAAAACTAGCACCTTGAATTGCACCCGGGGGCACACCGGCAACCAGTGCAGCTCCCGGAGAAGTGGTGAGGAGCGTGCATAACGCCCGCACCCCATCACAATCCGGGCAGCCACATTCTGGACCAGCTGAAGTCTCCGAATGGTCACCAAGGGCAGCCCCATGTAGAGCGCATTACAATAATCCAATCTGGAGGTGACCAGAGCGTGAGTGACCATGAGCAAGGAGTCCCGGTCCAGGAGCGGGCACAGTTAGTAAATGACACGAAGCTGTGCAAAGGCCCTCCTAGCCACGGCTGCCACCTGCTCTTCGAGCAGTAGCCGCGAGTCCAGGAGGATCCCCAAATTGCGCACCGGATCTGACTGTGGCAAAGATGTCACAGCCACGACCAAAGATGGTAGCTCCCGGGATAACACGGGACCCCGCACCCAAAGCCACTCAGTCTTGCCAGGATTCAGCTGAAGCCTGTTGTCCCCCATCCAGACCCGAACAACCTCCAGACACCTGGTCAGGACTTCGACTGCATCACTCGGGTCCCCACGAGCCGAGATGTACAGCTGGGTATCATCTGCATACTGATGATACCTCACCCCGTGGGAACAAATGATCTCACCCAGCGGTTTCATGTAGATACTAAACAATCGAGGTGAGAGTACTGAGTCCCACATGGAAGCAACCTAGGGCTGGACAACCCACTCTCTAAAGACACCGACTGAGTGTCCCATCAGAAATGAGGAAAACCAGGACAACACAGTGCCCTGGGCCCCGACTCCTCGGAGCTGCCCCAGAAGGATACCGTGGTCGACGGTATCGAAAGCCGCTGAGAGGTCAAGAAGAGCAAGGACAGAGGGGTTGCCTCCATCCCGCTCCTGCCAAAGATCATCTAAGAGTGTGACCAATGCCGTCTCGGACATCAGAATCATGCTAATGGAAAGGAGTTCCTCGAAGTTAACTTCCCTACTTTTTCATTTCTTGGTGGCCCTAGAGATTCCCAAAAATCCTACATAGCAAGTTGAGATGCCCTCCTTAGTGGAGTCAGCTGTGGATTGGGGAGGAAAGCAAAGCATTCTCATAATTAAAATAGAAGTGCTCCCTGCAAATAGAATCCAAACCAACTTGGGTGGGTGGTGGATTTCCACAGCCTACCCCTGCCTTATGTAAAATGGACAGAGGGTCCTGCCGGGGGAAAGAAGGGAAAAGCAGTTTAATTCTAGAAACTCTTTTCCAACAGTGTGTTACACTGTTAAGTAGTAGTAAACATAAAAATGTATTATTTCTTGAGATGTCAGCTATGTGAAATATCTATCCTGATGTGGTGGCACAGTAGTTAAACTGCTGTCCTGCAACCAAAAGGTTGTGAGTTCTATCCTAACAAGGGCTCAAGGCTGACTCAGCCTTCCATCTTTCCAAGGTCGATAAAATGAGTACCCAGCATGTTGGGGGCAAAATTCTAATTAACTTGTGAACCACCCAGAGAGTGCACTAAGTTCTATGGGACAATATACTGTATATAAGTGTGGATATCAGCGAAAAGCGTAAGGGAGTCTGTGTACACATTTCTGCTGAAGGCCCGGGGGATGGGGAAAATATGGCTTGGTAAATACATTGTAAGGGCCTGGGTTAATTCTTCCAGAATTCTGTATTTTATGTCCAAATGCTGTTTCCTCTGCCATCCTTACAACTATAAATAGTAGCATTACTAAAGAAATGGTGTAATGAAGCTTTTCTTGTCCATGGTAGGGAGTCAATCTGATATATAGTTTAGTTGAAAATGTACTGTCCGCAACACAGTCCCATTATTATTCATATCATCAAGTAAGCTTGACACTGAACCTTTTGCAAGAACAGCCAGAACCATATTACTCTTAGGGCCCATTGCAAGCAAATGTAGCATTATTCCTGAAATTTGTAATAATCGTGCCATTAAGTTCATAGTTTGGCATTCTTGTTTTATTTTAAAATTTTAGGAAATCCCATGATACACAATTTTCAAAGATTATAATTGCCTATGTGTACATGTTCAGCGGCTGCCACTTCAGCTCAAAAAAAAGGGTGACTTTTTCCAACCAATAGCTGGACAAACTGAAATTAAAAACAAAGAGAATGCACCTTGTTCTTTGTTGAATTGCTCCATTGTTCCTGATTTCTACTGCTGCTTGCTGATATCTTTGTTCCCATATCAGTTGTCTTTCATTATCAAGCGAGTGGTGATTCCAACTGTCCAGAGAACAACAATCTTGTGTAACAGCATTAGGGTCCTAAGTAAATTTTGCGTTGGGTAATATGTCAGTTACTTTTGATTAATTATTTGGATACCAATTTACACTGGAGACAGCATTTCTCATTCTGTTATAGGAAGTGTTGATGTCTTTAAATTATAAGTGCTTTCTGTTAACAGCATTAGGTGAAATGATTCCAGTAGGTTCAGTTGCTTGAGTCATCTTCTGGCACCATCTGTTGTTTAAACACCCTGGGCATGAGTGACTTCATTGTGGTTTATTGCCACTCTCTGCGTGCATCATGCTGTAATATGGATTTTGTGGGTTAGCTTCTAAAGGATTAATTTTGAAGGATTCCACTTCATTAAGGTAATGAGTTTGATCCAGTCATGCATGCTCCCTCTGAATCCTATCCAGCCAGGCACCCTCCAGTGAACAAAGGTTTAGGCAGACCCAATGTGTCTAAGCTTATGGTTTGACAGCACAAAAGAATAGATACATATCTTAGGGTATGTTTTGACTATGGAATAAATTGTGTTTCAAATCAGTTTGTTCTGTAATTGCTGTAAGAAGTGCCCTGGTGGCACAGTGGTTAAACTGCTGTATTGCAGCAAGAATGTTGTGAGTTCGATCCTGACCAGGGATCAAGGTTTACTCAGCCTTCCAAGGTCGGTAAAATGAGTACCCAGAATGTTGGGGGCAAAATGCTAATTAACTTGTGAACCACCCAGAGAATGCATTAAGTGCTGTGGGGCGTTATATAAGTCTAATTGCTATTGCTATCATTGTTTTAATCAGTCTTTCATGTCCAGTGTGAAACCCTGTCCATTAGGGTTTTTTCTTGCAGTATTTAGATACATTGGACTACACTGGTTTCTCAATAATGTCTTTTTAAGCCAAGATGGTAATTGTGTTTTGTGTGCTACGTTTTGATATGTTGTTGCTCCTAGTTTAAACTGAATTTTCAGGCCTTTTAATGATATAACAATAAACAGATATAATGATATAACAATAAACACACCTGTCTGCAATATTCAGTGCCAAAATATCATAGTGCTATAATCATTGCAGATAAAAAAAAATTAAACCTTTCTGTCATTTTTACAGGGAAAACACAAGAGACACAATATACACTGAAACATGCATTCACACATTCTTAATCTAAGAAGAATACAGCAATTTGGAAATCAGTGCAAAATAAACAACCCCCACCAGGTGGTTTAAAATAGCCAACATTTTGCAAAATAATTCATGCTTAAACTGTGCATCATGTATTATGCAATCTTTGAATTGATTTTTAAGCTAGCAAAATCAACACACACATAGGAATTTTTACTAATGTAGAGATGCCTTTAGGCCAGTGGTTCCCAACATGGGGCCCAGGCCCCACAGGGGGACTTCAGTTCCTAGAAGCCTAAGCCAGTACATTGGCTGATCAGTTCTTAGGCTTCTGGTAATTAAAGTCCAACAGCCAAAGGTTGGGAAACATTGCTTTAGGCTCTACTTCAGAGGGTAAAAAAACAGGGGAAGGTAACACTCCCAAGAAGAAATTGTAAAAATACAAGTGCTTTAATAAAAGGAATAATTCACATATATGTCCTATGCTGAGGTATGTCCGGCATGGTGTGATGATGGTGAGTTCAACACGCAATAAACTGAATCATAAGCGACAGAAATATCTGTAGTCCTGTGCGCGGAGCTCACTCACACTCCAATGATACGAATAAATCGTGTCGTCGAACATGCATAACAAACTGGGACCCTTGAGAGTAAATTTGTATCCTCACGGCGCTCGGTAAATACAGACAGGATCGTGAACTGTTGTACAAATGAGATGCAGTCTCTAAAAGTCCGTAGTCAAGAGATCATCTGTACAGCTCAAAGGGCTGGCGCTGGTGGTGGAAGGTGGAATCCTTCTCCGGGCAAGGGTTCCCAGATGACGAGCATCAATACACGATGGTAGACAATAAAGTTGACAAAGTCACGATGCCCTTCCGGTATATGGACATTTCGAATCTCTTCCTCAAGTTTCTACAATCATATAAATGTACACAATGTAAAATCTACCATTAATGGGTGATATAACACACCACAAACGCATGTTAACCCATAAGATCTAACGATTGCATTCACAAGCATATAAATATAGTCAAAACAGCTTACATACGGGACATGTGATTGTAATAACTTAAACAGAACAGGTGATTTCTACTGTTAAGCTTTCCGCATGTCTTAAAGCAGCAAGAATCTGCTTAGTTGACAGTATGTGGTTCTTTCTTACAAGAATGCCGAGAGGTCCCATTCGGTATTAAGCCCGTGTGGGGCCAAAGTATTGAAGCGGTGGATGTAATACGCTTCTTTTTGGAGTAGAAATCGATCTACATCAGTCATGCAGTATTTGCTATGTCTGAATGTTTCTAAAACCACTGCCTTTTAGGACGGAGACCCCAGAAAAGAACGAGAAAGAAATAACTCCCTCCCTTGTCTTTAATCTATCAAGTCGGTCGCTCACGGTAAGAGAAACACAGCTGTTGAATTTGGGTCTAGGATTCGTTCCTACTCCCCATTACTCCCCCTTTAAAACTAAGATTGATATCTTTAAATTGATCAGGTTATTAAAATTACGAGCATTTTTCAAGGAAGACGCGGAGCACACACGCGCTCCTGATGTGTTCGCTCTACCATCATCATTTACACCTGCTATAGACAATCCCTCTATTGAGGTATTTAAAAGATTAATTATCCGTGATATCACATCTGCGGAGTCACAGTTCAACAGAAAGTTTAATCTCTCCCTAAAAGATATCAAATTATTGAAAAATTTAGGTGACGACCCAAACATCATAATCAAGTCAGCCGACAAGGGAGGAGGCATTGTTCTCCTCAATAAGAAAGATTATCTGGCAGCTGCTTATTCACAGTTATCTAATACTGATTGTTATCGTAAGTTGGAACATAATCCGACTGCACATGTCACCAATATAATTACAGTAGTATTGCAGGGAGCCTTGGCCATGGAGGATATCAATGACAAAACTTACCGTTTCTTGCTCAATAAATTCCCACGAGTTCCGATTTTCTACCTATTGCCTAAGGTGCATAAATTATCAGAGGATGACTTGGTCATCCCATGTAGACCTATAATATCCGCAAACAATTCCCTGTTAGAACCAGTGGCCAAATTCATAGATCACCATATAAGAACTTTTGCTATCCGCTCCCCTTCATACATCCAGGACTCGACACACTTTATCCAGTTGATGGAAAATTTTCCAGTGCCACAAGATGCGGTACTCCTCACATTAGACGTTACATCTCTTTATACTAACATTCCGCTTGAGGAAGTCCGCACACTGATTGCTCATCACTTAGACAGCAGGGTTGATACTCATCCCTTGTCGGCATTCTTGCTGGATTTACTGGATATATGTTTCGAGAATAATTTTTTTAGATTCGAACATTCTTTTTTCCTACAAACTCAGGGAGTGTCCATGGGGTCGAATTTTGCGCCCTCAGTGGCCAACATCTTTATGTGCCATTTTGATAGGACGTTTATACTGGATCCACGGGTCAATCCATTTTTTTCAAACATCCTATGTTATAAGAGGTACATTGATGATCTCTTTTTTCTTTTCAAGGATCATACAGCCATTAACAATTTTTGTAGCTGGATCAATGCACAACATCAGCAGCTCAAATTCACATTTGTCACAGATGCTCACTCTATTTCATTCTTAGATCTAACTGTTTTCATTGACAATAACTTTTTAAAAACAAAACTCTATCACAAACCTACCGACCGGTTTGCTTACTTGCAGTATAGCTCCTTTCATCCCCACCACTTAAAGGCCAACATCCCTTATAGTTTACTAGTCAGGGCCAAAAGGAATTCATCTCGATCCCATGACTATGCAGAAGCAGCGGATAAAATAACTACTGTCCTCCATCGCAGGGGATACCCTAACGATGTGATTAAATCGGCCAAACACAGGACGGATTTGCGGAAAAGGAACTCTTTATTAAACTACAGCACTGAGAAGCAACGCACTAGACCAGGGTTATTCTGGTCAGTAGACTACACCCCCATGGCCCAACGTATTAAACAGATAATTCTGAAACATTGGCACATTCTGGACTCCGTGCCGGGCTGCCAATATAAACCCACTATTGGTTTCAGGAGAACCAGGACCATAGCGAACCTTATCTCAAGAACTGATCTTATTAGGTCCAACGTAGTCCATCAGCCTTATATTAGTGGACATCACCCTTGTGGCCATTGTAAATACTGTGGCCACATGTGGACCACTAATAAAGTAAATGTACCCAGCAGCGACTTTGTCCTCAACCTGACAGATTTCACTAATTGCAACTCAAAAGAAATCGTGTATATGTTAATATGCAAATGTCAGTTGGCATATGTGGGACAGTCCAGGCGACCGCTTAAGGTGCGCCTGAGCGAGCACGTTTCTCGCATAAGGAATAAGATCCCTAATGCTCCACTTGTCAACCACTTTCTCGAAGAAAAGCATACGATATAGGACATCAAGGCAGTGGTTTTAGAAACATTCAGACATAGCAAATACTGCATGACTGATGTAGATCGATTTCTACTCCAAAAAGAAGCGTATTACATCCACCGCTTCAATACTTTGGCCCCACACGGGCTTAATACCGAATGGGACCTCTCGGCATTCTTGTAAGAAAGAACCACATACTGTCAACTAAGCAGATTCTTGCTGCTTTAAGACATGCGGAAAGCTTAACAGTAGAAATCACCTGTTCTGTTTAAGTTATTACAATCACATGTCCCGTATCTCCTTAACTTCGGGTATATATAGAAAATATGTGGTAGGTAAGAGCTAACGCGTGCACACAAGGAGAAATATGGCAACAGAGGTGCGATACGCGCAAATGAGAAATTATTAGGTATGTAAGCTGTTTTGACTATATTTATATGCTTGTGAATGCAATCGTTAGATCTTATGGGTTAACATGCGTTTGTGGTGTGTTATATCACCCATTAATGGTAGATTTTACATTGTGTACATTTATATGATTGTAGAAACTTGAGGAAGAGATTCGAAATGTCCATATACCGGAAGGGCATCGTGACTTTGTCAACTTTATTGTCTACCATCGTGTATTGATGCTCGTCATCTGGGAACCCTTGCCCGGAGAAGGATTCCACCTTCCACCACCAGCGCCAGCCCTTTGAGCTGTACAGATGATCTCTTGACTACGGACTTTTAGAGACTGCATCTCATTTGTACAACAGTTCACGATCCTGTCTGTATTTACCGAGCGCCGTGAGGATACAAATTTACTCTCAAGGGTCCCAGTTTGTTATGCATGTTCGACGACACGATTTATTCGTATCATTGGAGTGTGAGTGAGCTCCGCGCACAGGACTACAGATATTTCTGTCGCTTATGATTCAGTTTATTGCGTGTTGAACTCACCATCATCACACCATGCCGGACATACCTCAGCATAGGACATATATGTGAATTATTCCTTTTATTAAAGCACTTGTATTTTTACAATTTCTTCTTGGGAGTGTTACCTTCCCCTGTTTGTTCATACACCCCAGCCGTCCCACCTCTCCATCTACTTCAGAGGGTAACATCAGTTAATTCTTGTAGTGTGATGTCAAGTAATTTGTAACGTATGGTAATCCTATGAAGTAATTTGACCTCCAAAAAATCCTATCATTAACAGCAAGGGTTTCCAAACTTTTCAAGCCGGGGGCTGGGTCACACTCTTTCAGTCAGCTTTGAGGGCCGGACAGCCATTTTGCCCTGCCTGCACAATGAGGGGTGACCATTTGGTCTCAACAGCTTCAAAGGGGGTGGTCATTTTGTTTCTCAAATGCCCTTGGAGGGGGTGGGGGGCCACATGAAATGGCACCACATGTAATGTAGTATTTATGACTTCTATGACTTGTGATATGACATGTATTGTTCCTATTGATATATTGTCCGGATTGAGTATTGTAATGTTTGATTTGTTGTGAGCCATCCCGAGTTGGCGTATGCTGAGTGGGCGGCATACAAGTCGAATAAATCAAATCAATCAAAATCACCATGGGCCGGATCCGGCCCACAGGCCTTAGGTTGGGAATCCCTGATTAACAGTTTCGCTAAGGTCTTGTGAACTCAGGAGCCTAACTTCCACTTAATTCATTGGTCCTTCTCATGTTAGCTCTAACTTTTTTTATTCTACCCTCAGCTTTTGCCAGTACTATTCTCTTTCTCAGCGAGTCTTCTCATGATATATCTAAAGTACAGTATCCTCAGTTTAGTCCTTTTAGCCCAGTGATGGGCAGTCTTGGCCCTCCAGCTGTTCTTGAACTTCAATTCCCAGAGGCCCTGATCAGCAGGAGTGCTGATTTGGGCTTCTGGGAATTGAAGTTCAAGAACAGCTGGAGGGCCAAGACTGCCCATCACTGTTTTAGGCTCTAGCATGAGAATTCAGACTTGGTTTCCCACTAGTGGGGATGCCATCTGGAGTTGGTGATTTTTAAAATTCCAGGTGGTCGTCAGTCTAGTGCTTTTATTTCTTTGCACCACCGTCTATCTCAATTTCTCAGTCTCGCTTCTTTAAAAAAGCAGTTAAGGATCTTTTGCACTGAACAGAGTTATAACATTTCATTTCACTGTTTATGCATTCCTTATGTCAATTCCTGGCTGTGCCTCTTGAGAGAAGAACCGGCCTACATCTCTGAGCAAGCTTCACAGTCCCAGACCACGTCTGTAGAAAGGAATCTCCTGAGTACTATTTACCTAGAGGACCCTGGAAAGGATTGCCATATCAGAACTGACCTGATGGAAGGTTGTTGTGACAGCTGCTGCTGCTGTTGTTGTGAGGCTGCTTTTGGGACTGCTGGAGAAAAATGAAGTTACAGTATAGGTATGCTGAAATCTGCATACTTTGCTCTTGTCCGCTAGATGGTGATATGTTACTTCTGCATGAGGACCTGATAATCCTCTTAGCAGCAGCAGCTGTTAAAAAAGACTAAGAGAAATTACCTTGAAATTGCATACCGAGTATGAGGACCAAAAGTCATTCCATGGAATTGATAGTAGAAAATGTATATGTTAGGACCGTGATGGTGAACCTTGGCACTCCAGATGTTCTTGGACATCAATTCCCAGAAGCCCAAGCACCCTGTGAATCCATATGAATGGATTTACTGCGATTCATCCGGCCCACGCTGCCCTCGTCGCTCCCGGAAGCAGAAGTAAAACGTGCCCGTACGGTTAAGGCTCTTCTGGGTTAACCCTTCCTCCGTATGGGCGTGTTTTACTTCTGCTTCCGGGAGCAACGAGGGCAGCGTGGGCCGGATGAATCGCAGTAAATCCATTCGTGTGGATTCACAGGGTGCTTGGGCTTCTGGGAATTGAAGTCCAAGGACATCTGGAGTGCCAAGGTTTGCCATCACGGTGTTAGGGTAATAGTTATTTATTTATTTATTTGAATTTGTATTGCTCCCCACTCGCAGAGGCGACTCCGGGCGTCTCACAAATATAAAACACATAGCAAAGAATTACAAAAACCTTAAAACTTTAAAAGCCATAAAAACCACTTAAAATGCCCTCCCAACCTCCAGACATTAAAATTATAACTAAGAGCATGGATAGCCCTTATTCTATAAGCCAGCCCAGGGGGGGGGGGGGTACCTCATGACCAGTGCCCCACACCTGCTTTCCTAGCCAGGTTTTAAGATCTTTTCTGAAGGGCAATAGCTGCCTTGAGACGCAGCTCGGTCAGCAGGAGGTTCCACAGGGCCTGAGCAGTAATGCTGTTATGCACTGATACTGCTACTCATGGGAGAGGGCTTTCCAGCCTCATGTGACTATTCTTTGCCACTTGATTGGCAAAGTTATTTTTCCTGCCTCTGGCATTTGACGCAAGCCTCCTCTCTTTCTCTTTATTTATATGTTTCCATTTTCTTTATTATTGATAGTCTTCTTTTTTCTTCCTCTAACCTCTGATCAAAAGCAAAAGCATGGAGGTTCTTTTCATGTGCTGGAGACTACATTTCCCCTATTCCCCCCCTCCTGATTGTATCTATAGAGCATGGGTTGGCAACCTATGGCCTGTGGGCCAGATTCAGCCCGTGCCACCAAATCATCTGCCAGAATCGGCCGCGGACTCGTTTACCACCAGTCCAGCCCTCTCAGCTGACTGAGGGAGTGTGACCCGGCCCCTGACTTTAAAAAGTTGGCGACCCCTGTTATAGAGGATAGCTGTAAGTAAAGATATCTGTTTTCTACTTTTAATGCTTCTTGTGTACTTTTATCGTGCAAAATGTTAGTTTGTGGGGAAAAGAAACCAAAGGAATAGGCACTAGGCTAACACAGCACAAGTTCCAAGAGGGCATGACATCGGCCTGGAACTTTGGCGATGTCACTTTGGACACAAAGATTCAAAGGCGTCTTGCCATGTGATACAGGTGCATAAGCTGTATCATAAAAAATGATTTTAGACCCTCATTCCCACTAAGAACTGTGAGAAGAAGTACCTGAATGGATTTTAATGCTCTAGTAATCCAGGCCTTGTCTTAATATGGCTGCTGGATTGTCTACTTTGCCAGGAAAGAGTTAACTGCAGAAATAAAGAAGAAAACACTATGTTTTTTCTAAGTTTGCTTCCACAGGTGTCTGATAAGGCCTGAGCTGTTATGAAGGATCAGAGGATGGGAGGTGAAAAAAGACACAACGAAGCATCAAACTTGCCTTCCACTCTAATTAGATATTTTTCATTCCCATGGGAAAGAGAACCTTTGTGGGGGAAATATTTGCAATGATGTAATGTTACCTGATTGATTAATTCTTGGATGATAGACAAGAATAATAATAAGTGCAGCTAGATGGAAGATGTAGTACAGTATCAGAGTTCTTAGCTGGAAGTTTTTCTATGTGATTTCTCTGGAGCAATTCTAACAGCAAACCATACAGTATGTTCTTAGTCAAAGAAACCTTAGTCTGCATCATGATTAGTTAGGAGTAGGGACTCTTAGAAAGTGGCAAGTATATGATTATTTTATTTTTAGTCATTGATTTTTGATGGCAGTTTTGCTGTTCTTTTTACAGCTGTCTTTTTGTGATGATTTTGAAATCTGACTTCTTGAAACTTTTCTTTTTAATAAAATTTTCAACATTTTACCAAGGTGTCATCTTTGGAGTAATAAGGGTTAAAGTGTGTCTAAAGAAGGTGCCTTTAGACCAGTGTTTCCAACCTTTGGTTTTTGGACTTCAATTCCCAGAAGCCTAAGTCAATTCCCAAAAGTACTGATCAGCCAATGTACTGACTTAGGTTTCTGGGGATTGAAGTCCAAAAACCAAAGGTTGGAAATACTGCTTTAGACCAAGGGCATGACACGATGGAACATTCATATTTTAGGACTATGACTACCTGGTCTGGCTGTTGTCAAATACCAGCCAGGGAATAACTTTGTCTCTGGGCAAAAAAAAAAAAGAGAGAGAGAGACATTGAAAATCTAGATATTTCCCTAGCCCTGACTTTCACACACACTGAAGCTGCAAGGTTTTGGGCTTGCTTCTGGAGTAGAGTGGTTGTGTGGTCCTTTTCTAGTCATATTCAGAGGATTAACTCTGTGGGTTCATCAAATGGACCACTAGGGCACATCATATCTATTTTACTACTTGTGTATGATTTTTTGAGGTAATATGTCACCTACCTACTGAAGGAGAAGAGTAAGACACATGAGATACTCAAGAAACATGTGGCCATAGTGAGCTACAATTTGAAAGAAAACCCAGTGCATTTCAGATGGGTTGACGGAGATGAATACCTTTTGTACCACGCAAAAGCCTTCCTGAAGGAACAAAACAATTTGTACAGGAGTGTCACACATACTTCAGAGCAGAATGGAATGGCTGAAAGGAAGCTGAGATCTCTTTTGAATATTAACGTGAGTGCAGATGCAATGTGGGCCAACAGAGTTTGAGGTAATGCCGTCATGACTGCAGTGTATCTCCAGAACAGATGACCAGCCAAAGGCACCGCCCAAAAAATTGAATTGTGGTGAGACAGAGTGCCAACTTTAGAAAACATTAAAGTTTTTGGAAACCTGGCTTATGCCTACATACCAATACAGAGAAGACACAAACTGGACTCTAGAACTGTTTTGCTTGGCTGTACTCCAAGTAGCAAAGGCTATAAAGTAATGAACTTAAAAACAGGCAAAGTCAGTGTAAGGCATTTGTTCGTTTTGATGAGCAAAGGGGAGATTTGGTTTAGTTATCTCTGAAGGGCAAAATGCAAGTGTTGAACCTCTCCTAGACAGATCAGTGCCAGTATCTTCACAATCTTGAGTCAAACAGAGATCAAGATGATGACGATACGCAGGATATGAATAGTTAACCAAGAGAAAAGGACCGAGACGGAAATGTTGAGGCTGTTGAATTGGAAGAGGCACCAATGCTATAACGTGCTCCAGAGACAGCTATCATAAGTGTACCATCTCTCCTGACCTACTTGGCAAAGTCATTGCTGATGAATTAGCCAGTGACCTGAGAAAAAATTGAACAGATGACAGCAGCTGGAGCTGCCAGATGGAGAGAAGCTGCAAGAAAAGAGATAGAAACACTACATACACAAGAATGGGACAAACTAACCACCAGGCAAGAAAGCCACTGGGTGCAAGTGAAGTGGATCTTCAAGGTAAATCAGGGTGCAGAAGGAGTGGAACGTGCAAGGTGACTGGCCAGCTGTCAAAAGAGTGGCTAAATACTTGAACAATGGCCTTTAAGCTAAGACTGCCAACCAGTAGATTCCAAAGTTCGTATGGTGCATGGATGCTGACTGGGTAGAGGATAGCACTGACTATAAATCTACCAGTGGGTTTGTGTCTATGTGTGGGGATGGGCCTAGTCATAAACAGGCTAGTCATAAACAAGATATTGTAATTTTGTCTTTCATAGAATTCATTGCTGCAGCAAAATGCTGTGCAGCCATAGTACTCTAGCTAATGTGAGTGCAAGTTATAGGACCTGTAGATGCCATCCCTGGTCATATTACACATTGCAACATAAATTCCAATTATTTCAGTTCTCTTTCAGTTCTGTCCCATTGCTCATCTGTCAGCTTTGGAATAAATTATTTTGTTTATGTGCAGTGGCATTGCTTTTAGACGTGACTTGAGGCTGGCTGTTTTTTCTACACCTCCCTTAGTTATTTCAGCACTTTATATGTACAAAATTTCATATTTTGACAATACCATCATTTCATGATTTCACAGCTTTTACATGGAAATCCCTTATCTAAGGCATAGCTACTGGCAATAAGCGTTCCAAGCAAAAATGTGCTGGAATTTTCAGTTTTACCCTTTTGCTTGGTTCACTCAGTTTTGGGGTGTGCAACCCCTGATAATCTCTGTAATTAATTCTGACTCTCTTTCTTAATACAATTCAGTATGTAATCCTGGGTTTTCCGCCCATTTGATGGGGGTTATGTGTCACCCACCTGTATATGTTTCAAGGCGAGTTGCAGTCATAGAAGAAAACTTAGCTGCTTCCTTGTCTGTAAGTTAAGAATGGTGTGAGCATATACACAGGTCTGTGTCATAGTTCTATGTTCAGACAGTGTGATTCTGAACACAACTGGGGAAGGAGAAGCCATGCTTTTATTAGCTTCACTTGAATCAGGTTGCTGCTTTATGTTGTGTTTTAAGGGTTTCATGACCAAACTCTCCATATGACCAGGGCTTATGCACAGATCATAGATGAAAAATGATAGCAACAGGTAAGAAACTGGTTTCCAGTGAAACAAGGTAATTAAGCATGTGCAGACTGGTTGCCCACTTATTAACCCTATTGGTACTTGGACATTCTCATAATATATTCAGAGAGGCAGAACTAGTTCTGTCACCTTTGTTATCATCTCCATCACCTTAAATGTGTGGAAGATGACAAGTCATGTGGTTCCTCCCTCTGGAAGGATGTTTTGCAACAGGACAAGATAGATTTTTTTAGGCTGTCATTATCTCTGCATAAACCAGGAGTGCCCATGAGCCAGATCCGGCCTCCAATGCCAATTCATCTGGCCCATGACACCCTTGTTGCTCCCATACGGGCGCATTTTACTTCCACTTCCAGGGGCCGGATCTGGCTCACGGGCCATAGTTTGGGCACCCCTGACATAGAGTAACACTTAATTATACCTATGTGTTGTTCATTGAGAGTAGTATTGGGTCCAAATGATTTTTTTTTCTGTTCCAAATTTCTAATTCAGTTAATATTATCTTTCAGAGGATCTATGAAGTCACGGACTGTAGTACCTGGCAGCGTGACACGAAATGCTAGTATGGGTATGATGGCAAATAAGAAAAAGGCACAGAGTTCTGAAAGCTACTTGAACAGGTAACATTACTTTTATGGAATCGTAAGGAAAGAAAGCCATTCCTTGAGAGAATAATGTCTTACTGCTACTATTATTATTATTTATTGTATTTATATCCTACCTGCCTGGGATATTTCCCAACTCTGGGGTCTTATGACTTTTCTAAGGAGGGATCAGATGAGAATAGTACAGAAAGAGATGTGTCATTTACCTTAGTAACTTCAGGTGAGAGAATGTCATGGGTGACAGATTTGGGCGCTGGTATACAGATAGAATCCTAAAAGGAATATTAGCCATTATGAGGCCTAATGAAATTTTTTAAAAGAAGTAAGTTTAAAGTGTGCAATCCTATGTGGCATGCTTTATTTTTAATTGTGCTTTATTTAAAATTTGGGACTGCAGTGGTTCAAGTGGTTAAGACACTGACTGGGAGGCAGAAGGTCAGCAGTTCAAAACCCAAGTACTGCATGACAGAATAAGCGCCCATCTCTGTCCCAGCTCCTGCCAACCTAGCAGTTTGAAAGCAAGAAAATTGCAAGTAGATAAATAGGTACCACTTCAGTGTCTAGTCATGCCTGTCACATGTCCACGGAAACGTCTGCAAATGCGCTGGCTCTTCGGCTTTGAAACAGAGATGAGCACTGAACCCTACAGTCGGATATGATTTGCTTTTGAGCAAGGGTGACCTTTACCCTGAGGAAGAGAATTCTAGACCCAATGAGCTACTTGGTCAATCTAGGAAGATATCTTAGATTCATTGTTATAGCTTGTCTCTTCCTCTGTTCCTTCAGGGCCAGTTCTAAGAGTAGCAAGTGTTTCTTGGGAGGAGGGTGTTAAAGTCAAGTTCTCTTCTTCCCTCTTAGTCTTTGGGAGGAACAGGCTCAAACAGCATTCCCGCATACTGTATCGCCTCCCCTGAATCCAAGTAGTACTGACTTTATGAAGCAGGGTTTACATCAGGGAAAGGGTTAAATAGACTTTCAAGTATCATACTGTATCTCCAAATACCACATTTCAAACACAGCCTAGTTGGATATACTTATCAAAACAAGCAAAACAAAAAGTGCAGAACCAATCATAGAACTTCCATTTCACATTTTCTTGGACTTAGATTTTACTCTTCGGCACGAAGATGTTGTGTGCTAATTTGGTTTTACCCTGGAAAATGCACACCTGGTGTTCTTTCTTGATCTTTTGGTTTCCCAATGCATTATTTAATCAAATTCTACTTGCATTATGAAGTTGTTTCAAGAAGTTGTTTTAAAAGCAGAGGTATTGGTCAGAATCCTCTTACTTACATTAACTGGTATAAATCAAACCGTTTAAACTGCAGCAGCAAGTTACCACTGGGCAAGATACCGAGGCTTGTATTCCTCATCATGTTCTACATCACACAACTAGCGCACACAAGGTATACAAGCCTAGACTTTAGTGGCACTTTGCCACTGCAGTTTATGATATTTGTCTCACACCTGCATATGTGGGTAATAACATTCTGACCATTTAGAATTTTACATGATACAACTACATGGAAGAGGTTAGAATCAGTTCTTCATGACTTATAAATCTTGTATAAATTATTACCAAGGAGGGGTTTATATCAGGGAAAGAGTTAAACGTGGAGCACACCCCACACAGGGAGACAATTTGGTTTTTAAGGGGGCCAATTTGAGAATGAGTTGTTTACAGTGAATGGCCTTTTAGGCTTCCTTCACGTGAATAGGAGTTTACTTTTTGAATAATAAGAATTATATGTCACAGGGGACATCAGGATTTTAGAGATGCTTAGATGGGGCATGGCCAAAAAAAGGTTGGGAAACACTGGGTTAAACAGTTTCTCAAGTATATCTCCAAATATCACATTACATTCAAGCATGAGTACCCAACATGTTGGGGGTCAAAATGCTAATTAACTTATCAACCACCCAGAGCTGTCAGGATGGCGAACCTTGGCACTCTAGATGTTCTTGGACTTCAATTCCCGGAAGCCCAAGCCTCCATGAATCCGCATGAATGGGTTTACTGCAATTCGCGTACGGGCGCGTTTTACTTCCGCTTCCAGGAGCAACGAGGGCGGCGCGGCCCAGATGAAACGCAGTAAACCCATTTGTGCGGATTCATGGGGACTTGGGCTTCCGGGAATTGGAAGTCCAAGAACATCTGGAGTGCCAATGTTTGCCATCACAGACCCAGAGAGTGCACTAAGAAGTGTAATTGCAGCATAGAAGTGTAATTGCAAATTGCTATTATTCTTTATTTAGCTAAACTTGCTAATGTTTTTCTTTTCTAATTTTAATGTTTGCTGTAGAACTGGGTATGACAGTGGAGACTGTTCATCTTCTGTCAATGGGGGAAGTTCAAAAAGTAGTGAAGGAAATTCACCTGCACAGTTACCAAAGTTCTGCTATGAATGTGGCGCCAAATACCCTGTTGAGTCTGCAAAATTTTGCTGTGAATGTGGAGTTCGACGAATGGCCTTGTAAATGCACCGGGGTAAAAGATAGTCAAGCTCTTCTGATCGCAGTGGCTGAATGGCAGTCTGTGCTTATACCTTCCCACAAGAACTCATGCTAAACCACCATGATTTTCTGAGAACAATTCTTTTTGGTTGCAGAGTAATTAATATAGGTATATAAATGCACTATATAAACAATAGGTACTTAAAACTGTGCCATTCAAGAACGTTTTCTTGAGATACTGTTGGAAATATCTTTAATGGATCAAAATATTAATTCAAGAAGTAGAAGAGTTTTGTAATCCTGTTTTGTGATATATCCATGTATTGTTAACTTGTAATATTCACCTCAAATATTGGTCTAAAGAAAGTGTTCAGATATGGAATTCAACTTAAACTGAGAATATTGGCTGATAGTCTTACAAATTGAGTTGGTCCATAAAAAATTTATTAATGATTAAAATTGCTTCAATTCAATTTAGCTGATCCCTTCAATTGTACTATTCTAACAGATTGATTAGTGTTTTTTGTGAGATTGCATCCAATACTCATTACTATGACTTGTGTAAAGGACATTTTCCTCATGGATTTCTTCCCATTTTTCACATACCCTTCTTTAACCAGAATTTAATTTAAACCCTTAGGATTCTAGCACCTTATTTTCTAATAAAGCAAGTGGAAATGTATGTTTAATATAGACTATGTCCTTTTATAGAGAACTCTATGGTTGCTATAGTTACTAAAAGGTAGTCGCAATACATTCAGTATTGAAAGTGAATTTGAGTTTAGGACTTCATAATCACAATCTGTTGTTGCTGAATCTAACACGAAAGTATTTGTTTCAAAGGAGGGAATACTAAAGATCTTAATCTGTGTAGATATTAACTTTCTTTTGTAACAGTTTAGATTTTCACAATCACTGTTTTTCCTCTGGAGATATTCTGTAATATTTAATTGTGCCTTTCCCAAAACTTTGCTTGTTCCTTTGGTTTCAAACTGCTGTTTTTAAGCCATTGTTGTTGCATATGTAGTTACAGTTTTAAACTATCAACAAGGTACTTGGCAATATTTGCTCTTACGCTACAAGATCATTTACTTCTACTTTAAAGTTTGTCTTCATTCTTTTACCGTGAGTCTAATGGCAAGCAGAAATACCTTTGTGTGGTCAAGTTCTTCCCCAATATTGCTTAGTATACTTGCTGATGGCAAATTGCAGCTCCTAAATGGTTAGAATTTTAACAGTCATTGGTGTGGAACTGTGTTTGTGGCTCCTGATTTTTTTTGTAAGAACCATTTTAAGTGCAGTGCACCAATTCTGTGTTTTGATTTTCATTGTAAATCTACAGAAATGCCTGATGCTCCTACTTTATACATATAGTATTAGTTATGAATCTATATGTAACAGAAATGAACCAGAACTAGAAGTTACAGGTCAAGATGCATGGGGCTTGCACAAATTTTCTATATTTCCGTCCTGGGACATTCCATCCAAATAAGTTTAAATTTTGATTTCATTCAAGTTTCTTTACCATTCAGATTACTAGATTTGCATTACACACACACACGTTACATTTGTATTTGGATTGTAATGAGAAAATAGACATTGAAAGAACTGTATAACACTTCTTGGCAAAGACTTGAGATCTATGATCAGTCTAAAATAGGATTACTATAGGTTACTGTGTGAGTTGAATTTTGAACTTGAAGCCATCATTTTAGTATATTTAGAATGATTATTTAATATGGTCTTGCCTATAGTGGAAATTTTCTATGGATCCTAATGACTAATTATGAAAATTAAATTGGTATTAATAGAAGACTTCATCTCTTAATTCATCTGTAATTTTGTATTTTGCATTATATTGGTCACTGCCTGGTTTCCATAAAACATGTCCCGGTTTTTCATTTGCCAAGAAAATCAGGTGAATCAATGAGCATCTATCAAGGTTTAAGATGCAATCTAATGGGATTTTCGGCATTAACTTTAGATAAAACTGATTGCACCCTTAACTGGGGACATCTGATAGTCCAAGCAGAGAGAGCATCTCATCCCTTTCCTAATACCCATGCCCTTAGATCTTGTTTCTCATAGTCATTATAGGCTAGAATCCTGTGAGTTATGCTTGAGCAAATTGTGGTGAGAAGTTGCCACTCAAAGTGCCATCATGCTCTGCTTTGCATAGCTAGGCACACATACGTTGTTAATCAGTAGCAGTTTGCTGTCGAATTCTATACAACTTCCTTTATAATGCAAATAATAACAATCAGAGAAACACAAGCTCATTGCATTAAGATTTCACTCAGGGTTGCTGCATGTTACTATTAGACATAGGGATTAATTTACATCTTTGAAAAAATGACTGCCTTCATATTTTCTAGATAGCAGAGTGGCACGATGATCATTTTTTGCATATGAAAAGCTGGTGTGTAAACTCAGTGGTGGAAATTTGAACTACACATGCTTTGTTTTGGATGCCAGGCATTTTTTTAGAGTTCACGCGTACTGTATCTTCATTCACCAAAGACCCGTTGTAAATGTTGTTTTCTCTTGTGTCTACAGCTATTATTATAGCTATCAAATAATTCAGATTTCTTATCTCCTCTGCTTTTAACACCACTATATTGCATTCTTGGGCTTAGTCTCATTCTTAACTTACAGTTCTAATTTATGTACAGTGGTTGTATGGGCATTTCCCCTTTGCCCGAAGCACTTAATGTTTAGCTTCTTCTAAATATTCAGTGCAATTGCAAATGCTTGCTATATATTATCTAGTCCTTTGTTAACAATAAAGCCAACTGTTGCATTCAGAATCTTTACTGTGTATTAATGTGTTGTACAGTCAACCCCTCACATAACGTGTTTGGATAGCATCATTTTCGCTTAACAACGCATCGTTATGCACCATGTCCTCCCCCCACATAACGTTTTAAGTGTCGTTGTCCGGACAACAACGCTAAAATAACCGTCATTATCCGGGCAAAAACGTCATTTTGCGGGAAACTCCATAGAAACCCATACAACAAGAAAAAAATCGCTTAGCAACACTACTTGGGGAACCAAGTAACATCATTATGCGATGGCTACTGTAAAGGGTCCTTCACCATTGGTGTTCCTGCAGTTGCTATGTTACCAAGTGAGTACATTGGCTTTTTAGTCTTGCAATTTCATTTTACTACTACCTAGATCAGCTATTCCCAACATTTTCAGGCTGTGGGCCTGACCACGTTTCTAGGGCAGCTGATCAGGCTGGTCATGTGGTTCCTCCCACCTGAAAGTGAAAATAAAACGTGCACAGCGCATGCACAGAACACATTTAGCGGTGTTCTGTGCATGCACTGCATGCAGTTTTTTCTGCTTCCTGGTTTGGCGAGGGCATTGCGAGCCTGATGAAATGGCTTTGGGGGCGGGGTCTGGCCCGCGGGCCGTAGGTTGCGAATGCCTGACCTAGATGGATTGTGGGTCAACTGAATACTGATGAAGTATATTGACTTTACATGTACAGTACTGAAAAGTTGTCTCTTCTCAAATAAATTCAGTCTTTATATTTTATTGTGGAGTTTGCATTTAGAGGCTTATTCACTATAGAAGTTTGTGACGTAAAGCTCTTTCTACATAGTTTACTATTTTGATGGAAGTAGGCTTGAGCATATTTTATACTAAACATCCAAAATGGTTTACAACAAAGAAACTATTTTAAAATTTTTTGGAAGAGATGCACCAGTAAGGGGGAAAGCCTTAAAATCGATTAAAGTTAAGAATAAAAAAAGAAAATTAACAGTCACTAAGGCCAGAATCCTATTGCTAGACCCACTGAATTCTTAAACAGTAACTCAACCCTTAAGTAAACTTTGTTGAGTCTAGGTGGGCATAGCAACAGGATGCTGGCCTAATTATCTAAAGAAAGCTTGAAAAATAAAGTTTTAACTTTGACACCAAAACAGAAATGTCAGTGCAGCGTCTCCAACTTGGAGCTCTCCAGGTGTGATCAGAACTTTCATTATCTCAGAGCTTGGGGGAAAATGGTTAACATGGCTGTGAATTACATCAAAAATTAATTTTCACGTTTGGCTCCCCAGCCAATAGCCTCATGGGCATTATAGTCCAATATATTTATCGGGGTGTTATGTTGGGGATGGCTGCATTACTAATTACCAAACTCATCTGAGAATTAGTATTTAATGAATGGGTTGCCACCACTGAAAATATTCTCCTGGGTTCCCTCCAGCCTATTCTGTGAGACAAACTGAGCCAGACTTTGGCATTGTGATTGAATAAAATGGCAGAAGGCATTGTTTACATTACAAATGGATGCAAACGTTTATCTAGTTCAGTGGTGCCCAACTTTTTGGGCCACGGGCCAGTCATGTGGTTCAGGGGGACAGTTACTTTGATCCATAGGCCAGATCCGGCTCCCGAAGCCTGTGTCATTTCCGGAAGCAGAAGTAAAACGCACCTGTATGGGTGCATTTTACTTCCTCTTCTGGGAGCGACGAGGGCTTCGTGGGCTGGATGAATTTGCGTCAGGGGCTGGATTTGCCTGTGGGCCATAGTTTGGGCACACCTAATCTAGTTTAATTCCTGAAAATGAAGGATCAAATGGAAGATTGTTGTGGGTTGACTTGTTTATCATACCCTGGCTATTGGTCCTGGTACAATTCACACTTGTTAAAAAATGTTTAATTATTGCTTGAGGGTACAGTGATACCTCATACAACGTCCAAACTTGGTTCCGCAAGTTTGGACTTTATACGGATTTGGACTTTGTATGAGGCATGCAAAATCCTAGCCACAATGCCTCATACAACGTCCAAATCCTTGACGCGATGCTTCGTACAACATCGTTTCCATAGAGATACATTATACTGTAA
This sequence comes from Bradypodion ventrale, assembly GCA_035047345.1. Taxonomy (NCBI): domain Eukaryota; kingdom Metazoa; phylum Chordata; class Lepidosauria; order Squamata; family Chamaeleonidae; genus Bradypodion; species Bradypodion ventrale. The sequence continues at coordinate 286,176,925 of JAWDJE010000004.1, forward strand.
CAGCACAGACTTCAGGGCAAAGTCAAGGAAACAGACAGGAAACTGACACAACTTTAAGAAATCATTGTCTAAAGGCTAAATACATTACAAAAACATGTCAAACAACCCTTATTGTCCAAGAACCTGAAGAATGCTGCAAAAATCCCAGGAATGCTTCCCAAAATTCTGACCAAAAAATTCAAAAAAATCCAAAATCACGCTAAAAACCAATCCTAAACACTCTTCGCCTCATGCAAAACCCACAAGAGCAATGCACGCTTGTGTCCTGCCTTTTATACTGCCCAGGCACAATGCAACCTGGGAAAAACCCCAATGCCTCATACAAAGTTGCAGTGACTTTGTATGAGGCAACTTTTTTCAAGAAATTAGACGATGTTGTATGAATTCGATGTACGAAGCGGACTTTGTATGAGGTATTACTGTACCTTTAAGTATCCAAACAAAATCAAACCAGCCACATTTCTCCCTTGTTTCAAATGACCATCTTTTCCCTCTGCCCCACTGTTATCACTTCTCTTACCCTTCCAGTAACAATAATTCATTCAGAGATGGCTGATATGGGAATATAAATTAATCCAAAATATTCATGGCTCATGCAGAAGTATTAAAGGTAAAGGTTTCCCTTGTTTGAAAGCCAGTCGTATCCGACTCTAGGATTCAGTGCTCATCTCTGTTTCAAAGCCGAAGAGCCAGCGCTGTCTGCTGCAGACGTTTCCATTCCCACTGAAGTGGTCCCTATTTATCTACTTGCAATTTCTTACTTTCGAACTGCTAGGTTGGCAGGAGCTGGGACAAAGACAGGAGCTCATTCTATCCTGCAGTACTTGGGAATTGAACTGCTGACCTCCCGCCTCCCAGTCAGTGTCTTAGCAACTTGAGCCACTGCAGTCACATATGTACAACATTTGCCATTATGTTTCCAAGATCATTTACCAACTTTCTGCTTTCAGACAGATACTTCCCAGCTTCTAATATTCATCCTTAGTGAATATAATAAGAGTATGTTGCAACTGAACTGTCTTAAAAACTGAATACAGCCCTGTGGATACTTAAGAATAATTATAGATTTATACAATTGTAAAGAGTTATGAATACTACAAAAATATTTGTTACATTAAATAAGCATTCTAGCTATACAATGAAATACTGTTTTACAAAAATGTAATAATATTTTACGTCATGTGGCTTTGCAGTAGTAAATAGTGCACATCCCAGAGGACATCTCCAAATCTGAGTATTTCCTGAGTAATTCCTGCAAGAACCTTTCTTACTCCCACACAACAAAGAAATGGTATTTATATACAGTGGACCCTTGATTAACGACGCGTTCGAATAGCATCATTTCCGCTTAACGACGCGTCATCACTCGCCACGTGACTATCCGCACAATGACGAAAAACAGTTGTGCGGATTAACGACGTTTTTTTAACATCGTTGTGCCGATGAGTTTTTTGCCACTAGATGGCGCAGCTACCATTGAAAACCGCACAACGACGTTTCCTCTATAGCGACGCTACTTGGGGAACCAAGCAATGTCGTTATGTGAGGGTCTACTGTAGTTTTTTTAATTCTTAAACCAGCTTTTCTTCCTTGTCTTATCTCAAAGCAGTTTTCAAATCCATTTAAGTAGAATATTCTGAAAGTTTATTCAGGAACCACTCCATTTAATGAAGATTTGTTTTAGAGCCATTAAGGTTGTATCAATAAAAAACATACATTGGTAAGTTACTACCTTGTTGGTAGTTTTTAAAATTGCTGCTTGGCTCTTTGAATTAAAGCAAAAGTGGTAATATAATTTAAATGGCAGCCACCAATTTTAAGATGCACTGAAATGATGAAGACTGCAGTTTTGTTTCAGTTTTTGTTTTCTGCTTCCATAGTAGTTCAGACAATTCTTATCACACTGATGATCTAGCTTATTTTCTTCTACTTTTCTCTCCAATAACTATTAGCATAAGAAATGTGCATAAGCAGAGAACAGTTGGCAGTGCATAGTCTTCTGCAGAAAAATAGTCGAATCACATACAACATTTGTAGCGATGATCTTTCAAATTATCGGATAAACTGAATCCAACAAGTCCTTAAGTCATAAATTACTGCCTTTGTGCAACATATGGGATCAAACATTTTGCAGCAGCAGTTTGTACAAGATTTTCTTTTCCGTGCTCTCAAAGCAGTGGCGTTGGTACATTCCTGCATTAAAGACAAACAACTAATGGTTAAACTAAATAATTCATAGTTGTGATTTAGCAGATAGTATTTCATGCCTCTAAGCTAGATATTCAGAACGTGTAGCTGGGCAGATGTTTAAATTATTGCAAATCTAACAATTAAGTGGCTAGTGCACACCAAATTGTTACACTAGGAAAAATAGAAGTGACCCTACTGAAATAAATACTGTAGTGTACCCAGAATGTGTACGTATCACTTCCTCTAATAAGGTTAACATTTAATTCACCTTCTCTGATTTACATTTTAAAATGTAATAATTCCTCATAGAAGTCAATATAAATCGGATGGAGAAATCCCCTCAAGGGATGTACTGCAAGTAGTAGTAACAACTACATTGGTCACTCACTAAAGCTAGACTCAGAGAGCTTATTGCATTTTAGTGTGTTTTAGATGGTCTTTTAGTATACTGCTCAAAAAAATAAAGGGCACACAAAAATAAGGCATCCCACAATCTGAATGACTGAAATACTGTATTCCTATTGTTGTTCACATACTGTAGTCGAATGTGCTGACAACAAAATCACACAAAACTGAACGATGGGAATCAAATTCATCAACCCATGGAGATCTGGATGTGGAGTTACACTGAGTGACAGTGGAAGAAAACACTACAGGCTGATCCAACTATGATGTAATGCCCTTATATCAAGTCAAAATGAGGCTCAGTAGTGTGTGTGGCCTCGACGTGCCTGTATGACCTCCCAACAATGCCTGGGCATGCTCCTGATTAGGTGGTGGATGGTCTCCTGAGAGATCTCCTCCTACACCTGGACTAGAGCAAACCCCAACTCCTGGACAGTCTGTGGTGCAACGTGGCATTGGTGGATGGAGCGAGACATGATGTCCCAAATGTGTTCAATTGCATTCAGGTCTGGGGAACGGGCAGGCCAGTCCATAGCATCAATGCCTTCATCTTGCAGGAACCACTGACACACTCCAGCCACATGAAGTCTAGCATTGTCGTGCATTAGGAGGAACCCAGGGCCAACCGCACCAGAATATGGTCTCACAAGGGGTCTGAGGATCTCATCTCGGTACCTAATGGCAGTCAGGCTACTTCCGGCGAGCACATGGAGGGCTCCAGGGAAATGCCACCCCACACCATTACTGGCCCACCACCAAACCGCTCATGCTGGAGGATGTTGCAGGCAGCATAACGTTCTCCACGGCATCTCCAGACCCTGACACATCTGTCACATGTGCTCAGTGTGAACCTGCTTTCATCTGTGAACAGCACAGGCTGCCAGTGGCGAACCTGCCAATCTTGGTATTCCCTGGCAAATGCAAACATCTTGTACGGTGTTGGGCTGTGAGCACAACCCCTACCTGTGGTCGTCGGGCCCTCATACCACCATCATGGAGTCTGTTCCTGACCGTTTGAGCAGACACATGCACATTGGTGGCCCGCTAGAGGTCATTTTGTAGGTCTCTGGCAGTGCTCCACCTGTTCCTCCTTGCACAAAGGCGGAGGTAGTGGTCCTGCTGCTGGGTTGTTGCCCTCCTACAGCCTCCTCCACGTCTCCTGATGTACTGGCCTGTCTCCTGGTAGCACCTCCATGCTCTGGAAACAACGCTGGCAGACACAGCAAACCTTCGTGCCACAGCTCGCATTGATGTGCCATCCTGGATGAGCTGCACTACCTGAGCCACTTGTGTGGGTTGTAGGCTCCGTCTCATGCTACCACTAGAGTGAAGGCACCACCAGCATTCAAGTGACCAAACCATCAGCCAGAAAGCAAAGGAACTGAGAAGTGGTCTGTGGTCACCTCCTGCTGAACCACCCCTTTATTGGGGATGCCTTGCTAATTGCCTCTGATGTCCACCTGTTGTCTCTTCCATTTGCACAACAGTATGTGGAATTGATTGTCAATCGGTGTTGCTACCAGGGTGGACAGTTTGATTTCACAGAAGTGTGATTGACTTGGGTTGCATTGTGTTGTTTAGGTGTTCCCTTCATTTTTTGGAGCAGCATATTTCTAAATTACTAATTTTGCTCCACAGTAAGTTTGTTTTTAATTGAATAATTTATTGTGTGTTTAATCCATGTATTTTAATTATTATTATCCTTCTTGAATCCTTTTACAGGAGAAAAGTAGCACAGAAATGATAGAAATAATGATATAACCTAGGGCCGTGATGGCTAACCTTGGCACTCCAAGTGTTCTTAGACTTCAATTATCAGAAGCCCAAGGCAGCACTCCTGCTGATCAGGGCTTCTGGGAATTGAAGTTCAAGAACACATGGAGTGCCAAGGTTAGCCATCACTGACCTACGAGTTCCCAGCCCATGACACCATTCCATCTGACCTGTCGCTGCCTCCACCATACGTGGAGTGAACACATTTACGCTAGCCGTAAAATGCACCAGGGGCTGTCGTACAACATCCGTAAATGCTTCTGGGGGCGTGGTCCAGCCCACTGAGCTGCCCATGTGCGTGGTCAAGCCCACGGCATAAAAAGGTTGGCCACCCCTGGAATAACCAAATCAAAGAGTGTTGAATGCTATACTCCAAGAAAAGCTAAAATGCTAGATCATTCCGACAGGGGTTTTATCTAATTCTCTGGGATTCTTTGGTTTTAATTTATATCCCACCAAGTACAGCAGTACTCTAGGTGGATCACAGAAATATATATATATAAAAAAATCAAGGAATACACACAGATTTTTTTTGCCACAATGTGTCTTGTATTACTGTTGCTATATCGTAACCTTTGATGTTGTAACTTTTGATATGTAACCTTGTGATCTGTAACTGTTTTATATTGTAAGCTGCTCTGAATGGTGCTTGCACCAGGAGGGCGGGATAATAATAATAATAATAATAATAATAATAATAATAATAATAATAATAATAATAATAATAATAATAATAATAATAATAATAATAATAATAATAATAATAAGTGCAGGCCCCCAAGAGTGTCAGGGTTTCAAATGCCCTGCTGTGGTCTTATTTTCTTGAGGGCATCATTCAGTTCAGTGTTTGTCACTGCACAATGTAAGGGGAAAAAGCAAGTAAAAATAAATTCAAGAAAACAAACTGTAACAAGAACTGTCTTGCAAAACTTACCTGCTGTAATATTTTCACTGTAGTCTCAGACACGTCTTTCATTTTTGATTTTAACTCATGCATAGTGGAGATACACGATGTCGAAGACATATTTTTTAGTTCTCTTGCCATACAGTGTAGGGATTTCTCCTATTAAAAAAAATTAAGTGAATTGAGATATGGTGGGGTATTAAGACAACTGCCGTATGGGTAGAACCCACCGACTACTGAATGGTAGAGCAGTCCTACTATAATGCCCCAACTTGGACCATAACAAAACGTTAAACTAGGGCTTTATAGGCCAAACACCAATATATTGTATTTAACAGAGCAACAGACAAGACAAAAAGCTAGTGCAGACCAAGCAGGATCAGGGAGATGCAGGCAAGCCTACCCACACTCATGATCACTTCGAAAACAGCCCTCAAAACAATGGAGGGGAAATTGCAGGGCAAGAGGCAGGAATCCGTCAGGGTTGGCTCTTCCCCTGACAGATTCCTGTCTCTCACCCTTGACATTCTCTCTCTGTTGTTTCAAGGGCTATTTTCAAAACAGCGGAAGGAGAATGGCAAGGATGAGGGGCAGGAATCTGTTAGGGGAGGAGCCTACCCTGGTGGATCCCTGCCTGGCGCCTTCTCCCGGAGGGAAGTGGTTCGCTTTCCTCAGTTGGCAGGGGGTGAAGCTCCCCCCCACCCACCCCGTGGAAGGTGATCGTGCGTCAGCTGTTTTTTTTTACATGCGCGCCGGCTGCCCCGCCTCCTCCGCACTCGTATCCTTCATCCTGATTGGCTGAGGGGTGGCACAGTGCAGAGGACGCTGGGACTTGTAGTGGTTTTTTTTGTTCGTGTTCGTGGGGCATTTGCCCCACTCTCGGCATCCGGACCCTTGCAGTGATGCTCACAGGGTAAAAAGGTAAGGTGATCGCGTGTCAGCTGTTTTTTTTTTTACAAGCGCACCGGCTGCCCGCCTCCTCCGCATTCGTATCCTTCAGCCTGATTGGCTGAGGGGTGGCGCAGTGCAGAGGATGCTGGGACTTGTAGTGGTTTTTTTTTGTTCATGTTCATGGGGCGTTTGCCCCACTCTCGGCATCCGAACCCTTGCGGCGATGCTCGCATGGTCAAAAGGTAAGTGTGGACAGCTCATTACAGGATAGTAGGGATGGATGTGGCCACGTGTGCCGGACACGCATGGCCCAACCCCCTTCTTATAGGTATAGATTAAGGAAATGACATCTCTTGCTTTGCACACAGTGAGTCTATCTCATATATTTGTTTCACCTTTTAAGTGAAATGAATGAACATTTGCACGGTATTCTAATTTTCCGAGTTTCACCTGTAGAAGAACCACTTAACAACAAGACCTCCATTTTGTCCAGGATCAGCTTCAGACTGTTAAGCCTTATTCAATCCGTAACAGCAGTCAGACAGCATTCAAGGTCAGGTATAGCCTCCATTGCAGAGGATGGAGAGATAGAGCTCTGAATCATCAGCATACTGATGAAACAACACCTCAAATCTCTGGATATAGAGATCTCTACATATAGATACTGAACAGCAAAGGTGAGATAACCAACCCATGCAAAACTCCACACTTAAGGGATCAGCAGGACAACACTGCCATACCCATCTGAGCTATCTGAAATCACTAGAGGACTAGAGCCAACACAAGGCTGAGTCTTTCATCCCCAATTCAGAGAGGTGCCCATTAGGATTCCATGGTTGATGGTATGGAAGGTTGCTGACTATCATGTAGTGCAGCGATTCTCAACCCGCGGTCCACAGCACCATTTCACGTGCCCACCACCACCGCCTCCACCACACCAGGAAGTGCCATGTGGTGGAGGAAAGGCAAAATGGCCATCCAGTCCCCCAAGCTGTCTGAGGGAGCATGACCTGGCCCTTGGCTTTAAAAGGTTGACAACTCCTGTTGTAGTGCAAGTTGCAACTAGGACTGACTCCATTCAATGATATTGCCTAAACCCAGATTGGAAAGGATCGAGAATTCCAGGAGCTGGTCAGCAACCACCCTCTCAATCACTTTACCCATAAACATTATATTAGTGACTGATCTGTAATCGTTCAGGTCGATGGTTGGAAGATTTGACTTTTTTTAAGATGGACCTGATAATTTCTTTTAAGCAAGGAGGTAAAAAGCCTTCCCACAACAAAGTGTTTATAACAGACAGGCCATTCCACGACTGAATTTTTAGCTGATTTTAATAGCCAGGGTGGACAGGGATCAAGAGGGGGAAACTTGCTCCACAGTGCACAGGTTTTTTACTCCTTTTCAGCAGTAACAAGACAAAACTGATCTGACACAACAGGGCAAGACAGAGCATTGGGCAACTTGAGCAGATCTGGATTAACTGAGGTGTCAAAGTCCTAAAGGATAACTTTGATCATTTTTCTTAAAATGAACCACAAGCTAATTACAGGATTCAATGTCCATATTAAAAAGTCCTAAGTTAACAAAACCCAAATAGCTACCCACACTCCCAAAAAGAAATACCAGAAAGAGTCCCTAGTAGAGAGTAGTAGTAGTAGTAGTAGTAGTAGTAGTAGTAGTAGTAGTAATTAATATTATTATTAAAAAAGGGAAGAAAGTTGCACAAAATTAAGGACTCTACCTATAAACAACAATTCACTAACTTAAGTGGAGGTAAGCCACAAAATAAATGAACAAGTAATAAACCTATAAACCAGGGGTTCTCAACCTTTTCAAGCCACGGGCTGGGTCACACTCCCTCAGACAGCTGAACGAGCTGGACTGGTGGTTTCCCCTGCCATAAACGCTGCTATAAAATGCACCTGCAGCTGCTGTAAATGCATTTACAACAGCTGCGGGTGCATTTACACATGTCGTAAATGCATTTATGGCTGTCGTAACACGTTTACAGCAGCCATAAATGTAGAGGTGGCTGTTTCCACTGCTTCCACCGGCGGTGGCAGGAGCAAGGGCGGCAGACCACATGAAATGGTGCCATAGGCTGGATCCAGCCCATGGGCCCATAGGTTAAGAACCCCTGCTAGAAACCAACCTAAAAGGCTCACATAATAACACAACTGAACAAACCAAAATACATAAAGGTACATAAACATATTCAAAATAAAAAATGACAACAATTTCAACTAAACTGAACCCAAACATAATTTAAATACATATATCTAATTATTGATATTTAACTAAACTCTCCCCAAAGAATAACAGGAATTATCTGAAATATCCCATACACACAAGATGAAATAAAGCGCAGCCACCACAACCAGTCCATGAGACTGCGTCTCCCCAAGAATGTCTGTCGGTCCAACCAGAGCGAACTCGAGGGGCTCTCTAATTGTACCATCGGCTAGAGGGGCTCGTCTCTCTAGCACAAGGAGGGCCTTCTCTGTGTCCGCACCAGCCCTATGGAACCTCTTACCAACAAAGCTACGGCTGCAGACGGAAGTGCTGCCCTTCAGGAATGGACTTGAAACGTGGCTGGCGGGGTAGGTGTGGGGCACTGATGGAGGTGTAACCCCCACCTGCTGGCTTGTATAAGATCTTCTTTTTACAGATGGGATGGGTGAGATTTTAATGGGGATGTTTTTTTTAAAAAAATGATTTTATTATAGATGTTTTATTGTCTTTTATGCTTTTATTGTGAGCCACACAGAGTCGCTTCAGTGAGGGGGTGGCAATACAAATGTAAAAATTAAATTAAATTAATATGGTGGAGGAAAATTCACACTTTTTCTACAGGGAACCCAACCAAGGTTCTACAAGTCTAAGCGTTATGGTGGAGAAATGGCAGAACAAGAAAAACCACATCCACCAGCATCCACAACCTCCACCACATCAAAACCAAATATACTATGACTAGCTCCTTGAATGAGCATAAAGCAAGTCCAATTCCAAGCCTGGTTCCAGGTTATCATAAACCGCAGGAGCAACAGCAAGACAGGCCTCCATTTTATAAAGGAGGCAAAGGGGACCAAAGAGTCATAAAAAGTCCAGTTAATGATCAGGCATAAAATCTGTTGAACATACATATCAGTTCACATCTTGTTGCTATAACTTACACCATATAAGGTTGATGGAATCTTCAACAGAGGCATTTTTTCAGAAACTAAACATTTCTGTATTTCTGTCATAAAGCTCCCAGGGTTCCTATTTAATTATTCTCATCATTAGTAATCCATGGAGGCTGTGGGGTGGTAGGAGGGAGTCCTTATTGAAAATTTATGCTTGAATTGCTGGTTCCTGATGAGGAAAAGGATTACACAGAAGCCTTGTGTGATTTGGGACATAAGCCAGAAAGGTTTAATTTTGATAAATTTACCACTGCTGCTGGCATCATCAGCCTTATGCGGTGTAAGCTGTAGCAACAGGATTTCAGCCACCATAAATCAGGGATGTGTAACCTTTGTCCTTCCAGATATTATTTGACTCGAAAGATTATAGCCATGTCAACCAACTGCTTGGCCCAAATATTTATCCATGCCTGACTCAAAGCACAGCTGTGCAAGACCTGATTACAGAAAGGAAATCATATACAACATGCCAATATTCTGACTAAATCATAATTGAGTGAAGTGGGAAAAGGCAAGGTCGTGTTTCACAGTTGTGAAATCCTTCCCTGTTTAGGCTTACTGCATAGAAACCAGAGGATGAAACAGCAACCATTACCTTGTTTGATTTGCAACTGCACCTGTAGCCAGCAGCAGTTTGTCTAGTCATATCCTCCTGTAATATATTACAAGGTAAAATGCAATGTTTAAATATTCTTACAGATTTCTTGCCAGTGTAAATAGCTATTCAAAAAGCATTACTCATACACAGACCAACATGCCAGTAGACAGCTTCAGAAACACACTACTCCCTGGGACCCATGTGTATTGCATGAACCTTTGCAGCATGTGTGTATGAAAGCAGAAAGAATTCTACGCAATATGGAATCCAATGTTCTTAGGTTTCCAGATTGGGCAGAAGTCTTTGCACACACAGTTGTAGACATGAAGACTATAATTCCCTATTGAAATTAGCACTGCATGCACAGGTGCCAAGGGAAAGTTAAATGGCACATTCCTGCTAACTTGTTGATCCAGGTATGAATAATAATTTCTTTAAAAGTCTAAACTCAGTTATATTAGTAATCAATAACTGGATTATATCACTGTGGCAGTAAAAGTTTCTGTAAGTATTCATCAACAGTTGATTTTGGACTTCAATTCCCAGAAGCCTAAGCCAATTCCCCAAAGTAATGATCAGCCAATGTACTGACTTTAGGCTTCTAGTAATTGAAGCCCCCCCCCCCCCCGGAGCATGGGCCCAACATTGGGAACCACTGGTCTAAAGTTTCACAGATGATTGTTAGAATTTCTTTGGGAGCTTTCCAGACAAGCAACACACAGTTCCACTAGTTAGACCAGACCACAATGGACTGTTTCACTACTAGTACAGAAAGTCAGGCAAGTTAATAAAGCAGTTCTGTAATGTCATGCAACAATTTTGGCACATGGCTATTTCATTCACAGTTATGCTTCATGCACTTACAGAGTAATTCACACACAAGTTATTTTCACACCTGTTCCAAATGTAATTTTAAAAAGTGTTTCTGGAGAGTCACTGAAGCACTTTTTCAACCCTTTCAAAATTAAAGTCATTTTTATTAACAAAAACTGTCTTGTGTTGGCATTTTAAAAAAACACCACCCTCTAAATATGCAAATTGTTATCTGAAAGACAGCTGTCATTTTTTATTAAAGTAGCCTTTCCTCACACGGGAGGTGAGTAAAAGATCCAGCCCCTCCCTCCCCATCCAAAGACCTGGGCCTAGAGAGGAAGAAAAGGAATCATAAAGGCCCAGCTCTACTGCTCATTCCATGCAGAGAGGCCCACAGGGGAGGTGAGTGAAAGGATCCTGCCCCTCCCTCCCCATCCAAAGACCTGGGCCTAGAGAGGAAGAAAAGGAATCAGCAAGGCCCAGCTCTACTGCTCATTCCATGCAGAGAGGCCCACAGGGGAGGTGAGTAAAGGATCCTGCCCCTCCCTCCCCATCCAAAGACCTGGGCCTAGAGAGGAAGAAAAGGAATCAGCAAGGCCCAGCTCTACTGCTCATTCCATGCAGAGAGGCACACAGGGGAGGTGAGTAAAGGATCCTGCCCCTTCCTCCCCATCCAAAGACCTGGGCCTAGAGAGGAAGAAAAGAAATCATAAAGGCCCAGCTCTACTGCTCATTCCATGCAGAGAGGCCCACAGGGGAGGTGAGTAAAGGATCCTGCCCCTCCCTCCCCATCCAAAGACCTGAGCCTGGAGAGGAAGAAAAGGCTTCAGGAAGGCCCAGCTCTACTGCCCATTTGCCATCCAGAGAGGCCCAATGGGGAGGTGAGTAAAGGATCCTGCCCCTCCCTCCCCATCCAAAGACCTGGGCCTAGAGAGGAAGAAAAGGAATCAGCAAGGCCCAGCTCTACTGCTCATTCCATGCAGAGAGGCCCACAGGGGAGGTGAGTGAAAGGATCCTGCCCCTCCCTCCCCATCCAAAGACCTGGGCCTAGAGAGGAAGAAAAGAAATCATAAAGGCCCAGCTCTACTGCTCATTCCATGCAGAGAGGCCCACAGGGGAGGTGAGTAAAGGATCCTGCCCCTCCCTCCCCATCCAAAGACCTGAGCCTGGAGAGGAAGAAAAGGCTTCAGGAAGGCCCAGCTCTATTGCCCATTTGCCATCCAGAGAGGCCCAATGGGGAGGTGAGTAAAGGATCCTGCCCCTCCCTCCCCATCCAAAGACCTGGGCCTAGAGAGGAAGAAAAGGAATCAGCAAGGCCCAGCTCTACTGCTCATTCCATGCAGAGAGGCCCACAGGGGAGGTGAGTAAAAGGATCCTGCCCCTCCCTCCCCATCCAAAGACCTGGGCCTAGAGAGGAAGAAAAGGAATCATAAAGGCCCAGCTCTACTGCTCATTCCATGCAGAGAGGCCCACAGGGGAGGTGAGTAAAAGGATCCAGCCCCTCCCTCCCCATCCAAAGACCTGAGCCTGGAGAGGAAGAAAAGAAATCATAAAGGCCCAGCTCTACTGCTCATTCCATGCAGAGAGGCCCACAGGGGAGGTGAGTAAAGGATCCTGCCCCTCCCTCCCCATCCAAAGACCTGGGCCTAGAGAGGAAGAAAAAGGAATCAGCAAGGCCCAGCTCTACTGCTCATTCCATGCAGAGAGGCCCACAGGGGAGGTGAGTAAAGGATCCTGCCCCTCCCTCCCCATCCAAAGACCTGGGCCTAGAGAGGAAGAAAAGGAATCAGCAAGGCCCAGCTCTACTGCTCATTCCATGCAGAGAGGCCCACAGGGGAGGTGAGTAAAGGATCCTGCCCCTCCCTCCCCATCCAAAGACCTGGGCCTAGAGAGGAAGAAAAAGGAATCAGCAAGGCCCAGCTCTACTGCTCATTCCATGCAGAGAGGCCCACAGGGGAGGTGAGTAAAGGATCCTGCCCCTCCCTCCCCATCCAAAGACCTGGGCCTAGAGAGGAAGAAAAGAAATCATAAAGGCCCAGCTCTACTGCTCATTCCATGCAGAGAGGCCCACAGGGGAGGTGAGTAAAGGATCCTGCCCCTCCCTCCCCATCCAAAGACCTGAGCCTGGAGAGGAAGAAAAGGCTTCAGGAAGGCCCAGCTCTATTGCCCATTTGCCATCCAGAGAGGCCCAATGGGGAGGTGAGTAAAGGATCCTGCCCCTCCCTCCCCATCCAAAGACCTGGGCCTAGAGAGGAAGAAAAGGAATCAGCAAGGCCCAGCTCTACTGCTCATTCCATGCAGAGAGGCCCACAGGGGAGGTGAGTAAAAGGATCCAGCCCCTCCCTCCCCATCCAAAGACCTGGGCCTAGAGAGGAAGAAAAGAAATCATAAAGGCCCAGCTCTACTGCTCATTCCATGCAGAGAGGCCCACAGGGGAGGTGAGTAAAGGATCCTGCCCCTCCCTCCCCATCCAAAGACCTGGGCCTAGAGAGGAAGAAAAAGGAATCAGCAAGGCCCAGCTCTACTGCTCATTCCATGCAGAGAGGCCCACAGGGGAGGTGAGTAAAGGATCCTGCCCCTCCCTCCCCATCCAAAGACCTGGGCCTAGAGAGGAAGAAAAGGAATCAGCAAGGCCCAGCTCTACTGCTCATTCCATGCAGAGAGGCCCACAGGGGAGGTGAGTAAAGGATCCTGCCCCTCCCTCCCCATCCAAAGACCTGGGCCTAGAGAGGAAGAAAAAGGAATCAGCAAGGCCCAGCTCTACTGCTCATTCCATGCAGAGAGGCCCACAGGGGAGGTGAGTAAAGGATCCTGCCCCTCCCTCCCCATCCAAAGACCTGGGCCTAGAGAGGAAGAAAAAGGAATCAGCAAGGCCCAGCTCTACTGCTCACTTCATGCAGAGAGGCCCACAGGGGAGGTGAGTAACAGGATCCTGCCCCTCCCTCCCCATCCAAAGACCTGGGCCTAGAGAGGAAGAAAAGGCTTCAGGAAGGCCCAGCTCTACTGCCCATTTGCCATCCAGAGAGGCCCAATGGGGAGGTGAGTAAAGGATCTTGCCCCTCCCTCCCCATCCAAAGACCTGGGGCCAGAGAGAAGGACACTTCCGGAGACCCCCGACCACCCCCAGAAGATACCATCCACAACCACCATCACAGCGAGGTCCGAGCCGGCGCCTTTGACCAACTCCATGCGGCTGAAGAGAGGCAAGAGCTGCTGTGTGCATGCAAAGGATAAGTAATCGAACTGAAATAATATAGTTGACTAAACATAGATGGCTTATGGCAACTGACATAGTGACTGTACAAGAAACTGACTTACATAGAGACTTGATATAGTGGACTTTTTCTTTCTTTCTTTCCCTTTCATTAATTAGTTCAACTTTTACTTTGATACTATGTGATAAACTGTGATATTGTGCATGATAATACTTTGTTTTAAAACTGTTTAAACTGTGATAACATGTGTGATGGGAAAAGACTGGCGTAGAGACCGGCAAGGCACGCCACAAAGTTTGCCAAGAGAACCCTATGGACCAAAACAAAAGGCAAAACAAGGGGATGCTCAGCACAGCAGATCTGAAAAGGGGGAGGGATACGAAAGGAGGAGGAGAAATACAGTGTTGCAGGGAACAATACTGCATAGGGACATGGAATGTGAGGTCTATGAATCAAGGAAAACTGGAAGTGGTAAAAAACGAGATGGAAAGAATAAGCATTGACATCTTGGGCATCAGTGAGCTCAAATGGACAGGGATGGGCGAATTCAGCTCTGGAAACCATCATATCTACTATTGCGGGCAAGAAAACCTTAGAAGAAATGGAGTAGCCATAATTGTCAATAAAAGAGTGAGAAAAGCAGTAATGGGATACAATCTCAAAAATGACAGAATTATGTCAGTCAGATTTCAAGGCAAACCTTTCAATGTCACTGTGATCCAAATATACGCACCAAGCACTGGTGCAGATGAAGCCACAATGGACCAGTTCTATGAGGACTTACAACACCTCATAGAACAGACACCAAGAAATGATGTCCAAATTATATTAGGAGACTGGAATGCCAAAGTAGGAAATCAAAAAGTGGAGGGAATAACAGGCAAATTTGTTCTTGGAACACAGAATGAAGCAGGGCAAAGATTGATAGAGTTCTGCCAAGAGAACACACTGGTCATAGCAAACACTCTCTTCCAGCAACACAAGAGGCGACTTTACACATGGACATCACCAGATGGCCAACACCGAAACCAGATTGACTACATACTCTGCAGCCAAAGATGGAGAACCTCCATACAGTCAGCAAAAACAAGACCTGGAGCAGACTGTGGCTCAGATCACAACCTACTGATCGCAAAATTCAGGCTTAGACTAAAGAAAATAGGGAAAACACGGAGACCAGAAAGATATCACCTAGACAGCATCCCTAAAGAATACACGGTGGAGGTGATGAACAGATTTAATGGCTTAGACTTGGTAGACAGAGTACCGGAAGAATTATGGATGGAGATGAGGGACATTATGCAGGAAGCAGCAAAGAAAACCATACCAAAAGAAAAGAAGAGTAAGAAAGCAAAGTGGTTGTCTGATGAGGCTCTTAAAATAGCAGAGGAAAGAAGGAACGCAAAAGTCAAAGGAGAAAGGAAAAACTACAACCATTTGAACACAGAATTTCAAAGAAAAGCAAGGAGAGATAAGGAAAACTACCTAAAAGAACAGTGCAGAGAAATGGAGGAAAACAACAAAAGAGGCAGAACCAGAGATCTTTTCAAAAAAATTGGGGAAATCAAGGGAACATTTAAAGCAAAAATGACCATGATAAGGGACAAAGACGGAAAGGAGCTAGCTGATGCAGAAGAAATTAAGAAAAGATGGAAAGAGTACACAGAGGAACTTTACAAAAAGGACCTCAACACTCCTGATAATCACAATGATGAAGAAATTGAACTTGAGCCAGACATCCTGGAGAGTGAAGTCATAAAGGCCCTAAAGAGCACTGCAAACAACAAAGCTAGTGGAGATGATGGTATCCCAGTTGAATTTTTCAATGCGCTAAAAGATGATGGCGTCAAATTACTGCATTCAATATGCCAGCAGATTTGGAAAACAAAACAGTGGCCACAGGATTGGAAAAGAGCAGTATACGTCCCAATCCCAAAAAAGGGCAATGCCAAATTATCGAACAATCGCGCTCATCCCACATGCCAGCAAGGTGATGCTCAAGATAATACAGGACAGACTTCAGCAGCATGTGGAGAGAGAATTACCAGAGGTGCAGGCTGGTTTCAGAAGAGGCAGGGGGACTAGAGACCACATCGCCAACATACGCTGGATCATGGAGAAAACAAAGGAATACCAGAAACAAGTTTACTTTTGTTTTATTGACTACACTAAGGCATTTGACTGTGTGGACCACAACAAGATGTGGCAAGTAATTAAAGAGATGGGAATACCAGAGCACCTCATATGCCTCCTGAGAAATCTGTACATGAACCAAGAAGCAACAGTTAGGACAGAACATGGAATAACAGAGTGGTTTGGAATAGGAAAAGGAGTAAGACAAGGCTGCATTTTGTCACCATGCTTATTCAACCTATACACAGAGCACTTAATGCGCAGTGCAGGGATGGAGAAATCACAATATGGGATTAAAATTGCTGGGAGAAACATCAATAATCTGAGATATGAAGACGATACCACCCTAATGGCAGAAAGTGAGGAAGACCTAAAGAATCTCTTGATTGGGCTGAAGGAGGAGAGTGCAAAAGCTGGCTTGAGACTCAATATCAAGAAAACCAAGATAATGGCAACAGGCCCCATCAGTTTCTGGAAAATAGACGGGGAAGAAGTAGAAGCAGTGACAGATTTTACTTTCTTAGGATCAAAGATCACTGCAGATGGGGATTGCAGCCATGAAATAAAAAGGCGACTGATTCTTGGGAGACAAGCGATGAGAAACCTGGGGAACATAGTGAAAAGCAGAGACATTACATTGCAAACAAAAATTAGAATAGTCAAAGCAATGGTTTTCCCAGTAGTAATGTATGGATGTGAGAGCTGGACAATTAGGAAGGCTGAACGCAGAAGAATAGATGCCTTTGAAATGTGGTGTTGGAGGAGGGTTTTGAGAGTCCCCTGGACAGCGAGGAGAACAAATAGGTCAATCTTAGAAGAAATTAACCCTGACTGCTCATTGGAAGGTCAAATAGTAAAGATGAAGCTAAAATACTTTGGACATCAAATGAGAAGGGAGGATTCACTTGAGAAGGCATTGATGTTGGGAAAGGTGGAGGGCAAAAGAAGAAGGGGGAGGCCAAGGATGAGATGGCTAGATGGTATTATAGACACAATGGGCACCGAGCTGGGAGGGCTGAGGGGGATGGTAGAGGACAGAGGCGCCTGGAGGAAAATGGTCCATGGGGTCGCAAAGGGTCGGAGTTGACTGTGCGACTGAACAACAACAACAACAACAACAGCCTTTCCTCTGCCATACAGTAAAGAATGCTGCCACTGAAATTCAGAATCCCAAAGCTACCTTAGGTGCCGCAATGTATTCCTATCATTTACTTTTAATATCTTCACACACCAAAACAAGAGGATTATTAGTAGTGGTTAAACTGTAGTCCTTCAGTCACCTGCTCACAATTTGAATTCAATCCCTCCTAGGGATTCTTGGTTTGGTAAAATGAAACCCCTAGCTTGTTAGGGACACACTGTATTTTTCATAATTATCTTGATAACTGCCCAGAGATTGCTTACCCCTTTGTGGCAGTATATAAATGGAAACAACAACATATGCTGCTATGCATATCACTTAAATTCCATTTGGACTATAAAGGTCAGTGGTCACCAGAATGTGTATGTATTCCATTTAAAATACTGTAGTTTTCTTTCCCTACCACAACAAACCAGGGATTTTTATATGATAAGCTTGAAAACATGCACAAGTTGTAAACATGCATATTTCTGGTTAATGATATATTGGTGCACTGTTTCATTACTAGAAGAGTCCAGGAAAGAGCTCTTGCATGCTTCATCATTAATATGCAAAAGGCATCACCTACATCAGGGATTCTCAACCTGCAGCCCATGGGCTGGATGTGAAATGGCCCACACCATTTCATGTTGCCCTCACCACACCAGGAAGTGCCATGTGGTGGAGGAAGGGCAAAATGTTCATCTGGCCCCCAAAGCTGTCTGAGGGAGCGTGACCCGGCCCCCGGCTTTAAAAGGTTGAGAACTCCTGATCCACATCCCTGTTTACACAACAATTTTAAACATAATAACCCTTGATAGACACAATGTTTCCTGGTCTACTTGCATTCTCAAATGCCCACTAAATTTATATTTATTTAACCGAGACATCTCTCCTGCTGATACTTTTGCAAAGTGCTAAATTTAGCCTATGGTTTTGATGTTTTACCACAAAAAGGAAAGACTCTACAATACATCAATGGAGTCTTTCCTTCTTGCAGTCATTTTTGACATCATTTAGATTTACTGCAAACAGGCAGGTACAAAGAAAAGCCCAAAGGAGTCATTGGATGAGATCCTTATGCCACTGTGATGATTCTAGGCATGCTATGCCGCACCTCCTCTTTCCTGTGGTCTCTGTGTAACCTTTTATTGGGCATGAAACTGATATCCTAAGGTCTGCTCCTGAAAGGGAGAGAAGAGATGCAAGTTCACTAAATGTCTTCCCTCCAATAGCTGTCCTACCTTACAGTTCACCAACACACCAGCACAGCAATCACAAGCCAATACAGTACAATACAGTACAAGGATCTGAAAGCCCAAGAGTATTAGAATCAGAGGAAGGGTTGAACTGAAGATCATGCACACAAGGAGCTCCAACACCACAGAGGTGCTAAGAAAAATAGGGACCTAACTTGAAGATCTCAATAATTATAACAATTAGTGCAGCAGCATTCCCTTTAATTTCCAGTTTTGTTAGCAACACAGGAAGTCAGTGTAACAGATTCAGCAGAAGCATATTCATATGCTGGGAGACCAGTTTCTCTGTATAAAATAGGTTAGGCACTGCAAATCTTGGGAAGCTCCTAAGATACTTGATATTCAAAATCCAACCAACAACAGCAAAAATATTACAGAAATATATGTTGATTTGAGAAGGTACCTAAAGAGCTGATGCTTATTAAGACACCAAACCACAGTATAGAAAAAAGACAACATTGTTACTTTGCCATATATGTGCTAGTTCTGGGATATAGGCATGACTGACTGCCTTTCACCAATCAGCCAATTTGCCCTACTAAAAATGTTAAGGGCTGCTGTGGTGGCTTAGTGGTTAAGATGTTGAGCTTGACAGCAGTTCAAGACCTGAGTACTGTGTGATAGAGTGAACTCCTGTCATCTGTCCCAGCTACTGCCAACCTAGCAACAAAACTCTGTATAGAATAACCTTCAGATGACCTGAATCTTTTTAATGTCTTGTAGTGTCAGTTTACACAAGATTAGTTGCTCTTGCAGAACTAATTTGCTAATTAGCAGTTCAAAAGCAACAAATTGCAAATAGATAAATTGGAACCGTCTTGATGAGAAAGGTAACAGCTGCCCATGCACTCTGGGCATCTAGTCATGCCTGGCACTACCAGGGAAACATCTGCAGATGCAGACAAGGCTGGCTCTTTGGCTGTAAATGGAGATGAACCCTGCCCCCTAGAATCAGACTCAGCATAGTGTGTTACAAATTATTTTCTTGGTAACTATGGTTCCAGCTGCCCTGAGATCACTGACAAGTCCGCCCCCCCCCCATCCCCCCATGTAGTTCTGGGCTGCTTTGCCACCATTCTCATGATCGTTGCAACTCCACAAGGTGAGATCTTGCATGGAGCCCAGACCGAGGGAGGTTGACAGTTACTTTGCGTTTCTTCCATTTGCAAATTATCGTGCCAACTGTTGTCACCTTCTCACCAAGCTGTTTGGCAATAGTCTTGTAGCCCATTCCAACCTTGTGCAGGTCTACAACCTTGTTCCTGACATCCTTTGACAGCTGTTTGGTCTTGGGCATGGTGGTGAGGTTAGAATCTGCTTGCTTGCTTGCTTCTATGGGCTGGTGTCTTTTATACAGGTACTGTAACAAGCTGGGATTAGGAGCACTCCCTTACAGAGGGTGTTCTTCATCTCAGCTCATTACCTGCATATAGTGAACAGACACCTGGGAGCCTGAAATCTTGCTGGTTGATAGGGGATCGAATACTTATTTCCCTCACTACAATGCAAATCCATCTCTGACTTTTGGGCACTGGGTTTTTGAGCGTTTGTTTGTTTTTATTCTGTCTCTCACAGCTGCAATACACCTACCATTACAATTATGGCCTGGTCATTTCTTTGTCATGGACAAAATCAGCAGGGGATCAAATACTTATTTCCCTCACTGTAGATAGCTCACATGTGAACAGCCAGAGGTTTGGATATTTGGCTGTGGAGCCAGAAATTGGAAGTTTGATTTCCCACTGCGGCTGCTGTGAGAAGAGCCAGCTTGTGCAACTATGGGCAGAGTCCACAGTCCCAGAGCACTCCGCAATGAAGAGGACAGCAAGTATCTGTCTGGAAAACCCTAGAAAGTTGGAAGTGACTGGATGGCATACAACTATCATTTCAAATTTGAACAGGGCAATAGAAATTGTTTTTAAATTAAAAATCAGATCTTTGAAAGTATATGTCCAACCGTCCCCAAATTTGGCTCAAAGCAAGCCTATATAAACTGATGGGGTCTGAACTCTCTGCGACAAACCAGGAAAGGGATCTTGGTGTCCTGGTGGACAGCTCAATGAAGGTGTCAACCCAGTGTGCCTCAGCAGTGAAAAAAGCAAAGTAGATAAGGAAAAACTGTTTTCCCTATCGCATAACACTAGAACTAGGGGACACTCCATGAAACTTTTGGGTACTAGTTCTCAAACAAATAAGAGAAAGTACTTTTTCACCCAGAGGATTACTGGTCTATGGAACTCCCTGCCAGAAGAAGTGGTGACAGCTGTCAGTCTTGACAGCTTTAAGAAAGGATTAGACAAGTTCATGGAGGACAAGGGTATCAATGGCTATAATTAGGGATACTTAAGGACAACCTCCGGGTTGGAGAGATAGGCAGGATATTTCTCAATGCCATTTCCAGGGAATCCTAAGCAGGTGAAGGCATCTGCTTGGGAATACCCTGAAGGAAATGGTGAGCCACTGTGTGAGACAGAATGCTGGACTGGACTGTTCCAGCAAGGCTGTTCTTATGTTCTTATACTGTCTAAAATCACTCTGCCAAATATGGTCTTGATTCATGGACCTATTTAAAAATTATATAACTCACAGAATGGTCCAGGTTATGGACCAAATACATGAAATCTCCTTCAAGAGTGAGGCACAGTTCTGACTTAACTGTGACCCTAATAGGTTTTTTGAGATACATAAAATGTTCATGGAATGATTTACTGTTGCCATCTATCCAAACCCCTGGCTTCCTGGGTCCTAATTCAGTACTCTGATTGATCACTATACCGCAGTGGTTCTCAAATAATATTACAAGGCTCAAATATTGAGGTAGGTAACTCAGATCATGTTACAATTGCATAGGAGTGCACCTCTGATATTGCATGACCTTTGAAATTAACATTCTGTACTTATTGAACATGATTGAAGAACATCTGAGTAGGTTTTGTTTCTCTGCTTTCTATTAAAAAATATTGGCAACACCATGGCAGAGGCCTAGTTGAAAAGCAGTATCAGTGCCTGAAATATTTAATTTGCAGGCCTTTTTAAATGCTATCCTGCACATGTGTATGAAAATACCCATTGAATTCAGTGAGACTTATCAGCAGGTAATATAATAATAATAATAATAATAATAATAATAATAATAATAATAATAATAATAATAATAATAATAATAATAATAAGAAGAAGAAGAAGAAGAAGAAGAAGAAGAAGAAGTAGTAGTTTATTTCTATCCCGCTTTCCTGGCTCAAGTGCCACTCAAAGCGGCTTACAACATATATAAATACAGTAACACAAATATAATTACACCAATAATCGACAATAATACAGTATCAGATAAAAAAAACAAAAAACATAGTATCAGTATATGAAATAATACATAATTACATAGCATCAAAATATATTCAATATTAACAAAATCCCCAGGTGATATGTACAGGACTGAAGCCTAGCTTTCTTAAATTGGGACATATTCTCCACTCCTACCTTTCCCTGCCATCATCAACCATATACTAGGCCAATGATGGTGAACCTTGGCACTTCAGATGTTCTTGAACTTCAATTCCCAGAAGCCCTGATCAGCAGGAGTGCTGACTTGGGCTTCTGGGAATTGAAGTCCAAGAACATCTGGAGTGCCAAGGTTTGCCATCACTGTACTAAGGCCATATTGGATGCAGAAGGCAGCTGCTCTAAGACTAGTACAAGACACGCTGTAAGTGACACCTTGCTGTCGTTATGAATACAATGCAGCCAAGCCAAAGGAAAGAAAACCATGCCCAACACTTGCATCCTCCTCCACAGAAACTTAGATAAATTTCAGAAAAACTAAGATTACCTCAGTGGAATTGCAGGATGAGATGTTCTGGAGCATATTGTTCTATAATAAGATAGAAAACAAGTAGAAACATTTTAATTTAGATCTTTTTGCATTTATCTTCTTTATACACGGCATTCACTCAAATTCTCAATTGTAAAATAGCTTTTACAATCTGTTTCTACATTGTATGAGATCTTCTTAATATGAAACTGTGTGACAAATAACAGGAAGGTTCTCTTTCAGGTGTGTACAGGAACTAGAATGCCAGATTAAAGAGAACAGACATCCTAGCAAAAATATTGGTGACCCATATGGAATGAATGAATGAATGTAAATTTGGGGGTTGTATTCTCAGCTTTGCAGCCCATTTCAAGCAACAATCCATAATTTCAGTTTAGTGAAATAATTTCACCCAGTTTGAAATAGACCCATATAGGTCTATTTCAAAAGCCATTCTTATCTGACTCTAGGGTGTGGTGCTTATCTCTATTTTCAGCCAAAGAGCCAGTGCTCTCTGCATCTGCAAACATTTCTGTGGTAATGTGACAGTCATGACTAGACATTGGATTGTATAGAACACTGTTACCTTTCCCACTGAAACAGTACCTATTTTTTGTTGTTTAGTCATATAGTCGAGTCTGACCCTTTGCCACCCCATGGACCACTGCACACCAGGCACCCCTATCTTCCACTTCCCGCTCAATTTCTTGCTTTTGAGCTGCTAGGTTGCCAGGAACTGGGACAGAGATGGGAGTTCACTCCATCATGCAGCACTCAGGTCTTGTCAATGACCTGTCAATCTTCCAGTAGTCAGGTTCAGATTCTTAACCACTAAGCCACTGCAGTCCCTTACAAGCCCATACACCTCCAAAATATTAAAAGAAGGCACACGAGGCATGTATTTAGGATTCAATCAGCTTCTGGAAGGTTTCAAGAAGTACTAAGTCACTCTCAGATAGAAAATAAGCCTGCTGGTGGAAGGGAAGATTCAAACCCCTTTAAATTTCTTCTTGTGATCAACTTGAAAACTTTCCATGAAATATTTAAAATAGTTATTGATGTTTCTAGCAAGCCAACTTTACAAAACACACTCACAGTAAAATCCCTACTTACGAAAAAAGTCAGTTCCGTAGGCTTTTGCTTAAATCGGTTTTTTATGTAACTCGAAGCAAACTCATAGGCAAAATGAAAATTTTATTAAATCGAAGCAAACCCATAGGGAACTGATTTTTTACGTAACTCTAAGCAAACCCATAGAAAAAAGAATATTTATGTAACTCGAAGCAAACCTATAAGAAATCATGTTAATCGGGACATGGTTTTAACACAAAATCATTATGTAAGTCAAATTTTATGTAAATCAAGGCATTTGTAAGTCGGGGTTTTACTGTACTATGAACTCAATAGAACTGCCCTTTCTACAGATGATAAAAGAAATCTATTATTTGCTTCCACTTTCCACTTATCCTGGCTGTTATACAGAAACAAATCAGAGTGAATTTATTTTGTTTCGAAGCCAATCTCTCTTGTTCACATATAAAAACAAGACAACATTAACAGAATGTGAAACTGGACTTTTTTGCTCCATTGTATTAGAGCAGGGATTCTCAACCTGCGACACGTGGCACCATTTCATGTGCCCCACCACCACCAGGAAGTGCCATGTGGCGGAGGAAGGGCAAAATGGCCGTCCAGCCCCCAAAGCTGTCTGAGGGAGCGTGACCCAGCCTACAGCTTTAAAAGGTTGAGAACTCTTGTATTAGAGGGATGAAGAGACTAAATCTCCATAGGAACTTTGCAAGGTTTTAGAATGGAAAAAATCTACCTACTGAATAGATAATACAGTATGTACAAATCCACACATTTCAGCATGATTTCACTGCTTTAATACCTCAATCACCAGCATGTTTATCTAAAAGTCAATCTATAACTACAAACTCAAACAACCTATCAAGAAGGAAGTGTTGCAGGATACCATGGAATTTATTTCTAAGTAAATACAAATGTACAACTGCAAGGGAATGGCTAATCTCTAAATGTGTCAAGATAGCCTAAATAATTGATAAATAGGAATTTAGTTAATATTCTTTCTACAAGTCAGACATCTCCTGCTGCTGCTGCAAAGCCTCACACATTAAAAAAAACACAAATGCCTCTGAGATTACTGTTTTTCAGCTGCTGCTAGTGATTCTCAAGAAGAAGGGAAAAACCCAGAAGTCAGGGAGCAACTTTTCCATCAGGTCTGGGGCCAGGGAATAGGCAGGAGCAGCAAGATGTTCACTCATAGCTTAGGAGAAGCAGCTATTTCAGATATCCCCTTCCAAACATAATGGCTTTCATGCAGTCAAGCATTGAGTAGAACTCTTATCTCCCTTACTGTACCTTCCCTCTTTGCTTTGCTTTCTTTGATGCTGCTGCTTTTAGTTGAATTTTACATACTGAATTTAGATGTACTGTATTATGGTATTCATTGCAAATTTCCCCAGGAAATGTTTGCTTGAAAAGCAGCATACCCATGATTTAAAAAATGTATAAGAAGTTCATAACATGCCACAAAGCAAAGAGCAGAAATGAACAATCTCCCATATATGATGCCTTTGCCGCCAGCCCTCGGGTCAGCCGAGCCGGAGGGAACGAGAAACACCTGAGCGAGGCATGGTGGGCTTAAAGGGACTTTCCTCCCCATTGCCCACCCTTCGTTATAGCCGCCACTGGACCCGATGAGAACCTACTTGGGGCAGAGGGACTCTTGCAGAGCCGGACGCCGGGAGTTCCATCACCGCCAGCATCCCGAGCCCCGCATTCCCCCTCGCTCAGGGCTCAAATGGTCGTGGCAGCGGCAGGACTTGCACCGCTGCCCCCATTGGACTTTTTCTGGGGGCAGTATGGAGAGGTTATTGTATTTTGATATTCTTGTAGTGTTCTATATTGCAATATGAGTTTTGTAAAACTGTGCTTTATTGTATTGTTCTACACTGATATGACTTTTGGTATTATTGTGTTTATTGCTTATTATTATTATGTGAGATGTTATTGTACTCTATAATATTTTGTATTATATCTTTATTGTCATATGCTGTTGTAATTGTATTTTTGATATTTTGCAACAGTATTATACTTTCTGTTGGCAACCGCCTTGAGTCGCACTTGTGCTGAATAAGGCGGTATACAAATCTAATAAATAAATAAATAAATAAGAGGTACTGTAATATATTTTTTAACAAGCAGTTTATTAAACTAATGTATTCTATATTACTTAAAGCATACACTATTTTCCTTTTGTGTTACCGTACTTTTAATAACTTTCCTGTCATTCTGCTTTACAAAAACAATTTGAACATAAACACAGATAACCACAAGATAGCCTATACTACTATAAAGCAAACATTGTTTCAAAAGCATTCAGCAAAGATGAAGTCTTAGCTTAAGACTCAGAAACAGTTATAGTAGTTTGACTGTTCAAAAGCATCATTTGTTCATTCCTTAGCAATTAAAATGACTTCCTACATTTGGCTACCGGAAGATATCTGGCAACAGACAAGCAGAGTTCTGGGAATGTGGATTGTAAATAAAATAGGGCAAACCCCATTCCCAGGAACAAACACCGAAGACATTCACTTCTAACAGGAAAACTACAATTGTTGCTTCTTAAGGTGCTATTGCCAGCAATACCAAAGACCATGTTGCCTAAGGATAATGGGCATTGTAGGCCAACCTATCTCGAGGATAGGTCATCCTTGCTTGAAAGCCAGTTGTATCTGACTCTAGGGTTCAGTGCTCATCTCTGTTTACAGCCAAAGAGACAGTGTGTGCTGACATACCCTAGTGGGCACGGTTGCTGTACAGCAGCGCTACAGAGAGTCTATTCAAGGAGAGTCCAAATAGCAAACTCCAAAGAGCAAGCCAAGGTCTGGTTACCAATAGTTCAAGCAGTGTCTAGTCCAAAGGATGTCCAGGGACATCATCAGGGTTGACAGAGAAGTCAGGGGCAGGTCAGGGTCTAGATAGGCAATCTCAAGAGATATCTGAAGTCAAGCAGGGTATCAGTCTTTGCACTGAAGAATTGTACTGATGCTGGAATGCTGCAAAAAGCTTGTTTAAAAGCCTCCCAGCTAGTCGCTATTAGCTGGGAGCCTTCTCTGGTAACTAGTTCTAGCTTGCTTGCATCGCAGGTGAAGCTCCTTTCTGAATCTTCCCCTGAGGGATAATCACTGTCATAGTCAGACTTCTGATCTGACAGGTCATCTGCCTGGGAAAGAGAGTTAAGCCAGAAGCAGGCTGAAATTCCTAGTTCAGGACATTCTCAGGTTCAGGTGGAGGCAGAACTGGGCTGGGCATAGGAAGTCTTCGGAGTCTGATGAGGACTAGATCACAACACAATGCTGTCTGCATCTGCAGATGTTTCTTCACTCATGTGGCAAGCATGATTAAACACCAGAGCGCATGGAACGCTGTTTACCTTCTCACTGATGTGGTATTTATTTATCTACTTATAACTTCTTGCTTTCAAACTGCTAGGTTGGCAGGAGCTAGGATGTCATGCAGCACTCAGGTTTCGAACTGCTGACCTGTAAACCTTCCAGTTCTTGAGTTCAGCATTTTAACCACTAAGCCATCACAGTCCCTACATCTGGAAGATGCCAGGGTGGAAAAGGCTATGCTAAAGGCTATGTTCCTCAGGACTTCAACATAAATGCCAAATCAGCCTTGTCAGGAATGGCTCATGACTTCATGCCTTCCATAGATCTGTTCCATTGGATATCTAGCCTTATGCTAAATGACATGTTTATTGTACTAGGCTGAATGCTGGTGAACTGGATGTGGAAGACATATCTGGTGATTCTCTGTCATAGTGTGCAACTTGTACTGACTGGAATCCAGAGTTTTAACAGGTGTTGTGGGGCTCATAAATAATGCTTGCCCTGGAGCAGTGTTTCCCAAGCTTTGGTTTTTGGACTTCAATTCTCAGAAGCCTAAGTCAAATCCCCAAAGCACTGTTCAGCCAATGTACGGACTTAGGGTTCTGGGGATTGAAGTTCACCCTATGGAACCTGGAATCTACATTGGGAACCACTGCCCTGGAAGCTAATGGTAAATTTCCTAATTGGCTTTTGAAATGGCGAAATCACTAGAGAAATGGACACAATCACTCCTAAGCATCTCCATGTCCAGAGTAGATCCAAATTAGCTTTCTAGTTTACTAAGACACTGGCAATGATTAAACAACTGAGATGGAGATGAGAGGAAGCACATCCAACAAGATACAGACTAGAGCCCATTGGAAGGACTACTCTTTGTCAGTGGTAGTAGTGAAGAACACTTTCTATTTGCTATTACATCTGCATAGAATCATCTAGTACTATTATCTTTTCTGGTGGTCAAAGGCCCATTACACTATGTTCTACAAGAAGAGAACATGGACAATATGTTAGGCCATTGTAAATAATTTGTTTGACACTCTGACAGTGAAACTGTTTGTAGCTGTTCTGACTTGGACACTGTAGTTGTTACAAATTCTAATGATGGATCTTTTTTAACCTGTTGGTCCTACACCAATGGATACATTTCAGTCTGTTCATCCCAAGGATATAAGCAAGATCATTTGAGGAGTGTGTACTTCATCTTTGTGCTTTTCAGTTGACAAAAAAAAGTTAAGAGGACTCTCTGAATCATGAACTCTGTGCAACAAGGCAGTGTTCCAACCTAAAGAGGCAACAATAATAGCTATATTTAAAAATCCATCCCTGAACCTCAGTACAGTAGATAATCCCTGGTCAGTCTCAAATATTCAGGAACTCCAGGATGAGGCAGATTACTGAGATCCTTCTCAATATCACTTCAGGGCTGGCTATGAAACACAGACAACTTTAAGATAAAAAACTGGACAGTGGGTGTGTGCCACTGTTTTGGCAGACTCCTTCTGCACCAGTATCCCATCACCCCCTTGGACTACCTCTGTCCTGGGATTTGGAGTTAAAGTTTTGCAGTGGTTCCAGTTCCTCCTGGAGGGGTGAGCTCAACACCTGGGCCTTTAGACTGTGGGATCCTTCAGGGCTCAGTTAAAACCTCCCCCATTTTTTTCTTCTTCTTCTCCAATTAACGTTCCCTTGAAACAGGTGTGGAATTGTTTTGAGTTTGGGGATTTGGTGCCATCAGTATGAAGGTGACACTCAACTCTATTATTTATTTCCATCCAATTCCAGGAAAGCTATTTCATTCCTAAGAATGAACAAATGGAAGATTAATGAAGGCAAGATAGAGATATTCTTAACCAGTCAAAAGGCTGATCAGAGAACAGATACCCAACCTGTATTAAACATCTCCTGAGTACTGTATTCAGATTCACACCTTGTGCAAATTCCTGGGTTCATCCCAGAGACTTTATGGCCAAGTTTTGTGTTGTGTATGAAAGTCTATGCCTTTAAGAGAAATTGTAACAGGAAGAATGAAAGAATATAACCTCAGTGAATACAATGTAACTCAATGTAAATCAGCTGGATGGAACGCGATTCACCTGCCACTAGATGGCAGTGACTCGCGACCACATGGTAGTAATCAACCAATCACAGTCTACCGCGGGAAACAGGTATACGACTCTGTATAAAAGGAGCTGCGCCTCCGCCATTACGTCATGTTCAGATTGCATACCTTGCAATAAATATGTGTTTGGCCCCATAACTGCTGCCTGCTGCGTATCAATCTGCAAACATCAAATTGGCGACGAGGATGGGATATGGCTTCCCATATCACCCTTGCCCCATTCGACACCTCAAAGCTGGAGACATGGGACCTCTACGAAGAACAGCTCCTGTACGCCATGGATGCCGAGGGCATTGATAACGAAGCAAAGCAACGAGGCTGCCTACTGGCTCAGTGCGGACTACTGACCCTGGAGCTGGTGAAGAACCTCCTAATGCTGAGGCTACTCTGATCGGTATCCCTCGCAGAAATCCTCGCAGCATTGAGGGCACATTTCTGCCCAAAGGTGTCGGTGTTACTGGCAAGGTTGGCTTTCCACCGGTGTCACCAGCAGGCCGGAGAGTCCATGGCTGAGTTTGTTGCTGAGGGTGGCTGCTGTCCCATGCCGGTGGGGTGCGTCCCTAAGCGAGGCCTTGCGGGACTGACTGCTGCTCGGGTTGCGAGATGTTGAGGCCCAGAGAAGACTCCTGGCCCGAGATGAGGACATTACATTTGAGCAGGTACTGCGGGCTGCCCAGGCCGCCGAGTTAGTCAAAGATGGGGTGCAGACGTGCAGGGCCAAGACCTCCACCCCAGGGAACTCGATGATCGGGGCTCCGGTTCACAGCTGCTCGTCACACAAAGGGCGGGACCCGGGAGCCACTGCAGCCGCCGTCACATCCTCATTGGACTGCAGTGAAAGTGATGGGGAGCCGGACGTCCAGAAGGTCCGGAGATGGCAGGCCGGCAAGCGAGACACCGCCGACGGAAACCGACGGTGCGACCGGTGCAGGGGCACCCACGACAGGAAGAGGTGCCCGTTCCGGAAAGCCAAGTGCCACCACTGCAGATGGTGGGGCCACATCACCAGGGTCTGCAGATGGCGAAAGGGAGACCAGGAGCCAACCGAGCGACCGTGTCGAAACGGAGACATTGGACGGATCAGTGAGGACGAGGCCAATGTTTGTTTGTGGCGGTACTGTTACAGGAGGTCCCTGTTCGGATGGAGGTGGACTCAGGGTTATCGTACTCCATCATTTCCCATAAAGAATTTTTGCGCATTCCCCCACATGAGCGCCCGAAGCTTAAGACTTTAAAAACCACCCAACGGGACATACAGGGAAACCAAATCCCAGTTTTTTGGGGGGGAATTGCCAGGTGAGGTTCAAGGGTTTCAGGGAGAAGCTGCCCCTCGTGGTCCTTAAACGAGGGATGAGTTGCCTCCTGGGGAGTCAGTGGTTTGCTCCCTTAGACATCGGACTGTCCGGCATTCATGCCATGGACTCTGACCCAGGGCGAGATGTGTGCGACACACACCCAGCGGTTTTTGAGAATAGGCTCGGGAGGTATAAGGGGCCCCCAGTCTTGTTCGACCTGGACCCCGAGGTTCGACCCATCTGGCTCAAGCCTCGCCGAGTACCGTTTGCCATCAAAGACAAGATTGAGGCGGAATTGGACAAACTGGTGGGTCATGGGATATTGGTTCCAGTGGACTCTGCAGAATGAGAAATGCCAATTGTTACAGAGTTAAAGGCAAACGGGGAGGTCAGGATTTGTGCGGACTACAAATGCACCATTAACAAGGCCATTCGCCCTAATGCATATCCGGTGCTGGTTGTTAGCCATTTGCTCGCCACTTTACATGGGGGTAAATGTTTCACAAAACTAGACTTGGCACAGGCCTACCAGCAGCTCACAGTCTCGCCGGTTACTGCAGCTGCCCAAACAAGAGTCACGCACAAGGGTGCATTTAAGGTAACTCGCCTTCAGTTTGGTGTAAATTCAGCCCCAGGGATATTCCAATCTCTTGTGGAACGCCTCCTCAAAGGGCTCCCTGGGGTCCTCCCCTATTTTGATGACGTATTAATAACTGCGGGGAGCGAGGCAGAGCTAGCCAGCAGATTGGATCGAGTTCTGACGGTATTTGAGAAAGCGGGTTTGAGACTTAGGCGAGACAAATGTGTGTTCCAGGCAAGGGAGGTAGATTTCCTTGGGTTTAGGATAACCCCAGAAGGTGTTAATCCCTCAGATACAAAGGTTGTGGCTGTTAGGAATGCCCCTCGCCCCACCGCGAAATCAGAATTACAGTCCTTCCTAGGACTTCTAAACTTCTACCATTCATTTCTGCCGGGGAAAGCATCCGTAGTGGAGCCATTACACCGTCTGTTAAAGAAAGACGCAGTTTGGCGGTGGGGTGACAGCCAGGAAAAGGCATTCAAGGAACTTAAACAGCTCCTCTCCTCAGAGGCAATCCTCATGCACTTCGACTCCAAAAAGCCCATAGTGTTAGTGTGCAATGCTTCACCAGTAGGGATGGGTGCCACGTGCTCGGGAATGGGCGGGAAGCCCCAGTAGCCTTCTACTCTAGGTCTCTCTCCAAGGCAGAGCGCAATTATGCGCAAACAGATAGAGAGGCCCTTGCCATTATCGCTGGGACAAAGAAGTTCCACGACTTCCTATACATCCGGCCATTCACAATTATAACGGATCACAAGCCGTTATTGGGCATATTAACCATGGTTAACCCACACCCCAAATTTCCATCCAATTTGGGCAAACCCACACCCCAAATTTTATCCCCTAGGATGCTCTGGTGGGCAATATTCCTCAACGCGTTACCAGTTCACACTGGCGCACCGCCTGGGGAAGTAAATCAGCCACATGGATGCACTTTCGCATTCGCCCCTGCTGGCGCTAGGGAAGCCTGAATGCGAGGTAGAACAGGACCACCAGGTGCTACTGATTGAGTCTCTCGACTCAGCACCAATCGTGCCCCCAGACCCCGCCAAGGCTAAGGTCCTGTCTCTAGTTAACTCCTGGGTAAAAAAGGGGTGGCCCACAACTCCACCAAGCGCGGAATTCCAAATATTCTTCAGGAGGAAGGTAGAATTGTCCATTGAGAGGGGTTGCCTCCTTTGGGGGGAGAGGGTAGTTATTCCCGAAGAAATGCGCTCAAAGGTACTTAAGTTACTCCACGTAAGCCACTTGGGGATTGTGCGCTCAAAGGCGCTGGCCAGAAGCTACTTCTAGTGGCCCCAGATAGCAGCAGACATTGAGCACATGGTGGGCACTTGCAAAAGTTGCCAGAGCTCCCAACCTGAAGAGTCCCGACTTCCTCACAGAGAATGGGACACAGCCCGTGGACCTTAGTCCAGGTTGCACATCGACTTTGCAGGGCCGTTCAGGGGATCGTACTTCCTCCTGGTGGTTGACTCATTTTCAAAATGGTTGGAGGTTTTCCCAATGACCAACACCTCCTCGGGTGCAACCATCAAGCGGTTGCAGAACCTATTTAGTTGTTTCAGGTTACTCGACGTACTGGTCACCGACAACGCTAGTTCCTTCACCTCTGCCGAATTCCAGGTGTTCCTGGAGAGGAACGCGATTCGACACATTACCTCAGCCCCGTTCCACCCTGCAACAAATGGGCAAGTCGAGCGCCAAGTGCAGATGACTAAAGAGGCACTTTGGCGAATGGGCCCAGGGGATCTCAACCTACAATTGTGCCAGTTCCTACTCTGCTATAGGGTAACTCCCCTCGCATCCGGACGCTCACCGGCGGAGCTCCTGGTGCGAAGGAGACCGGTCACACTTCTCGACCACACTATCCAACCAGGGTGGAGGATAGGGGGAGAAATATAGGAATTGAGCATTCAAGTCTTTTTGGCAGGAGATACGGTGTATTGTAGAAATTACGTGACCGGACCAAACTGGGTGCCAGGGGTTGTACTTGAGCAGACGGGTCCGGTATCATATAAGGTGGAAACAAGTATGGGGTTAGTATGGCGGCGACACGCCGATCAACTCAGGCGCAGGGTCACGGATACCCAGGAAGACAAATCAATGTTAGGGTCCTCCCCCACCCACTCATTCCATAGGGGAGAAACAGGGCAGACACCGTCAGGGAGTCTCCACAGAGACACAGAGAACGTTCTTCCAAGGGGGGACCCCAGTATCAATTCCTCCCACAGAAATACGTGTTTGAGCCCAGGCGCAACACACCTTTCAGGAGGGGAAGAGCCCGAGGTGCCTGATGATTTTGATTTTGGTTTAAGGGATTGGGGGGGTTTGCGGAGTGGTCCCCCACCCATCCGAGCGAGAAGCGGGGTTTTGATTTAGCCCCAGGTACCCCCAGTCCAATTAATTTAGAGTTCACCCCCAGCTCCGAGAGTAAGGCGTCCTTCCGTTGAGTTACCCACCACCCACAGAAACGGGCGGGATTTTGAGTTGGGGAATTCCACTAATGAGTCTCCTCGTCTTCCCATTGCAGGACGAGGAACTGCGGAACACAGGACCCCTAGTTCCCCTGATCTCGGCCAGGCAGCCGTCCGACCCAAGCGTAATTGCGGGAAGCCACATTGGCTGAGCGACTTCATCCCATCCTAGGGGGGAGGAATGTTGTGTATGAAAGTCTATGCCTTTAAGAGGAATTGTAACAGGAAGAATGATAATGTAACCTCAGTGAATACAATGTAACTCAATGTAAATCAGCTGGATGGAACGCAATGCACCTGCCACTAGATGGCAGTGACTCGCGACCACATGGTAGTAATCAACCAATCACAGTCTACCGCGGGAAACATTCCTGCCACAGGTAAACCAGGTAAAGAATGTGGGGCGTCACCATGATGTCACGAATACAGGAACCAATGGGGAACCGTGTAGCTAGATTCAAATGTACCACTCTGTATAAAAGGAGCTGCGCCTCTGCCATTACCTCATGTTCAGATTGCATTCCTTGCAATAAAGATGTGTTTGGCCCCATAACTGCTGCCTGCTGCATATCAATCTGCAAACATCAAATATTGTCAGTGGCTAGATGCATATTTCCACAGTTAAAATTAGTGTACTACCTATACCTATTGCTTGAGATATCTGTTCTGGCACATGCTTTAATTAAAACCTGTTTGGGTTTACTTTCATATGTCTTTTCAAAGTGTTTGGAAACTTCACTGTCTAAGATGCTGCAGCAAGACTGCTGACTAAAGGTGGTTACAGGGAGAATACAAATTCCTTGCAACAATAACTTTACTAGCTACACGTCCATTTCTGAGCACACTTCAAACTGTGGGCTTTCACTCTAAAAGGCCTGAAAGATTGTCTGAATCACCACATATGAGACTCTCCACTTTCTAAGATCTTCAGGCAGCCTTTCCTTCTGTCCCATATTTGATGATGAAATAATAGAGGGCCTTTTTAATGACTGCTCCCAAGGTCTTGAACTTACTTCTGAGAAAGGCAGAGCTAGTAAGACTTTCCAGGCTCAGCTTTCACTTGCAGACAAAAAAAAATCTTTTAGCCAGAATTTTAACAAGCTATTGGCAGCTAAGGAAGGGGGTTTCAATGGGGAAGGTTTTTTAAAAATCTTTTTACTATAAACAGTTCATACTCAGTAGGTTTAATTTGTAGTACTTCAAATTGTTTTTATATTGTATATTTAGCTGTTACAATATTTGGGTTTTTTTAAGCTTTGAAAGCTGCTGTGGGTTCTTTTGTTGGGAGAAAAATGAGTGTTAAACAGAGACAAAGACAGAGATAGAATGTTGTGCACACTTACACACAAAAAGCTCCCCTGAAATTTTCATACCATTTACCATCTATGTCAAGATGAGACAAATGAATAGAAATTGTTAGTTTTATGGGGGATGCAGTTGTAGGATCAAAATAACTGAAGAGTTGCAACTCTAGGTTATATTATGGAATGGTTTTGTGACAATAAATTTCCTAAATCAATGCACACAGTGATAGAGGCTTTAAGAAGCAAATAATAAAAATTAGCATGGATGAAAAAGTATCTTTAATTTAAAGAAAAAATAACTGGCAATGGTTTCTTTGCTGCCTTTTCAAGTGCAGATCACCCTGCTTCCAAATATCCAGAAGTCCAGTATCTGCAGTGTCAGTTATCCAGAGGTCAAAAAATATTCAATAAAAAATCCCTGAAAAACATAGTACAGTAATACCTCAGTTCACGTGTGCTCAGCACAGCATTAAAACTGGATAACGTCGGGAAATTTGAGGAAAACTTTTGAACCGCACAATGTTAAGTAATGAAAATGTTTTCCTGAAATTTCCTGACATTGATATCTGCCCCCAAGCCCACAGGGCTGGAGACCAACCCTACAGGCTTTGGGGCAGAGATTTCTGGAAGCCGGGAATCAGACGCTGTGATCCCTGGCTTGCCTTGGGGAAAGCACCCATCTGCTTTCTCCCAAGGCAAGCCGTGGATCACAGCATCTGATCCCGGGCTGGCCTTGGGAGAAAGCATGCGGGCACGCCCACCCGCTTTCTCCCAAGGCAAGTCAGGGATCACAGCGTCTGATCCTGGGCTTGCCTTTGAAGAAAATGGGTAGGCGCGCCTGCACGTTTTCTCCCAAGGCAAGCCGTGGATCACAGCATCTAATCCCAGGCTTGCCTTGGGAGAAAGCAAGGGGAGAGCCCACACGCTTTCTCCCAAGGCAAGCCGGGGATCAGACACTGTGATCCTGGGCTTGCCTTGGGAGAATGGGGGCGCCCACCTGCTTTCTCCCAAGGCAAGCCGGAGATCAGAGCCTTCCACCATGCCTTCCTTTGTGGGAAGGCAGGTGAGCACACTCACCCCTGGCTTCCCCCAAAAGAAGCCGGCTTTTTTTTAAACATTGTGCAATAAATGTATCTCATAATGTTAAAAATCGGATAACGCTAAGACTCGTGGAACCAAGTTTTAGCGTTATCTGGGGTTTTACTGTATATGTATTTCTATGGCACATTACCAGAGATTGCACTAGAGACCACTGTCTGCAATGTAATGTTCACAAGTAACAGAGGCAGACATTTTGGTAGCTCTCATGTAGAAGGACAGAGGCATCTAACCCCCTTCCCTGCATCTATGACTAAAATATAGGTGTTAAACATTGGGTTTGCTGTTATCCATGGTTTCAGATATCCAA
Organism: Bradypodion ventrale; assembly: GCA_035047345.1. Lineage (NCBI taxonomy): Eukaryota > Metazoa > Chordata > Lepidosauria > Squamata > Chamaeleonidae > Bradypodion > Bradypodion ventrale. Next base: position 286,212,826 of record JAWDJE010000004.1, read on the forward strand.
GGAAGGCCTTGGAACATATCCTCCATGGACGTAGGGTAAGACCTGTACTACAGAGATAGTACAGCAATCCAGCCATATTTATGTGCAGCATACCCTTGGAGGAAACACCATGGCATGAAACATGGCTCTCAGAGACACTCATGGGGGAAATGATGCTTATTCCCCTTTGGCCAATAAGGGAAGACCTCTCAAACCACACATCCCGTTTGGCCAACATCTTGAAACAGTGATAGTGGTTCTTTCTTTCATTTAAAAGAAAGAAAACAATTGTTGGCCAATTCATATTTAAATAGTGCATAGAAAAATCACCTTTCTGACCTACCAGCTTTAGAATCATCTAGCCAGCATACTTAAGATACCTATATTTTGCATTTTTCACTTTTGTGCTCTTTTATTCAATTTTCTTACTTTAAAGTATCTGCCACATTTCAAGTGCCCACCATTTTAATGGACATTTCCTGTGAAGAATTATGTGCATATAGAAGCAATATAAATAAAGCTTTTAGGAACAGAAAAACTGATGTGGTCCTGAATTATTGCAACACTGAAAAGTATTTCTATCTTGATACTGAGATGAATTTTTATGTGATTGGAAATTATTGTCTGATTTCAATTATGGGATTTAACCCTTTGGGGATACAGCATCTGAGTTTCCTCTGGAGTTATGTAGAACTTTAAGGGCATCAGAGCTGACCACTAGAAGCCACTGTCTACAATGTAAAATATAGGATTCACTGTTATCTGCCGTTTCAGGTATCTGTGGTAGGTCTTGGAACATATCCCACACAGATATGATGGTGGGGACTTGTATTTCTGCAACCCATCACACATTTCTTTTTCTAGCCAAAAGAAGAAGAACTGTAGGTTTTGGAGACCGTAAGGAGAAGTAATCCACTTTCATGGGAATGAATGGGACCGTGCATTATTAAATAATACAGGCAAATTTCAAAACCCTACAGTGGACTTCACCTCCAGTTTCCCTTTTTTCTTGCTATTTGTGTTTTTGATAATCTGTACATTACATCCCCTAGAAGGTTACCACTACTTTGTTCAAGTTGCCCACCCCTACTATAATAGAAGTCTTAGAATGGAAAGCAACCAGAAATGTTAGTTGCTAAGAACAAAGATTTTTCCCCTTGACAGTCTAAAACAGGGATTCTCAACCCGCAGCACCATTTCATGTGGCTCCCCACCGTCTCCACAACACCAGGAAGAACCAAAATGGCTGTCTGGCCTGCAAAGCTGATTCGGCCCCTGGCTTTAAAAGGTTGAGAACTCCTGGTCTAAAAGCATCAAAGATGTATCCATAGAAATCAAACATGTATAACCTATAATATATACCTGTATACTTTTGTAATTAATAAAAATCTCAAACCATACAGGAATGTCAGTAAGAGCTCCAGATATGCTAAGAACAGATCACTGGTTGTTGGTGTTGTTTTTTGCTAACTGTTGAGCTACATTAAACAGGTCTGACATTATTTACTAGCATTTGGGATTCACTTGTCTTTTGTTTCTCTTAAGCCTTGATTATATTATGACTCTAACCATCATGTACTTGTCATACTAGTGAACAGCATTCTGGCCATTAATTTTAATTTTAAAACATATCTATTTATCTGTCCATCTTTCTGTATACGCATATTTATATATGTATATATAATATTAGAAATACTTATAATGCTACCTACCAGGTTCCTAATTAGAGGAATTAACACATTCTCATAATGTAGTCGGACTGCATCCATTTTGCAAGGAGATGAAATGTCTGGCACCAGAATTAGGAACAGCAGCAGAATCCCGAAGATATTCCTTAAAAAAGCTAGATAACAAAATTACATAAAATTAGTACCAAGATGATTGTGTGCTCAGTTTACACTCATCTTATAGAGCAGTGATAGTGAACCTTGGCACTCCAGGTGTTCAATACCCAGAAGCCCTCATCAGCAGGAGTGCTGACTTGGGCTTCTGGTAATTGAAGTCCAAGAACACCTGGAGTGCCAAGGTTCACTATCAAAGTTATAGAGCATATGTAATAAATAACTGATCACCAAAATTAGTCAACCTAGATAAAGGCATTGACAAAAATACCACAGATTGAAACATCTCTGGTCAAATATTAATAGAAGAATTCACAAAAAACATTTATTTGATTCTACTTAATGGCTGAAAATATATCATTTACATAAAATTAGGTGTATCCTGTTTGTTCTGGTGTAATATCAAGTTATGCCAGCAAACACATATTATTCTTAGGCAACCAGCATTGTGAAATCAGTTGTTCAGCCTCCATCATGTTCCTTGCATGGCATGCATATTAAAGTACTTTATGATTAGCATTTCCATCCTGCCATGATTTTTTGCTACTGTTGCCATAGTTTTGTATTGCCGTCACAGAGTTGCACAAGATTTCAGCCACTGAATAATTTATTATTGGAAACCTCCATTATATTACTTTGTGATCCTTGGCTTGAAATTTTGTGTCAAGATTGCCCTATGTCCCCCGCCCCCTAGTAGCCATAAACATGTGCTTACATAACATTAATGTATGATGTCACACATAACTTATTTATTAGAAAATTGGCTTCAGGGTATCAAAAAATAGTATGTAGGCCAGAATTCTGCTGGAGCTGACTAAACGAAGAATTGCAATCAAGGAAGTAGTGTGTCATACTATGCAAACAGTTCACCATGCGCCTGTTCATTACTCCATAGCTATACAATCAGCTGCACATTCAGCTGCATGGTAGAAAGCCTGGAAGACACAAAATCCACTTGCATTAATGTCTTTGTGTGTGTGGTAAATCCCAACAGGATTTTGGTATAAATGACACTTAGTTTCACCTTACTGATATCAGTGAGGTGCTGTCATTCAAAACGGGAATGAAGGATTTCCAGACTAATTGCTGGGACTATTTCATTTACCTGTCTAAAACACAAACTTCCCTTTAGACCAGAGGTTCTCAACCTATGGGCCATGGGTTGGATCCGGCCCATGGTGCTGAATAATCTGGCCCCTGCCTTCGCTACAGCTGCTGCTCATTTACAGCCATCGTAAATGCATTTGCTATAAATGAGTCCATAGTCTTCGTAAATGTGTTTACGACAACCATAAACGGTGGTGGGGACAACCAGTCTGGCCGCCTCAACTGTTTGAGGGAGCGTGACCCAGCCCCAAACTTGAAAAGGTTAAGAACCCCTGATTTAGACAAACAAATGTTCCTTGAATAGAGTTCTTATTACATTGAGATAATTCACCTCTCCCAGACAGATATGAAAAGGTAACTGTGTAGATCAGGGGTTCCCAAACTTTTTGGGCCATGGACCAATCATGTGGTTCAGTGTGACAGACATGTGGTTCCTCCCACTGGAGGTGCTGTGGGTTGGATGAGTTGGCATCATGGGCCAGATCTGGCCCACAGGCTGTAGTTTGACCACCCCTGGTCTAGATGGGAATGTACTCTACACGTGTTTTTTCTCTACTTTAACAAAAAGCACAGAAAGTAAGTAGTAGAGATAACTAAACATTTCAGGTATGTTTTACAGTGTGCTCACTGTGCAATTCAGGTAGGATTCTCTGCAACATCATGAAACCTCATAAGCAATAGATCAAAAAATCAATAAATAAAACACACACACACACCAGTGTCAGCAGCATTATTTAAACACCTGGGACAGGTACCTAGTCAATCATCCCATATTAAGCACATGACAATATGTCAACAGTCAAGGGTAAATCCCTATCCAACTAAACAATTAACATATTAAGAAGGGAATGGAAATGTCTTCAAAGATTTCCGAAATGACAGCTGAGTTGAAGTGGATCTAATTTCTGCCAGCAGTTCATTATACAGCCTGAGGGCTACAGCAGAAAATTCTCTAGATCTGGTCATCACCTTTCTTACTGCTTTAGGGGTGAGCATCCAAAATTTAAACATTTGAATGGAACAGGCACTCCCTTAGATAGCATGCTTCCAAACAGTCAAGTGCTTTATAGATGATAACCAACACTTTGAATATGGCATGGAACAGTGTTACCAATGCAGACTAAACAGAGTCAGAGTGATATGATTTAACTGACCAATTCAAAAAACCAGCCAGGCTGCGGCATTTTGCACCTTTTGAAATTTCCATACCAGCCTCAATTGTAGCCACACTTAGAGAGCATTGCAACAGTCAATTCTGGAGATTACTAGTGCATAGATCAGTGGTGGCAAACCTATGGCATGCGTGCCAGAAGTGGCACACAGAAGCCTTTCTCCTGGCACACGTGCCACCCAGGGGAAACCCCTCCCTGCGCAGCCCAGCTGGCATTACTTCCACAACACCACCCCCTCTCTCTCTGCCAAAGAAAAGGAGAGGGAAGGCTGAAATCCCAGCTGGAAGGCTGTGGCTAGGAGAGGTAAGGTGAGGGGCACTCATGAGGGGGAAGCACATGGGGGGGAAGGCCCATCAGGGGGTAGGAAGGCCCAACCATATCAAAGACCATTGAAAGATCAAAGAGGACCTGCCAGCCACCCTCTGAAGGTCATCAAGCAGAGCAACCAATACTGTCTTGGTACCATGTCAGTGACTGAACTGGTGCGGATCGAGTCACTCAGAACTCTCCAGGAATGACTTCAACTCATCTGCAACCACCCTCTTTATCACCTTGTCCATAAAAGGGATGTTGACAACTGGCTGATAACTGTTAAAATCTACAGTTGCCAAGTTGGATTTCTTCAGGATGGCCCATATAATCATCTCCTTCAACTGGGATGGCAAATTACAAAGACAGACAGGACAAAAACAGTTTGCATTGTAAAAAAAGATATTATAAGAATGGAATAACTGGGATGTTAACAAGTGTCCTGAGTTATAAAAAAATTAAGGATTTTTACAGTTTTAACACTTTCACTTCACAAAGTCTGTAAAGCTGTAACTACCGGTAAGCAATTATTCTAAAGTAGTAGTGGAGTTAGTCCAAAAAAATCTCTGTGCCAAGTTCCTACCAATTTAACTTGTCATGGCCAAGTGAACGCTAAGCATGGCCACATGACATTGGAAGGTCAAATAGTAAAGATGAAGATGAAGTACTTTGGACATCAAATGAGAAGGGAGGATTCACTTGAGAAGGCCTTGATGGTGGGAAAGGTGGAGGGCAAAAGAAGAAGGGGGCGGCCAAAGATGAGATGGCTAGATCGCATTGTAGACACAATGGGCACAGAGATGGGCAGGCTGAGGTCTTAAGATGGTGGAGGATAGAGGTGCCTGGAGAACAATGGTCCATAGGGTCGCAAAGGGTCGGAATCGACTGTGCGACTGAACAAGGCTTTATGAGATAAAAAAATTCATTCATTAAATACTATCTTTTAAAGATCATTGCCTGATCCTTCCTCAGCAGATGGAAAGTTGGTCACATTTGAATAGTAAATGGGCATGCAAATGAGAGAATGGATTTTTAAGCATAAATCCCTTGTATGCATGGCCATGCTATAATGCACCCTAGCTCTAAAACAAAGATCAAAAACATTCATTGTTCTTTCTGATCTGAACACCTTTTTCAAATTCCATTAATGAGTGAGGCATGGACATATTTGCAGTAGATAATGATTTACTACTGGAACTACTGTAGGAAAAGCAGTTTCACTTCAAGTCCACAATGCAATCCGAGACATCTCTGCTTGGAATTAAATTCAGTGGAATTTACTCCTAGGAAACTGTGTTTAAGATTGGCAGATACATTCTACATTAAGCAGTTGAAACACAGTTCAAGCACTTCTGCAATCCTGTTTTCTTCTGGCAGCTTTCCTGCTCTTGTGGGCAAAATCCACATGGGGCTACAGAGAACTAGAAACAAAGATCTATTGCATTCAGCATTTAGCCCACAGATTCACAACCTTTTAAAGCCATGGGCCGGACCACGCCCCCTCACAATTGAGCGGGCCGGACTGGTGGTTCTCCTCACTGTAAACGCTGTCATAAAACATGTCCGCAGCTGCTGTAAACACGTTTACAACAGCCACGGGCACATTTACAGCTGCCATAAAAATGTCTGCTTCTGCTTCCAGTGCCAACATGGGCCACATGAAATGGTGCCACGTGCCAGGTCTGTCCTGCAGGCCGTAAGTTGAGAACCCCTGTTTTAGTCCAAGAAACCAAAATATGCTGCAGGAAGTACAAATTTTAAAACATTGGCTTTAATACTAAATTGGGAGTTGCTGCTACTACATCTTGAGTTATTTTTTAATTGCCAAGAGAGTGTACAAACTATGAAATGTTCCTAGAGGTGTGCCTCTAAAGCGGGGTTAATTTTTGTGTTGTCTTCAACTTGTAAAACAAGTTTATTAGAAAGCTAATGTCATTTTGATAAAGATGTATGGAACGACTCTACTTACTATATCAAAAGTGTGGAGCATTATTCATTTTCCTATTTTCCTGCAGCTGTTTATTCTAGGAAGCAGTTGAAGGGAAGTTGCTAAAACTGTTGCAGTGATTACATCTAGACGCCTTGACCATATAATGATTGGCAAAGATCGCAGTTTCATTCTCTCTGCACAAATATTTATAACAAAGTTTCCTAAACTTCCTTTATGGACAAGAACCAAAGGAGTGGGCAAAACCCCAAAAAGTAGTACTGTACTAGTGATACAGTAAAACCCCTACTTATGAAAAAAAAAGTCTGTTCCATAGGCTTTTGCTTAAATCGGTTTTTATGTAACTTGAAACAACCCCATAGAAAAAAATATTTTTTACATAACTCGAAGCAAACCCTTAGGAAAAAGAATCTTTATGTAACTTGAAGCAAACCCATTGGAAATTGCATAAATCAGGACATGGTTTTAGCACAAAATCATTATGTAAGTCGAATTTTATGTGTAACTTGAGGCATATTTAAGTCAGGGTTTTAATGTAGTACAAACCGTTTGTGGTTTTGCCCATTCCTTTGGATCCTCTCCATAAGGGATTCTCAACCTGTGGCCCGTGGGCAGAATGCCGCCCACAATACTATTTCATGTGGCCCACCACCACCTTTACCACACCCAGAAGTGACATGTGGCGAAGGAAGGGCAAAAGTGGCCGTCCAGCCCCTGAAGCTGTTTGAGGGAGCGTGACCAAGGCCCCTGGCTTTAAAAGGTTGAGAAACTCCTGCCATAAAGCTTTTACGGGAAATGACAGCTCTTACCGGCAAGCAAGAGAAAATATGGGTAATAAATAAGCCATGACTTTTGCAATTCCCCCAACTCCGAGTTGGAATTTAACCCGGGAAGGCGGGGTGGGGGGGGGGGAGAGAGAGAGAGACACTGCCTGCCACCACTGCCCACTAGGCTTCCCTTGTGGATGCCGGATTTCCTCTACCTTGGGAAGAACAGGGCAAAATGGCACCTGTCCCGAATCGCTGCCGCTTTCTTGCTCCAAAATGCTTTTTTTTTTTTAATTAACCGTCCTTTCCCACCCACACCCATACCCATCTTCCCGGGGCGTTTGCTTCCCCAATATTCCTGGTAGTGAGTCCCATCGCTTCTGGGAATTGCAGAGCTTTTACTTTCTGTTCAGGAAAGGCCGGGAAAGTCCCCGCGCAGGTTGGGTTGGGAGGATAAAAGCAGAGCCCCAAAGAGGGCACGATGCTTTTTGGGACCCGGCTACTCCGAGGTGGGACGCTCGGCCTGCCCTGGATCCTGGAGAAGCGCAAAGGTGAGTCCAGAGGAGCGCCGGTTGATTTATTTATTTATTTATTTATTTATTTATTTATTTATTTATATGCCGCCCTATCAGGAGAACCCGGCTCAGGGTGGCGTACAACAGTTAAAAACGTATAAAAACAGATTTTAAAATCCCAAATCACCCACTCACTTCCCCACCCTACTACCCCCACCCCAATTAAAAGAATAAAAAGAAATAAAAGGGAATGGGGGGGTACAACAACACAAAGGGAGGGATATTAACTAAGTACTAACTGGGGATGTTTTTTAATCGTGTCAGATCAGAAGCACACAAAAGGGGCTTTCTGGGTTGAAATGATTTTTTTTTTTTTGCTGGAGGAACTCCGCTCAGGGGACCCCCACCACCCCGAATGAGGCTCCTTTCATGTCCCCAAAATCCTTTTCCCACCGAAGAGGGGCTGCGGTGGCTAAGTGGTTGAGAAGCTCGCCTTGTGAGCTGGAAGGTCGGCAGTTCAAGACTCGAGTACTGCATGGCGGAATGAGCGCCCCCCCCCCGTCTCTGCCCCCAGCGCCTGCCAACCTAGCGGAAAACAATAAATAAATAAATAAATTCGTGTCAGAAATTTATTCTGGGTTGAAAGGATTTTTTCCCTCCGCTCAGGGGAACTCCCAAATGAGGCTCCTTTCGTGTCCCCAAGAGAGCTGGGATAGAGACGTGCACTCCAATCCGTCATGCAGTACCCGGGTCTCGAACTGCCGACTCGCCAGCCTTCCAGCGAACAAGGAGAGCTTCTTAACCACTGAGCCATTGCAGTAAATAAATAGGCACCACTTGGGGTGGGGTGGAGGACCTGAAAGGAGCCTCATTCGGGCGTCCCCTGAGCGGAGTTCCTCCAGCAAAAAAAAGTCCTTTCCACCACCCAGAAAGCCCCTTTGTGTGCTTCTGAAACGAAGTGGTCTCTATTTATCTACACGTCTTGCTTTTCGAAGTGATAGGTTGGCAGGAGGAGCTGGAACAGACGACAGGACTCGGGTCTTGAACTGCCGGCTTAGCCCGACCTTCCAGCTTAACAAGGCGAGCTTCTTAACCACTGCGCCGCCGCAGTCCCGGGAGCGCCGGTGCCGAGCCCTGAAAGGCCAAAGCGTGGCGGTGGCGGATTCGAACCGCGGGCGGCCGCCTCTCTTCGCCAGGGTCTTTTTATCTCCCCCGGCGGAGGGGTGTGCGAGGCTAGAGCGCACCTCGGGAACGCCTCAAGCCTGTGGGGCGCGCGCTCAGGTATATGTCCCCACTTCCTCGCCCCCCCTCTTACCATGGAACATGGTCCGCGCGGAGACGTGTTCCCGCTCATGGTGGTGGTGGTGCCTCCGCCGCCTGTGTCACGCCCATGGCGTTGCCGGCAGCCGGCCGGGCGCCCACACCCTTGGTTGCGAATGGCCAGCAGCCCGAACCGCTCCAAGTGCCTCAGGGAGGAGTGGAGGGGGACTCCGTCCGTCTCCCTCCCGGGAGTAAAGCGCCAGCCAGCCGCCGCCAGGAGCCTTCTTCTAAAGGGGTGGGGGGTGGGGGACACCCGGAGTGGTTTCGTTTTCCAGTCGCAGCCGGCGACCCCCCCACGGGACACACACAAAGACACCCGCACCGAATTATCCGCACCTGTGGCGAGACGTCCCTGTTCGGGTCTGGGGCGCGCAGCGGCGTCGCCTCGCTCTGCCTCTCTGCCGCTCGCTAGTCGAGCCCTTTTGAGTCCCGTCTGACTTGGGGGCGGGGGGGGGTTCGTGGGCGGTGGGTTCCCGCCGTTTTTTCGGCCAAATGGCACAGGAGGTGGGATTTATTAAACGCCTCTCTCTCTCTCACACACACACACACACACCCTCCTCTCCACCAGAACATTGGCGGGAGAGCCGAGAGCGCTCCTTGACGGGTGGGAGGAACCGTTCTGAGGGGTCGGGTCTGGTGTTTGATGATTCTGGGTCTCCAAGGCGACGCCCGAGGACAGAGTTTGCGCTCAAAGCTATCCCTTGGCACAACCAGAGCCCTGGTGGCCCAATGACACATATAGACTGTCCCATAGCAGTATATAGCAGGGGTTCCCAACATACCTGTCAAGTGTGGCTCAGGGAAATACAGGACCTGCACAGAACCCTTCTGCACATGCGCAAAAGGGTTCTGCGCAAAAGGGTTCTGTGCATGTGCCAGGGCCGGATTTAAGGATAGGCTACCTAAGCTGCAGCCTATGGGCCCACACCACAAAGGGGCCCCCGCACCATGTGATTATACGTCAATTTTTAAAATTAGAAAACAGCGCAATGATGTTTATTTTTCAGTTTTTAATTGGATAATTGCTGAAAATGCGGTTTTTGTAGGTTAATTTCAGGTTCAGCCTAGGGGCCCACAGATCCTAAATATGGCACTGGCATGTGCAGAAGGGTTCTGGGCATGCACGCATGTGCAGTAACTACTTTCCCCGCTGGTCAAATGACGGGATGGCAACAGGAAAGTGGAGGAAGCGACACTGAAATACGGGAAATCCCGGCCAATCTGGGATACTTGACGGGTATGGTTCCCAACCTAAGGCCAGATGCGGCCCACAGCACCATTTTATCTGTCCCACCCTTCCAAGGGCATTCAAGAAACAAAATGCCTTCCCTTTGAAGCTGTTGGCCACCCCCATCCTGCAGGCAGGGCAAAATGGCCACCAGCCCTCGAAGCTGACTGAGAGAGAATGACCCACCCCCTGGCTTGAAAATGTTGGGAACCCCTGGTATATAGCATGGTTAAACTGCCTTTTTATTAAATTGTGTAAGAAACACACAAAGGTGCTTTCTGGTGTTGAAAGGATTTCTGCTGAAGGAACTCCACTTGGGATGCCCGAATGAGTCTCCTTTCATGTCCCCAAGATCTTTTCCCCACCGAAGTGGTCCCTATTTATTTACTTGCAATATCTTGTTTTCGAACTGTTAGGCTGGCAGGAGCTGCGACAGAGACGGGCACTCATTCCGTCATGCAGGACCTGGTCTTGAACTGCTGAGTTGCTGACTTTACAGCTAACAAGGCGAGCTTCTTTACCACTGCCACTGCAGTCTCTAAAGCAGGGGTTCTCAAGGTTTTCACACCACAGGGCAGGCCATTCCCCCTTAGACAGCTGAGTGGGCTGGACATGGTCCCCGCCCCCCTGTGGCAGGCACGTAGGTTGTGAATCCCTGCCCTAAAGGCTGGATGAAATAGATCTTTGTTACTAATTCTCTGTAGCCCCATGTGGATTCTGCCCACAAGAGCAGAAAACTGCCAGAAAAAAACAGGATTGCAGAAATGCTTGAATTGTGTTTCAGCTGCTTAACATAGTATGAAGGGATCTCCCTGCAAATCTTTTTGCTTTTTGTGACCTTGCTCTCTTGTCTCTGTGTGTAATAACTACCACTAATCCTCGGGCTGGGAATTCAGCATTAGAAAGTTTTTGAAATTACTAGCTGTGCTAGTCTGCACAAGTATATCAGACAAGAAAAATGAAAACAAAATGAATAAGAGAAAGACATTGTGGCACCTAAAAGAGTAGTGTATATACTCGAGTATAAGCCAGGTTTTTAGCCCCAAAAATTAGTCCGAAAAATGGGACATTGGCTTATACTCAGGTCAATGATCACGAGGGTCCCAAGACTGTTCCGGATTGAGATGCACCAACAATTTAATTAATTTTACCATATTTTCATGTACAGTGGTACCTCATACAACGATTTTAATCCATTCCATGGGGTTCATTGTTGTACAAAACAATTGCTATACAATACATGCATCATATAGCGATTTTCCCTATGGGATGCATCGTACAACGATTTTTTTTTGCTAAGTGGTTTTTCCCATTGAAAAATTGTTGCACGATTTTTTCCATAGGGGAAATTGTTATGCAGGGCACCATCCCCCCCCCGCCCCCCGCAAACTTAACTGTTTTGTGATTTTGTTGCTATACGGAACAATTGTTGTATGAGGTTCTACTATATTTTGATTATTGAAACTCACTAGCAGCTGCTGCATTCACTCCAGCAGGTCAATATATTTTCCTGTTTTGAGGTTAAAATTAGGTATCTCGGCTTATATTCAGATCATCTTATATTTGAATATATACGGTAACTACTGTATTTTTTTACGCTTCAGTCTGTTGTACTGCAGTCAGTAGGTTGTGAGTTCAATTGTGACCAGGACTCAAGGTTATCTCAGCTTTTATCCTTCCGAGGTCAATAAAATGAGTACCCAACATGTTGGGGGGAAATTCTAATTAACTTGTGAACCACCCAGAGAGTGCACTAATCGCTTTGGGGTGGTATATATGTTTAATTGCTATTCCTATCATGGACCACAGTATTGAACAATGCTGGGTTTTCTTTTCTTTATCTCTTTGTTTCAGGGTCCAACTCTCCTCCGTGGGCTTCTTTGGGTCAAGAAAGTGTCTCCCTAAAATGCAGAGTATTCAGGGTGGGCAGAGAGTGGACTTCCTGACACGGGTGATGATCCCATGTGCCATAGATTAACACTTTGGTCTTTTCCGGTTCTGTGCTGGGGCACGCCATCTGCTAGACACCTTTAGGGAGGAAAGTTGATGCCAAAGGGCAAGCAGACAGATGATCAGATGTTTCCGTTTGGTAGTTTATCCACTGTTGGTGCCTCTAACATGGTCCTCCATATGTTCATGTAATTTTTGCTTAGGAGATGATTCAGGCAATCTGCATGGTCTACTTTACTATCTAATTTAATATATTAAAATATCTTATCTGGAATTTAAACTAGATTTTCTGGCGCATAAGACCCACTCCCCCCCTTAATACACTGAAAAAATGGAGTGTGTCTTGTACAAGTAGGCATTTGCTTTGTCACACCAAGCCGGACAATTGATGTACAATAGGAAATGCTTGTGCCAACTTCTTAACTTGCATCGATGCATTGCTAAAAGTTACAGCTCGTAGGATTCCTGCCATTATTTTGCAATTGTTATACAGTACATGAGAAAACATCTTGTGAAATCACAAAGGTCTACCCGAGGTCTCCGGCTTTGACAATGAAATCTCGGAATTTGAAGGTGATTACCTGGCAATGCTAGCTCTTTACTGCATTATTAAACTATCTCTAACATGGTGCACATGAATCAAATTATGGAGAGCAAGGATTAAAAGACAAGAGATCGTAATTCTGCATTTTGAGCCCAAATGTAAAAACAAAAAATCACAACAGTAAAATCCTGTTCCCCAGCATAATCCTAAACTGAATGAAGTGCAGAAGAGATCACAGCTGGACAGAAGTAATGTCCATCAAACATGTTAGATAGATAGATAGATAGATAGATAGATAGATAGATAGATAGATAGATAGATAGATAGATAGATTATTTATACCCCACCCTCCTGGTGGGAGTACCACTCAGGGCGGCTTACAACATAAAAAGAAAACTCCACAATAAATAATACATGAAATACACGAAAAAATAAAATAGAACAATTACAATTAAAATACAGAAATGTTGGTCAAAAGTCAGGATGTGAATCGCATGATTCGCTCCACATTCAAACTGTGGTACTGGCTGCCTTGGCATAGCATCCAGCACACGCATACAGGTATGATTTTACATTATGCCACCTTGAACAGGACTTCAATCACTACGTGCTAATGGGCAGGCCCTTTATGTTACTAGGAGATAACATTTCAGAGGTTAGTTGTTACAGCAGAACTCTGAGCACCCATTGCATCGAGTGGTAATAGCAAGAGAATAACAATAATTCCACACACACATACACTAATGTAGTTGAAATAGTTGGATTTAATTGCTTACTTAAAATTGTAGGGAAACTGCAAAATGATTTGTGGAGGAAAATGAAAATATCTTCTAAAATATTATTAAATGTCCAGTGCTATTTTAAAGAATTCAGAATTGCTCAGAATATTGTAATGTACATATTTTAAATTATTTTTGCAAGAAAAGAGGATTGAAGACATTTTTGATTGATTGATTGATTGAGATGATACCTTTTTCAGGTCATTTTAAAAAATTCAAAACTTAGCAAGCTTTCGTAGTTCACGGCTACTTCTTCAGGCTAACGTGGCATGGAGTATGTAGTCCAGCCAGGCTCATTCTTAGATGTAAACTGGGACAAACAGCACCTTACATCTTTCTACAATTTAGAAGCAGGAAACCAGGATTTGCATATTCGCTTCCTGGCTGGACTACATACTCCATGCCACATTAGCCTGAAAAAGTAGTTGTGAACTGCAAAAGCTTGATAAGTTTTGAATTTTTAAAAGTGACCTGCATCTATTTTCTGCATTTGCTTGAATTTCTGATGGGAGTCAAATGACTGTACTGTATTTTGTTTATTGAATCTGGAAGTAATCACTAATGGTTGCACGCACACCTGTTTAAACCATACCCACCTTAAGTCTAGTTTTTAAAATTGTTCCTTATAATTACTAAAAAAAATCCTTCCTCTCTGCTTTTTAAAAATTGTGTATCCCTTGTCTTCTATATCTGTCTTATTAGTCAGTGTCTTGTGGCTTCCTGATTATCGTGGTGCCTGGCAAATACCAATCAAATGTAACAGCTTTGAATGGCTGAAGATCTCATTGTACAGAATGGAAACCTCATATCCTTCCGACATGAAAAAGAATCCCTGCTCTCATAAAGTAGATGTTTATGGAACGCTCCCTGATTTTGTTAATGAGAACTACAGTCAATTGTAAAACCCTAACCTTTTCATATTTATTCAAAGAAATTCCCACTGTGTTAAGTGAAGCTTATATTTTCAGAATATATGTTTCAAGATTAATTCTAAGGACTTGATAAAATTACTATTTAACTTTATTTTTATAGAACATTACATCTGCTTTTGATGTTTCATTTCATATTTTTAGTACTACTGCCACTAGAGCTGGGAACATTTTAAAAAAGCAATTAATTATACTTTCAGTTCCAAGCACTCTCCCTGAGTATTAGTTATATTTTTTAAAAAATAGCTATTTACTTTCCAATTATTTAAAAACACCTGAAAGAGTTGTGGGATGCTTAAAAAGCTCTTTAAAGTGCTACAAGGTTATGACAATAAGCCACTTGTGCCTATGATATAAAACAGTAAAGATGATACAGACCTGTAATTATAAAAGAAACTTAAAACAGATTAATTTAATTTAATTTAATTTTAGCGCTTATATACCGCCCACTCAGGCGAACCCGACTCAGGGTGGTTTACATTCTGGACAATAAGTACAAAATACAGTAACACAATATACAATGAATACAGTAAAAAAATCAATCTCCAGAATTACAATTACAAAATCTCTGTCCGCAAAATATTACAACAAAAATATGTACTACAATATGCACTGCATATGCACTACAATACAGTTTCAAATTTAAAAAAAAATAACAAAACATTAAGTCCCAGAAAGAAAAGAAAAAGAACACCAATAAATACATCCTATCTACACCCTAGCCCAGGATGTCGGGGGAGATGGAATGCCCCTGGCGCTGGGCTGGGCTTCTCCGCCAGTGGGGCCGGAGGCAGCTACAGGAGTCCTGCCACCTCTACGGCCCTTAAGTCTTCCCTTGGGTGGGCGGAGTCCAAGGACGCCGGGGGAGATGGAATGGCAATATATTTCTGTGTTATATCATAATTCAATTAATTACCTCAAACCTCTAATTGCTGCTACTCCCATGTACCCATACTACTATTTATAAATACTGTCTCTTGTTTTCATCCCTTTTAAAGAGCTACGGTTCTATGATGTAAAAAGAGACAGCAGTGTTACAATGCATGAATAGAACACTCTTCAATACACAAGTGTTGAAGAGGCTCATCAATTAGTTCTTTTATACCTGTTAATGCTTGTGGTACTGGTATTGATTAAATGTTTTCTAAAGCTACCAATGTGCTGGTCATAGCTGAAAATACCTCCAAATATAGTGGATTCATTTTGGGGGTAAACAAGTTTGGACTAGGAGTGAATAGTTGTGAATATTAAATAATTATACAGTATTTAGAAAAGGCTAGAAGGTAACAAAGCTACAGTTTCTTGGGACAAAATTTTTAATAAATTTTGACCAATAAATATACAACTTATATGAGATACAAATCTATTAGTGGAGTATATTTTCTCTCTGTGAATGAGTGAAAGAGGAGACCTTTTCAGGGGAGTCAGCTGAGTCAACTGTTTGAGATTTAATCAGTTAATAAAATTAAAACTTGACATTGGCTTTCTAGAAGTCCAGTTTCCAAAATGCGTTGGATTATTACTTAGAAATTGGTTTGCATATAGTTTGGCATTTTTGTCGTTGTGTAACAAGGAAACAAAACACATTCCAATTTTTGCCAATTCAGCTTTCTATTTCTCAACAGCTCAAAAGGAAGTATTCCAATAGGTTCTTGATGCATAAGCAATGTTTTCTTATTGTAAAATAGAAGTACAGTATTCAGTTCTATAGAATACTAAAAATAACATTTACACTGAATGACTAAGACTAGTCTTCCATTCAATATTTTTTGCTTTCTTTACAAATATATGCTTAAGATTTCATTAATGAGGTATATCACATGAGCTAGACCAGGGATTACCAACCTTTTTAAGTGGGAGGCTGGGTCAAGTTCCCTCAGACAGTTGATGGTGGTTCTCTCCCCCCCCCCCCTTTTACAGCTGTTGTAAATGCATTTATGACAGCCATTAATGAGTCTGTGGCTGATTCTGACGGCAGCTGAAGTGAGGATGGGCCATAGGTTGCCTACTCCTAAGCTAGATCATTAAAAAGATGTATAGTTAATTCCTTTTTGAATCTGATAGTTTCTTTCTTTCATTTACTGAATTATTAATTTCCAATACTATTTCAAACTTGATCCAGCACTTTGAGTATGAGTTAAGGCTGTTGACTGTTTAACGATTTGAGTGACCTTAAGTTCTAATATTATAAGAAATGGAGAAGAAAATTACCTACCTGCCTTATGTATTCTGTGCATAATTTTATACATGCCTGTCATGCTGTCCCTTCTCATCATCAGTTGTTTCTTATTTAAACCAAAACTACCAGATACTTTAGCTTTCACCTGTATTCCAACAGGTCAGTTATTCTAAATCACTCTTTGCAGTATACATTACTTAGATGAGGTTCAGTAATCCACTTAATGTGAGTCTGAGAAAGCAGTACATCACAGACATAATTTTGGGAGGTAAGCCTGCGTAGAATGTCTTCACCTGTTGCTTACAGTTTAATTTTGCCAGCAGTTCTACGGCTACAGACAGAATTGCTGCCCTTTAGGAAAGGGTTGAAAACCTGGTTGGCAGGGCAAATATAGGGGGCCGACGGGGTGGTGACTCCTGCTCGTTGGCTCTATTAGTAGGTTGGTCCCTCTACTGATGGGTGGGGAAGGGAGGGGTATTTTAAATTTGGGGATGTTTTAATAGAGTTTTTAACATATTTTTATTATTATTTTACTGGATTTTTAGGGGTGCATGTATAGTGTTTGTGTGTTGTGAGCCGCCCTGGGTTGCCTTAGGGCAAGAGGGCGGGATATAAGTTTAAATAAATAATATTTTTTATCATATTTGCATTGAAAATGTTACTTTTTAGCAATAGTTCCTTCAGGCAATAGATAAGTAAAAATATTTTTCCCAATAGAGGCCCAAAATAAAACAGTTATTGCAAATATTTGATATTGTTTATTTATTTTTAACACCCATTTTATAGATACTGCTATAAAGAATACTCCCCCCCCATCTCACCCAGCTGTCACATACTGTGAGCATTGCTGAACTAACACAGTAATTCGGGCTTTATTCCTAGAGTCTCAACATGTGGACATGTTCCTAAGGGCACTACAGTTTTTCTTTTAGTGTGATCTCAAAAGAAGAAATTCTACATGTAGGGCATGAGAACCAGCCACTGAATGTTTATGTAAAAGAAAGGAAATATTTTCCCTTTCTTTTCTGAACACATTTCTAAAACAAAATATAGGAATAGGTTTTCTCTTTTTTGTTATTATTAAACGTTAGCATATTGTTCCTGTTTATAATAATATTTGACATATATAATAGTGTTTTGCTTTTTTCCAATAATAAGCTGAACTTGAAACCTTGTTTTTTGATAATATGAGAAACAAGAGTGCTGCAGTATCTTTATGTTATTTAATTCTAGAGTTGACACACCTATTTTTACTTTTATTTACTTAATGCACATTCATTTGATATAAATTAGTTGTTTAATATATATATTGTTATATACAATTTAGGCATTCTTTTATAGTTTTTAAAATGTTTGATTTGTATTTATAATTTTTTTCTTGAAATATTTTTGATGAATTTTACACATACACACATCTACATATGTAGTAGGAATGTGCATTATGCAAAGCTGTTTTTGTAAGTAAGGAAAATAATTTTTGTAATATCTTTTCAAATTTTGACCTGTTATTGGCTTGAAGATTGTTACTACTCCTTTGCTTCTCATCTCTGACACATTTTTCTCTTCTTTAGCTTCTACCAGCTTGTGCCCTTACACTTTTCATCAATTATATTCCCACAGAACCTAATGAAAACTATTGCATAACTTCAACCAAGATTCCTTCCTGTGGATTCATTTTACTTGCAAAATGTCCCTTATTCTAATGGAGGCTTTGCGGGTTTTTCTAATGTTACAAGGTCATTCATAAAGCTCAGCACACCACTGAGCAGACAAATATCCCTTCATGTTCCTCTTGAACCTGTAAAACAGGGTTTCCCAACCTACGGCCTGTGGGCCAGCCCCAGGCCATGACACCGCTGCCACACCCAAAAGTGGAAGCAGACTTCTTACTACTTACTCTATTTACCAACAAAAATAAAAGGAAAGTTGTCTTGGTCCACTGAATGACAATGGCTGCTGCTTTCTCCTTACTTAT
The DNA here is from genome assembly GCA_035047345.1 of Bradypodion ventrale. Classification (NCBI taxonomy): domain Eukaryota; kingdom Metazoa; phylum Chordata; class Lepidosauria; order Squamata; family Chamaeleonidae; genus Bradypodion; species Bradypodion ventrale. The sequence goes on from JAWDJE010000004.1 coordinate 286,231,368, forward strand.
GAGTAAATTGAGGAAATTTACTCATGAGTAAAATTTACTCGTGGGGAAACCAGTGAGCTGAAAAGTAGCAGGAACATTATATGTCTAGCAGGCAGACTGGACTGGTTTCCTACAAAAAGGTACAGGAAGCACACACCATCTAACCTCTTGTTTTATTAAGAAGAAGGCATTAATAATAAATAAATAAATAAACACAACTTTATCTTAAGCTCCCCAGTCTTCTCCTCAGAAAAAGATACAGATCTTGCTTTGTGTACATGACAAGGTTTCTTGAGGTGAATCACACCAGACAAGCTAAGAAGAATGGAAGGTGGACACCTCTAAATATGTCCTCTACAGAAAGGTAGGAAAGGGAATAGAAAGGGGTGGGTTAATAATGGATCAGGGAACAAATTGAAGTCTTCTAAAGTCTTTGTGAGCCAAAGTAACAGAAGAATGAACATCTCCAATGTAGATGGATCACTCATGAGAGTGATGAAATGAATCGTGCAGAAATGCTGCTTTATGCATCACATCTATGGATGTTTCTGTGCAAGATTCCTCACACTGTTCCTTACTACATTTGTTATTGAAAAATTTAATTTTTTGGAAATAAGGATAGCTACACCCCTTGCTTTCGACGATCCAAATGATTTTTCGTATACATCCATCCACCCCAAGTAGAGATTATTCACTTTATCCATTTTTTTGATGTGTTTCCTGTAAGAATAGAATGTCGGGCATCTCTTTTTTTAATGCATTCTCAATTCTCTTTCTCTTTATCACCGTTCCCAAACCTTTCACATTCCATGATATTATCTTTATTGTGTTTGACATGAGTGATTTTTTTAAACAAATTAACTTTCGTGTGAATAAATAATGTAAAAATTATAAACTTAACTTTTACAATTAATGGTTAGACAATAATATCATTATACATTAACTGTGAATTGACCCCCTTGCCTTCCCTCCACCCACCTATTTTAACAACAAAAGACAACAACAACAAAAAACAAACAAAAACACAAAAAAAACCTGCCTCTCAGTTGCCCCACGAGCAACCGCCTTCAAATATAGAAGTTTGAGAGGGTTCGAGCTTCCTTGCTGAAACTTTCTCACCCCCTTGAGTGAGAATTAGATGAACCGAACCCGTTCCAACTACACTACTCATTTACTAGGAGTTACATGCTGTTTCAACCCTTCACCCTTCGAGATACCTAATTTAAACTAAAACTTTTTAGTTACTGGGCTGAATTCATTAGTAGATTTAAAGGGAGAAGAGAGAGCGAAAAAAATGAATGAAACCCATTGATACTGAGTTAATCTTCAAATTTGAGGGTTTAGGAGCAGTTTGTAACTGATAATATGAACTACTTTGGGCTACGCCCCCCTGATCATGTTAATTCTTCCTTTAACTTATCCCATTCAACCGTTCCCTCTTTTATTAAGCCACATGATTCTAGAATGTCCAAGCTATCAATTTGTTTATTTACAACTGAGGTTTTCCCTGCATAAAAAAATCTTAGCTTCTGGGGTGGTTGCCAATTATATTTCAGCCCTTTTGCAGACAAAAAAGCTAGTAATCGGTTTTACTTTAGCTTTCCATTGCCTTTCTTCTTTAGGAATATCCTGGTAAACCTCAACATTTCCCGATTCGAATTTCAGTACCTCTTTACCATGCAATCTTATGTGCTTCATAATTCTTACCTTCACATCCAGATTAAAAAACTTAAACAAATTTTGAGGGTTCTCTGGATGACAAAGAGAACAAATATATCAATCTTAAAAGTAATCAACCCTGACTGCTCCTTGGAAGATCAAATATTGAAGATGAAGCTAAAGTACTTTGTACATCAAATGAGAAGAGAGGATTAACTTGAGAAAGTCTTGATGCTGGGAAAGGTTGAGGGCAAAAGAAGAAGGGGCGGCAGAGAATGAGATGGATCGATGGTATTGTCGACACAATGGGCACAGAACTGGGTAGCTGGAGGAGGAGGATGGTGGATTGGGGTTCCTGGCGTACAGTGGTCCATGGGGTCGAAAAGGGTCAGACTCGACTATGTGACTGAACAACAACAACAACAAGTGTAGTGCTAAATAACACAGACAAAGATACAGATTCACTCAAATAAGTAACAAACAATTATGGAGAGTATTGGTGAGACACTTACAATGTGTGAAATTGAAAGTCAGATGAGAGGAGTAAAGATCTATAAGTGTCACCTTATAAGACACGAAGATCCATAGACAATAAACAGTAACTTAAAATTAACAAGAAAGCAAAGTATTATTAAAATAGACTTTTTAAATTAAGAAGACAAAATATCTGAAAGTGAAGAGACAGACACAATCCAACCAAGACAATCGGTAGCTATAAAAACACTTGTTCACAATCACAGTACCCTGGTATCTCTTCTGAACTTTGTGTAGTTTTGCAACATTTTGGAGCCAGGCTGACTGGCTTTCTTTTCGGATGCATATTTCTCCATAAGTCTGAGTGATATGGATTGATTCAGATCTGATTCAGTCCTATTTAGGCTGGGATTCAGGCTCAGTCAATTTCAAAACCCTGATTAAAAACTGGCAAGTTATACATTCTGTGGGTTGTCATGGTAGCTACCAGCTACATTTTCTATATCTGTTTTCTTGTTGAGTTTTTCTTGATTTCTATGTACTAAGTGAATAAGAGAGAGTCACTACTTTCAAAGAAAATGCTGCAGGACACATTTTTTTGGTCTTGTGGTGGATCAAATACTCAAAGCATCCTATTTAGAAGCTTAGAAATAGTAAGTAGGACCTTTATTGACATTTATGTTTGAATACATTATTTACTAAAACATTCCATGAAATGTTTTAGCCAGGAAGTTCCATATGTGTGCAATACATTAAGTGCAGCCCAAACAATCATGCATTTTAAAATTTAAATTTATTTGATGGGCAGGGATAAAACCACAGTGGTTTGGACCTGGGACCTTTTAAAGACAATGAGCAATATAACATGCATACAATACTGGGGGTTGGGGTTGGATGACAGCTTCAAGAATCCTCCAGGATGGGGAGTGGATTCTGAAAGCTGTAATTTAAAAATATGTATAATACTATTCAGGTCTTCTATTCTATTCAGTTTAAACATATAATAATGGAGAGAACTTTACCTCTGCCCTACTGGTCACAATTTCTGGTTACCTCTCATATGTGATCATCAGCTTTCTGAATAGAAGATCCTCCATTATCCATGGACATTCCCCATATGGTTTGTTTACACTCGCATTCCTGGATAAAGAAGATCTCTGGAGGGCAATTGGAAGTTCTAGTTGGGCGCAAAAGGAAGGTATGCTATTTACCCTCATACAGTATATTTAACTCTGTTGGAGGTTGGGAGAGGGCAAAGAAAGAAAGACGGAGACATAAGAGACACATACCTGTCAACCATCCCGATTTGGCCAGGATTACCCCGTAATTTGATGTTGATTGACGTCATAACCCGCCCCGCGCTGCCAAAACCCTGTAATTTGGCAGCGGGGGAAAACGCTTTCCATGCATGCGTGTAAGTGCGACGCCGCTTGCGCAGCCCCTACGCAAGCGGCATAGCGCTTCTGCGCATGCACTATGCCACTTGCGTAGGGGCTGCATAAGCAGCATAGCGCTTCCACGCATGCGTGGAAAACAACCTGTGCACAAGCGATCTCCGCAGGTCCCGTTTTTCCGGTGCTGTGGGTTGACAGGTATGAAGAGACACTATACTGATAACTTTCCTATAATAAAGGGAAATTATATACTGCAAAGCAACCAATATACTGACTTTGAACTGCAGTCCACTAGCAAGGACAGATTTAACAACTGATTATTATTTCTATAGGCAGAACACAAAGCTCACTAACATGTCATTACAGGAAAGATTGTTACAAATGGAACAATCCACCAGAGGGAGCCAAAACTGTTTCAGGAATATCACCAGAATTTACTGTAAAATGGGGTGGAGATGGGAGACTTCAGTTGACATCACATCATTTTAAAAACTGCAGATCAGAATTCATGGGTCATCTCATCTGCTGAGTTTAATATATTTCTTGGCTTGATCAAATTTATATTAGTGCCTGATTATGACAAGAAAGAATAAACCTAATTTACATATGTCTCTATGAACAAAGATGGAGTTGTTAATGAAAATTCAGACAGTACATGTCCAGTATTTTAATGGCTTTATTGGAAAGTGCTAGTAAACAGAAGTATATGGTTTTTTGTTTTTTAGTAAAATCATGTTTTCCATGCAAGGCCTAAAATTGCCTTTAACCAGATAAAACCTTGCAGTTTGTGTGAACACCTGATTACTGAAAATGGGGAATAGAAAGCACTGAAAAGTAAAGAGTGTTAATAAAAATTCTGTTTTGGCACAAAAATGCTTTCATTAGATTTTGTTGTTGTTGCAAAAATGGCTAAAATAAATAAAAATGTACAAAAACCTAATCTGTACAGTGGAGAGAAAACATTAAAGAGCTTTTATTTTCGTTGCAGGAATGAGATTATATTCTTATTATACATCCCTGCTATAGAATGAATACTCAACTTGTCTAGTAGAGTTTCCTGAAGACTGGGAATTACAAGCCCAACTCTTGTATTGCCCATGGGGATGATGGGCTTTGCAGAAGGCGATTGTAATTGCAAGGAGTTAATGATATTTCCCATTTTCCTCTCCAAGCTATAAAATGTTTAAAAATCATATATAACTGTGTGTTAAAATATTAAAATACCTTGCTAGTCACTGTATTTTTGGCAAATACATGTTGACCAGATGAAAGATACTTTCCCATGGAATTTGTAAAAATGGCTGTAGAGAATGGGAACTGCCAAAATAACAATTGCCATATATACTCGACTATAAGTCATCCTGAATATAAATTGAGGCACCTAATTTGGACCTCTAAAACTAGGAAACTAGATTGACCCGAGTATAAATCGGGGTGGAAAATGCAGCAGCTACTAGTGAGTTTCATTAAAATACAGTAATGCTTCATACAAAGTCTGCTTTGTACAACATCGAATTCATACAACATTGCCTAATTCCTTGAAAAAAGTTGCCTCATACAAAGTCACTGCGACTTTGTATGAGGCATTGGAGTTTTTCCCAGCTTGCATTGTGCCTGGGCAGTATAAAAGGCAGGATGCGTGCGTGCATTGCTCTTGTGGGTTTTGCATGAGGCAAAGAGTGGAGAGGTGGATGGGGGAGGGCAATCTTTTGGTGGGGTGGGCAATTGTTTGGTGTTTGCTGCTGTGGTTTTTAAAAAACAGATTGCATGTTCCATAATTTTTCCTATGTTGGTCTTTTTTGCGGGGCATTGTTTGGTTGGGTGGGTAATTGTTTGGTGTTTGCTGCTGTTTGGATGATTAACACTCTGCTGAATGATGGGACATGTTGGCATCCATTTTGTCCTTGATTCCATCCAGTAATTGTTTACAATAGCTTGTACAAAATGGATGATCGGCCACATGGCTGCAGATTAACACTGTGCTGCATGTTGGGGCATGTTAACTTTTAAACCTGCACTTCATAAAGTTTTCAAAAGTTAAAAACTTGTTGTATGGTTTGTCCCCTAAAATCAGGGTTGTTTGACATGTTTTTGTAATGTATTTAGCCTTTAGACGATGATTTCTTAAAGTTCTGTCAGTTTCCTGTCTGTTTCCTTGACTTTGCCCTGAAGTCTGTCCTGTTACAGTGCAATGTAAACGACGTTCTACGAGGCATCGCAGCAAGGATTTGGACGTTGTATGAGGCATTGCGGCTAGGATTTTGCATGCCTCATACAAAGTCCAAATCCGTATAAAGTCCAAACTTGTGGAACCAAGTTTGGACGTTGTATGAGGTATCATTGTATATGAAAATACAGTAAAATTAATTTAGACATTTGTGTGGGTATGTTTTTGAGTGCTTATGTTGACCCGAGTATAAGTCAAGTCTCATTTTGGACCTCATTTTGGGAGCTAAAAAACCAACTTATACGCGAGTATATACGGTAAATCAACAATTCTGTTTTGTAACCATCGAGCAACAGACACTTCATGGTCAGAGGTTTGATTGCTTTAACGAGCAGCATAAACACTTTTTCCCATTCATGTCCATGTTTTTGAGGTTTTCTTCCTTCCACATTATAATTTCAGCATTTTGTTTAGCCAATGTGAACACCCGTATATGGTGACAAACATAAAGTGGCTCTGGCAACAGTGAACATTTTAAATGAATGTCAACTCAATACCCTCTTTAACTTAAGGATGTGGAAAACTGCCATGGTGTTTAATAGCAACTATACTGGAGAGAGTATCCTTCAAAATTGCTTTCTCTTCTCAAAGAATTAGAATGACTCACTTCAGAATGCAATTTATTCACTCTTTATAACCCAGTTCCCTTGAGGGCAGTAAGTTATACCTGAAAAGGTTCCATTGAACAGACTGTAATGGAATTGGTCACAAGTTATTCAGCATGAAGTTTCTTTGGTTTTTAAAATGTCTTAGAATGTGGCTTTGCTTCTTTGCAAAGGCCTCATAATTCTTTCTGCTGCATTTATCAAGCAGCTGGACCTTGTAGAAGCTTCTCCAAGCTTCAGGCTCATGTTTTGTCTCTTCCCCAAGTTTGGAATGTCCGTTTATGTCAACATCCAGAGCATACCTGTCAACCTTCCCGATTTGGCCGGGATTACCCCGTAAATTGACGTCATAATCCGGCCCCCGCTGCCAAACCCCCGTAATTTGGCAGCGGGGGAAACGCTTTCCGCGCATGCACAGAAGGGTTTTACCCCTTCCACGCATGCACGGAAGTGCTACGTTGCTTGCGTAAGGGCTGCGCAAGCGGCGTAGTGCTTCCACGCTTGCGTGGAAGGGGTAAAACCTTTCCACGCATGCGTGGAACGCGACCTGCGCACAAGCGATATGCGCAGGTCCCGTTTTTCCGGAGCCGCAGGTTGACAGGTCTGCTGGGAACATCAGACATTTGTTATGGGAACAAGGGTGTATTTTTACAATCCCTGGTTTTCCTTTTATTTCTGGGGGAAGGCCTGAGTGTGGATTTCCCTAACTGTTCTTTTTTATTAGTATTTTTGTATGCTGTACTTCTGTATCCTGAACCATTGGAACAACTATTTTTTCTCCAATATGCTTCAAGAACAATAAACATTTTTACTTCATCAACAACGCCTGTTCTTTGGGGGTAAGACAAGAGTTAAGCCATAAGCCACATGCTACCACATTTAATACAATTCTCTCCATATTACTTGCTGGGCTTTTTTAATAAAGCTAAGCCCCAGGTTATTGCAGCAGAAGGATCTGCGGGATGGCACATAGGCCTCCTGGAGCTCGGAGTCATTGTGGGTTCCATAGAGCAGACTGGTAAAAGTCGCTCACAGGAATGGGAGAGACTCAAAGGCAAGGGCCAGGTCAAAACCTATCTGTCACACAAACTGCCAAGGGAAACTCCCTTGTGGTTTGACTTTGGACATTTCCTTTGTTTCATACACAGTGTCTGTCTGCAGCAGTATTTTCCAATCCTTTTTTGTAGCCCCATGTGGACAGGATTATAAACTACGGAACAACCTCAGTAATATAAAAGGAAGCCAATTTTGCTTTATCATCCTCAGTGCAGGCAAGGATATAATGCTGAGAGTCCTACATCAAGGCCTCTGTGCTGCTATTGATTCTTTCAGGACCTTGTTTATATCACTACCTATCAAATTCAATTTCTTACTTTCAAAAGAGAACAGCAGTAGCCCATCTCAGGTTGGAGTAGCTACCTTAAACCCAGGCTACTCATGATCCATTCTAGCCTATTCCAGATTGCTTTCTTACTGAAGAAAAAGGCTTGTGCACCCCCAAGAAGAACATATACTGTACATTAAATCCATTCTTGAATACTTAGTCAGCACTTACATAAATACCACTGGTTCGTTTGGTCTACTTTAGTTGTAACTATCAATTCTATGCAGGCCAAAGAAATTAGCAATTTTCAAAAACTGTTCCAAGAACAAGCTGAAACAAATTGTCATCTTAACCTATAAAATCGAGGGTTAACCGTTGGAACTTTGTATAGGCTCCTTAGCCAGGCCCTACTAGCCTGCACTCACCATTCGTGCACATGCCCGAACTGGGTACCCAAGTAAACGCAAGATTAAGAAATGCACCAGTGGGGCAAGAGCCCCACAAACGCGAATAAACTGAATGAACTTCAACACCCGAAATCCTATGCGCTTTTGCGAGCTCCAGCCAATTAGAAACAGATGCAAGAACAAACAGAACGTTTCCATTCGCTCCGCAGCCGCGCCGCAGCCAATGAAATACAACGTTTACACAACATTTTTATGCACGAACGCGAATACTACATATCCCACAGTTCTAACCACCAACAGTATGCATTCAATCTATCTGACCGCCTTTACCATTTTGGGAGTTAAAGAGGAAAAAACTCACCATCCTACACACTTTCACAAATCCAGGCAATCGCGTCATTTGCAACGCAGTAGCTGTATTGGAAACCCCAAAGAGTTACGGACTTTGCAAATGTTACCATTTACGGAGCTATATACGACACATCACACCATCCTACGCAGTTGCTGCAATCCAGCCAATCACATACTTTAGCCAAAACGCATCACGAATTTCAAAAAAACGCTACAAGCCATCCTTTAAAAGCAGCTGTATTACAAACCCCAAAGAGTTATGTACTTTTGCGGCTGCAGATTAGTACGGAGCTAAAAACTACCTATCTTTGAGTGACTAACTTTGAAAAACAGAACCCGACCTTTTTCTTTACCAATTTAAATATTATTTAGTTAAAAAACTCACCATCCTACACACTTTCACAAATCCAGCCAATCGCGTCCTTTGCCATTCAGGAGCTGTATTGGAAACCCCTAAGAGTTACGGACTTTGCCAATGTTAGCATTTACGGAGCTGCTGTATTGGAAACCCCAAAGAGTTACGTACTTTGCCAATGTTACCATTTACGGAGCTATATACGACACATCACACCATCCTACGCAGTTTCTGCAATCCAGCCATTCACGTACTTTAGCCAAAACGCATCACGAATTTCGAAAAACGCTACAAGCCATCCTTTAAAAGGAGCTGTATTACAAACCCCAAAGAGTTACGTACTTTTGCGACTACATATTAGTACGGAGCTAAAAACTACCGATCTTTGAGTGAATAACTTTGAAAAACAGAACCCGACCTTTTTCTTTACCAATTTAAATATTATTTAGTTATAGTTATCATATCTATTTCATTACTTTTAAGGTTTATTTAATTTTGTTTACTTTCATTTATTTTAATTTTACATTAATTTACTATTTATTTCAGTACACTACAACAAACACACACTTCCGGAGCTACAAACAGAACCGGACCGTTTTATTTCTCAATATTTATCATATTTAGTGTTATTTTCAGGAACATTTATTCGAAACAGCTATTCAAATAATAATAACATTTTCTTTTCTTTTCTTTCCTTTCACAGATGGAACAAAAAAAAACCAAAGAAAAAATAGACTTGTGTTATAATATAATGTATATAGTTTAAAAATTTAAACACAACTTTAACAGTAAAAATAATGTATAAACAAAGATTGTACAAGTTTAAAGTTCAAATAATATTTTTTAGATTTATTGTATTAAAAATTTTCAAAAAAACATGTAAACAAAATTTTAAAAAGTTTATTTTACAAAACAAAAACATTTACATAAATAAAAAAAATTCTTATTATCTAAATTTGACACTCATTATTTCCACACAAAAAAATTAGCCCATTTAAAACAGCCCGGCAACGCCGGGCAACCTCTGCTAGTCCTTCTCTATCACTCAAATTTAATACATTTATAGATGTTTACAGCATGGAAAGGACTAGACTGTTATATAGATGTTAAAGACAAAGTGATCTTAAGTTTGCATTGTCATGGTTCAACAATCAGTTATTCTAATAGAGAATTTTAAGAGTTAAAAATTCAAAATCCTGATCCTGGATGGATTAATATTTAAAATTCAGTTTATCCCACTTAAAATCAGTAGCAGCATCACTTCATGTTCTTTCCATGCTAAATGTGTGGGAAATGCATTTTTGTGTTAATTCCTTTTAAAAAAAAAAGAAGCTGAACTGAATATCTCATCTATTTCCAATAGTAGAGTATAAACAGCTAGTGGTCTACTGTTCCATTGTTCCTACTGTTGTTTATTAATGGTGATATTACATGACTGCTTAGGGAATAGTCTTTACCTGCCAAGTCCAGAAAATATGTCCGAGTGGCTCGGTGCCATTTTATGACAGGCTTAAATTTTGATGTGCCCAAGTGAGCAGACCAAAGAGGTTAAATCCTCTTTCATAAAAGAACTTTCAGAGATTTGATCTTCAGCTCTGGGAATGCAGAAATGTGAATGTGATGACTAAATATAACTCAGTCAATGAAAAATGTCCAAGCTGTGATGAGCGAACAACACTGGCAGAATACACAAGAGCAAAGCAGACACATAATTCACAACCCAGACAGTGAGAGATAAGACACGGAATAAAAATAAGTGTGGCCAGCTCTATGTGTGTTAAGAATGAGTGGGGTGGAGTAGTCTGAATGCTACAGAAAAGGAGGGGAACAACAGTGCTTTACTGAAAGTATAATTATCTGTAAGACATTGAAAAACATCATTTTGGCTACTGGGGCAGCAGAAAGGTTTATAAACCCTTCAGCTGAATAACATGCCCTGCTTGTAAAGAAAAAAGAAAAACCAAGAGTACTGGTACTGAACACCAGCCTTTTAGCCTAAGTAGCTAGACATTTGCAGCACAAACGTATGCAAGATAACACAACAGGAATGAAACAAGCAAATATACTGAGAGTACATAAGAACATAACAACATAAGAACAGCCTTGCTGGAACAGGCCACAGCCCATCCAGTCCAGCATTCTGTCTCACACAGTGGCTCACCATTTCCTTCAGGGTATTCCCAAGCAGATGCCTTCACCTGCTTAGGATTTCCTGGAAATGATATTGAGAGATATCCTGCCTATCTCTCCAACCCGGAGGTTGTCCTTAAGTATGCATAATTATAGCCATTGATACTCTTGTCCTCCATGAACTTATCTAATCCTTTCTTAAAGCTGTCAAGACTGACAGCTGTCACCACTTCTTCTGGCAGGAAGTTCCATAGACCAGTAATCCTCTGGGTGAAAAAGTACTTTCTCTTATTTGTTTGAAAACTAGTACCCAAAAGTTTCATGGAGTGTCCCCTAGTTCTAGTGTTATGCGATAGGGAAAACAGTTTTTCCTTATCTACTTTGTCCACACCGTGCATGATTTTATAAACTTCAATCAGGTCACCTCTTAGACGTCATCGTTCAAGAGTGAAAAGGCCCAACCGTTGCAGCCTCAGATGGTAAGGAAGGTGTTCCAGTCCCCTGATCATTCTGGTTGCCCTCCTCTGCACTTTTTCCAGCTCCATAATATCCTTCTGAAGGTATGGCGACCAGAACTGTACACAGTATTCCAGATGGGGCCTCACCATAGATTTATAAAGAGGCAAAATGACACTTGCTGACTTATTTTCTATACCCTTCCTAATGATCCCTAGCATTGAGTTTGCTTTTTTCACTGCTGAGGCACACTGGGTTGACACCTTCATTGAGTTGTCCACCAGGACACCAAAGTCCCTTTCCTGGTTTGTCGCAGAGAGTTCAGACCCCATCAGTTTATAAATGTAATTGGGGTTTTTTGCATCACTCTGCACTTACTAATGTTGAAGCTCATTTGCCACTGCTTTGCCCACTCCCCCAGTGTCAAGAGATCCCTCTGGAGCTCCTCACAATCTCTCACAGTTTTCACTACCCTGTATAATTTAGTGTCGTCAGCAAATTTGGCTACCTTGCTTTTTACTCCTACCTCTAGATCATTTATGAAGAGGATGAAAAGCAGGGGTCCCAGTACTGAACCTTGGGGGACCCCACTCTTTACTTCCCTTTACTTGGAGAAGTGTCCATTTAGTGCTACCCTCTGTTTCCTGTCCCTTAGCCAGTTACTGATCCAGGACAAGACCTGTCCCTTTATTCCATGACTGGTAAGTTTATTCAAGAGCCTTTGGTGTGGGACCTTGTCAAAAGCCTTCTGAAAGTCCAGATAAACAATGTCAACTGTATCCCTCTTATCCACATGCTTGTTGACACTCTCAAAAATTCCAACAGATTAGTGAGGCATGATTTGCCCTTGCAAAAGCCATGTTGGCTCTCCTTTAGCAGCGCCTTCTCTTCTATGTGCCTATTAATTCTATCTTTTAGGATGGTTTCCATCACTTTACCTGGGACACATGTCAAACTGACAGGTCGGTAATTTCCTGGATCACCCCTGGATCCTTTTTTGAAAATTGGTGTTACATTCGCTACCTTCCAGTCATCAGGCACAAAGCCTGATTTGAGGGAAAGATTATATATTTTGGTAGGAGATCAGCAATTTCATCTTTAAGTTCCCTGAGAACTCGTGGATGGATGCCATCTGGTCCTGGTGATTTGTTAGTGTTTAGTTTAACAAGACATGCAAGGACCTCCTCCCTGGTTATTTCTATCTGACTTAATTCTTCGGTTTCCCTCCCTATGAAGATAGGCTCTGTTTTGGGCATGTGGCCTCTGTCTTCTTCAGTGAATACTGAAGCAAAGAATTCATTGAGTCTCTCTGCAATTTCTGTTTCCTCTTTAATAACCCCTTGCCTTCCATTGTCATCTAATGGTCCAATGGCCTTCCTAGTTGGGTTCTGTTATGTATGTACAATGCTGCTTTAAGAAATGTATAAATGTATCCTGACCATAATTACAATGTAGCCCAGCTGTTAAAGGAACGCGAGTAAGCTGCCCATAGAGGGCAGCTGCGAGCGTTCAACTCACATGGTTCACATTCACCAAATCACCAACAGCCGCGGGAACCTTTCCCAAACTATCACTACCTGCAGATGGTGGGCGTGACTGGGACAATGTCACGCCGGTAGCAGCCAATGAGCTACCATGCAACAATATTCAAATGTATTGTGCTACTGTATATAATGTGATGTACCTCCGCCATTACCACATGTTCATCCGGATCATCAATGAATAAACCTGTGTTAGTCCTTCCTGCGACTCCTTCTTTGTCTTCCGTGCAAGACACCAAATTGGCGACGAGGATGGGATCGATGGCGAATCCCAAGGTCAAGCCGTACCAGTTCGATGTCAGCGAGCCCGAACAATGGGAGCTCTACGAGTGCCAGTTTCGGCACGCGATGGAAGCCGCGGGCGCCGCCGCCGCCGCGAAAATGCGCTCCCACTTCCTGGCTCAGGTGGGGCCGGCCACGCTGCGGATCCTGATGACCCTGGTGGCCCCCCGGAAGGTGAATGAGGTGCCCATCGACCGTATCCTAGAGAGGCTGTGCGAGCATTTCCAGCCGCCCGTCTCGATTTTTCCAGCCCGGGTCGCGTTCCACAAGCGAGACCAGTGACCGGGCGAATCCGTGTCCGCCTACGCAGCGGCCCTCAGGCTTGCAGCGGTGCATTGCCAGTGGGACGACCTGGACCAGGCCCTCCGTGACCGCATGCTGTGTGGCTTGAGGGACGAGGAGCTTCAGAGGAGGCTGATGACCCGCGACCACCGCCTCACGTTCCACGAGGTACTGCGGGAGGCCCAAGCAGCCGAGGAGGCCAGGAGCGGGGTCAGACTGTTCAAGTCCCGAGGGGCCACGTCCGAGAGGGCCAAGTCACCAGTACAGGCGGCCCGGCGGACACCAGCGAAGACGGCCTGGCGGGCCCCCAAGCCGCCCGCCGGCACACCAACGTCGTCCGAGGAGTCGTCCACGACAGCAGACCCCTACTCCAGCGAGGACGACGACGTCCAGAGGATCAGGAAGCGAGGTGAAAAGCGGCAGACCCGCGAACGGCAGGACCACCGCTGCGACGGTTGTGGGGCGCCCCACGACCGCACGAGGTGCCCGTTTCGAAAGGCCGAGTGTCACAACTGCGGCCGAAAAGGACACATCGCCCAAGTATGCAAGCGCGGGCGAGTCGAGGACAAGGGCAGTTCCAGCCATTCCCAGACGCACCAACGAAAGGCGGCCGGCACCAGGAAGGTCTCAGCCAGCTACAGCGAGGAAGGCGTGAACCGCGTGGGCCTGGAGCACCGGCAGTTTTTCATAGAGGTACTGTTGCAAGGGGTCCCAGTGAGGATGGAGATAGACTCGGGGTCATCTTATTCCATCCTGTCCCAAAAAGAGTTTATGCGTATTCCCCCAGAGAAGCGGCCCAAACTGCGGGCCATGAGATCTCATCTACGGGACGTGCAGGGAAATGGGATCCCAGTGTTGGGGGTGGGGAACTTCAAGGTGAAGTTGAAGAACTACTCCGAGAAACTGCCCCTAGTGGTCCTCAAAGGGGGGAGGTGCTGCCTTTTGGGAACGCAGTGGTTTGCTCCCCTGGGGATCGAACTGTCCGGCATTAACGCCATCGAGACTGACCCAATGCGGGACGTGTGCAACGCACACCCAGACGTTTTCAAGAAGGGGCTCGGGAAATACAAGGGCCCCCCGGTTTCCTTTGAGCTGGACCCAGAAATCCGGCCCATCCGCCTCAAGCCAAGGAGAGTGCCCTTCGCCCTCAAGGACAAGATCGAGGCGGAACTGGACAAATTGGTGGGGCAGGGTATTTTGGTTCCAGTTGACTCGGCGGAGTGGGATACGCCGATTGTTACAGCCCTCAAGTCAAATGGGGAGGTCAGGATTTGTGCGGACTATAAATGTACGATTAATAAGGCCATTCGGCCAAATGCATACCCGGTGCCCGCGGTCAGCCATTTGCTGGCCACGTTACATGGGGGGAGGTGTTTCGCCAAGCTAGATCTGGCCCAGGCGTATCAGCAGCTCTCTGTAACTCCGGCTGCTGCCGCCGCGCAAACGATCGTAACGCACAAGGGGGCGTTTAAGGTAACGTCCCTTCAGTTTGGCGTGAATTCGGCCCCCGGAATCTTCCAGTCCCTCGTGGAACGCCTTTTAAAGGGGCTTCCAGGCGTCCTCCCATACTTCGACGACGTGTTGATAACAGCGGGGAGCGAATTAGAGTTAGCAAAGAGGCTAGATGGGGTTCTCTCAGTGTTCGAGAGGGCAGGACTTCGATTGAGGAGGGACAAGTGCGTGTTCTTTGCGAGGGAGGTTGAGTTTCTAGGGTTTAAGGTAACCCCGGACGGAATCAAACCCTCTGAGTCCAGGGTTGCGGCCGTGAGAGACGCCCCTCGCCCCACCGCGAAACCGGAGCTGCAGTCATTTCTAGGGCTCCTAAATTTCTATCACCCCTTCCTGCCTCGGAAGGCATCAGTCGCGGAGCCACTGCACGCATTACTTAAGAAGGATGCGGTTTGGCGGTGGGGGGACAAGCAGGAGAGAGCATTCAAAGAGGTCAAATCACTCCTGTCTTCGGATGCTGTTCTGACCCATTTCGACCCGAAAAAACCAGTGGTATTAGTCTGTGATGCGTCTCCGGTGGGGGTGGGGGCGGTCCTGTGCCACGTGTTGGAGAGCGGGAGGGAAGCCCCGGTGGTGTACTACTCAAGGTCCCTCTCGAAGGCCGAGCGCAATTACGCGCAAACAGATAGGGAGGCCCTAGCCATAATCGCGGGAACAAAGAAGTTCCACGATTTCCTATACGGCCGCGAGTTTACGGTAGTGATGGATCACAAGCCGCTTTTGGGGATCTTCACTACCGGCAAACCCACCCCGCAAATTCTATCCCCCAGGATGCTGCGTTGGGCCATCTTCCTCAACGCCTACCAGTATGAGCTGGTCTATCGCCCAGGGAAGGAGATCTCCCATGCGGATGCCCTGTCCCGATCCCCTCTCCCTAGCTTAGGGGACCCCACATGCGAGGTAGAGCAGGAACACCAAGTCCTGCTGATTGAGTCTCTCGACTTACCCCCCATTGTCCCGGCCGACCTCGCCAAGGCCACGGCGGCCGACAAGATTCTGGCCGAAGTTAGTTCCTGGGTTAGGAAAGGGTGGCCCACTTCTCCCCCCGAGGAACAGTTCAAGCCGTTTTTCAGGCGCAGAGTAGAGCTTTCTCTGGAAAGGGGCTGCTTACTCTGGGGCCAGCAGGTGGTTATCCCAGAGAAGCTGAGGGCCAAGGTGCTGAGGCTACTGCATACCAGCCACCCCGGGATCGTGCGCTCCAAGGCTCTGGCCAGGAGTTTCTTTTGGTGGCCTCAAATAGACGGGGACATAGAACGCTTAGTGGGCACGTGTGAGAGCTGCCAGAGCTCTCGGCCCGAGGAGTCCCGGTTACCCCATAGGGAATGGGATACGGCCCGCGAGCCATGGTCCCGGATCCATGTCGACTTCGCTGGCCCCTTCCGCGGGTCCATGTTCCTACTGGTAGTTGACTCCTACTCCAAGTGGTTGGAGGTAATCCCTATGAACAGCACTTCCTCTGCCGCGACCATTAAACAGTTGCGCAAACTTTTTGCCTGCTTCGGCCTGCCAGACGTCCTTGTTAGCGATAATGCTAGTACCTTCACGTCGGCAGAGTTCAAAACGTTTATGGAGAGGAACGCCGTCAGGCACATAACCGCTGCCCCGTTTCACCCCGCCACAAACGGTCAGGTAGAGCGCCAAGTGCGCACTACGAAAGACGCACTGCGGTGCATGGGTCCCGGTGAGTTGAACCTGCATCTGTGCCAGTTCCTCATCTGCTACAGGACAACCCCCCTAGCTTCAGGTTTTTCCCCAGCCAAACTCCTCATGAGGAGGCGTCCGGAAACACTTTTTGACCGGATGGATCCGTCCAGGGTGGAGGATGAAGGGAGAAATATAAGCATAGGGGGAGAGAGCTCCAAAAGTTTTTCGGTAGGGGACCCGGTTCACTGCAGGAACTACGCGGCCTCGGGGCCAGTGTGGGTACCAGGGACAATTGTTGAGCAAAGGGGGCCGGTATCCTACAGGGTCGAGACTAGTTCAGGTCTACTCTGGAGAAGGCACGCCGACCAACTCAGAAGGCAAGTCACCGGTGAGGGGGAATCAGCGTTAGGGTCCTCCCCCACCCGCGTTACCCAAGGGGGAGACACGGCGGCACCCGGGGATACAAACGCATATCCTCGGTTCTCAACCGCAGAGGAAAATACTTTGGAGGAGAGGGATGAATTCGATTATGAGTTGCAGTACCAGGGGGATGTTGCGGAGTGGTCCCCCACCCGTCCTAGCGAGAAGAGGGGTTTCAGTTCAGCCCCTGGTACTTCCAGCCCCCCTAGTCCTTTTGTTTTAGAATATACCATAGCTCCAGCTCCCCGGAGACCAACACCCCCGAGACAGGCAACAGGGGCGAGTCCGCCCACCACAGTCTCTAGAACTCCCGGGCAGGTAACGGGGTTGGCGAGGCCACGAGGGCCTCTTCGTCGGTCCCGAGATTCGTACTGGGGAGGTCCCCAAGCTCCTCAAACGATAGGCAGGGATTCACTTCCCAACTGTTCATTCCATTCCCGTCCCCCAATGCAAGGTTACCGCAGAGTCCCCACCGAGCCACTAATGAGTCCCCCCTTTCCGTTGCAGGACAGGACTCCACGGAACCAAGAGCCTCCGGCTCCCCTGTGTTAAGTCAAGCGGCCGCACACCCCAGGCGCACATGCGGCAAGCCACAATGGTTGAGGGACTTCGTCCCATCCTAGGGGGGAGGGATGTTATGTATGTACAATGCTGCTTTAAGAAATGTATAAATGTATCCTGACCATAATTACAATGTAGCCCAGCTGTTAAAGGAACGCGAGTAAGCTGCCCATAGAGGGCAGCTGCGAGCGTTCAACTCACATGGTTCACATTCACCAAATCACCAACAGCCGCGGGAACCTTTCCCAAACTATCACTACCTGCAGATGGTGGGCGTGACTGGGACAACGTCACGCCTGTAGCAGCCAATGAGCTACCGTGCAACAAGATTCAAATTATTGTGCTACTGTATATAATGTGATGTACCTCCGCCATTACCACATGTTCATCCGGATCATCAATGAATAAACCTGTGTTAGTCCTTCCTGCGACTCCTTCTTTGTCTTCCATGCAAGACACCAAAGGTTCTTAGTTCTAATGTACTTAAAGAAGTCTTTGTTATTTCTCTGAGTATTTTTAGCTATACGCTCCTCAAAGTCTTGCTTTGCTTTTCTGATTGTTGCCTTGCATTTGTTCTGCCAGAATTTATGTTTCTGCCTGCTGTCCTCATTCGGACAAGCCTTCCATCTTCTAAATGAGCTTTTCTTGCTCTTGATCACTTCCCGAACAGCTCTTGTAAGCCACATTGGAGTCCTCTTGGACCTGGCAGTGCCCTTTTTCCTTTTGGGTATGCATTCCAATTGAGCCTCTGTTATTGTTTTTGTAAACAGCCTCCATGCCTCTTGGAGTGTTTGGACTCTCTCAATTTTCCCTTTCAGCTTCTTTTTTACAAGTTTCCTCAACTTTGGGAAATTTCCTTTTTGAAAATTTAAGGTCTCTGTGTTAGATTTTATCAGTGACTTGCGGTCTATGATCAAGTTAAACATAATTGGGTTGTGGTCACTGTTCCCTATTGGATCAGTCACATTAACATCTTGCACCAGATCCTGAGTATTACTCAATATCAAGTCAAGGATTCTTGTACCTCTAGTTGGGTCTTCAACCATCTGTCCCAGGGAACAATCATTTAGCATATCTAGGAACTTTATCTCTTTATCATGTGCTGAACAACAGTTCACCCAGTCTATGTGAGGGTAATTGAAGTCCCCCATTATAACCAGGCTTCCCTTCTTGGATGCCTCCTTTACAACATTCTCCAACTGCCAGTCTCCCTCAAGAGTTTGGGTCAGAGGCCGATAGTATATGCCTACTGTTAGACCATCCTTGTGGCCTGGTACTCTTACCCACAGAGCTTCTAATGGTGACTCCAAATCACCTAGATATTCCAATTCATACGATGTTATCACTTCTTTGACATACAAGGCCACACCACCTCCCATTTGCCCCTTCCTATCCTTCCTGTACAGTTTGTAGCCTGGGATAACTGTATCCCATTGGTTATCATCCGTCCACCAGGTTTCAGTGATACCAATAATATCAATATTCTTATCTATTGTTAAGTATTCCAGCTCCCCTATTTTGTTCCGGAGGCTTCTGGCATTTGTATACAAGCATTTATATATGCTTTTCTGACACAGTCTTTTGTGTCCAGTTGCATTGTTAGACTGCCTCTTGCATCCTTCTGCTAGAATGCTAGTGACTAGCTACTCGCTCTGCTCAGTAATTTTTGCATCCTCCTCACTACTCAAGGACACACTTTCCCGAACCGGATGCTGCTCAGCTCCTGTCGGCTTTCCCCCAGTTATCAGTTTAAAAGCTGCTCTTTAGGGTTTGTGCTGGGATAGGATCAGGGGTGTGCAGGGCACCATGGGAAGGCACTGGACAGGGATTGGTGGGGGCACCTACTGGGGTGGGGGTGGGGGAATCCCACACATTGCTGTTGGCGCCCCAGGGCGCTAGAGGTGAGGGCAGGGTGGGATAAAGCCCAATTTCCCGATATACCAGCACGTGCCTGGATAGGATAACATGAACCCTAGTCAGATATTAGACTAGTGATTGTCCTCTAACAGTTTTGAACGTCAGCTCCAAGAATCCCTTTCCCCTATTGACATCCAAAGCAGCTGGAGGCTATGAATAAGTGACATCAAAAACATTCTCTCCTCAATAACCCTGCTCAGCATAAGCTTAAGGTCTTTATAAAGTCAATCCATCTCATAGTTAGTCTTCTTCCTTTCCTGATGCCTTCAGTTTTTCCTAGTATTAGGCTCTTTTCCAGCATCCTTTCCTCTCATGATGGGTGCAGAGCAGATTCAGATTTGATTTGGTATAGATTTCATTGGTTTCTTGTTTGAAGAATCCTCGGTATCTACAAAGCTCTTCCCCAGTACCATATTTCAAATGTTATTTATACTATACATTTCCTCCCCAAATCAGCCATAGGATTGTCTTTCTAATACAGTGATGATAAACAAACACCATGGGAAAAAACCCTCATCCATTCTCAATTTGTAACATGTCACTTTAAGTTCTTGCAAATGCAAAGTAGCAATGGTGCCCTTACAATAAATCTAGAGCAAACTCATTGCTGTGAAACCAGAAGTACAAGCATATATTGATCCCTGATTATTTACCCTGAAGCCTTACATTGACTGTAAAATGTAGGCATTGGAGTTTAATTTCATAAACAACGTAATTTTATGTTTTGTGCCTACTCTAGTCCATAAGTGGTCTTGGACACATATGGCCATAGAAGAAGTGGATCGGTATTGAATCCTGTATTCATATATTAGACTATGTGTATCATTCTTTCCTAGTATTTGATACAAAATTGCACTTTTAAAACTTCAGCTCTCAATAGCAGGTTGAATAATTTATCAACTTCTACAATAGATTTCAATTGATGAGTCTGTTGCTTTTCTGGAAGCTATAATTATTTAATGCTTTTGTAATATGCTGATATAGTGAAGCTCAATTTCATAAGACAGCTGCCTTGGAATTAAATGTGCATTCTGGAAATGAGACTGCCAAAGCATTACTTGTTGTATTAAATCTTCTTTTACTATTAAATAATTTTAGTTTTTGAAAACTAGCATTAAGTAAAATGTAGATAAAGGTAAAGGTAAAGGTTTCCCTTGCTCGAAAGCCAGTCGTATCCGACTCTAGGGTGCAGTGCTCATCTCTGTTTCTAAGCCGAAGAGCCAGCGCTGTCTGCTTCTGCAGACGTTTCCGTGGTCATGTGGCAGGCATGACTAGACACCGGAGCGCACGGTACTATGCATAAATGCATACAGGTAAATAAATAGATTTAAAGGTAAAACTTTTATGCTCAGCATAAAAAACAACTAACAGACCAATTGTATTCATATCTACTCAGAAATAAATCTCATTGTATTTAATGTCCTTTACTTTCCTGACTTTTCAAATTAATAAAGATGATGGTTTCATTCTTCTGGCAGATCTTTTGGGGGAAATGACACCAACTCTTCAAGCGCTAGCTCTGAAACACAATTGAGTCATTAGGGTGGTCGACCTGACAGCTGTTCAGTAGCCCCAAATTCTGCACAAAGAAGAGGATGTGATTCTTTTGAATTAAAAAGTCCCCCATATTCATAGCCATGTTGCCATGGCAAAGGAAATAATATGGTGTAACCAACCAATCATGCTGCTACAGTTGATAAGCCCTTCTCCCATATAGACAACAAGGCATCTGATATGGCATTTACAATGTGCGTTTGAGACCCAAAAACTCCTGGCTTCTCCTCCTGATGTGATCATTTGGTGTACATGAGTGATTTCTAATTATACAAAGGGGTTCAAGATCCTTTATGGCTGTGGTTCCCAATGTGGGGCACACACATCACAGGGGAGGCAATTAGATTTTAAGAGGACAATTTGAGAATGAGTTATTAACAGTGAATGGCCTTTTAGACTCCTTCTATTTGAATAGGAGTTCACTTTTTGAATAATAAGAATTATATGTCACGGGGTGTCACGAGGTGACATATTGTGTGAGTGCAGCTGTCATGTTTATCTTAGGATAGTAACACATGTGATCTCACTCTGGCCTACTAGAGCTTCCACCATTTCTTAAAGGCCCTTCGCTGATAAATCTTGAGTATAATAGTGAGTCCTTAATGAAGAAAATAATTTCTTAATATTATTGCATATTTCATAAAGAAATTAGATGTAGATTTGCTATGCCAAACTATACAAAAAATTACAGTCAACAATAAAGCAGAGTTACAGGTAAGACTACAATCCATCAGTTGCAAGTTTAAGAAATGTAATTAATTGCTGTAATAATAATCAAATTTTACTCGGTCAGCAGGGTTTAATTTTCAACTCCATAAATCATTAGAACATCTCATACACTTGCTGAATAAGAAGGATTATCCCATTTTGATAAATATGTTGAAAGTAGGTCCCCTATTACCACCACCACCACCACATTTTAAACAATAAACAAGTTAAAGAATTAATAGGCTTTGAAATATAACCAGAAGCAGTAGGTTCATCTCTACAGTTGTAAGTAGAATGTAACTCTTAAAACTTATGGGAAGACTGGTATTTTCAGATTTCTAACAGCTTGTTACATCAAGGGTCTGGAATAAAAACCATTGATAAGTTATCAGGACCAACCCTACCATTAAGTGGAATTACACAATCCTTTTCAAGCAGCAGATGCTGCAGAAAAATGATGATAGCCCACTGGCTGTTCATCAGGAATTTGTCTGCTCTTCTCTTATACTGAAGAACACAGAACTGTAGGTGATACATAAATTGTCTTCAGCCCCCTGGTGTGGTAGAGGAAGCTGAGATAAAGTACTAGTAACTAGCACAGTGATGGCAAACCTATGGCATGCCAGAGGTGGCACTCGGAGTCCTCTCTGTGGTCACCCATGTAGTCACCCCAGCACAGAGTTCACCTGCCCCTATGCCCAATGGGAGCTTTTCCTTCCTCCTTTGTTGCTGTGTTGGCACTTTGTGAGAAATAAGTTGGTTTGGGGGTTACAGTTTGGGCACTCGGTCTCTAAAAGGTTCGCCATCAGTGAACTAGCATTTACCATAGGTTGCAACATGTTTGTCAGGTAGGCATTCCAATTGGTCTTAGAAGACAGACAACTGCAAACAGGCCACAGAGTTTGAGCCTGGGATCCTATTATGCAGCAAAGCAGAAGGCAAGATGGCTACATTGAAGCAATTTGCTCCATAGATTCACAGTTGAGCAGTGAAGAGAAAAGGATCAATTTGGGAGAGAAAGTATGTGTAGCAAATTATGGGAAACCAAGAGAAATCAGATGGAAACAAGGGAGTAAAGTTGGAGTTTTCAGCTCAATGTTTTATATATCTGGCTGAGGGGCCAGAAGTTGCGGGTTTGATTCCCTGTTGTGCCTCCTTGGAGAAAAACTAGCCTGTGTGGCATTGAACGAGCTACACAGTCCCAGAGTTCCCCCAGAAAAAAGGAATGGTAAGCTAATTCTGTATATTCTCTACCTTAAAAACTCTGAAAAGGGTAACCCTAAGTCAGAATCAACTTGACATGATACAATTATTATTACTATCATTATTATCGTCTGAATGAATAATGTCCTGGGTGTTGTGTTGCATAGGAAGAGGCTATAATCAGGATAAGATTATCAAAGAACAGCAGTGATTGAGGTTGCCAGATTTCAGGGCACTGGCTGAAGTATCAGGAAATTGCTATGCTTCCCCAGGTTTCCAGACTGGGGGGGGGGGGGGAATCTAAGGAGAAAATGTTTCATTGTGAGGTGGCTTTAAAGTCTGACTAAATTATTAATTAAATCATTAATAATATATCATTGAACTTAATAATTTAAGATATGCAGAGAATGCAGCAGCAATGAAATGAGTCAAAATGCCTCTTTGCCAAAGTGAAAGAAGAGAGTGCCAAAGCAGGAATACAATTGAACGTTAAAATCATCACAATACAACTTTAATGTTGACAATGAGGAAATTGAAATTGTTAAAGATTTTGTATAACTTGGTATACTTTTGTATACATTGGTTCAGATGAAGACTGCAGCCGAGAAATCAAAAGAAGAGTGAGATTTGGGAGGGCAACAATGAAGGAATTGTCACGAAGGGGGAGGAGGAGTCTCACAGAGGCAGCAGGAGGGCCCCAGACTTTGGTGGTCCCAGCAGGGTGAACTCAATAGGTTCTGCGGCCCGCTTTCCTCTATGAACACCTGTCTCCCCCAAACATGCTAATTGGAATGGGGAAAGTGGCACTTCTGCACTTAGGACAGATAATGGTAGCTAGGCTTATTAATACGTCCATCTATGACACACTGTTTACATTTGCCACTCCCCACTCCCTTTCCCACACACACAGAGCTGTTCTCACCCTCTGGAAGGCTTCTGATGTTGAGGCGATGAGTAATGTGGCTTTATTGCTAGCTCTGCTGGATTCTCCTCCTGGTTGCTTCAGAGATGAGATGTGGAGTTGTCTTTTTAAGATTTTATTTCAAGGAGAATTATAGTTCATATATAAGCAGGATACATCTTGTAGAATAACTCTAAAATCTACACTGAACACAATTTATGGAAAAAAGAATAAAAATAAAAAATAGGCTAACTCACTAAGTTGGCATTTCTTCCTTTGTAGGTGGCGGCAGGGAGCCCCCCATGAGTTGGCTTAGCCTGGGATCTCCATGGCGTAGGTTTGAAGGACGAGGGCTTTGCCCTCTGTCAGATGGTGTCTGACAAGCTCCCAAACTGGGCAACTTTTATTGGCTTTGGAGAGGGTACCCCTCCCTCAAGAATCCAGTGACCTCATGGGCATCTGAAACATTTTGCAGGTGGCCGCAGGGGGCTGTCCCCTACCTTACAGGTGTCTTTGCAGCTGTACGGGAATGTGTCTAGTCCTGGACTCATTCCTCCCCCCCAAAATAATGTCTGAGACATAGGAAATTTAAACTGTGCCACAAAGGCTTACCATGGCACCTGTCAGTGAGCCATTTTGAAGAGGGAGCTTTCTCAACCTAAAAATCCTCTATATGAATCTTAACACTACATCTATCAAATGTCAACCTAAAATAAGACATGACCCCTTATGAATACCATGAGAGGAATTAGAAAAGATAATCAAATATAGGATGTGTCACTGGAGACCAAGATCATCCACATTCTTATGTTCTCGAGCACTATGTATGGATGTGAAAGCTGGGCAGTGAAGAAGGTGACAGGATAAACATGGATTCATTTGAACTATGATGCTGGAGGAGAGCCTTGTTCATACCCAAAAGCAAACAAATTGGTCCTAGAGCAAATAAAGCCTCCGAATGAAAGCAGGATGAAATTGAGGCTGTCCTATTTTGGGCACCTCACAAGAAGGCAGGATTTTCTGGAAAGGGCAATAATGTTGGGAAAGGTTGAAGGCAATAGGAAAAGAGAAGACCAAATACAAAATGGATCGATTCCTTAAGAGAAGCCATGCGGTTGAATTTATAAGAGCTGAGCAGGGGTTTGGGGTATATAGAAAGAGCCTCCTCAAAGGTTGTTGTATTTCTGAACCACAATCAGGCATACCCTGGGTAATGACCACCTTGTGCTGGCTAATCTCACACCAGGTTGGGTGAAAGGCTTTATTTCAGCAGTTTCATGTCCGGCCTAGACATGGAAGAAGAAGCAGGGTTTTTGAAGACATAATATTTTGGAGATCACTTATTCAGGAGGTCTCCATTTGTCAGAGGTGAAATGATAGCATGTAATAACAGCAACTATCTCCACCTGTGTCCAGTCATGTTGGATATTGCTGGCTCAGCACAAAAGTGTTTGCATGTGTGTTTTGCAATTCTGGTTCATCAAAATGCCAGGGGTGAGAGGAGGTGGGTGGGAGCTGAACATGAACATCAGGCTCTTTGGAGCAAGGCAGAGAATACTGTACTAAGACCCTAACCCACATGTTTTCTTGCACAAGCTCTGGCAGCACCAGCAACAGTGCAGGACCTGGAAAAACGACTCACAAGGTCCAGCAACTGTATAAGGAATCATACAGAATATAAACTGTAATTGGAATTGCCAAAATCTCTGAAGCTGCTGTGCACATTTTGGATCTTGGGGTGGGGTGGGGATTCCCTGGATCCAGGTTGTTATATATTACCTGGTTAGATAAAGGTAAGAGGCTGTGGTGGCTCAGTGGTTAAGAAGCTCACCTTATTAGCTGGAAGGTTGACAAGTTGGCAGTGCGAGACCCGGGTATTGCATGATGGTTTGAGCACCCATCTCTGTCCCAGCTCCTGCCAGTTCGAAAGCAAGAAATTGCAGGTAGATAAATAGGGACCATTTCCATGGGAAAAGAGCTCAGGGACATGAAAGGAGCCTCATTTAGGTGTCTCCTGAGTGTAGTTTCTCCAGCAAAAATAATTTCAACCCAGAATAATTTCTGACATGAAATTATTATTAGGTAAAGGTAAAGGTGACCCTTGCTCTAAAGCCAGTCTTATCCAACTCTACGGTTCAGTGCTCATCTCTGTTTATAGTCAAACAGCCAGCACTGTCTGTGTTTGCAGATGTTTCTGTGGACATGTGGCAGGCATTTCTAGACCTCGGAGTGTACAGGGCACTGTTTACCTTCCCACCGCAGTAGTACTTATTTATTTACTTGTAATTTCTTGATTTTGAACTGCTAGGTTGGCAAGGAGCTGGAATATAGACAGGAGCTCACTCCATTGTGCAGCACGCAGGTCTCGAACTGCTGACCTGCTGACCTTCCAGCCATCAAGTTCAGCGTCTTAACCACTAAGCCACCATAGTCCCCATATTACTCAAATTCTGGGCCCATTTACTTGCTCTCCTTTTTTATATGTTTCCAAAATCCTCTAGCCTAGATTAGTTCTGGCCCCCATCCCAAACTCTGCCTGCCCTTCCTCTTTGACTTTACAGTAGGTAACCTCAGGTTTCAGCCCTGAAATCTGAGTGAATGAGATGCTGCTGACCTGGCAGTCATTACACTGAGCCAACAGCAACAATATAAGACAAATGAACTTTCCTTTAGGACAGTGTGCACTTGAGAGTTTGGGACAGGAACCCATAGATGAGAAACTGTCTTGTACCGCCATCTGCGTGGGCGCACCTTTTAGCCATTCTCACTGCTGCCTGCTCTTCTAAGTCAATAAAATGCAGCAGGAAAATAACACGATTGAGTGGAAGAGAATTCTCTGTTTACTTTGCAGATGTGTAGATGAAGATAAGTAAACCAGAAGCAACACAGATGACAAGGAGTTGCAAAACAAAGAGGTTTCAATACTAAGGTCACGTGGAAGGGACTATGTATGGTTCAAGGCCATGGAAAGTGTCCAACAATGCTGACTCTGACACTAGCTTAATTTAGCATTAGCTCATTGAACGAGAAACCAGAGATTTTGTGCAGCTGGAGAACCTGACACATGAATTCTAAGACAATAAAAAAAAACTTCCTGGGATTACATGGTCCATGGACACTACTGTGGGATAGAATCAGTCATACAGCTTCCATTTTCAGGATTTTGCTTATTTTTGCTATTTAATTTAATTTCATATCATATCATAAGTTTTATTTGTACCCCGCTTCCCTCACCCGAAGGTGACTCGAAGCGGCAAAACAACAATAATAAAGCAATACAATAGGTCAGCAATACATATCAAAAATATCGACAATCAACAAAACAATATATCACAATATCAGCAATTACAATATAGGGGGAAAATTACAACACATCAATAAATATCAATAAATACTGCGGCCAACTCACGCTAACCCCAGGCAAGTCCAAAAGAGTGAGTGACAGTGGCAGAGGCTCAACAGTCTCAACGGTTTTTAAAGTCTGTGGCAGAGCGGGGCTAGAGACACCGGCAGCCCAAGGAACCCTATCCCGCCGCTGTCCTGCAGAAAGTCCAGTCCCCAACTCCCTCAAGGCTGGGGCTGGCCGAGGGAGGAACTCCTGTGTGGACAGCTGGAAGAGGTGGTGAATTTCTCTGTCCTGTAGCTGCCACGTCTTTTACCCCTCCGGCCAAATGGGGCCGAGAGGGTGGCAGTGGCAACCACAGCAGTATTCATCTGCAGCTGGTGGTGTGGGCTGTGGCAAGAGGCAACAAAGTCCTCCCGGGGAGGGAGGGGCTGGCCCCCAGGAGCAGCAGCTGTGGCAGCGATGGTCTTTGGGCCAGCCACGGTCCGGCGGCTTTTCACCTCTCCCTCGCTGAAACGACTCCGAGCAGCTAACAGATAAAAACATAGAAACATATACAAAATCATTATAAAGACATTTAATACACTGTCAACATTAAAACATTTTTAAAAACCACCCACCCCATAAAAAGAGAGCGAGAGAGGGAGGATTCTGATTATCTATACACGCCAGCAGGCAGGGGTCACCCTTCCATCAGTGCCCCACACCAGCCCTGCCAGCCAGGTTTTAAGTTCTTTCCTGAAGGGCAGCAATTCTTGTTTGCACCAGTACACCAGTGGGAAAATACCACCTGGTGTAGGCATAATGACAGATGGTATCCTTCATACCAGAGTGACATCAACTTTTTCATATGTGACATTTATTGTATGATTACCCTGTGTGCGTGCGCACGCACGCACGCACGCACGCACGCACGCACGCACGCACACACAAGTGTTTCCTAAGATATCATTTATAACACATTTCGACCACCTTCAATGATTGAATGACAATGGATGCTAGCAGAAATATCAATTCATATGCCACCATTTTGATTTTAACTTCCTAGTACTTCTTCTTCTTTTTCTTCCATTTGTAGGCCAGACGGGAAATTGCCAAAATAAAGCCACCTTTTGCTGACTTCATTTCACAGTTACGTCCACCTGACCCAGTGTGAGAAAGATTAGCCAGCATAAGGTGGTCATTGCCCGGGGGGGGGGTATGCTTGATTGTGGTTCAAAAATGCCACAATTTTCGAGGAGGCTCTTTCTGTGTATCCCTTCCTAGTAATTAGAATGCCACTAACGGCTGAAATGATTGTTTCCTATGGGGACGAATGCTGTAAACGCATTTAGTATTCTTGTTTAAATAAAAACAGAAACAAAAGGTGAAGCCTTTCTCTTCTTCCACTCCCAAGATTTTGCTTTTCCTAAAACACTTTGCTTCACGCCAGTCTTCCATCACTACTTTAGGCAGGAGATCCATGAAGTCTTAATGCATTCACTATTCCCTCTTATCTGTGGGGTGAAAAATACAATTGTAGATTGAAGGTCAGAAGTACAGTTTAAATAAGGACCTTTTCTCATTCCTGACATAATGCTTGTTAGGAGGAGAGATTAATGTGGTACCATTTCCTGTTCTCATTACACCCTTTGTTAGAAGAATGAAGTACATGAATTTTAATTCTTCAGAAGTTGTCAGAAATGGACTGGCATTCTATGCAGGTCTCATCTTTCCCACATTTCAAAGCTTTATTGAAATAATTCCATCATTCTTTTTGACAAGAAATAGTACAGCTACCATGTTAAATCATGTGCTCCAACAGGCTCTGTTATTCAAGACATTTGTTATGCTAAGTAAGAGGCCTTTCTAGGTGATTAGTATAGTGCACAGAGAAATGTTTCATGTAACTGGTTCAGGGAATCCAAACTGTTTTATACAGATATTGTGAATTGACTTGCTCTTTGTCAACATTTTTGAACTGGATTTTCTTGGCACATTTCAGAGAATGTGTGGCATTCCAGATGTTGTTCATCTGCAATTTTCATCACCTTTCACCATTGCTAAAGTTCTTTTCTTCCTCCTCCTCCTCCTCCTCTGGGTAATCGAGGGAGATAAAGCTCATGAAACGAAATATATTCTAAACTGTGCATGCCTGCATTTTTGTCAGTGGTTAGAAGCTCACCTTGTTAGCTGGAAGGCTGGCAAGTCAGCAATTCAAGACCAAGGTACTGCATGATGGATTGAGCACCCATCTCTGTCCCAGCCCTTGGAAACACAAAAGGATCCTCATTTGGGCGTTGTCAGAGCCGAGTGTCTTCCACAAAAATCCTTTCAACCGAGAATAATTTCTGACACAAAATTATTATTATAAACCCCCCCCCCTTAATCCTGAACTTCTCTTACGAATATTCCTGTGAGAGTTTTTATTTGTTTTTTTTTCCAGTCAGAACTTCAGAATGAAATTTAATGTGAATTCAATCTAGAATTACAAAGTAACTGCAATATGCTAATTTGCTTAAACTTCTTTGTCCACATATTTAAAGCCTTGATGTAATTAATTTAGAAAGTAAAGGACATTATTTGCCTTTAAATAACATAGTTTGCAGTACTGCAAAGCCAGAGTTCACAGTTTTCTGTTACATGAAACAGTGAGCATTTGGCAAGCAAGGAAGCTCTCCTTTGTAATTTGCAAAAAAAGTTGTCAGTTTCATTCATCTGAAATTATATCTGTGCTTGTGGTGATTATGTTTCTTTGTTATGCTCTTTTTAGCTCCTGAACCAGCACAGTAATTAGATAGCACACAGTTGTGTGTTTGTTAAGTTTATGTCAGATTTGCTGCTTCACTCTATCTTCTTCTCTAATTGAATGTTTTCTTATCTCTATTTTTGAATTTTACTTTTTACTTTACAAATATACATTTTACATTTTTGGAATGCAAGATTCCTCAGTTGAAGAAAGGTATCTGTTTGTTATAGCACTTGATTTTCCTCAAAGCGTTTCACATTCTAGCAAGTTTGGTTTGAGAGTGATCACGCAAAAAGTACACACAGACTTAATCTGCAAGATTGTCAAGGCATAGCTCTCTGAGGAAATCCCATCATGGAAATGGAAATGCCTTAACTGAAGAAAATATTATTTCTCTTTATTTTATTTATTTATTTATTTATTTTTCACACTTATATACCGCCCACTCAGGTACAACCATCGTCCTTAGGGCGATGCGGTCTCTAAGATACCCTGGCCCACTATCATGTAGGGCTTTAAAGGTCAAAACCAGCACCTTGAATTGCACCCAGAGACAAACTGGTAACCAGTGCAGCCCCTGAAGCAGTGGTGAGGCATGGGCATAACGTCCACACCCCATCACCCCCCGGGCCGCGGCATTCTGGACCAGCTGCAGCCTCCGAATGGTCATCAAGGGCAGCCCCATGTAGAGCGCATTAAGGTAGTCTAGTCTGGAGGTCACCAGAGCGTGAGTCACCATGAGCAAAGAGTCCCGGTCCAGGAGCGTGCGCAACTGGCGAATCACCCGAAGTTGGGCGAAGGCCCTCCTGGCCACAGCCGCCACCTGTTCTTCTAGCAGCAGCCGCAAATCCAGGAGGACCCCCAAGTTGCACACTGGGTTGGTCTGGGGCAAAACAGCCCCATCCAAAACCAAAGATGGTAGCTCCCGGGATAACGCAGGACCCCCTATCCATAGCCACTCAGTCTTGCTAGGATTCAGCTGTAGCCCATTTGCCCCCATCCAGACCCCAATAGCCTCCAGACAACTGGAAAGGACTTTGACTGCATCACTGGGGTCCCCACGGGCCGAGATGTACAACTGTGTGTCATCCGCGTACTGGTGGTACTGCACCCCATGGGAATGGATGATCTCACCCAGCGGCTTCATGTAGATGTTAAATAGGAGAGGAGAGAGTACCGAGCCCTGAGGCACCCCATATTTTAGGGCCTAGGACTCGACCTCTCACTCTCCAACCACACCGACTGGGACCACACCGTGCCCTGGATCCCCAATCCTCGGAGCCGTTCCAGAAGGATACCGTGGTCAATGGTATCGAAGGCCGCTGAGAGGTCAAGAAGAGCAAGGACGGACGGATGACCGCCATCCCGCTCTCGCCAGAGAACATCCATCAGCGCGACCAATGCAGTCTCAGTACCATATCCAGGTCTGAATCCTGACTGGAATGGGTCCAGATATTCCGCTTCATCCAGTAACCCCTGCAGCTGACGTGCCACTGCCTTCTCCAGAACCTTCCCCAAAAAAGGAAGGTTGGAGACAGGTCTGTAGTTGGTTAGGATTGCTGGATCGAGGGATGGCTTCTTCAGGAGGGGGCGCACAAGAGCATGTTTCAGCAGTGCAGGGACCATCCCCTCTCGAAAAGATGCGTTAATTATTGCTCCGACCCAGCCACCTGTCACCATCTTAGAGGCGTGGTTTTTTCAAAATACATGGTTTTTTCAAAAACTTTACACGAGGAGAGTGACAGGATCAGAAATTTGGGAAGATTCAGTGTTCAGTAAAGAAAAGAATGGGTAGAGCAGAAGTGCCCAAACTATGGCCCGGGGGCCGGATGCGGTCCCCTACGCCAATTCTTCCGGCCCATGAAGCCCTCGGCACTCCTGGAAGTCGAAGTAAAACCATGTGATCAGCCCACAGCCTGAAAAGTTTGGGCACCCCTGGGATAGAGATTACCCTACTTCCATAAATATGTGGTGATACTGTTGTCTAATTGAAAAGAAGGGGTACACAGAAAGAACCTCCTTGAAGATTGTGGTACTTTGGAACCACATTCGGGTGTACACCAGTAACGGCAATCTTGTGTTGCCAGCTCTTTCTCACACCAGGTCAGGTGAAGGGAACTGCAAAATGAACCCACCAAAAGGGCTCCATTTTGTCAGCTTCATGCCTGGCCTAGACACAAAAGAAGAAGAATGAAAAGAACACGAGGAAGCTACAAAGAATTATGCTACCACAAAGGCTGTCTATCCTATTCCTATGCATGTATAGCCAGTAGTTATAAGCCACTTGGTTGCATCAGTCAGCCCCTAGACCACTATACTACAGAGGTGGCTAAATTTTAATTGTATAGAATACAACTACAGTTTGCAACAACTATTTTTAAAATGATATTATACACATTAAAAATATTATCTCATTATAAGAACGATGCAGCTAAGCATTTACACAAAAGCTCCTTCCCTCTTGGATAAACAGCAAATAAAGAGGTAAGTGGTAGTGTAGATGTATCGATTCATTTTTGCTCCTGTATAGAAACCTGCCTTAGGCTAAGTGCCAGCATAGTTTAACCAGCTGTTCTTTTTTGTTGTAGAAATTGATCTGAGAACTGTTTTCAGTAATGCTGTCAATATAGAATTGATTCAATGCTCTCACAATCCCATCTAAATTGGAAATGGGGATATAAGAAGAAGAGACAGATTTGGTTCAGGACTCTAAATTAAAGGTATACAAACGAATCCTTAATGTACATGCTAACGATTCCCATGCAAGCTTAAAAATGCTATAAACCAAATGAGATTATCTCCCCCACCCCCTTGCTCTTTTTCTTCTTCACTATATTCTGTGATGAATCATCAGTGGCGTACTGCAGTGGCTCAAGTCGCTAAGACACAGACTGGGAAGCGGAAGGTCAGCAGTTCGATTCCCGAGTACTGCAGGACCGAAATGAGCTCCCGTCTTCATCCCAGCTCCTGCCAACCTAGCAGTTCGAAAGCAAGAAATTGCAAGTAGATAAATAGGGACCACTTTAGTGGGAGGGTAACAGCGTTCTGTGCGCTCCGGTGTCTAGTCATGCCTGCCACATGACCACGGAAATGTCTGCAGAAGCAGACAGCGCTGGCTCTTCGGCTTAGAAACAGAGATGAGCACTGCACCCTAGAGTCGGATACGACTGGCTTTCAAGCAAGGGAAACCTTTACCTTTACTAACGATTCTCATGCAAGCTTAAAAATGCTATAAACCAAATGAGATTATCTCTCTCCCCCCCCCCCCCCTTGCTCTTTTTCTTCTTCACTACATTCTGTGATGAATCATCAGTGGTGTTATTTAGTGCTTGCTATCTGGATATTATACACAATTAGCAATTAACATTTTTATTATGGTCAAGGACCAGGTAAAGGTAAAGGGTTCCCTTGCTCAAAAGCCAGTCGTATCTGACTCTGGGGTTCAGTGCTCATCTCTGTTTCAAAGCCGAAGAGCCAGCGCTGTCTGCTTCAGCAGACATTGCCATGGTCATGTGGCAGGCATGACTACACACGGAACGGTGCACGGAACGGTGCTTACCTTCCCACCAAAGTGGTCCCTATTTATCTACTTGCAATTTCTTGCTTTTGAACTGCTTGTTTGGCAGGAGCTGGGACAAAGATGCGAACTCATTCTGTCCTGCAGTACTCGGGAATCGAACTGCTGCCTTCCCGCTTTCCAGTCAGCATCTTAGCTACTTGACCAGGACCAACATACAAAGAATGTTACACGCATACAGCATTGTCTTTACCTATATGTTTTTCATGCGTAATACTAGGTGGATTGTGCCACCCTAAGATAACATTTGCATTATTAATTTTTATATGAGTGGCTTTCAAATAGTAAGTAACCCTTCCCCCTCCCTGATGTGGGGTTGCTCCTCCTGTGGTCTCTATCTGAAGTTGGGATGGGGCTTGCCTGCTATTTGTGCTACAAATAAATTTTCATTTTTGCTTTGGAAGCTTTCCCCTAGTGGAAACAGCAGCCTCATTGGAGAAGGAGAGCTAGAAGGGCAGCAGTGTAAAACAAAGAGCTAAAATTTCCCCTCCCCACTCCTTTTCTATTTATAAAAAGCTCTTCACACAAGTACTAATTGTGCGCATGTTGTATTGCCTAACATGGACTCCAAAAACAAATCTTGCTCAGTTCAGAAAGATTTACTCCCACCTAAGTTTGCATAGAATTTCAGTCTTCCTTGATTATTGTGCATTGATTAAAGGTGTTGGATGATCCGTCTCCCAGGCCTTCCTCTGGACCATGTTAGCTGTGGTTCCCGATCTTTGGTTTGTGGACTTCAATTCCCAGAAGTTTAAGTCAATCCCTCAAAGCACTGATCAGCCAATGGACCATACCTGTCAACTTTTGGATTTGAAAATAAGGGAAATTTTGGCTACACCCCTCTGTGGGTATGGCCAAATCTGTGGGTGTGGCCAAATATAGCCATGTGACTTGCTGGGCTCTAGTTATGCCTGCCACATGGCCATGAAAATGTCTGCAAACACAGACAGCACTGGCTCTTTGGCTGTAAATGGAGATGAGCACTGCACCCTAGAGTTGGATACGACTGGCAGATTTTACTTTCTTAGGATCAAAGATCTGATGCTTGGGAAACAAGCTATGAGAAACCTGGGGAACATAGTGAAAAGTAGAGGCATCACCTTGCAAACAAAAAATTTCATAGTCAAAGCAATGGTATTCCCGGTGGTAATGTATAGGTGTGAGAGCTGGACCATTAGGAAAGCTGAGCACAGAAAAAATAGATGCCTTTGAAATTTAGTGTTAGAAATAGGTCGATACTAGAAGAAATCAACCCTGACTGCTCATTAAAGGTGAAATAGTAAAAATGACGCTAAAGTACTTTGGACATCAAATGAAAAGAGAGGATTCACTTGAGAAAACCTTGATGCTGGGAAAGGTGGAGGACAAAAGAAGGGGGTGACCAAAAATAAGATGGCTAGATGGTATTGTAGATGCAATGGGCACAAAGCTGTGTGGGCCAAAGAACCCTTCCCCATTTTCTTGGAGGACTTTTGTTTTGTTTTCTTTCTTGTTTGCTCAGTGGCTTAAGTGACTAAGATGCTGACTGGGAGGCAGAAGGTCAGCAGTTTGATTCCCGAGTACTGCAGGATGGAATGAGCTCCCGTCTTTGTCCCAGCTCCTGCAATCCTAGCAGTTCGAAAGCAAGAAATTGCAAGTAGATAAATAAGGACCACTTTGGTGGGAAGATAACAGCGTTCCGTGCACTCTGGTGTCTAGTCATGCCTGCCACATGACCATGGAAATGTCTGCAGACGCAGACAACGCTGGCTCTTCGGCTTTGAAACAGAGATGAGCACTGAACCCTAGAGTCGGACACAACTGACTTTTGAGCAAGGGCGACCCTTTACCTTTACCTAACTCAGATCCCCTTACATAACCGTGCAAGCACACACACACACACCCCCCTCACAGTTAACTCTAGAACAGAAATGGAACACACACACCCTCTCTCATATAGTGTAAGAATGTCTGACTGTGATGGCGAAGCTTGGCACTCTAGAAACAACTGTCTTTCGAGCAAGGGAAACCTTTACCTTTAGCATATAGTGAGCAAGCACCATCCCCCACCCCAGGGCTAGAAATGGAATCCTAGAAATGGAATCCTCCAGCCAGGACAGAGGCAAGGGGCAGAAACAGCTCAATAAAGCATGAGAGTGAGAGAGAAGTCTCTGCCCCCAGACCAAGAGCTGATTTGCCCCTGCATATATGAAATATTGCTCACCTCTAGAGTAGACTCCCATCCCTAGTCCCAGCATGAAACAAAGCCACCATCCTGGCCATGTGACTGGCAGGAAAATGAAAGAGAAACTAACTACAGAACACACACACACACACACACACACACACACACACACACACACACACACACACACACACACACACACCTTCTCTCTCCCCTTTCACAAGCGAAAAGCCACACAGCAACCTCTGGTGGCCGGGAAAAAATACTGCAGCTTCACCTGTGAGGGCTCCGGTCAGGATATTTCTTTTTAAAAAATACGGGAAAATACGGGAAAAATAATAAAACGGGAGAGGGCTGGAAGAGGGGTAAAAATAAGGGGTTTTACTGGGTAAAACGGGATGGTTGACAGGTATGCATACCTGTCAACCCACGGCTCCGGAAAAACGGGACCTGCACAGATCGCTTTCCACGCATGCATGGAAGCGCTACGCCGCTTGCACAGCCCCTACGCAAGCGGCGTAGCGCTTCTGCACATGCGTGGAAGGGTTTTACCCCTTCCACGCATGCGTGGAAAGCGTTTCCCCCCGCTGCCAAATTACGGGTTTTTGGCAGCGCGGGGTGGGTTATGACGTCAATCCCGGCCAAATCGGGATGGTTGACAGTTATGGGTATGCAATGGACTGACTTAGGCTTTGTGGGAATTTAAGTCCACCAGTGTTACACAGAACATATTTTGGGAAACAATTTCAAAACTTAAATTTCTTAGCAAGTGGGGAAGGATAGTGGATGCTCAAACCTTGTAATATCTTGGTGTTACGGTTTGGTTATGCCTGTTCTAGGCCACATGTTGTTTCAGTGTTAAACTATATGCTTGTTTGGAAAAGATAACTCCTCCACTGCACTAAGTGTTGTAGCTTAGCAGCTTCTGGTTTTTGTGTGCTGATGGATATAGTTGTACACATCTGTGCATAAATACAATATATACCAGCGTTCATTATCCAAGGTACTTGGATACAACAGAATTCAGAAAATTTGTTTTATTGGCCATCCTGACTGGAAGATTCTTGGAAATGTGGTTCAAGAAAACTAACCTTTTAAATCCTTACTATAGGCCATATTTATAAACCATATGCATTTCTGCTGTTCCTGTACATGGCATTAAGAAACACATGAATATTTGCTATTTTCTCTTGGATTGAGTATGTGCCCACTATGCCTATCATATGGTTGATACAGTCAGTTTTGAAACACCAAGAATCAGAGTACAGTACCAGCAGATGAGATCCACAGTGGGTCAGATATAAAATGTGCTCACTAAAATATTTTCTTATAAGAGTATCACATTGTGCAAGATAAAAAACATAGATGGAGGCATAAACAAACAAAGTCAGCCATGTGATCCATACTGAAAACAAATGCAGAAGGTAAAGGCAATACCTTTTTTGGATCACTAAACAACAACAAAAAATCATTGCGAGATTTCATGATTCAAGATCACTTCTTCAGGCATGCATTGGTTTCTTGTGGGAAAGGCAGGGAAATTATCAATGAAAGTCCAAATGTTCATGGCATGATGGTCTGTTTGCCAGGCTCTGTTCTTAAAAATTAAGGTGAAAATTAAGGTGATCCAGGAAATTACCGACCTGTCAGTTTGACATGTATCCCAGGTAAAGTGATGGAAACCATCCTAAAAGATAGAATTAATAGGCACATAGAAGAGAAGGCGCTGCTAAAGGAGAGCCAACATGGCTTTTGCAAGGGCAAATCATGCCTCACTAATCTGTTGGAATTTTTTGAGAGTGTCAACAAGCATGTGGATAAGGGGGATCCAGTTGACATTGTTTATCTGGACTTTCAGAAGGCTTTTGACAAGGTCCCACACCAAAGGCTCATGAATAAACTTACTAGTCATGGAATAAAGGGACAGGTCTTGTCCTGGATCAGCAACTGGCTAAGGGACAGGAAACAGAGGGTAGCATTAAATGGACACTTCTCCAAGTGGAGGGAAGTAAAGAGTGGGGTCCCCCAAGGTTCAGTATTGGGACCCCTGCTTTTCAACCTCTTCATAAATGATCTAGAGGTAGGAGTAAAAAGCAAGGTAGCCAAATTTGCTCACGACACTAAATTATACAGGGTAGTGAAAACTGTGAGAGATTGTGAGGAGCTCCAGAGGGATCTCTCGACACTGGGGGAGTGGGCAAAACAGTGGCAAATGAGTTTCAACATTAGTAAGTGCAGAGTGATGCATGTTGGGGCAAATAACCCCATTACATTTATAAACTGATGGGGTCTGAACTCTCTGCGACAAACCAGGAAAGGGACCTTGGTGTCCTGGTGGACAACTCAATGAAGGTGTCAACCCAGTGTGCCACAGCAGTGAAAAAAGCAAACTCAATGTTAGGGATCATTAGGAAGGGTATAGAAAATAATTCAGCAAGTGTCATTTTGCCTCTTTATAAATCTATGGTGAGGCCCCATCTGGAATACTGTGTACAGTTCTGGTCGCCATACCTCCAGAAGGATATTATGGAGCTGGAAAAAGTGCAGAGGAGGGCAACCAGAATGATTAGGGGACTGGAACACCTTCCTTACCATCTGAGGCTGCAACGGTTGGGCCTCTTCACTCTTGAACGACGACGTCTAAGAGGTGACCTGATTGAAGTTTATAAAATCATGCACGGTGTGGACAAAGTAGATAAGGAAAAACTGTTTTCCCTATCGCATAACACTAGAACTAGGGGACACTCCATGAAACTTTTGGGTACTAGTTCTCAAACGAATAAGAGAAAGTACTTTTTCACCCAGAGGATTACTGGTCTATGGAACTCCCTGCCAGAAAAAGTGGTGACAGCTGTCAGTCTTGACAGCTTTAAGAAAGGATTAGACAAGTTCATGGAGGACAAGAGTATCATGGCTATAATTATGGATACTTAAGGACAACCTCCGGGTTGGAGAGTTAGGCAGGATATCTCTCAATGCCATTTCCATGGAATCCTAAGCAGGTGAAGGCATCTCCTTGGGAATACCCTGAAGGAAATAGTGAGCCACTGTGTGAGACAGAATGCTGGACTGGATGGGCTGTGGCCTGTTTCAGCAAGGCTGTTCTTATGTTCTTATAGGTAAAGGTCATCTTTAAAGTGCTGTAATGTTTTTGTTTTGTTTACTCTTTTCCTAGTTGTAACCTTTACCATTCACGCTGTTGGCACATGGAGCTGTGTACTCTGAAAAAACTGGGTGATGCAGGCAGTAGATCTTTGGCAAGATCAATCACGCTTGAGCATAACTGAAATCACTGGGCTGTGAGATATTTTTATTTTACTCAGTCAAGGAGTTTGCAATTTGTAAAAGTAGGCACTTCTCTCTCTTTTCCTCCTTCATAGAATTGAGGTTTTTTTTAAATCACTCCATGCAAACAAGTAAGGGGCAAAGCAAGGCTAGTGCTCCATTCACATCACATCTTGATTTGCAAATAGTTGAAGAGGGCAGGTGTAACATTTTTAAAATAGCCCTGAACCAGAAGCTTCTATCCATGATGCTTCTGTAAAATGTCCAGATTTGTCACCCCAGAAAACGTCAGCAAAGAAAGAGATGCATGATTCCACCACCTACACTGCAGTTGCAATAAATGCACAGAATGCACCTGGCTGGCAGGGCAGGTGTGGGGCCCAAATGGGAACACGGTCCCCGCCTGCTGGCTTATGTAAACAATTATGAACTCTTTCTTCTTCTTTTTATAGTGGGTGGGATGGGTGGGTGGGATATGGGTCTTTTAAAGTGGGTGGGATAGGGGTCTTTTAAAGTGTTTTTATGTGTTTTTAGAACTTGTTGTAATGCCGCCCTGAGTCGGGTTCTGCCTGAGTGGGCGGCATATATAAATATGACTATTAAATTAAATTTACCTGATACCTTCAGCAGCCTGATATTTGGATTGGTGCAGTCCCATTTCTTGTCTGCTTCCAAAACTGAACAGTGCCAAAGTTCAAAGTCATGGAGAGCATCTTATTACCATGACTGTAATAAATGGGAAACATGGTTGCTATTCTCCATGACAGCTGGGCATCAGCTAAACTAAAAGAAAAATTAGGAATATTATGTGGATACCCAACTGGGTGTCTTTGGGGTTTGTAGTGTCGGGAATTGATGGCAATGACTAGTAGATTTTATATCCTTATTCTTTCTCGCTTTACTGTAACTGTCCTTGGGGCTTGGCCTCTGAAATATTATTAGTGACAGTGATTTATGGGGATGATGTTATAAAGATCCTTCCCTGCTATCCCATTTGTTTCATGGAATACAATGTTGTTTTCTTTTCTTGTTTCAGCTAGCTCTGCTGTTTCTATTTCCTGCATTTAACCTTGCAAGCCTAAGAAGATGAATCTCTCTTTGTTATAATTCCATGCATCTTCTTGATTCATTAGCTAAATATTTGTTTAAGAAAACCTCCAGAGTGAGCAGAAACTTGAGTTCATTGAGCAATAACCA
Source organism: Bradypodion ventrale (assembly GCA_035047345.1). Classification (NCBI taxonomy): domain Eukaryota; kingdom Metazoa; phylum Chordata; class Lepidosauria; order Squamata; family Chamaeleonidae; genus Bradypodion; species Bradypodion ventrale. The sequence goes on from JAWDJE010000004.1 coordinate 286,271,545, forward strand.
AGTCCTAGCTTGTCACTGTGGCTTCGTTTCATTTGTAATTTGACATGAACACATATAATAAAAGCACTGCCAACAAGGTAATAAACTTTGCTACTATGGAAACAGCATTTGCATTGTTTTCCTTTGTGAAAGTAGCTGAGGAATGGAATATAGACAAGGTGTTATTGGCAACACACTCAAAGATGGACCATTTCAGATAACAGAGAGTTTAGTGATGTGAGGAATGGGTTGAAGAACTGTTTCTGACTGCCTTGGTCCTTCAACATCTACATTGGAGTGGGAATGTTGTAGAGGCCTCAAGGTTAATTTCTCATGGGTCATGCCCCCTCAAACTTAAATAAGGGATGGCTAGCAGCCCACTTCCATTTTTTCTAATTAACCCTCATCACCAATGCATGGGGGAAGGCTTTAATGCAGTGATGGGCTCCAAAATATTTTACTACCTCACTGTGGGTGTGGTATGGTGGGTATGGCCAGTAGGAAAGCCCTGTGTTGCACCCAAATTAGGACTACTTTATTTCAAAAGTTGGGTGGGAGGGGTCAGGCAGAAGTTCTGCTACCGGTTCTGGAGAACTGGTGCAAACCTGCTGATGCCCACCATTGCTTTAATGTGTTATGAAATCAAAATGCCATTCCCTGAGGTTTTCAAGAGCAGCACTTTTTTCACCTAATCATATTTCAGGAGGGAGGTGGACTGGAAGATTCTGCAGGGAACTAAAACAGTTAAGGGGAGGGGAATAAGTTGTCTGGAAATCTGGATTGTCCTTGAACTACCTTTTCAGAAAGCTCATGCATACACAATTTGGGCCCATGTGTCCCTGTATGTGAGTTATGTTGGCTGGTTGATGGGGCCTTTTCCCCCTTTGCTTTCTTTTATTAACTTTTATGATGTCTCTTTAACAAAAAAAATCCCCAAATGTTATGTATGTTAATTGTGTTTTCTGACAGGAGAGGAATGTATCTTTTCTCATGTATCTATTCTTATGCAAAGAAATGGATCGAAAATGTGCACACTCTGTTAGCCAATGGGCTTGTTGTATTATTGTTACTGTTTATAGGAGCGGAATGTATTTTTTCCCATGTATCTATTATTATGCAAATAAGTGGATCAAAAATGTGCACACTCTGTTAGCCAATGGGCTTGTTGTATTATTGTTACTGTTACTGTTTATAGTGTATATAAGTCCGAGTTTTGCCCCATCCAAACTGTGTTCATACCCCACTAATAAAGAGCTGAATTTCCCTACTTCACTTGTCTGCTTCTTCATTCCCTGAACACAAAATTGGTGACAAAGGTGGGATGGCATCCCCACACGGCAGCAACATCGGCCCATTTGACCCAGCGCGTCCAGAGAAATGGACAACATACGAACACCGATTCCACCATGCAATGGCCTCGCAGAAGATCACCGATGAAGACCAGAAGCGCTCCTGTTTCCTCGTTCAGTATGGTTCTGAGACGCTTGAGCTGGCAACCCAACTTGTTCTCCCAAGGGACGTGGATGTGGTGCCGCTTGCAGAAATCATGTCCGCACTGAGGAAACACCTGCAGCCAGAGGTCTCAATCTTCCCAGCCAGGGTGGCCTTCCACAGAAGGGAGCAGCAACCTGGGGAGTCCATTGCAAACTACGCCACTGCTCTGCGCATTGCTGCCACCCCATGCAAGTGGGACAACATCAAAGAAGCACTCCAGGACCATCTGCTGGCTGGCATGAGGGACAAAGATGCTCAATGTCGCCTCATGATCAGGAAAACGCTAGCATTCAAGGCTGTCCTAGAAGAGGCGGTAATGTCTGAGGCCGCACGGTCCGGCATCAAGCTTTTCTGGCATTGCCACTCCACCACCAGTACCACTGACTCAGCTGTGCAAGCTCAGCAAAATTCATCTTCATCCTCCTCAGCATCGCCTGGTTCCACCTCTTCATCAGAGTCCAGCGACGCAGAGGGAGACGTCTGAGTGATCCAACGAAAGCACCGAGAGCACCGTGATGATTGGGAGAAGAAATTCCTTTGTAAGTATGATGGCTGCAGAGCCCGGCATGACTGCAGGAAGTGCCCTTCTGCACCGCAGAATGCCACAACTGCTGGCGACGAGGGCACATTGCTAAAGTATGCCGACAGCGAAAGCAAAGAACTCCAGCACCTGAGTCCAAGAAGAGTCATCACCACAAAACGTCCACCGCCAAAGTGTCACCAGAGCCTGAGCCGTGCCAAGTGGGCATCGTCAGTGACTGTTTCTTCGCAGACCTGAGCCTGCAAGATGTCCCCTTCAAGATGGAGGAGGATTCAGGTACTACCTTTTCCATAATCCCACAGCGGGAGTTTTTGAGAATTCCCTCTGCCTCTCAGCCCAAGCTCAAATCTTTTAAAACTTCCCTCCAGGATGTGCAAGGTTGCCAGATTCTGGTCCTGGGGGAGGGAAATTTCTTGGTCAAATTCAAAAACATTTGCACCTCCTTGCCATTGGTTGTAGTTAACCAGGGCACTAACTGTCTTATAGGGACCCAATGGTTTAGGCCCCTGGGAATCCGGCTTTCTGGCATTCACGCAATAGACACTGACCCAATACGGGACGTTTGTGCTGCACATCCTGAGGTGTTCAAAAAGGGTTTAGGGTTATACAAAGGACCCACTGTGGACTTTGAGCTTGACCCAAACATCCGGCCTATCTGGATGAAGCCACACTGGGTGCCCTTTGCTTTAAAGGAGAAGACAGAAGCTGAGCTGGACAAACTGGTGGGTCAGGGCATCCTAGTGCCAGTGGATTCCGCAGAGGGGGAGACACCAATAGTGACTGCTTTGAAAAGTAATGGGGAAGTCAGGATATGCACTGACTACAAGTGTACCATCAATAAAGCTATTTCCCCGAACGCATATCCTGTGCCCGTGGTAAGCCACCTTCTTGCCTCCTTGCATGGAGAAAATTGCTTTGCAAAACTTGACCTTGCCCAGGCTTACCAACAATTGACTGCATCTCCTGCTGCTGCCATATCCCAGACCATAGTAACACATAGGGAGGCATTTAAAGAAACTTGACTACAATTTGGGGTGAATGCGGCCCCCGGAATATTTCAATCCCTTGTATTTTAAAAGGTTTGGCAGGTGTCCTGCCATATTTTGACAATGTCCTTATCACTGCTAAGGACACCGTTGAACTAGCGGCCAGGTTCATTCGAGTCCTCTCACATTTCGAGAGGGACGGTCTATGTCTCAGAAGAGACAAATGTGTGTGTTTTGGCACAGGAAGTTGACTTCCTGGGGTACCAAATTACACCCCAAGGTATCATGCCCTCTGACTCCAAGGTGGCAGCCATGTGAAATGCACCCAGGCCAAAATGTGAAGCTGAATTGCAATCATTTCTAGGATTGTTAAACTTCTTTCATGCTTTTCTCCATCGCAAAGCCTCAGTTGCCGGACCATTACATTGGCTTCTTAAGAAAGATACTGTTTGGCACTGGGGCCATTGCCAGAAGAAAGCGTTCCTAGAACTCAAAAGGCTGCTATCTTTGGATGCTGTATTAACTCATTTTGATCCTAACAAGGAAGTTGTACTTGTGTGTGATGCATTCCCTGTGGGGCTGGGAGCTGTGTTATGCCATGTACTAAATGACGGGAGGGAAGCCCCCGTAGCATTTTATTCCCGTTTACTCTCAAAGCCTGAGAAAAATTACACTCAGACAGACAGGGAGGCTTTGGCAATTGTGGCTGGCACTAAGAAATTCCACGATTACCTTTACAGAAGACCTTTTACCATCGTAACTGACCACAAGCCCCTCTTTGGAATCTTTGTGAACGGGAAGCCCACGCCTCAAATTCTGTCCCCAAGGATGTTGCGTTGGGCAATTTTCCTAAATGCATACGATTTTACTTTGGTGCACAGGCCCGGCAAGAACATCAGCCACGCTGATGCCCTGTCAAGTTCTCCACTGCCAGGGATCGGGGAAGCCGATTGCGAGATCGAAAGCGATCACCAGGTCCTTATGATTGAGGCTTTCGACTCGCCCCCAGTCATCCCCTCAGATATAGCCAAGGCTACAGCCAAGGATGCAACATTGACTAAAGTAATGTCTTGGGTACAAAAAGGCTGGCCTGTCTCTCCTCTAGCCGAGGAATTCAGAACATTCCACCACAAGCGTTTGGAACTGTTAGTGGAATGAGGTTGCCTTCTATGGGGCCAGCGGGTGGTCATTCCTGTCACTCTCAGGAAAAAGGTTTTACATCTACTTCACACAAGTCACCCGGGAATTGTCCATTCCAAAGCCCTTGCCCGTAGCTACTTTTGGTGGCCTCAACTGGACCCAGACATAGAACAAATGGTTGGCACTTGTGCCAGTTGTCAATCCTCTCACCCAGAGCAATCCCATCTTCCCTCTCAGGAATGGGATTCTGCTCGGGGCCCGTGGTCCAGGTTGCACATAGATTTTGCAGGTCCATTTAGGGGTGCCCTATTTTTGTTGGTTGTGGATTCATTCTCTAAGTGGCTGGAAGTGATTAGGGTGCCTAATACCACTTCAGCCACCACAATAATGCACCTAAGAAGGCTGTTTGCAGCATTTGGACTTCCAGATGTGCTGGTGTCTGACAACGCGTCCACGTTCACATCTGCAGAATTCCAATCCTTCATGGAAAGGAATGCAATTTGGCACATCACTGCCGCCCCATTCCACCCAGCCACCAATGGCCAGGTAGAGTGGCAGGTGCACACAACTAAAGATGTGCTTCAGTGTATGGGTGAAGGGGATTTGGAGCTCCAGTTATGCCAGTTTCTTTTTACATATAGGCTCACCCCCCCCCCCCTTACCTCAGGGCTGTCCCTTGCTGAATTGCTCCAGCGAAGGAAACTGTCATCCTTGCTGGACAGATTCGATCCCTCTAGGGTAGAGGACAAAGGCACAAATATAGCAATCCAACACCAGAAGGGTTTCTCATCCGGAGACCCAGTTGTTGTTGTTGTTCAGTCGCACAGTCGACTCCGACCCTTTGCGACCCCATGGACCATTTTCCTCCAGGCGCCTCTGTCCTCCACCATCCCCCTCAGCCCACCCAGCTCTGTGCCCATTGTGTCCACAATACCATCTAGCCATCTCATCCTTGGCCTCCCCCTTCTTCTTTTGCCCTCCACCTTTCCCAACATCAATGCCTTCTCAAGTGAATCCTCCCTTCTCATTTGATGTCCAAAGTACTTTAGCTTCATCTTTACTATTTGACCTTCCAATGAGCAGTCAGGGTTAATTTCTTCTAAGATTGACCTATTTGTTCTCCTCGCTGTCCAGGGGACTCTCAAAACCCTCCTCCAACACCACATTTCAAAGGCATCTATTCTTCTGCGTTCAGCCTTCCTAATTGTCCAGCTCTCACATCCATACATTACTACTGGGAAAACCATTGCTTTGACTATTCTAATTTTTGTTTGCAATGTGATGTCTCTGCTTTTCACTATGTTCCCCAGGTTTCTCATTGCTTGTCTCCCAAGAATCAGTCGCCTTTTTATTTCATGGCTACAATCCCCGTCTGCAGTGATCTTTGATCCTAAGAAAGTAAAATCTGTCACTGCTTCTACTTCTTCCCGGTCTATTTTCCGATTGGGCCTGTTGCCATTATCTTGGTTTTCTTGATATTTAGTCTCAAGCCAGCTTTTGCACTCTCTTCCTTCAGCCCAATCAAGAGGTTCTTTAGGTCTTCTTCACTTTCTGCCATTAGGGTGGTATCGTCTGCATATCTCAGATTATTGATGTTTCTCCCAGCGATTTTAATCCCATATTGTGATTCCTCCATCCCTGCACTGCGCATTATGTGCTCTGTGTATAGGTTGAATAAGCATGGTGACAAAATGCAGCCTTGTCTTACTCCTTTTCCTATTCCAAACCACTCTGTCATTCCATGTTCTGTCCTAACTGTTGCTTCTTGGTTCATGTACAGATTTCTCAGGAGGCAATTGAGGTGCTCTGGTATTCCCATCTCTTTAATTACTTGCCACATCTTGTTGTGGTCCACACAGTCAAATGCCTTAGTGTAGTCAATAAAACAAAAGTAAACTTGTTTCTGGTATTCCTTTGTTTTCTCCATGATCCAGCGTATGTTGGCAATGTGGTCTCTAGTCCCCCTGCCTCTTCTGAAACCAGCCTGCACCTCTGGTAATTCTCTCTCCACATGCTGCTGAAGTCTATCCTGTATTATCTTGAGCATCACCTTGCTGGCATGTGGGATGAGCGCGATTGTTCAATAATTTGAACATTCTTTGGCATTGCCCTTTTTTGGGATTGGGACGTATACTGATCTTTTCCAATCCTGTGGCCACTGTTTTGTTTTCCAAATCTGCTGGCATATTGAATGCAGTAATTTGACGCCGTCATCTTTTAGTTATGCAGCTGGTGGCCCTACGTGGGTGCCTGGGTTTGTGATCAATCAAACTGGTCCTGTTTCTTACAGGTCGCCCATCCTACAAGCCCCTGAGCTGCCTCAGCCAAGCGTCCGACCCAGAAGGGAAACTAGACTGCCATCCTGGTTAAAGGATTTTGTTTTTACCTAGGGGGGAAGAATGGTATGTATGTTAATTGTGTTTTCTGACAGGAGAGGAATGTATCTTTTCTCATGTATCTATTCTTATGCAAATAAGTGGATCGAAAATGTGCACACTCTGTTAGCCAATGGGCTTGTTGTATTATTGTTACTGTTTATAGTGTATATAAGTCAGAGTTTTGCCCCATCCAAACTGTGTTCAAACCCCACTAATAAAGAGCTGAATTTCACTACTTCACTCGTCTGCTTCTTCATTCCCTGAATTCGAAACCAATACAGTCAAGGACAAAATATTTTAAAAATATCCAAAAAGAAGCATCAGTATCTCAATAAAACTATGTGAATTTACAGAACTTAAAGTACAGCATCTGATAAATCATTGAAAAAGCTAGTTTATAATCAGAATATTTGTTTAGAGTCAGAATATCTAGATATTTTCGGATGATGCTTGTCCATTGGTCTCATTCAAGACAATGTGTCTGCATCTAGAGTGAAAGTTGAACATGGTGCTATCATAACAACTTGAAACTAAACATACTTAAAACAGCAGATTTGGTAGAATATTTTTGAAAATGTTCTTCTGCCTTACCTCCTCTTACCATATTGAGTAATACAGTATTGGCAATGGAGTTTTTAAAGTTGGAAGGGTCTGTAAGGAGACTGGTGGCTTAGTGGTTAAGACGCTCCCTTAACGGGTCTCCGAGCGCCTAGGCCAAATTGATTCATAAAATGGCGCCACTCCAATTAACAGGTGTCGACTGGGCTAAGACCCTTCCTAAGCCACCTCCCCAATCTATTACTTGGCAAGGACCGGCTGGTCTCCCTTGAGTCTTATGTGTTGCTAGAAGTACAAGAACCTTGTATCTCCCTTGATACCCGAAATGGGAAAAGAGGAAGGAAAGAAGGAGAAGAAAAGGTTAATCTCCCAAGACATGAAATGGATGGTTAATATTAATATTATCATTAAGCACAAAAGAGAATGTAATTCCTGTGACAGCTCAGGAAGTTCACCCTGTTTAAATAGTTACTGATTCCATTTTATAAAGGAATTATTGAATCTGTTCTTTGTACTTCAGTAACTGCTTGTTTTGGTGCAGGTCCAAACAGGATATGAACAGACTTCAACAGATAGTCAGGGCTGCAGAAAGAATAATTGGAGTCAGACTGCCCTCTATGGAAGATCTTTATATTGCTTGGGTTAAAAGAAAGGTGGATTAGGATATCTGCAGATCCATCACACTGGATATAAACATTGAGGTATTGCACACTAAACCCGTCAAGGCACTGAATAATAGTTGAGTATCAGTCTGCCTTGCTCCATGCTGAATGTTGCAGCTGCTTTTGCTCACTGCCTTGGGCATCTCACATGCTTCTGACAGCTTTTAAACTTTAGTAAGTGACATCCTGAAACTCAGAATATGAATGGCATAAATTATTCCATCTTTCATATAGCATGTCATTAAATGAATTGAAAACAGAGACCTAGTTCTTTCCCACCTTTCCCCATGTTTTAATGTTTTAATTTTTATTAATTAATTTATTCATTTATTCATTTTCTACCCATCTCAATAAACCAAGAAAATATTCCATACTTTATTTATGACAACAGAGGTAGATAACAGATCGATATCAAAACTGAACTACTATGTGGCACTGGGGAGGATATCCTGATAAGAACATAAGAACAGCCTTGCTGGAACAGGCCACAGCCAATCCAGTCCTGCATTCTGTCTCACACAGTGGCTCACCATTTGCTTCAGGGTATTATTCCCAAGCAGATGCCTTCACCTGTTTAGGATTCCCTGGAAATGGCATTGAGAGATATCCTGCCTATCTCGCCAACCCGGAGGTTGTTCTTAGGTATCCATAATTATAGTCAGTGATACCCTTGTCCTCCATGAACTTGTCTAATCCTTTCTTGAAGCTGTCAAGACTGACAGCTGTCACTACTTCTTCTGGCAGGGGGTTCCATAGAGAAGTGATCCTCTGGGTGAAAAAGTACTTTCTCTTATTTGTTTGAGAACTAGCACCCAAAAGTTTCATGGAGTGCCCCCTAGTTCTAGTGTTATGTGATAGGGAAAACAGTTTTCCTTATCTACTTTGTCCACACCGTGCTTGATTTTATAAACTTCAATCAGGTCATCTCTTAGATGCCGTCGTTCAAGAGTGAAGAGGCCCAACCGTTGCAGCCTCAGATGATAAGGAAGATATGTCTCTTTAAAGAGTAGGGCCTTCAATTGTTTTTTAAATGTGGCCAAGGATGGTGCAACTCCATTGTCAGAGAATTCCCCATTGTGGGTGTCATCAGTGAGAAGCCCCCCCCCACCCCTTGTCACAACTTTCTTCACCATTATCGATGTCAGCACCTGGAGTTGTGCTGACCGTGAGGGAAGAGTTATGTGAGCAGTTGTTCTATGGGAGAAATGCTCAGACAGATAATAAGGTACTAAAATGTTTAGGGCTTTGTATGGTAGTGTCAAAACCTTGTGCCTAGCATGGAAAGGAGCAGGGAGCCAGTGCAGGTCAGCCAATGCTGGGGAGATATATCTGAATAATTTTGTTCCTGTCACCTGCCTGGCTGCTGCATTCTGGACCCATTGAAGTTTCCATATCACTGGCAAAGGGAGCCTCATATAGAGTCAATACGTAGGATTACCAATTAATGGACTAGATTTGTAAAAGAACATCTGTCCAAGGAGAGATACTGCTGGGCAATTTGATGGAGTTGAAAAAAGACAACCTAACAGACTGCCAAAATTTGTAAGTCCAGGCTCAGTGTCAGTTCTAAAATGACCCACAGAGTGAGAACCTAATCCCTAGAGCTAAGAGCCACCCCATCAAAAGTGGGGAGCAAGTCACCTAATCGGGCAGATGGTCCCTCCAACACCATGACCTCTATCTTGTCGGGGTACAGTTTCAGCTTGTTTGTTCTTGTCCATTTCATTACTGGGGCAAGGCAGCCACCAAGTTGACTACATCTACTGCAAAAGTTGAGAAGGAGAGATAGAGTTGATTGTCATCCATGTATTGGTGACAAACTCCAAATGACACCCCCTATGGCTTCATGTAGATGTTAAACTAACATTGAGGAGATGATCTCTCCCTATGGAACCCCCCTCTGGATGATCCTTGGAACTGAAACAAACTCCCTGAGTTGAACGCTCTGGATATGGCCAAGGAAGGAACAGAACCACTGTAAAATAGTGCCTCCAATTCCTACCCCTGATAGTGGTTAGCAGTATTGAAAGCCACTGAGAAATCCAAGATACCAGGAGAGATGTGGCCCACCCTGTCCATCTCCCAAAAAAAGTCACTGCCACTGAGTAACAAAGGGGGACCTGGCTGCTGGTAAACAAATCCACCCAGCTAATTTTCACCTACAGATTGACTGTACATGAGACGTTACTCAGTTCAATACCACTGAAATGATCCCATGCCATTTGTGCTAAAGGCTGGGAAAGCCTTGATTCAGGAATTCCAGCATTATAATTCTATGATTCTAGCTTCATCCTTTATGAGGATCCTATCCTGGGAATATAGTCTACCTCTTTTCCTAGAAACTGTAATTGGGTCTATGCCCAATCTACCACCAGAAGGCAATCTCTCAAAGTTACTGTAGTTGAAACCAAAACATGACTCTTCTTCATATCTTCTGTAGCCACATCTCTTGCTTAGAGTCCAAAAGATGTTTTCCATTCAGCCTAAGTATAATTGGTAGTTTAAACAAAATGTCCCAGTGATATATCGAAAGGCTGACTACCGCTGAATGAGCTAGCCAGCCACCTTGTTGATTCCCCTTCTGAGAGTACTCATTTTCCTCAAATGCCTGGGAACCCACCATGCTTGTATCTCCAGTATCACTGACCAATTTAGCACTATATCAAGTCAACAGGCTTGGAACAGAGGAAGGTCAGCCTCAGCAACTTATATAAGATCCATGTTTGGATGGCCCAGGATGTCATGCTTTCCCAGTTTGTGTGGTCAATGCATCTGGTAGGCCAAACCAGTTAACACCGAAGACTTTCACAACACCTCTCTCCAACCGATCCAAGGGACATGAAGCACTGTTTCTAAGATATACAAAAAGAAATCCTCACCAACAAAACTAGGGAACAAAACAAAGCAAAAACTAGAAAATAAGTCTCAATGACAGCAAAAACAAATTATGTACAAACTGGGATCTGCTACTCATTAAAATAAATGAAAAGAGAGTACAGTGTTTATTTCAGTACCTCCCAAAATCTGTCAACCAAATTTCAAACTTCTCATAACAATGTCCAAAAACCACAGCTGCAAGGTAGAGTTCTAGATAGCATTAGCCAAATAAGAAATTAGGGATACATACAATAATAAAGTAGGTTACCAACACTGTTTGACAATTACACATACAAGTTTTAAATTAATGCCAAATTCATTTCAACCTCTTGGTCTTTCTCTGTAGCTATAAATCAGGCATGCCCAAACTACGGCCCGTGGGCTGGCCCCTGACACCCTCGCCAAACCAGGAAGTAAATACGGACACTTCTGCGCATGCGTGAAAAGCAGCCATTTTGTGTCCTGGCTTGGTGTAGGACACAAAATGGCTGCTTTCATTCATGTGCAGAAGTGTCCGGCAGAAGTCATTATTTTCTCTTCTCCAAGCTAAACAGATCTAGTTTCCACAACTCTTCCTCCGAGTCCTCCTCTAGACAAATACTGTACCAGCTTGCCAATATCCTTCTTAAACTGTAGAGCCCAGAACAAAATGTTGCATTTGGAATGAAGTTGGACCATAGCAAACTAGATAGTAATATGCCCTCCTGGACACTCTAATTCTGTTGATGCAACCCCAACACACTTTGAACTTTAGGAGCAGAATCCTAATTCTGTCTTCTGAAATATTAAGTATACCTCATGTTTTGGTGCCATTTCCAAATTTGAAAAACATTTCCACTATACCTTTATCCAGGTCATTTACGAAGATGTCAAACAACACCAGGCTCAGGATATATCCCTGGGAATTGTCATTCCTCTCTAAGATGAGCACTGTTGGGCACAACAAGCAGCCATACATCCACCTAAGAGTAACATCTTTTTGCCCAAGTTTTTTGCCAGAATGTCAACAAAAACATCACGGTTATCTTCTACCTCCCTTGTTCCTCCACGTTTACTATCCTCATTTTTATTTTTCATTAATTCCTAGGAACATAGGGATATATATTGTACTAGCTGAGTGCCCGGCTTTGCCTGGGTCCCATGGGTGGGTGTGTGCCCCTTAACTCCTGGTGTGGGTCCGTTCCTCCGTGTTGGCAACACCAGATGCTGCAGCTGCATTGGGGGGGGGGGGGCTTTTGTGTAGCATCTCCTTTGTGGTTTCCATGGTTTGGGGCCCTGCACAGGGGCGGGGGGCAGGCCATCGTGTTGGCCCCTGCTGGAGGGCAATCATGGCCCTCATTCATTTTGCGTAGGCACCCTGGGCCAGTGCCCATGCTGCAGGCACTGCCCGTCAGCCAGCTTACCTGCCCTGGGCTGGTCAACTGCCCCGATGTCTCCGCTACCCAGTCCGCCACTGAGGTCTCCTGGGCCCTGTTCTGCGTCCGGGCTGCTGCTTCTGCCACGTGTGGGTTTGGCGCATCTGCCGCCATCTGTTGTCCGGGCTGTCCCGGTCAGGGGCAGCCTAGGCACAGATCGTGTGTGCCTGCCTCACGTTGCCTCCGCTGCTGCCGCTGCTGTGGCTGCTCCTGGTGGCTCCTTGGGCGGCCGCATTGGCTCACCCATGTTGTCTGACAGTGAGCTCCTCGCTGCAGGGCATCCACCTGGGCATTGGTGCTGGGACATTCCTGGTGGCCCTGGCTGCAGGGGCCCTCCCCCTTGGGGTGCAGGAGTACAAGGGTGGCGGTGACATCCCTCCCGCAGCAGCCCCCGTGTTCTCTGGCCAGGGGTGCTGGATGTTCTCACAGCAGTGCTCTGCGCGCACAATGGCCATTGGTGTGCTGGCCGTGTGGCCATTGCCCCACCTATTCTGTGCTCGTGCTGGCCTCCCTGATTGGCTGGGGTGTGCCGCAGTGGTTGCTGGGTTGTGTAGTTTTTCTGTTTTGTCCAATTTGTGGGCCGCAGCCCCCCCCTGACTTTCAAGGGGATCAGTCCAGGGGTGTGGATTTCTGTACCGGACATGCAAACATACACTTCTCTTTTATATATACTGTAGATAGATTAACTCAGACCTGTGGTCCATTCCGACTGCAGTGGCTTAGTGGTTAAGATGCTGGATTTGACAACTGGAAGGTTGGCAGGTCAGCAGTTCAAGACCTGAGTGCTGCATGATGGAGTGAGCTCCCATCTCAGTCCCAGCTTCTGCCAACCTAGCAGTTCAAAAGCAAGAAATGGTGAGTAGATAATAGGTACTACTGCAGTGGGACGATAAACAGCATTCCGTGCACTCCGGTGTCTAGTCATGCCTGCCACATGTTCACGGAAATGTCTGCAGACACAGACAGCACTGGCTCTTTGACTATAAACAGAGATAAGCCACTCTGACAGACAATGACCATTCAGACCAGGGATTCTCAACCTGTGACCTGCAGGCTGGATGTGGCCTGTACCACCAATTCATGTGTCCCCCCACTGCCTCCACCACACCAGGAAGTCCCAAGCGTTGGAGGAAGGGCAAAATGGCAATCCAGCCCCCGAAGCTGTCTGAGGGAGCATGGTCTGGCCCCCTGCTTAAAAAGGTTGAGAACTCCTGATTCAGATGTTCAGGCAGGATCATTCCCTTGTCCTTCTCAGCCAGTATTACCTCCCATCAAAATACTATCCGGGCCAAACCCCTGCTTAGCTTCCAAAATCAAATAAAATCAGGTGTGTTAAGGGTAATGATGGGTAGTAAAATCTCACTTTTATCTCAGGACAAAATTATAGCAGGTACAGCATAGATTTTAACACACACACACAAAAGAAAAAAACACCTTAAAATAACTCCAAATACAGTATAATGTTCTCCAAAGCAGGTAGGGAGAGTGCAGTATGTTTCAACAATAGATTTTTAAAACAGCTGAAAGCAAGGACAAAGTCAGTATATAATATAGTTCTATAATTTCTGTTGGATTGGGGCCGTGAAGGAGACTTGGGGTCCCGGAGGAGACTGGTCAAGTAACGACACGAGGCAAGATGGAGCGAAGACCAGTAGTTTATTGAGGGAAAATCATCATCATATATAGGAATTCAAGGCAGCGTGTGATAGAATCGTCATCTGACAGAAAATCACATCACCTGTTTACCCGGGTTAATTGGGAATCTCTCTTGGGGAAGTTAATTAAGGCAAATACTGACAGGGGAAATCCATTGTTCATGGCTTGCACAAGAGTAAATATGGCCACTATTTGCGCTAGGGCTTGGGCTAATCTGCAGGTGCGGAATTACCTATTTCCTAACTGCAAGTTAGACATCCAATTTCCTCCTGCCAGACTGCCTGTCAGGTCAGATATGGGTGAATCAATCTTATGACTATTAATCCGCTCCCCAATTTCTGTCCCCGCAGAACCCAGAGACCAGGAGCTTTCTCTACCAGTGTAGCCTCTGTCAGGGACAGTTATGCCAATTATGCTGGCGGATCCCGCACTCCCCCTTTACTTGTTGTGGACCTGACAGATGGCCCTGCGTAGGAGTGGCATCAGCTGGTGTGGGGGGATGACGCTTCGGGGTTCCTTCCATGGGGGACATCTCGATATCAGTGAGGGAATACATTGCACGAAACAGCACACTGCCGTGCCCGGTATTACCACCCCCACAAACACCTTGAGTGTCGTCTGAAGCCAACCCCATGGGAACCACGACCACAACGAATCCCACCACCCCCATGAAGCATCCTCCTTGATGTTCTTGACCAGGGCGTGGAGGTCCGTGAGCTGGCTCTGTACCTTGTGCGTGTTGTCTGTAAGGTTAAAGCAACACATGTCGTGGACAGACTCGCAACCCAAGTGATGTAATAACAGAAGGTAATCGATAGCTGCTCGATTGTCTAGTATGGCATGGCGAAGCTCTGCCTGCTCCTGGCTGAGCAGCGCTATCGCCAAGGAGGTGTGGTTGATGGCTTTTGCCAAAGCGCAAGCCAATTGACCAATTCTCCAAGCATTGCCTATGGCTAAGCCTGAATAGGCTGACTGCTGCCTGGTTTTTCAGAACTGTGGGTCTGAATCCAGACTGCTTTCTGTAGCAAGGCAAGATAATGAGATGTGTCATTGATCTCTTACTGTGACCTAAGGTGATTCTAAGCTATCTCTGCAACTTCTGGTGTTGTGCAAATGTCTTTCTAGCACCTATGGGGAGGTGTGAAAGTCATGGATATAACTTACAATGGCTGGAGATTACCGGCTACCGGGTGATCAATCTTTCCAAGCAATGGGCCGGTGCAAACATGGGCCGGTCTGGCTTCCTTTGGTGGAAGCTGGCCGTTATTAACAATATACGACCCTACGTATACAGAAATTCAAGTGTCCCTTGCAAATCCCAACTGGAGCATTGTACAAGGCATGCATCAATAAAGAGCAACTACAGATAATAATAGTAATAGGAAACATTCAGCTGCTTCTCGAAGATGAGGCTTTCCTTTTTGGTGGGGTTTCATGTGTAACTTGAGTTTAGAAAAGTCTTGTTTTGTAGAAAAGCATGGTTCTTAGCAGTAGCACTGAGTATGCAAAATGTTCATAGAAATGTCTTTGGAGATGTAAGTCATAAAGGAAGACGGACAGCTGATGACATCCAAGGCAGTGACTGGTGCCATCCTTTGCAATAGCTGAACTTGGCATCCAGGCCTGATTCTGGCCTCTGGGACCTGCATGGGGAAGAGACTTGTTTGGGAGATAAAAATTCTGAAAGAGTTAGTTAGTTTTTGCACTTATAGGATAGCAATTGTTGTGCAACTATGGGATGTTGTTCCCCCCTTTCTGTTTGTTTGTCAGTGTAGGACTTAAGCGTCCAATAGACCCGTTCCACAATCGCTTGCCCCTGCGGATTGTGCAGAATGCCAAGGGTGTGATTAATATCCTAGGCGGCCATGAAGGTGGCCAGCTGCCTGGAGCTATAAGCCGGGGTGTCATCGGACTTCATGTGCCGAGGTTCGCCCATGGCCGTGGGAAAGGAGATGCTGCTCCACATGGGGAACCGTTTCTCCCTTCTGTGCTGTTGCCCAAACAAACTGTGAGAAGGTATTAATGCAAACGTGCATGTACTGCCATTTGCCAAAATGTGGGGCATGTGTGAGTCCATCTGCCACACCTGGTTGGCCTCTGTCCCTCACCGGTTGACCCCCCATGAGGGCCCCTCTACCGCCCCTGCACAATGCAGACAGGAACGGACTATGCCTTGGGCTTGGGAAAGTGGCAGGTTGAACTGCCTTGCAAGTGCTTTGGCATTCTGATGAAAGAATGCATGACTCTGAATTGGAGTTGTGAGGAACAAACTCAGCAAGTTTTTGTCTATCGCGGGACTGATGTATGCTCCCAGTAGACTGTGAAGCAAATTCCTAAGATACTGGCTGTCAGTAATTATGTTGAAGCGTTCTTTGGCAAAGGTGCGCAAAGTGAGGTTCACGGCTGCCAACTCTGCCCGCTTGCGGAAGAGTCAGGAGCGTGCGCCAAGCTAGGTCCTCTTGCCACGTAAGAACCTAATATGTGCGACCCCCATAAGTGAAAACTGTCCTAGCCCCCCGAAGGGGAACCAGTGACATTAATTCACACAAGGTGACTGTCTGCGTTTGAAGCGAGACGAGTCTGGGGTCTTATGGCAAACCTTGGTGCTTCCCTTGGGTAAATTTCTCATGAAGGCCCCCCTGCGCACATCCGCCCATGGCGTGCGTGCACACTTTTACTGGAGCTATTCTTGTGCTCATGTGAGAAGGGTGCCAGATGCTGGCTTAGCCTTTTGCCTGTGCTTAGTCTAGCAGCAAAAAAGGGAAGGGGTGGCCTGAAAATGCCTGTATCTGACTGAAAGTGTGACCTGACTGTATTCTTAAAATGGTCCTAGGCAGTCCTGGCTAATGAGTGGCACTCTGCACATTCTCAGGAGCTCAGGGACTAATCCTCCCTTTGTGCTCTGGAGTTTGTGAACTGTGTCAGCTCATTTAGAGAGGGTGCTGTGGGCCAGGTGCCATACTTAAAATGACCGACTAAGACCTATTAAAAACAAGCCAATTAGGACGTGCCAGCTGTAAGGAAACAATACACAAAAATGAAAAGACACACAAGTTAAACATTTCCAGCATGGAGTTCCCCTGGCGAAGGGAGGAAAGGAGGAAAGACAAGTCAGAAGTTAGCACAATGAGAATGCAACAACTCTTATCATAGCGAAATCAGATTAGGTCAGATAATTAAGACAACTGGCTGGGATCCTCCTGTTAAGGAATCCCTACCAGTAATTAACTCAGGAGCCTGTGAAAGGAAGCAATTTAAGACTGTAGAAAGAAACAAATTTTACGGCCTGGAGAGGAGTTTTGTTCCTGTAAAAAGGTAACGATTAAGCATTTTCTGAATATACAGAGCGCAAGAATGTTTGCGTGCTTTTTCCTGTGAAAGGGGTACAATGAGTGAGTTACTTTACACAGATTAAAGTCAAAATACCAGAACAATATCTTTCTTAAGAGAATGAAGGAGAGTTAGAACGATTCTCAACCCGCGGCCAGATGTGGGTAAGTGGGCCAGATGTGGCCCACGTTGCTCTGCCACTACCTCCACCAAGCCAAGAAGGGCTGTGCGGCGAAGGAAGGGCAGGATGACTGTCCGGACCTCCAGAGCTGCCTGAGGCCGCGGAACTTGGCCTCTGACTTTAAAAGGTTGAGAACCGAGGTTACAAGATGATAACACAGTACACACATGAAGACAATGCAATTCTCTCATTCCTAGTGAGATACGTGACTTAAAGACACTAAGGGGCATTCAAAAACCTTAAAACACAGAGATAGGGTTTGAGAAACACAGACGTAGGGAGGGGCCCCATAGTTTATGATTTAGTGAGGAAAACTCATAGAAGTGATTTTTGTTTTCAGATCGCGCTTCTGAAAAGAGAAATCTGTTTTCCTGAGTGGCACGGATTGCAAAGCCGGTTTCCAAGAGTGGCTTAATCCCCTGACAAAGAAAAAGTCTCAAGGGAAGAAGTGGGGTCACCCTGCCCTATTGCAGGTTAGGATTCCCCACCCCCCCACCCTCCTGCTTTCGTTGCCCTTAAGCTGCTAAGCAGGCAAGGTAAAGGGGCTTTGCTCACCATGCTTTCTCAAACCTTAAATAGTTCCTGCCCATGAACAGAGTGCAAACTGTTTAACACATATTTCACAGTGACATTACCACGCAGTTACACACAAAGAACACTTTGCAATCATACTGTTGTCATAGAGACAAGGCTTTCGCAATCATACACAGTTCTTGCAGTCATACATTCAGTGGTGCACCACGCATACACACATTTATTTACGCATTCGCACATTCCTCCCCTGCTCTGCAGTGTTCTATCCTGCACATGAGGAGATGACTTATACACAGCTGGCTATCACAACCATCTGGGTGCTTCTACTTAGGGGTGAGTTTCTCTGGGCTACTCCAAGGCAAGACAAGTAGGTTCTGCCTGTGCCTTGGGAGAGCTCTGGGTACTATTGCTGGAATGGTTCCTCTGGCATAGCCAGGGCGATGGCTGCCTCTTTTCTAGCCTGGGCCAGATGCATGCCGGAGGGCCGGATTCCCCGATCTTGGTGCTGTCTCGCCCTCCAGTGCCAGTGTGGCCATTTGGTATTCGGACATTCTCTTCTAAGGTGTCTCATTTTTCCACACTGGAAGCAGGCGTCCTGGGGTTTTGGCACTGCTCTGCGCCTGAGTGTGGTAATGGGTCTGCTCTGGAGCCCTGCGTGGCCATGGGCCGTGCAGATTTCCATGAGCAGTGGGCGCTGAGCAGCCCTGCCTGAATGTGTGTCTGCCTTCAGATAGGCTGAACACAGCAGCTGGGCGCTAGCTAATTGTGCCACTGGCAATTTCCCCGTGAATGGATCTTCCTCAGCCATGCGCTGAATGGAGTTCTTAATTGGCAGGGAACTTTTAACTGTCAGAGAAGCGCCAGGGCTTCTCATGCCACGAATTCCTTCAGTGACGTCTGCAGCTGTCACTGAAGGAAAGCTCCCTACACTGCCCTGCTTAAGCTGAAATGACGGATAGAGAGCCGCTGGGGCTGATGGCTCTGACTGCGCTGGGGGTTTCTGGGTCTCTATCCAGACTGGGTCTACCTCTGCTAAGAGTATCCTACATTTGCTCCATGTGCGAATTACGCCATCTGGAGCTCTCGGGGGTTGCTGAATGCAGACTCCTATCTGATCCCAGAGCTGAAGGGATAACGTACCTACTTCTGGGTAAAGCAGGCAGTGTTCCCTCAAGAACACCAAAAGCCACGCTAGTTCTCCACTGTGAAAGCTTATCTGATATACCCTGGCCAGGGTCTTGAATTCCACTACATGAATTCTTTGACTAGCAGACGGACGTTGCCACTGAGGACAAGTCCCCATATTACCTGCCGGTCCTTTGAAGTCTCCTTCTCGGGATGAGTCGACACGTCTGAAGTTCAGGCAATAGGTTTTGCGTGACGAATCTCTGGGTAGAGCTTGGAGCGTGGACTGCTGCCATGGGCCCTTGGTGGCCTCTGTGCTGTCAGGGGTTCACAGCCGACCCTGAGCGGAACGCGTTTTTCCGTGCTGCAACCGCCGCGATAGCCGGAGCAAGCTGTAGGATGCCTCTCTGAGATGCCTCGCCGCATAGCTGTCTTCCCAATCGGATGGCTTTCCGACCGGGGCTACCGCGCTGTCCTCCGGGGTGATTGGACATGGTTCTAGCATAGAACCGGACCGCGTAGATCACTTACTCACGAGTAGGATCACGTCTCGGGGTCACCAGATGTTGGATTGGGGCCGTGAAGCGGCCCTTGGGGTCCCGGAGGAGACTGGTTAAGTAACAACACGAGGCAAGATGGAGCGAAGACCAGTAGTTTATTGAGGGAAAATCATCATCATATATAGGAATTCAAGGCAGCGTGTGATATAATCGTCATCTGACAGAAAATCACATCACCTGTTTACCCAGGTTAATTGGGAATCTCTCTTGGGGAAGTTAATTAACTAAGGCAAATACTGACAGGGGAAATCCATTGTTCATGGCTTGCACAAGAGTAAATATGGCCACTATTTGCTCTAGGGCTTGGGCTAATTTGCAGGTGCGGAATTACCTATTTCCTAACTGCAAGTTAGACATCCAATTTCCTCCTGCCGGACTGCCTGTCAGGTCAGATATGGGTGAATCAATCTTATGACTATTAATCCGCTCCCCAATTTCTGTCACCGCAGAACCCAGAGACCAGGAGCTTTCTCTACCGGTGTAGCCTCTGTCAGGGACAGTTATGCCAATTATGCTCGCGGATCCCGCAAATTTCCTTACTAGAGAAATGAAGAGGAGAAGCATAATACAGGCACAATGTTTAATCAGGCTGCTTTGCCTTCCATTAAGAACATCAGAGGAGCCTTGCAAGGTAAGATCAAAGTCCTGTGATTTGCCTCTGGGAAGCTCACAAGCAGAACATTCCCTGAGATTATGGCAGTGGCAAAACAGAAATTTTCAAAGTTAAGTTAAACCATTGCAGGTTATCTCTTTAACTCCCACACACACACATACACACACCTTTTTATTTTATTTTAATGTTATTGCTTTGTCAGAAACAAAGCCAAGCGATCCTTTCTAATGCATGAATTGGTGCTGAATTTCTCATATGCCCACTAGCAAACAAAAATCGCAGAATGGTGTGGTTTCCATAGCAACTGTAATTTAATAATATGAAATTTCCGGTTTGATAGAGCTGAACAATTAATAATGTCAGCTTGCAATACAGTTGAAACTAGGTGTTGGGAGGAACTGGCATAAAATATGAAGCTCCAACTGATCTGTTACAACGTTCATCTTTATTGTCAGGATAATCTTTCAGAGGCGGATAATAACATGGTTTTAAATGCAATCTGATCCTCTCCACCCCCACCCACCCCACACACATAGTCTCAAGTTATAGTCCATCAAGGGGGAAAATCTGCTTATTAAAATCTTTCCATACTGTCTCAGAAAATATTCTAGGACTTGGTTGTGCATCTGGGACTTTACATCAATTGTTACTAAGGTCAAATTGGTTACACTTTCCCCTCTTATTATGTCCATTTAGAAAAATCAGTTTGATTTGATGTAGATTTTTTGGTAGCCCTTTCAAGTCTTCCAACTATGTTTTCAATTTCACATTCTCTAGAACAGGAGTTCTCAACGTTTTTAAGCTAGGGGCCGGGTCACACTCCTTCAGACAGTTGAGGGGATGACAGTGACTACCCTGAGCCCACCACAGCCCAAAAAAGCCCCCCACACATACCGCTCCCCTGCTTACCAGCCTGGGGGAGCTGTGTGCTGTGAGTGAACCCCACCCCTCCACCCTGCAGCCACCAGGGACACATCTGCAGACACCGGGAATGTGTCCGTAGCACCCAGAAACCGTTGCAGTCACTGGAAACACATCTGCGGCTGCCAGAACCCCCTGCAGCCACTGGGAATGCGTCCGCAGGCACTGGAAACGTGGCTGCAGGGAACATGTCCACAGCCGCTGGGAAAGCCTCCGCAACAACTGGAAATGCCTCTGTGGCTGCCAGAAACACCATCATGCCAGAAACACCACCATGCCCGAAACGCTTCTGCAGTCTCCAGAAACACGGCCATGGCGACTGGAGTGAGGGCGTGGGCTGGATGATTTAGTGCCACAGGCCGGATCTGGCCCATGGGCCATAGGTTGAGAATCCCTGCTCTAGAACCTCTGATAATGTTTCAGCTACAATTGCTTTTGGCCAAAGTCTTGACAGCTTTAAGAAAGGATTAGACAAGTTCATGGAGGACAAGAGTATCAATGGCTATAATTATGGATACTTAAGGACAACCTCCGGGTTGGAGAGATAGGCAGGCTATCTCTCAATATCATTTCCAGGGAATCCTAAGCAGGCATCTGCTTGGGAATACCCTGAAGGAAATGGTGAGCCACTGTGTGAGACAGAATGCTGGACTGGATGGGCTGTGGCCTGTTCCAGCAAGGCTGTTCTTATGTTCTTATGTTATGTTCTCACTAAAATTATATTCCAGTAGGATACACACCAATGTTCTTTTTAAATTTAGCTTCCCAGTTTGATTCATCATTTTAGTATCTAGAAAGTACACTCTTTAAACATAATTAAAATGTAATTAGTCCCATATGCACAAGGATCATCATTATAAATGTTCTTGGATCAGTGAAGTCCCATTGTTTCAAGTGGAGCTCTGCCAGTGGTCATGCATTTGCAGCCACAACATTCCTACATTTCCAATGCATTAAAGTAATTAAATATATATCCACGGTTGAGCATAAGGAGCAAGGCATAACATATCCAATAGGCAGTTCAATTAGGTGACTCTTTCACACTGAACATTGGTTACTTGTTTAATATTCACTAGGGCCAATAGTGCTTAAAGAGATCAGACACATCTGGCTAAAGGTGGAGTTTTATTTGGGAGACTAATGTCATTGGAAAACGTTGGTCAAGGGGCTTTCTGTTTTTGGTGTTGATTGACCAAAGTTAGTTTTAAACACTAAGTACATTTCAAAGATGTTGGTCCTCCTTGAGAAGACAGCAAAGAAGCTCATAAGTAAGGGAATAATTTATTCCACTATAGCTTCCAAGTATGGCTGGGATAGTCATGGTCCTTGTAGAAGTTCTGTTTTTCAAGTGACTTAATGGCACATAACAACAATAACAGTGCCTGAATAGAGCTAAAGCCCCCCAGCCCCAACTGTTCACATATAGGCGGCTGGAATTTTTGTGGTAGTTGTTTCTATTGTACCTTGTCCTTGATGCCAGGATGTTCAGATTATATAATGCCAAGAACTATGGAGAATGAAGTGCTTGTGGACAGAAGTGCAGTGGAGATGAGGCAAAACTTGGCAAAGAACATTCACCCACAGCCTTTTGTTTGCCAAGACAACTAGGAGAAACAAATCACAAACCAGAACTGACGTGAGAGCTTTCACAGATGTCAAGCCTTTGCATGTGATATGTACCAACGTACTGATGTTCTGGACAGCCTAAATCAGCAGTTGCCAGCTTTGGTTGTTCCAGAGAGCCAGTTTTTCATTCCAGATACCAACTATGGCCTGCTCAATCACTTAACATAACTTTTGTTCTGGCATCTGACAAATTTTGCCAGCAAAAAACTATTTAAAGCTTTCCCAAATGTCAACAGCACAATGTTAAATGCCATTATAAAGTATGATTTTTCTACATTGCCACTGAAATTTAGCAGCATAATTTGCCACACAATTTGGCAGTTGTGGTTTTGGGGTCGTACCTAGTGTGTGTGTGTGTGTGTGTGTGTGTGTGTGTGTGTGTGTGTGTGTGTGTGTGTGTGTGTGTGAAAGCCAGTCACATCCAACTCTAGGGTTCAGTGCTCTTCTTTGTTTGAAGAGTCAGCACTGTTTGTTCTGCAGACATTTCCATGGTCATGTGGCAGGCATGACTAGATACCGGAGCACACGGAATGCTCTTTACCTTCCCACCAAAGTGGTCCCTATTTATCTACTTGCAATTTCTTGTTTTCGAACTGCTAGGTTGGCAGGAGCTGGCACAAAGACAGGAGCTCATTCCGTCTGCAGTACTTGGGAATCGAGTGCTTTAAAAGACAAGATCGAGGCCAAGCTGGATAAACTGGTGGGCCAGGGGATCTTGGTTCTGGTGGACTCCATGGAGTGGGAGACACCTATCATGACTCCGATCAAATTCAATGGGGAGGTGAGGATTTGCACAGATTATAAATGTACTATCAACAAGGCCATTCAGTCTAATGCTTACCCAGTGCCGGTAGTTAGCCACTTATTGGCTGCTTTACATGGGGGCAAATGTTTTGCCAAATTAGACCTAGCACAGGCCTATCAGCAGTTATCAGTCACACCTGCTGCTGCTGCGGCCCAAACGATCGTTACACACAAGGGGGCATTCAAGGTAACAGTTTGGGGTGAATGCAGCCCTGGGTATATTTCAGTCACTTGTTGAACGTCTCTTAAAAGGTCTCCTTGATGTCCTTATAACTGCTGGAAGCGAGTCTGAACTTGCTAGCAGGTTAGATAGGATATAACAGGTTTTTGAAAATGCGGGGTTACATCTGAGGAAGGACAGATGTGTTTTCTTTGCACGGGAAGTAGAATTTCTCGGGTTTAAGATTACTCCCGAGGGAGTTAAACCCTCTGATTCAAAGGTTGCTGCCATCCACAACGCCCCCCGTCCAACCACAAAAACTGAGTTGCAGTCCTTCCTAGGTCTGTTCAACTTTTATCACTCCTTCCTACCAAGAAAGGCTTCCGTAGTGGAGCCGCTACACCGGTTGCTTAAAAAGGATGCAGTCTGGCAGTGGGGGCAGGCTCAGGATCGTGTGTTTCGTGAGTTAAAAGAGCTTCTGTCATCCGAAGCAGTCTTGACTCATTTCAATCCCAGGAAACCTGTGGTTCTTGTGCATGATGCTTCACCGGTTGGGGTGGCGGCTGTCCTGTATCATGTCTTGGGAAGGAAGCCCTGGTTGCATTATATTAAAGGTCCCTATCTATGCCCAGACCGACAGGGAGGCTCTGGCCATAGTTGCTGAAACAAAGAAGTTCCACGACTTCCTCTATGGAAGAGAATTCACTATCATGACGGACCACAAGCACTTGTTGCGGATTTTTGTTACTTCTAAGTCCACTCCCCAGATTCTATCCCCCTGCATGTTATGCTGGGCCATTTTCTTAAATGCTTATCAGTACACCCTGGTTCACTGTCTGGGTAAAGATATCAGCCACGCTGACGCGCTGTCCCGGTCTCCATTGCCAGACCTGGGGGAGGAAGATTGCGAGGTTGAGCAGGATCTTCAGGTACTGCTGATCGAGTCTCTCAGCTCACCCCCCCCCCCATAGTGCCTTCAGACATTACTAAGGCAACAGCATGGGACAAACTCCTGTCCCAGGTAATTTCTTGGGCTAAGAAAGGCTGGCCCACATCCCCTCTTGTTGAGGAGTTTAAAGTGTTCTTTAGAAAACGGTTCGAGCTTTCGCTTGAGAGAGGTTGCATCCTTTGGGGCCAAAGGGTGGTAATTCCTACCATATTATGCTCCAAGGTGCTTAGGCTTCTACACATTAGTCACTCTGGTATTGTGTGCTCCAAGGCTTTGGCAAGGAGTTTTTTCTGGTGGCCCTAGGTAGACCAGGACATTGAGCAATTGGTAGGCACTTGCCGGAGCTGCCAGAGTTCCTGACCCGAGGAGTCCTGGCTTCCCACCCAGGAATGGTCATGGATTCATGTCGATTTCGCAGGCTCTTTCCGGGGCACGCTTTTTCTATTGGTGGTCGACTCATTTTCCAAATGGCTAGAGGTAATTCCTATGCCCAGTACCTCTTCTGCAGTCAGCTTCAGAGGCTGTTCAGTTGTTTCAGACTGTTGGACATGCTAGTGTCCGACAACGCCACAATGTTCACCTCTTCTGAATTTCAGGCATTCCTCGAGAGGAATTCCATTCGACATGTAACTTCTGCCCCTTTCCACCCTGCCACCAACAGTCAGGTGAAATGTCAGGTTTGCACTACAAAAGAGGCACTTCACTGCATTGGTCAGGGGGACATTGATGTACAGCTTTGCCAATTCCTCATGTGCTACTGGAAAATGCCCCTGGCATCAGGGCTCTCACCAGCTGAACTCCTAATGCGCAGGAGGCTGGTCTCATTGCTCAACCAGTTGGATCCTTCCAGGGTGGAGGATAGGGGTGTTAATGTTGGAATTGCTCACAAAAAGGTATTCTCAGCCGGGGATCCGGTACATTGTCGGAACTATGTGGCCGCAGGTCCAGCATGGGTTCCGGGCATTGTGGTGGAACAAACAGGACCAGTGTCCTATCATGTCAAAACAGGTACTGGTTTGTTATGGCGGCGCCATGTCGACCAGCTCTGACATAGAGTTACGGAGTTTCAAGAGGTACAAGATGATTCTATTCAAGATAATTCCACATTAGGGTCCTCCCCCACCCGCTTACTCCCAGGGGGAGTCAGAGAGGGTGGCACAGCAATCAGCTGTAGCCCCCAACTTTCTAATTCAAACCAGCCCCAATTCCTTTGGAGGCTGTCAGCAAGCCCAGAACATTGAGATGTTGATTTTGGTTTACAGGATCAGGGGGAGTTTACAGTGTTCCCCTACTCGTCCAAGCGAAAAGCAGGGCTTTGATTTCTCCCAAGGGACCCGACATCCTTCTGCATTCGAGTCTACCTCAACTCCCACCCAAATGAGGCAAGTTTACCAGTACAGGGTATCTCTCTATGGAACCAACTCTGCCTCAGACATCCGAATACAGTCAGATACCAGTGTGTCCCAAAAGGGTTTGTAGACATCCACAATGGCTGAGGGACTTTGTCCCATCCTAGGGGGGAGGGATGTTGTGTTTGAATACATTTATTGCTGTAACGTTTTGTGAAATAATTGGGATCAGTACGATCCTCCATTTTGTCTCCTTCTTCTTGGTGTTTGAAATATCGCGGGACTGCGTTCCCACCTAAACTATGTAGTCTGTACAGTCTTAATTCCGCTCTGATGACCTCCCAGTTACCCCACTCCCCTTCCTGTTGTTTCCTGCCCAAATGTATCCATTTCTGAGTGTATATATTTAGCAGTGCTGTGCCATTGCTCCCCATGTTCTGACTGCCTAATAAAGTTGTTTGGCCCTGTTATGCTGGCTGCTTCGCATTTCTACCAAAACATCAAAACAACGAACAACGGTTTATTGTAAAGTCTTGCAGGCCACAAGTACAAGTATATCTGGACAACAGATGGCTACACAAGCCCCAAGTAATCAGTCTCTCCAAAGTCTACCCTTGTGGTATGCACTGAGCTATACCTGCGTGTGAGCGTATGGAGAGGACCCAAGGCTAACCTGTCAAGGTCTAACCTGCAGAGATATTGGGAAGCATATATCCGGCCTGGTTACTCCCTTGTTTACCCGTGGCACTTTATATAGTGTCTCGGCTGCAGTCACTCTGTGATACAACATAGTAACCTGCCGGATAACCTTAACTAACCAATCATAACCATGATACATCCATGTTAACCAATCAGGAACAGGATCCTAAACTGTACCCAATCATAGCACTCTTATTAACATAAGCAGCCCACCAAGAAGGGAAGAATAAGCACCAATTCTTGCTCTTGATTCTGATGGCGGGAAATCGCCATTTTGTCTTTGCAAAGCGCTGCTGGCACAACTTGCAATTGACTTGAATACACAACAAGTACTCTAGAAGTTAAATCACTAGAGTGTCCCCCACCCAGGACAAAGCTCTGGTGGACCATGTGGAAATAATTTAATAGCCTTTGAAATGAAATAGGAAAATTAAAGAATAATCACGTAAGGTAGACTTGTAGATACAGGACATGTTTTCTGTGAATGTGGAAAAATCCAATCAATGCAACTTTTATGTACATGAAATTTATCACCTACCTCAGGTTCAAAAGAAGATTTAATAAATGTTTTGAAATTATGCTATTGAAGTAGCCTGCTTCTGGCCAAAAATAATCCCAGTGTGCAATGCTTGACCTCTCAGCAGCTTTTGATACCTTCAACCATGGTATCCTTCTGGAACGGCTCCGAGGATTGGGGATCCAGGGCACTGTGTTGTCCTGGTTTTCCTCATTCCTGAAGGGCCGTACCCAGTCGGTGTGGTTGGAGAGTGAGACGTCCAGCCCTAGGCCACTCCAGTATGGGGTGCCTCAGGGCTCGGAGCTGTCTCCTCTCCTATTTAATATCTACATGAAACTGCTGGGTGAGATCATCCGTTGCCACGGGGCGCGGTACCATCAGTATGCGGATGACACGCAAGTGTACATCTCGTTTCGTGGTGATCCCAGTGATGCTGTCAAAGTCCTGTCCGAGTGCCTGGCGGCTGTTAGGGTCTGGATGGGGGACAACGGATTACAACTGAACCCTGGCAAGACTGAGTGGCTATGGATTAGGGGCCCGGTGTTATCTCAGGAGCTACCATCGTTGGTTTTGTATGGGGCTAGTCTGCCCCAGACAGATCCGGTGCGCAACTTGGGGGTCCTCCTGGACTTGCGACTGCTACTTGAAGATCAGGTGGCAGCCGTGGCCAGGAGGGCTTTTGCCCAACTTCGGGTGATTCGCCAGTTGAGCCCACTCCTAGACTGGGACTTGTTACTCATGGTCACTCATGCTCTGGTCACCTCTAGACTAGATTATTGAAATGTGCTCTACATGGGGCTGCCCTTGACGACCATCCGGAGGCTGCAGTTGGTCTAGAATGCGGCTGCTCAAGTGGTGATGGGGTGTCGGAATTATGCTCGCGCCTCACCACTGCTTCAGGAGCTGCACTGGCTTCCAATTTGCCTCCAGGTGCAATTCAAGGTGCTGGTCATTACCTTTAAAGCCCTACATGGTAGTGGGCCAGGATACCTAAGAGACTGCATCGCCCCAAGAACGTCTGTCCATCCAACCAGAACGGATTGGAGGGGCTCTCTGCTTGTACCATATGCTAGAGGGGCCCGTCTCTCTAGCACACGAAGGAGGGCTTTCTCTGTGTCCGCTTCAGCCTTGTGGAACCTCCTGCCAGTGGAACTAAGGCTGCAGACGGAATTGCTGCCCTTCAGGAAAGATCTGAAAACATGGCTGGCGGGGCATGTGTGGGGTCCTGAAGATGTTGTGACCCCCACCTGCTGGTTGGTTTAATATCAAAGTAATCTTCCACTTTTTAATGTGTGTGGGTTTTAGCGGGGTAATTTGTTTTAATGGGGTTGTTCTTGTTTTAAGGGTTTTAAGATTGTATGCCGCCCAGAGTCTTTGTGAGTTGGGCTATATAAATATAAATATGAATATAAATTTAAAAAATGCTCTGATATGAATAAATAAATAAAGAATAGAAAATTACATGTGCACATATATCTACGCACAGAGCCCACTTGTGGTCATTGTTCATTGCTGACAATGGACTGCACTATGCTTCTTTTAAAGCCTACAGGTCAAGAGCCTGTGACATGCACATGTAGAGCCTCCTTCCATTCTAGGCAAGTGCAGTCATGCTGTGGCAAATCTTGAAATGCCTCCATGACAGTCCCCACATCTAGACAACCAAGAAGAATCCAAGAGTAAAGGCAATTTTTATCTCCACCAGGAACAAATATTTTGTAAAGTAAAGGAATTCAAACTGGCTGTAAGAAAAAGAAGCCCTCCTCAAATGATCTGGATTACATCTCAGATGGTTCTTAAGACTATACATGTTTGCTCAAGCATTCGATAATTTATATTGTCTGCTTATGACCTCAGGAGTTCTTGAGGAACATAGACGTAAGGATAGGGTTTGAATCTAAAAAACATTAGAAGGGCAGAAATGCAATAGAAAAAGAGAAAAAGACTGAAGCCATAATTTGATATCAGACATGGGGAACATCTGTGGACGCCGAAAGGAAATGTACATGCTTACTGCTGAAGATGACAATTTTCTGCTGTTTGATGGGACATGCTAGAACTGACAGCAAAGCTTCCTGCAATATCAGCACTAGTTAGCGACATGATATTAAAAGTTGATTATAATAAACCACATCAAGTAAACCCTTCCCACAAATCTTGTGTAATAGGAAAAGGCAACTTTCACAGTCAGTTTTGCAATCAGTACAAGCAATCAGACAAATGACTAGCATTTTTTACCCGGCCTTGCCGGGCAGGTTTAGAATGTGTAGCCCAGCAGGTGTGTGTGTGTGTGTGTGTGTGTGTGTGTGTGTGTGTGTGTGTGTGTGTGTGTGTGAGAGAGAGAGAGAGAGAGAGAGAAGCAGCCCATCAGTTGTGTGAGAGAGTTAAGTACTCAACAGCAATGGTCAGTGTGAGAGAGAAGCAGCCCAGCAGGTGTGTGTGTGTGTGTGTGTGTGTGTGAGAGAGAGAGAGAGAGAGAGAGAGAAGCAGCCCAGCAGGTGTGTGTGTGTGAGAGAGAGAGAGGAGAGAGAGAAGCAGCCCAGTAGGTGTGTGTGTGCATGCGTGTGTGTGTGTGTGAGAGAGAGAGAGAGAGAGAGAGAGAGAAGCAGCCCAGCAGGTGTGTGTGTGTGTGTGTGTGTGTGAGAGAGAGAGAGACAGAGACAGAGAGAGAGAGAAGCAGCCAGCAGGTGTGTGTGTGTGTGTGTGTGAGAGAGAGAGAGAGAGAGAGAGAGAGAGAAGCAGCTCATCAGTTGTGTGAGAGAGTTAAGTACTCAACAGCAACGGTCAGAGCTTTTAAAAAAAATTTTTTGCACTTCATTTCCAAGAAACCTGCAGCCAGCATAGCAACTAAGCAAAAATATACTCTTAATTTAAGGTTGGGTAACTTCTAAATGTTGCTCACTTGCACTTCCTATTTAACATCATTCTTCACCATTGGAGTCACTTTATGAGATTATAAAAGCAATAGTCTGGGACTATCTAGCCCACAAGTAGCCTAACCTTACTCTAAAAACCTGTGAAAAACACAGCCCCACAGCTTCTGATTTTCAGAAGGAAAACAAGGTATTGCAATGAATTGTTATTTTTATTTTTATTTTTAATATTTTTAAATTTTATTTCTCGATACACATCCAATAATTAAAAAACAAGAGATAACACACAGAACAATATAAGAAAATAAAAGACAAAATACACAATAATATAAATAAGCAGAGAAGGAGAGAGAGAAAAAAAAAGAAACAGAACAAAATATCACCACGTGCTATATACAATGCTACGGAGACAGAATTTCCCCTTTTATCTATTATCGTCTCAAAAATGCAATGTAATCCGGCACCGGCAGTTGCCCATGACCATTAATCAAGGTATAATCTATCAAACATTTCCAAATTTCCTGAAATTTGCTTTCTTTAATTAACCCTTTTCTTAAATTTAACTCCCAGGTGAGCTTATCATTCAGCGCAGTATTCCACAACTCCTTATACCAATCCTCTATTTTTGGGGTAACATCACATTTCCAATATCGCGCTATACACTGTCTAGCACTGGATAACATAATTGCTAATAATTCCCTTTTTTGTTGCTCTACCACCTCCACATCTGTTAACAAAATTAAAATCACATCCAATTTCATTCTTACATCTAGAATTCTCCCAATTTCGTGTTCCACCTTCAACCAGAATGACTTCGTCTCTTTACACCCCCACCACATATGCTCATATGTTCCAATTTCCCCCTTACACCTCCAACAAAATTTCGACTTTGTATTGTCAATTTGTTATTTTTAGTCTGTGATGAAAGGGTATTTTATTTCAGCAAAAGAGGAATGACAACTTTTAATTGCAAATTGGGGAAAACTGCTTTAACCACAGCATGAAGTTCCCCATTTATCCTCTTCTGTATCTTAACTAAAATATTGCCTAAGCCAATCCTGCTAGTAATCCTTTCACTATGAGAAAAAGATGATGTATGAATGAAAATTTGTACCTTAATAGAACTGCCTGATATTCAACTCAATGCATCATAATTGCTTTGAACCATTTCACTTACCTTTTTGGTCCATTTTTGTTGGATTTCTGGGGCAAATGTGTTGCAGAAACACTTTAGCAGCTATCCTACTACAGTCAACCCTCACATAACAACGTGTTCGAATAGCATCATTTTCGCTTAACAACGCGTTGTTATGCGCCATGTGTCCCCCCACATAACAACGTTTTTAGTGTCATTGTCCGGACAACGACGCTAAAATAATCGCCATTATCCGCTAAAAATGTTATTATGCAGGAAACTCCATAGAAACCCGCATAACAACAAAAATCGCTTAGCAACGCTACTTGGGGAACCAAGTAACATCGTTATGTGAGGGTCTACTGTAATGTAATTTGAAAGCATGTTGTTTTAATACTGAATGAGCTGCCCAAGGTATTATTGGTTTCTCAGCAAAAAGAATGAGTAACCAGATACATTTTGCTGTACCAAGATAAATTCTTCTGACCGCAAAAAATAGTTGAAGGACATTAATACATCAGAAAGAATATATGAACCTAATTAACTCCTTCCTAAGTTAATTAAAATTCAATATGGGTATATCATTTCGTTGATCAGTTTGAGAAATAAAATTAACTGCTTTTTCTGTTTGGAAGAAATAGAGACAATCATAAAGCCTGCTAAAAAAATACATAGTACAGACATAGTACTGCCTGAAGAACTCTGGGAATTCTAGACCAAAAACACACATTTGCACATGCACAATGCATAGAATTTGCATTAACCTAGATTAGATTGGTTCTGCTTTAAAATGTGAATTGTATGGTATAATGTATTCTTGATTCTGATGTATGGCATGTAGTCACCAATCTATACCTATAAATCCAAGGGTTAATCGTTGGAACTTGCTATACGTTTCTGCACCCATCCATCCTATCATGTACCGAGCCTCCTACATTTGCCCGAACCCGGTCCGGAGGTTACTGCAGGGTTGAGAAAGGCACCAGTGGGGCAAGAGCCCCACAAACGTGAAAAAAGGAAAAGAACTTCACTTCCAAACATTCTCTGCACCATGTCACGCAACAGCCAATCAGGCTGAGAGGCGTGAGCAAAAAGAATGTTGGGAAACGCGGTGCAGCCAATTAAAATCAAACCGCAGGGAATAAACCACCACATGAAAGCAAACCAAAAACACTAAACTATATGTCCCAGCATCTTGCGCGCCATGAGCACGCAGAATGCTGAGAAAGCCGGCACACAAAAAATAAAATTACAAAACGCAACAGGAGTGCAAGTCCCCAGCAGGCAGACACAGTGCCTCCCAGCCTCGCAAAACAAAAAGCCACAAAATTCCACCACGAGACACCTGTCGGCCTTACCATAATCATCATCATAGCAGTGGGGATTATGCTTTGCTGCTTTGCACAATGCATTCCTTCACTCTTGCCAATGTGTACCTCATAGCGGAGACCCCGGGAAATAGTTACGCCCAAGCAGATCATGCCTTATATCTACCGTGCTCTCAGCCAGGCTGATTTAACTAATAAAGGAAGGGTGGATGTGTGTTGCCCACGGGAATAATTGGCCAAACCTTTTCCCAGGGGTTCGCCCGGCCTTCAACAGATCCGGGGACCAACTGGGCTTTGCAGGAAAGGCAATTGGGGTATGGGCTGGCTAGTTAGTTTGGGGGGCAAATCATAAAGCCTTGGCTGATGGCTATGATAGAAACAGGGCAAAAACCAGAGATGATGACTCTAATGGAAATACACAATCTTCCGCTTCTGGCTACAGATTGTTGGGCAAATAAGCCATGCCAGACAGCAGAACAAACTAGGCACCTGGAGTCAATACACATAAGACTCCAAGATAGGGCAGGAACAATGGGTTTTGCCAGCCCAGACCTTAATTAGTTGTGGGTTGTCTATTAACCACAGGGCAATGTCCAAGAGCAGACATTGTACTGACCACCGGAAAATGCCACGTATGCAAGCCTTCTGTATTAGGGGGTCACGCGCATCTTACGCACGTATCACCCCAAGGCAGGGTAATAAATATGTACCACCCAACCCAAATCGGGGCTGGACTTCACCACACGATTGTCTTGCGTGTCTTCCTTGTGGCCAGCCACTCCTACATCTGGTAGCCATTGCCACAGATTGCCATGAAGTGTCACTCCTAGGTCTGAAGAAGAAGAAGACACTTATTGATTAAAACCAAAAAGTAATTATTGCATGTTCTGTTTAAAACCAATTGTAAACTTGAAAGGACTGGTGAGCATAAACACACTGGCAAGGGTAAGTCTATACCTATAAATCTGTGCGTTAACCGTTGGAATGTGACAAAGGATGTTGCACCAGGCCCCACTAGCCCCAACAGAGCCTCCCTGCACTCACCCGAACCGGGTTCGCAGGTAACTGTCGGGTTGAGAAATGTGGCAGTGGGGCAGGAGCCCCCCGAACGTGAACAAAGAAAAAGGACTTCAATTCCCAGCGTCCTTTGCACTGTGCAACCCCTCAGCCAATCAGGCTGAGGGATACGAGTGCAGAGGAGGCTGGGAACGCATGCTGACTTAAAAAAACGGTTGGAGCCAGAGGGAAAGACTTCGAAAGACTCAGCTGGAGGGAGCCAGGAAAAGGTAAGTGTTAGGTAAGGGTTAGGGGGTGGGTGAGGGAGGCAATGAAAGGTGCTGGGTCCAGAAGGGTTGGGGGGACCCCTTTTGTCCCCCCAACCCTTCTGGACCCAGGAGAGGGGAACGAAACACCCCCTCCCAAACACTCTGTTTTAAAAGAGAAGAAAGAGCTTGGTTTCTTCTCTTTAAAAACGGAGTGTGTTTTTTTTGGGGGGAATGATCCTCTCTCTGCTGGGTCCCCTGGCTCTGGAAGGGTTGGGGGGGACAGACCCCTTTTGTCCCCCCAACACTACCAAACCCAGGGTACCAGGGAGAGGAAATCGAATACACCCCCCCACACACACTCCATTTTAAAAGAGAAGAAACCACTTGGTTTCTTCTCTTTAAAAATGGAGTGGTTTTTTTTTTTGGGGGGGGGGGAGACGATCCCCTCTCTGCTGGATCCCCTGGCTCTGGAAGGGTTGGGGGGACAAACCCCTTTTGTCCCCCCAACATTACCAAACCCAGGGGACCAGGGAGAGGAGATCAAATACACCACACACACACACACACACACACACACACACACACACACACACACACACACACACACACACACACACACACACACACACACACACACACACACACACACACCTTTTTAAAATAGAAGAAACCACTTGGTTTCTTCTCTTTAAAAACGGAGTGGTGGTTTTTTTTTGGTGGGGGGAGACGATCCCCTCCCAAACACTCTGTTTTAAAAGAGAAGAAAGAGCTTGGTTTCTTCTCTTTAATAACAGGGTGTCCTGTGGGGGGGATCCCCTCTCTGCAGGGTCCCCTGGCTCTGGAAGGGTTGGGGGGACAATACACACACACACACACACACACACACACACACACACACACACACACACACACACACACACACACACACACACACACACACTGCTTCTCTCTCTCTCTTTCTCTCTCTCTCTCTCTCTCTCTCTCACACACACACACACACAAACACAAAACACTCCTGCCTTGCCAGGAATTTTTAATGTGTGTGTTGGTGGTTGGAGTGGTATTGTATGGTTATTGGTGGTTGTGCACACCCAAAACCACCCCTAACCACCAACACACCTCTTTTTTACATAAATTACCAAAAAAAAATATCCCTTACAACACAAATTAAAACAGCCCGGCTCTTTACCAAAATTAAGAAAAAAACCTTCCAAAACCATTTAAAACAGCCCGGCACCGCCGGGCATAATCTGCTAGTTCAGTTATACAATGACCATCCTGCCCAAGTCTAATTTTAAGGTAAAAGATTATAAACAGGGAGATTAAAGATCAGGCACTTTGTACCTTTGTGTTTAGCATCTGGGCAGCAGACTTAGCAAGCACATACATCTTCCTTACTATGTGAGATGAATTGTAATTCTGTTCTAATTATACAGATAATTTCTAAGTTTGCATCTGTACATAGCAATTAGAAAACGACACATTATGCAAATACTTGGCTTCCTTTTTCACCACACCACCAGTGTGATCAATTTCCAAGTGGGGATTTTAACCCTTGTCTCTTGAGCATAACACTCAAAATGTACTGCAGCAGCAGCTCACTAGACCTCAAGCCTTTCTTTTTATTTCTGAGTCAGAAATCAAATGGACAAAACTTTCCTTAGCTTCAGGTTGGCTATACTCCGCATTTTGGCAGCATTGGGCTGGTCATTCTCTCTTAGGAAAGAGTGCTGTGGAATATTGGTGGGATGCACATGTGTTTGTTTGTCTTGTGTGTGAGTAAGAGAGAGAGAGAGAGAAAGAAAGAGAGAAAGAAAGATGTTGACAAATGGAAGCGTGGCGCCAAAATGGCCGCCGCGCTCTTTGCGGCCCCCCCACCGGACGAAGCCATCCGGGTAATTAGGGGCGTGGCCAGCACCCTAATAAAAGGGCTGGCCACGAGGCAGCCGTGCTGCCATTTTGGCGAAGCGACGGAGCGGAGAAGTTTTTCCCTCTTACCTCCGTCGCTCGTGTCCTTCCAGGGGAAGCTTTTTCGGGCAGCTTTTTTCTTTTCTTAGGCTTCCTAGCTAACTCAGCTATGCCCTCTAAGAAGAAGGCAGCTGCGAACGTGGCTCGATCGGCGCGGAGGCGTCAGCCGGGTCGGAGGACCGCGACTGCGCCCGCCCAGCAGCCACCTTTAGCGGAGCCCACCGGGACCGGTGGGATGGGATCGGTGGCCCCTTGGCCCGATGCGCGGTGCGCGCAGGCTGCCCTGGACGGGGCCTCGGCCCTTGGCCCGCAAACGATGACCACTGCCCCCGCCATGGTCCATGCGGCTGGGCCCTCTTGCCCGGGCGCACAGTTCCCCATGGGTTCCCCATGGGGGGAGCGAGCCACGGGGGGTGGTTGGGTTCCCTGCCTTGGCAGGGCGTGCCCACGGCTCCCCAAGGGCCAAGCATGGGCTCTTGGCCTTATCTGGCCCCTGGGGCCCAGGGATCTGGACAGGTACCCGTGACTTATGGGCCGGCTGCCCATTTGCCCCCTGTTGGGGCTGGGGCCTATGTCAACGTGGAGGCCCTTCTGGCCCGTGTAGCGGCCCTTGAAGCATCCTTAGCGAGGGCCAATCAAACAGGGGCGTCTCTAGGATTCCAGGTGGACCCTTTGGCTGCCGAACAGCGGCTGGCGACGGGTCGGGTTGAGCTGCCTGAGGCGCGCGGGCCGGTGGCGGCCACTGCCTCGCACCTCCCCACTCAACAGGTGCAGCAGTCTGGTGCTGGTCTGGCCCCGTCGACGAGCTCAACTTCAGTCGTGAGCTCCGACGCCCCCAGCGGGCCGGAACCCCCGGTGGGGGCGGCCCGTGGGGGTGCATCGGGTGAGTATGCAGTTCAAGCTGGTGCACCCACACAACTGACTTCCCTGGGGGGGGCTTTCCAATGGCCATGGCCTCGCACGGGTGGCCCGGCGGTCCAATTGCCCCCGGCCCACCCGGTGACTTCACCCCTGACCCAGGGCCCGGGTCGGGGTGGCGCCCCCTATGTGGTAGGGAATGTGTTGGGGATCCCCGGGCTGGTACAGGCCCCCTTTGCTTTGCCCGCAGTTCCCTCTGTGCCGGTGTCGGCATTGCCAACAGCAGGGTATTCCTTGCCCCTGGGGGACCATCTGGCCCAGTCCACCAAGGAAAAGATCTGGAGGGCGAGTACGTAGATATCTTCTCCCTTCTTAATAGGGAGCCAACCAAGGAAGAGAGGGAAGGGCTGGACGAGAAGGATAAGGAGCAGGCACGTCGTCATAAGCCGCCACGCACGTGGGCAAATTGGTTGCCAGCGTACCTGATTTACATGGCCGTTTACCTCAGGGCTAGGCCGGATTTGGCCATCCCTATGGTCCAGTATCTGGACAACATTTACCGGGCTATGGTTGACTCCCCGGGTCTCTTCGTGGCGGGCTTACGACGAAGAATTCCGCATGAGGATTCCACTGCACCCAGAGATGAGGTGGGATGAGCCCTGCCAGAAGCTGTGGCTTCTGTATATGACCCCCACGCGCCCGGCGCCTGGGGAGAGATACCATTGTGGACATGCGGTCCAACGAGCGGCCCTGGTACAGGTTCCCCGCCAAGTGGCGGGGCAGGGGGTTCCAGCCCGCCGGCTGTGCTGGACCTTCTCGTCCAATGGTTCTTGCAACAGGAAAAATTGCAAGTACAAGCACGAGTGCCACTCTTGTTCTGGCCCCCATGCTGCCTCCGCCTGTCCCAGGCCGGGAGGATACAGGGGCAGGGGTAGGGGCGGACAAGGGGCAGGTAGGACTGCCACGGAGGGAGCGGGTTCACTGAAAGGCCCCCTCCCCAATTAATGTCGACATGCTGGTGCGTTGGCTCGCATTGTACCCGAAGAGGGCAGACACTGTGTACCTCCTTCAGGGTTTTCAACTGGGTTTTCGTATTCCTTTCACGGGGGATAGGTCACCGCAAGACGCACCCAACCTTTTGTCACTTAGAGGAAGGGAGGAGGTGGCTGCCGCCAGCATTAATAAGGAGATTGATGCGGGCAGGGTCGCGGGCCCTTTCCCCGCGCCCCTGTTCCCCAACCTTAAAGTGTCTTCTCTAGGACTAGTGCCCAAGAAGTCCCCGGGCGAGTTCCGCCTGATTCATCACTTGTCCTACCCAGCCGGTCACTCGGTCAATGATGCTATCCCTGATGACCTTTGTTCGGTCAGGTATACATCCTTTGACCAGGCATTGCGCATGGTGCGCTCATGTGGCCCGGGTGCACTGTTGGCTAAGTGTGACATTAAGTCGGCTTTTCGTCTCCTGCCGGTGCACCCGGGTGACTTTGAGTTGCTGGGTTTCAAATTCCGGGGTTAATATTATTTTGACAAAGCCATGCCATTCGGCTGTTCCATATCCTGCTCGGCTTTCAAGCGTTTCAGTACATTCCTGCAGTGGGCATTTGTCCGTAGGTCAGGGTCTCGGTCTGTAGCCCATTACCTGGATGACTTTTTGTTCGGGGGTGAACGGGGCTGGGACACGTGCACACGTCTCCTCAACACATTTCAGACGCTAATGGAGGAACTTGGTGTCCCTTTAGCGCCCGAAAAGACCGAAGGCCCGTCTAATAAGTTAGTATTCCTGGGGGTGGAGATTGACACGGTAGCGCAGGCGTCTAGGTTGCCGGGAGACAAGGTGTCAAGGATAGTGGCCCTTATATCGGACTTGCTGGCTAAGCGCAAGGCATCCCTTCGGGAACTGCAGGTGCTACATGGACACCTTAATTTCGCTTGCAGGGTGGTCGCACCTGGCAGGGCATTTGCTCGGCGCTTGTGCGACACCATGGCAGGCTTATCCAGGCCCCATCATAGGGCGAGATTGACACGGGGCATCAGGGCAGATATGCACATATGGCTCCAGTTCCTGAGGGAGTTCAATGGGGTCTCATTTTGGAGGTCCGACCTCCTGGCTTCACCTCAATTTCAGATTCAGTCTGATGCCTCGGGATCCCTTGGTTATGGGATGTACTTCAATGGGAAGCGGGCCTATGGTGGATGGCCACCAGCCTGGTCAGGCACGGGTTGCCTGAGGGATCTCACATATTTGGAATTATTCCCATACTGGGGGCTTTGATGCTATGGGGTGAGGAGTGGGCCAACTCTGTGGTGCATTTCTGGTGTGACAATGCGGCCGTTGTCCACATTGTCAACTCACAGACCTCTAAATCTCCCAGGGTCATGGTCCTCGTGCGCCAGTTTGTATTGCGCAGCCTGCGCCTCAATGTACTGTTCAGGGCCAGGCATGTCCCGGGGGTGAATAATGATATTGCTGACGCTTGTCCCGCCTGCAGATCTCCCGGTTCCGTGCCTTGGCCCCGGATGCGGAGGAATTTCCCTCGCCACTCCCGGAAGAGATATGGACCTTTAGCAAGGAGAGGTGAACCGGGCGATCGGCATGTCGCTGGCGCCACGCACGCGTAAGGCGTATCACCATGCATTAGTTTCTTGTCAGACATTTTGTACACAATTTCAGCTGCCAGATACCTGGCCGATCCCGGTGGCCCACATCCTCCGTTTTATGGTTTACCTGCATGCCCAGGGCCTTGCACCCCGCACCATAGCATCCAGGCTGTCAGCGCTGGCTTTTATGGCCAAGGTGGGAGGTCATGCAGATAGTACCGCTAATTTCCGTGTGAGACACTTTTTGGATGGGTGGGTGCGGGAACATGGGCGTAGCCTGGACGACCGCCACCCAATTTCCCCTGGGGTTCTTACCCAACTGGCACGGGGCTGGCATGACCTATGTTTCAATAGGTATGAGGCACCCCTGTTTCATGTGGCTACAACGGTGGCCTTTTTTGGAGCGCTCCGCATCAGCGAGCTTGTGATGCTGTCTAAGGCGGATGCAAGTCGTAGGGCACTGGAACTCGAAGATGTCTATGTTTGCAATGATTGGGCTCAGTTGAGGATACGCTCCTCTAAAACAGATCAGCACGGCGTAGGCAGTTGAGTAATACTGCTACGATGTTCCTTGGAAGACATCTGTCCGGTTGGTGCCCTACAGGAGTTTCTTGCACTGTGTTGCACGCACCATGCCTCGTTTTTCTGTCACCAGGGTGGGTCTCCCCTCACTCAACCATTCCTGCAGGATGGGGGCGGTTTCTACTGCAGCTGCTTTTGGGTACTCTGGGGCTGAAATACGCCGCATGGGAAGGTGGGGATCACATTGTTTTCAGTTTTTGTGTTCACCCTCTTCAACCGTGAGTACCAGTTTAGTCACTGCAATGTTTCTCACCCCCCCTTTTTTCCTTGACAGACCCTGGGTGTCGTTTTACACCGGTGACAGTATGGCTGGTGGGCCGTTGCCACGTGCACAGGGCAGCGCCTTACGCTGCACAGGGCAGCGCGTTACGCTGCGGCGACAGAGTGGGACCCCGACTGGGACTGGGTGCACCCGCACATCTCAGGTGGTGTGGTAAGAGCGGCATGTTATGGTGGGAACTGTTGCCATTCCTTTTCTACATCAGGGATGCTGACTCGCCTGATGTCCTGGTTATTCACCTTGGGGGCAGTGGTTTCGGACAGGTCACTGGCCTATCGTGGAAGCTTACGATTTGCAGTCACCTGGCCTACTCACATTATGTGTGGCCTGCCACACCCCTCATTTGGTCGGACATGATACCGCAGTACGCTTACAGGGGAACGTTTGGCCTCCAGGCGCTTGACCGGGCTCGTCGCTCCAGGGCTATTGCCCGGTTCCTTTTTGATATGGGTTGGGGACGCGTCATTCGCCTCCCCATCATCAGTCTGCAAAATTATGAGCTTTATTCAGGGGAGGGGGCCCATCTGTCGCGAGGAGGTATGGACCTCCTGCTGAGTGATTGGCGAGCAGGCCTGTCGACCGAGCTGACGGTCTTGGGGGGGGGGCCTCGAGCCTTTATTGAAGCCTCTCCGGGTGGCGGGTAGCACTGGTAAGGTAAACATTTATGACCCACAGGTATCCGGCAGGTTCGCAATTGACTGGACAACACTAGATAGGCATAAGTTGTTTAAACGTTGTCCGGTCAACGACGAACCAGGCGAGGGGGTGATGGTTACAACTAGACAGCTGGCATCACCCCCTGATTTTACGGATACACGTCAGAGGGTGGGGTCATTAGTTAGATATTGACTACGGTCAACAATTTGTTTGTTGTCAACAAACAAATTGATACAAATAGATACATTGTAACAATTGCCGTTGGCAATTTTGGGTGGTACCTTACCAGTGTTACTTCGGCCTGCTTGCCTTAAGAATTATGATTGGTCGTTTTACCAATAGAAATTTATAATTCGGACTAGGGCATGAATCAATAAATGTGGCCCAATGCCGTTATCCACTTTCATTTGTGTCTGAGTCCATTATTGGGGGGGTGCGCCTGCAATGGAAGCGTGGCGCCAAAATGGCTGCCGCGCTCTTTGCAGCCCCCCCACCGGACGAAGCCATCCGGGTAGTTAGGGGCGTGGCCAGCACCCTAATAAAAGGGCTGGCCACGAGGCAGCCGTGCTGCCATTTTGGCGAAGCGACGGAGCGGAGAAGTTTTTCCTCCTTACCTCCGTCGATCGTGTCTTCTTGAGGGAGGCCTTTCCGGGCAGCTTTTTCTTTTCTTTAGACTTCTTAGCTACACTTGGCCATGCCCTCGAAGAAGAAGGCAGCCGCGAACGTGGCTCGATCGGCACGGAGGCGTCAGCCGGGTCGGAGGACCGCGACTGCGCCTGTTCCGCAGCCGCCTCTAGCAGACCCCACCGGGAACGGTGGGATGGGATCGGTAGCTCCTTGGCCTGATGCGCGGAGCATATCCGCAGCCCCGGACGGGGCCTCGGCCCTTGGCCCGCAAACGTCGACCACGGCCCCTGCCATGGTTCGCGCGGTGGGGCCTTCTTGCCCGGGTGCGCAGTTCCCCATGGGGGGTGCGAGCCACGGAGGGTGGTTGGGTTCCCTGCCCTTGCAGGGCGTTCCTACGACTCCCCAGGGGCTGAGCATGGGCTCTTGGCCTTATCTGGCCCCCGGGGCCCAGGGACCTGGACAGGTACCCGTGAATTTTGGGCCAGTTGCCCATTTGCCCCCTGTCGGGGCCGGGCCCTATGTCGACGTGGAGGCCCTTCTTGCCCGGGTTGCGGCCCTTGAAGCGTCCTTGGCGAGGGCCAACCAAGCAGGGGTACCCCTGGGTTTTCAGGTTCCCCCTTTGGCCGCCGAACAACGGCCGGCGATGGGTCGGGTTGAGCCACCTGAGGCGTGCGGGCCGGTGGTGGCCACTGCCTCGCAGCTCCCCACCCCACAGGTGCAGCAGTCTGGTGCTGGGCTGGCTCCGTCGACGAGCTCAGCTTCGGACATGAGCTCCGACGCCCCCAGCGGGCCGGAACCCCCGGTGGGGGCGGCCCGCGGGGGTGCAACGGGTGAGTATGCAGTCCAAGCTAATGCACCCACACAACTGACTTCATTGGGGGGGGCTGTTCAATGGCCTTGGCCTCGCTCGGCTGGCACGGCGGCCCAATGGCCCCCGGCCCACCCAGCGACTTTGCCCACGACACAGGGCTTGGGGCGGGGTGGTGCCCCCAATGTGCTAGGAAATGTGTTGGGGATCCCCGGGCTGGCTCAGGCTCAATTTACATTACCCGTAGTTCCCTCGGTACCGGTGTCGGCTTTGCCAACAGCAGGGTATTCTTTGCCCTTGGGGGACCATTTGGCCCAGTCTACCAAAGAAAAGATTTGGAGGGGTGAGTACGTAGATATCTTCTCCCTTCTAAATAGAGAGCCGACTAAGGAGGAGAGGGAAGGGCTGGACGAGAAGGATAAGGAGCAGGCACGTCGTCGTAAGCCGCCACGCACGTGGGCAAATTGGCTGCCAGCGTACCTGATTTACATGGCCGTTTACCTCAGGGCTAGGCCGGATTTGGCTATTCCCATGGTCCAATATCTGGACAATATTTACCGGGCTATGGTTGATTTCCCGGGTCCGTCATGGCTGGCTTACGACGAAGAGTTCCATATGAGAATTCCGTTGCACCCAGAGATGAGGTGGGATGAGCCCTGCCAGAAGCTGTGGCTTCTGTATATGACCCCCACGCCCCCGGCGCCTGGGGAGAGATACCATTGTGGACATGCGGTCCAACGAGCAGTCCCAGTACAGGTACCCCGCCAAGCGGCGGGGCAGGGGGCTCCAGCCCGCCTGCTGTGGTGGACCTTCTCGTCCAGTGGTTCTTGCAACAGGAAGAATTGCAAGTACAAGCATGAGTGCCCCTCTTGTTCTGGCCCCCATGCTGCCTCCGCCTGTCCCAGGCCAGGAGGATACAGGGGCAGGGGTAGAGGTGGACAAGGGGCAGGCAAGACTGCCATGGAGGGAGCGGGTTCACCAAAAGGCCCCCTCCCCAATTAATGTCGACATGCTGGAGCGTTGGCTCGCATCGCTGTGTACCTCCTTCAGGGTTTTCAAAAGGGCTTTCGTATTCCTTTCACAGGGGATAGGTCACCGCAGGATGCACCTAACCTTTTGTCACTTAGGGGAAGGGAGGAGGTGGCTGCCGCCAGCATTAATAAGGAGATTGCTGCGGGCAGGGTCGCCGGCCCTTTCCCCGCACCCCCGTTTCCCAACCTTAAAGTGTCCCCGCTAGGACTAGTGCCCAAGAAGTCCCCGGGCGAGTTCCGCCTGATTCACCATTTGTCCTACCCAGCCGGCCACTCGGTCAATGATGCTATCCCTGATGACCTTTGTTCTGTCAGGTATACATCCTTTGA
Organism: Bradypodion ventrale; assembly: GCA_035047345.1. NCBI lineage: Eukaryota > Metazoa > Chordata > Lepidosauria > Squamata > Chamaeleonidae > Bradypodion > Bradypodion ventrale. The sequence goes on from JAWDJE010000004.1 coordinate 286,314,939, forward strand.
CCAGGCATTGCGCATGGTGCGCTCATGTGGCCCGGGTGCACTGTTGGCTAAGTGTGATATTAAGTCGGCGTTTCGCCTCTTGCCCGTGCACCCGGGTGACTTTGAGTTGCTGGGTTTCAAATTCCGGGGTGACTATTATTTTGACAAAGCCATGCCATTCGGCTGTTCCATATCCTGCTCGGCTTTCGAGCATTTCAGTACCTTCCTGCAGTGGGCATTTGTCCGTAGGTCAGGGTCTCGGTCTGTAGCCCATTACCTGGAAGACTTTTTATTCGGGGGTGAACGGGGCTGGGACACGTGTACACGTCTCCTCAATACATTTCAGACGCTAATGGAGGAACTCGGTGTCCCTTTAGCGCCCAAAAAGACCGAAGGCCCGTCTGATAAGTTAATATTCCTGGGGGTGGAAATTGACACGATAGCGCAGGCTTCTAGGTTGCCCGCAGACAAGGTGGCAAGGATAGTTGCCCTTATATCGGACTTGCTGGCTAAGCGCAAGGCATCCCTTCGGGAATTGCAGGTGTTACATGGCCACCTCAATTTCGCCTGCAGGGTGGTCGCACCTGGCAGGGCCTTTGCTCGGCGCTTGTGCGACGCCATGGCAGGCTTATCCAGGCCCCATCATAGGGCAAGACTGACACGGGGCATCAGGGCAGATCTGCACGTATGGCTCCAGTTCTTGAGAGATTTCAATGGGGTCTCAATTTGGAGGTCTGACCTCCTGGCCTCGCCCCACTTTCAAATTCAGTCTGATGCCTCGGGATCCCTGGGTTATGGGATGTACTTCAATGGGAAGTGGGCATACGGTGGATGGCCACCAGCCTGGTCAGGCACGGGTCACCTGAGGGATCTCACATATTTGGAATTTTTTCCCATACTGGGGGCCTTGATGCTATGGGGTGAGGAGTGGGCCAACTCTGTGGTGCATTTCTGGTGTGACAATGCGGCTGTTGTCCACATTGTCAACTCACAGACCTCTAAATCTCCCAGGGTCATGGACCTTGTGCGCCAGTTTGTATTGCGCAGCCTGCGCCTCAATGTACTGTTCAGAGCCAGGCATGTCCCAGGGGTGAATAATGATATTGCTGACGCTTTGTCCCGCCTGCAGATCTCCCGGTTCCGTGCCTTGGCTCCGGATGCAGAGGAATTTCCCTCGCCACTACCGCAGGAGATATGGACCATTGGCAAGGAGAGGTGAACCGGGCGATAGGCATGTCACTGGCGCCACGCACGCGTAAGGCGTATCACCACGCATTGGTTTCATTTCGGACTTTTTGTTCTCAATATTGCTTGCCAGATACCTGACCAATCCCAGTGGCCCACATACTCCGTTTTATGGTCTACCTGCACGCCCAGGGCCTGGCACCACGCACCATAGCATCTCGGCTATCAGCGCTGGCTTTTATGGCCAAGGTGGGAGGTCATGCGGACAGTACCGCTGATTTCCGTGTGAGACATGTTTTGGAGGGGTGGGTGCGGGAACGTGGGCGTTGCCTGGATGACCGTCACCCAATTTCCCCTGGGGTACTTACCCAACTGGCACGAGGCTGGCATGACCTATGTTTCGATAGGTATGAGGCAGCCCTGTTTCGTGCGGCTACAACGGTGGCCTTTTTTGGAGCGCTCCGCATCAGCGAGCTTGTGATGCTGTCTAAGGCGGATGCAAGTCGTAGGGCACTGGAACTCGAAGATGTCTATGTTTGCAATGATTGGGCTCAGTTGAGGATACGCTCCTCTAAAACAGATCAGCATGGCGTAGGCAGTGGAATAAGACTGCTACGATGTTCATTGGCAGACATCTGTCCGGTTGGTGCCCTACAGGAGTTCCTTGCACTGCGTGGCACGCACCATGGCCCGTTTTTCTGTCACCAAGATGGGTCTCCCCTCACTAAATTTCAGTTTTGGAAGGTGACAGGGAAGGCACTGGCCAGAGTTGGCCTCCCCGGGGCCCGTTATGGCACCCATTCATTTAGAATTGGGGCGGCCTCTACTGCGGCTGCTTATGGGTACTCCGGGGCTGACATACGCAGCATGGGGAGGTGGGACTCACACTGTTTCCAGTTTTATGTTCGCCCACTCCCACCGTGAGTACCTTCTGAGTCACCATTTATCTCTCCTTCCCTGTTTTTTCCCTTGACAGACCCTGGGTGTCGTATCACACCGGTGACAGTATGGCTGGTGGGCCATAGCTACGTGCACAGGGCAGCGCGTTATGCTGCGGCGACAGATTGGGGACCCCGACTGGGACTGGGTGCATACGCACATTTCACATGGCACGGTAAGCCCGGTATGTTGTGGCGGGAGCTTTTGCCATTCCTCTTTTCATCGAGGAGTGCTGACCCGCCTGACATTCTGATCATACACCTTGGGGGTAATGACTTGGGTCAGGTCACTGGCTTATCGCTGAAGCATGCGATTTGCGCGGACCTCGCCTACTTACATTACGTATGGCCCGCCACAACCCTTGTTTGGTCAGATATGGTCCCGTGGCACGCTTATCGGGGAGGCTTCGACCTCCAGGCCCTGGACCGCGCTCGGCGCATGGTAAACAGGGCGGTGGCCCGATTCCTTTCGACCAAGGGCTGGGGGCGGGTCAGTCATCATCCCGCCATTAGTTTGCAAAATTATGGGCTTTATTCAGGGGATGGGGTCCATCTGTCGCGAGGAGGTATGGACCTCCTGCTGGGTGATTGGCGAGGAGGCCTGTCGACCGAGCTGACGGTCTTGGGGGGGGCGTCGAGCCTTTATTGAAGCCTCTCCGGGTGGCGGGTAGCACTGGTAAGGTAAACATTTATGACCCACAGGTATCCGGCAGGTTCGCAATTGACTGGACAACACTAGATAGGCATAAGTTGTTTAAACGTTGTCCGGTCAACGACGAACCAGGCAAGGGGGTGATGGTTACCACTAGACAGATGGAATCACCCCCTGATTTTACGGATACACGTCAGAGGGTGGGGTCATTAGTTAGATATTGACTACGGTCAACAATTTGTTTGTTGTCAACAAACAAATTGATACAAATAGATACATTGTAACAATTGCCGTTGGCAATTTTGGGTGGTACCTTACCAGTGTTACTTCGGCCTGCTTGCCTTAAGAATTATGATTGGTCGTTTTACCAATAGAAATTTATAATTCGGACTAGGGCTTGAATCAATAAATGTGGCCCATGCTGTTATCCACTTTCATTTGTGTCTGAGTCCATCATTGGGGGGGTGCGCCTGCAAAAGGTCAGCTATCAGGTCAAACCATTTAGCTGATGTTCTCACTGCACATATAATCTCAAATCATTGCAATGCAGGAATGAAGGAGGGGGTCGAAAGCATGTTGCCCTTAATTGCAAGTGAAAAATGGAAATGGAGAGGAAAGAAAATTGATAGATATGCACATAATATCTATCTGTTTTCTCTCCCCCACCTCTATTTTCATTTCTTTTCATCTTAAGTTTATTGCATCCTAATGTTCTGAACAAAGGACATCATAAATCTACCTTGCTGTCATCTGGAAAAGTACCTGGTATGGATTTTCCACCCCTCAGGGAACAGGAAATATGAGGAAATAATAACCAATAATGTATATAAGTGAGATGCCTATGATGAGGTTTTGATGAGGGTTAAATTCTTGCTCCCAGGATACCAATGAAACGAAATAAAGGAAAAAGAAAAATGAAGAACAAATTAAATTACAGAGAGGTCAGCTTTAGGTCCATGACAGTAGCCACTAGGGAAAAGCCACACAATTGCACATGTACAGAGAGCAAGTATTTCATATTAAATATTTTCATTATATAGTACAGTATAGTGTTTTAAAATATCCAGAGGAATAATTCAGGACTGTGTCCCATTTGTTTTCTTAAATGGTACAATCATAATAGAATACAACAAAGATATACTGTATATTAGTAATTCAGCAAATGAAAGCCCATAAAAATTAATGATAGGAAATAATGGATAGTTGTAAATCAAGAGCTGAATTATTTAAAAAAAACAAGTGCAAGCGCCTCACATATGTGAATATCACAAAATAACAAGACAAAGAATCATTGCACCATTTGAGGCAATTACAGTTTTATGATGTTGGCTGTGCATTTCAAATGTCATTGATGCAAGCAAATGGTCTCTGGGTTAAGCCTTTTTGTTTGTTGACCAATGCATTTTACAATATCTAATTAGCAGAAATGGAGCTGGCCTTTATAGATAGGGCATATCATTTGATGATTTAATGTTAATACCGTATTTTTCAGACCATAAGATGCACTTCCCCAAAAAAGGTGGGGGGGGGGGGGAATGAGGGTGTGTCTTATAGTCCGAATGCTATCCAAGCGTGTGGCCCGTTCCCTTCCAGGAGGGGCTGCGGGTGAATGCAGGAGTGCTAATTTGGGCTTCTGGTAATTGAAGTCCAAAAATACCTGGATTACCAAGGTTAGCCGTCACTAGTTTAAGGCGTTAAAAAAATATAAAGAAAGTTCCTGTAGCTGCCTAGTGTGAAAATTTATGGAAAAGTTGTCACTCAGGAAAGAAATGTCTTGAAACTAAATATACTAAAAATTGTCATTAAAGGTACTTTTTTTATATTGTGGGTCTCAACTTAGTCCTTCCACAGGTCTATGCAGTCCTTCCACAGGTCTATGCATGAAGTATGTTAAATCTATTTACCTAACTGTCAGATACCTTAACATGACAAAATGGTTAAAAGGCCTTTATTGAGTCCTCAAAGCTAAATTTCCTTTGAACTTTCTAATGCCATTTTCTGCTTGATTCTGTGGTACTTGGGATATTTGACAGGAGCTGGTTCATATAACCTTGAAAGTAGCCATGCAACCGTTGCAATTATGGGGCTAAACCATGAAGGGATAAAAGAGAGCGGTGATAATGGATTTGCTCAGAAAAGATGGAGAGTCACATGTCAGATTTCATTGAATGGGAAACACTATGCAGCCCTAAGAGCAAAGTAATGGTGATTACTATGGGAACCAATCATTAAGTGCTATAGCAAGAAACCCTCTATAAAAAAAGAATAGTGTAATTCTCTAGCAATGTACATATAATTTGAAAAGCTTAAAATACTCTTAAGAGTGTACATACATTATATTGATAAAGATATTTTAATATATGAAATTCAGAAACAGAGGGAGTCTTCTGTGAATTAAATTCCTAATAAATATTATTATTGCTAATTCCATAATAATAATAATATTAGATAGATAGATTATACATGATGCAAACCATCTCATACACATAATTTCTTGCTTTGCCTTTGGAAAACCAAGCATATCACTAAGAATTGTTGTCAGTTTAATGTATTATACTATAATGTATTTGTAATTGCCTTCCATTCTCCACCCCCACTTTTTTGATATATTCCATACATTTTTTTTCAGCAATCATTTTTCTTTTGTATGGGTACACAAGTGAGAAGGAAAGGTGTAAAGTAACACCTGTTTATTGTGACTCAATATAACAGAAGTTAAGCACTTTTTTATTTTTAATAATGAATTGATTTGTGGTTTATTTATTTAGTGCCATAAAAGAAATCTGTGAGCTAAAGGAACAAATGTGCCGAAGGCCAAGGATGACTTCTTTGGGAAATAGGAGTATTGAGTTAAAGTACAATTATATTATTTTATTTACTTACAATATGCACATGCTACACAACAGCATAGTTCAGGAGTTCTCAACCTTTTTAAGCCAGGGACAGCTTTGGGCGCCGAAAGGCAATTTTGCCCTTCCTCCACTACATGGCATTTCCTGGAGTGGTGGAGGTGGTAGGGGCCACATGAAATGGTGCTGTGGGCTGCATCCAGCCCATGGGCTACAGGTTAAGAATCCCTGGCATAGGTTATGAGAACCAGTGTGGTGTAATATACAGAGTGATAGACAAGGATCCAGATGATCATTATACAAATCTTTTCTTGGATATAGAAATTCTTAGGGCTGATACTGATAATACTGTTTTGAAACTATCCCAAATACCTTGAAAAGCCTCAAGTCACCATAAGTCTGACGTGATTTGAAGACATAAAATAACAAAAATGTAGGTTATCTGGATGGCTTCCAGTATGGTACTAGATGTGTAAAAAAGACACACATTAGTTGTGGAAATACGAAAAGCAATCAATACTAGGTAGTGCTAGACTTGGGGTGCTTCTACTATTGGATTTTGGGAAATCCACTGTGCCTTCTTAGTCCTTGGAAGTGTACCATTTTTGTAAATCTGGAATTTTAATTTAAAATGGAATGTTATCTACTGACTAAGAGCTAATCTAATATGGCTTTCATGGTAAGTGAGATGTTGTCAGAATTGGCAGCTGCTGCTCTAAGTCCTAAAGGACTAAAGACCCCAGTTTTGAAGTCGCTGCACTAAGTACTGTAGAACGGGAACCTCACTCTACTATAGCTTCCAAGTTCCAACCTGAGAGTCCTGGGGAAAGTTATGGACTATCATAAACTCCTCCTTGGTTGGCTTAGCTATATAAGAACTGGCCCCTCCTTCCAGAAGATGTCTCAGCAGTTGCTTGTTATTGTTGTATTGGTTTCAGGATCTTGTGCTTTGTTCCTGGTTTCTGCTTTAGATGATCTCCTGCCTCTTTCCACATTCCCGCTTCTGAAGACTTCTGCCTTGCTCCTTGAACTCTATTCTCACCTTGCTGCATCCTCTGGAGTTTCTGACAGGAACACACACTGGCAGAGCAAAGTGAGTGATGTCAACAGAGAATGCCAGGTTTTGCTGAGGAGATGGCGAGACTGTTTTGTGCTCAAAAGGTTTTACTTTGTGTGAAATAGTAAAGCAACTTAAATGCAGGATATAATCTCCGTGCTAACAGCAATTTACAATGGTAGAAGACACAGTCCTGAATTGCAGCCAAGCAAGCTTATTACTCACAACTGTCTCCTCGTTATCAGCAGTCCTTGAAGCAAAGCAAAACAAGTCGGCTGAAGAATTCTGTAGCTTGGCTTACCAGCATTGTTTTCAGTGTGGAGGTATAAAAGCGTTCAGTTTGTTGGGTCCGTTTACCAGCAGGTTCAGTTACCTGGAGGTTCAGTTCACAGGTTCAGCTGGCAGTATCAGTACACTGAATCCAGGCAGAAGGATACAGTGGGGCTTTGGTGCAGTCCCAAGCTAAAGCAGAACGAAATCCAAACCCAAATGACCGGTACAAGGTGTGATCATTTTATACACAGCAGTTTGACTGTAATTGTTAATTGCATGCACCATATGGCACGAACGGAGTAAGGCTTAAAGTGCTAGTGTCTGTGTGCACAATATATTCACATCCTGTTCCTGATGGAACTTATATACTGTCAGGTTCTCTGTCTTATCTGTTCTTTCAGTAACCTGACTTTTGGCTTGCTTGGACTATGTTTTTGTCATCTGGACTAATCCTGTATCTCTGCTTTGATTTTGGACTTGGGCTCTGGGCTGAAATAGTTACTTTTTGCTCTGTTATCTGGTTACCCTTGGATTTGGCATTTGTGTCACTTGTCAACTGCCCACATCCCGGACTCTGATAGATGTTTAACTAGTGCTACTCTTTCCTTCTCTGTGAGTTTTTGTGCCTACGCAGAAATTTGAACTCAGGTCTCCCACATCCTAGTCCATGACTCCATTCTCTACACTGTGGTGTACTTTTAAAAGACTTAAAGATAAACTCCTCTGCTTAATTTAATTTTAATCATTGATAGCCTTCCCTGTATCACTGAAGTTCAGGGCAGGTTACATTTAGCACGTGGTAAACAATAAACACAATCTTACACACTCAGTTGAAAGTTAATATTCATGCCCAAATTGTCTTTCTGTGTTGTTGCAGGGAGGTGAAGAAATTAATATTCAGAACATTTCTGATATACATTTACTGTATTAGACAAGGTTGGGAAAAGGTTTGGTAAAGCTCAAGTCTATTATCAATTTCTATTAGCCATGCTTCTTAGTTTCTCCTCTTTTCAGAGAAGAAACTAGTCAATGAGCAGTTATTCACCTGACTTAGATTTATACAGATGAAATGATAGTGATGTGGATCCAAAATTTAACTGGATCAGCTTTCTGTCTCTGCTAAGATTTATATTGATGATTATTCAATCAGTAATTGCTGGTGGAAATTTAAGTTACCGGTTGGCTTTGCCCCATTACTCACTCCTAAGCATCAAACATAACTGCTGGGTTTTATTTATCTCACCCTTGTCCTATTTGTTATCTCATTAGTTTACTAATTCCAGGTAATGAAGCAGCTATGCAAATAATGAATGTTGGGCAGGGAGTTGGAACCTGGAATATTTTATCTAGAGAAATATGTTGCTAGTGGAAGTAGAGTGGTCACACTCCTAAATCAGCTGCTTCCCTCCCAGCTTGGAACTTGGCAGATGTTGACTCACTTTATTTCACCCAGCATGTCCAGCAGCTGGGGTTGACTGGAACTGTAGTACAAGACATCAGGGGTGTCCACCAGGTTGGGGAACTCTTAACCCACATGCAGCCAGGTTCAACCCTTTTTCTTAATATATATTTTAACTTTGACATTAAGCCAAATGCCATGTGTTTTAAATACATCTCTGCATTTTGCCACTTTTCTCCAAAATTTCCCTTGGGATTTAATTTAATTTAATTTAATTTTCATATTTCTATAGCTGCCCTTCTCACAAGAACTCTGGGCAGCTTACAATACAGTACTAAAAAAACCCCAACACAGATAAAGACCCCATTAAAATACAAAATACACCCCATTAAAACCCATTTAAAAACCCACCCGCACTTACTAAAAAGAGAGAGAATTACTCTGTTACATTAGACCAACCAGCAGGTGGGGGTCACTCCTCCGTCAGTGCCCCACACCTGCCCCGCCAGCCAGGTTTTCATTTCTTTCCTACAAGATACATGGTGTTTGTCACCCACTGGAAATATTGGATCAAAACAGACATGCAGAATGGGAAGAAAGGGTTAAATTCTCTCACCATGCAGGTACTTTTCATACTAATTACCAATACCACCTCAGTTCATGTAATTTTCATTTTTAAAAAACCCTAATATATTAGATGTAGGAACTGACATATATGTATGTGTAGCTGAAATAAGGGATCATTAACCCAAGGACTACATCAGGTTTGCTCAGAAGCCAATACAAATGGGTTTAATGAGTCCTAAGGCTCATGTTTTTGGGGCAGATTCAGTGGCTACACTCCTAACATGTAACTTTTATATAGAAATTGAATCTATATTATAGATGGATGAGCTCATGACTCCATCTTATGGCTAAAGCAGACATGGCATGGGAGACCCACACTAAGATTGTCCTCTTGGTTTTAAAGCACTGATGGTGGTTAGATCAAAGATATGGCTAGTACTGATAGGCCAGCAGCATCCCTTCTGTGAGATTTCGTGGGGAAAAGCTGAAGCCAAGAGGTGGGTTGGTAGGCTTTGGAAGAGACTGAACTGATTCCAGGAGACCAGCAAACTGTGGGAAAGGTCATGAAGGAGAATGTAGATAAAACTTGGCCAACAAGATAATTCTCCCTCCTCAGAACCTGGTATCCCTTCTCACACACCCCACCAGGCATTTGATAAAGTCTGCCCAGTAATTCCTGCTACAGCTTGCTTCCTGTGCAGCCTTTCCTATATGCCCAGGAAGCTTTTCTTTCCTAACTCAATTCCTTATAAAATGAATTCAACCTAAATGGAAGCTTGCCACTCACCTCTTGAGGAATTTCATGTGGCCCCCACCCCTCCAAGGGCATTCAAGAACAAAATGGCCACCCTTTTGAAGCTGTGGGGACAAAATGGCCATCCCTGTCATGCAGTCAAGGCAAAAGTGTTGCCAACCTGGAAACCATAATCACCGTATGGTGCTGCGCAAAAATTACCGTACATTAACGTACGGGGTTCGCGCATGCGCAGACCCATTTCCCGGGGGGCAGCTTTAAAAGGTTAGAACCCCTGGATTAAGAGAATAAAGTGTGAGAGAAAAAGCTACTTATTTCACTTTGAACTAAGTAGAGGAAAAGTGGGAATAAATGCATCAAAGAAGAAGAAGCACTCACATGTCATGACAGTAACACTTCACGCCCTACTTTGTTCCTCATGGTATTGTGGTCCCAAGTATACACACTTACCAGTTATCTCCCTAGTTCTGCCTCTCATTCCTGTTGTTTTTTTTTTAGTTCACCTACCCTGTGAAAGCCCAGTATACCTAAATACACTTTTGTACTGGCTCAGGTGCCCTGGTGTCAGCCAGGGATGGGCAGAGGATGCCCAGACTGCAATGGTTGCTCACAAGGCAGCAATGATAAATGCTAGCCTGTCCTTTAAGTGTACAAAATAGCTTGCAGATACTGAACGACTTGTAAGCTAAGGTAGAATTTTAATTGTGTATTAAAGAATAGCTTTTACTGTCTTTGATGTTCTGGAATTGAAGAGAAGCAGCCAGCATAACCGGGCCGAACACAACTTTATTGTAAGCAAACTGAACATGAACAGCAATGGCGCATCAGCACTTTATATACAATATACAATGGATACATTTGGGCGGGAAACAACAGGATTGGTTGGGAGAGAAGTGGGGTGATTGTGGGGTCACCAGAGACTGGGGAGACTTCGGATCATAATGGGCTTTAATAAACAATTGATGTGCGAAGAAAGCACACTTTATTCTAGATTGCCAATCAGTGATCTGCTCCTTTTTAGAACAGAACTGCAGGATTCTTTATAGAATTACACATTTAACATTTTGAAGATGCTGTGAGACACCAGGGGACCTAATGTAGCAAAGGAGTTGGATGAAAGGTATTGATTTGCCTCACTTACAGAGGCTGGGGAAATTCTGCTGAATCCTTCAGTAACTTTATGCAGTAAAGAATAATTCAGTTTTAACATTGATTTGAACTGTCTAAAACATGTAAAATAATGCTAAAGATCCTTTGTGTCTTTTCTTTTGTCTTGCATGTTGCTATGTCTTGTATTTCCAGTTTCAAGTTTTAGATCTGAAAACCAAGCAGATTAAATGGCCATTTTTACGTCTGAGAATTCTCTTTTATATTTACTGTACCCCCTAGACACACCGGTTTTGTAATTCATTTTTTAAAAATGATTCATTTATTGATGCTTTATTTGCCATTTCAGTTACTTTGCAATGAGGATGGGCTGAAAGTTGATCTGGATCAATCTTCTACATCGATATTTGGATGATTTGCAGTAGATCAGACCCAAGAAAAGAAAGAGTTGGCAGGAGCTCAATTCTAATGCTGAAAATTCCACTGCTTAGTATAGTATGTGCTGTGAAGCAGATACAGTTCTTTAATCCTACAACTATTTTGACTCACCTCTAAGTTACCATTTGCACTGATCCAGTTCACAGACCCAAGAGATCTGGTAGAAAATACATCCTTGAAAGCCTGGCATCTGTCTACATCTCCATTACAAATAGAGATGTAAAGCATTCCTTGTCTTGTCCTCACAAGCAAGGGAGTGAAACATGTTATAGTGCCATTGACCTAAGAGTGATGCAAACTATATAACTTGTACAAAATGTCCAAATGTGTGACAGCTGCTGCTTTGGTTTATGGGCTTTTAAAAATATGAAGCTTCTGATGTGGTCTCTGCTGCTTTCCAAAAAGCATCTGGTTATTCGCTGTTTGTTGTGTATATTATGTGTGTGAGAAGTACTCTAGGCCAGGGATCAGGTTAGAGCAGAGGTTCTCAACCTTACCACACCACGTGCTGGACAACTCCTTTGCCAACTGCACTGCGGGCTTGACACGTGGTTTCCCCCACCGCAAAGGCTGCTGTAAACTGCAGCTGGTGCGTTTATGGCTGTTGTAAATGCATCCACTTCTGGGATCATTGCCACATGCTGGATGGAATGGCATTGGAGATGGGTCCGGCCCATGGACCATAGGTTGTGAACCCCTGGGATGCCACCATCTGACTCACTGCTCTAGTCACTTTTTGCCTTGTAATTTCCACTTTCCATGGATCTCTGGATCTGTGCCAGACCTGCCTCTCTAGGTGGTGGGATAGCATCTATGGATCCTAGTAGAAAAGGTAAGGTCATTCATTCATTCATTACATTTTTGTAATAAATTTTGTAAATGTCCTTGTCCTTTGGATGCTGGGCAAATCATTTTTCCCTAGCTGGAATGGAATAACATCTGGAGATCCTTTCTCCTTGAGCCTGTGTCATAAAAAGGGGAGAAGCTGGAGTCAATGCCTGCATCTCCATCCCAGCCATGCAATGCATGCTGCCCTGTCTAAACCAAGATGTTCTCTCCAGACACTGGATGCTGTGTATTATTTTGTCCAGTGGACAATGTTGTGGCCTACAAGCAATACTCCAAGGGTGACCAGGATCAGGGGGCACCCCTAATGCCCAGCCCAGTTCTGCCTGCTCCCAAGCCTGAGGATGTCTTGAGCCAGGGATCTCAGCCTGCACCTGGCCCAAGTCTGTTTCCCCCAGGAGCTGACCTGTCAGATCAGGTGTCTGGCTCTGACAGTGATCAGCCCTCAGTCAGGGAGAGGTCCAGAAAGGAAATACACCTGAGACGCAGGCAGGCTAGAGCGAAGTACCAAAGAAGGCTCCCAGCTGATACCGATTAGCTGGGAAGCCTATAAGCAAGCTTGTTGCAGCCTGCCAGTGTCGGTACAACTCTCATGCAAAGACCGACACCCTGCTTGACTCCAGACTGCTTGCCTAAACCCTGATCTGCCTGTCATGACTCTGACTTCTCTGTACACCCTTTGGATTAGATGCTTGCTCAGACTACCAGTAAACAGACCTTGGTTTGCCTTTTGGACTTTGATACCTGGACTCTCCTCGAGTAGGCTCTCTGTGTAGTGCTGCCATGCAGTGACCATGCCTGCTCAGATGGGTCAGCACAAATACCTGATACACCCAACTTGTTGACATAACTGAAAGAGAGGAACCTTAATGAGCTATTAAGATTGGATTTTTGGCCTATCAAATTTATCTTCTGTAAGCCTCTGGCTTCTATTTGCATATCTGCTTTATGCAGATATAAAGTGGCTGCCCCAGTGGCTGCCCCGATTCTAAGTGAGTAGGATCTTACCTGTGGTAGGAGGTCTGGAGTACTCTTGTGAACCTATAACCCATCAAAGGTGTGCCATCTTCATATACCTTCTCCAGCAAAAAAATCCTTTCAACCCAGAATAATTTTTGACACAAAATTATTATTCTTATGTATCAGAAGGGTCCACAACCAGCCAGGCAATATTGTAGGGAGGCCTAAATTGAATAAACTGGGCCTGAGATGAATAATAAACCCCTAGCTGTTTAAACTGTTATAATGCATCTGGCCTAGACGCAGCAGCAGCAGCAGCAGCAGAAGAAGAAGAAGAAGAAGAAGAAGAAGAAGAAGAAGACAATGTGTATATTATGTGCCAACAAGTTGGAGACAACATATAATGTCCCAACAAATCTTTCAAGACAATTGAAAGATGGGAATCCAAACCAAGTCCTCCTCCACCACTCTATCCACTATCCCACACTGGACATCATGTTATGAGGCTGTATGGTTAATCTGTAACATGGTTGTATTATCCTCAAAAATAATAATTCAGATCTGAAGAGTAAGGAACCAGTGGTTACCCAGATATCTCTGTCTCATTAGGCTTTGACAACACAATTATTCATCCCAACAAAAGCTGGAAATGGAAACAACACAGAGGTTTATAAAAGCATGAATGGTATGTGGAGAAGAAGCCAAAAGCCTGTTGCTTAGTGTAGTAAATCATACTAAAGTAGGGCCATTGAATCAATGAGGCTTGGTGAGTCAACAGCTCTGTGAATTCCATGGATTCAAAAGGACCTACTCTAACTGGGACTTACTGTGTTAAAGTATGTTGCATTACAGTAGACCCGTTAGAATCAATGGGATATCACCAAATTGGCCTGCTCTAACATGATTTACTGTGCTAAGCAACACAATTTTGACTAGTGAGTATCATTAAATATTCTTCTTCTTTAGCAGACCTGACATTCAATGTTCTTTAATGAAATTTAGTAAGCAGATTTAAGACAAAACTAAAGACAGTAGTTTCTTCCTCTGTGCATGTTGAAGGTATGGAATGTATACATGCTGATGACCACTGACTTTGGTGACTTAGAAAAACATTACATAAATTAACTGTATAGATTGATTAAATGGCTCTTGGCTACAATGATGAAAAGCAACTTCTGTACTGTATATCTGTGAATACCAATTGAGAGCTTGAGGAAGTTCCTTTTTTGACAACACACCAATCTCTGGCTGGGACAGTCTGGTAGTTTCAAAAGGTTACTTCTTAAGTTTCCATCACATAATTTAGTTCCATAGATTATCTAGGAAGTCTCTTCTTGTGTTGATATTGTTTGTACTCCATGTCCCAAATTTTGAAAAGCCAATTACATTTTGGCATTGAGCATTTATGTCTAAATAGAGGGAGTTCCAAGAGCTTTCCCTCCTACCCTGCATGCCTTTTTCAGATGGTGTAAAATAACTTTTTGGTTGAGCTACCCAGGAACTTCTGCTAAATCTCAGAACTTCCTATATTTCCCAAAAGCACTGAGAATAAATTGAAACATTTAGGTGTATTCAAGTGGAAAGACACAGTTGGAAAGGTCTACTGCCATTCCTCAGTGCCTGACAGCTTCTCAAGCAATGTCATTTGTTTCAGTGATGCTGCACCCTAATTTATATGCTCCAAACACTAAAGGCAGTCCCGGGATTCCATGTCAATATATTTTTTTAACAAGAAGCCAAGTCACCATGTGAAATTTTGACTCTCACAACAATCTGAATACATGAATGGGATGTTGTGAAACTTCTCATTTGTTTTTATAAAGTGTTGACTGATTCAGTTGTTCCTGGATCAGATTGAGACTAGGCAGCAAGTAAGGAAATAGAAAAGATCATCAAGTGTAAGAATGTATTACTGAAGACTAAGACTATTCACCCACTTATATTCTCTTTCACCAAGTATGATGTGAAAGTGGGACACTGAAGAAAGCTGATAGGAAAACAATTGAGGCATTTGCAATACACGGCATCTACCTCATGGGTTCAGTATCTATGGTTTCAGTTATCCACAGGTCTAACAATATTTAACAAAAATCTTGAAATACAAATGCATTTCTATGGTGCATTACCAGAACTGGCCTCCAGAAGCCACTGACTGCATTGTAAAATATAGATTCATTGTTATCTGCTGTTTCAGCTATTCATGATAGGTCTCAAAATGTATCACCTATGGATACATGAGAGGGAGTGACCTGTATGGTACTGGAGGAGAGTTTTGTGGTTACTCTGGACTAGCAGAAAGCTGAATAAGTGGCTCTGTAGCGTAACCCTAAACTATCTGTGGAGGCAGGGCCGCTGTCGGGGGGGGGGGGGGGGGGGACAGCCAGGATTCCCGTCCTGGTCCCGGAGCTGGCAAGGGCCCCGGCAGTGGGCAGCCCATTTTTAAAAAACTTTTTTTAAAAAAAATATTTATTTTTTTAAAATCCTGGCACGTGGTGCCACTGTGCATGTGCCGCCAGAGGGCCCCCTGCCTCGACCCGGATTCAGGAATCCAGGATCAAGGCTGCTTGCCTTCAGCCCACCAGGAGGGCCAGGCCCCAGGGCCAAGCGCAGCAGTAGTAAGCCATGGGGCACGTGCCTTCCAAGGCACCATGCACTCCAAGGCCTCCAGCCGCCGCCACTGAGCAGCAGAGCCTTTGGTGGAGGCGCTGCAAACTTTGGCCGGTGCACCGTCAACTATGGACCCACTGCCCATCACTACCGCCACCACCTGGACCAGGCAGCAATGCCGGGCATAACATGCCCCACGACTGCCAGGTAAGCCTGGTGTCATTGGCATGACTGCCTGTCCGTGGGGGATGGGAGGCGGGAAACAGAGCCAGGGTGGGTGGGTGGTCGGGCCCCCACCCCCACCCCTCCTGGAAGTTCAGGCAGGCCGCTGCTGTTCTTTGGCCTGCCCCCTCCCCTCCCAGGAGGGTCCATCCGTCCGTTCGTCCATCTGTCTGTCTGTCTGTCTGTCTGTCTTCACTAATCCATTCCTTCCTTCCACTCTTCCTTCCTTCCTCTCTTCCTTCCTTCCTTCCTTTCTTTCTTCCATCCTTCCTTCTTTTCTTTCCATCCTTCCTTCCTTCCTTCCTTTATTCCATCCTTCCTTCCTTTCTTCCATCCTTCCTTCCTTTCTTTCTTCCATCCTTCCTCCCTCCCTTCCATCTTTCCTTTCTTCCTTCCTTTCTTCCATCCTTCCTTCCTTCCTTTCTGAGTGCTGGTGGTGCAAAACTGTGGTCATAAGGACTGCAGTGGCTCAACTGGCTAAAACACTGACTGGGAGGTGAAAGGTCAGCACTTTAAAGGCTAACTGCTGTATTTTAATGCGAGTTTTTGTGGATCAAGGCCACTGGCTCTTTGGCTGTAATCAGAGATGAGCACTGAACTCTAAAGTTGGATACAACTGGCTTTCAAGCAAGGCTTAAAGACTAACTGCTGTATTTTAATGTGAGCTTTTGTGGATCAAGGCCACTGGCTCTTGGCTGTAATCAGAGATGAGCACTGAACTCTAAAGTTGGATACAACTAGCTTTCAAGCAAGGCTTAAAGACTAACTGCTGTATTTTAATGTGAGCTTTTGTGGATCAAGGCCACTGGCTCTTTGGTTGTAATCAGAGATGAGCACTGAACTCTACAGTTGGATACAACTGCCCATCGATTTCCTTTGGGAAATTGTGTATTCCAGCCACCGCCACCACCCCAATGCAAGGAGAGAGAAAAGTGTGTCTCTGTGTGTGTGGAGGGCAATAGGATTGCTCAGTATGGGGCCCAGAAATTTCTGATGGTGGCCCTGTGTGGAGGCAAAAATTATGTAACCAAGGCTGTCCTCCTTTGGGGACATCATGAGAAGGCATGATTCACTGTCAATGGAAAAGTCAATAGTTCTGGTAAAAGTTGAAGGCAGCAGTAAAAAAGTCCAAATATGAGGTGGATTGATTCCATAAATCAGGGATTCTCAACCTACGGCCCATGGCACCATTTCATGTGGCTCCCCACTGCCTCTACCACACCAGGAAGTGCCATGTGGTGGAGGAAGGGTAAAATGGATGTCCGACCCCCGGAGCTGTCTCAGGGAGCGTGACCCAGCCCCCGGCTTTAAAACATTGAGAACTCCTGCCATAAATGAAGCCCCAAGCCTTGAGTATACAAGAGCTGAGCCTGGCTTCTGATGACAGAACATTATGTAGGTCACTTATTTGTAAAGTTGTCATACCTTGAAGGTGACTAAATGGCAGGTAACAGAACAGTTCTTCAAAACTTCTTTCCTTTCCTTATCTCTTTCATAATTATTCCTAATTATTATTTCTCCATAAGGATTACTGGTAATGGAAGGTAGAAGAATGGCAAAGGAGATACTTAAAAAGGGAATGCAGGATGACTCATAACTTTATAGCTTTAACACTAAGTTTCAAGAGCATCTTGATGGCCATTGAAATATTATTAAGCAGTTCACTTTCATGGCAAGATGTGTAGATAAATATCCTACAATAATTTTTGTTCTAATTATCCTCCCTACAAGTCACAAATGGACACAAAATATGAAAAAATTATGGATTTGTTCCAAAAATTGTTATTAAAAATAAATTTAAAAATTTCAGAGATTCACTTATACACTATTTTTAAAAAAAATCCATTTCTATTCCACCCTTCTGACTTAAATATCACTCCCGGCAGTGAACATAATAGATAAAACATATCTTTATAAGCAAAGGTGTGGGTTCAGTGTCCGGAATGGGCTGCCACACCCATTGACCAAACTCCATGAGATTTTGCACACACGTACCTTGCACAAGTGAGCAGGTCACTGTCAGGGTCCCAAAGCCCATGGGAGGGGGGTTGCCCCCTAAATTGATCTGCAAAGGGGGTATATTCGACAGGAGGGTTTGTGTCTTCCCCAGGGCTAGGTCAACCAGGGTGGGATTGTGATGTCATTGCCAAGCTCACATCACAGGCCCACCCCTGGCAAGTGGGTTTCCCGGGCAACACTGGCACTCAGCTAGCCGGGTTGGGACCACCCGGGCGAAGCCGGGCACTCCTGCTAGTATAATATAAAACTCGCCTCCCAGCTTGTAAGTATAAAATATATGTGGTTAAAGCAAGATGGTTTACAAGCACTAGTAGTGTATCACAGACTCTGACAATACTGCTAAAATTCAGTATTGTTTCTGTGTTTCATACATCATTAGAGTTCCAGATTGAAGGCAATGGGTAAATCCAGAATGTAGGGATTAGTATTTTGAGGACTTTGTGACAAGGTCTAGTGAGAGGAAAAATAGCAGAGACTTCAAAGTGATTCTATGAAGTGATCACAATCAGACACTGAATCAAGCTGGGAGGAAGCAACGTTTATTGAAAGCTCCTAACTCCTTTTATCCCTGCTCCAAACATTACCTCATGTTTCTACGTAGTAATCATGAGATATCAAAAAACTAAATTGATACTTTCTCATAAGTTGTACTTTTGGAAAGAACAGTCAGTGAAGGAACAAAGAGATAAGTAATTGGCAGTAAGTTAACATTTGGCAATGACTACTGTGTTCTTAGCAGATATGGGAAAAGGAAGGTTATCAATGATATAAGAACAGGATGTAATGGGGTTTATCTATTTCTACTAGGCAACCTGTCTTGTTGAGTTTGGCTGGCAATGTTCCGCCTTGCCGTCATATTTTGGAAATAGGTCACAGGTCACCCCTTCAATTCTGCTTTATCCTGAGTGGAGGAATCTATGGGTAGAATCTACTCTTGGGTCACACTTAAAGTAGTCTCATGGATCTGAATGAAGTTGCTCTAAGCATAACCAAGCCCAGATCAAAGTCTATAGAAATGAGTTTTTAAGGTAAAATTTTCTCATGTGACCAATGGATCAGGTCACATAGCTAGGGATTGAAATAATGATCACATTTATCCTTCCAAAGTTCAAAGTGAGGGATGATTCCATCCCCTCTTTTCTGCAAAGTGATGTGCCCCCCAAATAAAAATCTGGGGTGGGGAATTGTACATTTCCTAGGTACCACCGGCCCCGTTGGGGAGAGACAGGTGGGAGCCATTGCCGCCGCCGACACAGCTGCCCTCGCTCTCTGGGACGGCTCACCTGGAGAGCAGAAAAGGACGACGACGACCGCCGTCTCGAGCAGCTCCCTGTCTCGTCCCGGGAGCCCACGCCACTGGCCCCGTTGGGGAGAGACAGGTGGGAGCAATTGCCGCCTACACAGCTGCCCTTGCTCTCCGGGACGGCTCGCCTGGAGAGCAGAAAAGGACGATGACGCCCGCCGTCTCGAGCAACTCCCTGTCTCTCCCCGGGAGCCCACGCCACCAGCCCCGTTGGGGAGAGACAGGTGGGAGCCATTGCCGCCGCCAACACAGCTGTCCTCGCTCTCCGGGCCGGCCCGCCCGGAGAGCAGAAAAAGGATGACGACGCCCGTCGCCTCAAGCAGCTCCCTGTCTTGCCCCGGGAGCCCATGCCACCGGCCCCGTTGGGGAGAGACAGGTGGGAGCAATTGCCGCTGCCGATGCAGCTGCCCTCGCTCTCCGGGACGGCCCGCCCGGAGAGCAGAAAAGGACGACACCCGCCGCCTCAAGCAGCTCCCTGTCTCGCCCAGGGAGCCCACGCCACCGGCCCCGTTGGGGAGAGACAGGTGGGAGCCATTGCCGCCGCCGACACAGCTGCCCTCGCTCTCCAGGACGGCTCGCCTGGAGAGCAGAAAAGGACGATGACGCCCGCCGTCTCGAGCAGCTCCCTGTCTCGCCCCGGGAGCCCACACCACCGGCCCCGTTGGAAAGAGACAGGTGGGAGCAATTGCCGCCGCCGACACAGCTGCCCTTGCTCTCCGGCACGGCTCGCCCGGAGAGCAGAAAAGGACGACGACGCCCGCCATCTCGAGCAGCTCCCTGTCTCTCCCCGGGAGCCCACGCCACCGGCCCCGTTGGGGAGAGACAGGTGGGAGCCATTGCCGCTGCCGACACAGCTGCCTCACAGACGTTGAACTATAGGGTGCCTTTGTGGCTGCTGGGTGGTTGAGGTTGATTTTTTTTGTGTAATTTCTCATTGTGATATTGCTTAATTATTTATATTTTGTATTGTATTTTTGCATATTCTGATGTTTTGATTGTATTAATTGTGTATTGCCTTTTGTAGTTTATTGTATATTTTGCTCTGTTGTATTTATATATGTTGTAAGCCGCTTTGAGTGGCACTTGTGTCAGGAAAGCGGGATAGAAATTAAACTTTATTATTATTATTATTATTATTATTATTATTATTATTATTATTATTATTATTATTATTATTATTATTATTATTATTATTATTATTATTACTTTTAAAAATTTTGCACATTCATTTTTGCAATGTTGGAAAATATTGTTGCCTTGTTGCCTACACTACTGGATACTTTTGGATACTGAGTTTGGGGAAAGTGCTATAGAAAACTCCAACATTAGCTTCCTAATTAGGAGCCTATTTTCATTTCTCGCAATCATGATTTTATTTTCACCAATCAACTATGAAAAGCCCAACACAAAAACTTTGACTTCTTGGTCTAGTAATGGAACCAACATCTCCCAAGGGCTGGCAATGTGTGGACTGCAGTCTTGCTAGGCCATGGCTGCCAGATTTGGAGGGGGAGGAATCAAAAAAGTTAGATCTTTTCATATCACTACATGTGGCCTCTGCATGCTATCCTTCCAACTGGTACTTCCTGATTCTGGCCCCTTCCTGGACCATAATGAGGCAATACACTATCCATTAAACTCAATTAACTCCACAGTAGTCACATTTAAGATGTGAGGTTCCATTCACTCAAATGAAGCATTACTTGAGACTAATTCCTATTGAAAATGAAAGGAAGAGAGACCACCCAGTTAAGGGATAAAGCCATGAAACAAATGTACACTTTCATTGTGCCTGATAAAACGCAGAGATGAGTTCGTGGATGACTGAGAATTGAATTATAAAGTTCAGCTTTAAATTAGAAAGATAAAATCAGGAATGATAATAAGTGCATACATTTTTAAAAGGTTATATTTTATATCAGGGCTGAAAATGGTGCACCTGCATGAACATTGGTAATTTAACCTCTGCTCAAACCTCTGCTCATTATGGTTTGGTGATAAAAAGTAATCTCAGTTCTGTATTCCATCTAACCTTAATAGTCACCTTGTAAAATATGTTCCTTTGGAAGCTCAATCTTCACATCTGCACATAGGTAGTAATAGCCTTATAATGAAATAATGGTAATCAGTAAAAAGCCAGCAGCCCAAGAAATTAAGTTAAAGATCCAAACTGCCTGTGTGAGGTGTATTGACAAATACAAGTGCAGTTACTTTGAAATGTGACCAAGTGAACAGGGGGAATCATAGCCATCTAATCTAAAGATGAGCAGAGGCATCTAGACCTCAAGATGAAAAATAAAATAAGCAATGAAAAATTAAAAATGTCTTTAAGATTGCTTTGCATTTTCAGTTCTACTATTTGGCCTGGAATTCTGAACTTTAACATAACTCTTTTCAAAATGGAGTAGCTTTTGAAATGTCTATTTATCCATTTGCAAGCTATTAAGAATTTCTTTGTTCAAGAGGGTGGACCAAGCACAAAGAAGCACAAAGGTGAATGAAATCATAAAACACAGAAAAAGCAGGAAAATTGGATAGTTTGGTCTTCTAGGGAGAAATAAAAAATACAGATTTTGACAGCTGCTCATTCAAAATAAACCAAATGTACATTGGTTTGGATGCAATGTGTTGCCTCTGTTTAGATCAGGGGTGGCCAACCTTGGTGCCCCAAGAGTTCTTGGACTTCAATTACCAGAAACCCAAGTTAAGCACACCTACTGATCAGGACTTCTAGGAATTGAAGTCCAAGAACACATGGTACACCAAGGTTGGCCACCCCTGGTCTAGACAGCTTCCACATCCAAAATCAAAGTAGCCATCAGAATACTCAGTAGAAGAGAACAAAGAAGAAATGAAATAATAAAATTTAAAATGAATAATTTACCTAGCAGCATACCTTTACTTTACTTTTATACCTTGGCTTTATCTACTTATCAATTACATTTGCAAAACACAGACTGGATACACTATCCATGGAAATCTCTGCTCAGACTGACTGTCTGAAAAGAAAGGAGAAGATGCTGCTTTGATTAGTGGGTCAGATTAGGGGATGAATGGTCCCTGCGGATGTAAGAACCCCAGGCGTGCAGATCTGTTGCTAGGGAACGATATTGATCTCTCTAGCATCTTCTCAAACAGTCTCATCTGCTCCTGAACACCATAATTTATAAAAGCAGTAGTTAAAGACATGGTTTTTAATATTTACAAAGTAAAATGTTTCTAATCGTTTAGCTTACATGTAGATAGAATGCATCTCTTCTTTTCTTTTTTTCAGCAGTAAATATGCCAAACCTCCTTGTTAGCTTCCTATTAACAGTTAATGGGAACATGTTTTTGCCTGAGTCCTTCCATTGATGGCAAACCTTGGCACTCCAGCTGTTCTTGAACTTCAATTCTCAGAAGCCCTGATCAGCAAGAGAGCTGACTTGGGCTTCTGGGAATTGAAGTCCAAGGATACTTGGAATGCCAAGGTTCGCCATCACGGAACTAGGCTATTTTGTCGAAGGTACAATCTAAGAATAGTGACCTCAAAACTGTGTTCTTCTCTGTCAAATGGGTGAGTACCAAATCCCAGTACCACAAATACTTCCCTCTCACACATCCTCTTTTGGCACTGCAGTTGGTAACAGGGGATAGAATGATATTCCTCTGTAGGATATGGTTTGTCCCAAAGTGGCTAGTGGCTGAATGTATTCTGATGTTGCATACAGCAGATAGGTGGTTTCCCCAAATGCCTTATTATTTTCCTCCTGTTAGGTTTTTAAGCATACACCCCTTGTAATTTTCATTACTATTTAAAAAGAATACGTGCAACGTTCTTAACATAGGAAAAAGAAAGTAAATGCACAGATACAAGATATGGGATTCTTGGCACCATAATGTCACATGCATAAAGGATCTTGGAATTTCTATACATCATAAACTGAATATGAGCCAACAGTGTGTGATGGCTTCAAAAAAGCCAATGCGATTCTATGCTGCATTAACAGAAGTATAATCTTCAAATCTTGTGAAGTACAGTACTAGGTTCCCTCTATTCTGCACTGGTTAGACCTCATCCTGAGAGAAATGTCCAGTTATAGACACCATGCTTGATAGAAACATGCAGACAAACTGGAATAAGTTCAAAGAACATCAACAAGGATCATCAGGGGACCAGAAAGCAAGCCCTATGAGAAAAGACTTAAAGAACGGAGCATGTTTAGCCTTAAGTAAAGAAAGAAGAAATATGATAGTACTCTTCAAATATTTGAAAGATTATTAGATAAGCAGGATGAAAACACAATAAATAAAGTATTAAAATGGATGCTGTTAGAATGTTATTTAACAGCTGTTGGAATTCCAGCTTCCAAGAAAGAGTCTAATCCTTTTCTTGAATTCACATCAAATACTACAAAATCTGGTATAAAAGGATTATACAGAACAACTGTGGACTCTGTCAAAAATATGTCAAAAATATGTTTCATTTCCATATTCCCTTCCTGTATTGAGGATCCCTATGCATGGATATAACCTGTATGATCTCTTGATTCCCTTGCAAATGTGTGAGAAAGGTGAATTAAGACCCAAGTTTGAACACTGGTCATCTACCCTCTGCACAGCATTTCTTATAGCATCAGCAGATAGAAATTAAACTGGCAAAAAATGGAGCATCATAATATCACAGAAATTACTCAAAGGACTCTTGAGAACAATTGTGACTAAAGCAAACCTATAATAGCAGGATGCTGGAATTAACTTTATCTTACTGCATTGAAGGGAGGGCAGAATTATTAACATGTACAGTTAACTTAACATGCTCCGACCACTAGTACAGTAAAGGTCAAAGTCAACCTATTCTATGAAGGTCTACAACAACTGCAAAAACTGACACCAAAAAAAATAAAAAATGATGTCCTTATCATCATAGGGGACTGGAATACCAAAGTAGGAAACCAAAAGGTAACTGGAATTATGGGCAGATTTGGTTTTGGAGTACAAAATGAAGCAGGGCAAAGGCTAATACTGTAGATGTTTGTCAAGAGAGCAGTTGGTCATGGCAAAAATCCTTTTCCAACAACCTAAGAAGTGACTCTACACATGGACATCACCAGATGACCTGCACCGAAATCAGATTGATTATATACTTTGCAGTCAAACATGAATAAACTCTATACCAGGAGTTCTCAACCTTTTTAAGCTGGGTGCCGGGTCACACTAACCTCAGACAGCTTTGGGGGCCGGACAGCCACTTTGCCCTTCCTCCACCACATGACACTTCCTGGTGTGGTGGAGGCAGTGGGGGCCCACATGAAATGGTGCCATGGGCTGTATCTGGCTCGTGGGCCACAGGTTGAGAATCCCTGCTCTATACAGTCAGTAAAAATGGGACCTGGAGTGGACTGTGGCTCAGATCATGAGCTACTTATTGCAAAATTCAGGTTTAGAATGAAGAAAGTAGAGAAAGCCATTAGGCCATTCAGATCACATCTCTTATGAATATACAGTGGAGCCAAAGAACAGATTTAAGGGATTAGACTTGGTAGACAGAGTGCCTGAAGAACTTATTATGGAGATTTCCAATGATTCCAATGAGATTTTGTTTTTACTTACTAACACAGGGAGCAATTGTTTTGAACCATGGATCAAATCTATTATACCACCTAATATTTTTGAACTAATCTTTGCTTATTTTTGGCACTATTGCCATGCTGGCTGATGATTCTGGAAGCTAATTTTAAAAAAACACCAGAGTAATGTATCCAAGTTCCGGTTATTTTAATAGTGGTAACAGTGTCCCATTTTTAAAAATTTCTGCTTCACACAACATTGACTTCTCCATAGAAGCTGAATCTGTTAAACTGCTTCCTCCACTTAGACCCCCATTATCACAACTGCACAGCAATGACATGATAATTTCACACCCACACCATTAAGTACATTGGAAATAAATTACAACCATCAGGCATGATAAAATTGTCAAATGCATTAACAGTATTCACAGGCTGTCAGAATGATGGCACTGTAAATGCATACACTATTCCAGTCACACAAAACATTTGTTATCCAGTTCACACAGTGTGGTTTAATACCTTCTCCAAAGGATCGAGAATCAAGTTAATGGTTTATAGAGAAACAGCCATTGACTAGAACAGTTCTCAACCTTTTAAAGCCGGGGGCCGGGTCACGCTCCCTCAGTCAGCTTTAGGGGCCAGATGGCCATTTTGCCCTTCCTCCACCACATGGCACTTCTGGGTGTGGTGGAGGGCCACATGAAATGGTGCTGTGGGCTACGTCTGGCCTGCGGGCTGCAGGTTGAGAATCCCTGGGCTAGGATATCAAATGGATTTTTCTCCAAAGGATCGAGAATCAAGTACCGAGAGATTAAACCAAGTTTTAAGATGACAGCCCACAGGAAAATCAGCTGAACTTCCAACCCTCTAGTACACAGCGTAGGTTGGTTGGTATGATACAGATCAGAAATGGGGAAAAGTTACTTTGAGGGACTACTGGTTCCAAATATCTCATGTACAATACTGTGCCAATGCAATTTCAATTAATTCAAAACATTTCCTTACTTTGAACAAAATTAGAGCATTTGGCACTGCAGAGTGACCCCATTCTGGAAGCAGCCATGAGCTCAGCAGAGCCTTGGGGGACATGGAAATATATGTCAGAAAAAGAGGACAGCAAGACTTAAAATAAACTGAAGGCTATATGAAAATGCAACACTACAGCCTTCTCTTTGCCTTACTTACAGCCTTACTCAGTAGCAAAGCCAATACTAGGCTCTCTTCCTTTTTAATATGGTTAAACTGCTGCACTGCAGCCAAAACTGCTGACATTGTGAGTTCGATGCTGACGGGCTCATGGTTGACTTAGCTTTCCATCCTTCCAAGGTCAGTAAAATAATTATCCTGCATGTTGGGGACAAATTACTAATTTCTTTGTGAACCACCCAGAGAGTGCTCTAACCACTGTGGGATGGTATACCAGTGTAGTTGATATTGTTAACGGCAGAGGGCAAACACCTGTTCTGGATATGTGTTTCCCACCCAATGTCTGGGAGACAAAACCTCAAGGTTTAAAGAGCAGCTTCCCCTTTTTCATCTTGCAAAATCTCTGATGCATGTGCAAGGGATAAAAGGTATTTCCTCAGCATGTTGTAAACCTGAAACCCAGAAAGTGAGTTCTTTCATTTATATTGCCACATGTGACATAGATGAATCCATTGCCATGACAAAAGTATGGCTTCAGCATCTTAATATCAAATAAAAAATCATAATAATATTTAGCATTTAGAATTGCACAATCAAATGACTTAGAGGGCCTTGCATAACTATTCTTGGAGACAGCCAGCATTCATTCATATCCTGCCCCAATTAAAAGCAACACTCTGGGCATCTAACAACAGAGAATAAACAAACACACAAAAGTGATGACATCAGACAGGACAATACAAATAAAGTAATGTAACAATAATAAACTATTATGAAATTGTTTTTATCTCTGTATGACAGGTTCTGGTGAGGGGAAGGCTGGAACCAGAAGCAAAATCAGCATTAGCTGCTCATTTGAGGTAAGAAACCCTCCCCTGAGGCGACTTACCTTTACTCCTCTGAACAAAAACAGACATTAGCCAGCTTAAGTGCATTTGTTCTTGTACAGCGGGCTAATGGAAGGACTTAGTATGACATGTGGAAGGAAAAAACAATTCAGCCAAAGAGTGCTTGTAGAAAGAGGTGGGAATCATGGGAAAAGTAAAAATGTAATCAGTAATTGAAGTAGAACCCAGATCGAATTTAATTTTAGGGAAACAAAATTAATGTAGAGGTCACAGGCCTTTGGAGAGATGAAACCAACTGTTCCATTTCACTTAACCTAAAGCTGCTGTTCAGTGGTAAATTTATCAAACAGAACATTTTAAGTCATTATCACAAATACCAACTTTGGCTTCAAACTAAATCTTCCATGTCTGTTTTCGACAGCCATATTCAGGTCAAACCTTTATTACAGTCATAGACCAATACAGTATAAGTTACATATACAATTATGTCTTTACACAAAATACAAGGCCTAAGCTATGCTAACTCTTCCATCTAAGAGAGTGACAGACTATAGTTGTAATTAGTATTATTTATTTATTTATTTATTTATTTATTAAATTTATATCCCACTTCTCTCAATCCAATGGACAACTCTAAGCGGCTTACAAAAAATTCAAAAACACAATATCAAAGGCACAAAATTCAGAAAAAAACCATAACAATAATATGATCAAAAAATACAATATTAAAGATACAATTAATAACAAGAAATATCCAACACCACCCACGAAATCCCCCAACTTTAAAGTCCTCCAAGTCCAAGGGTGAGGGGGGGCGGGCCCCAAGGAACGGGGCCAGGTGGAGAGGCCGGTGGAATGGCCCTCTTCACCCCCACTGGGGCAGGACGCGCGGCAGCGGCAAGCTCACCTGGGTGCCCCTCGCCTTTTAAGTCCAAGGGTGAGGGGGCGGGGCCCAAGGAACGGGGCCAGGTGGAGAGGTCGGTGGAATGGCCCTCTTCACCCCCACTGGGGCAGGACGTGAAGCAGTGGCAAGCTCACCTGGGCGCCCCTTGCCTTTTAAGTCCAAGGGCGAGGGGGGCGGGGCCCAAGGAATGGGGCCAGGTGGAGAGGCCGGTGGAATGGCCCTCTTCACCCCCACTGGGGCAGGACGTGCAGCAGCAGCAAGCTCACCTGGGCACCCCTCGCCTTTTAAGTCCAAAGGCGAGGGGGGCGGGGCCCAAGGAACGGGGCCAGGTGGAGAGGCCGGTGGAATGGCCCTCTTCACCCCCACTGGGGCAGGACACACGGCGGCGGCAAGCTCACCCGGGCGTCCCTCGCCTTTTAAGTCCAAGGGCGAGGGCCCCCCCCAAGGAATGGGGCCAGGTGGAGAGGCCGGTGGAATGGCCCTCTTCACCCCCACCGGAGCAGGACGCGTGGCATCCTAATAAATAGTAACTAATAGTAACTAATAAATTTATACAGATGGTGTAGTAGGATTTACGAAAGTTTCTAAATTCAATCTATCTAGCTTAATCTAAGAGATGGCGTATAACATACAATGATTTTATAGAATATTTTATTTATTGGGACATTTGTATCCCGCCCTATTGGCGCATGCGCCACCCAGGGCTGCTAAGAGCAGAAAGGAGAAGGCTCCATTACAACAAGAAGGCTTCTCTATCTTTACCTATAAGGAGGGGGTTGGGCAGTTCGTGTCCGGCATACACGGCCATACCTGGCCCAACCATCCCGAACCTAGCCGCCTACACTTACCTTAACATCCTGTGAGGGTCACCACAAGGGTCCGGTCACTGAGAGCGGGGCACCACCCCACTAATGCAACCAGAAAAAACCGAAGCAATCATTCCCAGCATCCTCTGTGTAGCACCACCCCTCAGCCAATCAGGCTGAAGGGAGCAAGCACAGAGAACGCTGGGAAAGCCGGTGCTTGCAGTAAAAAAAAACACTGAAGCGCCGGCCTGGCAAACTACTTCGCCGTGGCTTCAGTGGGGTTGCGGGGAGGAGGGGAAGCCTTGCAGCGGCTTTGGTGGAGTTGTTGGAAAGAGGAGGAGCACCTCATCTCCCTGCGGCTCCGGAGATAAAGGCTGGTGCTAGCCTCGGGGGAGGAGCGTTCCAAGCACCTTCCCCGCCAGGGGGGAGAGAGACAAAGGGGGAAAAGAAAGAGAGTGGGAAGAGAGAGAGGGAAGGGAAGAGAGAGGGAGGGGGAAAAGAGAGAGAGAGAGTGGGAGGGAAGAGAGAGGAGAAGAGAGAGATGGGTGGAAGAGAGAGTGGGGGAAAGAGAGAGAGAGAAGGGGTAAAAGAGAGAGAGACAGGGAAAGAGCATGTGAGAGAGAGGGGGAAAGGGGAAAAAACACCTCCCACGTTCCCTCCCTACTTACCCGGGCACAGCCTCCTCAACTATAGCCTTCTCTCTCTCTCTGTCACTCTCTCATACACACACAGCTGCTGGGCTGCACATTTAAAACCTGTCCAGCTTGCCGGGCACAAATAGCTAGTATAATACATAAAAATGCATATGAAAACAGTCATAAAACATCTAAAAACACCCACCAATACCCTCCCTAATCCCTTAAGAAGTACTAGTTAAAAGATAAAAGCAATACATGAAAGCCTAAAAACAGCATATATTAAAAACACTATACTGACACTACTGACAGATCACAGAAAAACCCAGACAGCTAAACCAGCCAGCGGGCTTGGGCCATACCACATGACGGATCCCACACCCGCTGACAAAGCCAGGTCTTAAGGGCCTTTCTAAAAGGGAGCAGCTCTGTCTGGAGGCGCAATTCTGATGGTAAGAGTTCCACAGGGCCGGGGCAAACACTGAGAAGGCTTTTTTCCTGGTTCCCGTCAAGTGAGCTTCTCTTGTCAAGGAGACCACCACAGAGCCTCTCTGATCTGCCCACGTTGGACGGGTAGAAAACCTTGGGGAGATGTGGTCTGGTAAGTATCCCGGTCCACTCCCATGTAGGGCTTTAAAGGTTAAAACCAACACCTTGAATTGTACCCGGAGGCACACTTGCAACCACTGCAGCTCCCGAAGCAGCGGTGAAGCATGAGCATAACACCTCCGCCCCAACACCACCTGGGCAGCCGCGTTCTGGACCAGCTGGAGTCTCCGAATAGTCATCAAAGGCAGCCCAATGTAGAGTGCATTACAGTAATCCAATCTGGAGGTGACCAGAGCGTGAGTGACCATGAGCAAGGAGTCCTGGTCCAGAAGCAAAACTGAAAGTTGCCCAGGTCTCATTCTGGCTCTGGAAAGCCTGTTGCAGTGCTGGATTGATGATAAATATGGTTTTAAACGTTTGTTAAGAATTTGCTTTAAAATTCCTGTGAATCATTAGCACTGAGGTGCAAAATCTGGCCACCTGCACTGTGACCACACTCCGTTCAACCCTGAGCAGAAACTGGAGACAATCTTTTTCAGAGCAACCATGGAACCCCTTGATCAAGGGAAGAATGAATTTAGATCTAGTATCTCAATAAAAAGAACATCTAAGGAGGACATGACCCGCAGTTTCAATTTCACCAGAGCGGTAGGGACAAAGTCTTTCAGTGAAGTCTTTCTGGTGGGGCAACTATATATCTAGTTGCATCTGTCACAAGGAAAAGTGATCCACTTGTCTTCTTATGTCCTCCACCTGCTGCCTCACCGTTGTCCTTGCTTGCTTGTAGCCAGATCCTAACAAAGAGTGTGGAGATAGACCTAATTTTGTGAGGTTGGACTCGACAGCCTTGATCCAGGAAGAGGCAAATTTATCCTATGACAGCCATATTGTTGCCAGCTACAAAAACTGTTCCTGGTCACTAACAGCTATTCACAGATGGCAAGTAGTTTTTTTGTTAAGCAAGGAACAACTAATTGCCCAGCCCATACTCTCAGGATGTGAAGACAGAGTGAGGGGTCTCAAAAACTGAAAGTTGCCCAGGCCTCACTCTGGCTCTGGCTCACTCTGTTGCAGTACCGAATTATCAATATAGCAAGAGTAGCAAATGCTACAGGCCCCCCGCCTCTGCCCCCCCTCCCCGCCTGAGCTTGGTTAGAATGAAAATCTCTCCTAGTCCGACATGAAATTCAGTGGAAGATTCTTTGATTAGGTGTCGCTTCTGAACTTGCTTAATCATTGCGTGATTCAGCCAGTAGGTGGAAGCGGTGGGAGAGACAACTTTCAGGCTGTGGCAAAAGTGAGTTGGAGTCAGAGAAAACTGCAAGCCAAGTGTTTGGGTAATATTTCCTGAAGATTCTTTTGCCTAAGCCCCAAAGATCACAGAGTGTTTAAGCAAGGGCCCCTTGACATGATTTGCTACGGGCCCCACACTGGCTTAATCCGGCACTGGCCTGTTGGGAAGTATATACTGGAAACTGGGATATAGTGCCTGCATTCACACTTTCTTCACAATTGCACAGAGTAAGAATTTTTTTTTTGGTTTCTCAATATCTCACAAACAGCTTCTTCTTCTTTTTTGTCCCAATCAAACCATGGTCTGCCAAAATGAAGCCACTTTCTTTGCTTTGCCTTTGCCCAAACCCAAGTCCTCATGAGTGCATGTCTCTGGCAGCAATCAGCAGACCAGTAAATGAGCTGGATTCTGTGTCTGTCCACACTCACCATGTGATGTTGTCTGCCAGCAGCCCCCATTTGAGCATGTTGGTCTTGCTTTTAGGGATTCCAACCCTCTGCCTATTCAGGGCCCTCTTAGTGACACAGGGGAGGTTGAGATCTTCAGCTACATCCTGCTTTAATATTGTTCCTTGTCTAGCGAGCTCCTTCCTCCATCTTCTAATTTTGTTTTGCTCTTGTGTACTGTTGGATTGGGGCCGTGAAGCTGCCCTTCGGGTCCCGGAGGAGACTGGTCAAGGAACGACACGAGACAAGATGGAGCGAAGACCAGTGGTTTATTGATGGAAAAGCATCATCATATATAGGAATTCAAGGCAGCGTGTGATAGAATCGTCATCTGACAGAAAATCACATCACCCATTTACCCAGGTTAATTGGGAACTTCTCTTGGGGAAGTTAATTAACTAAGGCAAATACTGACAGGGGAAATCCATTGTTCGTGGCTTGCACAAGAGTAAATATGGCCACTATTTGCACTCGGGCTTGGGCTAATCTTGCAAGTGTGGAATTACCTACTAACTAACTTGAGTTAGTTATTCAACTTCCTCCTGCCGCCTGCCAGGTCAGGTATGAGTGAATCAATCTTATGACTATTAATCCGCACCCCAATTTCTGTGCCCGCAAAGGCCAGTGACCAGGAGCCTCCCTCAACTGGTGTAACCTTTGTCAGGGACAGTTAATGCCAATTGCGCCCACGGACTCCACACTCCCCCTTTACTTGTTATTTTGGACCTGACAAACGGCCCTGCACAGGAGCGGCATCAGCTGATGTGGGGGGATGATGTTTTGGGGCTCTCTCCATGGGGGACATCTCGATATCAGTGAGGGAATACATTGCGCGAAACAACACACGGCTGTGCCCAGTATTATCACCCCCACAATCACCTTGAGTGTCGTCTGAAGCCAACCCCATGGGAACCACGACCACAACGAATCCCACCACCCCCATGAAGCATCCTTTTGGATGTTCTTGACCAGGGTGTGAAGGTCCGTGAGCTGGCTCTGTATCTTGTGGGTATTGTCTGTAAGATTAAAGCAACACATGCTGTGGACAGATTCGCAACCCAAATGATGTAACAACAGAAGGTAGTCTATAGCTGCTCGATTGTCTAGGATGGCATGGCGAAGTTCCGCCTGCTCCTGGTTGAGCAGCGCTATCGCTGAGGAGGTGTGGTTAATGGCTTTTGCTAATCCGCAAGCCAATTGACCAATTCTCCGAGCGTTGCCGACGGCTAAGCCTGGCACGCCAAGTATGCTGACTGCCAACAAGATGTACTCAGCTTGACTCAGAACCCTAATGTTGCTATCACATGAGCTGTCTAGCTGGGTGGCGCAAGAGCGCCATATGGGTGAGGAAACATTTGTGCTTGGAACAATCATATCCCTAGTGGGGAGTAACAATGTCAAGCGACTGATACAACATGTGGAGTCTGATACATTTGCGGGAATGTAATTCCAAGTGTACTGATTGCATGTAAAGAATCAACCTGAAGGTAGGGTAACATGAGCATACATTGAACCAAGTGTCTCTGGGTTGTTACAAGTCCAGTTGCCGCTGCCAGTGTCGAGGCAGCAGCACTGAATCCGGCCGACTGCGGAGCAGCCGGTCATTCGGGCACAAGTAGAGTTCGGGCTGACCTCCACTCAAGGGGTGTGGAGAGTGGCTGCATCAGCCGGCAAGGTCATGGTCAGCTGCATTCCCCAGCGAGCATATGCTGAGAAACTTGTTGGGAGAAACGGACCGAAAATCCGCCTCACCAGCCAGGCGCCATCCCTGGTGTGCGCGTCTGGAGTGTGGCACACCGTGATGAGACAGGTGCTCAAAATTGAGGCAGAACCGGAATCCTGCTTCAGGGAAAAATTGGACTGGTTGACGAGACTCGCCAACCTTTCCCATAGGTTGTAGTGCATCCAGGCAGAGAGATCTCCACCTGGCATCAGATCGCTGGCCTTCAGTGAAGCTGCCTGAACGCCTCCCCCCACAAGTAGGGAGAGGGTCAGGATGATGGTGACCGCCATGGTGTTGGCGGTAATCAGGGCAAAAACTGCAGACACTACGTTCTCCGGCGTTGGTTCCCAGTCCTCACGTCAGACGACGTCCTCGGCCTCCCGGCAAAGGGTCTTGACCATCCCCCAGGTGACCTTTGGCTCCGTCTGCTGTCGCCGCTTCTTCCGCCGGGTCCCCTCGGTCAGGGTGAGGTCCTTCATCTCCGGGATCGGACTCGGGTCGGTCTGGGTCCACGCCATGTGGCTCCAAGTCAGGCTTGACGCACCGGGCCTGAATCCAGATGACACCTGTAGGAGACATAACTGCAGCATACCCTCTTCCCCAGGCTATGAGTGGCGCCGGGCCCCTCCAGGAAGGATCCGGTGGCACTCGGTAACGGACCAGTGGCCGCGGGAGAGCTTCCGAGCGGCGGAAGTGTTTCTCCTGTGGCGTGCAATCCGAAAAAACATTGAGGTGATTGTACGTGAACAACACCTTGTTCAGACAATGCTGTGCCTGACCCTGAGACTTGGGGAGGGCTGGTGGCTCCCCCTTTCTGTTTGTTTGTCAATGTAGGACTTGAGTGTCCGATTGACTCGTTCCACAATCTCTTGCCCCTGCGGATTGTAAGGAACGCCAAAGGTATGCTTGATATCCCAGGTGGCCATGAAGTCAGCCAGCTGCCTGGAGCTGTAGGCCGGGCCGTTATCGGTTTTCACGTGCCGTGGTTTGCCCATCGCCGCGAAGCAGGAAAGGAGATGCTGCTCCATGTTGGAAGCTGTCTCCCCTTTTTGTGCCGTTGCCCAAACGAATTGTGAAAAGGTATCAATGCAAACGTGCATGTATTGCCATCTGCCAAACTGCGCAACATGTGTGACATCCATTTGCCACACCTGGTTAGCCTCTGTCCCTCGTGGGTTGACCCCCCACGAGGCCCCCCCCCCGGCGCCCCTGCACAATGCTGACAAGAGCGAACTATGCCTTGGGCTTGTGAAAGTGGCAGATTAAACTGTCTGGCGAGAGCTTTGGCATTCTGATGAAAGAATGCATGACTCTGAATTGGAGTTGTGAATACACCTAAAACTGACCGCTGCTGAATTTCCTTTGCGGCCGCATCCGCTCTGCTATTGCCCGCGGAAATCGGACCAGGTAGGTCCTGGTGACTTCGGATGTGGGCAATATAGAGCGCTTCCATGTGGTTCCGCAAGTGAAATTGAGCTGTGAGGAACAAACTCAGGAAATTTTTGTCTATCGCGGGAGTGATGTATGCTCCCGGTAGACTGTGAAGCAAATTCCTAACATACTGACTGTCAGTAATAATGTTGAGGCGTTCTTTGGCGAAGGTGCACAAGGCAAGGTTCACCGCTGCCAACTCTGCCCGCTCTGCGGACTTCTGTGGAAGAGTTAGCAGCGTGCGCCAAGCCTGGCCCTCCTGCCAAGTTAAGACACCGTATGTGCGACCCCCATCCGTGAAAACTGTTCTGGCCCCCTGAAGTGGAACCAGCGAGAGCAATTCATACAAGGTGATTGTCTGCGTTTGAAGCGAGACAAGTCTGGGGTCCTTTGGCAAGTGGTATGCCAAGCATCCGGTGAATCCCTCCAAGGCAATTGGAAGCGAGTCACCGAGCTGCATCAGCTGCTGAACTTGCTCCTTGGTGAATGGGATCACGATTTTTGCTAAGTCGTGCCCTGAAATGTCCCTTGCTCTCAGCCTTCCGCGGTAGACCACCGCGGAGACCAACTCTTGGGGAGGAACGGTGTTTCGGGAAGAGATGTTCGGTAAATACACCCATTCCACGATACTCGCTCCTCGCTCGGAATCCACTCCTAGGGCTCCGGTGAACATGGATCCGGCCCAAACAATGTACAAGTTCAGGATCGGGGCATATGGCCCTTGAGTAATCCTGTCCACCCATTTTTGGCTAAGAATCTGGTTGATCCAGAGGAATTTGTATCCGGTCTGCTGGCTGCTTACCTAGCGTTAGCAGCGAGAAGAGCGGCTTTAGAAGATCCGTATCCAATCTGAAATACGGTCTGGCCCAATTAATGTTACCTAAAACCTGCTGCAATTCTACCAAGGTGACTGAGTCTTTTAAGTTGATCTGGGGCAAAACTGGTTCTGCGAAAGAGCGGAGAAGCCGATGACCCAAGTACGAGAAGGGCTCGGTTCTCTGCACTTTCTCTGGGGCAATGAGTAACCCTTTCTCCCCCAGGCTGGCCTGGAGGTACTTAAACATTTCACTGCCGAGTTGCGGCGCTGCGACCAAGATATCGTCCATGAAATGGCATACTAAAGCTGTGGGGTGAAGGTTTCGAAACTTTGCCAGTGCGTTGTGAACATAAATTTGGCACAGGGTGGGCGAATTGAGCATCCCCTGTGGCAAATACTTCCACGCGTAATGCTGCGTGGGCTCGCTGTGGTTCACAACCGGCACCATAAAGGCGAACCTTTCCCGGTCCCTCGGATCTAGGGGAATGGTATAAAAACAATCCTTAAGGTCTACGACCAGGATCTCCCAACCCTCGGGAATCATATTTGGATTCGGGATGCTGCATTGAAGCAGACCCATTGGCTGTATACATTTATTGATCTCTCTGAGATCGTGGAGGAGTCGCCACTTCCCCGACTTTTTCTTGAGGACAAAAATGGGCGAATTCCAAGGACTAGTGGACTGCTCTATATGTCCTGCATCTAGCTGTTCTTTAACCAGTTGCTTTAGGGCGACTAGTTTCTCCCCCACTAGCGGCCATTGCTCTACCCAGACTGGCGTGTTGGTGAGCCATTTAAGTGGCAGAGCCATTACCCGAAGGTAAGAGTGGCATGGTACTGCTGCAAAATGTCTCGCCCCCAAAGGTTGATGTGCACGTCCAGAATGTGCGGCCGAATGACCGCCGTGCCGTCAGCCTTGGGGATCGTGACTTCCACCCACTCCCGGCTTCTAAACGCTTCTTGGATGCCACCTACCCCCCACACATCAGAGACCGGCTCAATAGCCCATTCCTTCAGCCACTGACTTCGGCTGATAACGCTGACGTCAGCTCCGGTATCCAGCAACCCTGAGAATGATTTTTTATTCAAAAATACCTCAATAACTGGCCGCTGTTTCCATTCTATGTTGGTCTCCACTGTCGCTAAGACCTGGTATCCTTGCACTGCCTCACTTGCGCTCGAGCGGTCTGCCTACCCGGGCTCTGGGCTGTCCCTGAGCCTTCCCTGGCTATCTGCTGGTGAGTTACAAGGAACCATAATCAGTTGCACTAATGTGTCTCCCTTGTGAATTGTCTGGGGTAGGTGCGTCCAAAGTTGAACTTGGAGAACACCCGAAAAATTAGAGTCAATGACTCCCGGAATTACAAGAATTCCGCGTGCTCCTGCGACACTATGAGGCAAAACTAAGCCTATGAAGCCTTTGGGTAGGGGTCCCATGTACTGGGAATCCACCAGATAGACTGTGCCTGGCAAGTCGCATGTGACGTCTGCCTGGCAAGTCAATTCTAGCCCTGTACTACCCTTGGGGCTGGCCTGCGCCTTCGCAATGCCTGGAATGTGATTGGAATCTAATCTAGCTCTGGCACCCCCAGAGCAAGGGAAGCCTCTGTTTGGACCAGGGCCAGAGACGTGCCCGTGTTCCGGTTTCCCGAATTCGGACAATTCCTGGCCCAGTGAAGGCCCTTGTTGCATTTTGGACATGGGGTGGTTGGAGCCTTGGGACGGCCGGTGCGCTGGCCGCTGCCTCTGGATCGGCATTCCTTAGCGAAGTGACCGATCTTGCCACAATTGTGGCATGCTCCTTTGATCCGGGGTCTCCTGCCTCCTTGCACCGCCGCTGCCAACAGACCCATTTTGTAGGAATCTGTGCCAACGTCGGCGCATGCCCTAATCATATCTGTGAGTGTCAGGACGGGACGATTTCCCAGGGACTGCAAGATCTTACGGCAGTCAAGATTGGCGTTGTCTTTGGCCAATTTCATCATGAGCTCTTGTTGGACTTGCTCATTATCGATCTGTCTACTGATCGCTTCCTCTAATCGATTGATAAAGTCCATGTAGGACTCCTGGGATCCCTGTTTGACCGCTGTGTAATTTTTGGCTGCTTTGCCAGCTGCCGGGACCTTGAGGTAAGCCTTGAAGGCTGTCTCCGCTGCGATGTGGAGCATGGCGAGTGGCAGGGCGACTTGCGCGTCAACGGATTCGAACAGACCTGAACCATATAGCTGGTCAGGAATTACCGCTCCGCCCATCCTGGCGGCCCTTGCCTGCGCTTCGAGACGATACTCGCTGTCCCATAGCAGATACTGGCTGGGGTTGAGCATCATTTGCATGACGGCTTTCCAGTCGTACAGAATGAGCATCATGGTCTCACATACTTGCTGAAGCGTGCCCCTAGTGAATCGGCTCTGGAGTCCTGTCTCTGTGATGGCTTTCCGTATGGCCATGAGTAGCTTATACGGAACTGGTGAATGAACTGCTTGCTGCTGGCCCGTGAGGGCATCTACCTCTATGCGAACTGGGCATAGCTGTCTAAGCTCAGCTAGATCTTCTGCTGGCAATTACCCCTTGCTGATCTCTGCCTCAGCCATGCGCTGAACTGCGCTCTTGTAGCTAGGGAACCTGTAACTGTCAGTGAAGCGCCAGCGCTTCCCATCTCACGCATTCCGTTGGTGACGTCTGCAGCTGTCACCGAGGGAAAGCTCCCTACACTACTCTGCTTGAGCTGGAGTGACGGATAGAGAGCCGTTGGGGCTGATGGCTCTGCCTGTGCTGGGGGTTCCTGGGCCTCTATCCGGACTGGGTCGTCCTCTGCTAAGAGCTTCCTACATTTGCTCCATGTGCCAATTATGCTGTCTGGAGCTTTTGGTGCTTGCCGAATGCAGGCTCCTATCCGATCCCAAAGTGTGAGGTCAAGCACGCCCGCTTTTGGATAAAGCGGACAATTGGCCTCCAGGTACACTAAGAGTTCCGCTAACTTCCCGCTGTGAAGGCGTAATTTATATACCCTGGCCAGGGCCTTGAATTCCATTATATGAATTCTCTGGTTAGCGGATGGACATTGCCGCTGAGGACAAGTCCCCATATTACCTGCTGGGTCCTTCGAAGGGCTTCTTCTCGGGACGAATTCGACGCGTCCTTTTAGGCAATAGGTCTCAGCATGACGAATCTCTGGGATGGAGCTCGGAGCATGGTCTCCTGCCACGGGCCCTCGGTGGCCTCTGCGCTGGAATCAGGGTTCACAGCCTGCCCCTGAGCAGAACGCGTTTCCGTGATGCAAGCCGTAGGATGCCTCTCTGGAATGCCTCGCCGCGTAGCTGTCACCCCGGCTGGATGGCTTTCCGACCGGAGCTGCCGCGCTGTCCTCCGGGATGAATTGGACACGGTTCTAGCGTAGAACTGGACCGCGTAGATCGCTTACTCACGAGTAAAATCACGTCGGGGTCACCAGATGTTGGATTGGGGCCATGAAGCGGCCCTTCGGGTCCCGGAGGAGACTGGTCAAGGAACGACACGAGACAAGATGGAGCGAAGACCAGTGGTTTATTGATGGAAAAGCATCATCATATATAGGAATTCAAGGCAGTGTGTGATAGAATCGTCATCTGACAGAAAATCACATCACCCATTTACCTGGGTTAATTGGGAACTTCTCTTGGGGAAGTTAATTAACTAAGACAAATACTGACAGGGGAAATCCATTGTTCGTGGCTTACACAAGAGTAAATATGGCCACTATTTGCACTTGGGCTTGGGCTAATCTTGCAAGTGTGGAATTACCTACTAACTAACTTGAGTTAGTTATTCAACTTCCTCCTGCCGCCTGCCAGGTCAGGTATGAGTGAATCAATCTTATGACTATTAATCCGCACCCCAGTTTCTGTGCCCGCAAAGGCCAGTGACCAGGAGCCTCCCTCAACTGGTGTAACCTTTGTCAGGGACAGTTAATGCCAATTGCGCCCGCAGACTCCACAGTGTACCCTCAAGAATGTTTGTTCTTGCCATAAATCTCTTCTAGGATCTGAGCCAGCAGACTTGAGGCTCATATCCATTCAGAGACTCATTCTCTTGCTCAGCACCCACTGCAACTTCTCTCCTGATCTTAGGTGGAGCGATACCAACAAGAGGCTATATTTTCTCAACTGGTGTAGGTTTGAGGCATCCTGTCACTATACGCATGGCTTCATTAAACAGCAATATCAACTTGTTTTTGTGTGTGTGGATGTGCTCCATACTGGAGCAGAATACTCTGCTGCAGAGATGCTCAGGGCCAAAGCTGATGTGGAAAATTATGGTGGGGTGGGGAGACAGGTAGTAGAGAAAAGATGCACAGATACACTTTATGCTTCTTTTACAAAATATATATATATGTAGAATTTACATTTTCACGCTGGAATGGAATTAGACATTTGCTTGCCCATTTCTCCCATTAAGAAACTTTGCATATAAAACTAAAATGGAAAAAGCTACCCATGTGTACCATAAACACCAAGCAAATAGCAAATGTCTACTGCTCTTTTCTCGATGCCTGCTTCTTCCCTATACAAATAAATAATGCATCAGAATGCCAATTGTGCTTTATATCCCAGCCCCACAAAATCTGTGCTTTTGTTTTATTTGATCAGTGCAGGGTTTAGCCTCAACAAGCTTCATGATGGTAAAAATATATTAAAACGGTGTCAGTGTTCACTCCTGAACTAAAGAATTTGCTTTATGGATCACTCTAGACTTAATTTTGAAATATTGGCCAGAACAAAACTCCCCAGATTAGAACCATGAAACAATTCTGTTGTCTCAGTATTTTAGAATATGGAAACATGGTCAATCAAAATATTTAACCAAGTGTTCTGAATGTGAAAAATGTGACATCCAGCAACAGATAATAAGACTGGCTAGACTGTAACACCTTTGCATCTGTGGAATTGGGGCTGTGTGGCTCAGTGGTTAAAAAGCTCACCTTGTTAGCTGGAAGGCCAGCAAGTTCGAGACCTGGGTACTTCATGACAGATTGAGTGCCTGTCTCTGTCCCAGCTCTTGGGGACAAAAAAGGAGCCTCATTTGGGCATCCCCAGAGCGAAATTTCTCCAGCAAAAATCCTTTCAACCCAGAATAATTTCTGATATGAAATTATTATTATTATTTATCGTACTAATACATTTGGAATGTTATGTATAGTTGCTATAGTTCAAAAAGAGTGGTGTAATATTGCAAAAGGAAACCAAAATTGCAAGGAGGTGAAGCAACATCTATGAGAAATGGTGGCAATCTTTGAAGCTTTTCAGTTTAAAAGATGCAAAGAACAGAAATACATCTATTTTACATAAAAATAATAATTTCATGTCAGAAATTATTCTGTGTTGGAAGGATATTTGCTGGAGAAACTCTGCTCATGTCCGATGTGGGTCCCTATTTATCTATTTGCAATTTCTTGCTTTTGATCTTCTAGGTTGGCAGGAGCAAGGACAGAGACAGGCACTCAATCCGTCATGCAGTACCCGTTACTCGAACTGCCAACTTGCCGGCCTTCCAGCTAATAATGTGTGCTTCTTAACCACTGAGCCACTGCAGCCACCGCAGCCCTGAATTATCAGCATATCAGATGTTATTCAGGTATTCCCCATTTATTTTAATGCCAATGTTTAAATCCAATAGTGCTCCTAAAAATACTCTCCAAATTTTATTTATTTCTCATACTTCTATCACCGCCCAACTCGACAACGACTCTGGGCAGTTTACAAAAATACGTAGACAAAGTTAAAACCCACTAAAACACATAAAACCCCATTGAGAAACCCCACCCACATGCATAAAAAGA
Source organism: Bradypodion ventrale (assembly GCA_035047345.1). Classification (NCBI taxonomy): domain Eukaryota; kingdom Metazoa; phylum Chordata; class Lepidosauria; order Squamata; family Chamaeleonidae; genus Bradypodion; species Bradypodion ventrale. Next base: position 286,356,060 of record JAWDJE010000004.1, read on the forward strand.
GAATATATACTAAACAATGTCGGGGACAACATACAGCCTTGTCGCTCACTTCTAGCATGATTTATAAATATATAATTGATTAGTTAACTTATTTATTTTCTCTTTATGTGTTACTTGTGTTGCTTTTTGCACAGAAACTAGAACTGCTTCAACTTGTTGGCGTGCATCTTAATGCATACATTTGTGTATCAGAGATGGGGAGAAGACAGGAGTGGAATTCTGGTGGCTTATTTTGCTTCTGTACAACATATGGTTCACCAGATGCTTTATTGCTATAGCAATCATGCTTATGAAAACATATTGCCCTGTGAACAAAATTTTGATGGGCTGATTTAGACCTTTAGATGAGTCTTGGGAGAAATATTCTATTATTCTCCTGGTAAAGTGTTTAAAAATGTGATTTACAGCATGTGCAAGATGTGACCAGGACTTTAAATATTCTGAGCAGCCTGTGCATAAAGGCCAATGCAGACTTCTAAGTGTTGCCATTAACTGTCAGTTTAAAATCTAATAGAAAGCACTGCACAAGCAGTGGTCGGCATCAGCAGGTTCGCACCAGTTCGCCAAAATTGGTAGGAGAAATTCTGGCTGGCCCCGTCCATCCAAGTTTTGAAATAAAGTAGTCCTAATTTGGGTGCAACACAGGGCTTTTCCCCTGGCCAAGCCCACCATACCACACCCACAGTGTGGTAGTATATTTTTTTGGGAGCCCACCACTGTGCACCAGCAGTAGTGCACATTCAATAATCAGGATAATAGTGACGTTATAACTATTTTGGCAGATAAGAACAAGGCACCCACTCAAAATCTTGCAAATGAATACCACTTGTACTGAATTATTGGTACTTTATGAAAGCCTTAATAAATACAAATAAAGACAGTTGTCTTTCGTCAACTTTAGTAGGTTAGAGCAAAATCAAAGTCATTGATATTGTAACCAATGGGTGCCTTCAGGCGAGATTCAAATGTATCAGGTAACATATATAAAGAGGCAAGGCTCTGCCATTGCCTCATGTACAGATTGACCATGCTGAAATAAAGTTGTGTTTAGCCCATCTGCCGGCTCGTGTGCAATCAATCTGCCTACATCAAATTGGCGACGAAGGTGGGATCCCTACACCAGAGGTCAACCAGCACCTCAGATTAATCGTGTCGTCGATCCAAAGGAAGATCCCCTCAATGTCAGAATAATTTCTGACATCGAACAATAAGGGATCCCCAATGGTTTTGGCCTTGGGCATCCTCCCAAGTAATTGTCCAGCTCTTTAAATATGTCATGAAAGTTCTTTGCCATTATTTCAAAGGTGTCCTTATTGTTGTTTGACATTTGGTGGGGTCCAACTTATTGCCACTTTAGGGATCCTGTTTTTGTCTTGATGTTGCTATTTATCTTAAGCCTGTTTTTTCTCCATACGAAAAAGATGGCCTGCCATATGGAGTCTTCTTTGTGCAATGATATTATGCAATTTGGAAGAGCCACTCCTTTGAAGCATCTCCTCATTGGTAATATGGTCAAAATACCACATCTTTAAAATTGAGCAGAGGCACCTCTGCTGGACTACATCAAATTGAGACCAGTAAGCATAAGAGCACCATTGGTGCAGTGGTTAAACTGCGGTACTGCAGCCAGAAGTTTGTGAATTCGATCCTGACCAGGGCTCAAGGGTGACTTGGCCTTCCATCTTTCTGAGATCGGTAAAATGAGTCCCAGAATTTTGGGGCCAAAATGCTAATTACTTTGTGAACTGCACAGAGAGTGCACTAAGTGCTATGAGGTCGTTTCTAAGTGCAATTGCAAAAGAAGAAGGGGGTGGCAGAAAATGAGATGGCTAGATAGTATTGTTGACACAATGGGCACAGAACTGGGCAGGTTGAGGAAGACGGTGGAGAATAGAGATGCCTGGTGCGTGATGGTCCATGGGGTCGCAATGGGTTGGACTCGACTATGTGACTGAACAACAAATTGCTATTTTACTCCTTCATCCTTACATTTGCTTTAGAACAAGATAAAGATTTTTTAAAAAAATATTATGGTGAACAAATGTCTTTTTAAAACAAAAGGCACATTTATAGGAAACAGTGAAACTTAACATGTGTTTAATGTGATGCCTTTGACAACTCATGTTTAGAACACATTTTTGCCTTTTGTCCTATGAACAGATGCCAGTTCTCATTTGTTAATGTTGATCATTAATATGGAGAAAAATGTCACTCTCCCTTGGTCATAGTCTTTTTTATATTATAAAATGGAAACTGTGGTATTTTTAAAGGACATATCATTCTATGAACTTGCAAAATATGGTTTACTGTGACGTTGTGCAAATGGAAAAATAGGAAACATACAACTATTTAAATGTCTTTTATGAAACTGCCCCCTTTGTTCTTTAACGTCTCTTTTAACCATAGTGAAGGAAAGCTGCTACAAGGATCTGAAAGTCATTCCTCTCAAAGTCAATAATCATTCTTAATGGCTTCGAAAGAATTCAAAATCTACAACTGCCAAAGTTAATCTACCAGAAATAGAAGTAGAATAGAAGTAGAATGTGAAATCACTTCTCCTGTGGAAACAATTAATAACTAATTGATTAACATGTCGAGGCATTTGTAATAAACAGCTAATAGCACCACTGCTTGAAAAGTCTTGCCAAGCACCTTTGTTAAGAAATATGATCTATGCATAGCCTCAAGAAAATACAATCTAGTAACTCACTAAATCATGCAAGGAGAAAAACACAAAACGTATGTCTAATGTTTCAGCTTCTGATGCCTCAGGACGATCTTATCTTCAATGATAAATTTTCTTCTTCTATATCATCTACATTTTAATCTTTATTAATGGAACATAGGGAGAGGGCTCAATACTAGCAACTTCTCCCCTAGTGCTGTTTAACCAAATGTTCCAAATGTTTGTGGTGGGTTGTTGCTTTTTTCTTTAAATACTAATCCTAGTAATTTCGGGGTGGAAGAGTATGAATGTAGTAGTCCAAAAATTGAAGCTCGCCTTGTTAACTGGAAGGCTGGCAAGACAGCAGTTCAAGACCCAGGTACTGCATGACGGTTTGAGTGCCCATCTCTGTCACAGCGCCTGCCAGCCTAGCAGTTTGAAAGCAAGCAATTGCAAGTAGATAAATAGGGACCACTTCGATGGGAAAAGATCTTGGGGACATGAAAGGAGCCTCATTTGGGTGTCCCCTAAGCAGAGATTCTCCAGCAAATATCCTTCCAACACAGAATAATTTCAGACACAAAATAATAATAATAATAATAATAATAATAATAATAATAATAATAATAATAATAATAATAATAATAATAATAATAATAATAATAATTATTATTATTATTATTATTATTATTATTATTATTATTATTATGCAAAATAGATATATTTCTGTTCTTTGCATCTTTTAAACTGAAAAGCTTCAAAGATTGTCACCATTTCTCATAGATGTTGCTTCACATCCTTGCAGTTTTGGTTTCCTTTTGCAATGTTACACCACCCTTTTTGAACTGTAACAACTATACATAACATTCCAAATGTACTAGTACCATAGATAATAATAATTTTGTGTCAGAAATTATTCTGGGTTGAAATGATTTTTGCTGGAGAAATTTCACTCTGGGGATGCCCAAATGAGGCTCCTTTTATGTCCCCAAGAGCTGGGACAGAGACAGGCACTCAATCTGTCATGAAGTAATAATAATAATAATAATAATAATAATAATAATAATAATAATAATAATAATAACAACAACAACAACAACAACAACAACAACAACAACAACAACAACAACAACAACAACAACAACAACAACAACAACAACAACAACAACAACAACAACAACAACAACAACAACAACAACAACAACCCTTATGGGCAGCTCGCAGGCTGCAATCTTTTTAGATAAGTATTGCTTTATGAAATGCTATTTACTTTCTTAGAAATATCTATTTTTTCATTAGAGAGGATTTTTATTCTATATTTTGGAATATTCTTTCTTTTATTCCAATAAAACTTTGAAAGTATTTCTTTCATCAAGAGCCATTTTTCTGCCTCCTTCTAGCCAAGAAGGAGTTGAAGGGAATTTTTCTAGATAAGGCTTTGTTACTTTTCAACACGGACTCTTTGTTATTTCAGCCAGTACAGCTGGGGCCAATAATCAAGGAAGCTAATGAGGGAGAGATTTTGGGAGTCTCGCCTTCCCAGGACTGAGCTTACCTCCCCCTCACCTAGCCGCTACTTCGAAGGACAAATTCCCATAAGAAAGCTGTGATAAGGCTGAATAAGATCTAATGGATGAAGCCGCTACCAGTCCCAGAGGGCATTGTAGGGTTTTTCAATCTGTGACACTTTTTAAGGCACCCCCATTACCCATTACATCCCCATTTTCCTTACTGGTTTTCCCTGCTGGGGTTAACTTAGTAAAGGCACCCTTTCACAACGCTACCAAAAGTTCGCTTTGCTTTCTCTCTCTGAGTCGGCAAACTGTTCCGTTAGTCCTGGAACGAGGTGACCAGACCAGCTGATCAGTGGGAGCAGGTGGAGAGGTGACTGCCACGAGGGCAGTTAGTGGGAGTCGGAGCGAGCCGAAGCCTGGTTGCCATGTGCGAGACACTTATACCCCGCCTATTTTTTCTCCTCTCCATCTCATCCTGCTCACAATTTCTTCCCCCTTTTAAATCTATCACCCTAAACCTTCCACCAATCACATCAATCTTGTCACCAAGTTCCCTAGCAATTGCTGTGGTTCACATCAATAACATGGTTATCACACGCACTGCCTTGGCCATGAAGTACTGTACAGTACTGGTAAACCTAAGAGCCATGGCAGCAGACCCAGTTGCCTCCTCAATAATGATTGAGAGAACAGTAAAATTCAGCAGATCTAGTTTACAAAAACCAAGTAAGAAATGTCTTTGAGAGGAAGGAAAAATTTAAATGTATACTTTTATGCTGAAGCAGCAAATATGTTATCTTTGATCTCTCCGAATAGAAATCTTAATTGAAAGTAACCCAGAACTAGCCTTGGGTATGCAAGAGACCAAAAGATACTGAATATTTATTTTAAGACTATAAAATAATTTCTTCAGGGGAAAAAATTATGCTTCAAAAAGATTTTGCAGCAGTGACAAATGGATTCTCTATTGAAATTTTAAATAAATGAGGAATTCATTCTGTGCGCAGATGCTGAAATATTTATCACAAAAGAGAGTTTAATGCTCACTGCAACTTGACAGAGCTGGGTAACAAATACAATTTAAATCATGATGGACAAATGCTATACTAGTGCAGTCCTATACATGTTAGGAAGTTAAATACTATTGACTTCATCTCCTTTAGTTGTACACTAATTTTAGATCAGGGGTTCCCAACCTTTTCAAGCAGGGGGCCGGGTCACGCTTTCTCAGTCAGCTTCAAGGGTCGGATGGTCATTTTGCCTGCCTGCATGATGGGGGTGGCCATTTTGTGCCAATAGCTTCAAGGGTGATCATTTTTTCTCAAATGCCCTTGGAGGGGCACATGAAATGGTGTGGTGGGCCAGATATAGTCCACAGGCCTTAGGTTGGTAACCCTTGTTTTAGATGGTCCTCTTGCAGGTTTGTTTGTTTGTTTGTTTGTTTGTTTATTACTCACATTTCTACTGCCACCCCCTTGCTAAGGCGACTCCGGGCAGCTTACACATAAAACATAACAAATAAAAACTTACAAAAACATTTTAAAAATAACATTAAAATTGAATTATTTAAATTTAAAAATTAATTTTTAAAAAATGCCCTCCCATTGCCGCATCACAAGATTTACTAAAACTGACAACGTGGGCAATAGTTAAACAACCCAGCCCAGGGTGGCTATCACTTCACCGCCTCCCACACCCTCTGCACCAGCCAGGTCTTAAGGCTCTTGTGGAAGGATAAAAGCTCTGCCTGGAGGAGAAGTTCAGTTGGCAGGTTCAAGTCAAGACATTGTCTTGCTTGATTCAAAACAACAAGGTGGCACACCCTCTCATTCTATCTGCCGAAGACAATTTAAACTGTTATTTAAATCTTCCAAAGTGCCTGAGGATTGTATTCTAGCTTAGAAACCTAGTCAAAATTGAGTTGATGGTACATAATTAATAAGGATATCCAGTGTGGTGTGTAGAGTACACGTCCCACAGGGGGGCAATTTGATTTTTATGGGGGCAATTCGAGAATGAGTTATTAACAGTGAATGGACTTTTAGGCTTCTTCCATGTGAATCGGAATTCACTTTTTGAATAATAAGAATTATATGTCACCGTGGTGGGATTAGAGATGCTTAGGTGGGGCACGGCCAAAAAAAGGTTGGCAACCACTGTTATAGAGTGATGTTCTTAGGAGGCTTGAGTTCAAATATCCACTTAGACATAAAGTTCAATGGAGTGGGGTTGGAATTGGTAAAACCACTACTTACGTATCTCACATTTATTTTAAAGCTCATTTAAAGCTCATTTAAAGCACATTTATTTTAAAGGGTCACCATACGTTAGTTCTGACCTGATGGCTCGTAACATAACGTAACATAACATAGAAGGAATAGACCAGCAAGTGTTGCACAGAGCATCATCTTGCCATCACTTCCAACTTCTTGGCATCTGCTGACACATCAGCTTTTCTTTCAGTTTCCACAAAGCAATCACACTTTTATACCTCCCCATAGTGCTTAGTGCACTCTCTGGGTGGTTCACAAGGTAATTAGCATTTTGCCCCCAACATGCTGGTACTCATTTTACTGACCTCAGAAGGATTGAAGGATGAGTCAACTTTGAGCCCTAGTCAGGATTGAACTCACAAGCCTTCTACATTAACAGAGATTCTTATTAGTCTGACCATGGGCAAGGGGCCTTTTGCTATTGATGTCCACTTGTGACCCATGGCCAAAATCATATAGTTGCTGATCCAGTGCTGCTTCCAAAGATCAATTAAAAGGGTGCCATTGATGCCCGGGGGGCGGGGGTTGTACCTGAATATTTTCACATTCCTTACATTTGGTGTCTCCCTGAGCATGCAGGCAGGCATCTACTCCCTGAGTTAACCTAATGCTTATTCTGGCTAATAGCAAAGCAGTCCCCATTTCTTGCTTCTTTTGTTAGATAAATTCTAGTTATTTTTGTACTGTTAAGTTATCCCCTTTCAGGAAATGGAGGAATGGAGGCCCCACATGCTATCAAACAGTTCTGGGATGATGTTATGTATGCATGTACAATGTCTTTTTAAATGTATGAATGTAACCAGCCACAATCACAATGTATCTCAGCTGCTAAGGAACGCGAGCAAGCCGCCCATAGAGGGCAGCTGCGAGCGTTCAGTCTCACATGGTCCACATTCCCCAAATCACAAACAGCCGCGGGAGATTCCCCGCATGACAAAGGACTACAGAAAACAACTACAAGAAGAGAGGCGTGACCTGGGCGAGGCCACGCCGATAGCAGCCAATGAGCTACCGTGCAACCAGATTCAAATGTATTATGTACTGTATATAATGAGATGTACCTCCGCCATTACCACATGTTCATACTGACCATCAATGAATAAACCTGTGTTAGTCCTCCCTGCGACTCCTCCTTTATCTCCCGTGCAAGACACCAAATTGGCGACGAGGATGGGATTGATGGCGAATCCCAAAGTCAAGCCGTACCGGTTCGATGTCAGCGAACCCGAGCAGTGGGAGCTCTATGAGTGCCAGTTTCGGCACACGATGGAGGCCGCCGGCGTCGACGACGACGCGAAAATGCGCTTGCATTTCCTGTCCCAGGTGGGACCGGCCGCGATGCGGATCTTGATGACCCTCGTGGCCCCCCGGAAGGTGGACGAAGTGCCCATCGACCGCATCTTGGAGAAGCTTCGTGAGCACTTCCAACCGCCGGTCTCAATCTTCCCAGCCCGGGTCGCGTTCCACCGGCGAGACCAGCACCCAGGCGAATCCGTGTCCGCCTACGCGGCGGCCCCCCGGCTGGCAGCGGTGCACTGCCAATGGGACGACCTGGACCAGGCCCTCCGAGACCGCATGTTGTGCGGTTTGAGGGACGAGGAGCTGCAGAGGCGCCTGATGACCCACGACAGCCGCCTCACGTTCAACGAGGTACTGCGGGAGGCCCAAGCAGCCGAGGAGGCCAGGAGCGGGGTCAGGCTGTTCAAGTCCCAAGGGGCCACGGCCGAGAGGGCCAAGTCGCCAGTGCAAGCGGCCCAGCGGACACCAACAAAGACTGCCTGGCGGGCCCCCAAGCCGCCCGCCGGCTCACCAGCAATATCCGAGGAGTCGTCTACGACGGCAGACCCCTGTTCCAGCGAGAACGACGACGTCCAGCGGATACGGAAGCGCGGGGAGAAGCGTGAGACCCGCGACAGGCAAGACCGCCGTTGCGACGGTCGTGGGGCGCCCCACGACCGCACGAGGTGCCCGTTTCGCAAGGCCGAGTGCCACAACTGCGGCCGGAAAGGGCACATCGCCAGAGTTTGCAGGCGCGGACGGACCGAGGACAGGAGCGGCCCAAGTCACCCCCGGGGACACCAGCGCAAGGCGACCAGCACGAGGAAGGTCTCAACCGGCTTCGACGAGGAAGGCGTCAACCGCGTGGGACTGGAGCACTGATGTTTTTTCGTTGAGGTACAGTTACAGGGGCTCCCAGTGAGAATGGAGATAGACTCGGGGTCATCCTATTCTATCCTATCCCAGAGAGAGTACATGCGCATTCCCCCAGAGGCGCGGCCCAAACTGCGGGCCTTAAGGTCAAACTTGCGGGACGTGCAGGGAAATGGGATCCCAGTGTTGGGAGTGGGAAAGTTCAAAGTAAAATTCAAGAACTATTCTGAGAGACTGCCCCTAGTCGTCCTCAAGGGGGGGAGATGCTGCCTTCTGGGAACACAGTGGTTCGCTCCCCTGGGAATCGAACTGTCCGGCATTAACGCCATAGAGACTGACCCAATGCGGGATGTGTGCAATGCGCACCCGGACGTTTTCAAAAAGGGGCTCGGAACGTACAGGGGCCCCCCCAGTCTCTTTTGAACTGGACCCAGAGATCCGGCCCATCCGCCTCAAGCCAAGGAGAGTGCCATTCGCCCTAAAGGACAAGATCGAGGCGGAACTGGACAAACTGGTGGGGCAGGGGATTTTGGTTCCAGTTGATTCGGCGGAATGGGAAACGCCGATTGTTACGGCCCTGAAATCAAACGGGGAGTTCAGGATTTGTGCGGATTATAAATGTACGATTAATAAGGCCATTCGGCCAAATGCATACCCGGTGCCTGTGGTCAGCCACCTACTGGCCACGTTACATGGGGGGAGGTGTTTCGCCAAGCTAGACTTAGCGCAGGCATATCAGCAGCTCTTGGTAACCCCAGCTGCTGCCGCCGCACAGACGATTGTAACCCACAAGGGAGCCTTTAAAGTGACGCGCCTCCAGTTTGGCGTGAATTCGGCCCCCGGGATTTTCCAAGCCCTCGTGGAATGCCTATTAAAGGGACTCCCAGGTGTTCTCCCCTACTTCGACGATGTCCTGATAACAGCGGGGAGCGAGGCAGAGCTAGCCAGGAGGTTAGATGGGGTCCTCTCAGTTTTCAAAAAAGCGGGGCTTCGCCTTCGAAAAGACAAATGCGTATATTTCGCAAGAGAGGTCGAATTCCTCGGGTTTAAGGTAACCCCAGAGGGAATTCGCCCCTCGGAGTCCAAGGTCGCGGCCGTAAAAAATGCCCCCCGCCCCACCGCAAAGCCAGAGTTGCAGTCTTTCCTAGGGCTCCTCAATTTTTATCACTCATTTCTGCCAAGAAAGGCATCGGTCGCGGAGCCACTGCACGCCCTACTAAAAAAGGACACGGCTTGGCGGTGGGGGGACAGGCAGGAGAAAGCATTTAAGGAGCTAAAGTCACTCCTTTCCTCGAATGCTATCCTGACCCACTTCGATCCGAGAAAACCAGTGGTTCTAGTATGTGATGCGTCCCCGGTGGGGGTGGGGGCGGTCCTGTGCCACGTGCTAGAGAGCGGGCGGGAGGCCCCGGTGGCGTACTATTCAAGGTCCCTTTCAAAGGCTGAGCGCAATTACGCGCAAACGGATAGGGAGGCCCTAGCCATAATTGCGGGAACAAAAAAGTTCCATGACTTTTTGTATGGCCGCGAGTTTACGGTGGTGACTGATCACAAGCCGTTGCTGGGGATCTTCACTACCGGCAAACCGACCCCCCAAATTTTATCCCCCAGGATGCTGCGTTGGGCTATATTCCTCAACGCTTACCAGTACGAGCTGATTTACCGCCCAGGGAAGGAGATCTCCCATGCAGACGCACTATCCCGATCCCCTCTCCCTAGCCTAGGAGACCCCACATGCGAGGTGGAGCAGGACCACCAAGTCCTGCTGATCGAGGCCCTCGACTCACCCCCCATTGTTCCGGCCGACCTCGCCAAGGCGACGGCGGCCGACAAGACCCTAGCCCAAGTCAGCTCCTGGGTTAGAAAAGGGTGGCCCACTACTTCCCCGGGTGAGGAATTCCAGTCGTTTTGCAGACGCAGAGTGGAGCTCTCCCTGGAAAGGGGTTGCTTACTCTGGGGACAGCGGGTAGTCATTCCCGAAAAGTTGAGGGCCAGGGTGCTAAAGCTACTGCACACCAGTCACCCGGGAATCGTGCGCTCCAAGGCCCTAGCCAGGAGTTTCGTTTGGTGGCCCAAGATAGACGCAGATATAGAACAGTTAGTGGGCACGTGCGAGAGCTGCCAGAGCTCTCGGCCCGAGGAATCCAAGCTACCCCACAGGGAATGGGACACGGCCCGTGGGCCATGGTCCAGGATTCATGTCGACTTCGCTGGCCCTTTCCGCGGGGCCACGTTCCTACTGGTAGTCGACTCCTACTCCAAGTGGTTGGAGGTAATCCCTATGAGCAGCACCTCCTCCGCGGCAATCATTAGGCAGTTGCGCAAGCTTTTTGCCTGCTTCGGCCTGCCAGACGTTCTCGTGAGCGATAACGCGAGTACCTTCACGTCTGCAGAGTTCAAAACGTTCATGGATAGAAACGCAATTAGGCACATCACAGCTGCCCCGTTCCACCCCGCCACAAACGGTCAGGTAGAGCGCCAAGTGCGCACTACGAAAGACGCACTGCGGCGCATGGGTCCTGGTGAGTTGAACCTGCATCTGTGCCAGTTCCTCATCTGCTACAGGACAACCCCCTTAGCCTCAGGCTTTTCCCCAGCCGAACTCCTCATGAGGAGGCGTCCGGTAACACTTTTTGACCGGATGGATCCGTCCAGGTTGGAGGATGAAGGGAGGAATATAAGCATGGGGGGAGGGAGCTCCAAAAGTTTTGCGATAGGGGACCCGGTTCACTGCAGAAACTATGCGGCCTCGGGACCAGCGTGGGTACCGGGCACAATTGTGGAGCAAACGGGGCCGGTATCCTACAGGGTCGAAACCAATTCAGGTCTACTTTGGAGAAGGCACGCCGACCAACTCAGAAGGCGAGTCACAGGGGAGGGGGCATCAGCGTTAGGGTCCTCCCCCACCCGCATTACCCAAGGGGGAGACACGGCGGAACCCGCGGATACAAACGCATATCCTGGGTTCCCATCCACAGAGGAGGATACTTTGAAAGAGAGGGATCAGTTCAGTAACGATTTTGATTTTCCGTACCAGGGGGAGTTAGCAGAGTGGTCCCCCACCCGTCCTAGTGAGAAGAGGGGTTTCAGTTCAGCCCCTGGTACCTCCAGCCCCCCCGGTTCCTGCATCCTAGAGTACACCATAGCTCCGGCCCCTAAAAGACAGGCAGCCGGCAGGAGCTCGCCCGCCCCCGCCGCACCCTCCCGAACTCCCGAACAGACAGCAGGAGGCGACGGGACCGCGAGGGCATCCTCGTCGGTCCCGAGGTTCGTGCTGGGAGGGTCCCCGGGCTCCTCAGGAAATAGACAGGGGTTCACTTCCCAGCTGTTCATTCCATTCCCGTCCCCCAAGACAAGGGCATCGCAAGCTCCCCACAGAACCACTAACGAGTCTCCGTTTTCCGTTGCAGGACGAGACTCCACAGAGCCAGGAGCCACAGGCTCCCCTGTATTAGGTCAGGCGGCCGCACGCCCCAGGCGCACTTGCGGCAAGCCACAATGGTTGAGGGACTTCGTCCCATCCTAGGGGGGAGGGATGTTATGTATGCATGTACAATGTCTTTTTAAATGTATGAATGTAACCAGCCACAATCACAATGTATCTCAGCTGCTAAGGAACGCGAGCAAGCCGCCCATAGAGGGCAGCTGCGAGCGTTCAGTCTCACATGGTCCACATTCCCCAAATCACAAACAGCCGCGGGAGATTCCCCGCATGACAAAGGACTACAGAAAACAACTACAAGAAGAGAGGCGTGACCTGGGCGAGGCCACGCCGGTAGCAGCCAATGAGCTACCGTGCAACCAGATTCAAATGTATTATGTACTGTATATAATGAGATGTACCTCCGCCATTACCACATGTTCATACTGACCATCAATGAATAAACCTGTGTTAGTCCTCCCTGCGACTCCTCCTTTGTCTCCCGTGCAAGACACCAAAGATGACTACCCTTCGATTATCCCATACAGCTTTGAATTTTGGCCTCCTTCTTGGATGCACACCTTAACATGGTGAAGCAGTTTGAGTGTGTCAGTGAAACTGAGCAACACACTGAGAACTCAGAAACAGTGACATAAATGACATATATTGTTATTACATACTGGAAAGCTGGATAGCACATTGGTCTGTGTGCCTCATTCTTCTGTGTGCAAATAACATTTTGATATTAAATCTCAGCTAAGTCTGATTGTTGTGTTTGCATAAAATAAAATCACCAAGTGTTTACTCATATGCACCCTATCCTGCCTCCCTGTTAAATGTGTCTTTATGACACATATCCAAACATGTTTATCATATAAACCCAATTCAGATAGTCTAATTAACAATTAGACAAAGGATTTTCTAAATGTGGAATAGTTTGATTTTATATTTAAAAATCAGCAACATCCCCACTCATCTTAGCTTTCACAGCCTAAAAAGAAATCATTATTGTCCGTAATTATGCTGAATGATTTTTTTCATCACACTTCCAGAAGAATTATGGAAACAGAATTAAAAAGCAAATAGAAAGCCTAAACAATGTAAGGCAGTACATAGACAGGATTATTCTGTACATCAGGTGTTCTCAACCTTTTAAAGCCAGGGGTCGGGTCACACTCCTACAGACAGCTTCGGGGGCCAGACGGCCATTTTGCCCTTCCTCCACCACATGGAACTTCCTGGCGTGGTGGAGGCAGTGGGGGGCACATGAAATGGCACTGTGGGCCGCATCCGGCCCACGGGCCACAAGTTGAGAATCCGTGTACATTGTTTTCCTATTACTAATTTTTAAAGCAGGTTGCTGTGAAACTTCATTTGGAATGAACTTTGCTAGTAGCCTACATAACCAGGAAGTTGTGAAAGAACACTTTGGAGAGGTTTTAACCTGCTTTACCCTGGTTCTAACATGTCAAGGGTCTTATAGACAAACTTCAGCATTTTAAATTGAGTATGGAAATAAAAGAGTAATCAGTGTATTTAGAATATAACTTTTATTTCCAGGTATCAGACAACCATCTGGTGGCTACTTCTATACTACAGAAATGTTTTATCCCATGGAGAAATCCTAAAGGCAAAACTCTACAGTACCATTCTCTAAAAATGCTACAGCACATTGCACTGATTTCTGGTTAGCCAATCCATTCACTAAGACCAAAACCTGAGGGTGTTCACGGATTTCAGACCATTTGTATGACTAGTAGGATCTTGACATTGGTTAAATTAGATTAAAGGTAAGACAGCAAGGCGGCATCTTGAGAATATACCAGCTTACTTTCAAAAGATCTCACCTCCAAGTGATTGTGGGATTTTCTATCATAATCTCCAAATTTCATGCAGAATATAACTTGCTCAAAGCTTCTGTTTCTGCTCAAAAACTGTCTTTTTCCCCTTCGAGATGCTACACTCTTCCATACAGCAACCACAAGCGAGCAGACAGAGTGACCACAAGGACCCAAAGAACTCATCCAAACCAACAGAGATTGTTTATTCCATTTTGAGCATTTTGCAGAAATGCACAAAAACAGTCTAAAAATAAACACAATCTCTCTGAAACTGACCAAAATACACAAAACACATTAAAACAAAGACCTAATTTATAACATGTCTCCTCACACAGACATTCACACATAGACCTCGAGCCTGGTCTGCCTCTTTTATTATTTTGGCGATGGTGGCGGCTGCTACTCATATCCAAGCATACATTTTTCCTGGAAGCCATTTTCTCAGTTGATGGATGTGTCTCTGGTGACTCAATAAGCTGATCCTGGCATGAAAAATGCGACCTCACACTGAATAGATGGTGGAGGGCGTAGGTGAGTTTGACAAAGCTTCCGTGCTTGTCGCTTAGACTCTTCATGTCTGGGACATTCTCCTTTAAAGTGATCAGTAGCAGCAGAGGTAGCCTTATTATATTTCTTTCTTTTAAATCACCCTCTGGCTAAGATAGAAGTTAAACTAACAGAATACATTTATTTTTAAAAGGGGGCATGTTTATTATACTTATGACAATAATTGTAAATCAACACATCACCCTTTCCCTTGAAAATAGCACTAAACAATTACTTATTAAATACACTTATCTTAGACACATAACTTCTCTAGATAATATTTCTAATAATACTAAAATAGAGTTTTCCTACACTTTGGTACTGCTAGACATAAATCAAACTGAAACTGAAATCTCCTCAAAAATCTCTTCCACAAGCAAATGTTGAGCTATTTACATTTCTGCCTAGCATTCAGTTCTGCTTCAGCTGTTTTGGTTGGTTTGTTAGACTCAAGCACTTCAAACATATTAAACTGACACTTCGCCACACATTCTTTATCTTCTTGGAGCAAGAAGGAAAAACATTTGAGTAGCAATCTCCCCCCCCCCCAATGGGGGGGTAAATATCTTGTCAGATTATAAGACTTTCATCATATTGATGGTGCAGGTACCACGTGTGCTATTTTGTTTAAAGGAACAGAGTTTGTTTAAGTTCTAAAGGCCGCCAGAAGCATACTTAGAATATATATTTTCAGGGCTGCAAATTTTACATTCCCCTTGATTAAGAAAACAAGGTCAATTTACAGAACCTTAGGTAATAAAGTAATACCTTGGATAACGAATGCATCAAATAATGCTAAAATTGGATAACGATGCAAATTTCTGATTTTTTCCCATTGTATAACATTATTTTAGCGTTATCCAATGCATCGTGTTTGGCCCTCTGGAAAGGGAACTGGCCAAGCACCTAGCCGCTTCCTTCCTGGAAGGCCAGTGGGTGACTGCAGAGACACCCTCTGGCCCTCCAGGAAGGGAGCCAGCCAAGTGAAAGGCAGCCAGCATACAGGTGCTCTGTTTGACACCTGCCTTTCGGGGAAGGAAAGGCAGGCGGCCAGCCTTGCCTTCTCCGAAAGACAGCTAGCGTACGGGTGCTCTGTTCGGCACCTGCCTTTCAGGTAAGGCAAGGCAGGCGGCCTGCCTTTCCTTTCCCAAAAGGCAGTTGCCAAACAGAGCACCCATATGCCATATGCCCACCCCCACAAAAAGGATGAGTGATCTCCTACCTTTTCACGCTGTTTGGGGACGAAAAAAAATTGCCAGCATCGGGTGCATGCTTTGGGCTCTCCGCCTCCCCTGCAGCCTCTGGAGGGTTGGAGGACCTTTTTCGCACTATTCCCACCTTCCTAGGACATCCCTGGGCCACACAACAGCTGAAAACAGGTGCGGCCGTTTAGTGTATGGGACCAAAGACAATGAAACAGCCGAAGGGTTGGCTTAACACAGGTTTATTGCATGATGATCCAGGGGAACATGAGGTAATGGCGGATGGGTAGCTCAATATATACGGTGGCTATACATTTTGAATGTGGCTCCTCGACAGTCTATTGGTTACTGTCCGCGTGACGTCATGGACGGTCACGCCCTTCTTGTCCAGGTGTAGGTGATGGCGGGAATCTTCCCGCGCTGTTGTTTGCTGGTGAGTCCGGGCCAAGAGAGCTTGAACGCTCGCTATTGCCACCAGGTGGTCATTAGCTCGCGTCCTATTGTAAGGGCTACAGTTAAGCAGCTGTTGGTTATATTGTTACACAAGCATGGTTACATTGGATACACGTGAATGGATACATTGTAAAAGGTACAGTACAGAACACAACAGGCCGCCATTTTGGTTTTTAAACAAAATGGCCACTGCATTTTTTTTGTCCCCAAACAGTGTGAAAAGGTAGGAGATCACTCTCCCTTTAGTGGCTGCCTTCTCTGGAAGGCAGTTGGCATACAGCCACTCCCTTCAGTCGCTGCCTTCAGCCACTGCCTTCTCCAGAAGGCAGCTGGCATACAGGCGCTCTCTTCGGCCACTGCCTTCTGGTGAAGGCTAGGTGGGCGGCCCACTTTGCCTTCTCCAGAAGGCAGCCAGCATACGGGTGCTTCGTTTGGCCCCTGCCAAACAGAGCGCCCATACATCAGCTGCCTTTTGCTTGGCCAGCTCCCTTGCTGGAGGGCTGGAGGGTGTCTCTGCACTCCCCTTCAGGCGCTTGGCTGGTTCTCTTGCCGGAGGGTCAGAGGGTGTCTCTGCACTCACCCGACGGCCCTCCAGAAAGAGAAGCAGCCAGGTTCACCTGTGGCCTCATCTCTGGGCTTTTTAAAAGCATTATCCAATGCATGCATCGGATAACGCTAAGACTTGTGGGACCAAGTTTTAGCGTTATCCGAGGTATTACTGAAACTAACTTCTCAGCTGCAACTTGCATCCAAGAATGCATTTTTTCCTGAAGCAGAAAAATGTCATTGGTGTGAATTTGTTTAAAGTGGATCCCTGCTTGCCATGTGACCCACCCACTATTATCACGGAGCCATCTCCTGTGGCCCATATGAAAGGAGACATTTTAATAAAATAATTTTTATTAATTTTAAGCAAACAACATATTACAACAATACGAAAGAAATAATAATAAGAAAAAGTTTTACAAGTAAACTACCATTACAATCAACTAAAAATAATTATAATAAAAAAAACATTAAAGGAGAAAAAAGAAGATACAATCATATAAATTCATTCTGTTATAAGCTTAGGAGTACTACATAAGCCTTCTAAATTATCCTTCAAGTATGTTCTTATTCAAATCTAACACTCTTTTACTTTATACTCCTATACATTTTTACCATTCTTATCCCTGTTATATTGTTCAACATAACAGATTTATTGCTTCTATATCTTACTACAAAACCACTATACATTATATAATCCTATCATCTAAAAAATCACAAACATTTTCACAATAATCACCCAGTGTATTTACATCATCAGGAGTTTGCGGACTATCACACTTATTTTATCAATTCCAAAAACTTATTTGATCATGTACAAGGCTGCTCCTTTCTTCCCTCTTCAATGAATATTCCACAAATGGTTGCCAAATTTTCCAGAATCTATTTTCTTTAACTTTACCCTTATATTTATTTACCTCCCATGTTAATTTGTCATTCAATGCAAGATCCCACATCTCCTTATACCATTCTTCCATTTTAAATTTCCATCTGATTTCCAATTTCTTGCAATGCACTGTCTTCCGTTGTCAACATTATAGAAAGTAACTCTTTCTTATACTCATTTAAATTTGAATTTTCCACTTCCATTAACAACACTGTACTTGACTCCAATTTAATACCACTCCCCATAACAACCCCAATTTCTTTCTCAATTTTCCCCCAAAAACCATTTGCCACATTACATTTCTACCTCATATGTTTCTAGTGAATTTTTGCATCTCCAGCACATTTTACTTTTAGTATAATCCATTTGATTTAATCTTGTTGGAGTCAAGTACCATTTCCACAACAATTTATAATTATGCTCCTTTATTCTGACAGACATAGTTCTCATAATTCTTTTTTCCATTTATTTTTCCAATTCCTTTCTGTGATTTTTATGAAAGGAGACATGCAGGATTTGACACTGGGACCGCAATGGACTGCCAATGGACTGTTTTTTGAGTAGAAATAAGCTTTGAGCAAAGTATATAATGGAACAGTACCACCTAGAGGATGGAGGTGTTGCTTAAATAATCATTATGTAGTGGTTACAATAGGACTGCAGTGGCTCAAGTGCCTAAGACGCTGACTGGGAGGTGGAAGGTCAGCGGTTCGATTCCCGGGTACTGCAGGACAGAATGAGCTCCCGTCTTTGTCCCAGCTCCTGCCAACCTAGCAGTTCGAAAGCAAGAAATTGCAAGAAGATAAATAGGAACCACTTCGGTGGGAAGGTAACAGCATTCCATGCGCTTCGGTGTCTAGTCATGCCTGCCACATGACCACAGAAACGTCTGCAGCAGCAGACAACGCTGGCTCTTCGGCTTTGAAACAGAGATGAGCACTGCACCCTAGAGTCGGATACGACTGGCTTTCGAGCAAGGGAAACCTTTTCCTTTACCTTTTAGTGGTTACAACGCTGAGCAAAATGACTGGAAGGTCAGCACATCAGCAGCTCTAGACCCGAGTGCTGCATAACAAAATGACTCCTGTTGTCTATGCCAACTACTGCCAACTTGCTGTTCGAAAGAAAGAAATTACAAGTAGATAAATAGGTACCACTTTGGTGGAAAAGGAAACAACTTTCCAGGTTCTCTGGAATCTAGTCATGCCTACCACATGACCAGAGAAACATCTGCTGACACAAACAGCGCTGGCTCTTTGGCTGTAAATGGAGATTAACGCCACCCCCTAGAGTTGGACATGACTGGCTTTCAAGCAAGGAAAACTTTACTTTTACCTTTAAGGAAACTAACTAGAATTTAATATGACTGCTAAACTTGTGAAAATATAAAAGCAAATTCTGTGTAAACTTAATTGATTTATTTCCCTATAAATCATTCAACGTGCCTATTCCATGTCAAAGATTTCTTTAAAACACTGAATTGATTGAATGTAGCTATTATTTTGCTGGACTGGAATTCAGCCCCTGTGAGTGTTGTGTTTTTAAAGGCAGAGTGCTAGTCAGTACTAAAGATCTTTTTCACTTGGTTCTTATATATTTATGCCTTGTGAAATATAATCCCCTCTTTCATAGCTCATGGCCACTCTTTATTTAATGCATTTTTAAAATATTACAGAATTAATACCCAGACATAATGAGTTTCTGCTGGGATTGAAGAACTATTCTGGACCAGCATTCTGCCTCTCTCACTCTTATTTTGCAACTGTTCCCTTTTCTCCTTTATGTGGGGATTTAAGATTAGCCAAGTGAAAGGTGTGTTGTGAGGAAAGGAAATACTTCTGTTCTGCAGCACAGAGATAAATACCATCCTTTGTTAAGCAATGCGAGGCAAGCGCTCTGAATGAATACTTTAATCTTTGTACAAAATATTAAAAATGATCTTGGAGTATATATTAAACCAGCACAGTGGTTAATGTTCTTTGCAGTAATATTCCAAGGAAGAGAAAATAGATAAATGAGGCTGATTGAAAAATATGGAAATGTAATCAAAAGTGGAGCATCTCAAATCTAGTACAATATCAGCATATAAAGAAGTGTCCATTGGCCTACATTGCATAACCCGTCAAGATAAGCATGCATACAACAGAACATTTTCCTCCATAGTTATTATACCAATACAATGCTAGGGGATTGTTGTTGTTTTTACAGGAGATTATGCTAGACTTACAGCAGTGGACACGTGTTAAATTTGTCTTATGTGAAGTCATTAGCTCGAGACCTGAGTGCTGCACGATGGAGTGAGCTCCCGTCTCTGTCCTAGCTCATGCCAACCTAGCAGTTTGAAAGCAAGAAATTGCAAGTAGATAAATAGGTACCACTTTGGTGGGAAGGTAAACAGTGTTCCATTGATTCATGCCTGCCACATGTCCATGGAAACATCTGCAGACACAGACAGTGGTGTTTCTTTGGCTATAAACAGAGATGAGCACTGAACCCTAGAGTCGGATACAAATGGCTTCCAAGCAAGGGCTACTTTTACCTTTACTACCCAAGCTATGGGTGCATGTGTAGTAGCTTAGTGGTTGAGATGCTGAACCTGATGACATTTATTGCCTCACCTCCTCACTATCACCTGGCACCAGGGCTCAGTACAAAAAGTTTTGTATGAGCATTATACAGATATGCAGCCTTCCGCTCACTGGAGGAAAGGGAGACTATAAACCCAACCAGTGAATGAATGAATAAGTGGGCTAAGAGATTGGTTTAGGAGATAGTGCAGGAAATCCACATTTCTCTCTCACATACATGCCCATACGAACATACATGCAACTGATTTTTCAGTTGTTACAAAACAGCCCAGCCCCAGTGATGTCTGATGTCACAAGGAACCCTGGATTCAGATTTTAGTCTGTGTCAAGAACTAGAAACTCTTCACCTGGCAACCCTCCAAAGAATCTCTACATTATGATCCTTGCCTCGCCACCCCCCCCCCCCCCACAGAGAAATTAGGACAGATGACTTTGTAGAAGAAAAAATGGCTACTTTATTGAAACATCAAAGTGACAAAACAGCCCTAACGCACGGAGGGTCACCTCCTGGGGAGGAAGGGCCTAAAAAAGACCACTCCCTAAAATGGGTGTGTCTGTTTCTCAGCCAAAATCTTGTAAAGCCAACCCCTCCCCTGGCCAAAATACCCCCTACACTCCGTGCTTTCCGCCAACATGTATACATCTTGCACCCGTGACCCCCTACTCATTGACGTGAGGTAGGCGAAAAAGGACCCAGTCAAGCCAATTTCTGTGTCCCCAAAATTCCTACCCGGCCCGCAACTGCATGAACAGCTACAGCCCACTTCAATTTTCAGGGTGGGTGGGAGGGCGTCAAATTCCCAACCCACAAAGCCCTTCCAGCAAAGCAATCACAAGACCCAACTGTTCCTCCGCCCCTAAATACGAGGCAACCAATGGGATCCTTTCACATTGTCGCCCTGCCCTACAGGGAGTGGGGGAGGAGGCAAGGCAAAGAACCCTCGCTCCCGTGGACACGAAACCCCACACACACACACACACACACATGAAGAAAGACAGGTCTCTCTGTCCCTTGACTAAAATACCAAGCTCTCCTGAATCCACTGTGACTCTTCTTGGTCTTCCCCATGCATGTTTCCCACTGAACAATTCAGCAGCTCTATAGGGTTCTGTCTGTGTTGCCCAATGACTCAAACCACCTATCACAACCTCTTTTTATCTTCCTCTCCTTCAGCGAGCAACCTGCCCGACTTGTCCAGAAGCTTCTATAATTGCCTCCATTTCCTCCCACTTAGATCCTCAGGCATGATCAAAAATTACAAAGTTATAAAAGGAATCCACAATATGCTGGCAAAAGGCACTCTATGCTTGGAGGGTGGGGGGAATCCCAAGTAGAGTGCTGAGGGTGAAAAAAGTAAGACAGATGAAAGGTTTTTATATATATATCTGTAGCCGATAATCACAACATTTTAGGAAGCTTTTAAAATGTAGATTACCTTCCCAGTGGGGATGTAGAACTCCTTCTAATTTTCTTTGCTCAAAAATAAATTATGCTTCTCTCTTCTGCCTTTTTCTCTTTTCTACATTCCCTTAAAAGGGGAAATCTTAACCTATAAAACCAAGGGTTAACAGTTGGAACTTGCTATAGGTTGCTATGCCTCACCCTACTTGCCTTCACTCACCCTTCGTGCACACGGCTGATCTGGGTCCGCAGGTCAACGAAGGATTGAGAAAACCGGCAGTGAGGCAACAGCCCTACAAACGTGAAAAAAGGGAAACAACTTCATTTCCCAACATTCCTTGCGCCGCGCCAGAGCCAATCAGGCTGAGAGGCTCTCGCACGGCGTGGCGCAAGGAAGTTCGGAAACGTGCTGCAGCCAATCAAAAGAAAACCGTTTTAAAAAAACATAGCACAAACACAAAGCACAAACCCATAACTACAAGCCCCAGTGCCCTGCGCGCCATGAGCGCGCAGAATGCCGAGGAAGCCGGTGCGCAAAAAATAAAATAAAATAACACTGGGAGAGCAAGTCCGCCAAGCCGCGGGAACCAAAGCCCCCCTCCCCAACGGCGCCTGAAGCTCCTGATCAGAGTTTCCCCTTTAATATCACTGGGTGGGGGGGTTGTGCTCCCCCTCTCTGCTGGCTCCCCTGGGATTGGGAGGGTTGGGGGGACAAAAGGAGTCTGTCTCCCCAACCCTCCTGACCCCAGGGAACCTGGCAGAGAGGGGATTCCCCTCCACACACACACACATGCCCCATATTAAAAGGAAGAAACCAAGCTGTTACTTCTCTTTAAAAATGGAGTTTTTTGGGGGGGAATCCCCCTCTCCAATGGCTCTCCTGGGTTCGGAAGAGTTGGGGAGACAGACCCCTTTTGTCCACCCAACCCTCCAAAACCCAAGGAAGCCAGTGGAGAGGGGATCACAACCCCCCCCCCGATATTAAAGGGGAAACCACAATTGAGATTTCCCATTTAATATCAGAGGGTGGCCTGGATTCGATCCCCTCTCCTGGGTCCCATGAGTCTGGAAGGTTTGGGGGGACAAAAGGGGTCTGTCCCCCCAAGCCTTCCAGAGCCAGGGGAGATGGCAGAGAGGGGATCCCCCCGTAGGACACCAAAATACACAAAAAAACCCCAATCAAAAACATCCAAAAATACACAAAACAAAAATTACACCAAAACAAATACGAAGTAAACAAAAACAAAAATTTCCAAACACACCCAGCCCCCAGCCAAACACCACAAAATCCAACCACCATCACCACCACAAATAAAGAAAAACAGCCAACTCACCACCACACGACCTCACTCCACAACGACCGGAAAAGAAATGAATAAAGAAAGAAAGAGATTACTTACTGGAAGAAGCTCCACCCAGAGGCCACGAGAGAAAAAACAGTCAAAATACAAGATAACCCCTACCAGCACCACTTTCTGCCCACAATAGTAAAAAAAAATCAAAAAGACACAACAGCCCCACACAAAAGGCCCCAAGAGTAAAAACAATTTATAAAAAATAACACAAAATCACAATTTTACACAAATCAAAAACATATGTCAATAAAATAAAATACAAACTATTCAAAAATCCTGTGCTGAATTTTTACTCAAATAAAAAACAAAAACATCAATACACAGTTTAAAAACATTTATTGTGAAAAACATGTACTTTCACATTTTTTAAATTATTACCTATGGTACAACTATTTAAAAAATACATACTACAAAATTATTGGGTTAAATAAATTTTTTGGAAAAGGTATATCATCCTTTGTTCTTTTTTTCATCCACAAAACCAAAACACCAAACAAAACTCATCACAGTTTATAACAGGCCACTAAAAAAATTGTATAAATAAAAAATTTAAAAATTTAAATTATAGACTAACCTCTTCTTTACAAACATTAACAAGAACAACAAAAACTTTCCAACACCTTGCTTATGGTCACCCATGCTCTGGTCACTTCCCGACTAGATTATTGTAATGCGCTCTACATGGCGCTGCCCTTGATGACCATTCGGAGGCTGCAGCTGGTCCAGAATGCGGCAGCCCGAGTGGTGATGGGATGTGGGCGATATGCCCATGCCTCACCGCTACTTCGGGAGCTGCATTGGTTACCAGTTTGTCTCCGGGTGCAATTGAAGGTGCTGGTTTTGACCTTTAAAGCCCTATATGGCAGTGGGCCAGGATACCTTAGAGACCGCATTGTCCCAAGAGTGTCTGCCCGTCCAACCAGAGTGGACCGGAGGGGCTCTCTAATAGTGCCATCAGCTAGGGGTGCACATCTATCCAGCACCCGAAGGAGGGCCTTCTCCGTGTCTGCACCAACTCTCTGGAACCTCCTGCCAACAGATCTAAGACTTCAAAGAGAATTGCTGCCCTTCAGGAAAGGATTGAAGACCTGGCTGGCAGGGCAGGTCCCCGCCTGCTGGCTTATGTAAAGAATTAAGAACTCTCTCTTCTTCTTGTTATAGTGGGTGGGATGGGTGGGTGGGATATGGGTCTTTTAAAGTGGGTGGGATGTGGGTCTTTTAAAGTGTTTTTATGTGTTTTTAAAACTTGTTGTAATGCCGCCCTGAGCTGGGTTCTGCCTGAGTGGGCGGCATATATAAATATGACTATTAAATTAAAATTAAATTTAAAATTTAAAACAGCCTGGCAATGCCGGTCAACCTCTGCTAGTATCCTATATATTAAAAATACTTTTCTGTAGTTGTCTTTTTCTCTATTTGCATGGGGTTTTTCCCCTGGCTGTCTGATAGCAAATTGATACCACCCTTTGTGAAAAGCATAAGTCTGTCTATGCATTGTGTACTCAAATCTGAATTGAATTTATTTCACTTACTGTCCTAAAAAACATCTGTGTTGGTCTGTTGTAGTAAAAATAAATAAAGAATAAGAATAAGTCATAGTATAGCCATTTCTTGGAGATAAGCCGATCAAACCCATCACAATTGCAACTAGGTCATCAGTTAGAATTGGCCTTGGAATTGGTGCATAACAGGGGTGCCCAAACTGCTGAACGGGCCAGACCACACACCCCAAAACAGGGCGTGCTTGTGCATATGTGGCCCTTTTATTTCCTGGTTTGGCACAGATGCTTCTGTGCATGCGAGAAAGCAGCCATTTTACTTCCTGGCTTGGCGCAGATGCTTCTGCGCATGCACAAAAGCAGCCACTTTACTTTGCAGAAGGGTCCGCGCCAAACCAGGAAGTAAAATGGCCACTTTTCACACATGTGCAGAAGTGTCCATATTTACTTCCTGGTTTAGCGAGGACATTGTAGGCCTGATGGAATGCCTTCGGGGGCCATATCTGGCCCATGGACCATAGTTTTGGTGTGCCTGGTGTATAACAAAGGAAGGACAATAAACATGGCTTTCCACCTGGCTTACCTCTCAAGGTTGATGTGAGAACAAAGGGAAGGAGGGACCCAGTTTATGGGCAGAAAGATGAGATATAAAAGTAAATGATGCTCAACCTTACCTGTCAACCACCCCGATTTGGCCGGGAAAACCCCGTAATTCGACGTCGATTGACATCATAACCCGGCCCCCGCTGCCAAAACCCCGTAATTTGGCAGCGGGGGAAATGCTTTCCACGCATACGTGGAAGGGTTTTACCCCTTCCACGCATGCGCGGAAGCGACCTGCGTACAAGCGATGTCCCATTTTTCCAGAGCCGCGGGTTGACAGGTATGTGCTCAACAGTGAATATAAGCACAGTCAATCTTTGCAAATTGTCCTTTCCAAGTATTACATTCAAGCAATGCCTAGTCTGAGCAGAGCTTTCCCAACTAACAGCCCATTTAATTCTGCAGCAAACATGATTATGAGAGTTGTGTTTTAAAAAAGAGAGGAATTGTCCCAGGTTCTGGTTGGAAGGCATGTGATGAGGAAATCCTTCTGATGCAAGTCTAGTTTATATATATTTATATATATATATAATTAAAATTTCTTAACAGTGATAAACTCCCATTGTTATTACATAAAATTCAATACGCAACACACAATACACAAAAACCAAAACCAAAAGATAATACCCCAACACCATCCCCCCTCCCCTTGTGCTATACAAACTTCATGTGTCATAATCCTCTTTTTACAAGCTCATTGCTCAAAATTTTCCCAAAAGATAATACCCCAACACCATCCCCCCTCCCCCTTGTGCTATACAAACTTCGTGTGTCATAATCCTCTTTTTACAAGCTCATTGCTCAAAATTCTTCCCAAAATTAAGTTCTTTCTGTGTGGGTTTAACCCCATCATCGCTTGACAAGCCATATCTGACATAGTCGGGTTTGCCTGATTGGGCAGCATAGAAATTTGAATTATAAATAAATAAATAAATAAAAATAGGTCTCCCAAATCTCTCAAAAAGTGTTCTTTTTCTTCTCTCCTTTTTTTGTTTCATTTCTGATGTCAGTTTATCATTTAATGCTAACCACCATACTTGCTTATACCATCTCTATATATTTATGACAAATTGATTTTTTCCATTTAGATGCTATTATTTATCTCACTACTGACAATAGTATTTTTAATAATTCTTTCTTATTGTTCTCAAATTTAATGTCTTCCACCTCTCCTAACAACACAGCTTTAGGGTTTACCACAATACTACAGTTTAAAATTTTACCTAATTCTTTTTCTAACATCTTCCAAAATTTTTGAGTGTACTCACATCCCCACCACAAATGGCGGTAAGTGCCTATCTCTCTGTTGCACCTCCAACACATACTTCCTGTTTTACTTATTTGATGTAATTTAACAGGTGTCAGGTACCATCTCCATATAAGCTTAAAATTGTGTTCTTTCTCCTTAATTGATAATAATTTCATCATCCGTTGTTGCCATTTTTCTCTCCATGTAGTTTCTATATTTAATTCATTTTTAAAGTTTGTTGTGGTTCCACCTTTCTGTTTATGATTCCATAAATTTTCCCCACTAATCCTTTTTTAAATGTTATCCTTCTTCTTACCCTGTATATGCAAGTCTAGTTTTGATCTGTTGCTCAGTGTGTGGGATCCTCACACACAATTGGTATACTGACCCTGACAGAACCTCAGTGATGGGCGATCACCTCGTTGCCAGGGGTTCCTGAAGGGACAGAAATTGGGGGAGCGGAATATTAGATAGGGTTTAATTCACCTATAGCTGACCTGACAAGCAGCTCGAACAATAGGAAGCTAATGACTAACTCGCTAGTCATGTAATAGGTAATCTCACATCTGCGGATTACTCTAAATCCTAAAACCAATACCAGCCACATGTTTACCCCAAGATAGCTTGGAACAATGGAGTTCCCATGTCATTGATTAAATTGGTTAATTAACTCCCCTGAAGAGTTTCCCAATTAACTCGTGTAAACATGGCATGTGGATTCTGTCAGATCGCAGTTCTTTTGCATGCAGCCTGTACATGATAAATACTGATGATTTTCCTTCATTAAATCACTGGTCTTCGCTCCATCTTGCCTCATGTCTTTTGCTTGACCAGTCTCCTCCGGGACCCAACAGCCGCTTCGCGGCCCCGATCCAACATCAGTGGAAATGTTTCAGGTCTATTCACTTGAGTTCTAAGGAAAAAAACTTCATATAAACACTTTAAGCAAAACTTCTGCCATTATTAGTGGGGATTTTGGCTATCACAAGTGCCGCACTCATAGTGGGAGAAATCTCTCTCATTTTAAATATGCCTAGGGGCCTTGGTGGCTTAGTGGTTAGGACACTGACCTTGACAACCAGAAGGTCGGCAGGACATCAGTTCGAGACCTGAGTGCAGTGCAACCGAGTGAGCTCCTATCATCTGTCCCAGCTCCTGCCAAACTAGCAGTTCAAAAGCAAAAAATTGCAAGTAGATAAATAGGTACCACTTTGGTAGGAAAGGTAACAGCTCCAGCAACTAGTCATGCTTGCCACATGACAACAGAAATGTATGCTGATACAGACAGCATTGGCTCTTTGACTGTAAACAGAGATGAGTATTGTCCCTTAGGTTTGATTAAGACTGGGTTTCAAGGTAAGGATATCTTTACCTTTACATTATGGTTTAAGAAGTGCAAAAATGAAGAGTTAAAATAGATTTCAGCACCCTCATTTAATCACTTTGAAGATCAGGCTTTTCTTGTGGAGGACTGGGCAATCATTACATACAATCTACAAATCATTTAGGCCAAATGCACAAACTTTCTTTTCACAAATTATTTTTCTTTATTTCATCAGCACATACCTGTCTTAAGCACTATAATAGAATTTTGCATAATTCTCTTTAAGATACTTGCAGGTGAGAGGGTTCCTTTTTTATTTTCCTGCTTTAGCTCAGCTGTCAAGGTGACTAATTAAAGGGTAAATCATTAGTTTTCATAATAACATTTGACCCAATAAACTTTCAAGTGCCTTTTTCTTGTTTATATGGACTTCTGCAACAAGGCCTTCCTTCTTCAAATAACTCTTTTCCTTTTACAAGGAAAGGAACTACAACTTTCTTGGAGCACAGTTGAATTAAAGAAGCATGAAACAATTGCATCAAATATAAAAAAAACCTTACAAGAAGTTTAAATTAATTTCTTTAAATTGTTGGGAGTACTGTATAGCAATTTGATTGTAAGCGAATTAAAACACTTCCCTGTGAGTTTCAGGTTCTTGTTAAGAACCAAAGCTAATTCAGCTGGATATTGCAACCTTCCCAGCCTATAAAGGCAAGCAAAAGAAACTGTGAATATGGAAACCACACAACTGCAATTAACCAGCTGTTTTTAGAACCCATCCTGGTTGTACCTGCAGAATTCTAAAAGGGTAATTGTGATGTGAAATGCATATTGATAGCAGTAACGCACTATGTTATCAAGACAATCCAATATTTGTAAAGCAGTAGAAGATGCTTTGCAACAGCACACAACTCCTGATGTTCTAATCTATTATTGATGTGGAGATAATTTTGACTAACAATTTTTTAGAAAATATATTGTAATCAATAACTAATCTCAAACAATAAAACAAGGGAAAGATATTTTCCGGAGGATGATCTGTTACCTTATAATTATGTGATTGATTCTAGTTTACTATTTCTCTTCTTCATGTGCCTTCCATTTTCAAAGCAGAATCATTTCAGTTTAAATGGATGAAGAAAAAAATATACCTTATGTAGCATGTAATCCCTTTAAGTATGTGAAGACTCTGCAATAAATCACCAAAAACAACATAATTTGCTCCAGATGCATTAGAAGGTTCTTATCTCCCCCTCCATTACCTCTTTTCACAAATGCTTGAGAGTGGAGAGGGAAATATCAGCCTTAAAAAGGACAGCACAAATGTCTTCTTAGCCAGCAGGGGGAGGAGAATGTGTTTTCTTCTTTTCATTTTATCTTACTATACAAGATGCATCCTTATCAACCATCCCAGATACAGTGACCATCTCCAGTAATGATAGTTTGCATTTAAACCAGAAATGTGAAATTACCCACTGAGGATCCCTGAGGTGGGGGAAAGTAGCACAGAGACAGTATTATGTGAAGACTCCATGAATCTGGAACTGGTGTGCTGCTTAGATTATCTACATTTATCACTGTTGCCTTGGGTGCTCCCTGTCATACCACTGCTGTGCTTGTGCTCATAAGCATGGCTGTCTGCTCCCTGGAATCTGCAGGCTTATGGTGGAGAAACTTCAGATAGTTTTTTTTCTTACAGCAGAGAAGAGAATTTGCAAGCAAAAATGTCTACATGGCCAAATGCCCCATTCATAAGTGGGAAGGTCAGCCTAAGGGTTCACAATTTGAATTCCACATGGAGTAATCAATATACATCCATCTTATCTAGCAGTGAGGAATGGTGAGGAGTAGCAATGATGCACAGACCAGTTCTATTGGGGAATTCCATATTTGAAGTTCAGAACATAAGAACAGCCTTGCTGGAACAGGCCACAGCCCATCCAGTCCAGCATTCTGTCTCACACAGTGGCTCACCATTTCCTTCAGGGGATCCCAAGCAGTGCCTTCACCTGCTTAGGATTCACTGGAAATGGCATTGAGATATATCCTGCCTATCTCTCCAACCCTGAGGTTGTCCTTAAGTATCCATAATTATAGCCATTGATACCCTTGTCCTCCATGAACTTGTCTAATCCTTTCTTAAAGCTGTCAAGACTGACAGCTGTCACCACTTCTTCTGGCAGGGAGTTCCATAGACCAGTGATCCTCTGGGTAAAAAAGTACTTTCTCTTATTTGTTTGAGAACTAGTACCCAAAAGTTTCATCGAGTGTCCCCTAGTTCTAGTGTTGTGCGATAGGGAAAACAGTTTTTCCTTATCTACTTTGTTCACACCGTGCATGATTTTATAAACTTCAATCAGGTCACCTCTTAGACGCCATCGCTCAAGAGTGAAAAGGCCCAACCGTTGCAGCCTCAGATGGTAAGGAAGGTGTTCCAGTCCCCTAATCAATGCGCTCTACATGGGGCTGCCCTTGACGACCATTCGGAGGCTACAGCTGGTCCAAAATGCGGCTGCCCGGGTGGTGATGGGGTGTGGCCGTTATGCTCATGCTTCGCCACTGCTCCGGGAGCTGCACTGGTTGCCAGTATGTCTCCGGGTGCAATTCAAGGTGCTGGTTTTGACCTTTAAAGCCCTATATGGTAGTGGGCCAGGTTACCTAAGAGACCGCATCGCCCTGAGGACGTCTGTCCGTCCAACCAGAGCGGACCGGAGGGGCTCTCTAATTGTTCCATCAGCCAGAGGGGCTCGCCTCTCTGGCACAAGGAGGAGAGCCTTCTCCGTGTCTGCACCGGCCCTCTGGAACCTCCTGCCAACAGAATTACGTCTTCGGACGGAGTTGCTGCCTTTCAGAAGGGATCTTAAAACCTGGCTGGCAGGTCAAGTGTGGGGTGCGGGTGGAAGGGTAACCACCATGGGGTGGTTGGTGTAGAGGAACTCTTCCCCTTGGTGCCTTTTCGATCCTGCAGCCCTTGCTTTTTAGGGGGTGGGTAGTCTTAACTTTTTTTACTGTTTCAACTGTTTTTAGGATTATTATTGTATTTGTGAATATTGTCTGTAAACTCCTTGGGTTGCCCTGGGGTTACTTTTTATGTTGTTAGCCGCCCAGAGTCGGCCTTGTGTTGAGTGGGCGGGATATAAATTGAATAAATAAATAAATATAAATAAATAATCATTCTGATTGCCATCCTCTGCACTTTTTCCAACTCCATAATATCCTTCTGGAGGTATGGCGACCAGAACTGTACACAGTATTCCAGATGGGGGCTCACCATAGATTTATAAAGAGGCAAAATGACACTTGCTGACTTATTTTCTATACCCTTCCTAATGATCCCTAGCATTGAGTTTGCTTTTTTCACTGCTAAGGCACACTGGGTTGACATCTTCATTGAGTTGTCCACCAGGACACCAAGGTCCCTTTCCTGGTTTGTCACAGAGAGTTCAGACCCCATCAGTTTATAAATGTAATTGGAGTTTTTTGCCCCAACATGCATCACTCTGCACTTACTAGTGTTGAAGCTCATTTGCCACTGTTTTGCCCACTCCCCCGGTGTCAAGAGATCCCTCTGGAGCTCCTCACAATCTCTCACAGTTTTCACTACCCTGTATAATTTAGTGTCATCAGCAAATTTGGCTACCTTGCTATTTACTCCTACCTCTAGATCATTTATGAAGAGGTTGAAAAGCAGGGGTCCCAGTACTGAACCTTGGGGGACCCCACTCTTTACTTCCCTCCACTTGGAGAGGTGTCCATTTAGTGCTACTCTCTGTTTCCTGTCCCTTAGCCAGTTGCTGATCCAGGACAAGACCTGTCCCTTTATTCCATGACTGGCAAGTTTATTCAAGAGCCTTTGGTGTGGGACCTTGTCAAAAGCCTTCTGAAAGTCCAGATAAACAATGTCAACTGGATCCCCCTTATCCACATGCTTGTTTATTTTCTCAAAAAATTCCAACAGATTAGTGAGGCATGATTTGCCCTTGCAAAAGCCATGTTGGCTCTCTTTTAGCAGCACCTTCTCTTCTATGTTTACACAGTCATGTCCCAAGTCCTAAATGCAGGTAGTTGTATTGATTGATCCAAATGAACAAACTAGCTCTAATGGTTTCCATCTTCACCAGGAGTATGTTGTTTATAAAGCAAAAAGGCTCTAATTGCCCATTTAAGACCAAGCCATTCAAAAAACAGCACAGCAAAGTGTTTTCCACCTTGGAAACCAAGAGGCAAGGGCTGAGTTGAATGCTATGAGGCAAGGGAACTGATTACAGCACCAAAATACCTTGGAGTGACACTTGACCAGTCACTGTCTTTTAAGCAGCAGTGCCTGAATACCAAAGCCAAAGTTAGTACAAGGAATAACATCATCAGGAAATTCACAAACTATAAATGGGGAATTTAACCATCCATGCTACGCAAATCAGCTTTGGCCCTGAGCAATATGGAGCACATCCACACATGCAAAACAAGTTGACATTGCTGTTAATGAAGCGATGTGCATAGTGACAGGATGCCTCAAACTACACCAGTTGAGAAAATATACCCTCTTGTTGATATTGCTCCACCTAAAATCAGGAGAGAAGTAGCAGCGGACACTGAGAGAACTAGGCAAGAGAATTACCCTTGACACCCTCTGAATGGATATGAACCTCAAGTCCACTGGCTCAGATCCAGGAAGAGCTTTATGGCAAGAACAAACATTCTTGAGGATACACAAGACCAAAACCAAATTAGAAAATGGGGAGGAAGAACTTCACTGGGCAAGGAACAACATTAAAGGAGGATAAAGCTGAAGAAATGGATGGAAATGATGTGGAAATATACAATGATATTTCAATGAAGTAACGTGGTTGGAGGTATAAGATGAAGCCAGTAACAAGATTTCTGATGGAAAAGGGGATAAAATACAACTGGCGATATCCACAACAGTTGAGGTTCTTTCATGAAAGGAGGTTGCATGTGATTGATGCAGAGATGGATGTGTTGGAATATATGTGTATGAATGACTTGGTTAAGGCATCTTCAAGGGAATGGTTGGCATTGAGGAAGGCCTTGTTGGAATCTGGGGCAATAAAAAGGGATTACGGTGGAGCAAGGGAGGAGGGGGCAGCGGGAGGAGAGGACACAGAAGAGCCGGAGTTGCAAGTGTTGATGGTAACTGAAATGGGGGAAAGTGAGGGTCAGCAGGATGGAAAATAGGTGGGATGTTTGTAGGGAAGATGAGTTAAAGTAAGATTGTGAATTAAACCAGATTTTGTATAAGAGGTATATTAGCGCTTGAGCTTTCATTGTAACGTCGTCTTCCATGTTCCCCCCCCCTCCCCTTTTCGGATGACGGAGGCGTTCTTTTTGGCTCAAGAAGCGGGGAGGGTATTAGTGAATGTTGTTTGTGTTTTTTGTTTTTTTAGTTATTGTGGGTTAGATGGCATCACATCCAAGGGAGAAATCAGAGATGGTGGAAGAAGGTGGGTAATTATATTATGAGGCCTATTAAAATATTATCGTGGAATGTGAAAGGTACAGGCTCACCGATTAAGAGGAGAAGAATTCAATCAGCGTTGAAGAGGGATAGGGCAGATATAGTTTTTCTTCAGGAGACTCATCAAAAAGCTCAGGATACAAATAAAATCTTTTTAGGCTGGATGCAGCATTATGAGAGTTCATACGGCACATCAAAGTCAAGAGGGGTGGCAATTTTGATAGCGACTAGACTGGGGTTTGAGATAGTTAATAGGATATCGGACCCCGAGGGTAGATATTTGATTGTGAAAGGGAAGATAGATGAGGAGGAAATAACACTGGTGAATGTATATGCCCCAAACGACCATCAGACTGAATTCTTAGGAAAGAATCGTAAAATATTGGTAAGAGAGAAAACAACGAGGATGATTGTGGCTGGGGATTTTAATCTGATAAGATCTAATTTAGATTGTACAAATATGTTAAGATGTGGAAAAGGAATTAAAGGACAAACATTGGATAATTGGATGACATCCTTGGGACTGAAAGATACTTGGAGGGAACTTAAGGGATCAGAAAGGGTCTATACTTATTTCTCACAGGTCCATAATTCATATTCCAGAAGTGACTATATATTTGTAACAGAGAATATGATTAGAAATCTGGAGGAAATAGAAGTTGAGATTTTTAAGGAGTCAGATCATTCGAAAGTTGTGATGGAAATTAGGATAGATGGTAAAAAGAGGATGAGAAGGGCGTGGAGATATGATGACAAACTATTTAGGGATCAAAAATGTAAGGAGCAAATTAGCGAGAGGTGGGAAGAAAACTGGCAGTGGAATGATAATGATGAAGTAAACTTTAATGTGGTCTGGGATACCATGAAGTCAGTTTTTAGAGGTGAAAGTATTAGATTAGCCAGTATTAAATACAAAAAGTTTAAGATCTTGCAAGACAAAAATGAAAAGGATATAAAGAAATTGCAGGAGGAACATGCAAGGACAAAGGATAGGAAGGTTTTTGAGGATTTGCAAAGATTAAAGGCGGAATTGGTTCGTAAGGATATAGAAAAAGTGAAAAGAGATTTGGTGTATTTAAAAAGAGAATATTTTGAATTTAGTAACAAAAATTCAAGGTTATTAGCAAGAGCAGCTAAAGAAAAGAGGGAAAAGAGAGAAATTGGAGTCTTGATAAATGAACAAGGGATGAGATGTAATAAAACTAGAGATAAGTGTAAAATTGTGAAAGAATTTTATCAGGCCTTATATGCAAAAAAAGAGATAGATATAGAGAAACTCAAAATTCAATTAGAGAGACAAAAATATACTAGTATAAAACAGGAACATAAGGAAAAAATGGAAGAACGAATAACAGAAAAAGAGATAAAAGACGTAATAACTGGATTGAAAATGGGTAAAGCACCAGGGGAAGATGGGTTACCAGCTGACTTTTATAAGGAATTTAAGGATATAGTGGTTCCGAAGTTGGTAAAATTGTACAATTATATTCTGGATGGGGGACAAATTCCGACCTCATGGTATAGGACCACGATTGTATTGCTGCCAAAACCTGGAAAAGATTTAGAAAAAGTGGAATCTTATAGACCTATTTCATTGATCAACCAAGATGCCAAAATTTTTACAGCAAATAGGTTAAATAAATTTATGGGCAATTATATAGAAGTAGATCAAGTTGGTTTCTTGAAAGGAAGACATATGGCGGATCTAACAAGAAGAACATTAGATTTATTGGATATAGTGAGGCAAACAAAGGAAAAAGTAGGTTTGATATCCTTGGATATATTTAAAGCATTTGATTCTTTGCAGTTTGTTGCAATAAAGGAAATAATTAAAAGTTATGGTTTTGGCGGCAAATTTAGAAGAATAATTGATCAATTATATCAACAAGGTATAGCTACTGTTAGAGTGAACGATGAGGTTACAGACGAGGTAAAATTAGAAGCAGGAACGAGACAGGGCTGCCCGTTATCTCCAATTTTGTTTATTATGGCCATGGAGTTGTTAGCTAAGGCTATCAGGGACGATAAAGGAATAGAAGGAGTCATGGGAATTAAGATAAGTTTGTATGCCGATGACACTCTGATAATTGCTAAGCATCCAGAGAGGGCTTTAGACAGGATTCAAACTCAATTAAAAAACTTTGAAGACATTACAGGCTTGAGGATAAACTGGGATAAATCGGAAATGATGTTATGTAATATAAGTAAGGAAGACCAGAAGAGGATGAAAGGGATGGGTAATATTCAAATTAAGGACAAACTGAAATATTTAGGGGTAAATATTTCATATAATTTTGAAGATTTGAAGAGATTGAATTACAATAATTTGAAAGTAGAAATTAAAGCTAGAATTAAGAATCTTCAAAAACTAAAACTGTCATGGTTTGGAAGAATAGCTATCACCAAAATGATGCTTTTGCCTAGGTTAAACTTTTTATTTGATGCTCTGGCAATTCAAATGAAAGAGAAGGAAATTAAGGAATTTCAAAAATTATTTAATGAATTTTGTAATGGTGGAAAGAGATCAAGATTGTCAAAAAAATATGGTATTTATCTCAGAAAGAAGGTGGACTAGGGATGCCGAATTTGTTGTCTTACTATCGAGCGTTTCAAATCAAGAATGTGGTAAAGATTTTGGTTGAGGGAAAAGCTCTATGGGAAGACATTGAAATGAAAGATTATAAACACATAGGCAAAATCCTTTTTTTAGGGGTTAGTTCGGGAAAATTAATAACTAAAAATACTATGATGAAGGCACATATGAAATGAGAAGTGCAGGATTCAACACCGTGACTGCAATGGACTGCCGCAGCCTTGAGGGTATGGACTGGCATCTTCACAGCCAGTCCATCTGGCATGGCCTCTTCTGCCTCCATAACCATTGGGAATCAGAGTTCCTTCTCCACTCATTTTGCCATTGGGCCCAAGATGATGGTTTCCAGTGGCATTTCCTCCACTTTCCATCACCCCACCTAAAGGGCTCATCTGCTCATAGCCATTGGCCCCTTTAGCGAGTCAGGTTATTTACCACCGCCCAACAATTGGCGTTGATTCATTGGGTGTACAGTCTACTCCATTACCCTAGTGGGATGTCCGCCCAGACATATAGACTGACCTACCTAAGTGAATAAAGCATAGAGAGGAAAAGCCACAATGCCTTGAGCTCAGTGAAGGAAAGGCAGTGTATATACCAATATATAATGTAAATTAAAGCATTATATGGCAGCATCTGTCACAATTAAACAGTGAGCTCCTGATTTTTCTTACATATTATTCTTAGATGATTAGGTTTCCTGTTGGTTATAGTAGCTTAGAAGTAATCTAATGGTGGTTCTGCCGCTCCAAATTCATTCATTTAGTCTTCATCTCCACATATATTTGGCCCCAAATATAACAAAATGTGTAACATCATTTCTTGTGGACAATTAATTGGAAATTGTTATTACCTTATTTTCTTCTTCTTTTGGACATTTTCATTATTGACTTACATATTAAAAATGTAGACGACATACAGTGCAACAAATGTTATCTCTTCCATCCTGCTAATCACATTTTGCTTGTGAGACAAAATTTTAATTCATACTGACCTAAATTAAAATGAAACACATCAAGAATCAAAGACAGAATAACATTATTTCCCCAGCTGTTATGTTTAGAGACTCTAACATACTTTTCCCTTAATATTTTACATTTATAGTTCATCATTATTTTAATGATAATTAATGTAAGGCAGGAGTGAGTTGGAGAAATGTTTTCCTCCTTGCTCTTCCTTTGTCTCCTGGAATGCAGGTGGCAGGGAGAAGTGACCCGGAGCTGTGTTTAGTCGACAGAATAATCGACAGGAAGTTCCAAGGGGAGAAGGCCTGCCAGAGAGTGCGAAGGAGAGGCAGGGAAGCAGCTAGAATGATTGAGGCCTTTAATTAACCCCCAGGAATGCTGAGGATTGGAAGGCATCTTGAAGGGGTTGGAAATAAGGTGGAGTATGGTGGAGTATGGGTTCTGGAGTGATGAAACTATGGGCCAGGCATGCCCCTGACACACAGCTATGGGGGCCAGAGGCAGGTTGCTCCCAGTGCTTACATTTTTGTTGTCAGTGGTGGTGGCGGTGGCAGTGGCGGCAGTGATTGCGTAGGTTTTGCAGCTTTTTGCACAGTCTGTGCCACTTCTCCTGGCAGCAGGTGGCTTTGTGGAACATAACTGCTCCATTTTCGGGTTTCTCCATTGCTCCTCCATGGCACTTCGGCAGAGAAAGTACACCATTCTAGGACTTCCTGGTTCTGCGCCGGGTACCCAGGCAGTGATGTAATCACCTGGGCACCTGTCACAGAACCAGGAAGTCCTAGAATGGTGCACATTCCCTGCTGAAGTGCCATGGAGGAGAGATGGAGAAACACAAAAATGGAGTGATTATGCTCCGCAAAGCCTCCAGCTGCAAGAGAAGTGCAGACTGTGCAAAAAGACACTGAACTGATGCAATTGCTGCTTCCATGATAAGTGACATATCGTGACTTTCAGTGGTGGGTGTGGGTGGGTGGGTGGGGCAGTCCTAGAAATACCTGGGTGACCACTGTGGGCCAGATTAATGATATACATGGGCCAAATTAGGCCTGTGGACTGTAGGTTGTGAATGCCTGGTGTAGGCGAACCTATGGCATGCATGCCAGAGGTGGCATGCAGAGCCCTTTCTGTGGGCATGTGTGCCACTGTGGGCAAGCCCTGCACTGCTTGTGCCAATGGTAGCACTGCTTCCTCACTCACCCCTCTCCCTCCACCAATGGGGAGGTTAGAGGGGAGGCTGAAATCCCACATGGAAGGCAGAAGTGGGGACGAGATGAGGCAAGCAGACACCCCACCCCCACCCCTCCTAGGAGGCAAGGAGGAGGACACACACCCATGGGGCACAGGGGCATGCACACATGCTCATGTGATGTCACGGGAGGCATGCCCACGTCACATGGATGCATGGGCACACGCAGTGCCTGCCTGTGCACCTCCTCTTCCTTGGGCACTCGGTCTCTAAAAGGTTCACCATCACTGGTATATCTCATACAAAAATAGGTCCTCACCTTTATAGTTGTTATATGAAAAAATCATGACACTAACTCAAAAGACTTCCCAAAGGTAGGGCATTATAGCACTAGGTAT
Source organism: Bradypodion ventrale (assembly GCA_035047345.1). NCBI lineage: Eukaryota > Metazoa > Chordata > Lepidosauria > Squamata > Chamaeleonidae > Bradypodion > Bradypodion ventrale. The sequence goes on from JAWDJE010000004.1 coordinate 286,394,199, forward strand.
AAGATACACACACACACACACACACACACACACACACACACACACACACACACACACACACACACACACACACACACACACACACACACACACACACACACACACACACAAGCGTATACCCAGGCAGGAGGTAGGCAAAAATATTTTTTAAAAATTAGATATTAGATTAATATAATTAAAATTTACCAAAATTATATGGAAATACATTCATTCAAATAGTTTTCAGCAGAAGAGTCCTCTGATATATGTGTTGTCTCAGCAAGAATCTATCAAATCACTGCACATGCCATTCAATAGAAAGTTTACATTTTACATTTTGCTCTCTGATTAACCATTGAATTTAAATTGATAGGCAATTTAACGTATATTTTACAAGCAATAGCATCCTCGCAGATAAGAAAGAGTGGTGCTGCTTTTTGTGTTGACTTTTCATCTTTACACATTGGAAAAGCTTGTATGCTTGACTAACTATACTACCAAATGAAATTACATATGCAAAGATTGCCATATCCCTGCATCTTCATGAATTTCTGTCCATCATGAAGCTCTTCATTACATGGGGGGCATATTATTAAAAAGCAACCTCACAGTGCCCAGTAAATATCATAGAATGGAAGATGCAGAGTAACCAGATGAAGGACCTACTCTCCATTGTGCGGCAATAATGATTATGAAGCCCATTATATTCCTCTTTCTTTCTGACTCAAGGGAGAAGTGTTAACTCCCCCTCATCAAATCCTCATTAGTAAATCTATTCAGAACACCACTAGGAGCTTATGTGCAACAATTACATGACTTAATAGTGCTTGCTCCAGGAACACCCAAGTATCTTTCTTTTTATTTTTTAAAAAATCTAGTGCAGAAGATGTTGCTCTGCAGCAAAAGATCAGTGTGGGATTGAGCAGCTATAATGGTCTTCTGTGATAATATTGTAATTGTATTAAAAGTATAGCAAGATTCAGGATACGGTCCATTTCAAAGCAGAAATAAAGCAAGCATGTTCCAGGGATAGCCCATAAGCCTATAGGCTCCCCCCCCCCTCTCCCAAACTTCTACATTTTGGCTACTTGCAAAGCAAGCATTCCAGAGAGAGTCTGAGTGGCTGGTGTGTGTCTGTCTGTCTGTCTATCTGTGTCTGTGTGTGAGATATCTATATCTCCTCCCACAGGGTCCACCTTTTGGCCCTCTCCCTTAGGGACTCCAACCAATAATGTTATAATAAGACATGTCAATCACACAATAGGTTTCAATTCTCCAAAGTCACGAGGCTACCATGAGGCAAGAACGTTTGCATTCTTTCTAACTCCCACTTATTTGAAATCACCATTTTGCAGAGTCAAAAGAACATGGCATGAAAAAGCACAAGGTATACTCCATTTCCATCATAATTGCCACTAAGTACTTACTTACTTACTTACTTACTTACTTACTTACTTACTTACTTACTTACTTACTTACTTACTTACTTACTTACTTACTTACTTACTTAATCGCCTCCTCTTCTACCTTGAAGTGTAGAGGATTCCACAAAGGATCTCCATTTGGATCTCTCCTTGGACAGCTCCGTGGCTTGCCTCAGGACACTACCGCGAACATGAAGGGCCTCCTTGATGTTATCAGTACCTGCTAACCCTCTTACATTCCATGTTCCATAAGTCATGATCCTTGTTGCTCGCCTAGTCGTCGTTGGTGAAATCCATCCGGTTCTTCTTTGTGTACTTCTTTTAATCGGTTTAATTTTGGGTGTGCGGGTGATTGGCCCTCAGCACCCTAGCACAGTGAAGGGGCCGCCTTCTTAGCATCTCTGTGCAGGTACTGCTGCCTGATCTTCGCAGCTATTAGGGATTTGCCACCCATACTCAGTCCCCAGCAGAACTTAGCCACCACCAAATGACAGCGCCCAACCCCCAGGATGAGGACCCACCTGCTGAGATTTGCTTGGGTGCAACAAACAGTTAGAGCCAAAGCCTCCTGTTCACCCCAGGCCACCACCACCCCAAGCCACTAAGATGGCTTAAAAACCTTCAAAACAATCTTTTATAATTGAAAACATCCAGTGATATAATTTCCAAAAGGATATTTCATCCCAAACCTCTAGCATTTCAATAATGCTCACACTTCAAGACAGTCTTCTCCTTGTTGTGCTGCTGCATTGAAATCTGAATATTGGCGATCCTCATGGCAATCAGCCATGAAGACTATCCTGAGAATATAATGCAGTGGCCTTTTATCTGTAGAACTGCAACCAAAGCTACACATATCATGAGTTCAATTCTGATGGGCCCCAGGTTGACTCAGCCTTCCATCCTTCTGAGGTTAGTAAAATGAGTACCCAGCATGCTGGAGCCAAAAATGTTAATAACATTAGGAACCACCCAGAAAGTGCTCTAAGTGCTATGAGATGGTATATAAGTGTAATTGCTATTGTTAATTGCTATTGCTGCACTTAGAGGGGTTTCTGGCCCAACAGGAAGAAGAGTTTAAACCATTGGTTCCAAACCTTTTTTTTTTTTTTTGGCCATGCCCCACCTAAGCATCTCTGAAATCCTGATGCCCATCTCACTCCCCTCTGGTAACATATAATTATTATTATTCAAAAGGTGAACTCCTATTCATGTGGAGGAAACCTAAAAGACCATTCACCGTAATAACTCATTCTTGAATTGCCCCACTTAAAAATCAAATTGCCCCCATGTGGGCTGCGTACCCCACATTGGGAACCATAGATCTAGAAAGAGGGCTGATCTAATCATATCATTGCATTGACCAGGCCTGACTTGTTGGAGGACAGATTTCCAAGGTCTTCATGGACTAGGTGGTACTGAAAACCAACTTATTAACATATAGTAATAATAATTTTTCGTCAAAAATTATTCTGGATTGAAAGGATTTTTGCAAGAGAAACTCCACTCAGGGAATGCCCAAATGAGGCTCCTTTCATGTCCCAAAGAGCTGGGACAGAGACAGGCACTCAATCCGTCATGCAGTACCCGGGTCTCAAATTGCCAACTTGCCAGCAAGGTTAACCACTGAGCCACCAAAGCCCCTCATTAACATATATAGTATAGGTAAAGGTAAAGGTCGCCCTTGCTCAAAAGCGAGTCGCATCCGACTCTAGGATTCAGTGCTCATCTCTGTTTATAGCCAAAGAGCCAGCTCTGCCTGTGTTTGCAGATGTTTCCGTGGACATGTGGCAGGCATGACTAGATACCGGAGAGCTCAGAACACTGTTTACCTTCCCACTGAACTGTTACCTATTTATCTGTTTGCAATTTCTTACTTTCGAACTGCTAGGTTGGCAGAGGACAGAGGCTAGCTGGGACAGAGATGAGAGCTCACTCTGCCCTGCAGCGCTCGGGTCTTGAACTGCTGACCTGCTGACCTTCCAGCTGCCAATTTCAGTGTCTTAACCATTAAGCCTACATATATAGTATATTTATGTATTAAAAACACTGCCTGGATAGCTCAGGGATTTGGATATCTAGTTGCAGAGTTAGAGGTTAGCAGTTCAGTTCCCCATGATGCCTCCTGGGAGAATGACAAGCCTGTGTACCTTGGCCAGCTGTGCAGTCCTGAAGTGTCCCCAAAAGAAGGGAATGATAAATCACTTCTGAGTGCACAATAAACAAAAAACACTGGAAACAGTCATTGTAACTCTGAATCAACTTGACAGTAAACCATTGTTATTAAATGCACTTGTTTTGTTTCTGTAGTTCTGACAGTGTTGCTGACCTCTGTAGTAGATGATGCCAATTACTTTCTTGCTTTTTTTCCATATCATGGGGGCTTATTTCACACAGGTTGCACCACATACCAAAACTCTAGGTACAAGTCTAAAAGGAGGTAGCAGATAACAACTGATGGGGAGAAAGAACATAACATAGCAATTAATGGTTATCACTTCCAGGAGCTGCAGATTTTTAAGTGGCTCATAGATTTGTTTAAGCAAATGTGGGTGAGGAAACAATTAAACAGTCAAACTGAAGCAAATACAGATTTATTGTTTTTAATAAAGTTCAGTTTTGTGTAGCCTACACATACAAATTCAAGATCATCAACTAACTTACATTATTAGAATTCTACTGCAGTACTTAATATCATGTCAAGATCATAAATGCTGCCTCTTTTCTTCTGCTTAACATTGACCAACTCCCATGATGAGAACACCTGCAATGTCATAGGCTGGTCATATGATGACGAGGCTATAACTGATGGCCCTGGATGCTTTGATGGTTTTTGAATTTGCTGTACAACTATCTGAGGGTAATAAAGTAGTCACCAAGACCACTATGGATGGCTAGGAAAATGCTAATGATATGTATTTCCACTTTGCAATTTGATTAGTTGTCTGAAACATTAGGTTCACCTACCACAAGGGTGAGGAAGCCCATTCACCTAGACAACCAATCAAGTTCCTGTTCTCTATATTGTAGGGGCAAAATAAAGACGATGGGATCAAGACAACCCTGCATGCTATAGTTTAAAGTTCTTGCTGCCAGGCAAACCAAGGCATTTATTTATGTAGAACATTTATATCCCATCCAACTAGTAATACACCACATTGGGTGGCTTACAAGCAATAAAAACACACACACTAATATAGAACAAACATATAAAAACCTCTTGTACATCAATAAATCAATAAGACAATAAAACACCTCCCAAGCATCAGCATCAGCATTAAAACAGGTAGGACAGGTACCCAAATAATCTTCTTACATGATAGTCTGTCAAACAATCAAAGGTAAATTCATCTCCAAATCAACAAATAACAGATTAAGGAGCGAAGGCTTCATGGAACAGAAATATTTCCAAAACTCCAGCAGAGTGGAAGCAGATCGAATTTCTGTTGACAATTCACTCCGCAGCCTGGGGGCTACAGCAGAAAATGCTCTAGATCTGGTCACCACCTTTCTTGCCTCTTCAAGGTGATCAACCAAATTTTGGTGGAACAGGTATAATTCCTAAGGAAAATGCACTTCCTCAGATATCATGGTCCCAAACTGTTAAAAGATTATTATAGATGATAAATCAACACCTTTCATCAGACATGGGACACAAAGGGTAACCAATGAAGACTAGCCACAGCCAGAATGATATGATCTGACCAACCAATACCAAGAATCAGCCTGGCTGTCACATTTTGCACCTACTGAAGTTTCCATACCAGCCTCAAGGGTAGTCCCATGTAGAGAGCATTGCAATAGTCGATTCTGGAGCTTACCAGTGTGTAGATCAATGTTACCAGGGACTTCCTGTCCAGAATTGAGCAGAGCTGGGCAATGCACCACAAATGGAAAGATGCAGACCTAACTCTCAACAACATCTGTTGTTCCATGGTCCAAGACTAGTCAAGTTGCAATGCCAGATTATGAATGCTGTCCCTCAATGGGAGAGTGATGCCCCTTATTTTAAAGGAAATCCAGTCAACCTGAGATGGATTGCCTCCAATCAACATGACCTCTATCTTCTCTGGATTCAGTTTCAACATGTTAGTCTCCATTCACCCCATGACTGCCACCAGGCACTCCTCCAGAGTCCAGACTGCATCCACTGCTGAGAAGGAAAAAGTAGAGCTAGAGAGGTGTATCATCAGCATATTGAGGAAAGCAGACCCCAAATCACCTGATGACCTCCCCCAGTGGCCTCATATAGATGTTGAGCAGCATCAAGGATGTCACCAACCCCATAGCTACTCAATATTGTAGCACCCACAATTCAGACAAATTCTCCCCAAACTGTACTCTCTGGACATGCTCCTCCAGGAAGGATCGGATCTGTGCCAAAACATGGCGCCTGCTTTCTATCACAGCAAGCCTGTCCAGTAGGATACAATGGTTCATACAGAAAAGTGTGATGGATTAATAAGGACTACGTGCAAAGGATCAGAAAGAAAGGATAAAAATAATGCCATAGGATATGAATATGAACTGCAAGGAAATGAGCTTGCACAAAACTGATACTGATGGGCCAGTTTATCTGAAGGTGATTGTTCCAAGGACCTGCAAATTATTGAAAAGCACATTGCACTTTCCAGACATTTTGAACTGAAACTCACATAGGTCCTTATCCTTACCAAAAGGAGGTTTGACTAACAGTAGTTGTCAGCCAAAAGGATTGAAAAGACCACTATCAAAATTCTCCACTTCTAGTCTACACATTCTGATACTTTCTCTTTCACCTTCCAGTGCTTTTTGTTTGAATCAATAGTGTCATATGATGAGAGGGAAAGGTACAGCAAATTTAGGTTTTATTAACGGAAGTATAGTGTCCAGACCAAGGGAAGTAACAGTGCTGTTCTATTCTGCTTTGATCAGATGGGGTACTATATCTAGTTCTGGGCACCATAATTGAATGGCAACACCAATCAACCGAAATCACTCAGAGCAGGGCAAAAAAAGATGATAAATAGCTTGGAAACCAACCCCCATGATGACTGAGGGAATTGGCCATGTTCATCATGCAGAAGACAATTACTGAGAATTCAGGTAAACATTAGAAAACTTCTTGAACAGAAGATCAAACATGGGATTGATTGACTCCATGAGGAAACCACAGCCTTTTGTGTGTAAAAGTTAAGCAGGGATGTTGAAGACAGGACATTTTGGAAATCTCTCATTCATAGGGTCACCATAAGTCGGAGACAACTTGATGGCACCATGAAAAAGAAAAAATGTGAATTCAGCTAAACATAGGAAGAAACTCCTGACAGTAACAATAATTCATCAATGGAACAGACTATTTTGGAAGATGATGGACCATCCTTTTTCAAACAGAGTTGGGATGGCCACATTTCAGGGGTGATTTACATTAGGTTTTTTTGCATCAAGAGTCCAAATTATACTAGATTACTCTTCTGGTCCCTTCCAACTCTACAAGCTATTGATTCCATTATTCAGACAGTGATGTGACTGACAGAAAGGAAGGAAGGTAAGTTTATAGTCCAACTCATGTCATCTTTATTAAATGCTTGGATTGGATGGATTAGTATAGATTTTAAAGTAAGAAGCCCCAAATGCTGTTTGTATGGTCTAAATCGGCAACATTTAGACCAGGGATTCTCAACCTTCGGCCCGTGGGCTAGATGCAGCCTGTGGCACCATTTCATGTGGACCCCATGACCCCCACCTCCACCACACCAGGAAGTGTCATGTGGTAGAGGAAGGGCAAAATGGCCATTTGGCCCCTGAAGCTGTCTGCGGGAACATGACCCGGCCCCCAGCTTTAAAAAGTTGAGAACTCCTGATTTAGACAATAGTGTTAAACTCGCTTACTGTTTGTTTTTCTCTGTGTTGTTCTTCAGAGTGACATTTCACTTATAAGGCTGACATACAGAACATGACATATAGATCTGACTGTTGCATCATTCAGAAAGACAGCCAAGACAACCATGAACGTTTGCTCACATACTCACACATATATACAGAGAAAAACTTAATTTATTGTCCAAAGTCTCCAGCCAGTCAGTTTAGTTTACAGTGAAGCCTAGAGCAGCAAATTGGCTACAAATAATAAAGGGAAGTAGAAAATGATCTTCTACACTTTTTAAATAATTTTTTTGCTGTTTCCAGTCTTACTGTCTCAGGCATAGATTTGGCTTCAAAGTGACCTCTGAATGTAGACAAAAGCATACAATGTGCTCAAGGCAAAGATGTTGTCATGGTAACACTGAATAAGTGGGCCCTAGCATTTAGAGACTTGCAAACAGGTAATTAAATAAACCCAGAAGCAGAGGACAAATGTTGAATGCCACCCCTAAGGTAAACTGTAAATGAAGAAAGCTTTTTAGCCTTTCACCTTTTCTCTGTAATATGCTGCTTGCAATTTCACTCTTCTTTACATGATTAATTTCTGATTGGCTCTCACTAAAGACAAATAGAATATCGCACTGTTAAAACAAATGAAAGACAATGATTGACAACGTTTGTTTCATGGCTATGTATTAATCAACCTCTTTCACAAAAGGCTGTCATCTCTTTGTAGAAATGATGGAAGAAAAACAGAACAATAACTGTATGCAGTTGCCATGCAGCTCTTTTGAGTGGAAACAAGCAAACCTCCTTTATTGGCTATAACTTCTGTGACACATTTCCATTCATACAATCATTTCTATTCACACAATGTGACTGAAGAAGCACATCCCACTGAGTAAATGGATTATAGTCTCCATTGCCTTGGGGGGATTATTTTTTAGCTGGGATACAAAAGCATGTGTTTGATTTTCATTTCTCAATGATAGTGCTTCTTAAACAGCTCTCTACAAGAGTGTTTGATATTTCATTTCACAAGTCACCTGGCACACAAAAAATTGCAAGGGTCTAAAAGTAGGAACTGAATCTACAGTATTAATTGGATAGAATGCTAATGATCAATGTGCCATTTCTAAAGCATTTCAGCATTACACAAATGCCTCATGCTCTCTTAACTGGGAGTAGAATCAATGAGTTCTGAATTCAATGAGACTTACCTTTTAGTAGACAATATAAAACCATGAACATACATTAAATGCAGCATGTGTTCTATATTAATGCTTAAATTTCATAAAAAAAGCATGGCAGTATTGAAAGTATAGGGGCAATTAGCTATAGATGTTTTGGTTTTTCTGAGAATACAAGAATACTGACATATTGCCTCACATAATAAATTGGGGTCTGAATGTTGGTCTGGAAAATTCAGAATCTCCCTACCGATAGCCACACTGACTGAGGGATTCTCAGAGCTTTAATTTTTTAAAAGCTGTTTTTTCCAAACATGTACCCAAACCACCCATCATTTTGTATGTCACAAAAGTCACTAGATTGCTCGTGGTGGTTTTCAAGCAAGGCATAAAGACAATGATGACTTCTTGTGTTTGTTCTCCATCATGTAGTTTTCAGACATATGCTAGCTCCATTGAGCTAGTTTCAATTTAGCTATCATAGTCACACTGCTAGACTGGTTTTTCATACCTACTACTGATATAGTAATAAGATAATAATAAGATAATAATAATTGCTCACCACAATATACAGTCTATATCCTGCCCTTTCTGAGTTCTTTGACAACCTATCCCATTCTCCCTTTCAGCAGCTGTCTCATTAAGCTCTCTCGCTCTCTCATACACACACACACATATATGCAGAGACTCATAACCACCATCTCCTTATGATGACACAATCAATTAGTAAGGATCCCATTGTTTTTTCTCAACATTAGTTCTACACAGCTGATCTCACTGTTGTCCCCCTGTTCTCTCTTATTGCTGCCTGACACTTCTGCATTCAGATTGATCTGAACCTTGCTACTATACAGAGCAGTACATCAGAAAAGATATAGGCATGGGTGTTCAAGCCCTCAAGATGAATGAGTGAGTCAAATACTGACCAGCAGATTTTTTTTAAAAAAAAATCCTTCAATTTCTCCTTCATACTCTGAGCTTGAAGTGCCAGAGCAAGAACCTTGTATCTCCCCCAATACCCAAAGGGGTGCGGTGGTTGAAGAAGAAGAGGAGGAGGAGAAAAAGGAGGATCACTCTTACTAGCAGGTAAACTGAGAATAACAGTGACAGCCTAGACAAAGAATGAGGATTTGCAGCCTGTGAGATGACATTATTACAGCTCTCCCAGGCCACTTCAAGGTTTAGAATTTTTAAGATGCAAAAATTGCCTATTTTTGCTCTTGGAAGTCTCTTTCACTTTAGATGACTTGGGGAAGTCTTCTATTCTCCAGATATCAGGGAACAAAAAGAGAAGTAAAGAAGAAAGAAAAATAAAAAATTGCTTTCTTTTTAATTACCATTTTTCAACCTTCTGTAGTCATGGAGGACAGAAACATGGAGATGTTTCTTCACTCAAGGTTATTAGTTAAAGAAAGTTAATATTCTAAATAACCTGATTGATTGCTTTTTATTTAAAACTGTGTATTAATACTTTTATTATAGTTATTGCCAATTAGTTCTTGTCAGAACTCATGTATTTCATTTGGGAGTCCCTACCTTACACTCTGAGGTAATGAAATGTTTCATTTTGTTTTCTGATTGAGGCTGAGTCCACATTCACACACTAAGAAGAGCTAAATTACATGCCCAAATTACATAATCAAAAGCCAACAGATCAATCAATGATCATTTGGACACACTCTGATCCATCATTTTCCAGTCTAATAGAAAAATGCATTCCATTTGCAACCCAAGAGATTGATCTTCATGTTTTATACAGCAGTATTTCCTGGCAATGTCGAATGCAAGATTTGCAAACTCTATAATTGCAATGAGTACAGCTATGCATTTAGCAGATCTCTTAAACATAATAGAGGCTCTGTTGCAATTTTAGCTCCACTGCATTATTTTTAAAAGCCTACATTCCAGCTTATGCAACTAATTCTGCAAGAACTGCAGGGAAATCATAGGGTTTTAGAATCATAGAATAACCAGTCTGGACGGGACCTATGAGACCATCAAGTCTAACCTCCTGCTCGTTGCAAAATGGTAAAGATGGAGGAAACTGTGGTTAAATTCAGATGAGCAGCATCTTGAGCTGAATATACTTCAATCAGTCATCACTTGAAACCACAACAATGAAAAATAGCTAAACATAAAGCAATCCATGCATATAGTGACAGGATGCCTTAAACGTGAGAAAATATACCCTCTTTTTGGTATCGTTCCACCAAAGATCAGGAGAGAAGTATAAGCAGGCAATGAGAGAACTAAGCAAGAGAATTACCCTCAACACCCTCTGAATGGATATGAACCTCAAGTCCGCTGGCTGAGATCCAGGAAGAGCTTGATGGCAAGAACAAATATTCTTGAGAATACACAAGAGCAAAACCAAATTAGAAGATGGAGGAAGAAGCTCGCTGGACAAGGAACAACATTAAAGGTAGATATAGCTAAGGATCTCAACTTCCCCTATGTTACTTGGATGACCCTGAATAGGCTGAGAATCAGAGTCCCTAAATGCAAGACCAAATGTGCTCAAGTGGGGTCTGCTGGCAGACAACAACACATGGTGTGAATGTGGAGAGACACAGAATCCGGCTCATTTACTGGTCTGCAGATTGCTGCCAGAGACATGTACTAATGAGGACTTGGGTTTTGGCAAAGACAAAGCGAAGAAAGTGGCTTCGTTTTGGCAGAGCAGCACATGAAAGAAGAAGCAATCGACTAGAATATCAGGCAGTCTGCCATCCTCCAGGTTCTTCTTTGTGGTGGTGCAGTGAGAATGGAAAAAAGGAAATATTGGACTAATTGAGAACATTGCCAAGTAGTCACATAATTTTATTTATTCTGCTAAATGTGTTTTACTGGGAAGGTGGGAAACTAGGCTTTATTAGAAACCAATGGCTTCTAGGATGTCATAGGGTTACATATGGGGAGATATTGCAGGAAAAAACAAACAAACCACATAGTGCAGTTGTCAACTTGAACACTGGAGAGGAGAAAATTAAAATCATCTCTGTTTGGGTGCATTTAGCAGCACCTGTTACTCCCTAACCACAAAAGGAATTGCATCCTCAAGGAAGGATAAAATATAGCCAAAAATAAGTGATCTTTAGTGCATGGCATACCTGTCAACCTTCCCGATTTGGCCGGGAAAACCCCGTAATTTGACGTCGATTGACGTCATAACCCACCCCCCGCTGCCAAAAACCCGTAATTTGGCAGCGGGGGAAATGCTTTCCGTGCATGCGCGGAAGGGTTTTATCCCTTCCACGTATGCGCAGAAGCACTACGTCACTTGCGTAAGGGCTGCGCAAGCGGCATAGCACTACCGCACATGCGTGGAAGGGGTAAAACCTTTCCACGCATGCGTGGAACGCAACCTGCACACAAACGATGTGCGCAGGTCCCGTTTTTCCAGAGCCGCGGGTTGACAGGTATGCTTTAGTGTCTAAGTAACTCCTTGACAAATCATGTTGCAGACTGTCAATCTTTATTTGCACAACCACACACATACACTTCCTGTCAAATATGGAGATGGCTCTGCATGTGTGGAAACATTGTCTCACATTTGCACACAGCCAATTCTCAGGATGCACAGAAATCCCATGTGGGTTGAATGACAAAAGTGTTCCCAGGATATGACAAGCACACTCTCTCTCGCTCTCGCTCTCGCTCTCACACACACACACATACCAAGAAAGCAACTGTGTTGTGACCACTGAATCCATCCTAAATCATGCACATATAGCCAGACATTTATGTCATTCTGTGCATACATGCAACACATAGACAAAAGACAGACAGACAGAAAGAAAGAAAGAAAAGAAAAGAAAACACTCAACAAAGCCTTTCAAAACAGACTATATTTGTGGTAAAAGTGGGATATGTAGCCTTCACTGGTCTTCCCAATGCAAGAATTGGGAGAAGGAGGTTGAGGAAAATGAAGTGGAATGGGGCCAAACCTTTGAGGAAGCAAAGACAGTGGCCAATTGAGGTGGATGAGTCCAATAAGCCCTTTCCTCCCTGGATTTACATCTATAAAGATAACCCCCAGACAGGGAGCTTGGTACAGCTGAGGGTATCCCTCTTTAGAGGATGAGAAGGATCTGTACCACAATATTCCCTCCCAAAACCATTGTACTGGGGTGAGAGACAGAGAAAGAAACAAGAGCAGATTCTTCTTCATCATCATCTTCTTCTTCATCTTCATCTTCAACTTCATCTTCTTCATCTTCATCATCTTCATCTTCATCTTCATCTGTGTCTAGGCCAGATGTGAAACTGTTAAAATGAAAACATGCAGCAGATGCAAGAGGAAGGCGATACCTTTATTGGATCACTAAAAATAAAAAGTTGGGCCAGCTTTCGATGTCCAAAACCTCTTCATCAGGTATGCATAATGAAAGTTCATGGTAGGATGTTGTTATACCAGGCTCCATTCTTAGCAATGCAGGTTGAACAAACAGCGTGGGGTTATCTATGAGAGAGTAAGAAGGCAACTTCAAGTGGGGAAAATCCCCAAATTTATATAAGGAGGCTGCGGTTACTTAGTGGTTAAGATACTGAACTTGACAACTGGAAGGTCGGCAGGTCAGCAGTTCGAGACTCGAGTGCTGCATGACTAAATGAGCTGCCAACTCTGTCCCAGCTCCTGCTAATCTAGCACATACCCATCAAGCACCGCTCCAGAAAATGTGGGAACTACTCTGGCCCTGGTGCACATCCACAGCAAAAAGTCCTTTGCACATGCACAGAACCCCTTTGAACATGTGCAGAACACATTTGTACATGCACAGATGGGTTCTGTGCCTGCGCAGTAACCCCTTTCCCCGCTGTTCTAATTACGGGACAGTGCCAGGAAAGGGGAGGAGCACGCACCAAAATACGGGATTTTCCTGGCCAATCCGGGATACTTGGCACGTATGATCTAGTTGTTCAAAGGCAAGAAAATGCAAGTAGATAAATAGGTACCAATTTGTTGGAAAATGTAACAGCATTCCATGCACTCCGATGTCTAGTCATGCTTGCCACATGACCATGGAAATGTCTGTTGATGCAGACAGCACTGGCTCTTTGGCTGTAAGCAGAGATGAGTACCATATCCTAGAGTCAGAAATGACAAGCTTTCGAGCAAGGGCGACCTTTACCTTAGGGTCAGCTACACATGATGTTCACCTCCACATTTGGAAGAGGAGTCTCTTTAAGTGCTAAAAGGCATCTGTGCTGTCCTCTTATCCCCAAACCTTGCAAATTAACTTGCTTTGTTTAATGATTCATTATTAGTTAATAAATAGGGTGCTTTGGTTACATGGCTGAACTACACAGCCGTGCAGCTCTAAGCAACTCCAGTTGCTGGACAGCCAAGAGCTGACACTTTTTAATTGGAGATAGAATTCCTTGGGTAGTTGGAGCTTCAGTGTGGCATCTAGTGCAGAGGCAGAGAACCTAGTGGCCTGCAGATGGCAGGGGTAACAACTCCCACCATCCCTTAACACTGGACATCCATGAGTACCCAGGGTAATCTATCTCTTTCTCAGCTCGGCTTATTGCTCTGAGCATCCAGGCCCACAAAATAGGTCAAGGTAGATTTGGTATAATAGAGCCAGTTCCCTGTGATCATCAGCAGTTTTCCCCATTAAATATTTATTTACTCTTTGTCATAACTCCAGTGTCAAAGTGGTTCAAACATACCGGAAGGAAAAGCATCTGTGCCTAATGTATGCATGTGTTGGGGTGGGGAGGTGGGACAGGATGGAGGGGATACTGCATCAATGATTGTTTCACAATATTGATTTTTAACCATGGCATTAAGGGAATGATTAATGTCCAATGCAAATTTGCATTAGGCATAATCTTTTGAAATTTCAAGCATACACCCATAGCAACAGAGAAGCAGAGAAGCAGAGAGCTCTGAGAACAATGCAATCATGATACAGATCCTTCTTTGTATCTGTGCCAAGCATTTTTTAAAAATCCTTAAGGCTTTTTTTTGCACCACTTCTATTCACAGGTAAGTTTCCAATGGCCAGAACCAATGGATCCTGTTATTTTCTAATAATAGCTTTAAAATAAAAACCCAATATCAAATAAAATTTGCTGTACACTATTGCTTAAAGCTAAATCAATAAAGAAGCCTTGCCAATACTGAGTATTTAATAAATCCCAGTCCCTATATCCTCACAAGCAGCTACCACATAATCATGAATGTTAGCTGAATATACTCCCAGACTGCTATTTGATCCAAAAATTTAAGTATCTTACAAATGATTTATAGATCCACAAGAAAGACTCTTGCCATCCTAAGTATAATATAATGTCAGTTGTATGTGTCCCTTCTTTAGCAGGATGCAGAAGAAGATTCACAGGGATCAGGTTTGTCTTAAAAGATGCCAACGTGTTGGGATTTCATAGCTCTAGGATCCTAAGAGTAGTCTCTCTTTAATTCAGCAAATGACTCGACTACAGCTCCATGATAAATATATAGCCTTTAAAGCATGCAGTGCTTCTCGGGGGATACTGCACAATAGTGGTCTATCAGATATGCAATCAATTCCAGGGAAGATTGTTTTCTGCATTATTCTATGCTCTTCCATCAGAGAAGAGGTGACAAGCAGTAAATGCATGACAGCCCTCAACAAATGGCTGTTATAATTTAATGGGACATTATTAAACACAGAAATGCCCCCACTTTAGCAAGCATTTGCATGAATTATCCTAAAGTTTGTAGTAAAAGCATTAGTGGCACGTTTTGAGACACTTAGCCGTCCCCTCTCTCCTGAGGAAAAATTGGGCAGAGATCTCAGGTGGAGGATTTACTGTGTTACTACTGTGGCCAAAGGTGTACAATGGGGAAGAGGACCTCTGGGTTGAGGATCAAATCCAGCACCCTCAAAGATCCATTCTTTTGCAGCCCTGTAAGGTTTCAAAATTTGAAAATTAACAATGTTGCTGCAGGGAAAGAAAAGTGGTACTGTATTTTGTTAATGAGAAGCATCATCTCCATTCTTTTTCTAAATAAATGTTAGTATGTCAGAAAGTTATGGATGAGGGGAGACAAGAACATTCCTGGTCTTTTGGCAGTGATTCTTCTACAAGTAGCATTTATCAGAGTTTTACATTGCTACTATTTTACTCAAAGTGAAATTTTAGTGCTTTTCCATTGCAGGCGCACCCCCCCAATAACGGACACAGACAACATTGAAAGTGGATAACAGCAAAGGGCCACATTTATTGATTCAATGCCCTAGTCCGAATTATAAATTTGTATTGGTAAAACGACCAATCATAATTCCTAAGGCAAGCAGGCCGAAGTAACACTGGTAAGGTACCACCCCAAAATTGCCAACGGCAATTGGTTACAATGTATCAATTTGTATCAATTTGTTTGTCAACAACAAACAAATTGTTGACCGTAGTCAATAACTAACTCATGACCCCACCCTCTGACGCGTATCCGTGAAATCACAGGGGTGATGCATGCTGGTTAGCAATCACCATCACCCCATCGCCTGGTTCGTCGTTGACCGGACAACGTTTAACTAATTTATTCCTGTCTAGTGTTGTCCAGTCAATTGCGAACCTGCCGGATACTTGTGGGTCATACTGTTTACCTTACCAGTGCTACCCGCCCATGTGACCAAAGTCAACAGTAGTAATGGAGAAAGACCCCTATATCAAACCATAGCCACAGTGTGGGGTGGGCAAAAAAGCCAGGACCCGAAGCCAATATGGGTCCCAACCAAAAATTCCCACCCGGCCCCGAAGCGACCATAATCACACTGTTAACTAGGGAGGGGGTGGAGGGGAAAAACTTCTCCGCTCCGTCGCTGAGGCAAAATGGCAGCACGGCTGCCTCGTGGCCACCCCTTTTATCAAGGCGGTGGCCACGCCCCTAACTACCCGGATTCTCTGTCCTGTGGGGGGGGGCCCGCAAAGGGCGCGGCGGCCATTTTGGCGCCGCGCTTGCATTGCAGGCGCACCCCCCCAATAACGGACACAGACAACATTGAAAGTGGATAACAGCAAAGGGCCACATTTATTGATTCAATGCCCTAGTCCGAATTATAAATTTGTATTGGTAAAACGACCAATCATAATTCCTAAGGCAAGCAGGCCGAAGTAACACTGGTAAGGTACCACCCCAAAATTGCCAACGGCAATTGGTTACAATGTATCAATTTGTATCAATTTGTTTGTCAACAACAAACAAATTGTTGACCGTAGTCAATAACTAACTCATGACCCCACCCTCTGACGCGTATCCGTGAAATCACAGGGGTGATGCATGCTGGTTAGCAATCACCATCACCCCATCGCCTGGTTCGTCGTTGACCGGACAACGTTTAACTAATTTATTCCTGTCTAGTGTTGTCCAGTCAATTGCGAACCTGCCGGATACTTGTGGGTCATACTGTTTACCTTACCAGTGCTACCCGCCCATGTGACCAAAGTCAACAGTAGTAATGGAGAAAGACCCCTATATCAAACCATAGCCACAGTGTGGGGTGGGCAAAAAAGCCAGGACCCGAAGCCAATATGGGTCCCAACCAAAAATTCCCACCCGGCCCCGAAGCGACCATAATCACACTGTTAACTAGGGAGGGGGTGGAGGGGAAAAACTTCTCCGCTCCGTCGCTGAGGCAAAATGGCAGCACGGCTGCCTCGTGGCCACCCCTTTTATCAAGGCGGTGGCCACGCCCCTAACTACCCGGATTCTCTGTCCTGTGGGGGGGGGGCCCGCAAAGGGCGCGGCGGCCATTTTGGCGCCGCGCTTGCATTGCAGGCGCACCCCCCCAATAACGGACACAGACA
This sequence comes from Bradypodion ventrale, assembly GCA_035047345.1. NCBI lineage: Eukaryota > Metazoa > Chordata > Lepidosauria > Squamata > Chamaeleonidae > Bradypodion > Bradypodion ventrale. The sequence goes on from JAWDJE010000004.1 coordinate 286,411,432, forward strand.
ACATTGAAAGTGGATAACAGCAAAGGGCCACATTTATTGATTCAATGCCCTAGTCCGAATTATAAATTTGTATTGGTAAAACGACCAATCATAATTCCTAAGGCAAGCAGGCCGAAGTAACACTGGTAAGGTACCACCCCAAAATTGCCAACGGCAATTGGTTACAATGTATCAATTTGTATCAATTTGTTTGTCAACAACAAACAAATTGTTGACCGTAGTCAATAACTAACTCATGACCCCACCCTCTGACGCGTATCCGTGAAATCACAGGGGTGATGCATGCTGGTTAGCAATCACCATCACCCCATCGCCTGGTTCGTCGTTGACCGGACAACGTTTAACTAATTTATTCCTGTCTAGTGTTGTCCAGTCAATTGCGAACCTGCCGGATACTTGTGGGTCATACTGTTTACCTTACCAGTGCTACCCGCCACACGGAGGGGCTTCACAGAAGACCTGACGCCCCCCCCCAGACCGTCAGCTCGGTCAACAGGCCTGCTCGCCAGTCACCCAACAGGAGGTCCATACCTCCTCGCGACAGATGGACCCCATCCCCTGCATAGAGGTCATAATTTTGCAGACTAATATCGGGGTGATGACTAACCCGTCCCCAAGCCCTGGTGGTAAGAAACCGCGCCACCGCCTTGTTGACCGCGCGCCTCGCGCGGTCAAGCGCAAGGAGGTTAACGCCCCCTCTGTAAGAGTGGCGCGGAACAATGTCCGACCAAACCAGGGTTGTGGCAGGCCAGACATAGTGCAAGTAGGCGAGTTCCTCGCAAATCGCATGCTTGAGCGATAAGCCGGTGACCTGGCCCAAATCATTGCCCCCCAGGTGGATAATTAGAATGTCAGGCGGGTCAGCCCCCAGGCCAGAAAAAAGGAAAGGCCTCAGCTCCTGCCATAACATCCCAGGCTTACCATGCCATGCGAGACTGGCGTGGTCACCCAGTCCCAGTCGGGGTCCCCACTCTGTCGCCGCAGCGTAACGCGCTGCCCTGTGCACATAGCTGTGGCCCACCAGCCATACTGTCACCGGTGTAATACGACACCCAGGGTCTGCAATAAAATTGAGAAAAAAGGAAGGTAAGGTGACTGAATTGGTACTCATGGCGGGAGTGGGCGCACATAAAACTGAAAACACTGTGAGCCCCACCTCCCCATGCTGCGTATGTCAGCCCCCGAGTACCCAAAAGCAGCTGCTGTAGAGGCTGCACCAATACGGATCGAATGTGTGCCATAACGGGCACCTGAAAAACCCACCCTGGTGAGGGCTATGGCTGTCACCTTCCAAAACTGAAATTTAGTAAGGGGAGACCCATCTTGGTGACAGAAAAACGGGCCGTGGTGCCTGCCACGCAGTGCCAGGTACTCCTGTAGGGCACCAACCGGACAGATGTCTGCCAAAGAACACCGTAGCAGTCTTACTCCACTGCCTACGCCGTGCTGATCTGTTTTTGAGGAGCGAATCCTCAACTGGGCCCAGTCTTTGGCAACGTAGACATCTCCGAGTTCCAGTGCCCTACCACTTGCATCCGCCTTAGACAGCATCACGAGTTCGCTGACGCGGAGCGCTCCAAAAAATGCCACCGTTGTGGCTGCATGAAAAAGGGCTGCCTCATAATGATCAAAACAGAGGCCCGGCCAGCCCCGGGCCAACTGGGTAAGAACCCCTGGGGAAATAGGGTGCCGTTCGTCCGGGCAACGCCCGCGCTCGCGCACCCACCCCTCCAAAACGTGTCTCACGCGGAAGTCAGAGGTGGTATCCACATGACCCCCTACTTTGGCCATAAAAGCCAACGCCGAGAGCTTGGATGCTATGGTGCGAGGTGCAAGGCCCTGTGCATGGAGGTGGACCATGAACCGCAGTACATGGTCCACCGGAATAGGCCAGGTCTCTGGCAAGTGAAATTGAGTGGCAAAAGCCCTATATGAACTGAGTGCTTGTTGATACGCCTTACGCGTGCGTGGCGCTAGTGAAAGGCCAATCACCCGGTTCACCTCTCCTTGCCAATAGTCCACATCTCGTCCGGGAGTGGCGAGGGAAATTCCTCCGCATCCGGGGCCAAGGCGCGGAACCGGGAGATCTGCAGGCGGGACAAAGCATCAGCAATATCATTATTAACCCCTGGGACATGCCTGGCCCTGAACAAGACATTGAGGCGCAGGCAGCGCAGCACAAAATGGCGCACTAGATCCATAACCCTGGGCAATTTAGAAGTCTGTGCATTGACAATGTGTACCACAGCAGCATTGTCGCACCAAAAATGCACTACCGAATTAGCCCACTGTTCGCCCCATAGCATCAAAGCCCCCAGAATGGGAAAAAATTCCAGGTATGTGAGATCCCGCAGGCGACCTGTGCCTGCCCATGCCGGTGGCCACCCACCATAGGCCCACTTCCCATTGAAGTACATCCCATAACCCAGGGATCCTGAGGCATCAGACTGGATCTGGAAATTGGGGGATGCCAGGAGGTCCGACCTCCAAAATGAGACCCCGTTAAACTCCCTCAGGAATTGCAACCAGACGAACATGTCTGCCCTGATACCCCGGGTAAGCCTAACTCTGTGGTGGGGCCTGGATAACCCTGCCATGGCGTCGCATAAGCGCCGGGCAAAAGCCCTGCCCGGTGCGACCACCCTGCAGGCAAAATTAAGGTGCCCATGTAGCACCTGGAGTTCCCTCAGGGATGCCTTACGCTTGGCCAGCAATTCCGAGATAAGGGTCACTATCCTGGACACCTTATCGCCCGGCAACCTAGAAGCCTGCTCTACTGTGTCAATCTCAACCCCCAGGAATACTAACTTGGTCGATGGGCCCTCGGTCTTTTCGGGCGCTAAAGGGACACCAAGTTCCTGCATTAGCGTCTGAAATGTATTGAGGAGACGTGCACACGTGTCCCAGCCCCGTTCACCCCCGAATAAAAAGTCATCCAGGTAATGGGCTACAGACCGGGACCCTGACCTGCGGACAAAAGCCCACTCTAGGAAAGTACTAAAACGCTCGAAGGCCGAGCATGATATGGAGCAGCCAAAAGGCATGGCCTTATCAAAATAATATTCCCCTTTAAATTTAAAACCCAGCAATTCAAAGTCACCCGGGTGCACTGGCAAGAGGCGAAAAGCTGACTTAATGTCGCACTTGGCCAGCAAGGCACCCGGGCCACACGAGCGCACCATGCGCAGCGCATGGTCGAACGATGTATACCTGACCGAACAAAGGTCATCAGGCATAGCATCGTTGACCGATCTGCCGGCTGGGTAGGACAAATGATGAATAAGGCGAAACTCACCTAGGGACTTTTTGGGAACCAAACCCAATGGTGAAACCTTAAGGTTGGGAAAAGGGGGTGCAGGAAAAGGTCCAGCGACCCTGCCCGCGTCTAATTCCTTTTTAATGCTGGCCGCAGCCACCTCCTCCCTTCCTCTGAGGGATAACAGGTTGGGAGCATCCTGAGGTGATCTAACACCCATAAAAGGGATACGAAATCCCTGCTTAAAACCGTGAATGAGATACTCTCTGTCCTCCCCCTTTGGGTACGATGCGAGCCAGCGCTCCAGCATGTCCACCTTAATTGGGGAGGGTGCCTTTTGGAGAACTAGTTCCCTCCGTGGCAGCCTTGCCAGCCCACTGTCCACCCCTCCCTCTGCCTCGCGCCCCCCCAGGCTTGGGACAAGCCGAGGCTGCGTGGGGACCAGAACACGTGGGACACTCATGCTTATACCTGCAGTTCTTTCGATTGCAGGAACCATTTGACGAGAAAGTCCAGCACAGCAGGCGGGCTGGAACCCCCTGCCCCGCCTGTTGGCGGGTAACCTGCGCTGGAGCTGCTCGCTGGACCGCATGTCCACAATGGTATCTATCCCCCGGGGCAGGGCGTGTGGGTGTCATATACAAGAGCCACAGTCTCTGGCAGGGCTCATCCCATCTCATCTCGGGATGGAGGGGAATCCTCATACGGAATTCCTCATCATATGCTAGCCATGAGGGGCCCGGGAAATCTACCATCGCCCTATATATGTTGTCCAAATATTGGACCATGGGAATAGCTAGATCCGGCCGCGCCCTCAAATATACCGCCATATATATCAAATAAGCGGGTAGCCAGTTAGCCCAGGTACGCGGCGGCTTACGGCGGCGTGCCTGCTCCTTGTCCTTCTCATCCTGACCCTCCCTTTCTTCCTTGGTGGGCTCTCTGTTCAGGAGTGAGAAGATATCTACATACTCCCCCCTCCAAATCTTTTCTCTGGTAGCCTGTGCCAAGTGATCGCCCAGTGGCAAGGAATACCCTGCCGTCGGCAAAGCCGAAAAGGGGACAACAGGCCTGGTAAAGGGAGCCGGAGCTAACCCTGCCACCCCCAAGACATTACCAGCAGTGTAAGAGCCTAGGCCCACCCCCGTGGGCATGGTGGCAGTCGTTGTCGCCGGGTGGGGCACCAGAGGGGTAGTCCCCGCACCACCCGAGCGAGGCCAAGGCCACTGAAAGGCCCCCCCTATATTGGGAATATGTGTAGATGTACTCGTTTGCACCGTATACTCACATGCTGCACCCCCGCGGGCCGCCCCCACCGGGGGTTCCGGCCCACTGGGGGCGTCGGAGCTCACGACCGATGTAGAGCTCATCACCGGGGCTTGAGCCGCACCAGGTTGCTGGCTGGGGAGCTGCGAGGCAGTGGCCGTAGCCGCGCCACCCGCCTGCAGCAGCTCAACCCTCCCCGCCGGCTGTTGTCCTGCTGCCGTTAGCGCCTCCAAAGGTACCCCAAAAGGGGCACCTGCCTGACTGGCCCGGGCCAAAGACGCCTCGAGGGCCGCAATACGTGCCAGTAAGGAGTCCACATTAACCATGGGTAGAGAGCCGGCCGGCCCACCTGATCCTTGCATGGGGACAGGTCCCTGCACCCCAGGGGCCGTATATTGCCATTGACTACCGCCGAAGCCCGGGAGGGCTGGTGGATTAACCTGCCAAGGCAGGGAGCCGGGCCACCCCCCAAGGCTAGAGGGCCCCGGGAGAGGCTGCGGCCCAACAGGAATAGGCCCAACCGATTGAGCAGGAGGATGAGCGGTGCCCACCGCTCGCGGGCCGCGGGCCGGAGCTCCCTCCGCGCCCGCACTTTGATCGGGCCAAGGGGCGATAGCCCCCATGCCACCAGCCCCGGCCGGGGATGGCAAAGGTGGCTGCTGGGGAGGCGGCACCGCGGTCCTCCGACCCGGATTACGCCTCCGAACCACCCGAGCTGCATTCGCAGCAGCCTTCTTTTTGGAAGGCATCTCACCGCAGCAGAAAGGGAAGCTAGCTAGTAAACGGAACTAAAAGGCTTCCCGGTAGCACCAACGAGCGACGGAGACGCAGGGGAAAAACTTCTCCGCTCCGTCGCTGAGGCAAAATGGCAGCACGGCTGCCTCGTGGCCACCCCTTTTATCAAGGCGGTGGCCACGCCCCTAACTACCCGGATTCTCTGTCCTGTGGGGGGGGGGGGGCCCGCAAAGGGCGCGGCGGCCATTTTGGCGCCGCGCTTGCATTCTTCAGGAGTACAGAACCTCTGGCTCTCTAGATCAGGGATTCGCAACCTAAGGCCCATGGGCCAGCCCCAGCCCACTGCACCATTTCATGTGGCCCTCCGCCGCTGGCACCGGAAGGAGCGGAAGGAGCAAAAACAAACAGCAAAAACATTTACGAAAGCCACAGTCATGTTTTACAGCAGCGTTTATGATGGGGGAACCATGTGTCCAGCCCGCTCAGCTGTCTGAGGGGGCGTGGCCCAGCCCACAGCAGGAAAACGTTGAGAACCCCTGCTCTAGATACTCATTGGCTCCAAAGTCCTTTGGTTCCTCAGCACAAACATCTCTCAGCAGGGGCACTCAAAACTGTCTCACCTCCTGAGGTAGGAAATAAGCCACCAGCCTTCTTTCTTGCACATACACCTCACATTCTAACACACAGACTGACACCAATGAGATCAGTTCTCCCTGTTTTGCCTGATATGGAGGCATGCTCTCTCCCCGACACATACTGCAGAGACAGGGATGATGACAGAGACCCCAGGCAGGAAGAGAGAGCTGGCAAAAGGGAGGGAGATAAGAAGAGGGGTCTACTGCAATAGCAGCAAGAGCTGGTGTCCCTCACCATGCAAGAGCACAAGAAGACTGTTGCTGTAAACAGTTATCAGAGTAGTTGCAGTGGCGGTCCCTTGTGAGAAAACCAGGCAGACAGATCTTGGTGCAGAAGAAAACTCAACGTAGGTTTATTTGGGAAGTAAAAAGGTGCAAGTATATACAGTGCAACAACTGTAACACAAAACAGATATATTCTCTTGGGCTGCTCAGTTGACCTCACTGAGACAGTTCAGTTGTGCTATATACAAATCCATACAGTCCAGTAGCAGTCCAGTCCAGCAGGCTAAATGCAAGCTAGAGTTCTACAGTTTCTGTCTTCCTGGTGGAGCCTTACCCCAAGTAGTCCTTCTTTGTCCAGCAAGCACAGATGACATATCAGGCAAAAGCCATCATCACGATCAGTGCAAAGATTCAGTCCTCGTAGCAGGTTCTGGAAGACGCAGGAAGCATCGTCCAAACTGTCAGCAGAGGAAGGTGAGCATTAAAGCTCAGGCAAGTTGAGCATTGTATCTGGAAGTCTGCCATCCTGCTCTGACCTAAGTACACTGGCCCATGGAGCACACCAGGGAAAAGTCCCAGCACCTGTGTGCCCCTGCAGTAGTGTCTTAAAGGCAAAACAGACACAATATGTCTTGCAACCAGTTAGGTTGTAAGGCAAAGGCATACATCCCCTAATAGACTGCAAGAGAGAGTAAGAGGGATATGAAGATGGCAACAGCTAGGATGGTGTACCTTTTAGAGACTGAACTGAACAGGTTGCCCAAACCCAACAGGTTGCCATTCATGCCACAGAGGAGTGCACTGCTGGGGAAATGGAGGAAATGCTCCCATTGGGTTGCTGGGCAGAGGGGTGGGGGTAAACTAGTACTGGGGGAGGAGGAAGCACTCCCATTGGGGTGCTGGGCAGAGGGGCATGGCAAACTGTGCATGGGGGAGAGAGAGAGGAAGCACTCCCATTGGGAAGAAGGGTGGGGTGAACTCTGTGCTGGGGCAACGGCACATAGGCTCACAGAGAGGGATGTCAGTGCCCCCTCTGGCATGCCTGCCATAGGTTCACCACCACTGAACTTGGATGTGCCCACCACTGTGAAAAGAGGAAGAGGGCACAGTAGGCAGAAGCTGGTTCTCCAGAGCTGTTTCATTCTTTATCTAATATTTAAGCTCTGTGAAACAGATTTCCCTTCTTTCTTTTCATTATTTGGGGAAGGATACAGTCTTTAACATACTTACTAGGGACACAAAAACATCTGCTGGTCACAGTGGGATTGCCTTTCCTATTAAACTAAATAAAACTCTTCAAGTCATCTAGCTAGAAAACAGCATTCAGAAGCCTAAGTCAATTTCCCATAGCACTGATCAGCCAATGTACTGACTTAGGCTTCTGGGAATTGAAGTCCCCCTGCGGGGCATGGGCCCCACATTGGCAACCACTGGTTTAGAGTCTCAATGAGCTCACTGCAGAGTCGCTTTAACTCAAAATTGTGTCATCTGGCATTATGAAGTCACTTTGGTAAAACTCCTCTTCCAGGAATGCAAAGCTTTTGCTTGAGAAGAAACTACATCTTGTAGATTTTGCAAATTCTGCGAACTGTTGACTCAGATGGCTTGCCTTCTGCTCATGCATTATTTACTGGCATTGGTTAATTCAGTCACTCTGCACCAAGAAAAAATCAAAGCAGACAAATGATACATGAGTTGAAACAAAATTTTACCGTATTTTTCGCCGTATAAGACGCTCCGGCATATAAGACGCACCCAATTTTAAAGGAGGAAAATCTAGAAAAAAAGATTCTGAACCAAATACTGTACTAAAAGGGAAGAAAAAAAACACATCTTTTCAGAAACCCCACATGTCCAGGTACAATAAAGCTACCACAAAAATACTCAAAGTCAAAAACTACCTGCCCTAGTCAACCTCCAAGAGGAACAAAGGGCCGGGAGGGCACAATGCTTCGCAGCAGCGGCGTCTTCGGAGCCTCCCGGGCCACGGAAGGCTCCCTTTATCTCCCCGCCGATGGTGGGGGCGGGGAGAGCGCGGCTGCGGCAGCGTCTTCGGAGCCTCCCGGGCCACGGAAGGCTCCCTTTATCTCCCCGCCGATGGTGGGGGCGGGGAGAGCGTGGCTGCCGTATATTTGCCGTATAAGACGCACCAACTTCCCCCCCCCCCCCAGTTTTGGGGAAGAAAAAGTGCGTCTTATACGGCGAAAAATACGGTAGGTTGAGCAGTACCTTTGCTGGATAACTTCATCTGGCAAGCTTTGAGTTCTCCAGGATTCTTCTTAGATATTACAAAATATAAGGGATAAAAACAATACATAAAACTCAAAAATCTGACCATATGTAATATCTGTTATCCTTATAAACCAGGAATGGTTAAAGTATTGCTTTCTCTTCTTGTGCTTGCAGCCTCCCTGTTGTCGACTCTCTTTGGATTCCTCTCCACCTTCTATCCCCCAGCAACAAATTAGTTGCTTCTGGAAGCCTTCTGGAATCGTACATCATCTTTCCAACTGGACACAAACACCCTTAATATCCTAAAATAGTCATATTGCTAAGCCAGAAGTGGACTTTTGACCACTCCTGGGTTTGGGTTGTTTTGTTTTTTTCTCATTTTTGACAGTCTGTAAATACTCTCACTATCCACCTCTCTTACAAGTTGGCTGACTTGCACACTGGAGATTTATCCTGTGTGAAGAAGGTGTTGAAATATCACTTCACAGTGTTTACACTCTCTGAAGATAAATAAATAATAAATTGTCTGCCATCAAGTCAAGTCTGACTTACGGTGACTCTTGCCAAAGTTTATAAGATAGAGAATACACAAATGGACGCGCTGTGCCAAAATGGCTGCCGCGTGCTTTGCTGGCCCTGCCCCTGAGGCGCGGGCACAGCAACAAGGCAGGGGGGCATGGCTGGCTGCCCTTTATTATGGGCGGCTCAGCCAACAGTCCCCCTCCTTTCAATTTGGCTGGCCCCGGGCACACTTGCTGCCACTTCGCCAGCCTTCCTCCATCGGCTCGCCTTGCCCGGGCATGGGCCCGATGAGATGCGTGGTTTTTTTTCCGGCAGCTTCCAGCCGCACGCGACCATCCCGAGCCAGCTGGCTCAGGGAACCTCCGCTGCACCGGTTTGCGACACGGTCAGCCTTTGGCGCCCGGCCTTGCCCGGGAGCGGGCTTTGCCAGGGTGTTCCCCACCACCGGCGGAGCTGCCCTTGCCCGGGAATGGGCTCATGCTCCCCCGCCCACTCTCCCTTTGGGTGCCATGGTGCCTAGGAAGAGGCCCCTACAAGGGGCCTGTACTGGCACGCTGCGTGCACGTGCTCCGGCGCGGCCCGCGCCTCCCTCCTCTCCATGCCATCGGCTCGCATCACCCCCTAGTTGCAGGCAATGCCGGGCCACGGGCCAGGCTGCCCAGGGTGGCTGCCTGCCTTCGTCCCAGGGGGGCCCCACAGCCTTGGGAGCACCCCCTCCGTTGGCCCCACCTGGCCCTGTTGCGGAGGTGGTGCCCTCTCCTTCCGCCCCCATGGTGACTCCTCCGGCATCGGTGGAGGGCCGGTTTGCGGCCCTCGAGAGGGATTTGGGTATCCCACCAGCGGCTGGGGCCCCGGGACCTGAGGCCACCTTGGGTGGCGACCAGGGACCCCAGGACCTGGCAGCGGTGGAGCGGCGCCTGGCCAGGCTTGAGGTCGCACTATTGGCCAGGCCGGAGATGGGTGCCATCTGTGGTGGCTGCCGCTACTCTGGGGACAGGGGCCACGAGCTCAACTGCGGTCGTGAGCTCCGACGCCCACTCCCGGTCGGAACCCCCGGTGGGGGTGGCTGGGGTGTGTGCAGCTGGTGAGTATGCTGGTCAAGTGAGAAAATCAAACACACTCCCTCTTGTTTTGCTGGCAGCCCCTCACCCGTTGCCCCTGCAGAACCAGGTTGCGTGGCCCTGGCCGTTGTCGCAACCTGCGGTACCTCCTGTGCAGGCGGCCCCACCTATTATGGCGGCCCAGGGTGTGCAGGGTGTTTGGCGCGCACCTTATCCCCTCCCACGCAGGGTGCGCACGCGACCGGGCCCTTGCTACCTTACCCGACATGGCCTTACGGCCCCCCTACTAATCCCAGGTATCACTCTGTCCACTCCTCAGCTTTGCCATCTGCGGGGTTGATCCTTCCCTTGGGTGACCATCTCCTCCCGGTGACCAGGGATAAAATCTGGCACAGGGAGTATGTGGATCTTTTCAGCCTCCTCAACAGGGAGCCTACCCGCGATGAGAAGGACAAGGAGGATGAGAAGGACAAGGAGCTGGCCCGCCGTAGGAAGCCCCCGCGTACCTGGGCCAATTGGCTCCAGGCGTACTTGATTTACGCGGTCGTCTCCCTGAGGGCACGGCTCGACTTAGCGATTCCCCTTTTCCAGTACCTCGACATCATCTATTGAGCGTACGTTGACTTCCCCGGCACCACGTGGCTAGCGTACGATGAGGAATTTCGTATGCGCATTGCCTTACACCCGTAGATGCGTTGGGATGAACCCAACCAGCACCTGTGGCTGTACTATATGATGCCCTCCTGCCCTGCCATGGGTGATCGCTTCCATTCGGGTCACGCCGTACAACGGCCTGGCCTTGCACTGTTTCTCCCCCCGCCTGCGGGGCAGGGGGTTCCAGCCCGCCTGGTGTGCTGGTGGTACTCCTCCGCAGCAGAGTGTTCCAGGTGCAACTGTAGGTACCTGCATGAGTGTCCCAACTGCTCCGGCCCTCACCCGGCCTCTGCCTGCCCACGACCCGGGAGAACCCAGGCCAGGAGCAGGGGCTCTCAGGGCGCCCCCTGGCCCAGTAGTGAACCGGGTCTGCCTCCAAAAGGCCCCCTCCCCAATTAAATTAGTGATTCTGGAACGATGGTTACAGGTTTACCCTAGGCGTTCTGATGCGGAGTATATCCGCGCAGGTTTTTCTGAGGGTTTTCGGATCCCTTTTGTTGGCCCCTGTTCACCCCAGGATGCCCCTAACTTGTTATCTCTCCGTGGCAGGGAAGTGGTGGCTAGGGGGCAGATTCTCAAGGAAGTTGAAGGGGGTAGAGTAGCTGGACCTTTTGACGAGCCCCCTTTTCTTAATTTGAAGGTTTCCCCCCCCCCCCTTGGTCTAGTCCCAAAGAAAGTGCCAGGCGAATTTAGGTTGATTCACCATTTGTCGTTTCCTGCCGGCACGTCTGTCAACGATGCGATACCGGATGAACTCTGTTCAGTCCGCTATACTTCGTTTGACCAGGCACTTGCTATGGTTCGGGCGTGCAGGCCGGGGGCGCTCTTGGCATTAATAATTAATAAGGCAAGGCGATTGGCTGGCCATAGGGAGGACAAGGTTAACCAGATTTGTATGGCCAGTCAACTTGCTGGGGATAAGTTACAGCTGAAAGGGGTCAACGACATACTGATGAGGAAGCATGTTGTTGACGGAAGCTTACACCCAGTTGCCGCTGCAACAGGTGCTTTTAGTTAGTGTTTTAGTTATAATTTTAATTTGCCCCTTGCCAGTGCTATTTGGGCCCGTTTGAGCCTTAACCATTGTTAAGGTAGGCCTATTTGATTATCAATAAAAGTGGCCCGATTTTTCATCCATAAATTATGTGTCCGCGTCGTTATTGGGGTGTGGGTACAGCAAAGAGTTGTACTGCTCCCTTCTTCTGGTGACATCCTGGTACTGTACAGCTTGCTCCTGACTACACAGGTTGGCTTTTCTCCCTGGAGGCCCTGGGGGAATCAAACTCCCAACCCATACCTAAACACTGAGCTATCCATTCAACTATAGACAAAAAGAGAACTCTAGTCGATGTAGAGATGCCTACTGCCTTTCAGAAGTCTAAGGATAACTTAGACAGATGCACAAGAGTAATAGTAGGGAAGAGAAAGGACTGTTGCTTCTGTTTGAAGAGCTATTATCTCTAGATATAAATTGTTTGTACAATTCCTATTACTACCACTTCATCTATTACTTTGGATACCTTGGAGTCTCAGTCATTATTCAGCGAGGAGTCCGCACATTGGTAGACATCTCTGCAACAACACTCCGCACACGCAAACGGACCCACAAAATCAAGTCCATGTGCATGTGATTTTTAGCCATTTGGATATTACATCATCTGCTAGCTAGGTGGGCCATGACATGTGCCCCCCACTTTCATCTGGCCCAAGGGATCCGATGGAGGATGCTTTGGTGAGTTTTAGTCCTGGCCTAACATCATTGACAGAGATGGGCAACACTGTCTAGTTAGACTGCTCAATCCCCTGCGCCTCAACATGGCTCTCATCTAGCGGGGAACATCTACTACATGACTACTATATTTACTTAGCATAATAATACTGTAATGCCATAAACATATGTAGTTCTAGTAGTGCTGCTCTAACCACTGCTGCTAACACCACCCCTGCTACTACAACTATTATTAAAGTGTCCAGACTCTTGTTTCTTACAGTTACCAACATAAACCCACAGGTAGGGTAGCTACTTCAGCCTTCAACATAAAAGCAGCTAAAGAAAATGTTTTCCAACCTTCTGAAAAGATTTTTAACAGAATCACTTTCTGAAGTATTGATACTGTGAGTAATTGTTGTGCTTTGAAAGAAGAAGAAATACAGCAGGTGCCAAGTGCTAATTAAGGGGCAGGAGTTCATAAATAAATACTGGCATTTGAACTTTGAGCAGATGAAAGTCTCAGCAGCAGAAAAGGAGGGAGGAGATGGTTGAAATATATTTCATAGTATTCCTTACTTGATTTATTGCAGATGGCTATGAAATTTATTTGGTCTTACTGACAGGAATTATAATTGGTGAAGTTGAGTGACTTTTGAATTTCAAAAAAGATTCTAAAATGAGATTACAAAAAGGAAGAGGGCTAGAAGCTTACATTTGTATACCACACCCATAGTGCTTAGTACACTCTCTGGGCAGTTTACAAGTAGTTATCATTTTGCCCCCAGCATGATTGGTACTAACTTTGTTGACCTCGGAAGGATGGAAGGCTGAGTTAACCTTGATCCCTGTCAGGATTGAATTCACATGGTCCCATTTGTACATGTTTAAGTATAAGGGGCAACAATTGTATACCATGAGATAATATAATTATTTTTTCTCTTCAGTGTCTTTGTTTAGTCACACAGTCGAGTCCGACCCTTTATGACCCTATGGACCACAGTACCCCAGGCTCCTCTGTCATCTGCCATCCTCTGTAGTCTGCCCAGATCTGTGCCCATTGTGTCAATGATGTCATCTAGCCATCTCATCCTCTGCCACCCCATTCTCCTTTTGCCTTTAATCTTTCCCAGCATCAGGGCCTTCTCCAGTGACTCCTCTCTTTTCTTTTGGTGGCCAAAGTACTTCAGCTTCAGCTTCAGTATTTGTCCTTCCAAGGAGAAATCAGAATTGATTTCCTTTATTATTGATCGATTTGACCTCCTTGCAGTCCAGGGGACTCTCAAGAGTCTCCTCCAGCCCCACAGTGCAAAGGCATCTATTCTTCTGAGCTCAGCCTTGCTTATGGTCCAGCTCTCACAGCCATACATTACTACTGGGAAGACCATTGTTTTAACTATGCAGACTTTTTCTTATGCTCCTCAGTACACATGTTTAAATATACATGGCAATGTGGAAACAATAGTATATCATGAAATAATAATCTACAAACCTGCTTCTCGTAGTTATTCCATGCATATGGATATAAATTCATAGTAGAAAAAACATTGCTAATACAGTGCTGCTGTTTTGATGTAAATGTACCTCTCTTTGACTACATATTCCAGTGCTCAGAACGCCTTCAAGATGCTTTTTAAAAGCCTTCAACATTATCTGTTTCATCTGCCATCCAGAAATTATCTGTACCTACAATGTTTGCTTGAGTGCTGCTTTCAGGCATACTTTAAATGCAACATACAGTGAAGCGGCGTGTGTGTGTGTGTGCGCGCACACACACACACACAATTATTTACATTACAAGAGTATTCAACAGCATCCTTTGTTCTATCAATATCCTCCCCCCCCCCCCCCACTTTTCACCTGGAATTTCTTCTATTGTCATGGTTGAAATACTTCTCTAATACTCATAATGAATGTCAGTGGTTTCTTGAAAATCAGGAATGGGTAAAGTGTGGCCTGTTTGCAGCCCTCAACTCCACTTCCGAAAAACTGGGGAGAAATAAGGCAGAAGGGAATTGCCACTCCATAGTTTTTTCCTTTTTCCATGTCTAGGCTAGACATGATAGCTTCTCTGTTTCTTATATAGCTCTGTGGCAGCACCTAGTAAGATTTATAGCTTTATTCTCCCTTTCCACTCCTAAGGGTTTTTTAAAAATGGACTTGCTTGATGTCCCTTTTATTTTTTGTGCAAAATGCCTATTCTTTGCTTTAACAATCTTAATTAAATAAGGAAGTCTTCAATATCCATGTTCCTTCCTGAAACAGGACATCTGGAAGTAATCATCAGTCAAATCAACATGGGAGGATTGTGTTATTGATTTATGAGTTGCTTGATTTTGGAACAGATAACCTAGCCTAGGATAGGGTTGCCATATGTCCCAGTTTTCCAGGATTTTCCCGGATTCAAGCTGTCCCAGGCCCAGCCAGTTCAAGAAAAAACACATAAAAGTCCCTCACCAAGGAATTTTTGCAAAAAGTTAATTCACTGCCTCCCTGCCTTTCTTTCAATTATCCTGCTTGAAAGCAGTGAAGGCAAAACAGCACCCTGAGAAGCCTGCTGGGGAGGGGAGACACTTGCAAGTAAGATACAGTAATTGAAAGAAAGGCACGGAGGCAGTGAAATAATTCTTTGCAAAAATCCCTTGGCTCACCTTGAAGTTTTGAGGACAAGGAGTCATCCTCAGCCCTTTTTCACGAAAGCTGGGAGGGATCAAGAAATATGCATATCTAAGAAGCCAAACCTCCACCATGCACAGGGATGGAATATTCCTTCTTCACGTGACCACAAAGGGTTAATTGCATAGGGTCGGTATTCCTAGAGAGGAAGGGAACAAGGTAGACAGAAAGTGAAGAGTCCTCCTCCAAAATAAGAACCTTCCTGTCTCCTGCTTTTTTCCTTCTGGAGGGAAACAGAGGGGCCATGGACTGCATTGCCATTTGGGGCCCCTCTTTAGAATTTTCTTCCAAGGGAACCTCGTGTGGGGTTTGACAGTGAGTCTATTTCAGTGGATGTGGGTGTGAAGGGGATGGTGGGGTGACCTCAGGGGAGGAAGGGTGGTTTCAAGAGTGGCCCAAGAGGTTTTTTTAAAAAAATAAAAATAGAACCATCAAGAATAGTCTTTTGCAAGAAGAATCACATGAGAAAAAACCTCTTGACTACAGTTTATTTTAAACTGACAAAGACTGTCCGCCCTGGATGGGGATTATGTGGGGTCTTTGAGCCGTGGTCTCCCTGACAGCCCCATTTGATGTATGCACAGTTTGAAGAATGCAATGATGTCACATGGCTGTCCCAATTTGGCGGGAGAGAATTATGGAAACCCTAGCCTAGGCAGTTCTGATTAGCTGATAGTCTAATCAATTATTGACTTCTTTTGGCAATAAGAGTGCATGAGGCGTCACTCCAGATTGGAGCCAGGTTCCACACTGGGATTCCACAACTACATTTTCATCAAAAATAAAGGCTGGCAAGTTAAGTGTGCTTCTTGATTCAGTGTGTGCAGTTCTTGACTTCTCATTTTGAATGTGGCTCATAGCTTCACAGAGGACCGATGTAGGAGGCCAGCAATTTTGTTATGCATAACCAAAATCATTGGGGTACACAAAAAGCAACTCCTCGAAGATTGTGGTATTTTTGAACCTCAATCGGGCATATCCTGGTCAATGGCAACCTTGTGTTGCCAGCTGATCTTTCTCACACTAGGTCAGGCGAAAGAAACTGAAGAATGAACTCACCAAAAGGTGGGTTCATTTTGGCAGTTTCACATCTGGCTGGCCTAGACACAGAAAAAGAAGAAACCACAATCATTTATTCAGACTTTTAAAAAAGAAGTTCCACACAGGCTATTCCTGCCACCACCAATTCTAGCAGAAGTTCCCCCATCTTGTTTCCCCAGATGTTCTTGGACTCCCAGAAATCCTGACCAGCACTGCTAATGGTGAAGACTTCTGGAGGTTTCAGTCCAAAAACATCTGGGGATGCCAAGTGACAAAGAAAGAGTATCTATTTGAGTTCAATACTTCACTTTGCTTGTGTCCTCTGTATATACCTCCTCAGCTATAATTATCTATATATCTATGAACTTGCTGAAGATTATGAAACCGACAAAACATCTGATAGTCAACCCAGCAATTTGAATGCAAATATTTCTGAGTAATCTCTCTGCAAGTGTAACTGATCATCCTGCTAGCACAAATTGTGTACCCAGTAATTATTTCTTTTTCTTTTTTTTGCAGACTCTTAATGTAAAAAAAGATGCTGCTTCAGGTTTGCAAGCTATACATTTAATGGAAAATTAGTACTCAAGGAAAAACTACCAGTTTTGTCAGCCCTAGCAACAGAAATCCATTCAGGCACATGAATCAGTTATGCACTGTTTCCTCCAGAACTTTCCAACCTTCAGTCTTCTCTGCCTTGGAATCAAAAGAAGCTCTATTGCCATCAATCTATGTCTGTTGTTGTTCACATGCACAGTCGAGTCTGACCCTTTGTGACCATATGGCCCCCATGTGCCATGCTCCTCTGCCATTTGCCATCCTCTGTAGCTTGCCCAGATCTATGCCCACTGCGTCACTGATGCCATCTAGTCATCTCATCCTCTGCCCGCCCCCCCTTCTCCTTATGCCTTCAATCGTTCCCAGCATCAAGACCTTTTCCAGTGAGTACTCTCTTCTCATTTGGTGGCCAAAGTACTTGAGTTTCAGCTACAGCTTCAGTATTGGTCTTTCCACGGAGCAGTCAGGGTTGATTGCCTTTACTATAGAGTGATTTGATCTCCTTGCAGTCCAGGGAACTCTCAAGAGTCTCCTCCAGAACCACAGTTCAAAGATGTCTATTCTTCTGTGCTCAACCTTCCTTATGGTCCAGCTCCCACAGCCATACATTACTATTGGGAAGACCTCTGCTTTAACTATGCGGACTTTTGTTGGGAAGGTGATGTCTCTACTTTTTATTATGCTGCCTAGATTTGTCATAGGCCAACCAGGGAACTATCCTGGTTATAAAAGTTGCAATATTTGCCAAGAGCAACGTGTAGACTCATTTTCCCATGCCCTACCAGAATTCTTGAACATATGCTGTTTCTAATAATGTGAAAGAGTGTCCAAATAGAGTTTGTGTGGGTTGCACTTCCTGAGAGCTATGTAAGATGAAAGAGAAGTTAGTGCTAAGCGATATAAATACCAATTAATTCAAATTTATCCAATTCCTGGCCAATGAGATTATTAACAAAATCATGCATATATCTATCAGTTTGCCATCAATGAGAGGGAAAAGAAGCTATTATATTTTCTTTCCCTTTCTCTTTTCTAAATTATGTGCATATCAATGGGCACAACAAGAATAATATGTCTTGTAAAAATGGCACAATTATGCTTTGATCAATGGGACACTGAGCAATACATCTATTGGAGTATGTAGCTACTTTTTAATCCAATCTCAACCTGGGTATTTTCTGTACAGATCAGGGCTGAAACTATACCATTGTAATAGACGGAGAGAAGAATATTTGCTGCAGGTTATTTATTTAATGTCCATCTAGTGAAGGTTCAACACTCTGAGTGATTTGCACAGACATTGTCATAAAATATAACCATGAAACAAGCCCTTCCAGACTATAACAACAGTGATAAATAAAACATTTGAACCTACAAAATTATAGGTCCTGAAAAATCAAATATATAATTATTGGCAGGGAGACATATCTTTGTAAGCCTCCCTACATAATTCCATTTTAAAATGCTTCTTCAAAATATTGAGGGCAGGAGCTTGGCTAATCTCCACAGGCAAGCTGTTCGAAAAGGACAGCAGAGCTGCCACTAAGAAATCACTTTTCCTGGTTGATACTTTCATTGTAATTCTTGGTGCAGGCACAAAAAGCTACCTGATTTGGGAGGACCATGAAATGTGTGCAGTAGATCTTTGGGAGAAATGCTCTGAGATGTAACAAAATCCCAAACCATTTAGTGCTTTCTAAGGGACTGCAATGGCTCAAGTGGCTAATACGCTGACTGGGAGGCGGAAGGTCAGCAGTTCGATTCCCGAGCACTGCAGGATGGAATGATCTCCCGTCTTTGTCCCAGCTCCTGCCAACATAGCAGTTCGAAAGCAAAAAATTGCAAGGAGATAAATAGGGACCATTTTGGTGGGAAGGTAACAGCGTTCTGTGTGCTCCGGTGTCTAGTCATGCCTGCCACATGACCACAGAAATGTCTGCAGAGGCAGACAGCATTGGCTCTTCAGCTTTGAAACAGAGATGAGCACTGAACCCTAGAGTTGGATACGACTGGCTTTCGAGCAAGGGAAACCTTTATCTTTACCTTTAAGGGACTGAGGTGGCTTAGTGGTTAAGACATTGAACGTGATGATTAGAGGGTCAGCATGTCAAGACCCGAGTATTGCCTGATGGAGTGAGCTCCCATCTCACTCCATCATGTGTCCCAGCTCCTGCCAACCTAGCAGTTCAAAAGCAAGAAATTGCAAGTACCACTTTGGGGGAAGGTGATAGCGTTCCATGCACTCTGGCTTCTAGTCATGCCTGCCACATGATCACTGAAACATCTACAGATGCAGACAGTGCTGAATCTTTGGGTGAAAAAGGAGATGTACCCCACTCCCAAGAGTCAGATATCTCTGGCTTTCGAGCAAGGGCAACCTTTACCTATCTTAGGCTATTGCAATATCAGGCCTCCGATCCCTAACCCTGACAGCCTATCCAAAAAGATATCATTGTTGGTGATACCAAGAGATCCAGGAGCACCAGGGTGGTCAAGCCCCCCCCCCTCCACCCACCTCCTGTATACAGTCATCACACAGCACATCTGGTGCAGTCTCCATGCCATAAAGCTACAAACAGGTGTGGCCTCACTTGTCACACAGACCTATGTTGCAGTGCATTGTTCTGCATTTTAATCTGGCATATAGCAGTTGTGGTGGGTGTGGTGGGGGCTAGGCACAAGGTGGCATGATAGAAATCTCTTGACCCACTGCCAGCTCCCTTTTTTAAAAAATTAAAAAGATGTTATGCACATATTCAGATGTACAATTATAAATACAAGTTTTAAAAGCAATTGATTCTTCACATGTGTGCATGGAAGCAAAAAAGGAAGGAAACAATAAAGATGGCAGTGAATGTCATCAACAAAGGAAGGTTTGGAATAGGGGCTCTTAGCCTACAGCACATAGACCATACCCGGCCCATGGCACCATTTCATGTTGCCCATGTTGCCACCACTGCCACCACCAGAAGCAGAAGCGGATGCATTTATGACAGCCGTAAGTTTGCCCGCGGCTGCCATAAATGCATTTACAACACCCACAGATGTGTTTTATAGTAGAGTTTATGGTGGTGGGGGGTGGGGATGATCCACCAGTCTGGCCTGCTCAGCTGTCTGAGGGGATGTGGTCCAGCCCATGGCTTTAAAAGGTTGAGAATCCCTGGTTTGGAAGGAATGAACAGACAACTGGCCTGGAAAAAGCAGAACTTCTTCCCACCTAAAACTGTGGTGTACCCATTAAAAACTGAGCTGAAAATAATGAGATTGTGAACCATTTAGGGCCACAGTACAGCTTGTTGTATGCAACAACAAAAGTTACTGTGGATTTGGTCCAGTGCTTTCACAAAATATAGTTTGGCTCAGGACCAGCCCTCTTTGAGCTGTTCAATGACCTGAACTGAATTTTCCCCCCTCAGACTGATGTGAGTATTTGTGTTTTTCTGGATCAGCATTTTTTTTTTAAAAAAATGAATGGAATATGGGTAAACCACAAAGGAATATTTGCTTGGTTGGGGGCACAACAGTGCCGTCTCTTTTGGGAATGTGCTGGCCTCTAAATAAAGGTTTCAGTGTGCTTACATTTCAGACTGCCATGCACTATTTCAATTGTGGGGAGAACCTGCCTCCAAAGCTCTTGCCATTGGCGGGAGGAGGATAAAGGGAGCCCCGGAGGCCACCGGGGAGCTTCAAAGAGCCGACGCCGCATTGCCGCGCCCCTCCTGCCCTAGCCATCAGCAGGAGATGGATAAAGGGATGCCGCCGATGCCGCGTGGCTACGCCCCTCCTAGACCTGTTTACTGGACTTGGTGGGACTTCTAGGTTGAGGTTTTCCCTTCTGCTCTTTGAAATGTTTTCAAATTTATATTGTATTATTGATACAGTACTTGTATTGTTGCTGCCTTTGTTTTATGGGGCTATATTGTATTCTATTGTAACTGAATTTTTATTATTTATGACTGAGTATATGTGTATTGAATTGTGAAACTTTATACTGTATATGGTATTTTTGCTCTGTCGTTCATTTCCTATGTAAATCGCCTTGAGTCGGCCATTGGACTGAGTAAGGCAGTATATAAGTATTAAATGAAATGAAAATGAAATGAAAGCGGAGTGACGAGGGATCCACACAACTACTGCAGTATGCTATGTGTGTAGCTCCTGCTAAATCTTTGCTTGAGATGGTATTTCTACCCCGAATCCCATTTGATTTTACCATGAGTGTAATGATCTCCATTTGTGTCAGAGGGCATTTGTTGCCTCTTTACCAAGCAGAAACCCTCTTGCCTTAAATGGGGTGAATTCCAGTTTGCATAGCTACACCTTGGAGAGCGTGAAAAGTGCTATTCTCATGGAGATGTTACATACTATAATTCCCAACAATTTTCCCACTTCTCTTTCTCAAAGCCAAAATATTGAGATGAAACAGCTTCACATGTTCACATGTTCACAGCTTCATACCACCAACGCTTGCATGGTGTGCGATGGTCCATGGGGTTGCGGAGGGTAGGGATCGACTGTGCAACTGAACAACAACAACAGCACTTGCATGGCAAGGCATTGATGGCAGTTTATTCCCCTTCACAGACCTGTATATGAGTCAGAAGCCCTATGTGTCCAATTTGCTTGCTTTTAAGGGCTGCTAGTAAGCCTCTAGCAGTGCTTGTACTACCAAAGATATATGGCAAAATGTACAAACGTTTGTTTATTTCATGAGCAAACAACCTGATCCCAAATTTCCATATTATTGCTGACAGATAAAAAAATTGTCAGAAATCAAGGCTTTTTGTCTAGCTATTGCTATTACAGCTTGGCTGTAATGAGCCTACACAAAATGTAGCTGTTATGAATGGGTTTATTTTTTGATATTGTAATTTGACTTTGTAAACTGTTTTTGAATTTTTTTTGAATTGTACTGTATTATATGAATTGTACTGTATTATATTGTATTGATTGTGGTGTTGTTGCTGCCTTGAGTCGGCCTCGGTCAGAGAAAGGTGGGGTATAAATTAAAATTTGATTGATTGATTGAAGAGCTGGACAGGATGCTATTGTGTTTGATTTTAAAATGATTCAGTCTTGCACTATCACTGCATTCTTACAAGGTCTATGCCTGGAAAAGAATGTTTCTTAGGCGAGACTGCAAGCAGCTAGTAAATTTCCTGAGTATCAAGAACAGAATTATTACATCAGGTTTTCTCTGCCATGGAAACAGACATCCTGCCAGTAAGTTTTTCCCTTTCCTTTTTATTCATGCCTTACCTGGTTTTTTATATATATATATATAATAAAAATCAAAGAGAAGAAATGCTTTCAACTGAACCTCAGCAGCCTAGTAACAATCCTCTTAGTCATTGCTGTCTTCAAATTTGTTTTTATTTAAAGGACAAAGAACATGGGATTTAACTGCAAATTAGGAATATGCATTGCTTACCCAACCCAGTCCTTACAGCAAATAAAAACATCCAGAGTGATTCCTAACTTATCCTGTGCCCTTTTTTGTTTTATCTTAACCCCACAAATGCTGAATTTAATATGAGGGTTCCACTGAGGGGACTAACCTCCATCTCGTGAGTACCATTTAAACCAGGAGTTCTCGACCTTTTAAAGCTGGGGGCAGGGTCATGCTCCCCTCAGACAGCTTTTGGGGCCGGATGGCCATTTTGCCACCACATGGCACTTACTGGTGTGGTGGAGGTGGGGGTGGACATGAAATCCTGCTATGGGCCACATCCAGCCCCTGGGCCGCATGTTGAGAATCCTGGGTCTAGACTCTTTGCTCTGCCCCATGATTGCCCCTACAATGTACAAATATTCCCATTTTGACTCATATTCCCCCATTTGTCAAAAAAAAACCCAACTATACTTAATACTGACATAGTGTTGTGTATTGAATGTAATTGTAACCACATGAATGATCGAGTGTAACAATCTGTAACCACATGAATGAGCGAATGTAACAAGCTGTATCTTGCAATAGAAACAATGTAACAAACCACAATAGAACGTGAGCTAGTGACCACTAGGGGGAAATAGCGAGCGTTCAGCTCACATGGTACACATTCCTCAAATACCTTCAGCTGCGCAGGAAAGATTCCCGCCCTCACCTCACCTGGACAAGAAGGGTGTGACTAAGGATGACGTCACATGGACAGTAGCCAATGCGCTATCGAGGAGCCACATTCAAATGTATAGCCACTGCATAAAAGGAACTGTTTGTCCGCCATTACCTCATGTTCGTGCTGTACTCCATGCAATAAAGATGTGTTAGGCTAGTTTACAGCTGCTTCCATTGTCTTGATTCCCAAACTCTAAACATAGGTTTATCCTGTTCAAATTGTACATTCACATGGAACTTCAGCTACAGGAGCTGCTACAACGTTTTGATCCAGAGTTTGAAACATTGTGAACATTTTTTGACTTCAGTTTTTACAATACGTCAGCCAGAACTGTTAAGCTGACTGCGGGATTCTAAAAGCTTGATAGTAAAAAAAAGTTACTTTTTGTTTTAACTAAAGAAGGTCCTGACCTAATACTCTGGGCTGAAGCAAGTATTTCCTGGCCACTGCAACTCTGTCTTTCCACTGATATCTCTCTGGTATGACCAAATTGACTACATACTCTGCAGCCAAAGATGGAGAACCTCCATACAATCAGCAAAAACAAGACCTGGAGCAGACTGTGGATCAGATCACAACCTACTGATCGCAAAATTCAGGTTAAGACTAAAGAAAATAGGGAAAACAAGAAGACCAGACAGATATCACCTAGACAGCATCCCTAAAGAATACACGGTGGAGGTGATGAACAGATATAATGGCCTGGACGCAATAGACAGAGTGCCAGAAGAATTATGGACAGAGATAAAGGACATCATGCAGGAAGCAGCAAAGAAAACCATACCAAAAGAAAAGAAGCATAAGAAAGCAAAATGGTTGTCTGATGAGGCTCTTAAAATAGCAGAGGAAAGAAGGAAGGCAAAAGTCAAAAGAGAAAGGAAAAAATACAACCTTCTGAACACAGAATTTCAAAGAAAAGCAAGGAGAGATAAGGAAAACTACCTAAAAGAACAGTGCAAAGAAATGGAGGAAAACAACAAAAGAGGCAGGACTAGAGATCTCTTCAGAAAAATCGGGGAAATAAAGGGAACATTTAAAGCAAAAATGACCATGATAAGGGACAGAGACGGAAAAGAGCTAGCTGATGCAGAAGAGATAAAGAAAAGATGGAAAGAGTACACAGAGGAACTCTACAAAAAGGACCTCAACACTCCTGATAACCACAATGATGAAAAAACTGAACTCGAGCCAGACATCCTGGAGAGCGAAGTTATAAAGGCCCTAAAGAGCACTGCAAACAACAAAGCTAGTGGATATGATGGTATCCCAGTCGAATTTTTCAAAGCGCTAAAAGATGATGGCGTCAAATTACTGCACTCAATATGCCAGCAAATCTGGAAAACAAAACAGTGGCCACAGGATTGGAAAAGATCAGTATACGTCCCAATCCCAAAAAAGGGCAACACCAAAGAATGCTCAAATTACCGAACAATTGCACTCATCCCACACGCCAGCAAGGTGATGCTCAAGATAATACAGGACAGACTTCAGCAACATGTGGAGAGAGAACTACCAGAGGTGCAGGCCGGTTTCAGAAGAGGCAGGGGGACTAGAGACCACATTGCCAACATACGTTGGATCATGGAGAAAACAAAGGAATACCAGAAACAAGTTTACTTTTGTTTCATTGATTACACTAAGGCATTTGACTGTGTGGACCACAACAAGATGTGACAAGTAATTAAAGAGATGGGAATACCAGAGCACCTCATATGCCTCCTGAGAAATCTGTACATGAACCAAGAAGCAACAGTTAGGACAGAACATGGAATGACAGAGTGGTTTGGAATAGGAAAAGGAGTAAGACAAGGCTGCATTTTATCACCCTGCTTATTCAATCTATACACAGAGCACATAATGCGAAATGCAGGGATGGAGGAATCACAATATGGGATTAAAATTGCTGGGAGAAACATAAACAATCTGAGATATGCAGACGATACCACCCTAATGGCAGAAAGTGAGGAAGACCTAAAGAACCTCTTGATTGGGCTGAAGGAGGAAAGTGCAAAAGCTGGTTTGAGACTCAATATCAAGAAAACCAAGGTAATGGCAACAGGCCCAATCAGTTCCTGGAAAATAGATGGGGAAGAAGTAGAAGCAGTGACAGATTTTACTTTCCTGGGATCAAAGATCACGGCAGATGGGGATTGCAGCCATGAAATAAAAAGGCGACTGATTCTTGGGAGACAAGCGATGAGAAACCTGGGGAACATAGTGAAAAGCAGAGACATCACATTACAAACAAAAATTAGAATAGTCAAAGCAATGGTTTTCCCAGTAGTAATGTACGGATGTGAGAGCTGGACAATTAGGAAAGCTGAACGCAGAAGAATAGATGCCTTTGAAATGTGGTGTTGGAGGAGAGTTTTGAGAGTACCCTGGACAGCGAGGAGAACAAATAGGTCAATCTTAGAAGAAATCAACACTGACTGCTCATTGGAAGGGCTAATAGTAAAGACGAAGCTAAAGTATTTTGGACATCAAATGAGAAGGGAGGATTCACTTGAGAAGGCCCTGATGTTGGGAAAGGTGGAGGGCAAAAGAAGAAGGGGGAGGCCAAAGATGAGATGGCTAGATGGTATTGTAGACACAATGGGCACAGAACTGGGAGTGCTGAGGGGGATGGTGGAGGACAGAGGTGCCTGGAGAACAATGGTCCATAGGGTCGCAAAGGGTCGGAACCGACTGTGCGACTGAACAACAACAACAATGACCATTTTCTTTGCTCTTTCCAGTCCTTGGGAAGGAGAGATACACCATAAACAACCAAGGAAGGTTACAGCGTAAGCCAGCGGTTCCCAACCTAAGGCCCTTGGGCTGGATCAGACCTGTGAAGCCATTTCATGTGGCCCTCTGTTATGTATGCATGTACAATGTTACTTTAAATATATGAATGTAACCAGTCCACAATCACAATGTATCTCAGCTGTTAAGGAACGTGAGCAAGTAAACCCTCCCACCCCTCCAAGGACATTCAAGAAACAAAATGGCTGTTCTTTGAAGCTGTTGGGACAAAATGTCCACTCCCATCATGCAGGCAGGGCAAAATGGCCATCGAGCCTTTGAAGCTGACTGAGAGAGCATGACCCACCTCCCACCTTGAAAAGGTTGGAAACCACTGGAGTAAGCTAACCAAGCTGGGTTCAATCTGCCAAGGTGAAATTCCTGCTGAGGTTTAATAAGTGACAGCCGTGGCTCTCTCCTCATGAAAACAATGGTCAAAACCATGAACATGATCTTTCTATAGAAATTCTCCCTGGGAAGCAGAAGTTTCAGTGGCAGGAAAAAGAGTGGATAGAAAGAGAGTGGCAGGAAAGAGATGGATTCTCTTTGCTCATTTCAGAATCTATATTGAATGGGATACTGGCCTTGTATAGTGACAAACACCTCACAGTGAAATCAAACCAAGGAAGCAAAGAGCATGGTACGTATATGTGTGAAACTAGACAATACATGTAGCATGTTTTTGGAAGCAAACATGTTCTCCCAAAGGTTGAAAGAAATATGTTTGTCATATCATGGCATTTTCTTCACTTAGCACCCTTTATCTAATGTGGTTTGTTTTGTGAAAATAATTATGGATTTAATTTTAAAGTACAACTGTTAGGATCTGCAACTCTGAAGAAGTGCCATTACCAGAAGAAAATAATAGAAATGTGTATTGTCTTTAAGTAAAGATAAAAGTCACCCTTGCTCGAAAACCAGTCATGTCTGACTCTAGGGTTCAATGTTCATCACTGTTTACAGCCAAAGTGCCAGTGCCATCTGTGTCTGCAGACATTTCCATGGACATGTGGCAGGCACGGAATGCTGTTTACCTTCCTGCCAGAATAGTACCTATTTGCAATTTCTTGCTTTCAAACTGCTAGGTCAGCAGGAGCTAGGACAGAGACGAGAGCTCACTCCGTCATGCAGTACTGTACTCGGGAATCGAACTCTGACCTTCCAGTCATCGAGTTCTGCATCTTAACCACTTGAGCCACTGCATTGTCTTTAGATAAATACAAATTCAATCATGAATAGTTGGGTATTCCCACAGTAATCATGGAGCAGAGTAAAAAGCTCAAAGGCAGTCATGAGGCAAAGGAGTATCCCCAATTCATCTCTTGTGTTAGATTAAACACTTACAGGGCTATATATTAAAATAAAAAGAAATTGTAGTTTTCCAGGTAAAGAAATGGAAATTAAGAGAAATACTGAATTGGCTTTAGTGGAGAAGGAGAGTACATTCTTTGCCATATTAGCAAGGAACTTTCCTTGCCTTTCCTGCTGCAAAATCATAGATTAAATCAACAATCTATACTGTTCAAATCCAGTCTGGCCAGGTTATCCTGCTGTGGTAATAGAGTAGACCATACTGCCAGTGACACAATGCCAAGAGTCAGGTAGCGGTTAACAACACTGACAACCCCTGAGGATTAACAGCCTTGGGTGGTGAAGTCCATGGTGAAAGATGATTGTACCCAAGTGGATTAAATTCCACTTGTATTCATCTTGATGGAGGACAGCAGCTTCATCAATACTGGCTTGTGGCCAAGGAGAACTTTGTGTGCCAAAAGGGCTCAGGACCAGAAAGTGATTCATGAAAATAGATCACTGGTATGGGGGTCACTCTGCAATGCAGAAGGCAAATGGAAGACTACTGCCTTATATTGTTCCCAGGACAATCTTCTATAGCTGATCGCCATGATGATAGTCAATTTTTGGAATCGGATACGGCACTTAAGGAAGAAGAAACTATTCAAAGACATGTTTCAGCAGTCAGTCAACATCATATGACCCATCAACCGCAAAGCAACAGTGGGAAGTGGCCACACAACACTAATTTTAGATCCAGAGAAGTGGAAGAAGAGAAGTGAAATAGAAAATGTATAGGAAATGTACAGAAAGACCAGGCTGTCTTTTCCTGCTTTCTTTTTAACAGAAACAATTGTTACATACACAGACACACACACACACACACACAAACCATGAATAAACCTACTTGTTGTGTTGATAGATGGCAGAAAAGAGGGTTCAGAAAGGGAAAGGAGAAAGTGAAATTCCAGAAGGTTTAAAGAAGGAATCAAAGAGGACTTTATCCATTGCTCTTGTAATATGCCTTACTTACTACCTTCCCTGTGACAGGTTTATAAAGCTGCTTTGCTTACTCGTGACATCAGGACCTTCTCCATGCAGCTGGAAAAAATAAAATAAAATAATACAAAGCACTCCAATTCCCTGCATTCTGTCTTGTCTGCACCCCATGGACTCCTAAAACTATGTAGCTATTTCCTCAGTTTATGACCTAGTCTAGTCATTAGGATTTCCCATTAGTTGAAATGAGAAAATTTCCTTGGCGACTGAAAAATTTAGCATGGTTAAGGCAAGAAACAGGTTAGACTGTCTCCAAAAGAGAACAGTTGGATGTCCCACTGTGTGCACTTATTTTGGCATGGAATGGGTTGGAGGGTAGTTTATATCCCCAGAAAACAGGTTAATTGCCTTTGGCTTAAAGTCAGGCAAGGCTTAACACCATCTGACTCTCTGTATGTTGCAAGTCCACTACAGATCTCAATGTCGTTGTCATCATCATCTTGTTTGTTTCTTTGTATTTGGACAATATTTTCAGTACTCATTAGCCAGGTCACTGATTGTCCAGATATAGTCCTCTGTACTCCCTGGATTGTTCCACTGGAAATTGTATTTTTTTCCCTCCCCTTTTTGGTATTCTTTCTCTCATACTCCTTCTGTGCAAGCATACCCAAGAAACTGACAGTGGCAGTGAGAGAGAGAAAACACAATCTAATCCTGCAGGTTTTCAAATCCCTCCATCCCCTTTTGGTTCTAACTTTGCCCAAAGCTAGATACAACCCTCGTTTGACTTTGCTCATGTGTTGATGACCACACATAGGAAAAAAGAGACTGGATCCCCTTCTACCCTAATCCAGTTAGCTTTATCTAATCAATGAACCATGCACTGGAAACCAAATTTATTTTTGTATGGGTATAGGCCTAAGTCAAGCACTAATTTAAATTTTAATTGTGTAGCAAATAGAATGTCATCCCAAGGGCCCCAGCTGCAATTGGGAGAAACTATGGCATCATTTGGATTTCTTTATGGGATTAGATTAATAAAGGTGAGGGTGGTGGAAGAAATGGGAGGAAAAGGAACAGCAACACAAAGTATCCTAGGAGTCTCTTGCTGTGAAAGATTCGGTGCATTTTGTGTTTAGTGTATGGAAAAGTTGTTTCCTTAGACTGCATATCCCAAAGTCCCAAAACCAACATGTATAACTGTATAAGGCAAACCAAGTAAAGCCTTGGTGATAGGAACACAGAAGAAGAATCAAGGACATGTAATATTTGAATTGTCAATGACATTGGCAGTCTACACATTCACACCTTAATCCTAGTTGTAATTACTAATCACAACAACCTAATCTTGAAACTGATTCATTGGAACTCAGCTTTCTGTTTGTGGGACAAGAAAATGCTAAAGGTCACCAAATAAATGGACGATGGCTGTCAGTTTCCACTAGCTATCCTGGGACCCCTTGTTAAATGAAATCACTGCTGTCCATAGTCCTCACGTTTAAAGCCATCCTCTTCTCAAGAAACATTCATTACACTTTTTCTCTCATTCTATTTCACCATTTGTGTGCTTAGCAAAAAAAAAAAAAAAGAAAGTGGAGTGTAGGACAAAGACAGTAGCCCTAAAAAATAAAATCCTTTTCATGAATGATAGGAACATGGTGCTTCCCTTGAAGCTTTACAACTATGTTAGATAGAAATAGAAGATAGAAATAACCAGGAAGGAGGTCCTTGCATGTCTTGTTAAGCTAAACACTAACAAATCACCAGGACCAGATGGCATCCATCCACGAGTTCTCAGGGAACTTAAAGATGAAATTGCTGATCTCCTAGCCAACATATATAATATTTCCCTCAAATCAGGCTTTGTGTCTGATGACTGGAAGGTAGCAAATGTAACACCAATTTTCAAAAAAGGATCCAGGGGTGATCCAGGAAATTACCGACCTGTGAGTTTGACATGTGTCCCAGGTAAAGTGATGGAAACCATCCTAAAAGATAGG
This sequence comes from Bradypodion ventrale, assembly GCA_035047345.1. Lineage (NCBI taxonomy): Eukaryota > Metazoa > Chordata > Lepidosauria > Squamata > Chamaeleonidae > Bradypodion > Bradypodion ventrale. Next base: position 286,441,196 of record JAWDJE010000004.1, read on the forward strand.
ATTAATAGGCATATAGAAGAGAAGGCGCTGCTAAAGGAGAGCCAACATGGCTTTTACAAGGGCAAATCATGCCTCACTAATTTGTTGGAATTTTTTGAGAGTGTCAACAAGCATGTGGATAAGGGGGATCCAGTTGACATTGTTTATCTGGACTTTCAGAAGGTTTTTGACAAGGTCCCACACCAAAGGCTCTTGAATTAACTTACCAGTCATGGAATAAAGGGACAGGTCTTGTTCTGGATCAGCAACTGGCTAAGGGACAGGAAACAGAGGGTAGCACTAAATGGACACTTCTCCAGGTGGAGGGAAGTAAAGAGTGGGGTTCCCCAAGGTTCAGTACTGGGACCCCTGCTTTTCAACCTCTTCATAAATAATCTAGAGGTAGGAGTAAAAAGCAAGGTAGCCAAATTTGCTGACGACACTAAATTATACAGGGTAGTGAAAACTGCGAGAGATTGTGAGGAGCTCCAGAGGGATCTCTTGACACTGGGGGAGTGGGCAAAACAGTGGCAAATGAGCTTCAACATTAGTAAGTGCAGAGTGATGCATGTTGGGGCAAAAAAACCCAATTACATTTATAAACTGATGGGTTCTGAACTCTCTGCGACAAACCAGGAAAGGGACCTTGGTGTCCTGGTGGACAACTCAATGAAGGTGTCAACCCAGTGTGCCTCAGCAGTGAAAAAAGCAAACTCAATGCTAGGGATCATTAGGAAGGGTATAGAAAATAAGTCAGCAAGTGTCATTTTGCCTCTTTATAAATCTATGGTGAGACCCCATCTGGAATACTGTGTACAGTTCTGGTCGCCATACCTCCAGAAGGATATTATGGAGTTGGAGAAAGTGCAGAGGAGGGCAACCAGAATGATTAGGGGACTGGAACGCCTTCCTTACCATCTGAGGCTGCAACGGTTGGGCCTTTTCACTTTTGAACGACAGCGTCTAAGAGGTGACCTGATTGAAGTTTATAAAATCATGCACGGTGTGGACAAAGTAGATAAGAAAAAACTGTTTTCCCTATTGCACAACACTAGAACTAGGGGACACTCGATGAAACTTTTGGGTACTAGTTCTCAAACAAATAAGAGAAAGTACTTTTTCACCCAGAGGATTGCTGGTCTATGGAACTCCCTGCCAGAAGAAGTGGTGACAGCTGTCAGTCTTGACAGCTTTAAGAAAGGATTAGACAAGTTCATGGAGGACAAGGTTATCACTGGCTATAATTATGGATACTTAAGGACAACCTCGGGGTTGGAGAGATAGGCAGGATATCTCTCAATGCCATTTCCAGGGAATCCTAAGCAGGTGAAGGCATCTCCTTGGGAATACCCTGAAGGAAATGGTGAGCCACTGTGTGAGACAGAATGCTGGACTGGATGGGCTATGGCCTGTTCCAGCAAGGCTGTTCTTATGTTCTTATGTGTTGGTCCCAGAATCAGTTGATCAGTATGTGCTATAGATGGGCAAGAATACGTAATGGATCAGAGAAAGCTGAAGCTATGGTGGCAAGAGACATTATGCATGAAATGAATATCTGTTTTCTTGTCATGCAGGTTTTACTCTAGACAACAATAAAATCTTTCTTAGAAAATTTACTTTTCCCCACTAATAAACTAACTCTAAGTCCATTATACCATATGGAGAGTGTGGCAATTACTCTGCTATTGAATATTGCAAAACAAAAATATTCACACAATATTTAGGGGTATTTGTCATTTTAATGGCAGTCAGAAAAAGGAGACAGATGGCCCTAACCTAATTGTGGTGGGACTATGGAATTGAGCATTTCAAGTATTTTCTTTTGTTTGGTCGTTCGGTTGTTTGTTTGCTCATTTCTCTCTCCCCCTCTCTCCCTCTCTCCATCCATCTATCCATCCATCTATCCATCTACAATTTCTAACAGAGCCTATGGTTCTTCAGAGCCGCAGCAGGAAAGCATTGCATTAAGCTATGAGTCTCAAAGAGCTAAGCAGTAAAAGGCACACATTGCTCGCTCATGTTACAATGCACAGTACAGTACTTTGACAGTGAAAAGACAATACAGTAAAACCTTGAGTTATGAATGGCTCTACTTACAAAAAAACTCGCAAGATGAAAGGAAATCTTGGGGGGAAATTGCTTTGAGATATGTTTTTTTTTTAGATACAATTTTTTTGGTGTTTTGATGCTTTCCATGGTGGTGGGAGGGTGTTTGTAGCATTTCTGCTCCATTGTTGGAATTTTTCATTGCATTATGGCAGCACCAGAAGCTTTCCCCATAACCAAGAAGTGCTGAAAATCCCCCCCCTTCTGAAACAGCGGGGGGGGAGGGGTACTTTTCCTGCAATTACCAGAGGTGGCCACTAGATGCCACTGTCGGAAATGTGCCAAATATGCATTGAAAACCAAAATACACTTCCGGAGCTCAGAAAAAAAGCCAAATAAACATCTTTTATCTGCTCAAATCTTTTTATAAAGCAGCCAAAACATAGCAAAAAACTCTTTTTAAAGAGTTTTGAACAGAAAAAATATGTTGTTGTTGTTGTTGTTTGTTGGATCTAGGCTGCGAAGCAGGTTGCGCAAGCTGGATCGGGGCCGCGAAGCAGCCGGTCGGTCCCAGAGGAGACTGGTCAAGCAAAGACACACGAGGCAAGATGGAGCGAAGACCAGTGTTTAATGATGACAAACCAGAAGCATTTATGCAGTTCTGGCTGTGTGCATATGCATAGCAATACAGTGTGAATCCTGACTTCACACATCATGTTTACACAAGTTAATTGGGGAAGTCTACACCAGGGGAAGTTCATTATCTAACTTAATTAACTACTGGAAACATACATTGTTCCTCGTTATCGGGAGTAAACAAGTGGCCAACATTGACTCTAGGGCTTTCAGGAATCCGCAGACGCGGGATTACCTATTACATGCCTAGCGAGTTAGTCATTAGCTCTCCATTGTCTGAGCTGCCTGTCAGATCAGCTATTGATGAGTTAAACTCTATCTAATATTCCGCTCCCCAAATTTCTGTCCCCTCGGGAACCCGTGGCGACGAGGTGATCTTCATCACCAGGGTACTGTCAGGGACAGTGTACCAATTGCACTCGCGGAACCCACAGTTGTTGTTGTTGTTGTTGTTTTTGGCTTTTTTCTGAGCTCCGGAATAGATTTTTTTGCTTTTCAATGTATTCCTATGGGAAACCACGTTTCGAGATACAAATTTTTCAAGATACAAAAAACTCAAGGAACGAATTAATTTTGTATCTTGAGGTTTTACTGTAAATGTACTTTTTCATCCCTTTCATAACCATCAATGTCTGCTGCCTGAAAATTCTCTGTATGTTACAGAGAACACATCATTAGAAGAGGAAATTCCATGGGCTGAATGGATGTGGTTCATATAGCATGGGCATTCACATCTCCCAAAACTTGCAAATTTGCTCACTTTGTTCTGTGACTGTAAGATGTAAACACAGACTTCATATTTGAGCTATTAGATCTACCAAAATCATTTCTCTGAAACACTAGCATTTTGGCTTTTAATGGTGTAGTACAGGAGTTCTCGACCGTTTTTTAAGCCAGGGGCTGGGCCAGGATCCCTTAGACAGCTTTGGGGGCAGGACAGCCATTTTGCCCTTCTTCCAACACATTAGCACTTCTGGGTGTGGTGGAGGTGGTGGCAGGGGCCACATGAAATGGCGCTGTGGGCCACATCCAGTCCATGGGACGCAGGTTGAGAATCCCTAGTGTAGTATTTGTAATCTATAGGGTTTTCCCCCTGAATAGCACCTTATTCTGACAAATAGTATGACTAGCTCTGTTCACACGAACTGCTTGCACAGCAACCTCCAAGGGACTAGCAGTTTGTGTGAAGCAGCCCAACACATGCATGTGTCAATTATACAAAAATAATACTAAATGTGGCCAGCTACCTAAGAGTATTCAGCCAAACCCTCCATAAACGAATCCTGCATAAGATATTTAGAGTCAAGGTTCAGAGTATTGACTGCCCTATTGAAAGGCCAGTTAATGTTGAGATTGTAGTAAGCTCAAAAAATGAAGACACTGCATTCCCTTATACTGTATGTCATTTTATAACCCCAGGGCACCAATTCCGTATGCTGAGAAACCACAGGATTAAACCAAAGATTGATGGGAGCTGGCAAGTTTTAATTTCAGACTCAGGATGGAGCTGCAGAGACAATGGTAATCTAAAACAAGAAATTGGAAGGATTTGATGTAATGGTGCTTCATGGGGCTAAAACAAAGTTGAATCAAGTTCATATTGTGCATCCAAATTTGAAGATTTGAGGAGAAAGAAGCATTCACTAGAACAGTTGTGCCATGTTGACTGCTGGAATTCCAGAATCACACCACAATTAGTTTGGGCCATCTATAGACAATCTATGTCAGGCTCTGTGTTAGGCTTCCTCACACACATCAGAGTCTCTTTATGAGAGAGAGAATGAAAGCACGGCGCCAAAATGGCCGCCGCGCTCTTTGCGCCCCCCGCCCACCTGGACTCAGACATCTGGGTGAGTTAGGGGGCGTGGCCACCCCTCTATAAAAGGGGTGGCCACGAGGCAGCCGAGCTGCCATTTTAGAATTGCGACGGACAGGAGAAGTTTTCTCCGTCGCTGTTTTCTCCTCAGTCTTCGGCTATTGAGCCTTGCAGTTCGTTTCCTGGCTGGGAAAGGAGGATTAAAGTACCCGGAACCTTTTTGCATTGCTAGGCTACCACGGTACTTACACGCTAGGAGTTTGATCCCTGGATAGGGATCCTGCAGCGTCTTTCTTCTCCTAGGGAGACATGGCTCCCAAGCGGAAGGCCCCGGCGCTAAAGCCACGGCCGAGGGGAAGAACTTTTACCGGCCCTGCTCCGGATGGGGGCCAGCCTTTGGGTCGGAGGATCAGGGCTGCGCCCCCACGGCAGGGCGATGTGCCAGCCTTGCCCACTGGTACCAGTGGGGCTGGTCAGGCTACCACTTGGCAGCCAGGTTCCAGCTTGGTAGCTGGTCAGCTACAGGCCGGCCCCTCTGGGGCTTCGGCCCTTGGCCCGCCTTTGCCGGGCATGGGACAGGGCAGCCCGGGGGGGGGGCCTGGTGCGGGTGTCCAACCCACTGCTCCTCCGGCCCCCCATGGGCCAGAGTTTTGGGCATGGCCCTATTCTGGCCCTGGATCTCCTTTTGGGTTGCCTTTTCCTCAACTGACTAGTGGGCTGTCCGGCCCACCCGGCCCGCTTTATACTGGGGGCTCTGGGGCAGTGGATGCTCTGTTAGCACAGATAGCAGTGCTGGAAGCATCCTTGGGCATTGCACAGCCTCCTTCGGAGGGGTCGCTACTCTTTCTTCAACAGGGGCCCCTTCGTCGGCCCTGGCTACCTTGCCGGCCGCAACGCTTCAGCGGGCGGCCAACCGGGTCGAGCTGCTTGAGACGGTCCGGCTGGCCCCAGTTGGTGTCTCGCAGCTCCCCGTTCAACCTGATGTCCAGGCTGGGAGCAGTCAGGGGTGGTCCCAGAGCTCGATTCCGGTTGCGAGCTCCGACGCCCGCCGTGGGCCGGAACCCCCGGTGGGGGCGGCTCACGGGGGTGCATCTAGTGAGTATCAGGTTCAATTTAGTGCACCAACACCACAGCCCACTTACAGTGGTGGGGTTCAGTGGCCCTGGCCTCGTCAAGTTGATGCGAGCGGGCATCAGTTACCATCCTATCCCAGTATCCCATGATTTCTAAATAGTCCCTCGTTAAGGGTGGGGGTGTCCGCCCCGGGGCAGTGCCGAGCATCGCAGGGTCTGTCCAGGTCCCGCTGCGTATGCCCTCTATACAGAATGTGCCGACGATGGCTTTGCCGACGGCTGGTTATTCCTTGCCCCTGGGTGATCATTTGTCACAGGTCACGAGGGATAAGATCTGGTGAGGGGAGTACGTGGATATATTCTCCCTATTGAACCGTGAGCCCACTGAGGAAGAGAGAGAGGGACAGGACGACAGAGACAAAGAGCTGTCCCGTTGTCGTAAGCCACCGCGCACCTGGGCCAACTGGTTGCCGGCATACCTTATATATATGGTGGTATGCCTCAGGGCCCGGCCTGATTGGGCCATCCCGATGGTTCAATCCCTTGATAATATTTACACGGCGATGGTTGATTTCATGGGCCCATCGTAGTTGGCTTACGATGAGGAATTTGGATGGGGGTGGCCCTACATCCTGAGATGAGGTGGGATGAGCCCTGTCAGCAATTGTTGCTCTTGTACATGACTCCCATGTGACTGGCGCCTGGTGATAGGTACCATTGTGGTCATGTTGTGCAGCGGGCTGCTGCAACACAGGCTCCACACTAACCGGTGCGGCAGGGGGTTCCAGCCCACCTGCTGTGTTGGACCTTCTCAGCTAGTGACGTGTGTAATAAGCCAGTGTTGTTACCGACACGAGTGTCCCCTTTTGCGCTGGCCCCCACGCCGCCTCTGTGTGCCCGCGGGTTGGTGGGTTACAGGGCAGAGGTAGGGGTGCACAGGGGGCAATCAGAGCTCCATCTGACGGAACTAGCCATGTCAAAGCCCCCTCCCAATTAGTGTACTCATGCTGGAGCGATGGCTCTCAGCTTATCCAAGAAGGGATGATGCGAGGTACCTGCTGGAGGGTTTCCAATGGGGCTTTCGTATTCCATTCGGGGGTGTTAGGGGCCCCAAGATGCTACTAATTTTGTTCCCTTGAAAGGTAATGAGGAGGTTGCTGCACTGAGCACAGCTAAGGAAGTTGAGGCTATGAGAGTAGCGGGCCCCTTCTTGGAACCACCTTTCCTAATTTGAAGGTCTCCCCTCTGGGGCTAGTACCGAAGTAGAACCCGGGTGAATGTCGTCTAATCCTCCATCTAGCTTACCCTGCGGGTTCTTCGGTCAGTGATGCTATTCCTGATGACCTTTTTCAGTCAGGTAAACATCGTTCGTTCAGCCCCTACGAGTGGTACACTCATGAGGTCCCGGTGCTTTCCTGGCACAGTGTGATATGCACTCGGCTTTCTGATTACTGCCAGTGCACCCAGGGGATTTTGAGCTATTGGGTTTTAGGTTCCAAGGGGAATTTTACTTAGATAAGGCCATGCCTTTTGACTGCTCTATTTCATGTTCGGCATTCGAACGATTCGGTACTTTCATTCAGTGGGCCTTTGCTCGCAGGTCGGGGTCCCGGTCTCTAGCCCATTACCTCGATGACTTTTGGTTCGGGGGTGAACGGGGCTCGGACACGTGCACGCGTCTCCTCACTACATTTCAGACACTCATGTGGGAACTGGGTGTCCCCTTAGCACCTGAAAAGACCGTGGGCCCAGCTACTAAGCTCACATTTATAGGCATTGGAATTGACTCTGTCGCACAGGAATCCGGGTTACCCATGGATAAGGTGGCTCGGATCTCTGCGGCGATTTTGGCATTGATTGCCAAACATAAAGTGTCCCCTCGTGAGCTGCAGCTACTTCATGGCCACCTTAACTTTGCCTGTGGGGTGGTTACACCCGGCAGAGCATTGGCCAGGCGCCTGTGTGACGCCATGGCTGGCCTGTTAATGTCACCACAGGGTCCGGCTGATCAGGAGCATACGGGCGGACCTTACGGTCAGGCTCAAATTCCTCCAAGGTTTTAACGGGGTCTCTTCCTGGAGATCAGACCTTATGGTCTGCCCTAGATTTCAAGTACGGTCGGATGCCTCCGGCTCCCTGGGTTATGGGGGTTTACTCTGAGGGTAGGTGGACTTACGGCCGAGGGCATCACGCATGGCTTGGCATGGATCGCCTCTGCGATCTTACCTTCCTTGAGTTTCTTCCCAATTTGGGAGCACTGATGCTATGGGGCGACGAGTGGGCCAACTCAGTGGTCCATTTTTGGTGTGACAATGCGGCAGTGGTGCACATTGTCAACACCCAGACGTGCAAATCCCCCAGGGTCATGGCATTGGTTTGTCAATACTTTTTGAGAAGCCTATGCCTAAATGTGCTGTTCAGGGCCAGACATGTTCCAGATATTAATAACGATATTGCTGATGCTTTATCCCGCCTGCAGATCCCCCAGTTCCGTGCCTTGCTCCGGAAGCAGAGGGATTCCACTCGCCACTCCCGGCCGATATTTGGACGTTTGGCGAGGAGAGGTGAACCGGGCATGTCATTGGCACCTCGCACGCGTAAAGCGTATCAACATGCTTTCATGCGATTTAGAACATTTTGCGAGTAACTACAGTTACCTCAAGTGTGGTCAATATCAGTGGACCAGGTTTTACAATGCATGTTTATCTTCGCAGTCAGGGTTTGGCCCCCCGTACTATAGCCTTCAGTCTTTCGGCACTGGCATTTATGGCCAACGTGGGGGGGTTTCAATGACTGCGTGAGTTACTTCCGCATGCATCATGTTTTGGAGGGGTGGACACGTGAACATGTCCGCTGCCCGGACACGCGTCACCCCAGTTCACCAGAGTTTCTGACCCACCTTGCACGAGGCTGGCATGACTTATGTTCAGATAGGTGTGAAGTGGCTCTTGGTCACGCAGCTACCACGGTAGCCTTTTTGGAGCGCTCCGCATCAGTGAGTTGGTGCCAGAGTTGGTACCATTATGTAAGGCGGATGTGTCTCGTAGGGGCACTGGAACTCGACGATGTCTATGTCACACATGAGTGGGCTCAATTGGGGATACGGTCCTCAAAGGTTGTTCAGCACGGCGTAGGCAGTGGAGTTAGACTGCTACGAAGTTTCATTGGAGACATCTGTCCGGTTGGTGCCCTACATGAATTTTCGGCAGTGCCTGCTGCGCGCCCCAGCCTGTTTTTCTGCCACCAGGATGGGTCTACCCTTACCAAAGTAAAGTTACTGAGGGTGACCGGTGCCGCGCTTCGCAGTGTGGGGCCCGTTTTGGCACCCATTTATTTAGGATAGGCGTCGCGTTGATCGTGGCTACGTTTGGGGTACTCGGAGGCGGATATATGTGTACGCGTAATTTCTTATATGTACGTCCCCTCACTGTATGAGTACCTAGTTATGTCCTTCACCTCTTCTCCTCTTTTACAGATCCTGTGTGTCTCTGCACACCGGTGGCAGTGGGGCTGGTGGGCCGCAGCTATGTACACTGGGCAGCAGTATATGCTGCGGCGACAGAGAGTGGACCCCGACTTGGGCTGTGTGCATCCGCACGTATGCGATGGTATGGTATGCGCGGCACAAGGGGGCAGGAACTGTGGCCATTCCTGATGTCCGTCAGGGATGCTGGACCGCCCGATGTTCTTATTAGGCACCTCGGCGGCAATGATCTTATACGGATCACTGCTATTCCTAAACTGTCGAGGGGCAGTGGCCTGGCGTTTTATATCATGTATGGCTTACACACGGTCGCTATGGTCTAACATCGTGCTGAGACACCAATTTAGGGGAGACGTGGATCTCCATGGTTCGGACTGTTCCGGCAGTCAGTGGACAGGGCTGTTGCTCAGTCCCTTGCTGAGCATGGCTGGGAGACAGCCATTGGAAACCTGCGGATAGGCTTACAAAAATTTTTGCTGGTAGGCTGGAGGTATGTACCTCTTTCTGGGCGTGGTGCAAGCAGGCCTGGCGACCGAGCTGACGGTCTGGGGGGGCGGTGAGTCATCATGGACGCCTCCCCGTGTGGCGGGTAGCACTGGTAAGGTAAAGATTTATGACCCAGAGGTATCCAGCAGGTTCGCAATTGACTGGCCAACACTTAGACAGGTACAGGGGTAATAGCTTTGGCCGGTCAACGACGAACCAGGCAAGGGGTGATGGCAGGAGCTTAATAGCCTGCATCACCTCGTGATTTGACGGATACACGTCATAGGGTGGGGTCAGTAGATAGTTTATTGACTCCGGTCAACAATTTGTTTGTGTCAACAAACAAATTGATACAAATAGTTACATGTAGCCAATTGCCATTGGCATTTTGGGTGGAACCTTACCAGTGTTACTGCGGCCTACTTGCCTTAAAGAATTACAATTGGATGATTACACCAATTGAAAGTTATAATTCGGACTAGGGCATTATTCAATAAAAGTGGCCCGATGCCTTTATCCATATACCGGTGTCTGAGTCTTTCTTTGGGGGGTGCGCCTGCAAAGAGAGAGGCTACTCTGAATTTCCTCCTATTTTGCTTTTCTTCCACTACATTTGTTGTTGTTTAGTCACACAGCCGAGTCTGATCCTTTGTGACTCCATGGACCACCTCATGCCAGGCTCCTCTGTCACCTGCCATGCTCCGCAGCCCACTCAGATCTACACCCACTGTGTCAACGATGCCATCTAGCCATCTCATCCTCTGCTGCCCCTTCTCCTTTTGCCTTTGATCTTTTCCAGCATCAGGGCCTTCTCCAGTGAGTCCTCTCTTCTCATTTGGTGGCCAGAATACTTTAGCTTCAGTTTCAGTATCTGTCCTTCCAAGGAGGAGTCAGGGTTGATTTCCTATAAGATTGATTGATTGATCTCCTTGTAGTCCAGGGGACTCTCAAGAGTCTTCTCCAGCACCACAGTTCACTATGTTTACTGCAGCACAAGCGTTACTGTTGGTAAGAAAAACCATTTTCTTACTATACAAGCTAATGACACTGAAAAGGGATAATGACATCATATAACTGCTCTTTTTTGGAAACTGTATGTATGTTTAACTTCTATTTTTGTCATAATAAACTAGGTTTCAAACTGGGATCTTTTCTTTCTTGAGATAGCATTGGAGAAGCTTTATTTTATTTATAAAGAATAGGTCTTTATAAACAATCAGCAGCATACAGATACAGTACAAACCATAAATTTGAAATAATTAAATTTCTGACAGGCATCAGGAATTAACAAAAATGAAAATGTTCAGAAAGCCAGAACCACAGGATACAAAACACCAGGCACAAAGACATGGTAATATTAGTACATATAATTTTTAAGGTCTGCCTGAATAGATGCTAAACTTGATGACTGGATGGATGGCAGGTCAGCAGTTTAAGACTGTATTATGGGGTGAGCTCCTGTCTCTGTCCTAGCTCCTGCCAACCAAGAAGTTTAAAAGCAAGAAACTGAAAGTAGATAAATAGGTATTACTTCAGTGGGAAGGTAAACAGCATTCCAGGTCTAGTCATACCTGCCACATGTCCACAGAAATGTCTGCAGATGCAGACCATACTGGCTTATTGGCTGTTAAAAATAAATCAAAGCAAATACAAGACAGATCTCTTGTGAGGCCTGGGGACAAATGGGCATTTCATAACTGTCAGGCTATTGCATAAAATACTTGCTCACAAGTCACCAATCTGCTACTACTTCTCAGCCTGCAGAAGAAAATCTGGAAGTTTGGAGAAAATCTGGAAGTTTGTTTAGAATACTGAAGAAGCGGTGGTCCTTCAGATGCTACAATCATTGAATGTCAAATCACTTCACAGAGTCCACAATTAGATCTTATGATCTTAATCTCCATCTCTGGTCATCTTAATCTCCATCTCTGGTCAGCTCATTGTACAATGCATTAAAACAATCTATACATAAGATTACCAACCATCACTAAAGAAGGACTATATTTTCCCAGAAGGAACATGTGACTTATGCTAAATGCAGACTAAAGCATCCCTGGCCTAGTTAGGAAATAAGGTGATTCTAGTTCCCAAACATTACCAAATGACCATGTGATTTGATACAGTAAGATCTGGAAGGATATGTGAGGAATCCGTTGTCTGTCGCTATGGCCAGAGCTTAAAATAATCACTTTTTTGCATTGTAACTGTGGGAATTCCATGGCCAGCATGCCGACTAGAGAATTCTAGGAACTATAGTCCAAAACAGTAACTTCTCTGAGCTCTCACTATGGCAATTAGGAACATGAGATGCTTTCACGTACCGAGCCAGACTTGTTGATCTATCCAGCTCTGCATTGTTGGCCATGGACACCATGATTTTTTATCTATCCAGCTGGCTTATTTGAACTATGTAATGGTTCCACATGTAACATCCCCTTCAATATATGGCGGTCTGGACCAGAACATAACTGTTGTCTTGGCTGCCTTCCTAAAGCATGTATAATGGTCTTCAGCCATTATTCTATACAGAATGTTCCTGAAGTTTCAGTTGTTGGTTTAAAGAAGGGATTAGCAAATTTGGCAGCCTGGGGAACAAATTTTGCCCCTTCCCCCTTGATTTTTCAAGGGCCTCACAAGAACTCTAAAAAAAGTTTCAAAATAACAAAAATAAAACCTTTAGTTTATTTAATTATATTTAGTTATCTAAATAGTACATTTTTATACAAACATCATTATTACATTATTATTCTCCACAGAGCATGAGCACCACAATAAGTCTCATTTAATTCTTAATTCTTTGGAGTCAAGCTATGAGAAACCTAGGGAACATAATAAAAAGTAGAGACATCACCCTGCCAACAAAATTCTGCATAGTCAAAGCAATGATATTCCCAGTAGTAATGTATGTATGGTTTTGAGAGCTGGACCATGAGGAAGGCTGCATGCAGAAGCGATGCCTTTGAAATTAGGTGCTGGAGGAAAATTTGGAGAGTCCCCTGGACAGCAAAGAGATCAAATAAACTGATCCTAAAGGAAATCAATCCTGACTGCTCCTTGTAAGGACAAATATTGAAGATGAAGCTCAAGTACTTTGGACACCAAATGAGAAGAGAGGACTCACTTGAGAAGGCCTTGATCCTGGGAAAGATCAAAGGAAAAAGGAAAAGGGGTGAAAGAGGATGAGATGGCTAGATGGTATTGTTGACGCAATGGGCGTAGAGCTGAGCGGGCTGCAGAGGATGGTAGAGGATAGGGATGCCTGGCATGCAATGGTCCGTGGGGTTGCAAAGGGGTGGACTTGACTGTGACTGAACAAAAAGGTGCATAGGTTACATGCCTCACATTTTGTCATTTCTATTTCACCTCTTTTTTACATGAAGTATTAAAACTGGCATTCTTACCTCATCTATACTGATGGACAAATCTTCCATATCTTCTGACTTTGTAGTATCTGTTTTATGATCTGACTTCAGCAAATGATTGCATGTGCAGCTCTCATTTGGTACAACACCATTCTGCAAAAGCAAACATCAATCTAGAGGCAGTATCACAATAGAAGATATTAAGCGGGTAAATATGTTTGCTGCCAAAGAGAAAAAGGAAATTAGTTCTGTGTTTGGTTTAATTTTGTATTGCTCAGCGGTGCACTAAGCTCCACAATTATTTGCAACATTTTGAAGAGCTTAATGAAAACGATGTATTCAAGTGTTTAGAAGCATTGCAAATGCATTTATTTATGTGGAATAGCACTATAAATGTTGAAATCAAAGGAGGGGTAGAGGAACATCTATGCAAATAAGCTTTAATAAAAGGAGTCTATGAGATCAACTGTAATGCTGAGGAACAAAAGGAAAGATGGGCCTATAAAATGTTAAAAGGGCTACTTGCTAGCCCTTGGATGTTTGTTAGCTGTTTAACAAGCCAGATTGTCATGTTGGAGCGACATCATTTTATGGCTAATTAATCTATCAATTAACACATAGAACATTGCTTCGAAACAGTAGTGTGTGGCATGTGGCATCTGTCAATGACCAAAAGTCTTTGTGATGCAGAGGCGAGGAGCAGACAATTGCTAATGATCACTGCTCTTAGCTGAATCACAAGCCATTGCCATTAACAGAATTATGTTATCGCAAGGCTAGCTGCTCCCTAGTCCAAGTGGGAAGAATGGCTTCAGAGACCAATAAGGGGGGAACAAAAGAGAAGAGACCATTGTTACAGAAACTGAGCTTTGAGACATTATTCAGTCTAACATATCATTTCGCTCCTGCAGCTGTGTGCAAATTTTCCAATCAGTCACAGAGCAGACCAGTCTGCACAGAGGAATTGTGCAATGCCTTGGGCACAGTTTTGTCTAAAATGGTGCCTACTGCTATTTGTGAGTGTTGCAAAACTTCACCTTTATCTGACTGGATACTGGCTTGGTATCTGAAAATGCACAAATGGACACTGGCTGCAATGGCTTCTTGATTCTAGGACCGTGATGGCAAACCTTGGCACTCCAGATGTTCTTGGACTTCAATTCCCAGAAGCCCAAGCACCGTGTGAATCCACACAAATGGGATGACTGTGATTCATCCAGCTCGCGCTGCCCTCGTTGCTCATATGGACGCATTTTACTTCCGCTTCTGGGAGCGACTAGGGCAGCGTGGACCAGATAAATCACAGTCAATCCATTTCATGTGGATTCACAGGGTGCTTGGGCTTCTGGGAATTGAAGTCCAAGAACATCTGGAGTGCCAAGGTTAGCCACCACGGTTCTAGGAAGTCCTGCCTGCTCTTCTGAGATAGATTAGAAACAGGAGTCCCCTTCAACTTCACCAATAATCTTATGCTATGGAATACACCATCATATTTCTCATTGTGTGTCTGCATCATCATACTTCACAATCATCATACTTCTCAACGTGTGTGTGTATGTATTGTTTACCTCTGATATGAAAGCTGCAACAGAACATACACATTCCAAACTAAGGATGGTACACAAGGTACAAATGATAAAGATCAAAGATGTACTCTTTTGGATACTAATGAACCTCAGTCTGAACTTGATGCCAATCTCCAGCAGGAATTTAGGAAAATGCCTTGTATTGAGGTCAACATCTGACTCCATGTTTAAACATTTATTTTCTTAGACATACTCCTTCCAAAAAAGAAGAAGGGAAATCACCTTGTCGTTATTACACTTACAGTGCAATTCAAGGTGCTGGTTATGACCTTCAAAGACCTATATGGTGGTGGCCATATAAGAGACCGCATTGCCCTAAGAACATCTGTCCATCCAACCAGAGTGGACCGGAGGGGCTCCCTAATTGTTCCATCAGCCAGGGGGGGCCCACCTCTCTGGCACAAAGAAAAGGGCCTTTTCCGTGTCCACTCTGGCCCTTTGGAACCTCCTGCCAGTAGAGCTACGGTTGCAGGTGGAGCTGCTGCCCTTCAGGAAAGGACTTAAGACCTGGCTGGCGGGGCAGGTATGGAGCCCCGAGGGCAATGTGGCTCCTGCTCACTGGCTTTTACCATGAAATGTACCCTCTCTCTGCTTCTCGGGGTGGGTGGGATTTTTAATGTGGGTGGGTTTTTTTAACTGTTTTTATTGTATGGGGTTTTAGATTATGCAAGCCGCCCTGAGTCGGGCTTGCCTGAGTGGGCAGCGAACAAGACGAAATATTAAATTAAATTATTAAATTAAAGTTAAATTAAATGTTTATATCTTATTCTGCCTTTCAATGTGGCATTACTGATATACACGAAAGTTATTGGAAACCCAAGTCAAAGAGAAGGATCAGACATTCCAATTCCACAATTCAGGGAAAGAGAGCCTTCATATGTGTATACATCTGACACTGGGATGCTTTGGGAAGGGGATTTCCCTTGAAATAGAGTGGCTCAAGAAGGAGAGGCTAAGTTGTGTCCTTCCCTCCCCAATTTTTCACTTTCTTTCCTATACCCTCCACAGCTGCAAATACTCTCCCTTGAATCAATCTATTTAGTCATGCTAATTTACACAGCTACTTTACAACGACTAGCACAGTTCTGAAAAATGTGTATGTGAAAATGGGAATGCTTATGTGAGTTTCTGTCCCTGTCTCAGTGTGTAGAACTAAACCTTTGATCCACCCATGGTCTACACTGGTGAGCAGTGTTTTTCCAGCATCCATAAACAAGTGTTTTCCAGCCTTCTACAGAGATGTTGTTGAACCTTTGGCATACATAGCATGTGAACTAGTATTGAGCTGCAACTTGGACTTGAAGAACTGTTGTGTATAGAACAATATGGAATGAAACTGCTACACTGTGCCTTTAAGTCAAACGTAACCGGTTCTACAGGAAATGTATACTTAAGCCATTTGTAAAGATACATTGTATTCAGCTGCTATTGGAATGCGAGCCTACTCCCAGAGATGGGAGTTGCGAGCATTCAACTCACATGGTACAAATTCCCCAATCATACACAGCTGCGGGAAACCTTCCCGTCATGGACACACCTGGACAAGAAGGGCGGGACTCCGGATGACGTCATGCCAGCAGTAGCCAATAGGCTAGCGTGCAACCAGATTCAAATGTATAGTGACTGTATAAAAAGAGTTGAATTGCCACCATTACCTCGTGTTCGTACTGTACTCCATGCAATAAAGATGTGTTAAGCTAGTCTACAGCTGCTTCAAGCGTCGTGGTTCCAGAACACCAAAAGAACCATTATTTATTTTAATGTCTGGATCTAAATGGTGATTTGCTTGTGGCTGATCACCAGGATCTGAAATCAACATCAGAGGCAGATTTACAAGCCACAGTTTATACTAAATGTGATATGCTATGTAAGGCCAGACATCCCACTACGATAATGGAGTAGACCATACAACCAGCGACTCAACACTGAGTGTTGGGTGCTGGTAAATAACCTGACTCCCTGAAGGGGCCAATGGCTATGAGCAGATGAACCCCTTTAGGTGGGGTGATGGCCCACCTAGTGGAGGAAATGCCACTGGAAACCATCATATTGGGCCCAACAGCAAAATGAGCAGAGGAGCAACCACTTCACCATTCTGATTCCCAACAGTCATGGAGGCAGAAGAGGCCATGCCAGATGCACTAGCTGTGAAGGCGCATCTTGTTAATATCCTTAAGGCTGTGGTAGTCCATTGCAGTCTCGGTGTCAAATCCTGCATGTCTCATTTCATATGTGCCACAGGAGATGGCTCCATGATCACAGTGTGTGGGTCACTTCATGGCAAGCTGTGATCCACCTTAAACAAATTCACACCAGTGGTATTTTTCCTGACTTCCAGGAAAAAATTATACTTGGATTACGAGTAGTAGCCGACAATGATGATATCTGGAATTCCAGCTACTTGTAATGCTTCAGTCAGCCTTTTTCCATCTTGGGCATTTCACTCAATTCCAGCCTTACCTTGATAGCAGGTCCCTAAAAATATTGATTTACACATTGGTAATTTCAAGGATTGATTGCTGCAATACTCTCCAAGTGAGTCTTCCTTTGAACTTGATACAGAAACTTCAACAGAACCAGAATGTGGCAGCTACAGTGACAGTGGGTGTATTCACATTTCTCTCATTCTGGCTCTCCGGCACTAGCCAGTTTCCTTTTTTAAAATTGAAAGCTGAAATTCTTGACCATTTTATATTTTTAAGTGAAAATGTTGCTTTAATGACTTCATTGTGATGCTCTTCTATATAACATTGCATGAAAAGAATGGAGAAGAAGTAAAGTAATTTAGAACTTAGTTAGCTCTCAGTATTGCATTGCATGCCATAGAACAGGGGTGTCCAAACTTTTCGGGCCATGGGCCAGTCATGTGGTTCAGCGGGCCGGTCACATGGTTCCTCCCACCGGAAGTGGAAGTAAAATGCACCTTGCAATCTGTTTTGCAACAGGATGAGATAGATTTTAACCTGCCATTTTCTCTGCTTAAACCAGTAAACTATGGTCTGTGGGCCAGATCCGACCCCCAATGTTTCCCTCATCACTTCTGGAAGCGGAAGTAAAACATGCCTGTATGAGCATGTTTTACTTCCACTTCCGGGAGCAATGAGGGCAGTGCAAGCCAGATGAATTGGCATTGGGGCTTGAATCCAGCCCACGGGCCATAGTTTGGACAACCTGCCGTAGAACACTGTTTCTTCCATTGTCTCTCTCTGCAGGCTTAAATCTGAATGTAATAATCATGACCAGGAGGAATGAAACTACTGCTTGTAAATTATAAGAAAATAGGGCACATTAAACTCAGAAAAGTTGAAAAGACTGCAAACTGCTATTAATATGAGCCAGTTTGAAAATTCCAATTAAAACAGTAACTCACTACTGCTGTCCAACTTCAGAGGTTATATAGTGCAAAACAATTATATTATAGTCATGTTAAGGTTCTTATTTCAGGTTGAAAATAAAGAATATTAAAAGGCTGTCTTTTTAAATTATTTATGCCCTCATATTGAATTATTGCTGTGTCAGGACTTACAGTTACCTTCCAACTTATTAGCAGAAAGATCACTGGGTAAGAACTTAGCTGCTGATTCATTATCATTCATAGCTTGTTACACTTGAGCTATGAATGATATTACTTGAATGCTAGGTTCTCAGAACCAAGATTTTAACAAATGAGACTTCTTGTTGTCAGTGTTTGAGTTTGAAAAAGTTATTTCTTTGCGCTACAACTCTGGCTATTGGCTATGCTAGTTAGGGTCTCTTACAATTTTGCTCATATCTATCTAATTAGCTTTGAAAGAGAGAGAGAGAGAGAGAGAGAGAGATTCAAAATCCTGTGGTGTTGATATAAATTTGTTACTTGCCCTAGCTAATTGTGGCAAATTGATGAGGTACTGGAGGAACACAGTGGCTTAGTGGTTAAGATGCTGAGCTTGGTGGCTGGAAGGTCAGCAGGTCAGTAGCTTGAGTCCTGAGTACTGCACAAGAGAGGGAGCTCTTATTGTCTTTCCCAGCTTCCACCAACCTAGCAGTTCAAAAGCAAGAAATTGCAAGTAGATAAATAGAAACCACTTTGGCGGGAAATGTAACAGCATTCTGTATGCTTTGGTGTCTAATCATGCCTCCCACATGACCAGGGAAATGTCTGCAGATGTAGACAGCACTGGCTCTTTGGCTGTAAACAGAGATGACCACCACCCCCTAGATTCAGACACAACTGGATTTTCAGTAAGGGAGACCTTTATCTTTTTACCTTTATGTGTACAAAAGAAGATCTTGGACAGGAGTTCTCAACCATTTAAAGTCAGGGGCCAGGTCACGCTCCCTCAGACAGCTTTGGGGGCCGGGCAGCCATTTTGCCCTTCCTCCACCACAAGGCACTTCCTGGTGTGGTGGAGGCAGTGGGGGGCCACATGAAATGGTTCCACAGACTGCATCCGGCCTGTGGGCTTCAGGTTGATAATCCCTGATCTATGAAATGGCTGGGATAATGCCAGAAATAGTCCACATCTGGTCAAAAATAGGCTAATCACTTTAACATTTTAATGTTATCTATCTGGACAGCGAGGACAACAAATAGGTCAATTTTAGAAGAAATCAACCCTGATTCTCATTAGAAGGTCAAATAGTAAAGATGAAGCTTAAGTACTTTGGACATAAAATGAGAAGAGAGGATTCACTAGAAAAAGTTTTGATGCTGGGAATGGTGGAAGGCAAAAGAAGAAGAGTGTGGCCAAAAATGAGATAGCTAGATGGTATTGTAGATGCAATGGGAACAGATCTGGGCGGGTTGAAGAGGATGGTAGAGGACAGAGGTGCCTGGTGGGCAATGGTCCATGGGGTCACAAAGGGTCGGAATCAACTGTGTGACTTAGCAACAACAATTTTCATATGCATTCATAATGTTATATTCTTCAATTCCATTATACAAATAAAGAAAGAATTTTGTGAATAACTAAATAAATCATTCACATGTAATATTTTTCTTTTGAGGTGAGACTCTTGAGTTGAACAAGCCTGAATTTGATTTGGAGAAACTAGTTTAACAGTCCAATGCTTTACTTATCTGCTTAGAAGCAAATACCATTGGGTTCAGCGATGCTTCCATGTATGTGCATAGAAGACTGCAACCTAGATGCTACTTTTACAGGGAAAGGACTGTAAAGCAGAAATGCATCTAACAATTGACATTGTTCATCCTCACCTGTTTAGTGGTAGAATTTCTAAACCAGTGGTTCCCAACATGGGGCACATGCCCCACAGGGGAACTTCAATTCCAAGAAGCCTAAGTCAGTACATTAGCTGATCAGTGCTTTGGAGAATTGACTTAAGCTTCTGGGAACTGAAGTCCAAAAACCAAACGTTGGGAAACACTATTCTAAACCATAGTTTTTGTGTTCAGCCCTGAACCAATCTATTTTGAGTTTTCTTCTGTCCAGCGAAGAGTAACTGGAGACAGTATATATGTTTTGAACCAGTGGCTTGGATCAGTCAGCAAATATTGTCCTCTAAATTTTACTGACCTGCATCATCTACCTTAGTTATAGCTATCTTCATAAATTATTATACCTAATTTTCTGTGGATTACTAATAAGGACATTGTTTTGCTAACTGGGTTTTTTCCTTGTATTTTAACACATTTTAGATTTGGATTTTAAAAATTCAATGCAACAACAGTAAAAAAATTACGATAGTTTATTATATTGCAGTATACTTTCTATCACTTTTGTACTGTTTATTAACAACTCAGAAGTGTCAACTGGCACATAATTATACTGCATACTTCTTTAAGGTTTTGATACATCCCATTCCATATTGAACTAAGTTTGTGATCTTTTTAAATTAGATTTATTCCTCATCTTTCCCCTAAGGAATGGCACTTTGGATACCTAACTATGATACAATCAGATAAAGCAAATGCAATTAAAACATAAAATGGGTAAAAAGCACAGTTGAAAACACAGCAATAAAAGAAAGAACAGGAGACATGTCGGTAAAAACCCCTTCCCAGAGCACTAGACTTAGTAACCAAAGACCTGTTGAAATAAAATGGTAATTGCATTTAAGAGGTCTTTTTCAAACAAATAATTACTGGGTGCATCTAGGTCCATGCTGAGGTGTTTATGATTACCTGTAAACAGTTTTATGGCTTAAAGTATTAGGCCCAAGTATCCCAGAAAAAAAGAGCATTTATCTTTTCACCATACTCTGTTTGTATGTCTGGCTGGACATCCCACTATGGTATTGGAGTAGACCATACAGCCAGCAACTCAATGCCAAATGTTGGGCAGCGGTAAATAACCTGACCCCCTAAAGGGGTCAACAGCTACAGGTGGATGAGCCCCTTTAGGTGGGGTGATGATCCCCTCAATGGAGGAAATGCCACTGGAAACCATCATAATGGGCCCAATGGCAAAATAAGTGGAGGAGGAATTCTGATTCCCAATGGTCATGGAGGCAGAAGAGGCCATGCCAGATGGACTGGCTGTGAAAGTGCGCCTTGTTCTCAAGGCTGTGTCAGTCCATTACAGTCTCAGTGTTAAATCCTGAATGTCTCATTTCATATGTGCTGCAGGAGATGGCTCCGTGGTTATAGTGTGTGGGTCACTTCATGGTAAGCTGTGATCCACCTTAAACAAATTCACACCAATGGCATTTTTCCAGCTTCAGGGGGAAAATGTATTCTCGAATATGAGTTGTAGCTGACAACGATGATACTCTATTTCTATGTGAACCAAGAACTGCAAAAACTTGTAAAACCTTTACATTAATTGTCCCAAGACATTAAGAAATAGTGTACACTGTAATGATATACAACAATTGTTACAGTAAAAGTAAGTTCTTGATCAGATGTAATAAGTAATATTTTCTAGCTATTTTCAAGTTTTGCTTTTAAAGGCTAATTGGGGACATTTTAAGAGGAATTTTGAAATAGATTTTTTTAAAAAAAATATTACATTCTCTTATGAGTTCCAAGCAGCATGGTAAATATTTTGCTTTGTATTTTTTGCAAATATTAGGTCACCCTTTTTCGAAAGCAAGTTGTATCTGACTCTAGTGTTCAGTGCTCATCTCTGTTTATAACTAAACAGCCAGCGCTGTTTGTGTTTGCAGATGTTTCCATGGACATGTGACAGGCATGACTAGACACCAGAATGCACGGAATGCTGTTACTTTTCCCACTGAAGTGGTACCTATTAACCTACTGGCAACATCTTGCTTTCAAACTGATAGGTTGGCAGAAGCTGGAACAGAGACGGGAGCTCACTCCATCATGCAGCACTCGGTCTCGAGCTGCTGACCTGCTGACCTTCCAGTCATCAAGTTCAGCATCTTAACTGCTAAGCCACTGCAGTCCTCCTATAATTAATAGTAAACTGCAATATCAGAATTGGTCATTAGAGGGTACCAGACATCATTCTCCTCTATATAGTACATGGAGGCTACTCTTTAATTTTTATCAGTATGAGAGACAGGGGGCAGGGCATTTCTGCTTAAAGGCTACCTTCACAATCTGCAAACATATGGCTGGTATTGACTTCTGTAAACCAAGTTAGGCTTCTTCTATCCTGCAGTATATCTGAATGGATTTCCTTAATAAACATGCATTTTCAATTCTTGTCCTCTCACAACTTCCAAGATTAGTTATTTCTCTTCATTTAGTGTCTTGCACGGAAGACAAAGAAGGAGTCGCAGGAAGGACTAACACAGGTTTATTCATTGATGCTCAGCACGAACATGTGGTAATGGGGGAGATACATCTCATTATATACCATAACACAATACATTTGAATCTTGTTGCACGGTAGCTTATTGGTTGCTACCGGCGTGGCCTCGCCCAGGTCACGCCTCTCTTCTGCAGTTGTTTTCTCTTCTGCAGTTGTTTTCTGTAGCTCCTGATCATGTGGGGAAATTCCCGCGGCTGTTCGTGATTTGGGCAATGTGGACCATGTGAGACTGAACGCTCGCAGCTGCCCTCTATGGGCGGCTTGCTCGCGTTCCTTAACAGCTGAGATACATTGTGATTGTGGACTGGTTACATTCATATATTTAAAGTAACATTGTACATGCATACATAACATCCCTCCCCCCTAGGATGGGACGAAGTCCCTCAACCATTGTGGCTTGCCGCATGTGCGCCTGGGGCGTGCGGCCGCTTGACTTAACACAGGGGAGCCGGAGGCTCCTGGTTCCGCGGAGTCCTGCCCTGCAATGGAAAGGGGGGACTCATTAGCGGCTCGGTGTGGCGTCTGTGGTAACCTTGCATTGGGGGACGGGAATGGAATGAATAGTTGGGAAGTGAATCCCTGCCTGCCGTTTGAGGAGTTTGGGGACCCCCCCAGTACGAATCTCGGGACCGACGAAGAGGCCCTCGTGGCCTCGCCACCCCCCGCTGCCTGTCCGGGCGTTCTAGAGACTGTGGTGGGCGGACTCGCCCCTGTTGCCTGTCTTGGGGGTGTTGGTCTCCGGGGAGCAGGAGCTATTGTATACTCCAAAACAAAAGGGCTAAGGGGACTGGAAGTACCAGGGGCTGAACTGAAACCCCTCTTCTCGCAATGACGGGTGGGGGACCACTCCGCTACATCCCCCTGGTACTGCAACTCAAAATCATCATCAAACTGATCCCTCTCTTCGAAAGTATCCTCCCCTGTGTCTCCCCCTTGGGTAATGCGGGTGGGGGAGGACCCTAATGCTGATTCCCCCTCGCCAGTGACTCGCCTTCGGAGTTGGTCGGCGTGCCTTCTCCAGAGTAGACCTGAACTAGTCTCGACCCTGTAGGATACCGGCCCCGTTTGCTCAACAATTGTCCCTGGCACCCACGCTGGCCCCGAGGCCGCGTAGTTTCTGCAGTGAACCGGGTCCCCTACCGCAAAACGTTTGGCTCTCTCTCCCCCTATGCTTATGTTTCTTCCTCCATCCTCCACCCTGGACGGATCCATCCGGTCAAACAGAGTTACCGGACGCCTCCTCATGAGGAGTTCGGCTGGGGAAAAACCTGACGCTAAAGGGGTTGTCCTGTAGCAGATGAGGAACTGGCACAGATGCAGGTTCAACTCACCGGGACCCATGCGCCGCAGTGCGTCTTTCGTAGTGTGCACTTGGCGCTCTACCTGACCGTTTGTGGTGGGGTGAAGTGGGGCAGCGGTTATGTGCCTGACGGCGTTCCTCTCCATAAACGTCTTGAACTCTACCGACATGAAGGTACTCGCGTTATCGCTCACAAGGACGTCTGGCAGGCCGAAGCAGGCAAACAGCTTTCGCAACTGTTTAATGGTTGCGGCAGAGGACGTGCTGTTCATGGGGATTACCTCCAACCACTTGGAGTAGGAGTCGACTACCAGGAGAAACATGGGCCCGCGGAAAGGGCCGGCGAAGTCGACATGGATCCGGGACCATGGCCCGCGGGCCGTATCCCATTCCCTATGGGGTAACCGGGACTCCTCGGGCCGAGAGCTCTGGCAGCTCTCGCACGTGCCCACTAGGCGTTCTATGTCCCCGTCTATCTGGGGCCACCAAAAGAAACTCCTGGCCAGAGCCTTGGAGCGCACGATCCCGGGGTGGCTGGTGTGCAGTAGCCTCAGCACCTTGGCCCTCAGCTTCTCTAGGATAACCACCCGCTGGCCCCAGAGTAAGCAGCCCCTTTCCAGAGAAAGCTCTACTCTGCCCCTGAAAAACGGCTTGAAATGTTCCTCGGGGGGAGAGGTGGGCCACCCTTTTCTAACCCAGGAACTAACTTGGGCCAGGATCTTGTCGGCCGCCGTGGCCTTGGCGAGGTCGGCCGGCACAATTGGGGGTGAGTCGAGAGACTCAATCAGCAGGACTTGGTGTTCCTGCTCTACCTCACACGTGGGGTCCCCTAAACTAGGGAGAGGGGATCGGGACAGGGCGTCCGCATGGGAGATCTCCTTCCCTGGGCGATAGACCAGCTCATATTGGTAGGCATTGAGAAAAATGGCCCAACGCAGCATCCTGGGGGATAGAATTTGTGGGGTTGGTTTGCCGGTAGTGAAGATCCCCAGAAGCGGCTTGTGATCCGTCACTACCGTAAACTTGCGGCCGTATAAAAAATCGTGGAACTTCTTGGTTCCCGCGATTATTGCTAGGGCCTCCCTATCTGTTTGCGCGTAATTGCGCTCGGCTTTCGAGAGGGACCTTGAGTAGTACGCCACCGGGGCTTCCCTCCCGCTCTCCAACACGTGGCACAGGACCGCCCCCACCCCCACCGGGGACGCATCACAGACTAGCACCACTGGTTTTTTCGGATCAAAATGGGTCAGGACCGCATCCGAAGACAGGAGTGACTTAAGCTCTTTGAATGCCCTCTCCTGCTTGTCCCCCCACCGCCAAACCGCATCCTTCTTAAGTAGCACGTGCAGTGGCTCCGCGACCGATGCCTTCCGAGGCAGGAAGGAGTGATAGAAATTTAGGAGCCCTAGGAATGACTGCAGCTCCGGTTTCGCGGTGGGGCGAGGGGCGTCTCTCACGGCCGCTACCTTGGACTCGGAGGGTTTGATTCTGTCTGGGGTTACCTTAAACCCTAGAAACTCTACCTCCCTCGCAAAGAATACGCACTTGTCCCTCCTCAATCGAAGTCCTGCCCTCTCGAACACTGAGAGAACCCCATCTAGCCTCTTGGCTAACTCTAATTCGCTCCCCGCTGTTATCAACACATCGTCGAAGTATGGGAGGATGCCTGGAAGCCCCTTTAAAAGGCGTTCCATGAGGGACTGGAAAATTCCGGGGGCCGAATTCACACCAAACTGAAAGCGCATTACTTTAAACGCCCCCTTGTGCGTTACGATCGTTTGCGCGGCGGAAGCAGCCGGGGTTACAGAGAGCTGCTGATACGCCTGGGCCAGATCTAACTTGGCGAAAAACCTCCCCCCATGTAGCGTGGCCAGCAAATGGCTGACCACGGGCACCGGGTATGCATTTGGCCGAATGGCCTTATTTATCGTACATTTATAGTCCGCACAAATTCTGACCTCCCCATTTGACTTGAGGGCTGTAACGATCGGCGTTTCCCACTCCGCCGAGTCAACTGGAACCAAAATCCCCTGCCCCACCAATTTGTCCAGTTCCGCCTCAATCTTGTCCTTGAGGGCGAAGGGCACTCTCCTTGGCTTGAGGCGGATGGGCCGGATTTCTGGGTCCAGCTCAAAGGAAACCGGGGGGCCCTTGTATTTCCCGAGCCCCTTCTTGAAAACGTCCGGGTGTGCGTCGCACACGTCCCGCATTGGGTCAGTCTTGATGGCGTTAATGCCAGACAATTCGATCCCCAGGGGAGCAAACCACTGCGTTCTCAAAAGGCAGCACCTCCCCCCTTTTAGGACCACTAGGGGCAGTTTCTCGGAGTAGTTCTTGAACTTCACCTTGAAGTTCCCCACCCCCAACACTGGGATCCCATTTCCCTGCACATCCCGTAGATTGGATCTCATGGCCCGCAGTTTGGGCCGTTTCTCTGGGGGAATGCGCATAAACTCTTTTTGGGACAGGATGGAATAAGAAGACCCCGAGTCTATCTCCATCCTCACTGGGACCCCCTGCAACAGTACCTCTATGAAGAACCGCCAGTGCTCCAGGCCCACGCGGTTCACGCCTTCCTCGCTGTGGCCGGCTGAGACCTTCCTGGTGCCGGCCGCCTTTCGTTGGTGCGTCTGGGAATGGCTGGAACTGCCCTTGTCCTCGACTCGCCTGCGCCTGCATACTCGGGCGATGTGTCCCTTTCGGCCGCAGTTGTGGCACTCGGCCTTCCGGAACGGACACCTCATGCGGTCGTGGGCTGCCCCACAACCGTCGCAGCAGCGGTCCTGCCGTTCTCGGGTCTGCCGCTTCTCACCTCGCTTCTTGATCCTCTGGACGTCTTCGTCCTCGCTGGAGTTGGGATCTGCTGTCGTGGAGGACTCCTCGGACGACGTTGGTGCGGCGGCGGACGGCTTGGGGGCCCGCCAGGCCGTCTTCGCTGGTGTCCGCCGGGCCGCCTGCACTGGTGACTTGGCCCTCTCGGACGTGGCCCCTTGAGACTTGAATAGCCGGACGCCGCTCCTGGCCTCCTCGGCTGCTTGCGCCTCCCACAGTACCTCGTTGAACGTGAGGCGATGGTCGCGGGTCATGAGCCTCCTCTGAAGCTCCTCGTCCCTCAAGCCGCACAGCATGCGGTCACGGAGGGCCTGGTCCAGGTCGTCCCACTGGCAATGCACCGCTGCAAGCCTGAGGGCCGCCGCATAGGCGGACACGGATTCGCCCGGTCGCTGGTCTCGCCTGTGGAACGCGACCCGGGCTGGGAAGATCGAGACGGGCGGCTGGAAGTGCTCACGCAGCCTCTCCAGGATACGGTCAATGGGTACCTCGTCCACCTTTCGGGGGGCCACCAGGGTCATCAGGATCCGCAGCGTGGCCGGCCCCACCTGAGACAGGAAGTGGGAGCGCATCTTCGCGTCGTCGCCGACGCCTGCAGCCTCCATGGCGTGCCGAAACTGGCACTCGTAGAGCTCCCATTGTTCAGGCTCGCTGACATCGAACTGGTACGGCTTGACCTTGGGATTCGCCATCGATCCCATCCTCGTCGCCAATTTAGTGTCTTGCACGGAAGACAAAGAAGGAGTCGCAGGAAGGACTAACACAGGTTTATTCATTGATGCTCAGCACGAACATGTGGTAATGGGGGAGATACATCTCATGATATACCATAACACAATACATTTGAATATTGTTGCACGGTAGCTTATTGGTTGCTACCGGCGTGGCCTCGCCCAGGTCACGCCTCTCTTCTGCAGTTGTTTTCTCTTCTGCAGTTGTTTTCTGTAGCTCCTGATCATGTGGGGAAATTCCCGCGGCTGTTCGTGATTTGGGCAATGTGGACCATGTGAGACTGAACGCTCGCAGCTGCCCTCTATGGGCGGCTTGCTCGCGTTCTTTAACAGCTGAGATACATTGTGATTGTGGACTGGTTACATTCATATATTTAAAGTAACATTGTACATGCATACATAACACTTCAGTAGCCACAAATACTAGCCCACTGTAGTCTTGGAAGATAGATACCAAATATTCTTATAAAGCTGAACACAGCAGCAGAGGAAGAAAGTTTGGTATGACTTTGAGTAAACCTGAGACCCCTTTTGTTACACTCATTTGATTCCAGTAAGGAACACAAAAATAGAATGCTGTAACAGCAGTGCTAATGGTGGTGGTGGGTCTCACAGAGGAAGAGAGCATTAAAAGCATGTTATCTATTTTCCCCCCACACCTATAACGAGTTTTGCAAATGATCAAAAGGGGTTGGGAGGTAAAAACTGCAGTACGCTTTCCCAAGCCCTTGGGCACATATAAAGTAAATCTTTGGATCCATGCCAAGATTGAATTTCAGCTTTCATTTTACTTTGCTGGAAGATGAGATGCTACTATTGTCAAAGTAAGACCTTACTGGAGAAATGAACAAAGATTCAGGAAAGATGAAAGCTCAGTGCAGCTTAGGTATATTTAGAACATTTTCTCTAGAATATTATCTGGTATACCAATCCTACACAACACTGCAGCTGGAAACAGGGGTACACAGGAATAGCCTCCTTGAAGACTGCTATTTTTGAACCACAGTCGGGTTCCAATGGCAACTTTGCGCTGGCTAATCCTTCTCACACTAGGCCAGGCGAAAGGAGCTACAGAATGAATTCTCCAAAAGGTGGCTTCATTTTGGCAGTTTCATGTCTGCCCTAGATACAGCGGAAGAAGAAGAAGAAGAAGAAGAATGCAATGCAATGCACACACCAAACAGATGTAGACAGATGTAGACATAAAGTGTAAAGTCTCTTATAAAGCAGAAGGTTTGGAATAACCTTGACTTATTCTACATCTTGCAAATATGTTTGCTTTTGTTTCGTGAGTGATTGGTCATTGTAAGATAAACACAGAGTCTGGTGGAGGTTTGAAAGAACTGTGTGCCATGAGACAAAACAGGAAATACATGTTTGGTAGTAGCAGGAAATGCACATTAATGCTAGCACACCTTTCTGCAGTGGCTTAGTGGTTAAGACACTGAACTTGATGACTGGAAGGTCGGCAGGTCAGCAGTTCGATACCCGAGTGCTGCATGACTTTGGTGGGAAGGTAAACAGCACTCCGGTGTCTAGTCATGCCTGCCACATGTCCACAGAAATGTCTGCAGATGCAGACAGCACTGGCTCTTTGGTGATAAACAGAGATGAGCACTGAACCCTAGTGTTGGATATGACTGGCTTTCGAGCAAGGGCAACCATTCCCTAACTTTCTTTCTTTTCTCTCCTAATTATAGGAGGACTGCAGTGGCTTAGCAGTTAAGATGCTGAACTTGATGACTGGAAGGTCAGCAGGTCAGCAGCTCGAGACCTGAGTGCTGCATGATGGAGTGAGCTCCCGTCTATCCCAGCTTCTGCCAACCTATCAGTTTGGCTTAGATAGTTCAGTAACAGAGCAGCTAAATGTGGAAAAAAAAGAATTACATCATCATTATTTTTAATGTGATATGACCCCAATTTCAGGTCACATAATATATTGTACATTATAAATTGATACCTGGGTTCATGTGAACCATGTACTGTATCAATATACTTCATTTAAAAAAATATTTATTTAATTTAAAAAATGATAATCACAAATCAACTGAAAAGGGGTCCAACTGATTGTTGGATAAAGCTGGACTCCATCTCAGCTGCTATGTAGCAATTATTGGGCCATCAGATAATGGCTCCTGCTAATCCACAGGGAGAGAGTGCCATGGATCAGTTGGAGTCCTTTTTAGCTGTCCTGCAGATCAAGCCAATCAACTAAAAAGGGCTCTGCACTGATCAATCTCTATGAATTAGCTGGAGCCCTTATCAAGTACCCCACAGATTCTGTGATCCACAGACCCGCTGGACCCCTTCTCAACTGATCCATGGAGATTGTTTTTTAAAAATATTTTGGCCATTTCAAATATATATTTTTAAATGAAGCTACAGATCAGCTGAGAGAAGGGATTCAGCCAATCAGGGGGACCTTTTGTCTGTTGCCACTGCCATCAGCTGATGGCAGAGACAGCACAACTGATGGCAGGAGGGGGGAAATTAACCAACACGCAATGAACCCCCCCCCCACAAAAAAAACCTATGCATTTTCCACCTATACAAGTATCAATGCAAAATAAACAGCCTCAAGTGGTTCAAAATAAACCACTTGCAGTCAGAATAATAAGGGCTTATCTATGTACTGTGTGACCACTTTAAATATAAACCGATTTCCACATGTAAACTTTGTGACCTTTGATCTTTAAATTGATTTCATTCATGCTAACTTGGGTGGAAATGTAGGGTTTTGTTTTTTTCCCAGTGTAACTGTATGAGAGGGTAATTAAGAATGAGAGGGGCTAGCTGCACATTTGACAGAAAAAGAAAATATTGATGCTATTCACTTGTTCTTTCGGAACAAAATTCTGGCACACCAACATCCACTTATAGTTGTTTCTAAACTCCAGCTAATATCATCACAGTGCCTCCTGAAGGAAGAGCCACAATTCCAGAGCACACACACACACATACACCCAAAGAAGGGAATGGTCAATCACCTCCGAGTGCTCCCTACCTAGAAAGCCCTGGAAAGGGAATGGTCAACCACCTCCAAGTGCTCCCTACCTAGAAAGCCCTGGAAAGGATCGTCGTAAGTCAGAATTGACTTGACAGCACTCAATTATTAATAAACAGGGCAGTCAAAGATAGGCCTGCAGCAATTCTTCCCTGCTTATCTTTAAATCAGGGCCACTAGCAAGTAATAACTCACATTTTTGTTTGAAATAGTGTGATTTATTGACTGGTTTGATATGCAGTGGTGATGTCAGGCCTGTGTATTATCACACTTACTTAGTCATATTTGTCATTCGCATAGTACATGTCGAATGTTCGTGTGATGGAATGGTCCCAAGTCATTCACATGGTTCTCCCTGGTTCTAAAAAGCTGTTTGGCTTTCCAAAAAAAAAGTGCCATGGCCTTTTAAGTCTGTCAGGTTTCAGGATCTGAGTGAGGTCATCTGCTTTCTACTTGCTTCTTTCATTATTACCTGTCCCTAATAGCTAATTAATTCTAATGCCAGGTTTGTTAGATTGCCTGGGTCCCTTTTGTGGTAGATAAAAATGAGCCAGCAAGAGAGAGAAGTGGACTACGAGGACAGCGGTGGCGGCGGCGACTACGACTACTATCCTGCAGTTGGAATTGTTTTGCTGGCCTAACAAGAACGTTTAAGATTAGTTAGACTTTAGCTCCTTGCTGAAAAATTTAATGTTTCCTTTCCTTCTCTTTTAGATCTAAAGCCTGCTTTTTTTTAGTTAAGTCACCATGGAGGCTGCTAAAACAGACAAAAAACACAGGTCTTCTATAAAAATCTTTGTTTTAGGAATTAATATAGTACAAGAAATAGATTCGTGATGAAAGGATGGAGAAGAGAAGGAGAATTACAGGGTCAAAACAGAATGTTTAGCTCAGCTCAAAAACCAATAATAATAAACAAGGAGTTGTCTTTTTCAGAATATGTGGGAAAGGATAAGCAGAACAGAGAAATTGGAAATGTGAGCAAGTGTGTGATTGTTGCCTTGCCTGGAGGTTTAGATGTGCCACTGGGCAGACTGAGATGATCATTTCAGGTGATAGGTGGTGGGACTGCAGTGGCTCAAGTGGCTAAGATGCTGACTGGGAGGCGGAAGGTCAGTAGTACGATTCCTGAGTACTGCAGGATGGAATGAGCTCCCGTCTTTGTCCCAGCTCCTGCCAACCCAGCAGTTTGAAAGCAAGAAATTGCAAGTAGATAAATGGGGACCACTTCGGTGGGAAGGTAACATTGTTCTGTGTGCTCCGGTGTCTAGTCATGCCTGCCACATGACCACGGAAATGTCTACAGAAAAGCAGACAGCACTGGCTCTTCGGCTTTGAAACAGAGATGAGCACTGAACCCTAGAGTTGTATACGACTTGCTTTCAAGCAAGGGAATCCTTGGGGGGGGGGTAAAGGTGAAGCTGTTACTCCTGGGCTTCCCAGTGGTTCAATTCTGTTGGGAATTCTGCAAACTGGGCTGTATGTAACCCAATACCTGTCCTTTGCATCCTTAACAAGCCTTCTGCCTCAAATGTGATAAATAACATTGACCAGTATTATTTATCTTCTCTGTTTCCACAATAGCTCAAAATGGTGTAAGCTGCCTAGCTGCCTGAGGAGAGAGATAAGAGCAGCTACCACAAATGGGTATAAGCTGCTATTGTTCCACTCCTCCTGAAAGCCTCATCCACCACAGTCTTTTGGCTGCTGTTAACCCCCAGTTTATTTAATTCTTCCCCTCCTATTCTGTTTCCACAACAATCCAGTGATATAGTTTAGGCTGAAAAATAAGGACTGGCCTTATGTTAGTGAGCCACATTATGGGTTTACTCAGTCTTACTTTGACAAGTAGTATCCCTGCATCTAAAAACATGATAGATGAAGTCCAGTTATTAGTCTCAGCTACAGGAACCCCAATGAACCCATGGAATGTACATAAATGTTGACTTAACGAAGCCTGTTACTTTAATAGATCTACTCTGGGTAATAATATCACATCCAGCCCACTACTTCATTGTATTGTCAGTAGGTTTAAATGAGTGTCTACAATGTTCATAGAATTCAGAGAAGAAAAGTATTCTAACATTGTAAAAGTATTCTAAAATTGGTAACAGAGCAATTATTAGAAAGAAATCGTATGGATTATGGAGAATAAAGTTGCAAAGCATTGTGAGTCTAAAATGATATGAGGAATTCAGAAATGGTGTGAAGTTTATCCTGGAAAGACTGGCCTTGAACTTTTCACCACTCAGGAAAATGCAATAATGCAACAGGAATCAACCTTGATAATTCCATGCTGACGGCTCCAGTGAATAATATAAAACACTCTACAAACTAAAGCACCACTTGATTACATTATTTCAGACATGCTGGCCAGCTACAAAACATTCACTGAAGTAGGAATATGATGATTATTAGTTTTACATTGTGTTACAGTATATATCTCTTCAAAAAGGTTTAGAAACAAAATTGCATTATACACTGAACATTCCTCCCATGCACTTGGAACTGAATTCAGCCTTCAGTAATCTCATTACAAATAATCCATCTTTACAGACATTTTCTTCACCGGATAATCTTGTCTGCTTTTCTCTGTGATCCATTAACTAACTGGATTCATTTCCTAAATACCTCTGCTGTCTATTCTGTTTAAAGATTACATTCCTTGGGACTTCTTGATAGATAGCTGTATTCAGTCAGACAAAAAAAGTGTGGGAAAAGAAGTATTGTGGTTGACATGGCCAGGATGAGACATTAGGCTACCTGAGGTAAAAAGATAAAATGGTTCTGCTTCATGTGTCATAATCATCACCTTTAATAAAATATAGAATCATGGAATAAGTGAGTTGAAAGGGACCTATGAGATCATCAAATCCAACCCCCTGCTCAATGCAGGAATCCAAATCAAAGCAGATATGACAGATGTTGTTCAATTTTCTTTTGAATACCTCCAGCATTGGAGCACTCACAACCTCCTGAGGTAATGAGTTTATCATACTATAAAGCTCATAAAGTTTTTACAGTTGTTTCTTTCTTGTGGACTAATAGGGTTACTAAAACCAGACTTGCCTCAACCATCTACTAAGAGCCTGTGTGTTTTGTGGATTATTCCAATTTTGCAGGGATAAAACATTTAATCTTGTGGTTTTTTGATAACCTGGAAGAAGTGCTGCATCAGCATGGATTAGAGCAGTGAATTCTATGGACATCTAAACCTACTGATAATACAATGAAGCAGTGGGCTGGATGTCATATTCTTACCCATGTCGTTCCCAACCTTTGGCTTTTGGACTTCGATTCTCCAAAGCATTGATCAGCCAATGCACTGACTTAGGCTTCTGGGAATTAAAGTCCTCCTGTGGGGCATGGGTCCCACATTGGGAACCACTGGATTACAGTGTTGGAAGGAGACTGGACAAGGAAGACTTCCCTCAACTATCAGCACATTTGGCCCTCCTGGACCTTAGGGCCATCTCCACATGCTGATGATGATGTGGTAAACAGTGATAAGCAGTGGCAAGTTGCTGCTGATTAAGATCTTCCCTTGGCAATGTCAGGGAGCATGTGAGTTCATTGTATTGTATGACTTGTGTACCCTGAAATAGTTTTCAATCTGCATCACTTTACCTTTAATGAGTGATAATTTGCTAATGATGATAACATTATCACTGCTGCACATAAAGAGCAGTGCATCAGAACTTAGGAACTGCCACTGAGGAATTATAAAGTAGAAATGCTGTTCAGACTCCCCCAGCATGGTTCTCTCTGAATATGATGGGTTGAAAACCTCAGCATTTTTAGCCATTAGTCATGTTAACTGAAGATGATGGGGGTTGGATCTGGGAGTTCATCATCTTGGGGCAGGGGTGAATATCATAGGGTAGGATAAACCATGAGTACATTCTTTTGTGGGGTAAATAGCAGTCCTGTATATTCTAATACTGAATATCATCGAAAGACATTTTTACAACCTAGTGTGGTGGTTCTTTGCTGCTAATCTAGTAGGTAACATTCTTCCCACTTCTGGCATTTGGGGCAAGTCTCTTCCAGCTGTTTTGTTTAGAATTCTTGCTGAGACAATTTCCTCCTCAACATCTTCCTCTCACTGAGAAGCAGCAGTTCTCCTGACTGTAACTACACATGGTGACTGTGAGTGAAGATAACTTTTCCTATCTAAAATGCATTTGGGGGGGTGTGTGTGTGTGACTGTAATACAGACGTTAGATTTTGAGTGCAGCCAGGAAGGGGGTGATGAGAATAGACAAATCTCTCCATGTTTCCCTGCTTTTCTGCCTCTTGCTCTGCTGCTAAAGTACCAGTTCTTTAGTAAGAGAGTAGTGCCTGCCCTTGGTGCTGGATTGGACAAGGGAGAACAAGTTGAAATTGAATCCTGACAAGATAGAGATCCTGCTATTAGGTGATACACACCCACCCAGACAAGCAGGAGAGGATTATACCTAAATTAGAAGGGTGTATCATCTGCAGTATCATCACTGCAGGACTGCAGTGGCTCAAGTGGCTAAGATGCTGACTGGGAGGCAGAAGTTCAGCAGTCCGATTCCCGAGTACTGCAGGATGGAAATGAGCTCCTGCCAACCTAGCAGTTCGAAAGCAAGAGATTGCAAGTAGATAAATAGGGACCACTTCGGTGGGAAGGTAACAGCATTCTGTGCACTCCGGTGTCTAGTCATGCCTGCCACATGACCACGGAAATGTCTGCAGCAGCAGACAGCGCTGGCTCTTCAGCTTTGAAACAGAGATGAGCACTGCACCCTAGAGTCAGATACAACTGGCTTTTGAGCAAGGGAAACCTTTACCTTTACTATCATCCCCTTAAAAGATCAGTTCATTGTTTGGGTGTTCTTTTCAACCCAACACTTACGATGAATCATCAGGTTGCTGCTATGATTTGTACTGCCTATTTGCATCTCAGGTGTTTTGTCCAACTACATCCTTACCTTGATGGAACGTCCCTAGCAACTTTGGTCTATCCATTGGCAAGCTTACAAAATTGACTACTACAATGCACTCTACATGGGGCTTCCCTTGAAGCTGATACAGAAGCTTCAGGTGGTTCAGAATGCATTGGCCAAACTAGTTTTTGGAATAGGTGAGTTTGGTCACATCACCCCCTATCCTGGTTCATCTGCAGTGATTCCCTGTTTGTTTGTGTGCTAGGTTTAATGTGTTAATAGTAATATCCCCAAAATGGTTTCAGATTTAAAAGGCCCAGAATGGTTTCAGACCTTGTTACTCATTGTTGCATCTCTTCCGAAATTCTAATGACCATTTTACTTGATCCTCTATAACTTTGCATCTCTGGATGCTTACCCCAAGGGAGGTCAAAAATAAAATAACAACAACCAGAAACAGGGACTTCTCAACTGTGTCTCTAACATTATGGAACTCTCTATCAGTCAGTATGTCCAGCGCTCTTCCTACAGACTTTTAAGAAGCTCTTAAAAATTGAGCCATTCAGGGAGCCAATTGGAGAGCTACCCCATTAATTTAACATAATGACCCTAAGTTTTTGACTCCTTGATTTCATTCATTGTTGTTGGAAGGCTGTTACCAGTTGTATCCTTTTATTGGTTTCTAATTGTATTGTTATGTGCTCATATTTGTCATATTTACCATTGTTTATTTTGCCTGTAAACCACCTAGAGTGGTACACTTACCAAATGTGTGGTACAGTGATACCTCATACCTCTTGGTTCCACAAGTTTGGACTTTATACGGATTTGGACTTTGTATGAGGTATGCAAAATCCTAGCTGCGATGCCTCATACAACATCCAAATCCTTGCTGTGATGCCTCGTACAACGTCGTTTCCATAGAGATACATTGTACTGTAGCAGCACAGACTTCAGGGCAAAGTCAAGGAAACTGAGAGAACTTTAAGAAATCATTGTCTAAAGGGTAAATATATTACAAAAATATGTCAAACAACATGTCAAAAAATCCAAAATCACGCTCAAAACCACTCCTAAACACTCTTTGCCTGGTGCAAAACCCACAAGAACAATGCACGCATGCGTTCTGCCTTTTATACTGCCCAGGCACAATGCAACCTGGGAAAAACCCCAATGCCTCATACAAAGTCACAGTGACTTTGTATGAGGCAACTTTTTTCAAGGAATTAGGCGATGTTGTATGAATTCGATGTTGTACAAAGCGGACTTTGTATGAGGTATTACTGTATATAAATGCAATCAGGCAATTAATTAATCACTAAATTTTTAAAAACCTTTTTGCCAGGAAAAAACACCCCAACACATTTTGTTTAAAACATGGGAAATATTTCCTTCTTTTTCTTCTTCTTCAGCTGCCATATCTGTTCCAGATATTGGCTATCATCATGGCATAGTCTTCCTGTTCTTAACTCCTCAGAACTGTTCTTCCAAGGACATGCCACACCAGTCTCTCAGGTTCTTCAGTCATGAAGTCCATCTAGGTCCAGGGCCTCTCTTCCCATGCATCTTTCCTTGCAGAGTGAGTTGGAGTATTCTATACTTTATGTTGTTCCTCATGATATGCCCAAGGTATTGGAGTTTACTTTGCTTAACGGTCTTAAAGAGTTATTTTTCTTTATCCATCTGGCACAATACTTCTACATTAGTCACATGATCAACCCATGAATTTCCTAGCCAGCTGCAAAGCTTGTTCTCAGCCAACCCTCATGAAAAATCAGGGAGATCTTACTTTTGTATCGCCAAGAATTAGTAGCTGTCATCATCTTTCCATCCTTCTTCCAAGCAAGAAGAAACAAACTCTTGTTTACCCATCATATAGGAGCATTTCTGTTGTGGGATCCATTCCCTTCCCTCGATTTGGGAAGTGCAACAAACCCAATAAAACCAGAAAGGACTTTAAAATGAGTAGCTTGCCTTCCCTTTCCATAGCTGAAGAACTCTCTGGTCCTGAACCAAGCAAAAAGATGGTGGACAACCTGGATTACACCTGAGAAGGAATTTAACTTTATTACATGTTAGGAGAAAAATAGTTACAACTGATTAAATTAAAAGGTTAGGTAAAGATAAAGGTTTCCCTTGCTCGAAAGCCAGTCATATCCAACTCTAGGGTTCAGTGTTCATCTCTGTTTCAAAGCCGAAGAGCCAGTGCTATCTACTTTCTGCAGACATTTCTGTGATCATGTGGCAGGCATGACTAGACACCGGAGTGCATGGAATGTTGTTACCTTCCCACCAAAGTGGTCCCTATTTATCTAATTGCAATTTCTTGATTTCGAACTGCTAGGTTGGCAGGAGAAATTAAAAGGTTAACACACGGTTAAAAAGATTGCAAAGACACATTTCTGGACAAAAATACAGAAAATACAGAAGTGGTACAAGAAACACATGCAAGCACACACAAACAGAGACTATACTCCCTATGCAACCTAGCTGACTACAGTCCTGATTCCATTCTTAGCCATGTAGTTGGGGCCTCATGCTTCATTGTCCTGGGATCAGTTCTCCAACATAGCCAACCCAAAAGTAAAGAATAATTAAGAGCCAGAAAGGAAGATCTTGCTGATAATTTAAAAATCCCTCAGTGAACCTGATTGGTTAAATACCCATGAATCATCAGTAACGTGACTACTAACATCATATTAGAGCTTTCTCAGAGTGTCAACTCTTTCCTAGCTTTCCAGGAATGCATGCTATAAGCCTATATGAACATCAGAATTTTTCATGTATGTTATTGTGTAATGACATCCATGAATCCATTGTCATGCTGCCAGCATAAACAATGGACATGTTGTCTGGGACAGTTTGGAAGTCATAGTCCCAAAATGTGGTCTCCAACACTGATCAGTTTGGTGCTCTATATTTTCATAGATAGAAATGGCAGCTATCTTTTCGCAAGTACAAAGAGCTAGGAAAAATACTTTTTTAAACTACATCCCTTGAATACTGCAAGGGATGTTCTGGAATTTGTTCACAAAGTAACTTTTTTCCATCTTAGGCAAGCAGAATCACACAAATTGAATGCAGTGCCCCAAGTGTGGAATGTAAGACAGTAAAACCTTTTGACCCTTTAAAGGGTCTATGTAACCTGCAATAAGCTCCGTGTCTTTACACTTAATAACTCCGGCTTACCTCACTTGCAGATACACTGAATCATCTCGAGTATTAATATATTTACATTTGCAGGAGGTTTCTTAGTTCTTTAGAATGTGATGTGCAAAACATCAGCACTTGGTATCTTCAGTATATTGACTAAGAGTCATTGTATATGGCTGTATTTGTCTCTGGAAGCTACAACATACACAAAATTCATGGATATTTTCAAATACTTCCCACTCAGCCATAAATTCACACAGCTTCTCACCTCTGGAAATATCTGAAAAACGTTAAAGGGAATATTTTAAATGAGACCATTGTAAAGTAAAAATTCTAAAGTTTAGAACTTCTCTCTAAAGTACATGATGAACTCAGTGCAACAAAATCAATATTGCCTTGCACACGCTATCTGATAACAATTCCCAAAAAATAACAGGAACACTAAGGTTCTTACATGACTTTGATTGCCATGTAATTTCTTGAGCCCTATTTTTGGTGGTTAAAATCTTTACAGCACTCAGACAACCTCTTCTCTGTTCCCTGGGGGTGGGGATAGCAGGAAGCTTTGTTATGTACTTGACAAGTTAATAAGGCTGGTTTGTTGCTCTGCCATTTTCTTTTCAAATATGGAAATCATGATCTGTGCAGTAAGCCGTCATGAGAAAAATTCATTCCTGCCTCCTTTTGGCTCCAGTTATCATTTAGTTCTTTTCAGAGATGTCCTACAAAACAAAGAAGCTGTCTCTGTGCTGCTACACATTCTTCCAATAAAGCAATAGCGTCTGTCAATACTTCATTAACCTGTCCATATAAAATATTCTTATGTACTGTATTTTTTATTATACAGATCCTGAGTAAATTCAGCACAACTGGAAGTGTTTCTTCATGAAATGCACAATTAACACAGATACATTTATTAGCTTTATAAACAAGGATGAGCTATAACATTAGGTGGATCTTTAAAAAAATTAAATGATTTGTGAAAGCATAGACCTACCAACGGCAAATCAAAGCTGTCTTCTATGACTGATCACAGAAGGCTTCTTTGATTTGCCATTGTTAGACCTAGTACAACTATCCCAGATTTCTGGGCCAAACAAGACATGCCAATCTGTTAGCTTCTCACGGTGTTTGGCTTCTTGATTTCCACTTTCTACATAATCTCAAACACCTAGAAATCATTTTTAGGACATGTTAGCAGAATTGTCCATCGTATTTCACATTTGGTTGTACCATACATTAGTATAAAGGCATAATAACATCGGCAGTTTTATTTTTTATTCCTCTCCTAAATGTGTCCAGCATAGAAGTTCTACTCCATAGCAGCTGCATGCTGTGTCAAAGTTCACTGTGCTACTGTATATCACTACATCTCCAAGATCGAACCCCTGGTCAGTCACCAGCAGCTCAGGCACCATTAGTATATATGTTTTAACCACTTAAATTTTTTGATGTCTTGTCTCAGCCTCCTGTTTTCAAATAAACTAAGTATGTAGCTGACCATTGTTGATCAGTTGTTTGCATTCCTCATTGAACTTGGAATGATATGAAAGTGGGTGGTTACCTTTTTCCACAAATCTTTGCAAACTAGTCTAAGGTGTAGTCTTCCTTATTCAAGAGGAGTTTGCTCATAAGGTCAGCATGGAGGGATGGAATAAGAATGTGAAAGAAACACGCATGGTTTTTTAAAAAAGAAAGAAAGAAAAAAAGAAAATTATCCTCTTCTTGAAATTTCATGGTAGACATGGACACTCCAAGAGAGAAATATGCCATCCAGATTTCTTTCCACAGTAGACTAGGTTGGGGAATCCTAAAAATATCTTCCAAATATATTTTGGTGTCTTGTTCAAAAATATCCAAATTGCATCTTTCTATGCAGTCATCCAGACTATTCTTCCTGCTCATGACAATGTGGTTTCCTGGGGAGCATGATTCTCTGGTAAAATATCTTAGAAGCCGAGCTCCATTCAGCATATAAGTGGAGAACAGACTATCCAATCCAAGTATGTGCATATGTGCATGCAGGTCATTCAGGGGTAGTTTTCCTCATCTTGCTTTATGGCCAAATTCCTTCACAATTACAAAGAAAGGAATGATCTCAAGATGGAGGAATTGGTACTTGAAGGAGCAGAAGAATAGTCAATATATACCATAGATCCTTCCCCTAAATCCCCATAATGCTTCAGTAATCTCTTATCTTTTGACTCAGGTAAGCCTCTTTCCCTTTTTCCTAAAAGAAAAACACACTTAAATGCACACATAAATACACAGTGACACTCATGAACACACTTACATTGAACAATATGTTCTCCACTGTCCTGTTGTATGGAACTTGGCTTCTAAAATATTTCCCCCAATAATCTCCTTTTTTAAATAAACGATCAAGGATTACTTTTCAGACCATCTGTGAGGAGGAGAAAATGTGCTACCTGAAGCGTTCATTGGAGTGAGTCCAATGAACACCCAATTTGTCCTCTGAAAAATCCCATCCATCTCCTGTTCCTCAGAAAACTCAACTTGGAAAATAAATCCATTCTCCATGCTTTGTGGCCAGACCAACAGAAGGCAGGGAGAGGAGCTCACTGGCTTCATGCATAGCCTGAAATGGAGGGAAGACTGTAATTTGTTATTTTGGGAAGGATGATAAACTGTACAAAATCACTCACTTGCATTTCCCCTCCCCAGCCAGACTCTGATTCGTCAATGCCTTCCCGATGTAAATCATCACTGGGGTGAGGCAAGCAGTCGGATGACTGGGACAATTCACTTATGTCGTTCGAGCGGCAGTGTTAACGGTTTGCAAAGCAGCAGGGCGTTTCAGGACCAAGGACAACGCCATCGCCCCTGCTTTGCTGAGCGAAGTCCAAAACAACGATCATGTGCAATGTGCAAATAGCGATGACTCTGCTCCTTCATCTCTGCGTTGTGAGCTGATTTCTATTTCTTATTCTAGAAGATGTTCCCAGAAGTAGGATTTTGGCGAGCATCCAACCAGAATTACAGTGTCTTATCCTCTTTTCCCAGCCACAGACACCGTGGCTTGTTTTTCGCTTTACCAGTAATGCAAGTACAAACTCACTTCCAGTGAGGCAACATCTGTGACCACACTCCAGCTTTTTCCAGTGTAGCAGTAGCCTTTGTTTCTAGCCACCCAAAAATCCAGCCATCTACCTTCTTTGCAATACCTCATTTTCAAATCCCTGATCCTTGCTATTATTATCTATAGGCACCCTGTTAAGAGATGTATGCAGAGCTAAGTGAAATTACATATGTTGCACGAGTGAATTGCTGCTTATTAACAAGGTGTAAGTTGTGCATCTAGTTGTTCTGAAATTTAGAAGAATTAGAAAATTGAGAATTGGGAGAGTACCCTGGACAGTGAGGAGAACAAATAGGTCGATCTTAGAAGAAATCAACCCTGACAGCTCCTTAGAAGGTCAAATAGTAAAGATGAAGCTAAAGTACTTTGGACATCAAATGAGAAGAGAGGATTCACTTGAGAAAGCTTTGATGCTGGGAAAGGTGGAGGGCAAAAGAAGAAGGGGTGGCAGAGAATGAGATGGCTGGATGGTGTTGTAGATGCAATGGGCACAGAGCTGGGTGGGTTGAGGAGGATGGTGGAGGACAGAAGTGCCTGACGAGCACTGGTCCATGGGGTTGGAAATGACTGTGCAACTGAACAACAACAACAACTAGTTGTACAATAGGAATTTGACCAAAATACAACCAGTAATTCATGGCAAGTTGCCATTTAAAATTATTTCACTTACACATGCAAAAAA
Organism: Bradypodion ventrale; assembly: GCA_035047345.1. Classification (NCBI taxonomy): domain Eukaryota; kingdom Metazoa; phylum Chordata; class Lepidosauria; order Squamata; family Chamaeleonidae; genus Bradypodion; species Bradypodion ventrale. The sequence goes on from JAWDJE010000004.1 coordinate 286,483,100, forward strand.
GGCCAAACACTTTTGATCATAATATGTATATGTTAAGAAATAGGAAGAGGTGTCAATCATAATGATAATAATTCATGGGGTGTATGTTAAAGCCTGCCTCATTATCATTGCCCAAGACTCTACCCATTTTAACATATGGATTTTCCAATCTTTCCTTTGATCTTAGATGCTTAAACCAAAAGGAAGATCCTCTCTCTTCCTCCAGTGAATTTCTAACTTGCCTTACTCAAAAGGAATTTTACCAAACAGCTGTAATTGATTTTATCCCCAGAAGCATCCCTGCCAGCCCCAGGCTCAGTGTAGGAGTGGCCCTACCATTAGTGGAATGAGGCAGTCACTGGAAGACACCGAAAATATATAGCCTTTTTAAAATAATCCTAAACAAATCTGTTTAATTGTCATCACTACAGTTAAGATCCAACTCCCAGTCCAACTGGTCTCTGTGTATAGACTAGAGTGGTGGTGCCATCTTAACCTTTGCCCTGTCTTTTGCCAGCTAAATGCCTTGCACTGATCCTAGTAGGAAGGCATTGTCTCCACATCGATGCAGCAATGAGAAGTGCTTACCGAATTTAAAGACACTTTACAATTCTAGACATTAAAGGTCCTACCATAATGTGCTTCCTTTATATCAATAGTATGCAGTCCTTGACTGGAGATTATGGTATCCTCCAAGAAGAACTTAGCTATCTGTCAAACACTCTGGCCTTTACAAATAGGATGTGAATGACTAATCATGTACAACACTAATAGCTGAATAAATAACATGTTGAAAGATTTTGCCTCCCTCTCAAGTCCACAAAAGTTTATGCCAAATAAAACTTGCCAGTCTCAAAAGGTTCCACAAGATTCTTTATTGTCAAACACAACTAATTCATCCTCCTTGAAACTGGTGAACTGATGACACCAAGCCAGCTCTAATTTTCATTTCCATCAGCACCAAGGAATGTATGAATGCTCTAAATCAGTGTTTCCCAACCTTTGGTTTTTGGATTTCAATTCCGAGAAGCCTAAGTCAATTCTCCAAAGCGCTGATCAGCCAATGTACTGACTAGGGCTTCTGAGAATTGAAGCCCCCCTGTGGGGAATGTGCCACACATTGGGAACCACTGCTCTAAATCAATGTTTAAGTGAACATAGGACCTAATAGTTGGAACACCACCCATCATTCCAGACAATATGAGAATTAATACAAGGATTAATATTAAGTTAAGAAAAGATAGACTTGCTGTTGGCAGGAAAGCTGACCTAAGGTTAAGAAGTTTTTCTTGAAACACTATTCCGCCTTACAAATTAGGAGTATTCCTAGATCCATCACCGCCCTTTAATGTTCTTAACTAATAGTTACTCTGCATGAAATTGGGGATATGCTAATTCAAGACAATGTTAATTTTTCCACCCATGGATTTACATTTCAATAAAGTTTTATCTTCCATTTTTATTGCTCTGCACAAAAGGAAAGAATTTTTTGTCTCACATAAAGCCATCTTGTTTATTCAGGAGCTTGTCTTTATTCTCTTGTTAATTTCAAATATATACACAGATAAGTGAGACCACAGAGATTCACCTTTTTGGCACTGCTCATATGCCCAGGGCCATAGCCAGGGGGTGGGGGTGGGGAATCAGCCCCCACCAGCTAACAGTCTGCCCCCACCCCACCCTGGGATGCCAATATTATATATGTGTGTGTGTGACATTGTTGTCCTTCCTGAAAAAATATCCCCCCCCCCCCCAATGTAGAATTCTGGCTACGGCCCTGCATATACCCTCTGTCTGATCATTCTATGATTTATTTTTCAAATAACAACCTCATGCCCCTCTTTATTTTAAAAAAAATGTGTGATAGTCCCATCTTTCTATTTTCTGCAGCATTAATCCACCTGTCATTTTAATGACGTGCACCATATCCAGGATGAGTTTGAGAAAGAAAAGGAAAAGAGCAGTAGATGACTGTGTTCATACACAAAATGCAACACCATGCATCTTTACACAGAAACAAGTCCCACTGTGTTTAACAACCCTTGATCACAAGTATGCCTGGGAGTGCAGCCACAAGTACATAAGGATCCATGCATGGATGCAAAACCAGCTGTGATTTGAAGTCGTTTGTTTTTTCCTTTTTAAAAAAATTGAAAACTTGGCATTTTTTTTCTCCCCCTGCCTCGTCCTAATTAATACCATAAAAGAGGCTGAGCTGCATGGTTTGCCGGTAGCAACAGCCAGAGATTTCAAGACCAATAGGCTTTTCATGTAAGATATTAAGCATTTGACATGGAATGTACTACCCGGAGGAAAGGGAAAGGGGGGAAAGCCACAGCCCAGAGCCCATTTCCATGCCAAACTGCGCCCTGGACCCTCGTCCTTCCGCACCATTGGCAGATCAATATTTAATGCTCAGGGATCCTAGCTCGGCAGGGGAGCTGCCAGGGGACCTCTCGAGCCAATCTGCTTGGACTGGGGAGTGATCATTATTCATGGGCTCCTGCCTCTGGCTCCTTTCGCACAACCCCTCTCTGCTGACTCAGTGCCTTAGTTGACTCGCGCGTCCTTCCTCGCTCGCTGCTCACTCGCCTTCTCCACTGCTGTGGCTGGACCTCTTTGCCTTCACAACCTCTCAGCATCTGCGTTCCCCTCCACCATGGCTAAAACTGCAATGGGTAAGAATGATGCCTTCTTCTTTTCCCAACCCTCTTCCTTCTGCATTGTAAACCCTTCCTTCCTAGACATCTTCCTCGATGTTGTATTCGCCTTTATAGGGGGGAAAGGAGGGGGGGAAACAGGCGCCTGAGGATGATTAGGGTTTATTTTTAAGATTTTTAGCGTCCTTAGGGGTGTTTTAAAACCTATACGGCGAGGGCAGTGCAAAGGCAATAAAGTGTAAGAACGGAATAGATGTGTGTCATGATTTTCCTCTCGGGTGATTTTTGCAGTCCAATCATCAGTTTAACTGGATTATTGAGGTACAATCCGGTTAAAAAAATTTTTAGCCCGATGTTTAATTTAATTTAATAGATTTAGATACCGCTTATGTTCCTGCTTAGCGGTTCAAGCTTCCTCGTCTCGAAGGCTGCGGTGACAGAAAGAGCGGGGTTGGCAATGGCAGGAAAGAATTAGGCGATTTGATGGGTTTGTGCCGGATTGTTTTTTGTTTGTTTTTTTGTTTGTTGTTGTTGTGTTTTTTTTAAGACGCCGCCTCGCCTCCTGCGCATCGCTTTGGGGTTTTGGTTTTGGGGTTGGGACCCATCGAGGCAGATGAGGAAGCAGGTCGAGTCAGAAGAAGACATCCGGGGAGAACTGGCCAGATCCCCGGCATACTTGACACACGAATTAAATGGAGACACCGTTCAATTTTAAAGATTTTTGCTGCAAAGAAAGAAAGAAAAGTTAGGGGTGGGGCAGGTCGGAGATCTGAATCTGGTTGCATTGCTACCTTGTAGTTTCTTTGTGTTAAAGAGGGGAGGGGATTTAGGCGTTGCGATCGATGGTGGCTTTCTTTGTGTGTAAGTGTGTGTGAGTGTGTCAGGCTCCGGGCGGGCGTGCCCGGCAAAAGCGCACCTGCAGTGAGCGCGACGCCCCCCCCCCCCCGCCCAACACACACACAAGCAGGAGGAGACGCCCCCCCCATAATGCAGAGCGACCCCACCCAAGTGGCCGCCGCCGCACACGGGCACTGGACACACACACACACACACACACACACACACACACACACACACACACACACACACACACACACACACACACACACACACACACACCAAATAGACTTAGCCAGCCCAGAAGACATGGCAAAGGCGATTTGGAGCTTTCAATGCTGATCCCCTTTACCGCAAGCAAAATCACACCACTGCTCCTGAGGTGGTCATGGTGGCCACTGCAGCTCCTTTTTCACACATACACATACACACACGCCCATCTTGTTTTAGCCCATGGCAGATATGAGGCCCCAGTAGACGCAAAAGTAGGTCACTGGATTCGACATCTTATCTTCCTCTCCTTCCTCCTCCTCCTCTCATTCCCACCGCCATCGCGACCCCACCCATTTTCTCTACCCGCTGTGGAAGGTGCCTGGGGCCACTGTGTTTTTATTTTGTCTCATTTGAGCAAATAATAATAATAAAACAATCCGGCTGCTCCCCCCCCCCCTCACTCAACACAAACACACACTCAATAATAATAATAAAACAATCCGGCTGCTTCTCCCCTCACTCAACATAAACACACTCAATACTAATACTAATACTAATACTAATACTAATACTAATACTACTAATAATACTGATGATGATGATGATAAAACAATCCGGCTGCTATCCCACCTCACTCAACACAAACGCACACTCAATAATAATAATAAAACAATCCGGCTGCTCCCCCCCCCCCTCACTCAACACAAACACACATTCAATAATAATAATAAAACAATCCGGCTGCTTCTCCCCTCACTCAACATAAACACACTCAATACTAATACTAATACTAATACGAATACGAATACGAATACGAATACAAATACTGATGATGATGATAAAACAATCCGGCTGCTATCCCACCTCACTCAACACAAACGCACACTCAATAATAATAATAAAACAATCCGGCTGCTCCCCCACCCCCCAAATCCCTCAACACAAACACACACAGAGAGAGAGAGCGCGCACGGCCACACCCCTGAGTGCTGCGCCCCCCCTCCCCTCCCTCCCTCCCTTCCTGCATCCAAGAGGTTCATTGCGGCGTTTGGCAGTCTAGACTGCGGGGGAGGGGGGGCGGTTTTGGATTTGAATCAAGATTTTTTTTTTTCCCCTCTCCCTCTCCCACAAGCCGTACATCCCGTGATTGATTAATTGCTTCTTCGGTGCAAGGGCTGGCATGCTCCTTTCTGCCTGGCCATCCTTTCGATGGTTTTCACATATATATATATATATATATATATTTTCCTTGGCGCCTCAGTTCCGCCGCCCAGAGTCTGAAATAAGGCTGTTAGAGACAACTGATCTTGCAGTAAAGGGTGCGGTGGGCACAGCGTGGAAGGGAAGTGGATTAACTGGCAGAATCACATAACCTTGTAGTGCAGTAGCCAGGGGGGGCGGGCGGGGGGGGGGGCGAAAACCTTCCTAAGCTAACAGCACCCCCACACACACCCGCCCCGGGATGCCAATGTTATATATGTGAGTGTGACATTGTTGCCCCTCCAGAATTATTATTTTTTTGCCCCTCCTGAACCACCACTACCCCTCTAGAATCCTGCCTACGGTCCTGTAACCTTGAAAGAGCGTGTTTTAAAAAGCAAATTCTTTTTCTTTTGCAAAAAGAAAGGACAACCCTTGTATCCAAATAGGAAGAGGAAGAGTTCAAAAATATGGCCCTATTAATCTGTCTCTCCCCCCCCTCACTGTTAATATATGCCAGTAATGGTGAACCTTGGCACTCCAGCTATTCTTGGACTTCAATTACCAGAAGCCCAAGTCAGCACTCCTGCCGATCAGGGCTTCTAGGAACTGAAGTCCAAGAACATCTGGAGTGTCAAGGTTCGCCATCACTGATATATGCAATATTTGGGGAGGGGTCGTATTCCCTCTCCCTTCATCACTAATGCTGGCCATCCTCCTGCTAGACATTACTCTTCATTGGTCCAGCATTGATGTTAAAATTGCTTTCCCTCTCCCCATCACTAATGCTGGCCATCTTCTTGCTAGACATTCATGCCCATTGGTCCAGTATGGATATGAAACCCCTTGCTTTCTTTTGGCTCAAGAGATGCTGGGTGTCGTGGGAAGCCATTCCAACTTGATGGCAGAGAGGCAGCTTTGTTATCCCGGAGGGAAGGGCATGAGACAGCTGTTTATGCAAACAGTCAGACAGGAACCCTAGGAGTCTGGCCAGCCCTGCAGATCTGGGCTTGGCCCCTCTCTTGCCTTTCCTCCTCCCCACTGCAGCAATCAGTAATCTGTATTGATCATTTGCCATCAGTCCCAGTAATCTGTATTGATAATTTGTCATCAGTCACAGCTACAGAAGGCCACTCTGTGTCATTCAGAATTCGGTGGCCATGGTCAGAACAGGCTCCCCAAGGTTTGATTAAGAAGCAGTGCATCAGCCTACTGCTGGTCAGGCAGTAGCAGTCCTTAGATGCACCCGTATGATTAATAGATCCCTGTACCTCATTGTCCTAGTACCATGATGGCCAACCATGGCACTCCAGTTGTTCTTGGACTTCAGTTCCCAGAAGCCCAAGTCAGCACTCCTGCTGATCAGGGCTTCTGGGAATTGAAGTTCAAGAACAGCTGGAGTGCCAAGGTTCACCATCACTGTTCTAGTGTACCTGTATGTAAAGGACTACATCCAGTTGTTATTCCCAATCAGAATAAAGCTATGGAATCAATGGGACTTTGATAAATTTGCACATTTACAAGTCTTGCTGAGTCAGTGGGTCTGCTCCAGCTGAGACTAATCACTGAATTTGGTCTCAGTGCTGTTCCTGGTCTTGAAAGCACCCTCAAGATAATTAAGTGCCCCTCACAATACAAACAACCATTTTTTCCTTCTGTCATTCTTTATACACAGCTGTCATATGACATGTGAAGGCAAACTAGTTCCACAAAATTAATTCTCCGTTCCTCAACTAAGTTGGAAAATATTGGGTAATTAACAGTATAGTCTTAACTGCTTCCTTGTGTTTCTTCCTCCAGTGGTTGCAGCTGCCATGTTATCTCCTCATGGGGGCTCAGTGTCTTCTTTTTGAGGGTAGATAACAAAAAGGAGAGAGCTTTGTCTTTTGATTTTAAACCCACAGCACAGCAATTTAAAATACAAAGGCTCTGGAGACAAGCAAGTGGCAGTACAGTACAGTATTCTCCAGTTAATATCCTAACATACAGCTCTGCTATATGGATATGGAGGGAGATTTGATTCCTGTTAATATGGAAGGCCGTTGATTGTTTCATTAATAGAACAGAGAGATAATTGCTACAAAAATGCACTTTAGAAGAAAATCGAGGAATAAAAATGATGACAAAGGAAGTGCTGATTTTGCAATAAATGTACAGTACTGTATATTATTATCTAATGGCATAGGCCAACCTTTTGCACACATTGGCCTGAAAAGACAGAAGAATAGCTCTATGGCAGTTAGGAAAATTCTGGGCCTTGATGTTCAACAAAGAGACCTATCCAGTAACCAGTTCCAAAGAGAGAGGGGGTACCTGCATCAAGTTTGTTTAGGGGGGCAAAGATGTACTGAATAGTGGACTTAAAAATGGGCACGTGCTCATTGGTACTCCATGTATTTGATGTGTAAATGAGGAAGGAATCTATGTGAATAAGGTTAAATCTTGTTGGATAAGTGCCAGCATTTTCTTTCCAGCAGAGCCAGGAAGATGCCACTAAAAAGCTCATAAAACAGAATATGGTGACAGTGGTCCTTCTCAATTCTTCATCCACCATCTTGTTCTTATTTAAAGGTATATGGCCTGGCATGCAATGCTGTTTATAGCTGAGGCATGTAGGACTACAGCCATTTTCAGATTCTTACTCAAGTGATGTCAACAGGGCCAAGAAGGAGTGTGGTGACCACTATTCTGTGGGGTTCCTTTCTTAGAGAAAAGCTTCCCATTGAATATCTTCAGACAAGTTATCCCATTTCTGCTTTAGCTGACTTATAATTCACAAAAAAGAATGAGTGTGATTCACCCTGAAGGGGTTAAATCATTTTGTTTATTGAATAATGAATAGCAATTGCAATTACACTTACATACCACCTCATAGTACTTCATGCCCTTTTGGGGTGGTTCACAAGTTAATTAGCATTTTGCCCCCAACATTCATTTTACTGACCTCAAAAGGATGCAAGGCTGAGTCAACCTTGAGACCTGGTCAGGATCAAACTCACAACCTTTTTGTTGCTGCATAGCAGTTTAACTGCTGTGCGATCAGGGCTCTATGAGAATATTGACCATACCTCAGCCAATTTGGCAGGGGAAAACCCTTCCAAAATACAGTAATTTCAAAGAAGAAGGTATTTTAGAGAATTGCTCAGGAAGGAGACCCAGAATTCATTGCTTTCCTTACTTCTGATGTAGCTGAGAAGTATATCTGCATGTACAACTGACTCTCTAACAATTATATGCTATCATTTTTTCCATGGGGCTTTCTCGGATCAGTAAGCCTGAGCTGTCAGGGAAGCTGCAGAAGGATGCTGAAATATTTAACAGAAAGGAAAAACTAATGCATTAGCCTTGGTCATTTAGCGATGTTGTCATAAGCCAGTGATGGTGAACCTTGGCACTCCAGGTGTTCTGAAACTTCAATTCCCAGAAGCCCTCTGATCAGCAGGAGTGCTGATTTGGGCTTCTGGGAATTGAAGTCCAAGAACACCTGGAGTGCCAATGTTTGCCATGACTGTATTAGATGAAGTCAAAATAATAACCAAATTAAATTCTAAATGGCGTTGAGTGGATAACGGGAGAGGGGGTGGAAGCACCCTTTCACAGAGAAATAAAACTTCAGGGAAATTGGAGGACCAATTATTATACAGCACTAAGATCACTTTCTCTGAAGCACTTTTACTGAAAAAATGTTCTGAAATGTTATTTTCCTTAGTTCCCTTGAAATAGGTGCCAGGATTATTTACAGTAGGGGTTTGCAACCTATGGCCTGTGGGCCGGATCCAGCTCATGTTGCCAAATAAACCAGCCCCTGACCTTGCTCCAGCCACCCCCATGGCTGCCGCCACCACCACCACCACCACCAGAATTGGCTGCAGACCAGTGGTGGGATTCAGCAGGTTCACCCCAGTTCACCAGAAATTCTGGCTGGCCTCGCCCATCCAAGTTTTGAAATAAAGTAGTCCTAATTCGGGTGCAACACAGGGCTTTCCCTCTGGCCACACCCACCATACCACGCCCACAGTGTAGGTAGTAAAAGAAAATGAATTCCACCACTGCTGCAGACTCATTTACGGCCATCATAAATGTGTTTACGACAGCCACGGATGCATTTTAAGGCAGTGTTTACAGTGGGGAGGACCCCCAATCTGGCCCAGTCACCTGCTTGATGGGGGTGTGGTCTGACCCACAGCTGAAAAATGTTGAGAACCCCTGATTTACAGGTTTTACAGAATAATTTCTGAACATTTCTCTGCCACTTCTTTTTGGGTGGCTTCCACTCCCACCACAATACCTTAAGTGATGCTAAATAAAGGCTGTTGTGAAAGAAGCAAAATAATGGCCAGTAGCTTCATTTCCTCACAGTGCAACTGGGAACATTATAGTTTTTGTTGGAACAATAAACCCACTCTTTTCCTGAAGCTAGACCCACATAACAAAAAAGTAATTTCTTCTTCCAAATAACTGTCTTTAGAATGAAGGATTTTTATTTCTTAGTCTGAGCATAAAAATGCCTCACTATATAGTTCCATATTGTCTCAGCTGACTGGCAATAGCTGTACCAAGATACAGTACAAGAGATTCCCAGCCTTACTAGGAGGTAGTAGAGATGGAATCAGACACTTTCCTCCTATAAAGTATGTGTGTTTCCACTTAGCTACAACCATCCCCATTTCATTTCAGGTGACTATGCTATCCATATTTTGGTGACATGTAGATTTATATACAAGTATGGACTTTCCAAGAGTTTTCCAAGAGAGTATCAGGGCTGGACATGCCATTGGGCAGAGTTAGGTACCTGTTTCATGTAGCTGAGTGTGTGTGATGGCCAAGTTGTGTGCGCCCCTGCTGGGTGGCTGACAGTGAAGTTCTCAAGAGCCTCCCTGGCCACTCTATACCAGTGATGGCCATCCTTGGCACTCCAGATGTTCTTGGTTGTCAATTCCCAGAAGCCCTGAGCATCAGGAGTGCTGACTTGGGCTTCTGGAAATTGACATCCAGGAACACCTGGAGTGCCAAGGATGGCCATCACTGTTGTGAGGTGGTGGCCTCTCTAAACAGATAGCTTGGGACTCTCCAGAGCAAACCAGATCCCAAATGCCCTGGAGGGGATGCTGCTGTGGCCACAGAAGCAACATCCCAGTCTCTCTTGCCTCTGATTTCCCAGGCCCATCCACTTCCTGTTGCCAACACTACTTTCCACAGAGCATGCCTGCTTTCTGTCTCAGTCTCAGACTGACATGAGGAGGTGGGAATGATGATGGAAGATGTCAACACCTCCCACCTCAAGCAGTAAGAGAGTTTGGGGCAGCACCAGGAGATATATGCAGAACTGCTAAAATGTTACTCTTTTTTGCGACTACAAGTACCAGACATTTTGTTTCGGAATCAAGAAGGGAGGGAGGAGTCCAATGCATTATTTTGTTTTCTTTGTGCTTCTCTAAAGACCTGCAACATCTAACGAGACAGTACTTCCCTGATACTACATATGTGTCCGTACAGTATGCAAAATCTGTGGAAATGATCTAAATGGAAAAAAGATGTCAGTGAAAAATGCTTGATTTCAACCAGTGATCACAGGTGAGTCCAATTTCAGGGGACCTGTGAATCCACTTCAGGGTTTTTTTCTGCTCTTGACAAAAATGATCAGGAATAGAGCTTAGCACCTTGGATAACTTGTATAAAATGCAAGCTAAACCCTGGAGTGGATTCATAGCACCCTGGAAATTGGAGTCACCTCTAGCTGCCATTGGTTTCACCTCTGTGAAGAACCTACTTCCAAGTATTACCATCTCTGTATGGCGTGAGACCTGCATTGCAGCCACAACTCTGCTCTTGAGATTAAGTTTGATTCTGAGGGACTCAAGGTCAGCCTTTCATCTTTCTGAGGTTGGTAAAATGAGTACCCAGCATGTTGGGGGCAAAATGTTAATTACCTGTGAACCACCCAGAGAGTGCTCTAAGACAAGTGCTGTGGGATGGTACATACTATAAGTCTAATAGCTTTTGCCATTACTGATACTTACTTAAATTGAAATATTTTCCTTTAACACCCTAGGATGTACAGTCTGTCTCATCCATTTGTCTGTATTGTGCATCACCACCACAGGAAGAACAAGGAACCTGTGTGAATAAGAACCCACATTTTGAGAGCATGTAGAATTATAACAATAAGTTTTTACAACCTGTTTCCATGTGAAAGCCAGAAGCATCGGACTGCTTTTTGAGCCAGCCATTTTGAGTGCTGATAGGAAATGTTTCACTAGGGTGTCATAGAGTACTGTAAAAACATATCCTTTGATTCTTTTAATCTCATTTTCTGCGGATTCCAATGTTCCATACATTATACAATTGTGTCAAAGTATAATAGCATTTGCAGAACAGAAAAATGGCTTTTGTATTGACTGTTTTGAGTTCTGGATTAACATTTCCAGAAAAAGATACTGAAAATTACACTTGGAGATTATGACATATTGTTAGGATTATTTTCTTAAAATAAGTAGGTCTTTCAGAACAATCTCAGCTTTAAATAGCAGTGAAAAATATGATCATTTTTATTTGATTTATCTAGGCTTGTCTGCAAAACCAGCCACTATGTGCTTTATTCAAATCAGCTGTCATTAATGTAAAATTTTGATATTATAATGGCAGGAACAAAAGCAAGAATGTTGGGTTAAGAAATTAGTAAAAAAAAAAGGATTAAAGATCACAGCAGTGAAAATAACAGTGCTATCATTGTTACATATAGATTTTTCAATAGGATATCTTATAATTACTGCACTCATAAGCTTCCCAACCTCAGTGACTATCTGAAGAGTCAGAGGTAAAGAGTTCTATTCCCCATTGTGCCTCCCAGGGGGGGGGGGACTCAGCCTATGGAGCTTTGAACAGGTGCACAACCCTAGAATCTATCCAGAAAAAGAGAATGGTAAACCATTGTTAAGTACTTTGCACCTAGGAAACTCTGGCAAAGGAACCATAAATTGGAATGGCTTTGATGGTACATGCTGTAATTACTGTATATACATGTCAAGTACAGGTTGGGATGCTTATAAGTAACAGATCAGCCAAAGAAGGAGTTCTCAACCTTTTTAAGCTGGGGGCCAGATCACGCTCCCTCAGACAACTTTGGGGGCCGGATGGCCATTTTGCCCTTCCTCCACCACATGACACTTCCTGGTGTGGTGGAGACGGTGTGGGGGCCACATGAAATGGCACCGCAGGCTGCAGTTGAAAGTCCCTGAGCTAAAGAGAATCTGATAATTAATTAGTAAGAGAGCAGAGAAACTAACTGCCTGTAAGTATTCATTTAGTACAAGCATGTGGAATGGAGCTTTAGAACAGATGGAAGAACTAGTGAAGCTCTTGTAGCTATACCAACTAAACAAGACATTGGATTGTATCTCAATGGTCTTATTCTACTACTGCAAAGCTTCTACCATGTATAGAAACCTTGTTTTGATCAAATACTTTGGGCAGATCCAATACTTTGATTCCATTTTTACCACAACTATTCCACAAGCCCCATCACAAACAGGCCCACTACTTGTTTTCACAGCAGTTTTACATGCTGTTGTACATTATCTAGTTGCTTCCATCTTATGGTGCCCTGATAAAGGCTTCTAGTACAGTGGTGGCGAACCTTGGCACTCCAGCTGTTCTTGGACTTCAATTACCAGAAGCCCAAGTCAGTACACCTGCTGATCAGGGCTTCTGGGAATTGAAATCCAAGAACAGCTGGCATGCCAAAGTTCACCACCACAGTTCTAGTATGTTGAGTGTTTAAGGAATTGTTTTTTATGCCAAGCAAGGATTTAAATTTGGGTCTCTTGAATCTTAATCCAGCACTCTATTCAGGACACCATACCAGCTCAGATATTACACAGAGTAGGGCAGAAACCCATGCAAAACTCATTACAGTAAAATGATTGTAGTGATATAATAAAACTATATGCTACAAACATATATAGATCTTTTCACCAGTACTAGAGTGGGAGTTGCTGTAAAGATATTTTTAAACTGAATGAAAACAAAATCCAACATGTATTTATCAACCAAAGTAGGGCATCCACAACATGGAGAAATCTGCTCCACATAAAAGCCTAAATAAAAGTCTCTAAAAGCCTAAACTAGCACTTGAAGAAGTACCAGTGGAAGATTCCCAACTTCCGTACATTTTCTTTTAGTGTAATGTTGCTTATTCCATATTGTCCATTTTTATTATCCCATTCTCCCCTTCTACTAATATTTTTTTAGCCTGTTCCTCTCTCTAATTTGCTTATCATGGTGCTCAGCCATTGGTCCTTATACCAGTCACACCTACAAAGTCTGTGTATGTATCTCAAAACCATTATGATCCTAAAACATTGTGCCTTGTGTCATCTAGGATTGCCAGGTCTCAAAATGCTGGCTGAAGTTTTAGGGAGATGACTGACATCTTAGCAAATCCCCATGTTTTCTTGAGTCTCCAGGTGGGGGGGGGGGGGATCTTGGGATGAGGACCTCTGATCTCTAGAAAATGTTGAGTTTAAGGGCGAAGTGGCCTTAAAGCCTGAGTATCTTTCTTCACCCATTCCTAGTGTTCCCATTGTTCAGTTCAAAATTAATTGTATGTGTATTGTGCTGGCTCACTAGAAAGCCGGGGCAGGGAGCATCATGCCCAAGTAGATCAGGACTTGTCAGCCATCTTTTTCCATAAGCACTGCCTATATCACTGCAAAGTCCTCCCCAGAGGCTGTCATTGAGCTTCTCACTAAGTCCCAACAGCACTATAGGTCCTTGATGGCGAACCTTGGCACTCCAGATGTTCTTAGACTTTAATTCCCAGAAGCCCAAGCCCCTGTGAATCCATATGGGCACATTTTACTTCTGATTCTGGGAGCAACAAGGGTGGCACAGGCCGGATGAATCGCAGTCAACCCATTTGTGTGGATTCACAGGGGCTTGGCCAAGGTTTGCCATCACTGTTATAGGTACATTATGAGAGATATTAGCACTAATAGGAAGGGCAGCTGTTGTCAGTACTTGGTGGTCTGCCCATACCATCATTCTACCTTGCTATTCTGTCTGACTAGCCAAGTTTTACCTGGATTCTTGGCTCAAATACCCAAATTCATGAATGACCATTTTTGGCAACCAGCTGGCTGAGAAGTAGTTATGGCTCTGCTCCAAACCCTTACCAACCACATCTCTATAGCATCAGTAGGGCCCAATCCTTATCTCCAAGGATTGAATATTGCTGCCTTGAGAACTCAAGTGCCTTTCCCCTTTACATGACTTATCTCCCCACCCCCACCCCATCTTTGCACACTGTTTACAGACATTGCTGTTCCAGTATGTAATATAGCTCCCCAACCACCACTTCACAGCTTTAATGTTGACAATAGCAAAAAGTGAAATTATTAAATATTTTCTTTATACCTTGAAATTCAATCCACAGTCCAAAGGGATTTTGCAGCCAAGAAATCAAAAGAAGATTAGGACTCGGAAGGGCAATAATAAAGTAATTAGAAGAGATCCTCAAGTGTAATGATTGTATCACTGAAGATCAAAACCAAGATAATCTACACTCTTGTGTTCCTATTCACCATGTATAGGTGCAAAACCTGGACAGAAAAGAAAGCTGATGGGGGTGGGGGGGAGGGGAGGGGATGATTCTTTTGAAATACGGTGCCGGAGAAGAACTTTGTGGGTACTCTGGACTGCCAGAAAGATAAAGAAGAAGAACCTAGAATTAATTAAGCCTGAATTATCTCCGGATGAAACTAAGGTTGTCCCACTTTGGGCATGTCATGGGAAGAGCAAGATTCTCTAAAAAGACAATAATTCTGGGAAAGGTTGGAAGTGATAGGGGGGAAAAGGAAGACCAAATATGAGATGGATTGACTCCCTAAGGAATGAAAAGAGTTTAAAAAGAGCTAAGCAGGATTGTTGAGATCATTCATTCATAGGCATGTAACAACTACTATAAACAACTGCTATAACTTTAGAGCAATATTTTCACAAGCCTTCTCGACTAGGAAGGAAGCACTAGTATACCACTTCAGAGAAGCAAGCATATGATCAGAACCATAAACCCTTCTATAGCCAAATATCCCTGCTGACCGTAGCACCGGAGATTGGAAAAGTTATTTTTGGAGGATTACATTCCATTACTTAGCTAGGAGATTCTGGGAATTACTGTATGTTACAAAAAAAAAAAAAAGGTCCAGTAGATGAAAAACTTTCCCATAATTATCCCCTGAACATACCTATTACTCTTTCTTTCTTGCCAATATTGCCAATATCCAATCTTGCCAATCGTTGTTGAATGTAGAAACAGAAAGCTTTTATCCAGGTGAGTCCTGCCCTTAGGAACTTTCTCTTCATGGACAGAGGGAAATCTACTTGAGCCTGTGGAAGGTGGCAGATAGCAGTAGCCTATCTTGGATTAGCCAGAGACTGAAGTTGAGTGACAACCCACTTTCCCTAATGAAGTCACTAGGGTGCCGTTGCAATGCTAAACTGACTGATGACTCTAAATAAACTAGACGCTCCCCAGGAGGTCACAGTGTATCTTGGAACGAAGATCAGCAGTGGTGGGCTCCAAAAAAATTTACTACCACACAGTGGGCATGGTATGGTGGCTGTGGCCAGGGGGAAAGCCCTGCATTGCACCAGAATTAGAAGTACTTTATTTCAAAACATTGATGGGCGGGGCCAGCCAGAATTTCTGCTACCGGTTCTGGCGAACTGGTGTGAACCTACTGGTGCCCACTACTGAGTATCAGGTTTTATCCACCTATATATGAACATTTTTAAAATAGATGAAATGAAGCTCTCTCTCCTGTCTCTGCTGTCAGTGCTCAATGACTGCTGCATCATTGGGTTCTTAAAGGAATAGCTTACAAACTGTTGCCAATTTAAAAGACAAATTGATGTGAAAATTTTAAAAAGGCCCAAATTGCAAACATTTCCATTTTTCTGTATTATTTGCAGTATGGTTGACTGAAATATATGTAATTAAATGACAGCAGATCATTGAATGCATTTTTTCTTCTTTTAATTCATCATCATTGTCTTTTTTTTAAAAAAAAACCTGAAGCTAAACAATATTTATGCCTCTTTTCTTAGGCTTTGCTTTCCACTAGTGGAAAATAAAAGCCACTATTAAAATGTAATTTTAACCAAGTGTTAACATTAATGCTACAAAACTGACCTATTAACTCAATGTCAGAAGTGACCGTAGCAATTGAGTCCATAAATTGATTCTTTGTAGCTTGTTTTAAAAGAACTGTATGAATGAAAATTCTGTAAACTGGCTATTTCAAGTTTTCTTGGATGTTTCTCTTCTATCATGAGAAAGCCAAATGAACAAACAATGAAATTGTTTCTGAGTTTCTACCTTTAAAAAAAAGAAACTATTGAACCTGACAAGGATCCCACAGAAAGGTCTGTGCATGAATAGATTAGTCAAATCTCTGCCATTGGGCTATTGAGGCAACATCCTGTTGTGAATACTATGCATGTAAGAGAAATTATGCAAATGTTTTTCACCATTTTCTGGCTATCATCAGCCATGTAACCTAGGTACAGTAAAACCCCTACTTGCAAAAAAAAAAAAAAAGTCCGTTCCGTAGGCTTTTGCTTAAATCAATATTTTTTTTTGTAACTCAAAACAAACCCATAGAGGGGGGAAACTTTTTTTACCTAACTGAAAGCAAATCCATAGGAAAAAGAATCTTTATGTAACTCGAAGCAAACCCATAGGAAATCATGTATATCGGGACATGGCTTTTAGCATAAAATCATTATGTAAGTAGAATTTTATGTAACTTGAGGCATTTGTAAGTCGGATTTTACTGTATATCAAAGTGTTCAACACAGAAAGAAAGAAAAAGAAAAAAGAAGGAAAGAAAAATGAAAACACCAGTTTATAGAGCAGTAGCTCATGGAATAGATATTCTTGTCAATAATTTTGGTTTTAATTTCTTAGTTTTTATATCTCATTTTTCCTTCTCCTTGGAATGTTGCCTAAAATTGGTATTTCAGGAGTTCCAGCCAATATACAGAGCAGATCCCAAAGGTTTTATTCTTGTGCTCCTGGAAGCTCAGATTAAATCAGCCCTACCCTCAAAATTGCATCACTCAAATCTCGGCCAAACTGTATACAGTATTACAAATAGTTCCTCAGAAGAATCAGAAATCTGTTAGTGTTCCATAGATGTGATTTTGACATACGCTTTTGTCTGAGAAGTTGTAGTTGAACATGAAGTTTATTTCCTGATGATTAATAACAAAACAAACTACAGTAGTTCTTTTGCAAACTACAGTTGTCAAAAGCATTTATTGTGACAATCAGGCGTCCTCAGAAGTTGAAGAATTCCCTCTTCTAATGACAGTCATTTCATAGCATATAATTTCTTCATAATTTCACGTTTCACACTTCAGAGTTAATTTTCTTCCAAGTTATACCCATCTTTTCCCCCCTAAAAGTGCAAAATGATGTATCAATTCATAAAATATATGAATATATGGTTTATATAACCACAAAGTTATATAGTAAAGCATAGAATAGAACTATTTTGCATGACTTTGACCAGAGATTTCTGGTAAACCTGTTAAGGGAGTTAATTTTGCTCTGCTTGGAAAAGAAAAGACTGAGAGGTGATAATGACAGCTTTCTTTAAATATTTAAAGAACTGTCATGTAGATCAGGGGTTCTCAACCTCTGGGCCATAGACTGGTACCGGGCCATGGGCTGTCCCGAACTGGGTGGCGGGTGGATGGCACTGGGAGCCCCAATGGCAGTATTCTGCCCTCAATGTGCTCCACCAGGTCTGCCAAGTGAATGGAGCAAGAGCACAGGCTTCAGACACAGTAGATAGACAAGTGGCCGTGGCCCTCCTCCATGTTGCTTAACTATGGTGGGGCTCTGCCCCTTGCCTGTGTCACCTTACCGGTCCATGGAAAAATTATTTAGCATGAAATGGGTCCATGATGCAAAAAGGGTTGAGGACATATCTGTCAACCCGCGGCTCCAGAAAAAACGGGACCTGCGCAGAGCGGTTCCGCGCAGGTTGCCTTCCACGCAGCCCCCTACGCAGGCGGCGTAGGCTTCCACGCATGCGTGGAAGGGTTCTACACGAGTGTAAAGCCCTTCTACACATGCGTAGAAGGCGACTTGCACAGAATGGCTGCACAGTACTTCCTTTCCCCTGCTGCCAAATTACGGGGTTTTGGCAGCGTGGGTTGGGAAATGACGTCAATCAGCGCAGGATTACGGGGTAATCCCAGCCAAATCAGGAAGGTTGACAGGTATGGTTGAGGACCCTTGATGGAGATGATGAAGCAAGATTGTTTTTTGCACCCCCAGGGGGTAATAAACCAAAGCAGTGGAGTCAAATTATGAGAAAGAAAACTCAACATTAGGAAGAACTTCCTAACACTAAGACTGTTCAGTGATGGAATAGACTACCCCAGCAGTTCGAAGACTCTCCTTTATTCAAGATTTATAAATGTAGGTCCACCAGAGATACTTTAGCAGTGGGTTTCTTGCTTTACCGAGACTTGATAGCCCATCAGGGTCTTTCCAGCTCTACAATTCTATTATTTCGAATAGAACTTCTCAGGTAAAGGTAAAGGTTTCCCTTGCTCGAAAGCCAGTCGTATCCGACTCTAGGGTGCAGTGCTCATCTCTGTTTCTAAGGTGAAGAGCCAGCGCTGTCTGCTTCTGCAGACGTTTCCGTGGTCATGTGGCAGGCATGACTAGACACCGGAGCACACGGAACGCTGTTACCTTCCCACCGAAGTGGTCCCTATTTATGTACTTGCAATTTCTTGCTTTCGAACTGCTAGGTTGGCAGGAGCTGGGATGAAGACGGGAGCTCATTTCTGTCCTGCAGTACTCGGGAATCGAATTGCTGACCTTCCGCTTCCCAGTCAGCGCCTTAGCGACTTGAGCCACTGCAGTTTCTTCTCAGGGAGATCACCTATTACAATGCACAACAAGATAGAAGTAGATCCAGTGGGCATCCCACATTGCAGATGAAATACTTTTCTGCAAAACTATTATAAAACATGTTAATTAGACATCAATGATAGTAGATTGCATGCCAACATGTAAATTATAGTTTTCCTTAAGTAACTTGCAATTTCTACAGGTATTACAATAAGTTATTAGTCATGCAAAGCACTCTTCCAACACTAAAAGTGGTCATGACTTACATGATGTTACTCTATGAATATAGAAGAAGAAGAAACATTCCCACATGGGGAAAGTTATTTCTTTGAACTGTGATTCCCAACAGTCATGCTGGCTGAGCTATTCAGAGAATTGCATTTTCAAAAAAATGATTTTTCCTATTCCTTTTGCTGGCTTTTTATCTTGACACTGGAGTTTCAGAAATAGATTGTGTTGTGGGGTGTGGACAACAGACCACTATTGAATGTTTTGTGTATATAGGTGACTTGAATTTGAGCCAAAATATGTCAAAGCACCAGTCTTCCCAGCCTGCAGACATGTGAGATATTGACATACTGCTTGTACTTCAGCACAAAAAGCAACTTCTTATCTTGGCATTTTTCATTAAGATAGATGAAGAGTTAGTATTCATAAAAGTTGCCTTTGTATGAATCCTTTCTGCTGAATCTGGATCCAGTTTTGAAAGAAAAACTTCATTGGGAATCCGAATCATGGGTCAACACATAGTTTAAACATAGAAGGATCAACTCTCCCTCCAAATTTGGAGTAGTTTGCCCTTCATGCCTGGGTCACAGATTGTTTTTGACTTTTAATATGTTTATACCTCTAGTAATTTAGAAGATTCAAGGTGTTCAGTATATGAGAAAGAAAAGTCTTATATGACCTGATTCAAATGTACTGCCAAGAGTGTGAGCTCTCTCTCTGTGTATGTGTTATTTCCACCAAGTAACAATTAATTTCACAGATCTACCAATAAAGTGATCATCATCTAAATTAATTATTCTACGAGACAGAAAACTAGAAAGGTGGAAGATACTAATAAAGTCTTTTTCATTTCAGCTTATAAGGAAAAGATGAAAGAGCTGTCCATGCTGTCTTTGATCTGCTCCTGTTTTTACCCTGAACCTCGCAACATTAATATATACACACATGATGGTAAGTAACTTTCAGTGAAGATTGTTTTGTTTAGCTAGGGATTGCTTGGCTAGTTCTGTTTTGGTACATATTACTCTCAGATGTTTGGTAATTTTGTTGGTGATCTCATGCTTGTTTCTGAGCATTAGAGCTTAATTGCTGAACAGCTGATCACAAAGATTCTTCTTGCCAGTCAGATACAAGCTAATTTTCCTCAAGTGTTAACTGAAATATATAAATAGTTTCCAGCATAATCAACATGGGTAGCTCATGATTCTAGGGCAAGGGTGCCTCATTCAGGGTAACCATCCTCTACCTGTTTGGATGACACAACACCTCTTCTTTCATCAGTACCAATTACAGTGATACCTCATACAATGTCCAAACTTGGTTCCACAAGTTTGGGCTTTATACAGATTTGGACTTGTATGAGGCATACAAAATCCTAGCCGCGATGCCTCATACAACGTCCAAATCCTTGCCGCAATGCCTCGTACAACGTCGTTTCCATAGAGATACATTGTACTGTAACAGCACCGACTTCAGGGCAAAGTCAAGGAAACAGACAGGAAACTGACAGAACTTTAAGAAATCATTGTCTAAAGGCTAAAAACACTACAAAAACTTGTCAAACAACCCTGATTGTCCAAGAACCTGAAGAATGCTGCAAAAATCCCAGGAATGCTTCTAAAAATCAAAAATCACGCTCAAAACCACTCCTAAACACTCTTCGCCTCATGCAAAACCCACAAGAGCAATGCACGCATGTGTCCTGCCTTTTATACTGCCCAGGCACAATGCAACCTGGGAAAACCCCAATGCCTCATACAACGTCACACGACTTTGTATGAGGCAACTTTTTCCAAGGAATTAGGTGATGTTGTATGAATCCAATTTTGTATGAACTGGACTTTGTATGAGGTATTACTGTATTGGCCTGATGCTTGGCTTAGATATTTTAACTTTACTTTCTCAGATATGGAAATTAAACAGATCAACAAACGTGCCTCTGGCCAGGCTTTTGAACTGATCTTAAAGCCGCCTTCTCCAGTTTCGGAAGCACCGCGAACTTTAGCCTCTCCAAAGAAGAAAGATTTGTCCCTTGATGAGATCCAGAAGAAACTGGAAGCTGCAGAGGAGAGGAGAAAGGTAACCAACCAGGGGGGAAATAGGAGTGTATGTGGAGGTGATTCACTCATGTTCAATATTACTAGCACCAAATATTTTAATGTATATACATACAAGCTCTACACTGGATGTGCTGATTGGTGATGTTAAGAGAAGATATGATTTTTTACCATTTCGTCCTGAATTTACAAGTTTATGTAGGGGAGTTTCTTCCAAAGTGGTAGTGTTTCATAAAAACAATTATATGCCATCACAACAGTTCTGACTTATAGAAACCCTTTCCAGATTGGCTCATATAGTAAATTGTCTTTTGTTACTCAATAAATCAGTCTCTAAGATGTTATAGTATTTTTTGATGCAGCTTTGAATGACTGGTCCCTGCATTGAGCCTAGGATTGGTGTTCAATAATTACATTAGGTAGAGTTATATGGTAGTTTGCTATCACATTTAAGACACCATTATTTCAACTTACCCAGATATCAATATACAATCAATATACACCAAATCCGGTGTTTCAAGAAACTAGCCCATATTTTAAATAGCAGTGAACACAGGAATTAAGGGAATGTCATTCACTCTTACCACATTAGTTTCCAAGGTTTTAAAATCCAAGGCTGAGTTACACAGTAGGAGTTTCCTTAATCAGAACATTAATATGGTAATTATATTCCAAAGGGATGCATATTTCCAATAGTTTTGGGATTATGATGCAGAAATTAGATGTCATCCTATTAACAGCTTGCATTTGTGTGAAATGTAATTGGGCAAGTCCCTGCTGTTTAATATTCCATGGAATGGAGGCTAATGATCACCTTTTTAAATATTCATGCTGTCAGCTGTTCACTGAGAACCATGTGTCTTGTGCTAGTTAATGTAATTTACCAAAAGGATTATATGCAAAAGAAGCTGTTGCTCAAAACAACTCTGATGTGGGAAATTGGTGATATCACTAGATTGTCTTTTACACTGAAATTAAACAAATTAAGAGTTTAACATAACATGTGTTATATGGAAGATAAGGTATCTCCCTCCTGATTAATGGCAGATTTTTAAATGGCTCTTCTAATGTTCTTCTGATTTTAGGAGTATAGACTAATGTTCACATTGATCTCCTTTTCCATTAGCTTCAGGCTCTTCAATATGAAACAGGCATTTTTGCAGAGATTGATGAGGTCTTCTCAGTCTGATGTGTCATTGAGCAGAGTAGTATAATGGAGTCAGGGCTTGTATGGTTTAAGAACCAGTTTTGTTTTTGTTTTTGTTTTTTTAAAGAATATTAAATGGCTAACCAAAGTGACAGCCAGCCATCCTCTTTGGTCTGATTCCAATGTTCTGATATGATGGAAACAAACTGAAACAGAGTAATCCAAAACCAGAACAAAAACCCACAAACACTGACTCCTAACAGGGACCCAATAAGATGTGGCCAGACTTCAATCAGAGACATGTTGGTTCATGATGGTATGTATGTGGTTGTTGGGAGGAGCAAACCAACCCATGCACAACCTGAACCAAACCACAAGAAAAATGTTCACCTAGTCACACCCCAAATATAAACACATACCTTTCATCCAAAATGCAGATTTTGAAATAGTCCATAAAATTTAACTAAAATTTAATATATATTTTTAAATTTAAAAATATAATGACAGAATATTTGGGAGTGATGTCATAAGTAAAAATCATCATACTCAGATACCCATATTTCTCAAATATTCTCAAAACGTTTAAAATGTTCCATAAAGGCATGTCACTCATCACATATAAGTGCAAGAAAATTTTATTGCTGAACTTGCGATGGGCTTTGTGCCTAGTAAATCCCCTGGAAACTTGAAATTTCATCTGCTTTGCCTCTAGTCGCTTGAGATAAAACTAAAAATTCCTTGATTAGTGTGCTGAAATGTTTTTGAAACTGGTGTGCTTTTGAAAACTGGATCCATTGGATCCCTCTCTTCTTCTCCATACACCATAGTCCCAGGAGGCCCAGGTGTTGAAACAGCTGGCAGAAAAGAGAGAACATGAACGAGAAGTCCTTCAGAAGGCTTTGGAGGAAAATAATAACTTCAGCAAAATGGCAGAAGAAAAACTGATACTGAAAATGGAACAGATCAAAGAAAACCGTGAAGCTAACTTAGCTGCTCTTGTTGAACGCCTGCAGGAGAAGGTAAGCAGCCTGGGATAATGGGTTTGGAGAAGAGCAAAGATGTGCATGTCCAAGAATAAAACAGGATCTGGCAGATTCCCAAGGAATCCTGTGGGAAATATTCCCAACCCTAATTTTCTTTTCTTTTTAAAGCAGTATTAAGGACAGCAGCAAATATTTGCAGACAGTCTCAGTAATTGCTTCCATCTGCCTGCCTGAAGACAGTCTTGATGTACTTGCCTGCCCTCTTCTGGATGTCCACAAACGGGAGATTATAACTCTATTAAGAGTTTTCCTGAATGCACTAAGTGGGTGAGGTGTGGACTGCACAATCCTCACAGCCTTGCAAATGTCACAGCTGGGACAACTTTTGCACAAAGTGCATCCCTCCATATGTTGTTGCACTACAGTTTCCATCAGACCTTATCAACATAGCCAATGGTGAAGAGTGCTAGTATGAGCAGTCTAAAAAACTGGCCAGGGGTGTGGTGGGGGCTGCCCTTGATTTAGCATGGGAATATCTGAACGGTGGTTCACCATGCATTCAGGCAAGCCTGTTTGAAAGACTTCTCATGGAACAGGTTCCTGGTTTCAGGGTAGGAGCATGTAGACGCTTCTTTCAAACCTTCATGTGAAATTCATAAAGGTTGGAAAAGCATAGACCCATGATGGAGAACCTTGGCACTCCAGATGTTCTTGGACTTCAATTACCAGAGGCCAAGCCCCTGTGAATCCACACAAAGGGGTTTACTGTGATTCATCTGGCCCATGCTGCCCTCATCGCTCCCGTAAGCGGAAGTAAAATGTGCCCATATGGATGAATCGCAGTAAACCCCTTCGTGTAGATTCACGGGGGTTTGGGCTTCTGGGAATTGAACTCCAAGAACATCTGGAGTGCCAAGGTTTAGTAGTTTAGTAGTGCTTACCAGAGATCTTCTCTCCATAGCTGGGGAAGGCCAATATTGTAGATATTAAGTAGATTGTGAAACTCCCATGGTTGAAAAGAATAGAAATTATGTTTTGCTTTTTAAAGGATTTATTATATCCCTCCCTACCCTAAAGTACATGAAAGCACTTGTCATGTCAAAGAAAGGCCATAAGAATGACATCAAACATATTCCTCCTTGACTTTTTCCCCTCCAGGAGAGGCATGCCGCAGAGGTCCGCAGAAACAAGGAGCTCCAAGTGGAACTGTCTGGCTGAACCCTGCAGTGGAAAGGGTGGGATGAGACCCCCATTACTTCCCCCCAGTTCCCTTACCTATATTATTACAGATCATGAGATATTAGTATGGGAAGTGTATGACATGGTTTTAAAAAATCAAGAACTCAATAAAAATGAAACAAAAAACTACAACAATGCAGTCTTTGCAGAATGATTTGCTTGATGTTTAAAAAATAAAACTTGGATTTTATTTTGTAAATACTTACATTTTTGTTAAAAAATACAAGTATTGCATTATGCAAGTTATTTCATAATCTTTACATGTCCTGTAACAGGCTTTTGATGTTGTCTACTTCCATTCAGTTGAATTTGTTAGAACTTTGCTATGAAGTTCTCAGCAGGAAAATCTACGCTGAATTATACTCATTCTAATTGAACAAGCAAGTCACTTGAAGGTCTATGGTGCTAGACTCCAGTCATTGACTAATTACCTAGAAAGCTTTTGCAATCAATACACTTCCTTAAGATAATAAGCAGTTTTCAGGCAAGTGTGCTATACAGTGGTCCTGAAAATTGAACATTAAGCAATCGCACTACAGCATTGGTTCTATAAAATAAAAATAGATTACATTACACATGCAATGTGTGTCTATGCAGAAGTAAACCTCACTGAATTCAGGAGAACACATTCCAAAGTAAATGTGTATAGGGTTGTAGGTCAAAGACAGCAGTTCCAAAACACAAGGGAATATGCCCTATTTAACATAGAAGGGTTTACTTGTGAGTAAACACATCTAGCATTACATTGTAAATTGGCTTTTGTGGTAAAGATTTTTCATATGCCTTCAAAAGAACAATTGCTTCTCTTGATGACGAGGCAAGTAGAAGCAATTGTGTACTTTAGCTAGCTATTACATCGAGCTGAGAATGAGCAATTACATCTGGGCTAAAAGCTGGATTCCAAGATGAATCCAAATTGCCAACTTCAAAGTCACTGTTAGAAAAATGTGTTAACTGGAGTCAAGGGGCTTGTAAGTACCAATGCTGTGATTGACCTGTTCTGTTTATTTTAGGCCATAGTCTTGTCCGTGGTTGCTGAAATCAATGAGGCCAAGAGATGGATCTTTGCAGGCAGGATTCCAGCCTTAAGCTACTCTGTTCCATTACAATACAAGATGTTCTGTATGATATTTTTCATCTGGATTCAGCGAGCTGGTTGCAATCCTGGTGACCCCAGCTGTGTGGTATTAGTCTGCCCTGCCTGGTTCTAAAAAGAGATAGGTGAAGTAACAAGGGCTAGAGCAGCAGGGGTGATTGGCCAAGGAGCGTCTTCCATGTCCAATCTCACCAAATTAACACTTTGCATTCTTCCCCAAAGGTTGTTCTGAAATTGCTGCCTGCGTATTCTACTCTTCATTAGTGCTACTTTTCCTGTATGTCATTGTGAGCAAGCTGTGATTAATAAAGAATTGGGGTTCTGTGAACTGAAAAAGGACTGGTCTGTTGTTTCACTTAACCCCTTCTCATTCTGTAACAGGCATCAACGTATCTGTGGCTTTCATTCTCCTGTGTCTTACAACCCACCAGGCACTTTCTTGACGAACCACGTCCCCACCAGATTAGAAACAAAAATGGCACTTCTTCTGGGAAGGACATGTATATGATTGCAGATATTGGCCAGATTCCTATTGGTGTTTGCCTAGGATTTGCAGAGCTTGCTACACCTAACTGTGGCTAGTTGCTGCTCGGCTGTGCCTTGGTTGAATTCCTAGTCACATGCCCAATTGTACAACCAAGATGTGCCTCCGCATCTTGGAAATTAGTTCCAGTTAGGCACAGCAAATTACACAAATCTTATATAACCACCAGTTCTACCATTCTCTCATTATATTTCTCCTATATGGTAAGTTAGGACATAAAATGTGTGGCAATAATGTTGGAACTACAGGCAAGTATCCAAAGTTACTAGTAGCATGCCAGATGAGCACAAATGAATAATTTATGGCAGGAAGCGTCAATAGGAGTCCACATCTTACACCTGTAGGAGGTTGTGGATGTTGTGAGAGGACAAATTCTCATTAATAATATAAAAGCCCTGCATCCCATTAGTGGTAGATGCTTCACCAGCTGAGAATCACTGATCTGTACAAACTAGGGGTGGGGTTAGGGTTTGGTGTTGTCTTTTCTTGTAACATTGTCTTTCAAATCAGTGGGCCTGCTTTAGCTGAGATCATCTATTTGATTACAGCCAATTTGCACAGGCAAGATGTCTACCATTGTAGCAGCTGCTCACTCTGGTGACTATTCAAATTGATATCAGCAACAATGGGATAGGATTTTCCTTAGAAGCTCACCATTACTTTTGTCCACATTTACTGTCCCTAGTCTCAGAACACTGCCAGCTTCTACCCTCCCTCCTTTTACTAAGAGACAACCACTCACTCCTACTCTTCCCCATAAGCAAACCTCTCTTCCTTTATGCAAATGTTGAAGTTTTCATCTACATTTATATATAGCATTTCTCCCAAGAAAATGTTTAATGTTTCTTAGAGCAAATGTCTTACAAGACTGCACTCAGAAAAGAAAAGAAAAACTATTTAAATAGGTTCTTAAAATATATCATTAAAACCACTTTGAAAACAGTGATATAAACATATCTTTGGAATGGAAGAACCAGATGAGAAAGAACCCATACCAGCCCCAGTAAACCATTTGTAGCTCTCCTGTACTATCCATCTAGGAGCAAGATCATTTTCACCTTGGAAAGTATGCATTAATTAATGCAGTCAGCAGCCCTTGAAGGATCTATGACCTTTGATCTCATTTCAGGAGCAACACCCTGAAATGTGATCAATTCAGGCTAGATTTTTATCCCGCCCTTCTCAGCTTGCACCAACTCAGGGCGGCTAAACAACATTTCCATAATACAATACACTCAGTACAGCAAGAGTTTAGAATAAACATCATCATATCAATATATCAATAACACAATACAATCAAATACAGCAGAAATTCAAAAATAAGCATCAACATGTCAAACAATTAGTACAGTCCAAATATCAAGGACAATAGCAGAATTAGAAATACAAAAATGCACAGATAATAATAATGACATATCGATTCCCGAGGACTGCAGGACAGAATGAGCTCCCGTCTTTGTCCCAGCTCCTGCCAACCTAGCAGTTCGAAAGCAAGAAATTGTAAGTAGATAAATAAGAACCACTTCGGTGGGAAGGTAAACAGCGTTCCGTGCGCTCCAGTGTCTAGTCATGACTTCCACATGACCATGGAAACGTCTGCAGAAGCAGACAGCGCTGGGCTCTTTGGTTTGAAAACAGAGATGAGCACTGCACCCTAGAGTCGGATACGACTGGCTTTCGAGCAAGGGAAACCTTTACCTTTACTATCTACAGCAATAGTATCTCAAAAATACAATAACATAGATGTGGCCAAAGTTGTGATTAAGAACACAGATAAAGGTCGCCCTGACTCGAAAGCCAGTCGCATCCAACTCTAGGGCTCAGTGCTCATCTCTGTTTTTAGCCAAAGAGCCAGTGCTGTCTGTGCAGATGTTTCCATGGACATGTAGCAGGCATGCCTCGACACTGGAGTGCACAGAATGCTGTTAACCTTCCCACCAAAGTGGGCCCTATTTATCTACTTGCAATTTCTTGCTTTAGAACTGCTAGGTTGGCAGGAACTGGGACAGAGACAGGAGCTCACTCCATCATGCAGTACCCGGGAATCAAACTCTGACCTTCCAGTCAGCAAGTTCAGCATCTTAACCACTTGAGCCATTGAGACACATCCAAGAACACACTTCTAGTTCAGACTATAGACAAAAGCTATCTCAAGGCTGAGGAGGATTCACACAAAGAGAGAAAGGGTGGAAGAAATACATACAAGAAGTGGCAAGCAAGAAGGGCTGCTGTTCCCATGAGACTGTGCAAGCACAGCTCATAGTGAACAAGGTCTTCAGGTATCAGGACGAGGGTGGCCATTGTGACCATTTTTGGAAGGATGGTCCTCCATTCAACAAGCTAACAGAGAATGGTCCTCCTTTTGAAGGGCTCTCCAATCCCAGTTTGGTTGAAAGTTAATTTTAGAGGGAAATTAGGGTTCCTTTCATACTAGGAGGCTGGACTCAGCAGGCAGATAGGTTATGTGGCAGGGCGGGTGTGGGGCCCGAATGGGAACATGGTCCCCGCCTGCTGGCTTATGTAAACAATTAAGAACTCTCTCTTCTTCTTCTTTTTATAGTGGGTGGGATTGGTGGGTGGGATGTGGGTCTTTTAAAGTGTTTTTATGTGTTTTTAGAACTTGTTGTAATGCCGCCCTGAGTCGGGTTCTGCCTGAGTGGGCGGCATATATAAATATGACTATTAAATTTAAATTAAATTAAATTATGTGACCATAGTCTTCCCTGCTACACAATGTAATTCTGCTTAAATTATAATTTTTTAAAAAAATCTTACTATGTTTTTGTAAATCTAAATTAACATGTGCAACAATGTCCTCTTTTGCCCTTCTATAAGTGGTGGCCACTGTATCCACCCACCTCCCATTTGTTTCCTTCGCTGAACAGGAATTTCATCCCAACTCTCCTAATGCTGCATGGATCATCATTTGTCCTATACCACATTGACACCTTTATTAGACAGATAAAAATCTCAGAAACAGGCTAGCTTTGAGTCTTTCAGAACTCTTCAGCATACTTGGGTTTTCAGAGCTTGAAAAAGTAGGGAGATAGAGAGATAAAAAACTAAAAAAAATCCTCTTGGCTCAAAGCTGAGGCCAGTAATTAAGAGGAATAAATTTATGAAATAAGATCTTAAGATTGTACTGCTAATGATGTAATAAACTACAGAAGTTAATCTTTAAATTGGCATTTCTTATCCCCAGTCCCACCAGGTTCCAAGGCTCTCTCAGGAGTCCATTTGACCCAAGGAAGAATCTGGTGCTTCATGATGGCAGGGAAGAGCTTTAATATCACAAAATTGCTGCTGGCAGTCTAATCCCAGCAACGGGAATGCCTTCAGCGATTTTAAGATATTAAAAGCTGCCCCTCATCCCAAGGTTTCCAAAGCCTTTCCAAAGTTGAAAGAGATCCCTAGGGAGCCTTGGAACCTGGGGGGGGGGGGGGGTTAGGAAATTTAAAATTAAAGATGAGTGTCCATGGCTGATGGCATAATCAGTCTTTTCAAGCCACAGAGTTGCACAACAGAATCTCAGCCTGTAAGTAGCAGAGGCTTGGGCTAGTAAATGGAAGGAAGGAAATGGAAAGACAGCCAGTGGGCCCATTGCACCATTTGGAACAAACAAGGTAGCGAAGCACAAGTATCACGAGCCTTCTTCTTACAGAAGGCAAACTGCAGTATGCATAGGCTGAGGGGGAAACTCTGTGAGTTGACAGTAAGCCTTCTACAGACACCAGCACCAGTTCATGTATGCTGTGGAACTAGAAGGGGCACCTGGAAGTGGATCTAACACACACCGCTTTATAAGCCACACTATCTTCCAGAAAAACTGTAAGAAGCAAATTATATGGCCAGTACACACCATTAGATTCCAATCAGTTCCTGGAAAATAGATGGGGAAGAAGTAGAAGCAGTGACAGATTTTACTTTCTTAGGATCAAAGATCACTGCAGATGGGGATTGCAGCCATGAAATAAAAAGGCGACTGATTCTTGGGAGACAAGCAATGAGAAACCTGGGGAACATAGTGAAAAGCAGAGACATCACATTGCAAACAAAAATTAGAATAGTCAAAGCAATGGTTTTCCCAGTAGTAATGTATGGATGTGAGAGCTGGACAATTAGGAAGGCTGAACGCAGAAGAATAGATGCCTTTGAAATGTGGTGTTGGAGGAGGGTTTTGAGAGTCCCCTGGACAGCGAGGAGAACAAATAGGTCAATCTTAGAAGAAATTAACCCTGACTGCTCATTGGAAGGTCAAATAGTAAAGATGAAGCTAAAATACTTTGGACATCAAATGAGAAGGGAGGATTCACTTGAGAAGGCACTGATGTTGGGAAAGGTGGAGGGCAAAAGAAGAAGGGGGAGGCCAAGGATGAGATGGCTAGATGGCATTGTAGACACAATGGGCACAGAGCTGGGAGGGCTGAGGGGGATGGTGGAGGACAGAGGCGCCTGGAGGAAAATGGTCCATGGGGTCGCAAAGGGTCGGAGTCGACTATGTGACTGAACAACAACAAATGCATGAACTGCTGACCTAAAACACACACTCACAATCAATCTAACCTGATTTCAAATTGGATTTTTTTAAAAAGAAAGAAAAACCTGTAAAATCCTGTCTTATCACCAGAGGGCAACAGCAGATCACTACATAGATAGAAAGTTCCTCAAAAGAGACTAAGGCAGAGTGAGCTTTTATTGCCAATAATTCTCCTTTTGAGGTGACCAGATCAAGATTTGTAACTGTGCTGTCTGATTTCAGAAACAATTACCGTATTTATTCGAGTATAACGCGCAAAATTTTATACCCAAAAAAAGGCTCAAAGTTTGGGTGCGCGTTATACACGAGGACTGGGCCGCGCGACTCAAGAAGCCGGCGCCGGGTAGGCGCGGAGCACGCCGCGGCCCTCCCCCGGAGGGTTCCCTTCTCGACCCGGCGGGTGCGTGCAGGTGAGCGGCGGCGGCAGCGGGACCTGCCTGCCCAGGTCCCGCTGCCGCTCACCTGCACGCACCCGCCGGGTCGAGAAGGGAACCCTCCGGGGGAGGGCCGCGGCGTGCTCCGCGCCTACCCGGTGCCGGCTTCTTGAGTCGCGCGGCCCGGGTAGGCGCGGAGCACGCCGCGGCCCTCCCCCGGAGGGTTCCCTTCTCGACCCGGCGGGTGCGTGCAGGTGAGCAGCGGCGGCAGCGGGACCTGGGCAGGCAGGTCCCGCTGCCGCCGCCGCTCACCTGCACGCACCCGCCGGGTCGAGAAGGGAACCCTCCGGGGGAGGGCCGCGGCGTGCTCTGCGCCTACCCGGGCCGCGCGACTCAAGAAGCCGGCGCCGGGTAGGCACGGAGCACGCCGCGGCCCTCCTCCCAGGCGCCCAGGTCCCGCTGCCGCCGCCGCTCACCTGCACGCACCCGCCGGGTCGAGAAGGGAACCCTCCGGGGGAGGGCCGCGGCGTGCTCCGCGCCTACCCGGGCCGCGCGACTCAAGAAGCCGTCGCCGGGTACGGTAGGCACTGCTGAGATGCGCCGTCTGCCCCACCCACGGGCCCAGGGGCGCGCGGCTGGCGGGATCTGATTGGGTGGCGCGGGAGACGAGGCGTGTGAAAAAAAATTTTATACCAAGGTTTCATGGGAAATTAGGGGTGCGCGTTATACACGAGTGCGCGTTATACTCGAATAAATACGGTATCTGCAAGATACTCAACATTTGTTTATTTTTGTTTGTTTATAAAAAACTGAATCAAAGATTACAAAAATCACCTAAAGTGCTCTTTTAATAACAAGTGTGGGACTGTGGTGGCTCAGTGGTTAAGAAGCTTGTCTTGTTAGCTGGAAGGTCAGCAAGTCAGCAGCTCAAGACCTGAGTACTGCACAACAGATTGAGCACCTGTCATCTGTTCCAGCTCATGCCAACCTAGCAGATCAAAAGCAAGAAATTACAAGTAGACAAGTAGGGGCCACTTCGGTGGGAAAAGATCTTGGGGACATGAAAGGAGCCTCATTCGGGCATCCCCTAAGTGGAGTTCCTACAGCAAAAAAATCCTTTCAACCAAGAATAATTTCTGACACAACATTATTATTATTAACTAGTGAAAACTAAATCCAGTTATATTGCCATGAGATTTCCCACCTCTTGAAAGCAGCATTACAGTCCTGAACAGTTTTTAATGACAGACAAGCCCTACTAGTGACCTGTCCAGTCACAAAATCACAGGACAGAATCATAGACTCACAGAGTCAGAAGGGAC
Organism: Bradypodion ventrale; assembly: GCA_035047345.1. Lineage (NCBI taxonomy): Eukaryota > Metazoa > Chordata > Lepidosauria > Squamata > Chamaeleonidae > Bradypodion > Bradypodion ventrale. The sequence goes on from JAWDJE010000004.1 coordinate 286,515,449, forward strand.
ACCTAGGGTTACTGATTTCAAATCCCTATCCATACATTTTAACATGGAACTGGAGATAAACTTCATTTCATCCCTTGTCTTGGGAAACAAAGCATCTTTGGTCAGTTCTGCCAAGACGGTGGGAGAAAGAACTCTAAAGGGATATTCTTCCTAAGGATCAAATATGCCAGAGTTATTGACAAACACAAAATATATGCGAGTAAATATCTGTTTCAGAAATATCTGGCATATCTTTCTGTAAATATTTATGAAATGTTGAAAATGGGGAAAAAATCTTCATCTGTGCAAACCTATACATATCTTCTCAGAAAGTAATTATACCAACTTCCAAAGTATCTACTTCAAGGTAAAGGACTTAAAACCTAAGGGTATTTTTAGATCAGAAGTATGAACTACCCACATGTGGAAGCAGAATGCAACTAATTGTGATGGGGATGTTTAGTTCTTCAAATTTTAAAATATATTTTTCACTATAAAGTACAGATTGTTAATCTAAAAAAAATCTTGTCTATTGGATGTGAACTTCCAGCCAGTAACTGAAAAAATATAGAATGTTTGTTTGTTTGTTATTGAGCCCCGTTAATCTCCTCCTCCTATCCTTACTTACCAGCAGATTCAAAAGTAGGCATGTCATTCTACTTTCTCTGAATTACTTTGTTGCTCATGCAGTTAGTCATAAAACTCTACAAGTATCTCAATAAAAGGCCTGTGGAAAACAAAATAAACCCATCATTCATAGCCCTCCTCAAAGACCAGGAATACCAGTAAGGCTTAGTGTTCCAGCTCATTAAACCTAGTATGCGCTAAATAGTGTTCAGTGCCTGTTAGCTGACTTACCAGATGATAAATGCTGTAGCCATACTTGATCTTGCTGCACACCAGACTGGAGGGGAGAAAACCCCTCAGGTTATGTAGTTTGAGACAGGGACATGAGAACTGAGAGCTGAAATAGGCATGGTTGTTGAAAGTCAAGGGGCAAATCAACCCCCACAATATGTTTGACATGAATCAACTCCATAAAATCAAGCAGATGTGTGTTCACAAGAACAGTTTCCCTGTTTAGATTTCTTGTCAAGGTGGGTTAGATCTCATAGATGGGATGACCCCAGGCACTTGAAGTAGAAGTCATCTGTTCTGGATAGTTGCTCCTGGAATGCCTCTGACCTGTGTCAATACCTCCCCACAATTGTTAATCCATCAGCCAAAAATGGTAGCATGCAAGTTCTTCTTTGTTTGAACCAAATACTTTGGTGTCCAAACCAGCTTGAAAATGTATTGAAGTTCGAACAGACAAAAATATGAAAAGCATAAATGTTTATACAATTCCAAATGTGAAAACACAAAATATGGTGCATTAAATGTAATAGTGATTTTAAAACATAGTAAATGAAGTGATTTTAATAGAGCAATGATATAAGGCAATGATAAAACAATAAATGATATTCAAAAGATAAGTGTATTAATTAAATAGTAATAATAGAATATTAAAGCATTAGTATTAAACAGTCCAGTGCAACTCATTTAAGTATTCTATATTCCCAGCTATAAAAGAAATGCATTTCTGCCACTTCAGGTGATTTCCAGACTCTAAAATTCAATAAAGGTTTGTAAAAGATTCTATGGGCAAAATCTTGTTGCATAACTTACGCCCGTAGAAGGGTGATGATGGAACTGACTTGGTGATTTTCAGTAATTAAAGACTTTCTTCTTCTGCCCCATATTGTGCATAAGCTGTGGGAGCCATAGGATCAACTGCATGACTGTTCACATTCCTGTTTGCTTATCCCTCACACATTCAGCACTTTGTCAGTTTGTTGTTGTTGTTGTTGTTGTTCAGTCGCACTGCCAATTCCGACCCTTTGCAACCCTATAGACCATTGTTCTCCAGGCACCTCTGTCCTCCACCATCCTCCTCAGCCCACCCAGCTCTGTGCCCACTGCATCCATGATGCCATCTAGCCATCTCATCTTTGGTCACCCTCTTTTTCTTTTACCCTTCACCTTTCCCAGCATCAAGGACTTCTCCAGAGAATCCTCTCCTCTCATTTGATGTCCAAAGTACTTTAGCTTCATCTTTACTAATTGGATTATGGTCATTTCCTCCAACCAGCTAATCTTGTTTATGAAAATAGCACATAGGCTTGATAATGCATTTATATCCCTGCTTTTAAAACAAAAAAATTCCCAGGACACCTTACAAGACAGCATAGCAAGATAATTGTGCATTGACAACTGGTACCATTACTTCAAATGTATCAGTTTAAGGATTGTTCAATTTTTAAGAAACTTGTGGAACAAAGGAGAGATGGGCTTCATGGAGCTTCAAATGAAGGGGACTTCAAGACTGGGAGGGGGACTATTCTCAAACAGGCTATGATCTGGTACACATTTCTTCATTTTTGGTGGTCAAAATCCAGGGCATGGGCAACTAGCAGGCAACATGAACACCAGAATGCAGGACAACGAGGTAACAGGCTGAACAGAAGCCAAACCTCAGTCCAGAGACAAAGTCCAAATGAAACCAGAGATGCAAGATAAGTCGAGATGATAAAAACATATGACAAAGGTGTAATTCAAGTGACCTGGAAGTCGGGTAACCAGGAGAACACACAAAGAATTCTCAGAGGCTGGAGCAAGGAAGGAATTCTGGGAGCAAACATCCAAACAAGGCAAAAGTACAGTTCACAGAAACAGAGCAGGGAGTCTTCAGGAGCAAGACAAAAACCCTGAACAACAGAAACCAGGAACAAAACAAGTGATACAGGAGCCAAAAAAACCTGCAAGTCTTCTGACCTGCTTTGCTGAGGCAGCTTCTGGGAGGAAGGGCCAGTTCTTACATAGCTAAGCCACCTGGTGTCTCCAGGTAGAGCTTATGATGGTCCAGAACCTTCCCCAGAGCTCCCAGGTGGGGCTTAGTAGTTGCAGCAAGGTGAGGGTCCAGTCCTGCAGGACTTAGAGCAATAGCTGCAAATACTGGCAGATGGTGAGTCAGAGGACATGACTTCCACCACCAAGCTTGGTATCAGTAGCAGATCCACTTCATCTAGTTGATGGTGGATCTTCGAAGAGACTTTGCTCTGAACAATCATTCTGGTAAAGGCCTTGGTTCAGTTTATCCTAGTCAATGTTAGAAACCAGAAAGTTGAGAATGGAACATCTGTCTGAATGGTGAAGATACAATACCCATATCTGATCCTATGCGCAGCCATAACATCTCTGGCAGGTCCACACATTTGAGAACACACAATGTAACCTATAAAATAATTACACCAATCAAAGTTGCCCATTGTGCAAAGGTGGTGTTTGTGTCATTAGCTAAGGTCCATAACTTTGTTAGCAGCAGTAAAATAATAATATTTTATAGGCACTTGAATGTCATGAAAGTCTTCAGCCTGGCAGACTAGTAGAAACAAAGAAATGCAGGTGGTGTCCAAAATATGCATATTTTACCTTATGTTTGTATTTAGCCATCTCTGTTATGAAGTCATTTGGTGCCTAAGAATTCAGGTAGGCTCACTTCAGCACAGAAACAGATAAGCCTTTGAGAATAACATGTGGGAATAAAGTAACATAAATAACATGGCAACACTTCATTTTAACTGTTCACGAATACTTTAAAGTGTAATGTACTCCTTAACAACCACACGGTATTTGCTGCTAAAACCTGTTTAAGTCACACACACAAACCTGTACAGAAGCCAATCCTTGTGAAATTCAATTCAAACGTTTTGTGTCACTTTCTAGGCCAAAACCAAAAACCCTCTGTTAGCAAAAAAGGGAGCTGTAAAATCACTTAGAGGAGTCTTGGGGCTGATAGAAATGAACAGTCTTTGATTTCATAGCAATTATTTTTCCAAGCTGAGCTATTATTTTTTAAACCTGACAGGTAATATATTTAATCATTGGGAAACAAACTTAAGACTCAGCTCAGATTTACAGAGTTCCTCTTAATAAGTTCAAAAACCAAAGTAGTATGGCATGTTTAGGAGCTGAATAGACCTGAATTGAGGTAATGAAGTGATGGTAAGAGTGCATCACACCACGAGTACTTGGTAATTCAACCCAAACAGACCACATTAACTAGCAGACATTCTCTTGAGCAGGCAGCGGGAGTTATGTCCAAGCTGGACTTTTGATGAAACATCCCCCCTGCCCCAAATATTGCACAAGAGAGTCAAAAAATGTCCTGAAGCCATTTTTTGGGTGGTAGCAAAGTCACTGGAGGGGTTGGAAGAGAAAAAATAATTGGTGAAACAGTGCAAGTATGATATTGGTTTTAAGCCTATGCATGTATGGCTTCATTATGGTCATAGTAGATGAATGTACTGTACAGTGGAACCTCATACAACAATCACTCTGTACAGCAATGAAATCGCATAACAATTAGGTTTTGGGGAGGAAATGGTGTCCCACATAACAATTTTCCCTGTGGAAAAAACCATACAACAATTTTTCAATGGGAAAAACCACTTTTCCTATAGGGAAAATCGCTATATGTTGCATGAATCATATAGCAATTGTTTCGTACAACAACAAGCCCCATGGAACGGATTAAAATCATTGTATGAGGTTGTTGTTGTTCAGTCGCACAGTCGATTCCGACTCTTTGCGACCCTATGGACCATTGCTCTCCAGGCACCTCTGTCCTCCACCATCCTCCTTAGTCCACACAGCCCCGCGCCCATTGTGTCTACAATACCATCTAGCCATCTCATCTTTGGCCGTCCCCTTCTTCTTTTGTCCTCCACCTTCCCCAGCATCAAGGCCTTCTCAAGTGAATCCTCTCTTCTCATTTGATGTCCAAAATACTTCAACTTCATCTTTGTTATTTGTCCTTCTAAGGAGCACTCAGGGCTAATCTCTTCTAATATTGACCTATTTGTTCTCCTCGCTGTCCAGGGGACTCTCAAAACTCTCCTCCAGCACCACATCTCAAAGGCATCTATTTTTCTTCGCTCAGCCTTTCTAATGGTCCAGCTCTCACAGCCATACATTACCACCGGAAATACCATTGCTTTGACTATGCGGACCTTTGTTTGCAGTGAGATATCTCTACTTTTCACTATGTTCCCCAGGTTTTTCATAGCTTGTCTCCCAAGAATCAGTCGCCTTTTTATTTCATGGCTGCAATCCCCATCTGCAGAGATCTTGGATCCTAAGAAAGTAAAATCTGTTACTGCTTCTACTTCTTCCCCATCTATTTTCCAGGGACTTATAGCGCCTGTTGCCATTATCTTGGTTTTCTTGATATTGAGTCTCAGGCCAGCTTTTGCACTCTCTTCTTTCAACCTAATCAGGAGCTTCTTTAGGTCTTCTTCACTTTCTGCCATTAGGGTGGTATCATCTGCATATCTCAAATTGTTGATGTTTCTCCCAGCAATTTTGATCCCATATGGTGATTCCTCCATCCCTGCATTGTGCATTATGTGCTCTGTGTATAAGTTGAATAAGCAGGGTGACAGAATGCAGCCTTGTCTTACTCCTTTTCCTATTCCAAACCACTCCGTCATTCCATACTCTGTCCTAACTGTTGCTTCTTGACTCATGTACAGATTTCTCATGAGACATATGAGGTGTTCTGGTATTCCCATCTCTTTAATTACTTGCCACATTTTGTTGTGGTCCACACAATCAAAGGCCTTGGTGTAGTCAATGAAACAGAAGTAAGCTTGTTTCTGGTATTCCTTTGTTTTCTCCATGATCCAACGTATGTTGGCAATGTGATCTCTGGTCCCCCTGCCTCTTCTGAATCCAGCCTGCACCTCTGGTAGTTCTCTTTCTACATGCTGCTGTAGTCTATCCTGCATTATCTTGAGCATCACTTTGCTGGCTTGTGGGATGAGCGCAATTGTTCGATAATTTGAACATTCTTTGGCATTGCCCTTTTTTGGGATTGGGACATATACTGATCTTTTCCAATCCTGTGGCCACTGTTTCGTTTTCCAAATCTGTTGGCATAAAGCATGTAGTAGCTTGATTCCATCATCTTTTAGGGCTTTGAAGAATTCAACTGGGATACCATCATATCCACTGGCTTTGTTATTTGCCGTGCTTTTTATGGCCTTTCTGACTTCACTCTCTAGGATGTCTGGTTCAAGTTCAATTTCCCCCTCATTGTTATTATCCGCGGTGTTTAGGTCTTTTTTGTAAAGTTCCTCTGTGTACTCTTTCCATCTTTTCTTTATCTCTTCTGCATCCGCTAACTCTTTGCCATCTTTGTCTTTTATCGTGATCATTTTTGCTTTGAACGTTCCCTTGACTTCCCCAATTTTTTTAAAGAGATCTCTAGTCCTGCCTCTTGTGTTGTTTTCCTCTATTTCTTTGCACTGTTCATTTAGGTAGCTTTCCTTATCTCTCCTTGCTTTTCTTTGAAATTCTTTATTTAAGTGATTGTATTTTTTCCTTTCTCCTTTGCCTTTTGCGTTCCTTCTTTCCTCTGCTATTTTAAGAGCCTCATCCGACAACCACTTTGCTTTCTTGCGCTTCTTTTCTTTTGGTATAGTTTTCCTTGCTGCCTCCTGCATAATGTCTCTCATCTCTGTCCATAATTCCTCTGGTACTCTGTCTGTCTGGTCCAGACCATTGAATCTGTTCCTCACCTCCACCGTGTATTCCTTGGGTATGTTGTCTAGATCATATCTATCCGGCCTATTAGTTTTCCCTATTTTCTTCAGTCTGAGCCTGAATTTTGCAATCAGTAGATTGTGATCTGAGCCACAGTCTGCTCCAGGTCTTGTTTTTGCTGACTGTATGGAGGTTCTCCATCTTTGGCTGCAGAGTATGTAGTCAATTTGGTTTCGATGTTGGCCATCTGGTGATGTCCATGTGTAGAGTCTCCTCTTGTGTTGCTGGAAAAGGGTGTTTGCTATGACTAGTGTGTTATCTTGGCAGAACTCTATCAGTCTTTGCCCTGCTTCGTTTTGTGTTCCCAGACCAAACTTGCCTGTTATTCCGTCCACTTTTTGATTTCCTACTTTTGCATTCCAGTCTCCTAAGATAATGTGGACATCGTTTCTTGGTGTCTGTTCTATAAGATGTTGTAGGTCCTCATAGAACTGGTCTACTGTGGCTTGATCTGCACTGGTAGTTGGTGTATGAGGTACCACTGTATTAATATTCTACAATCAGGTACTGTTGGTGGCATGTTTTTCATTAATGACATTTTTCTTGGAAACCTAAGAGGTGTATGTATGAATATAAAAAATTTAATATTTTGAACCCTCCAAAGATATCCAGCTTCCTCTTCTTTATCTGTAATGCATAAATTTTTGTGAAGTAGAGGCCAACTGGAAAAAAATGATTTCCAAATTACGGGACTTTCCCCTTTCTTATACCCAATAGCAACATATTTTCCTCCAAATAAAATCTGTCTATCTCCTTGTTTTAGTATTTTATCTGTTTCATGGAGTATATTGTTGATTACATACACTTCCCATCAGAAGGGAAGTACATTTTGAATAAGGACCATTCAGTACTAGTACAGGATTTCCTCTTGTTGTTGATAGTTTCCTTTGAAAAGATGAGGCAATAATGGTCAAAGAAAATTCAAAGGGAGAGTCTATGTGATGTAAGATGCATTGTTCAATTTAACTGATGTTTTTCTTATAAGTAGTCCAGGGAAGAACTATTTTTAACAAGTCACAAGAATCCTGGGTATATATATCATTTCCCTCTATCATACTGCATGTTCTACAGCCATAAACTAATACAAAAACTGACTGTAGCCAAGCTCCACACTGGCTTAAATGTGTCTTTGCATCCGATATGCAAAGCAAAGAAATAAATGCAAATTGCATTGTGGGTCCTTGTAATTAATAGCACCAAAGTAGACATGGGGGGTGTTACCCCTTCCCTTCCTACTCAGGATTATCTCTCCTCTGAAGCCAACCATATTATTCTTTTTCACCTTGGTTGCCAGGTTTTCCACAGATTTATTCTGGAATAAAAGACTTTTCTGTAGTAGGGGTGGGAGTGTGAAATGAAAGAACTATTTACAGAGAGATACCAAGGAAACATTCACAACAGTGATCCCTTTAATTTATCTCATTGAATGTATCTAGTATAAAGTATCAGCAACTCTCTCTTATCATTCATCTCCTCAGGAGTCCACTGATTATATGTAAATTAGAAAAATCCATCACATGAGGTTAGTCTTAGTTAAGCTAATAGAGAGGTTTCTACTTTGGTTAACTGCCAGTACTGATGGATAGGAAGAATAACCATCCTTCTTGAAGACACTGCTTTTGACAAAAGGGAAAGATAATTAGCCCAGCGCAGGGCATGCTGTGACACTATAAACATCAGTGTTCAATCATTGAGGGCCCTCCAGTCCCACAGTTTGCTCATTTAAGAACAATGAGTTCAGAAGTGTAAAGAGTAATGTAGTCCATTATTCTTTTCAGGCTTTCAGAAGAGTAGCCATGCATCTATTCTCTAATTAGCACTTGTGCAGTCATAGGAAGAGCAGGAATTGGTGTTTTCCCCTCCCCCTCGGAATACCAGTTGTGTATGGAAGAAAGAAAGAAAGAAAGAGATTGAGTGAAGTTTAATTGCCTGGTTTAAGATCCAGGGTCCAAAACCTGCAGTCTTCAGTCCAAATCCTCTTAAGTTAATGTGGAGAGATACAGAATCCAACTCATTTACTGGTCTGCTGATTGCTTCCAGAAACATGCACTAACATGGTAGTGGGCCCGGATACCTAAGAGACTGCATCGCCCTAAGGACATCAGTCAATCCAACCAGAGCGGACCGGAGGGGCTCTCTAATTGCATAGCTGTCAAGTATCCCTTATTGGCCGGGGAAACCCCTTATTTTACCCTCTTTCCTGCTGTCATCCCTTATTAATTAGACTGCAATGTCCTATTGCCACCATTGGAGGGCAGCACTGGATAAGCATAGTTGTCAAGTATCCCGTATTTGCCAGGAAATTTCCCTTATTTCCAAATCCAAAACTTGACAGGTATGTAATTGTTCCATCAGCCAGAGGAGCTGGCCTCTCTGGCACAAGGAGGAGGGCCTTCTCCGTGTGCGCACCGGCCCTCTGGAACCTCCTGCCAACAGTGTTACGTCTCCAGACAGAATTGCTGCCCTTCAGAAAAGAACTCAAAACCTGGCTGGCGGGCCAAGTTTGGGGTGCAGGTGGAAGAGTAACCTCTGTTGGGTGGTTGGTATAGAAGATAACTCCTTCCCCCTCGGTCCCTGCACCCTTTTTTAGGGGGTGAGTAGTTTTTTATTAGTTTTAATTATGTTTTATCTGTGATTGTGAACCGCCGAGTCAGCCTAGGCTGAGTGGGCGATGTACAAATCGAACAATTAAATTAAATTAAGCTTGGCCAATGACAAAGCCAAGAAAGTGGCTTCATTTTGACAGGGTTTGATCAAGACATGAAAGAAGAAATCAAGACCAGTTGTACTTGGAAGGAAACAGTTATCCTTTTAGCCTACTCTTCTGCTTATGGCCAGATCTGTGCTTTTTCAATAGTATTAAGTATCCTACTGTCTTATATCTCACATCTACACCATTTATGGTTACTAAACCATAAGGCAGCTGCCTGGAATATCCTATTTTTTTATCAATAACATCCTTATTGTATGAATTTGTCTGGTTGCTTTCTTACACCTAGTTGTGCCTTGACTGATATGGACAATAGTGATATCCTACTTCTCATGGCAGACAGCTTCACAGTTCATAAGGGTTTAAGTTGTAAGCAAACATCTGGATCTGAAACATAACCTTTTCCATATAGATTTAGGTCACAGCCTGAAAGAAATGCAAGCACAGCAAAAAGCTTCATACTCTTCTCTACAGTTAGGGAGAGCATTTATACACAAAAAAAGAAAGAAAAGGGTGAAGGAGAAGACAGGTATGTCTAATCTTTCTGTTTACAACTACATAAACCTTGATAGCTTACTTTTTAACACTGTTATGGCATGAAAGCTATTGGGAACCAGCTTGGACACACAACCACAAACACTAAGTGCTACAACCCTGGCCCTATGTTCTTCTGTATATGAAGACATGAGCTCATTGTGGCATAGTTATATACGGAAAACAGGTGTCAGGAACAAATTTGCTCATAAGTAGGACTTCTTGCCCATAGGTGGTTGATTCCTGCTTCCAAGCAGCCGCATTCCTAGCTAAGCACCCCAGGATACTAGATTAGTGTAGATAAGGTATTGAATAGCCAAGTAAACACTCCAGGCATCTTTAGATATTTTAAAAGTATATTGTAATCAGAGTAAGTTACAGAAGAAAGTATATCAAAAGTTCAGAAAGCACATCAAAATAAAGAAAGCTTTTCTAATTGTGGAAACCCAAGGGGCCCCCTTCTATCTTAAGTACCTACATGTTTGCAACTCACCCTTAGCTCAAATTGGATCAAGAGAGCATCTTGCCTCCTCCCTCAGGGTCCACCTCCTTGTCATCTCTCTAAAGGAATCCAGCCAATGATCATACAGTATAACATGTCCATCACACATTAGGTTTTATTTCTTCCAACCCATGAGGCCAGCATGTTTACACATTGCAATCTCTCTAAGGTATGTGCTAAGGGGTCTCCCATGCATGGAAATCTCCATCTTGGATGAGGCTAAAACCAGGGCACAAATCCTTCCCTGACAACAGGTAGATGTAGTGCTCAATGAAAGCTGTAGAATCATTCTTGCTTTCGAACTGCTAGGTTGACAGGAGTTGGGACAGAGATGGGTGCTCATTCTGTCATGCAGTACTCGGGTCTTGAACTGCCAACTTGCTGGCCTTCCAGCTAACAAGGCGAGCTTCTTAACCACTGAGCCACTGCAGTCCCTAATGCCAGAATAAAAGTGTAAAAAGAGAAAACCTGAGAAAAAGTGGTGGGGCTTGTGCTGACAGAGTTTTTTCCAAGTGCAGATAAGAACAAGCAATTTCGCACCTGCATCAGTGTACTCTATGTGAGTGAACATGTATTACGGAAGATGTGATGCTAATTGCCCCCAATGCTCTCGCTGTTTCTGACAGTCCTTGCAGTGTAGTGGTTAAGCTGTTTTAAGGTAAAGGGCATTGTTGCGCAAAAGTCAGTTGTGTCCAACTCTAGGGGGTGGTGATCATCTCCATTTACAGCCAAAGAGCCAGTGTTGTCTGTGTCTGCAGATGTTTCCGTGATCATGTGGCAGGCATCACTAGATACCAGAGTGCACAGAACATTGCTACCTTCCCACTGAAGTGGTACCTATTTATCTACTTGCAATTTCTTGCTTTCTAACTCCTAGGTTGGCAGGAGCTGGGACAGAGATGGCAGCTCACCCTGTCGTGCAGCACTCGGGTCTCGAACTGCCAAACTTCCAGTTGTCAAGTTCAGTATCTTAATACCAAAGCCACCACAGCCCCCCTAAACTGCTGAACTGCAGCCAAAACTGCTGATGTGAGTTTGATTGATTGATTGATTGAAGTTTTATTTCTATACCGCCTTTCTTACCCAGCGGGCAACTCAAGGCGATTCACAGCAATAATATACGTGATACAAAATACAAAATGTAACAAGCAGCAGCAGCAATAGCAATACAATAGTTACAAGATAATCTATACAATCAATATGACAATAAAAGTAACAGAGGTCCCAGAAATACAATGTTCAATCCCTATACAATACAGTACAGTAGCAGAGACATATTAAACATGTTATAAAACACTATATTACATATAGACTGCCAAAACAGCATACAATATAATAAAAATATACCCCAAGACAGTCCCTTCCCATCCTTCCAAACCCGGGGGGCGGGCAAGAATGCCAGCAGGTGCGCAAGTCCATGTGCTCCTAGCCGGGGGCGTCCTCACCCCATGTTCTAAGTCCTCAGGTGGCGGCCCACGGCCCTTTATCCCTCTGACATGGGACAGGAGAGGAGGGCAGCCCCCCCAGCTGTGGCCACGGACCTTGGGTGGCAGCAGCGGTCTTCGGCCCTGGCCTGGTGGTCCATGGTCCTTTATCCCTCCCGCAAGGGATGGGAGAGGAGGGTGGGGCCCCTTGGCAGCTGTGGTCATGGACCTTGGGTGGCAGCAGTGGTCTTTGGCCCTGGTCCAGCGGCCCATGGCCCTTTATCCCTCCCGCAAGGGACAGGAGAGGAGGGCGGGGGGGCCCTGTTATGTATGGAATGCTATGCCTTTGAGAGGGAATGTAATAATGTAACCCAATGTATTGCTACAGTTACAACGAGCTACTGCTGCCTCTAGATGGTATCGAGAGACAGCTGATAGCAATCTACACACATGATACAAGTTAACCAATTACAGCCAGCAGTGGGAAATAATTTCACCACAGGTAAACCTGATGAAGAATGCCATGCGTGACAATGATGTCACGAATACAGTAACCAATGAGCAACCGTGTAACCAGTTTCAAATGTACCATGCTGTATAAAAGGAGCTGCGCCTCCGCCATTACCTCATGTTCAGATTGCTTACTCTACAATAAAGATGTTTGGCCTTATGAAGGCTGCCTACCGCGTATCAATCTGCAAACATCAAACCCCCACAGTTTGATCCTGACAGGGATCAAAGAAAGCTGACTCAGCATTCCATTCTTCCAAGGAAGGTAAAATGAGTACAGAACCTGTTGTTGTTGTTGTTGTTGTTCAACTTATATGCCACCCCACTCGCAAAGTGACTCTGGGCGGCTAACAAAGAAACAATATATCACAAGTATGTTGGGGGACAGACTACTAATTACCTTGTGAACCGCCCAGAGATTTCTCTGAGCGGTATCGGGCAGTATATAAATGTAATGGATATTGATATGCTGCCTGTTACTAGGCAAAAATTATTTGAAAAAAATATCAGTTGTACTATGGTGCTTCTGACACAAAGAAAGAAAGGAGAACTTTTCACTTTATAATTAGGGGGGGACACTTTACTTGAATATTGCTTGTGGTGGTTTTGTTGTTCATAAGTAAAGGTCGCCCTTGCTCAAAAGCCAGTCGTATCCAACTCTAAGGTTCAGTGCTCATCTCTGTTTATAGCCAAAGAGCCAGTGCTGTCTGTGTCTGCATTCGTAAGTGAATGGCAAAAGAAAACCTTAAAAAAATCCTAAAATGCCTGAATATGGCCTGAAATTGTAAATAAATAATAAATGTATTACATATTCAATTTCATCCCTCCTTACCACAGTCCCTTCAAAGTAACAAGCTGAGAATAACTACATCCCTAGTAACTTGCTTCTTCCAAATTCTGTAACAGGTGCAGTTTTTGTGCTAACTTTATCAATTTAAACAAAAATTTGTGTCATCATAATAGGGAAAAGTATGACCAGATTTTATGCTCAGTTTTTTCTCCATGGACTCATCATCATAAGTTGCCTCAATTCCTGATTTTCCTTTTTTAGGTTCTTGAACTAATTGGACTTGACAGAACTTTGGATAAAGGACCCCTTCAAAAAGACTATTCTCTATAAAGTAGTCCATGTGGCCACCCTTTTGCAATTAGATGTGCAATTATATTATGCATGCTCAGAACATGACAATCTGCAAAATTTAAGAAAGCATTCATTCCTTAGCACTTTTTTCATCCCAAATTGCACATATTTGCATATTTGGCTGTAAACGTGCAGCCTGAAAGTTTTTTGTCACATGGAGGCAGACAGGAACACAAAATCAAGTGGCCCTAAAGCAATGGTATTCCCAGGAGTGATGTATGGCTGTGAGAGCTGAACCATAAGGAAGGCTGAATGCAGAAGAATAGATGCATTTGAATGGTGGTGTTGAACTGTACTCTTGAGAGTCCCCTGGACAGCAAAGAGATCAAATCAGTCAATCCTAAAGGAAATAAATCCCAACTGCTCATTGGAAGGACAAATACTGAAGCTGAAGCTCAAATACTTTGGCGACCAAATGAGAAGAGAGGACTCACTGGAGAAGCCCCTGATGCTAGGAAAGATCAAAGGCAAAAGGAGAAGGGGACGGTAGGAGAAGGAGATGGCTAGATGGCATCATTGACACAGTGGGCGTAGATCTGGGCGGACTACGAAGGATGGCAGATGACAGAGGAGCATGGAGTGCATGGTCCATGGGGTCGCAAAGGGTCGAACCCGACTGTGCAACTGAAGAACAGCAAACCCTTCTGTGCCCAAGGATTTATGCCCCGTTTCATGAATGTTAATGTTTTATTTCTTCAAGTGCTGTGTCTTTCCATCCCAATTCCCATGACCACAGTCTGAAGCCATTCATTTTTCAGGAGAAACCAAGATGACTTGTAGGGCTACCCCCAGGTTGCTGTTTAATAATTGGCCAGCATTCCTTTCAAGCACTCAGCTGTCAGAAAGAAGAAATGTTTACTTTTGCATCTTTTGGACGCCTGACGTCAAGATAGAAAACAAGGTCATCATGGTACATTTTATTTTTCATTTGTAATAGAAAAAAGCTACCTTTGAAGCTTTAGAAATCAAGATAATCCAAGGGGGAAAAACCTGTCTCGTTGCCTGCGTCTCACCCCATTTTCAGATGCAAATCATCCAGAGAAAAATCAATGAGGGAAAATGAAAATGGCCAGCGGAGAGCCCATTAGGGGCCTTGCATTCAAACTTCTTCAGAAATGGCTCAAAACTGCATCACCTTTCTCAAACACAAGACAGCTACCTACCTATCAATGTCATTAGTAGAAAAATATGTAGTTGATAAGAACTATAGACTCTTCAAAACCTGTACATATTCTACGGATTCACACTTCTGTCACCCTGGTGTCAAATTTAAAAGTTAGTGTTCCTTGGCTTAAGTTCTATTTATCTCACTGAGACCAACAATTGTTAAATTTGGCTGGATCTCCACCCATGTTCTCTGGTTTGAAACTGACCAACTCTTAAACTGATAACATACCTAAAACACTGCATCACACACAAAAAAAAATGTCTGCTACTTGGTCTAATCCAGTGTTTCCCAACCTTTGGTTTTTGGACTTCAATTCCCAAAAGCCAAAGTCAGTACATTGGCTGATCAGTGCTTTGGGGAATTGACTGGGAATTGAAGTCCAAAAACCTAAGGTTGGGAAACACTGGTCTAATCCATGTGTCCTATACTAAATCAAGTGTGCTGAATCCAAATCTGAAGCCCAATTCTTCCTAGGATGTCAGGATCTTAAATTAGCAAATCTCACCCTCTTAGTTAGGTTCTTGTGTTGATCACGTGAGGTATATTTGTGACAAATGTAGCAAAAATTGTCCGGTTTATTAACACAGCTGCACCTACTCATCTTTAGCTCAAAACAGACTCACTATGGCCTAGCTGTACTATCCAATAAGATGGTTTCATATTAGAGACAAGCCCTTGGTCCATCTCACCTTATACCAGTGGTGGCAAACTTATGCCATGTGCCAGAGGTGGCACTCGGAGCCCTCTCTTTGGGCATCCATGCAGTCACCCCAGCACAGATTTGCCCTGCCCATCTGCCCAACAGCCCAATGGGAGTGCTTCTTCCATCCCCCAACACAGAGTTCACCCCACCCCTCTGCCCAGCAGCCCAATGGAAGCGTTTACTTCCTCTCCTGTTGCTGTGTTGGCACTTTGAGATAAATGTTTTTTAGGTTGCAGTTTGGGCACTCGATCTCTAAAAGGTTTGTCATCACTGCCTTATACAGTGGAACCTCGGTTAACGTAATTAATCTGTTCTCCGGGACATTTCTTACAGCAAAAATTACTTTAACCAAATTTCCCATAGGAATGCATTGAATGAAATTTCCCATGGGAATGCATTGAAAACCAAAATACATTAACCAAAATGGTTTCCCACAAGAATGCATTTAAAACCAATTAATGTTCCGAAAAATATTCTGTAAACCAAGCCACTATTTTCTATGCATTTCCTTTTGTTACGCAATTTTTATGTTAACCGAACCGTTTGTTAACTGAGGTTTCACTGAATACCTATTTCTGACGTCAGTTCACTGACTTGCCCAGACATGGTCAGCCGCTGCTGGAACATGCATGCTACCAAGGTCATACCTGTCAAGTATTCTGGATTGGCCGGGAAATCCCATATTTCTCCACGCGTTCCTCCCCTTTCCCACCACCATCCCATATTTGAACGGCGGGGAAAGGGGTTACTGTGCATGTGCGCCCATCGCAAATGGGCTCTGCACATGCACAAAGAGGTTCAGTGCATGCACAAAGGGGTTGTTGCTGCGCATGTACGCCCGGGCCGGAGCAGTTCCTGCATTTTCCGGAGCTGCACTTGACTGGTATGACCAGGGGACGTAATTCAGCTGAGACAGCAGCAGGCATGGTGGTAGCTGCAACTTTTATAATGTCCCCATGTAAAAATACATTACCCAATTACCGACAATTTGAACAGGTATAGCACGCCGTAAGATCTGTACGTGATAGGCAAATTCTGAGTTCAGATTTGGAATCAGCACACTCAATATCATATAAATCACATGTATTTTCAGTAGCAAAATTGTTGTTGTACAGTAAAATCAGATGAGAAAAAAGTATAGAAGTGAGATACTGTAATGGTAAAAATCTTGTTGCTTAACGTAATAAGTTGCAACTAGTGTGGGAAGTTGCAGAGGACTTGACTCACCAAATCGCCACTGATTCGATGTGCCATCTCTAGTGTGACTTGACTACACTAAGGAACTGAATCCTGATGGTTAGTTGAGTTTAATTCAGTTGAAATGTATGGGATAAGATGAGGACTAACTGACAATGCAATCAATGGAAATGTGGTGTTCTTTATAGGTTATCTTGGATGGACAGAAGTCTACAGCTCACTCGCTAGTAAACACAAGACTCTGCTGCCTGACTTGAGCACTGTCTAGTATATATAAAGCTGAAGTAAGCATGGAAAAGTTCCTACCATTATGAATTTAATCTTTTTCCTTTTATGATACTTGCAGAAGTTGGCTCCACGGAAAAGGGGGGGGGGGGAAGCAACATAATTAGGCACATAAAGTTGAGCAAAGTCTTTATAATGGCAATCAAAATGTAGTGGGGAGCAAGGTAGAGTGGTTCACTGCATTAGTAACAGAAAAGTTATTTTCTTCTCCTTGGATAAAGCAGGTCCATCTGATTTGTCAATGCTTTTGCTCAGAAACACAGAAGTCAGAATATAGTTAACACAAGATTTTCTTCTTTGAAAAAACATGTTTCACACACAACCCCCCACAAAAACAGAACAAAATGTGTGTTAAGGCTCTGTTGTTCTAACAAAAAAATATTCTATTCTTTTAAAAGAGACCCTTTTTCTCAGACAAACAGGATCATTCAGGAAATGCCACTAACTGACTGACATAACAAACAAGATAGTCAGAACGATTCTATTTTTAAAAAATAACATCTACCATGGCTTAAAGCAGGGGTGCCCAAGCTTTTTGGGCCACGGGCCGGTCATGTGGTTCCTCTCACCGGAAGCAGAAGTAAAACATGCCTTGCAATCTGTTTATGCCACAGGATGAGATAGGTTTTAAGCTGCCATTTTCTCTACTTAAACCAAGGGTGCCCAAACCACAGCCCACAGGCTGGATATGGCCCCTGATGCCAATTCATCTGGCCTGTGCTGCCCTCATCGCTCCTGGAAGTGGAAGTAAAATATGCCCGTATGGGTGCATTTTACTTCCATTTCTGGGAGTGACAAGGGTGGCATGGGCCAGATGAATTGGCATTGGCTGCCAGATCTGGCCCACGGGCCATAGTTTGGACACCCCTGGTTTAAAGATTTGGATAAACTTTGGACAATCCCCACCCCCAAACTGGTAGCACACATCATGGGGAAGGAAGGAGAGGAACACTCATTCTTTGTACAAAGTCTATCAAAAGCAAAATTGTACCTTTTACGTCAAAACTGTTAAGATTTCAAAACTGAAGTTGGAAATGCCCCAGCTCAGCTGGATGTTTATACACACACATACACCACACATGCACGCACATCCCACTCTATCCCGCTAGAATGCACCAATCTCAGTCCCCCATGGTCTGTAGGGCTTGCCCAGGCTGGCAGATTGTGCTGGCATGGCTGGACTAAGAGCATTAGGGGACAACAAATGGAACGAACCAAAGGAAAAAGGAAATGCAGAAAGGGAAGCCATGGAAGACAGCAAAGGGGGAGAGAGTTTAGAAGCAGAAGTGACCACAGGAAGCACTGGTCCAAGGCCGCCAGAAGGAGGCGCTCTCAATGAAGATGACTCCGTGTGAGGAGCTGTGTTTCTGCTCTGGTGGTGGCCTTCTGAGGAAGATGAGGTGCCATTTGTAGAGGCATGCCCATTCTGAGACAGGAGCAGTGGGTGTGAGATGTGAGGATGATGTCCAAAAGCATTGCCCCAGGGAATGTGTCCAAGCCCTGCATGAGAGCCACTCGCTACTTCCCGCTGAGAGGCATAATTATTCAGGTGAGACACAAGGCGGACACGAAGAGGATCTGAAGTGTCCAGGCCTTCGATAATGCTCAGGTAGCGAGCGACTTCAGCCAAACACTCTCGAAAACCAAGACTCCTGTAGTCCATAGCGAGTGCATGAGCATCGAAATAGCCTGGAGAAAAGACAACAAAAGAGATTCAGAACAGACATCACTTTTTTATTTATTATCTCTTGACCAACTATCTCATGTGTTCTGGTGCTTCAGCTTCCAGATACTTCAGTCTGCAAGGTCAAGGACTCCAAGAGTTGCAGTCCAGCAACATCAGGTCTTGGGGCAAGATTTGGAACATCACATCTATCTGAATCAAGCAGCCCTAACTCTCCCTAAAATAACCACACACACACCCAAAATCAGAACAAAATATGCATACAATTGCGGGAATGTTTCCCAGCTAGATTATGTTAAAATGATCCTGTGCCACAAGAGGGCAGAGGTCTGTGATTCCATATTCATTTTAGAGAAGTTCTGTCCATTAATGCTGAAGGTTCTACCCATCAACAATGTAATCTGATTGACATGTACTGTAGTGTAACCAACGAGTAAGTATACTCAACTCTAAATTGAAGTTAAACCCAGATTACTACCAAAATCAGCAAGTGGGGGCAGGGGCGGGAGAGACTTCCTTCTCTCATGTCTTTTCTCCACAGATTCATTCATAAAGACAAGACAAATGGCATGCAACAGTGAAATGTTATTTAATGTGAAGCTGCTCTGAACCGAGTCAGATCATGGGTCCATTCTTTTCGATTTTGTGGCCTACAACTTTCAGCCTTTCTCAGCCAGCCAGTGTGGCCACTCAGGTGCTATTTTTGCTTCTTTCATGTGAAAAACATGTGCTTTGCCATGAAGCTGCAGGCTGAAAGTCATAGATCTACGGTAGATGTGTATACTTTATATGCACATCTGTCCTCTGCAGCTCTTTCCCTTTCTCCTAGGAATATAAGCTACTTTATACAGAACCAGTGTTGATTCCTTCAGGCCTATAATGTCAACAATGACTCACAGTTGCTCTCTGGAGTTTAGGAATGATTTCTAGTCCTACAAAGGATGGAGTGGATTGAACCTGAGACTTTACGTAAGCAAAAGGTATGCTGTCAATTCTAGACCTCCAATTCTAAAGCCCAGTATCAATCCATTTTGTTTTGTCCTGATGGTCTGAAGATGCTGTCTACAACGTTCCATTAGGAAGGGCACGGCTTACATTCCACCTCACTTATGACCCTTACTGGCAAATGGATTACAGGCATTGCTAATACTTCATTGCATTATAAAATCAGCCTAAATGTTAGTGTGAAATAATACATGAAGCACTCCAAACCCTCGTGCTTCAGTCCTAAACATAAGCACATGTAAGTTGCCTTGAACTTTATCCGAATCAAATGGGCGATGCATCGGATAACGTCCAAAAAATTGACTTTATCCGAGGTTCCTATACCAAATATCTCAGATAACATCCATTTTTTAGCGGTTTTGGACTTTATATGATGCATCACGTGTGCATGAAAACACGACTTTATCTGAAGCAGACTTTATCTTTATCGGACTTTATCGGAGGTACCACTGTAAATAAACAAAATCAGCCCAGCTGAGTTCAATGAGAGCTAATCCCACTTAAAATGTGTTTAAGATTCCAACCTAATCATCTAAGTGTCACAGTTAAGGCAACAAAGCACAAGAACAAGTAACAATGCATTTGTAGCAGTTTCAGAGTGTTCAAAGAAAATGCAACTATTATTTTGTTCTGTTCCTTCGAAGGAAATAAAAATAACCTTGGAAGGCAATAACAACCTAGTTTTATTCATATAACACACAAGGAACTGTGTGAACTTGCCTGATTTACAGTTTAAACTATGCAAAATATCAATTTCAACTTGAGCGAAGTGGTTCTTCCTCTCAGATAGAAAAATCCAGAACTACAGATTAACAGCAGGATCCTAATTGAGTCTGTTCAGCTGTTGGTTTAAGGCAGTGTTTGTTTCCAAACTTTTTTTAATTTCAATTCCCAGAAGCCTAAGTCAATTCCCCAAAGCACTGATCAGCCAATGTAATGACTTAGGCTTCTGGGAATTTAAGTCCCTCTGTGGGGCATGTGCCTCACATTGGGAAAGACTGGTTTAAGGCTATGATCTGAGGGCCTTGCTCTCCAATAATTACAAAAGATTTCAACCTGAGTCACACTAACCCAATCTTCATCTACATAGTTCCTTTTGGCATGCATATTTTACATTATTCCCAGCCAATAAAAGGAACTGTGGTCCAACATATATCCTATATCCAGGGGGACAGAATCCTCCACACTGTTTGGGTGGCAACACCAGGTTAGGAACAGCAGATGAGCTCTATACTCTGTCTAGAGCTATAATTACAAATAAGGCATCAAAGCACCATGCCCTGATTAACCACTAATTTCCCTGACAGTCTGTTAAAGGTTATTCTCCAAATTGCTAAGATATGTGGAAAGTATACGTCATCAGAAAAAATACTGATAGTTTCATGAAGCCAGATTTAATGATAGCAGTTTTGTGAGCTGCCTTGAGTCTATTTAATGGGGAAAAGTGACATAAAATGGAAACAAAAAAAATGCAGATTTGCTTATACATGCAGATTTGCATAAACTCCAAGCAAGCACCTAGCAAACATTTGTAACATTAGCCACAAAGAATCAAAACTGCTTGGGATCTTCCAACGTTTCTGCTACCACTCCCATTAGTTCTTGCCAACATGTTCAATGATTATAGATGATAGGCACTGCAGTCCCAAATATCAGGGAAACACTGGTCCCACTCCACAACCCAGATATTCTGGAATAATGATTCTGGTTTTCAATGGGAATTGCTAATAGGCTGTGAATTGCACCTGTAATTTGTAGCTACTGTACTTCAATATCAAACCTTATTACCAAGAGGTTATCAGTAAACAACACTGCACTTTCATTAATGTTATTTTATGGCATACAATTTTCTGCATATTACATTTATATCCTGCATCTTGGCCCATTAGCGAGCTCCCAAAGATAAAAAAATTTTTTTTTAAAAAAAAAATGGAAACAACAAAAAGTTCTTAAAATATAGCCACAATTCTTTTTTTACAAGCAACACAGAAAATACTAAATAGTTTCAACAATGAAAAATTAATCAGAAAGTAGATTAAGTGCATTTATTATGAGTAAGAGTTTTTATTTTCAAAGAAGGTACATAATGCACAGTTCAACCTTAGTTATTTAGATATTCAGTCTATTGTTTTCAATGGGACCTCCTTCCCTTCCCTCTAAAGAATGTAAACATGCATATAGCATACATGTCCCAATCCTTCCACCATATTTAGTCCAGAATAGCCCTATTAAAATTAACTGCTCAATTTAATTTTAATAGCAATTTGTAACTTTAGTGAACAAGCAAAAGAGAAGGTATCTGCATTTTGAATAAATCTGTGACATTAGAGTTGAGATCTGAATCATAATTTTTGCAGAATTCCAGCCAACCAGAGTTGCAGAACACTTTATTCTGTTTCCCCTCACTGACATGTTTCATTTGGGAGTTCCTACCCCCCTCTAAAAAAAAAGTTGTTTATGCTTCTGCAATACTCAGAGTTCCCACAGAGCCACATATGTTTCCCACTTGTGTACAGGTTTGATTTTCCCTATACTGTATAAGGAATCAGAACCCAGAGGATTGGATCTGCCAGTTAAGAAACCTCACCTTTCCCTCCTGCAGTGTGCAACATTTTCAGATGGTCCACAGTCATCTGCAAGATTTCAGCTTTCTCCAGTTTGGCTGATCCCTTTTAAAAAAAGCAAGGTGCATCATCAGTGTAAAGGCAGGTGGATGCAAACCAACCAAAGCATGTGTCCTCAAATGCCTCAAACTTACCTGCTTTTCAAAGGCACTGGGCACCAGCCTCCTTAGCTCTGTCAGGCTATTATTGATCCGATCCCTGCGACGCTTCTCTATGATCTGAAAGGAGAAAAGGCAAAAAAAATTCCCCAGGGGCCAATCACGGGAGTTGGGGGGGGGGCAACTGTTTAGTGGAGCAGAAAGAGACTTACTCCGCGACGTCTTTTCCTAGCCAAGACCTGGGAAGTGGTGGTTGGAGACATGGAACCTGGAGCAGGGCTCAAGTTTCTGAAACCAGCAAAAAGGAAGGAAGGGTCAATCCAAAGTTTTAAAAGAACAAGGTGGGAGAGATTTCTAGCGGAAACAGAAGAGCACAAAATTGCAAATACAGAAAAGGACAGAGCTCTCTACACCTGACTAACCCCAAGTAACCAACCTTCTCACAAACAGAGGACAGGCAGTAAGTGGGGGAGAATATTTCATCATCTGCAGCCCCATCCCGGTGTCCTGTTTCCAGCGCCAAAATGTGCTTTTTGAAAGGGTGTTGTTACATTCTTTTCTGTCTGTGTGGCAGGTCTAAACAAAAAATTGCACTCCCCTACTGGCTCAAGTGGCTAAGGCGCTAACTGAAAGGCGAGAGATCAGCAGTTCAATACCGGAATACCGCAGGACAGTGGGGCTCCTGCCAACTTAGCAGTTCAAAAGCAAGACATTGCAAGTAGATAAATAGCGAACACTTCGGTGGAGAAGGTAAACAGCGTTCCGTGCGCTCCAATGTCTAGTCATGTCTGCCACATGACCACGGAAACATCTGCGGAAGCAGACAGCGCTGGCTGTTCGGCTATGAAACAGAGATGAGCACTGAACCTTAGGGTTGGATACGACTGACTTTCGAGCAAGGGAGATCTTTACCTTTACAGGCCCTGCGGTCTCTCCATCACCAATTCCATTCCAGCCAGTTTGCATTATGTTGCTGTTGTGGTGGGCTTTTTTTTAAAATTGTTTGCACACCACCCAGAGTGGGAAATATCCCAGATGGGCGGCACAAAAATTTAAATAAATAAATGTTGGGTCTGCCGTTTGCTGTTACCCCCCCCCCCTCCCCTGTGTTTCCTAGATGTCAGATTTCTATTCAAAAAAGGTGATGACCCGTTTGGAAAGGGAAAGAAGGAATCGGGCAGAAGAAACGATTGCCCACAACACGTGCGGCGTCTCTCTTTTCCTTTCTACGCCGCCTCGGAGTCGGGACCATCGGGGACCCTCGGAGCCAGAAAGAAAGACGCCACCGGATTCCCTCGGGAAGCCACCCAGGGGAGCAAAAGGCAGGGCTCGGAAGGGAGTCGCATCGCATTCAGTGGGGCAAAAACCCAGACCAGTGGCAAAGGGGGCTGAAACCTCCTGGGCGACGAGGGTCTCGCTGCCTCCTGCTACCCGGGGGGGGGGGGGGGCAGGAAAGAAATGCAAGGGAAGCGGAGAAACCCCCCTCCCTCCGACGGCGTCCCGGGGAGCCGGTGATCATCATCATCATCATCATCATCCTCACCCATTCTCGTCGGCGCTCTCCTTCTCCACCTCGACGGGCTCGTCGAGCTCCTCGCTGTCGGAAGAGCTGTAGTCCCGGCGAGCCCGCTTCATGGTATGGGGTCCCTGGGGCCCCCGACGGCGCCCGGCTGCGGACGGACTAGGGACGGCTGCGGCGGCGATGCCCCGACGCCAGCTCCACAGTAGTGCGCTGCCTTGCTGGGCTCCTCCGGCTCCTGGCTCTCCCGCGCCCCGTTCCCACGCTTCGCCTCTTCTTCCCCGGGGGAGGGGGGCAGGAGGAGGGCGGAGGAGAGGCGCGCCGGCGGCCGCTCCCGGCCACAGAGGAGGACGCCCCGTCGCCATCTGCGAGCCCAACCGCGCGCCGGTTGGCTAAAGCCTCGGAGGCAGCGAGCCAATAGGCGCGGGCGCAGAGCCCGAGCGAGGACACGCCCTCTGCTCCCGCCGATCGCCATTGGCCAAGACGCGCGCTCTGCGGGAGTGGATGTGGAACGCCAGGCCAGGCCAGGGCCAAGTTCGACGGCGCCCCCGCCCGCTCCTTGTCCCCCGCCGCCGGTGCCATTGGCCGGGCGTCGAGCCAGGCGGGCGGGCGGGGGGGGGGGGAGCCCTTGAGAGCCACACGCGTGGCCGAGCGGCCGTGGGAAAGTTGCTCTGTCCCCGGCTGGCGGCCAAGCGGGGCCGGCGGTGACGGCGCTGGCGCTGAGCGGGGCGTGCAGGAGCGGCGGCTGCCGCGTGTGAACCTCCCCCCTGGGCGCGGGAGTGGACGGGGTGGGAGGGGAGCGTCCAGGTCAGGACAGCCGGGCCGGCGGTTACGGCTCTACCTCCGGCGTCACAAAAGGCCGCCGCCGCCGCTGCCGCCGCCTTCCGGAGCCTGGTCGGGGACGGGGAATTGGTCGATCCCTTCGGTAGGGTTCACAGAAAGAGCCTCCTCGAAGATTTTTTTGGTATTGTTGAACCGCACTCTGGCGTACCCCAGGCGACGGCAGCCTTGCTGTGCCGGCTAACCTTTCTCACACTAGGGTCAGGCGAAAGGAACTACGGAATGATTTCACTGAAAGGTGGCTTCGTTTTTTCAGTTTCACGTCTGACCTAGACACGGAGGAAGAAGACGATCCCTTTGATAACCCTCTTCTGGCAGACAGATCTGAGTACAATAAAATCCATACCTGGGGGGCGGGGGGGGGGGGAGTCCGCTCCGTAGCCTTTTGCTTAAATCGGTTTTTTATGTAACTCGAAGCAAACCCATAGGAAAAATGATTTTTTATGTAAATTGAAGCAAACCCATAGGGAAATGAATTTTTACGTAACTCGAAGCAAACCCATAGGAAATCGTGTAAACCAGGACATGGTTTTAGCACAAAATCATTATGTAAGTCGAATTTTATGTAACTCAGGGCATATGTAAGTTGGGGTTTTACTGTACATCCAAGCCTTAGCATCGCCTTGTGTGGGGTGATTTCCTCCTTGGATGTTGGATGGCACTTCTTCACCTGAGACCTGCCTTGCAGCCTTCTGGAATCCCATAGAATTTTGAGGTGACAAAAGAGATCCCAAGGTTCTTTAAGTCCAATCCCCTGATCTCAGGCTCATAGCAATAACACTTATAAACCGCCCCATCGGGCTTAGTGCACTCCCTGGCCGGTTCACAAGGTAATTAGCATCCCCCCCCCAAAAAAAAAAAATGCTGGGCACTCCTTTTACCGACCTTGGAAGAATGGAAAGCTGAGTCAACTTTGGTCCTCTGCAGGATTGAACTCACAACGTTTTGACTGCCGTACAGCAGGTTAACCACGGTGCCATCAAGGCTCCTTGTCTGTAGTTGTATCTGATCCATGCTCTGACAACTTGGTTCAGCTCCCCCCCCTTAAAACAGCATGCATGTGCTTAACTACTTCATGACATTAAGGGAGTTACTTTTTATTTATTTATTTGAACATATGGATGCGACATTGCAGAAGTTCCGCCTAAATTCAGTGCTTCCCAATTGAGTCACTTCTCAGATGCAAGGAGAAGTGGCCCAGTGTATAATAATAAAATAATGCACATGTAAATGAGTTTAAATGTGGTTTTGGTTGTGCTATCCACATTTGTATCCAGTCTTTCCAAGGAGCTCATAAGGTCTTCTCATTTTTGTCCTGTCATCCTTTGTGAGGAAGGTTAGGTTGAAAAAGAGGAATAGGGTTGTATTGCGCTTTAAAGGTGAAGTATAGACAGTCCTCTCTCAGCATGTTGACTGTGATTTAAGTTAATGCAAATTATCAAAAAGCAGAGGTGGACCCTATTTATAACTGATCATTTGTGAAGTTGACCTGATTTGATACCAGCCAATATGTGAAAGATAATTTAGAATTCCCCTGTTACTCTTTATTTGGAGGGAGAAGGGTAAAATAATAATAATAATTTCATGTCAGAAATTGTTCTGGGTTGAAAGGATTTTTGCTGGAGAAACTCCACTCAGGGCAGGGATGCCCAAATGAGGTTCCTTTCATATCCCCAAGAGCTGGGACAGACGGGGCACTCAATCTGTCATGCAGTACCCTGGTCTCGAACTGCCGACTTGCTGGCCTTCCAGCTAACAAGGTGAGCTTCTTAACCACTGAGCCACCACAACCCCAAAGGTAAAATAAATGAGGATGTTCAACCTAAACCTAGCCATTTCACACACACAGAGAGAACTGACTCTGGTCACCTTATTTCAGCCTAAAAATGGGGTACACAGAAGGAGCCTCCTTGAAGATTGTGGTATTTTTGAACCACAGTCGGGCGTACCCTGGTAACAGCAATCTTGTGTTGCCGGCTAATCTTTCTCAGACTGGGTCAGGCAAAAGGAACTGCAGAATGGACTCGCCAAATGGTGCCTTCATTTTGGCAGTTTCACATCTGGCCTAGACACAGACGAAGAACCCTAAAGATGAGATACACAGAAAGAGCCTCCTTGACGTTTGTGGTGATTTGCTTTCACAGTGCATAAAGCAGGCACTAAGGCTATCCAGATGGTCTTAGAGTCCAACCAACCTGGCCAGTCAAGGGAGTAGGAAGCACATGGAAGGTCACAGATTCCCCAGTCCTGATAGGCATGGAGGCTGAATAGAACAATTTTACAATGTACGCATCTGCTTTCGATGCTTAGTGCTGACCTATGAGACCTCTGGGATTCTTTTCGCCTCTTTCTAGCCACTTCAAAGGGAATTTATGGGGACAGCTAACATCCAGGCATGCCTGGGTAAGTACTTGCAGATGAATCAGAAAAGAAGCTAAAGGGACTAATTACCTGTAACCTACAGGTCACACTCAGGAAGTTGCCTTGCACCAAGTCAGATTAGGTATGATGATGATAACAACAACAACAATAATGATAGAAAAGATTATAAAATATAATGATCTGAGAACTAAAGTACAGTATCTCTGGGAGAAAAGAGTAACAGTGATACCAATAGTGAGCAATCCCAAAATGGTTGAAAACACAGCTGAGTATGATGAGCATTGGTAAGATCATGCTAGAACAGTTGTACAGAGTAGTAAAACTAGGTACCAGCTGCTACATTATCAGGCAATTCCTATCCAGCTCATATGACTAGGACTAAGACCTGAGCAGTGGGGCTCCAAAACTCTGCTCTAAACATCTGGTGGACCATGTACACATTTGCTGATAATGATGATGTGCCCTCTACTCTTGAGTCTTTCCAGAGTTTTCTAGGTAAAGAATATTCTGGGGAGGTGCAACTTGCCCAAAGCTACATAGGCTAGCTATTTTGCAGTGAGGAATTGAACGCCCAGCCTCCATCTCTGCAGCCAGCTACCTAAACCATTGAGCTATGCCAACCAGCTATCTAAACCAGTTTTTGTTGACATTCACTCACGGAATTTCAGGTAGGAGTTTTTCCAACCATGCACAGTTGCTGGGTGCAAAATCCTGAGACTCTGTGCCTGCAAAGCATGTGTTCTGAGATATAGTTGTAGTTTGGAAGTAGCCAGTTCCAGACAGCAGACTACCTGTGATTAATTACTTTGAACAAAAATAAGGCATCCATTAAAATATTGCTATAACTGAACAAGATACAGTGATACCTCGC
Organism: Bradypodion ventrale; assembly: GCA_035047345.1. Lineage (NCBI taxonomy): Eukaryota > Metazoa > Chordata > Lepidosauria > Squamata > Chamaeleonidae > Bradypodion > Bradypodion ventrale. The sequence goes on from JAWDJE010000004.1 coordinate 286,543,270, forward strand.
TTAAAGAGCATAATGCATTCCACGGGATTGCTCTTTAAGCAAGTTTGCTCTTTAAGCGAAACACAATTGTAAGTGACCAATTGTGACTTGGGGGAGGGATTGCAAACGCTGATTTAGTTAAGTGGGTTTTTGGTTTTTAGTTGTTAAGCGAGGCGACCATTCAGAGAAAATTCTGCTCTTTAAGCGAGTTAGTCTCTAAGCAAGGCACTCTATGTGAGGTTTTACTGTACAACAATTTCATTCCCCTTGCAGTGCTGCTAGATCTTTTCAGTTACATTTATAGTTCTGGGACATGGCCATAGTCCATATTACTGGAGGACTATCAGATAGGTTATGCTGATGTCTAGTGCTCTGTCATGAAACCTGAGGCAAGAACAAAGTACGGTATATGTGAGGAAAGGTTTTGTGCCAGTGGCTTGCACCATTCAGAGAAGTTTGAAGTAATTTAAAAGTAACTGGTTACATTTCAGAAACAGAAAACAAGCAATTATGGTTTTTTTAAAAATATACAGTAGTTACAATGGAAACTGACTACAGGAGGCAGTCTGATGTTAAAGGGCAATTAATTAACTCTTAAAAGTAACAAGCTCTGCCTGTAACCTTTCTGCTTACTCTTCCTTCCTGGTTGCTGTAACTGAGGTCTGCATGATAACAGGCAGGAAGACAAAACACTTCTATTGCTTTTCTGTCTCCAGATCCTTAAGTGCGTAATTTACCTTAAAATTGGCTTTAGGATTGCCCAGCTTCAACTTGGGGATTAAAGCAAGACAAGATGTCCAAACATTTATTTTACACATGTTGCTTATATCTCTAAAGGGATTTTCTGCAGGCAAGAATTGTCTGAGCAAGGAGGTGTGGGAGTCATGCGTTCTTCCCTTCCCTCTACTTGGGATGTGGATCGCTTAATCTCCAGAGGGAGTGTGGATTGTTGTCCAGCAAGCCACAGATCAGTCCTGCTGGCAGGGAATGTATGTGGGGTTTCTTGACTATTTCCACCAAACCAGTATCAGTGTAGTGGAGTAGAGTCAGTGTATATTTTTTCCTGTTTCCTTCTCCTGTAGGCAGTTGCACGAATCTAGTCAAAATAACACCGAAAGGAGAATGGTTGCTGGTTTAAAGTACCCTGAACAGGAAACCAGCTTCTATTTACCTTTGTCCTGCTAGATCTGTTAAATTAACTTTGAAAAAACGTTTCAGTTTGGATTTTTCCCTGAAGGAGAAAGGGAGTCAAAGAATGATTATGCCACCTTATCATTCTATGCCCTCAAAAATCATTATCAGTGAATGGCTCTATGCTCTAGCGTTCCTGCTTCAGCCATTAGAAAGCTCTAATCCCCCCCCCCCCCAAATGTGTTGAACTACAGTACTGTATGCACCAGGGCTTAACAGCATGTGGAATCTGTGATATCCAAATATCCCATAGCTCTTATACTGGAAGCAGATGGCTACAGCAAATGGAATCACTAGATACACCTATGGCAACAATCAAGATGGTCCACATTCACATAAAGCAGTGATAGCAAACCTTGGCACTTCAGGTGTTCTTGGACTTCAATTCCCAGAAGTCCAAGTCAGCACTCCTGGTGATCAGGGCTTCTGGGAATTGAGGTTCAAGAACATCTGGAGTGCTAAGGTTCTCCATCACTGACACAGAGAATATTAACATTCACATAGTACCATATATAGGGGTACACAGAAATAGCCTCCTCAAAGACTGTGGTATTTTTGAACCACAATCGTATGTACCCTAGGCAATGGCCACCTTGTGCTGGCTAATCTTTCTCACACTAGGTCAGGCAAAAGGAACTGCTGAATGAACTCACCAAAAGGTGGCTTCATTTCAACAGTTTCATGTCTGGCCTAGACACCAAAAAAGAAGTACCATATATAAAGACACCAATCCGTTACTGTATATACTCGAGTATAAGTCTAGTTTTTTATCCCCCAAATTGAGGTCCAAAAAGGGGACTCGACTTATACTCAGGTCAACTACTCAGAGTGTCCCAAAACTACGGTGGCACAAATTCAAACACAGTAAAAAAGCACTAATACTATCATAAAAACTCAAAAACATACCCACACAAATATCTAATTTAATTAATTTTACCGTATTTTCATGTATTTTAATTATTGAAATTTACTAGCAGCTGCTGCATTTTCTACCTCCCGACTTATACTTGGGCCTATCTATCTTCCTAGTTTTAGAGGTCAAAATTAGGTACCTCAAATTATATTTGGGATGCATTATAGTTGAATATATATGGTAACCATTTCTCACCCAAACCCAAAGTCATGGTTGGTTTTCAATAAGTGTGAATTGTACTGAGCAGAAGAGATAATCCTGTAGACAAGGGGTGGCCAACCTTGGTGCCCCAGATGTTCTTGGAATTCAATTCCCAGAAGCCTTGATCAGCAGGTGTGCTTACTTGGACTTCTGGTAATAAAAGTCCAAAAACACGTGGGGCACCAAGGTTGGCCACCTCTGCTGTGGACCATCTTGACTGCTGCCATTGGTGTTGACAACATTCAAGCTGCCCTTTGCTATGTGAAGCTTGGCATCCTTTTTCCTGCTCTCAATGCAGGCACAATACTGTGCATATCCTGGTGTTTTGAATCATGGATATCCCATTCATAGATAGGAGGGTATTTAATGATTAGATAGTATACTTTATCTTGATAAATTTAGGTAAGTAGCAACAATTCTGAATGGGACAAATGTAGCTGCATCCCTTAGAGGGGTTGAAACCGAAAGGTAAAGGTTTCCCTTGCTCGAAAGCCAGTTGTATCCGACTCTAGGTTTCAGTGCTCATCTCTGTTTCAAAGCCGAAGAGCCAGCGCTGTCTGCTTCTGCAGACGTTTCCGTAGTCATGTGGCAGGCATGACTAGACACCGGAGTGCACGGAACATTGTTACCTTCCCACCGAAGTGGTCCCTATTTATCTACTTGCAATTTCTTGCTTTCGAACTACTAGGTTGGCAGGAGCTGGGACAAAGACAGGAGCTCATTCCGTCCTGCAGTACTCGGGAATCAAACTGCTGACTTTCCGCCTCCCAGTCAGCGTCTTAGTCACTTGAGTCACTGCAGTCCCCGAAAGAATGGCTTTCGTTCAACCATTGGGCTGCAGAAAGTGTTCATGTGAGTACTACTCATCTGCTCACGTGGTGGGAAGTAGTGACACTCCAGTAATTAAATAGCCAATTTTGGTTTGTTGACATATTCCCTTTACAAAGCAACGTATGCAATTATTGGAACATAAGCAGAGCCATCTTGGAATGATGAAATCCTCTTTAGTTAAAGAATTGTTTACAGATAGGAACACACCCAAGGATCTTATCTAAGTAAGCAGACATGTACATGACAAGCAAAGAAACAGAATAAATGTACGTCATTGCATATGTAAGTTAGAATATGTAACATCAAGATAAAGTGTGGAACACCTACCGCTCCAGGCGACCCTCTGGAACTGGAGAACATGTGTGCATGGCTTATGAAAAGTATAAAAGCCTCATTAAAATGTTCATAAGGGCCCCTGATTCCCATAGAATCAGGCACCATGTGTGCACATGTTATGATCATGTAATGCTATGTAATGTTTTGTTATGCTATGATTGAAAAACTTAGATAAAATTCTGTTTTTCTATTTCAGAACTTCTCTGGCTGTTTTATTTACATTAATTAACTTAAAAGCTGTTCATCTTTTTGAGAGTTGAAGTGATAGTAGAACAGAACCCAACAGTCACACACACACACACACACACACAATAAAAACAGGTTCCATTTCCCATGCCCATCTTATTCTTTATCTTCTGCTATATCTGAATCCAAATATTGGCGATCCTCATGGCTGATCAGCCATGAAGACTGTCCTGAGAATATAATGCTGGGCAGCAGCTTCATCAATACTGGCCTGGGGCTGAGGAGGACTTTGTGTGCCAAAAGGGCTCAGGAGTCATGCTGCAATGCAGAAGGCAGGTGCCTTCCGCATTGCAGCATGACACCCATACCATTGATCCAGTTCTGTGAGTCATTTTCTGGTCCTGAGCCTTTTTGTATGCAAAGTCCTCCTTGGCCCCAGGCCAGTATTGATGAAGCTGCTGCCCTCCATCAAGATGGATTCAAGTGGGGTTTAATCCACTTGGGGACCATCCCCCTTCCCTGTGTACTTCAGCACACAAGGCCGTTAGTCCTCAGAATTATCAGGTTAGTTAACCACTGCCTGACACTCGGCATTGAGTTGCTGGCAGTATGATCAACTCTATTACCATAGGAAGATAACCTGGTCCATCAGTTGACAGCCTGTGATATGGCCCTAGGCACACAAGCTAGTTCCATGTAAAGGTAGCTCTTGCTTGGATGTGGTGTTGGTGTGGGACACTGCCAAAGATGTGGCCAACAGATAACATGGGTAGGAGCAGGGGGCACAGCTGCCAGCCAAGACTGCCTTCACCTGGAAACACACAAGGGTGTTTACAAAAGCTCTATAAGAAAGATGATTTTAGTCTGCAGTAGAAGCACATGTTTTGTGAATATCGCAGGCCGTCTTGTAATATTGGAATAATTGCCAAGCAATCAACTTTACTAGCAATTTACAGCATATGTAAATGGTAAACTATTCTAACACAAAATGTCTGGAAGACATAAGTTGGGTCAGATTTGGAAGAGACAGACAACTCAAAAGATTTTCAGAAAACAATAGCATTTTTTGAAGACAAAGGAAAGCTAAATCTACAGTATGAATTTAAAACAAGTTTAAATTGCTTTTTCAGTTATGCCTCTCCCCAAAGTACTCTAGTACTATAATTTTTGTATGGGTTTGGTTAATGCTAGACATTCCACAGTATTAACCATAATTCTATGCCATCAACCTGATGTTGATTTTCAGTGAACCTTCAGGGGTACACAGAAAGAGCGGCCTCAAAGATTGTGGTATTTTTGAACCACAATTGGGTGTACCCTGGTAATGGCAATCTTGTATAGAAAATAAGTCAGCAAGTGTCATTTTGCCTCTTTATAAATCTATGGTGAGGCCCCATCTGGAATACTGTGTACAGTTCTGGTCGCCATACCTCCAGAAGGATATAATGGAGTTGGAAAAAGTGCAGAGGAGGGCAACCAAAATGATTAGGGGACAGGAACACCTTCCTTACCATCTGAGGCTGCAACGGTTGGGCCTTTTCACTCTTGAACGACAGCGTCTAAGAGGTGACCTGATTGAAGTTTATAAAATCATGCACGGTGTGGACAAAGTAGATAAGGAAAAACTGTTTTCCCTATCGCATAACACTAGAACTAGGGGACACTCGATGAAACTTTTGGGTGCTAGTTCTCAAACAAATAAGAGAAAGTACTTTTTCATCCAGAGGATCACTGGTCTATGGAACTCCCTGCCAGAAGAAGTGGTGACAGCTGTCAGTCTTGACAGCTTTAAGAAAGGATTAGACAAGTTCATGGAGGACAAGGGTATTAATGGCTATAATTATGGATACTTAAGGACAACCTGGGGTTGGAGAGATAGGCAGGATATCTCTCAATGCCATTTCCAGGGAATCCTAAGCAGGTGAAGGCATCTCCTTGGGAATACCCTGAAGCAAATGGTGAGACATTGTGTGAGACAGAATGCTGGACTGGATGGGCTGTGGCCTGTTCCAGCAAGGCTGTTCTTATGTTCTTATTGTGTTGCTAGCTAATCTTTCTCATACTATGTCAGGCAAAACGAACAGCAGAATGAACTCACCAAAAGGTGCCTTCATTTTGGCAGTTTCATGTCTGGCCTAGACACGGAGGTGGAGGAGGAGGGACCATGAAGCTTTCATTAGTGTATTGTATTATTATTGTATTGTTGTTCGATTCATGACTTATGTATTCATGCTTTGATTATTGTATTTATGATGTACCGGTATTTTTGCCTGATTGCTTTATTTTTGTTACTGTGTTTCAGGGTTTGCTGATGCTCTGTTTATATGCTGTTTTTAAATAGGAATTGTGTTCATTGCATTTTTGTTCCGATTGTATGATATTTATTTTTATTGACATTTTGTATGTTTATTATATTTTGTTTTGTTGTATCTTTAGTTATGTTGGAAGTCGGCCTGAATTGAATTGAATTGAATTACCCAAAGCCTTACAGAGAATGTAAGGCATTTAAAGCCATCAGCCAGATGTGATCTTGGCTGGACCCTCTCCCAGAAGGCAAAACAAAGCAATCACACTTATATACCACCCCATAGCGCTTAGTGCACTCTCTGAGTAGTTCAAGAAATAATTAGCATTTTGCCCCCAAGATGCTGGGTACCCATTTTACTGAATTCAGAAGGATGGAAGGCTGATTCAACCTTGATTCCTGGTCAGGATTGAACTCACAACCTTTTTATTGCAGGACAGCAGTTTAACCACTGTGCCACCAGGGCTTCAAACTCCTGGCCCTTGGCACCACAGCCAGATGCTACAACCTACTGACCTACAGCAGCTCTCCCCACAGTACTTTTTGTTATGTGCCTTTAAATTGGAACCAACGTACAGTGATCCAAACAGAGCTTTCAAGGTAAGTGAGATTTAAGGAGTGGTTTTAGCAACCCAGGGGACTGCGGTGGCTTAGTGGTTAAGACACTGAACTTGACAACTGGGAGGTTGGCAGGTCAGCAATTCGAGACCCGAGTGCTGCACAAGTTTCAGTCTCTTGTCCCAGATCCTGCCAACCTAGCAGTTTGAAAGCAAGAAATCGCAAGTAAATAAATAGGTACCACTTTGGTGGGAAGGTAAACAGTGTTCCATGCACTAGTCAAGCCTGCCACATGGCCACAGAAACGTCTGCAGATGCAGACAGTACTGGCTCTTTGGCTATAAACAGAGATAAGCACTGAATCCTAGAGTCAGATATGACTGGCTTTCAAACAAGGGCGACCTTTACCTTTACCTGCAGCTCAATACACCCAGTGAGTTTCCATACATGAGCAAGGTTTTGAACCCATGCTTCCTGAGTCCTTGTCTATCCATCATACCTAATTAGATATCCCTCACAACATAATCTTACTTAAAATTATTTGGAGAAGAAAAGGACTATACCACATAAATCAGTTAAAACTGATACCACAGATTTCCCTTTTATGAAAACCATTCTGGGAATTTCATAGTGAAAGGCAGTATAGATTTAAAAAAGAAGTAAATAAATATATAAATTGAAGATTTCAGCATCAAAATCCATAAACACTCTGTTTTAACTTGTCTCAGAAGTAATGTAGAATTACACAAATACCAAACAATAAATCCAATGTCCTTTGAAAGCATTGTGATGATGACTTTTTGCAGAAATGCAGCAGATTGTTCCTATGAATAATATTTTCCCAAGGGCTGGCAGAGGCTGTTATGCATCACAGAGCCATGCCACCGATGCCAATGCAGTTAATCTGCCAAAGGTCTCCTTCAAGGGCTTTCAAGATGGTATGAGCTACAGAAGGAAGTTGAAATCTCTTCTCAGCCATTCTGTATAGAGTTACAATGCTCAGAAGCTGACAGTAAGTGTGGGAGGTTTGCCTTCTTTCTCCTCGTGCTTTCTTCCCAAAAAAAGTGGCAAAGGCAGCAATGCATTTCCTCGTTGTCAAGAGTTTTCAACAGCAGAAGGAGAAATGGAGTATAGTAGTTAACATGCTGCGCTGCTAGCATCTGGAGATCCATGGTGCCTTCCCCACCACGCAGCTCTTATCGTCCCACTTCATTGGTTTTACTGGGAAGGGTTGAGGAGAGCTTTAAGCCAACAACAACTGGAAGGCCACACATTTTACCGCCACCACTCTGGCTCCAGCAGTTGTCCAGTTCTAGCCTGGGAGATGACTCTCCAATGACAGGCTTGTCGGTTGCAGCCTCTGGTTGATGTTATTTATTTATATTATATTTTATCTGGGCAGGGCATAATTACCATTTACACTGCATTCCCATGCTACCGTTGTTTCGACTTTTGTTTCCTAGTCTCCAGCTAATTATCTGGAGCCACTGCCATGCTAGGAGATGTATAGCTGGAGCAACAGCGGAGAGATTACTTCCTGGAGGATTCAAGCAAAGAGGAACAATCTTCCCACACTTCCTCCTTTTCCTGACATGACTAGCAAGAAAATTACTCCAAGAGAAAAAACAGTAAATCAGAGTAGAGCTGTATAAGTGTTACACAACTGTAACAAGCAACAATTGGATGGCAATACTTAAAAAATACTTGTTGACCACTGGTAAATATTCAAGAGCAAAAAGAGCAATCACCCACATAGCTAAAGCAGCTGAAGAGGCACATCCATCCATCCATGTGTGTGTACACATGCCTATGTATATATCTCTCTTCAACTGTTTTAGCTATGTGGGCTATTCCCCTTTTAGGGAAGTACAGTATATATATATATGGTTTGAGTGTGTGTTTATATGTAACACATACAAACACTCCACCCACTCTCAGTTTATTTTAGTGAGGGGAAAGACTTTCAAAGACTTCCTGCTAGCGCTGGAGATAAAAACCATATACTCATATTGCAAAAGAAAAGAAAAAGAAACAACAGCAACAATAATTGGGTGTCCTGCTGGCTGATGTTATTTTAGGCTGCAAACAGAAGGGAGAGAGACATGAGACCAGTTGATCAGTCTGGAGCCTTGTGTTGGAAAAGTTCCTTTTTCAGGACTATAACTACAATAATTCTCAGCCAATGGGAGCTATAGTTTTAAAAAAAGAATTTTTCCAAGTTCTAACCGTCTGCATATTATTGCTTGGGATGGGATATGATGGAATGATGACAGATCAGGTAGCTTTTTGGGCAGATGAGCACTCAGCCATCTAATTCAGGTGTGGCCAACCTTAGCGCTCCTGCTGTTCTTGGACTTCAAATCCCAGAAGCCCTGCTCAGTAGGTGTGCTGGCCTGGGCTTCTGGGAATTGAAGTCCAAGAACAGCAGGAGCGCCAAGGTTGGCCACCCCTGATCTAATTCTTGGCTATAATTTAAAACCTTACAGTCCAGGCCCAGGTCTACATGTGATTGGCAGTTTGTGTAGAATGCACATGAATCAGATCTTTAATCCATTCATCTTTCTTTTAGCTACTATAATAATAATTTTGTGACAGAAATTATTCTCAATTGAAAGGAATTTTCCTGGAGAAACTCCACTCAGGGAACGCCTGAACGAGGCTCCTTTCATGGCCCCAATAGATGGGACAGATGGGTCATGCAGTACCTGAGTCTCGAACTGCCAACTTGCCGGCCTTCCAGCTAACAAGGCGAGCTACTTAACCAGTTAGCCACCATCTTTTAGCTACTGCGATTAGCTAGTGGGATGAGAGAGAGATGGATTTTCTCGCTCCCATCTATGTTCACAAACCAACCAGACAGGCTCCAGAATCTTGCTTCAACACTGGTAGTGAGTAAAAACTGTATTCTACCACACAGAGAGTATAAGGAAGCCTTGTGGCGCACACAGCTCCGTTCTTCAACATTTCTTTGCCGTGTGCTGTCACTCAGGATCTGCCACCACTTTTCTTTGCCTAGAGTTAGGGCGGTCCCTGCTAGCAACTGTTCTCCAACTTCTTTTGAAGCCATGTTACCTAAGATACTTTAATGTAGGGTAGCACATTGCCCTCCAGATGATAATGGATTGCAATTCTCATCATTCTTTTTTAAAAATATATTTTTAAAATATTTTTATTAAATTTTAAGATATAACATACAAAGTAAAAAACAACCAAACAATCATTACATTATACAATAAAACACAAACCAAAAAAGAAAAATTTCTCTGATATAAAGAGCGATTATCATGTTACTAAATTATACATTTCTCTATAATGAATTTATAATATTAACATCTATTAGTAATGTTTAAATATACACATATTTACTATTATATCTAATAATCAAATGATATAAAATACTCCCAAATGATATGATATATCAAATGATATAAAATAAAAACCTAGTGATATTTACAAAGCCCTGAAGACTGTGTTTGCCTTAGCAAATATATTACTGCTTCCAGAAACTCAGTTGATCTGGCGCTGACCTGCCACCTTTACCTTTATACAATGTATGATTCACAAATGGTTTCCATATTTCCCAAAATTTATTTTACTTAATTATACCCTTTTTAAATTCAATTCCCATGTCAACTTGTCATTCAATGAAATATTGCATATACCATTCCTTCACTTTCAACCTTTGATTATTTTTCCAATTTCTTGCAATACATTGTCTTGCAGTTGTTAAAAAATAGATAGTAATTCTTTTTTATTAGTATCTATGTCTATATCCTTAACATTGGTCAGTAAGGCAGTACCCGGCTCCAGCTTAAGGTCACAATCCATTATTTCAGATATCTCCTTCTCAATCTTTGTCCAAAAATCCCTTGTCACATTACAATTCCACCACATGTGTTCATAATTCTCATCATTCTACCCTGAAGTAACAACACTTGAGAATGGTGTGAGCTGGAACTCAAAGACAGACTCATTGCCAACTTGTGTGCCTCCAGATGTTCTTGAACCCTACTGCAATCAATTCCAACCAGGATATTCAATTGTCTCCAGTGATGGATGCTGTAGTCCAGTAATGCCTAAAGGAGGGGTTGTCAACCTACAGCCCATGGCACCATTCCATTTGAGCTGCGCCCTTGCCACCACCGCTGTCCTTTTCCTGTATTTTTAGGAGCAGCGCTTGATGGGTATGGTAAGCAGGGAAGCGGAGTTGGCGTCGGGGTGGGAGGGGTGTTTGTGGGCCAGACTGGTGGTGTGTGGGGGAGTGTTGGCAGGCCAAACTGGTGTCCTCCCCCCCACTGCCGCCACCTGCAGGGCAAATAGTGGGTGCTTGGGGGTGATATCAGTGCCAAAGGCAGCAGTGGCAGGGAGGGACACCAGTCCGGCCCACCAATAGTCTGAGGGGGCATGATCCAGCCCCCGGCTTATAAAGGTTGAGAACCCCTGGCCTAAAGGGTCACAGGTTGATGCCAAAAATGGGTAAAACTATGGTCTCCAAGCAGAACACTTTTTTGTTTGCTGAAATGCTTCCGAGAGGGAAATACTATACTGTATTGAATATTGTGAACATACAATAAGAACTTTAACATTTACTCTGCAATCCAATGTATGTTGACTGGGGGGGGGATCTTACTTGTGTAAATCAACTGAATAACTTAGGTATATTTTGGATAGCAACTATATCCTGTAATTGCAAGCCTCCTCATCTGGGAATAAACCTCACTGAAACCAAAGGGACTTACTTCTGAATAGAATTATTGTACTGTTTTCTTACAAATTGCTTACTGTTGCCTCACAGAAAGCAGAGGTGAGGTACAGTATATACCAGTGATGGGGAACCTTTTAGAGACTGAGTGCCCTAACTGCAACCCAAACTCCATCTATTTATCTCAAAGTGCCAACACAACAACAGGGGAGGAAGGAAACACTCCCATTGGGCTGCTGGGCAGAGGGGCGAGGCAAACTCTGTGCTGTGGGGAGGAAGGAAGTGCTCCCATTGGGCTGCTGGGCAGAGAGGTGGGGTGAACTCTGTGCTGGGGGAGGGAGGAAGTGCTCCCATTCGGCTGCTGGGCAGAGGGGCGGGGCAGACTGTGTTGGGATGACTGCACGGGTGCCCACAGAGAGGGCTCCAAGTGCCACCGCTGGCACGTGTGCCATAGGTTCGCCACCACTGGCGAACCTATATACATTGTGACTCATTTACAGAAGGTCCTTGTTTGATTCATTGTTTCAACTGTTCTTTACTGATTAGATAGCCTAGCCCAGTGATGGCAAACCTTGGCACTCCATCTGTTCTTGGACTTCAATTCCAAGAAGCCCAAATCCCTGTGAATCCACATGAATGGGTTTATTGCCCATACATGCTGTTTATTATTTATTTGTTTGTTTGTTCCAATTTGTATTGTCGCCCAAATCTGAAGTCTCTGGGTAGCTCACAGAAAATAAAACCAATGGCAGTTTAAAAAAAAAAGCAATAAAAAACCCATTAAAAGACTACTGACAAAAATTTAAAAAAGATAAAGAGCTTTAAAAAGAGAGAGAGTGTTCTACTAAATTAGCCAGCAGGCTCAGGTTACTATATCGCTGGTGCCCCACACCTGCCTTGCCCTGTTCTTGGACTTCAATTCCCAGAAGCCCAAGAAGTCCAAGTCCCTGTGAATCTACACGTACACACAGTAAACCCATTCATGTTTACTGCCCTACAGGGGAACTTCAATTCCCAGAAGCCTAAGTCAGTACATTGGCTGATCAGTGCTTTGGGAAATTGATTCAGGCTTCTTGGAAGATGTTGTGTTCTAGTACTGTACCTTTTACAATGTATCCATTCACGTGTATCCAATGTAACCATGCTTGTGTAACATTATAACCAGCGGCTGCTTAACTGTAGCCCTTACAATAGGACGCGAGCTAATGACCACCGGGTGGCAATAGCGAGCGTTCAAGCTCTCCTGGCCCAGACTCACCAGCAAACAACAGCGCAGGAAGATTCCCGCCATCACCTACACCTGGACAAGGAGGGCGTGACCGTCCATGACGTCACGCGGACAGTAACCAATAGACTGTCAAGGAGCCACATTCAAAATGTATAGCCACCGTATATATTGAGCTACCCATCCGCCATTACCTCATGTTCCCCCGGATCATCATGCAATAAACCTGTGTTAAGCCAACCCTTCGGCTGTTTCATTGTCTCTGGTCCCATACACTAAATTGGCGACGAAGGTGGGATAATGGCTGCCCACGGGACCAAGACATGCGCCGGTTTCGAAATCAGGAAACCAGCAGACTGGGACATCTTCGAGATGGACTTCCAGGGAGCCCTGGTGGAATCCGAAGTCACGGATGAGGCAAAGAAAAGGGCCATATTCACCAGGATGCTGGGGCCAGACACCAAGAGGGTCTTGGTGGACCTGATCGCGCCGAGGAGGGCGAGTGAATTCAAGGTGAAAGAGCTCATGCACATGCTGCGCGAATACTTCCGGCCCTCGACGGTGATGTTCCCCGCTCGGAGCGCGTTTTGGAGGCGAGTCCAAGCGCCCGGGGAGACAGTCGCCGATTTCGCAGCGGCCCTGCGACTGGCGGCCGGCCCATGCAAATGGGAGAACGCAGAAATCACACTAAGAGACTGCGTGCTGTGCGGCCTGAGCGATGCCGAAACTCAGCGCACATTGATGAACCGGGAGCCACCCCCCACGTTGCAGGAGGTCCTGAAGGAGGCACAAGCCGCGGAAGCTACGAAGGCCGGGGTCCAGGAGCTCCAGGACTGGCGGCCAAAGACGGGCAAGGCAGAGACTTCGGTGCACGTTTCGGTGCACGCGGCCCGGCGAGTTTCGAAGTCGTCCGCGGAGAGCAGCGACGACGAGGACGTCCGGAAGGTCCGGAAGGAAGGCCGGCGTTGCGACGGCTGCGGAGCGAACCACGACCGCGCCAAATGCCCCTTCAGAAAGGCCGAGTGTCACAACTGCGGCCGCCGCGGGCACATCGCCAAGGTCTGCAGGAAAAGGCGCGAGGCCCGGAAGAGCTCGAGAGACCGCGCGACGAGACCCAAGGACGGCACCCAGGCCACGAGGAAGCGAGACGGCGTGGGCCGCATCGCCGACGACAGCGAGGACGACGTGCCGGTGTTCAGTGTGTCCACGGGACACCCCCGTTACTTTGTTGAGGTACTAGTACAAGGGGCCCCCATTAGGATGGAAATTGACTCGGGTTCCTCATATTCCATCATTCCCCAGAAGGAGTTTCTGAAAATTGCCCCCCATGTGCGGCCCAAACTCAAAGCTTTGAGGTCCACGCTACGGGACGTGCAAGGGAACTGCATTCCAGTGTTGGGGGTTGGAAAATTTCAGGTCCAATTTAAGAAACACGCCGCGACTCTCCCCCTAGTTGTTCTTAAAGGGGGGAATTGCAGCCTCCTCGGGACTCAATGGTTCCAGCGCCTGGGTTTGTTCATTGGGGGGGTGCACGCCGTTGCTGTTGGGACTGACCCGATTCAGGAGGTGTGCGACGCGCACCCCGAAGTCTTCAAAAAGGGACTTGGGAAATTTAAGGGACCCCCAGTAGCCTTCGACCTAGACCCTGAGGTCCGTCCAATAAGACTCAAACCGCGCCGGGTGCCATTCGCGCTCAAGGACAAAATAGAGGCGGAACTGGACAAATTGGTGGGCCAGGGGATTCTTGTTCCTGTTGATTCTGCGGAGTGGGAAACTCCAATTGTAACAGCACTAAAGGCTAACGGGGAGGTACGCATATGCGCGGATTACAAGTGCACCATCAACAAGGCCATTCGCCCTAATGCGTATCCGGTGCCGGTAGTCAGCCATTTGCTGGCCAGATTACATGGGGGAAAGTGTTTCGCTAAGCTCGACTTAGCACAAGCCTACCAGCAGCTCTCGGTGACCCCAGCCGCAGCGGCTGCCCAAACCATAGTCACTCATAAGGGGGCGTTCCAGGTGACGCGCCTTCAGTTCGGCGTAAACTCGGCGCCGGGAATTTTCCAGTCACTCGTGGAACGCCTCCTGAAGGGGCTCGAGGGGGTGTTGCCTTATTTTGATGACGTCTTGATAACGGGGGGAAGTCGGGCTGAATTGGCAAAGAGGTTGGGCAAGGTTCTAGCGATATTTGAAAAGGCGGGGTTGAGACTGCGAAAAGACAAATGCGTCTTCTTCGCGACCGAGGTCGAATTCCTAGGGTTCCGTGTCACTCCTGAGGGAATAAGGCCGTCCACATCTAAGGTAGCCGCCATCAAGAAGGCCCCTCGCCCCACCTCCAAGCCCGAGTTGCAGTCGTTCCTAGGGCTGCTGAATTTTTACCACTCCTTCCTTCCCCGGAAAGCAGCCGTGGCCGAACCGTTGCACAGATTGCTTAAAAAGGGCGAGGCATGGAAGTGGGGCAACGAGCAAGAGAGGGCATTTACTGAGCTAAAGCAGCTTCTGGCGTCTGATGCCATCCTCACCCATTTCAACCCCAGGCGCCCAGTGGTCCTGATCTGTGACGCGTCCTCGGTGGGGGTGGGGGCGGTGCTGTGCCACGTGCTGGAAAACGGAAGGGAGGCCCCGATAGCGTTCTATTCCAGGTCCCTGTCCCAAGCGGAGAGAAACTACGCCCAGACAGACAGGGAAGCATTAGCGATAATTGCGGGAACAAAAAAGTTCCACGACTTCCTGTACAGCCGCCCCTTCACAATCGTAACCGATCACAAGCCCCTGCTAGGCATTTTTACCGCAGACAAGCCCACGCCACAGATCCTGTCCCCAAGGATGCTTAGGTGGGCCATTTTCCTCAACGCGTATCAGCACGCGTTAGTGTACAGGCCCGGGAGGGAGATCAGCCATGCGGATGCTCTATCGAGGTCCCCCCTTCCCCAGGATAACAGCCACGTGGGCGGGGAGGAGCCAGACCACCAGGTGCTGATGATAGAGGTCCTCGACTCGCCCCCAATACTGCCCGCCGACATCGCCAAGGCGACCGGCAAGGACAACATTTTAGCAAAGGTTAGCTCCTGGGTGCAGAAAGGGTGGCCAGCGTCCTCCCCGGCAGCAGAGTTCGACCCATTTTTTCGAAAGACGTTAGAGTTGTCCCTTGAGAGGGGGTGCCTTCTGTGGGGCCAGCGAGTGGTGATCCCGGCGTCCTTACGACCGCAGGTACTCAAACTCCTGCACGTCAGTCACCCTGGAATTGTGCGCTCCAAAGCCCTGGCACGGAGCTATTTCTGGTGGCCCCAGCTAGACGCCGACATCGAGCACATGGTCGGCACTTGTGAGCCCTGCCAAAGCTCCAGACCAGAAGAAGCCTGCCTGCCTCACAGGGAGTGGGACGCGGCGAAGGGGCCGTGGTCCCGGATTCATGTAGACTTTGCTGGCCCGTTCCGTGGGACGCTGTTTCTCCTTGTGGTGGATGCCTTCTCCAAGTGGTTGGAGGTCATTCCGGTTACTAGCACGTCCACGGCCACAACCATAAAGCACTTGCGGAGGGTTTTTTCCACGTTCGGTTTACCCGACACCCTCGTAAGCGACAACGCAAGTTGTTTCACGTCCTCTGAGTTCAGGGCATTCACAGAAATCAACGCCATTCGGCACATCACCTCCGCTCCATTTCACCCTGCCACAAACGGCCAAGTAGAGCGCCTTGTGCGCACCACCAAGGCTGCGCTGCGGCGCATGGGGCCTGGGGACCTAAACCATCAAGTGTGCCAGTTTCTGCTAGGTTACAGAGTGACTCCCCTAGCTTCAGGATACTCCCCCGCGGAGCTGCTTATGCGTAGGAAACTGACCACCATACTAACAAGGCTAGACCCCACGAGAGTAGAGGACAAGGGGAAGAACATTGGGATAGAGGACACAAAGAGTTTCGACGTGGGTGCCCCCGTGTATTGCAGGAATTACGCCAGCGCGGGCCCGGCCTGGATACCGGGCGTCATCTTAGAGCGGACCGGTCCCGTCTCGTACTGCGTCGAGACCGGCACAGGTCTACTCTGGAGGCGGCACGCAGACCAGCTCAGGCGCAGGGTCCCCGATGAGCAGGGCACGGACCGCGGGAAACAGGATTCAGCGTTAGGGTTCTCCCCCACCCGTTCAGCCCAAGGGGGAGGAAAGGGAGGCCATGGGTCCCCACCAAGGGGGGAGGAAAGGGAATCTGTCCTCGTAGACATCCTGCGGGATTGGTCAGCAGAGAGAAGGGAAGCTGATCTCATAGATATCTCCCCACTAATACGGATACCCCAACAGAGTTAGATTTTGATTTTCAGAACCGGGGAAGTTTTGCGGAGTGGTCCCCCACCCGTCCAAGCGAGAAGAGGGGTTTTTCGTTAGCCCCGAGTGTCTCCGGTCTGCCCACAATGGAGTTTTTCCCTTCCCCCAAAACCGCCAAACCACGGCAAGCCTCTAACAAGTCTCCCTCTCCCATTTCAGGACAAGGGACCAGGGAACGAGGAAGCAGTAGCGCCCCTGGGGCAGGTCAGCCCACATCGCGGCCCAAACGCGTTTGCAATAAGCCATCTTGGCTGAGGGACTTCGTCCCATCCTAGGGGGAAGGGATGTTGTGTTCTAGTACTGTACCTTTTACAATGTATCCATTCACGTGTATCCAATGTAACCATGCTTGTGTAACATTATAACCAGCAGCTGCTTAACTGTAGCCCTTACAATAGGACGCGAGCTAATGACCACCGGGTGGCAATAGCGAGCATTCAAGCTCTCCTGGCCCAGACTCACCAGCAAACAACAGCGCGGGAAAATTCCCGCCATCACCTACACCTGGACAAGGAGGGCGTGACCGTCCATGACGTCACGCGGACAGTAACCAATAGACTGTCGAGGAGCCACATTCAAAATGTATAGCCACCGTATATATTGACCTACCCATCCGCCATTACCTCATGTTCCCCCGGATCATCATGCAATAAACCTGTGTTAAGCCAACCCTTCGGCTGTTTCATTGTCTCTGGTCCCATACACTAAAGAATTGAAGTCCAAAAACCAAAGGTTGGGAAATACTGGCCTAGCCCTAAATCAGTGGTTCCCAACCATGGAGCCTCAGTTCTTGGACTACAGGTCCCAGAAATCCTGGCCAGCATAGCCAACGGTGAAGGCTCCTGGGAGTTTTAGTCCAAGACTATCTGGGCCCCCAAGGTTGGGAACCACTGGCCTATAAGTATCGAGCTGTGAAAAATCTACAAATACACCCTAGGTGTTAAAATAGCAAAACTGTACATTCAAAAGTGGATGGAATTCATTAAAAAGAGGTGTTTCTTTCCAATGATTTGATAAATAAGCAGGCATCTTCTGCCCTAAAGCATGTTAAAACACATTTTTTTTAAAAAAATTAAAACCTGGTGATGGAGAGATGAAACAAAGGCCTGGATGAAAGGAATTGTAAATTTTGTCTAAATGGCCATGGTTGAGATTATTGGCACTGCTTAGAGGTACTAATTTTACTTCTTAAAAGGAAGGATAGAAACTGAGACACAAAATGGAACAAAGTATAGTATTAACTGCAGACTGTACAAGCAATATGTGGTATTTAACAAAACAATCACCTGCCAAACAAATTAAGGTAAAGATGCCTGTGTAACAGAAACAAGATCTGAACTAACATGAAATTATGCTGATTCCTGGATAGAAAAGTTTATACCGTGTTAATGCAATAAAATGGAGCCAAGACAGGGCACACATGTGAAAACCAGATTCTTCATTCTCTCTATAGTGGAATTAATAAAGGTAAAATAGTAAGAATCTCTAGCTCCAGGAATTTGATGGGTTATGAAATTATAAATGAAGAACTGAAAAGAGATCTTTCTCCCACCATCAACAGCCAAACAGATGGATTGTGGAAATTATTTTAAAAATAGATTCTCAAATTATTATTTTGTCATGTTCCTGATTCTGATGTTTTTCTATTTCCTTTAGATTTATAGTTTTCGGGGGTTTAAGTCTGCATATGAGCATTTCCATTCCCATGTTTGTTACAGAGCTGTCTACTTGGGAAACAGTTACAACTTGTGTGGTCTAACAAGTAGTCTTGAAGTACATTAGATAGGAGAAGCAAGCCCAAAGCAATCTAGGAGAAACGAAAACAAAGCATTAATCCCCTGCTAAAACCAGTAGGGACTGCGGCGGCTCAAGTGGTTAAATAAAAACCCCATATATTGCTCCATCATATTGATATCCAAGGGCAACCTTTACCTTACCTTTACCTATTGATACCCTGTGTATTACACTGTATATTGAAGTACAAAGAAGCCTCCTCAAAGATTGTGGTCTTTTAAAATCACAATTAGGTGTACCCTGGTAAGGACAACCTTGTGTTGCTGGCTAATCTTTCTCACACTAGGTCAAGCAAAACAAACTGCAGAATGAACTCGCCAAAAGGTGCCTTCATTTTGGCAGTTTCACATCTGGCCTAGACACGGAAGAAGAAGTAGAACTCATATTATTTCCAATGGTTTCTGGGGGTAGGGTTAACCATGTACTTAACTTTCTCCTAGTGAAACCTGTGAGGATTAAGCAGGATTCACCACCACTCCCAACAACCATCTGCGAGCCATGATGATTGAATCTGGTGGGGATTTTAGTGCAAAACACCTGGAATGTGCCAGTTTACAGAAAGTATCACTAGATTGTGCCCATTGATCTTGGTCTGGCATGGATTGTTGTAAATATAATTGTATCAACACATTTCTCAATAGCTATTTTTAAAATACTTTACTTGATATATATTTGCTATTCCGGCATATAATTGTACTGTACTTCATTAGTGCAAATTTAATCTCGGAGTTTTATGTGCAGCTTAGCTTCTCAGAACTAAATCCAGTTGTGAGGCCCAAATACAGTAGGCCTATTTAATGATTAGGACTTGTTAAGTAAATATGTTTGTAATTCCCATTGATTCAATGAATCCACTCTTGCTAAGACTAACAATTGGATTCAGCCTTGCCTATAACAGCTGCACGGCAAACCCACATTTGGCAGCTGAAATCTTCCCAGCATGAAAAAAATCACAAGTAAAAAAATCCCTTGACTGACTTCCTGTTAGTTACAGCAGAATTCAAAATAAAGGAATCTGCTGGTTGGAGGGATAAAAGATTATACCTTCTGGTCAGTCAGGTAGGAATGAAGAGTTCTCAGTCTCCAAATTACCTACTTCTACCAAATAAGAAGGAGAGTACAGTGAATTGTCACGCTACCATGTGTGCAATAAAATTAATTTATGGCTCACCTTTGACTGCCTCACCTCCACTAATTCACTCCAGCTGGATCAGCTTCTAACATTCCAAGCTTCTGAGCTGCCTCCAACAGCTGCCATCATTCGCTTTTTAGCAACCTGTTATAGAAAGGGGTTTAATTTGTGTTTCTCCCAAAATGTCCTCCTCCCCTTTCTCACATCATTTTACTTTGAAAATTGGTCTCTGGAAAATGCGTGTAAACAACAGAAACCATTTTAACTCATACTTTCCCACCCAATAAAATATCACGGGTTCTCAACCTTTTCAAGCCGGGGGCCGGGTCACGCTCCCTCAGACAGCTTTGGGGGCCGGATGGCCATTTTGCCCTTCCTCCACCACATGACACTTCCTGGTGTGGCAGAGGCAGTTAGGGCCACAAGAAATGGTGTCATGGAGACATGGAGCACATCTAGCCCGTGGGCCATAGATTGAGAACCCCTGCTGTATATCTATCCCTGGAATATCTGTAAAGCCAGTTCTGTTTACCTAATTTAAGATAGAAGTTTTCATATTTTCTATCTTTAGAGAATCATTTTACAGCAACTTGTATGCTGAGCCATCATTATAAATTGCAGAGGAACTCAGGGATCTAACTCTGGTAAATGGAATGACCTGGCCAGACCTGTCAGGTCCACAGATTGCAAACATTAGTAGAAGTGCTCAAATATTAGTGTTATTTGTTTTAAGGAATCATTTGCCAGCAATTGTCAATTCACTGGCAATTCACTAAATTATTTTTTAATTATTTTAAATTATTTAATGCGGATTCCCCATGCCCATCTGGCATGGAAACGGCCCTTGCAGAGGCCACTTTGGTGAGAAGGCTCCCGGCCGTGGGCTCTGCGGGCAGAGAAATTAAGGGGGGCGGATTAATGATAGGGTTTGATTCACCCAATTCCTTGACCTGACCAGCGGTTCTGCTGAGAGAGCGAATATCTAACTCCGTTACCCATTAAGGTAATCACTCATCTCCAAGGAGAGAGTAATCCCCGGTGCAAATAGGGGCCATATTTACCCCAGTCTTAGCCTTAGACAATGGTTCTTCCCCTGTCAGTGTTTGTCCAAGTTAATTAACTTCCCTTAGAGAGATTCCTCATTAACCTGAGCAAATGGGTGATGTGATTTTCTGTCAGATGACCATTCTACCATGCGCAGCCTTGAACATAATATATACTGATGATTTTCCCTCAATAAATCACTGGTCTTCGCTCCATCTTGCCTCGTGTCGTTCCTTTGACCAGTCTCCTCCGGGACCTCAAGGGCCGCTTTACGGCCCCAATCCTACATCTGGTGACCCGCGACGTGATCCTACTCGTGAGTAAGCGATCTACACGGTCCGGTTCTGCGCTTGAACCACGTCCACTCATCCCGGAGGACAGCGCGGCAGCCCGGTCGGTAAGCCAGCCGATCGGGAAGACGGCCCAAGTGGCGAGGCATTACAGAGAGGCATCCTACAGCTTGCTCCCGACTTTCGCGGCGGCTTGCAGCACGGAAACACGTTCCGCTCAGGGTCGGCTGTGAACCCTTGACAGCGCAGAGGCCACCGAGGGCCCGTGGCAGCAGTCCACGCTCCGAGCTCTACCCAGAGAATCGTCGCCAGAGCCTATTACCTTGCCCAAAGACGCGTCGACTCGTCCCGAGGAGGAAACTTCGGAGGACCCACGCAGGTAATATGGGGACTTGTCCTCAGCGACAAGGTCCATCCGCTAGCCAAAGAACTCGTGAGGAAGAGTTCAGAATCCTGGCCAGGGTATTTCAGTCACGTTTTCACAGCAGGGAGCTAGCGAGACTTTTGGTGTACCTAAGGGAACACTGCCTGCTTTACCCAGAAGTAGGTACGTTAACCCTTAAGCTTTGGGATCAGATAGGAGACTGCATTCAGCAACCCCCGAAAGCTCCAGAGGGCATAATTCGCACATGGAGCAAATGTAGGAAACTCTCAGTAGAGGATGACCCAGTCCGGATAGAGACCCAGAAACCCCCAGCGCAGTCAGAACCATCAGCCCCAAGGAGTCTCTATCCGTCATTTCAGCTTAAGCAGGGCAGTGTAGGGAGCATTCCCTCAGTGGCAGCTGCAGACGTCACTGAAGGAATTCATGGCATGAGAGGCCCTGGCGCTTCTCCGACAGTTAAAAGTCCCCTGCCAATTAAGAACTCCATTCAGCATATGGGTGAGGAAGATCCATTCACGGGGAAATTGCCAGTGGCACAATTAGCTAGCGCCCAACTGCTGTGCTCAGCCTATCTGAAGGCAGACACACGTTCAGGCAGGGCTGCTCAGCGCCCACTGCTCATGGAAATCTGCACGGCCCCTGGCCACGCAGGGCTCCAGAGCAGACCCATTACCACACTCAGGCGCAGAGCAGTGCCAAAACCCCAAGGCACCTGCTTCCAGTGTGGAAAAATGAGACACCTTAGAAGAGAAAGCCAATCTAGACCAGGCAGATCTTCAAAAGGTTGTCTTAATGCCAAATGGCCACGCTGGCATGCATCTGGCCCAGGCTAGAAAGGAGGCAGCCATCGCCCTGGCTATGCCAGAAGAACCATCCCAGCAATAGTACCCCGAGTTCCCCCAGGGCACAGGCAGAACCTACTTGTCTCACCTTGGGAGTAGCCCAGAGAAACTTGCCCCTAAGTAGAAGCACCCAGATGGTTGTAAATAGCCAGCTGTGTATAAGTCATCTCCTCATGTGTAGGATAGAACGCTGCAGATCAGGGGAGGAATGTGCGAATGCGTAAATAGATGTGTGTATGCGTGGTGCACCACTGAATGTATGACTGCAAGAACTGTGTATGATTGCAAAAGCCTTGTCTCTATGACCACAGTATGATTGAAAAAGTGTTCCTTGTGTGTAACTGTGTGGTAATGTCACTGTGAAATATGTGTTAAACAGTTTGCACTCTGCTCATGGGCAGGAACTATTTAAGGTTTGAGAAAGCAGGATGTGCAAAACCCTTACAAAACCCTTTGCCTTGCCTGCTTAGCAGCTTAAGCAGGAGAGGGGGGGGAATCCTAACCTGCAATAGGGCAGGGTGATTCCCCCTTCTTCCCTTGAGACTTTTTCTTTGTCAAAGGATTAAGCCACTCTTGGAAACTGGTTTTGCCATCCTTGCCACTCAGGAAAACAGATTTTTCTTTTCAGAAGCGCGATCTGAAAACAAAAATCACTTCTATGAGTTTTCCTCACTAGATCATAAGCTATGGGGCCCCTCCCTACGTCTGTGTTCCTCAAACCCCCATCTCTGTGTTTTAAGGTTTTTTGAATGTCTCTTAGCGTCTTGGAGTCACGTATCTCACTAGGAGTGAGAGAATTGCATTGTCTTCATGTGTGTATTGTGTTATCATCTTGTAACCTCGGTTCTCAACCTTTTAAAGTCAGGGGCCAAGTTCCGGGGCCTCAGCCAGCTCTGGGGGTCCGGACAGTCATCCTGCCCTTCCTTCGCCGCACAGCCCTTCTTGGCTTGGTGGAGGTAGTGGCAGAGCAACATGAGCCACATCTGGCCCACTTGCCCACATCTGGCCGCAGGTTGAGAATCGTTCTAACTCTCCTTCATTCTCTTAGGAAAGATACTGTTCTGGTATTTTGACTTTAATCTGTGCAAAGTATCTCACTCATTGTACCCCTTTCACAGGAAAAAGCACACAGAAATTCTTGCGCTCTGTATATTCAGAAAATGCTTACCTTTTTACAGGAACAAAATTCCTCTCCAGGCCTTAACCAATTTCTTTCTTTCTACAGTCTTAAATTGTTTCCTTTCACAGGCTCCAGAGTTAATTACTGGTAGGGATTTCTTAACAGGAGGACCCGGTTGTCTTAGTTACCTGACCTAATCTGATTTCGTTATGATAAGAGTTGTTGCATTCTCATTGTGCTAACTCCTGACTTGTCTTTCCTCCTTTCCTCCTTTCGCCAGTGGAACTCCCTGCTGGAAATGTTTAACTTGTGTGTCTTTTCATTTTTTGTGTATTATTTCCTTACAGCTGGCACGTCATAGTTGGCTTGTTTTTAATAAGTCTTAGTCGGTCATTTTAAGTATGGCTCCTGGCCCGCAGCACCCTCTCTAGTGAGCAGACACATTTTGCAAACTCCAGAGCACAGAGGAAGGATTAGTCCCTGAGCTCCTGAGCATGTGCAGAGTGCCGCCCATTAGCCAGGACTGCCTAGGACCATTTTAAGAGTGCAGTCAGGTCACACCTTTCAATCAGATACAGGCATTTTTAGGCCACCCCTTCCCTTTTGGCTGCTAGTCTAAGCACAGGCAAAAGGCTAAGCCACCATCTGGCACTCTTCTAAACGCGTGCACGCACGCCATGGGCGGATGTGCGCAGGGGGGCCTTCATGAGAAATTTACCCAAGGGAAGCCTGGCGCTTCATGCGCCAAGGTTTGCCATAAGACCCCAGACTCGTCTCGCTTCAAACGCAGACAGTCACCTTGTGTGGATTGATGTCACTGGTTCCCCTTCGGGGGGCTAGGACAGTTTTCACTTATGGGGGTCGCACATATTAGGTTCTTACTTGGCAAGAGGACCAAGCTTGGCGCATGCTCCTGACTCTTCCGCAAGCGGGCAGAGTGGGCAGCCGTGAACCTCGCTTTGCGTACCTTTGCCAAAGAACGCTCCAACATAATTGCTGACAGCCAGTTTCCTAGGAATTTGCTTCACAGTCTACCGGGAGCATACATCACTCCCGCGATAGACAAAAATTTGCTAAGTTTGTTCTTCACTACTCCAATTCAGAATGCCAAAGCGCTCGCAAGGCAGTTCAACCTGCCACTTTCCCAAGCCCAAGGCATAGTCCGTCCCTGCCTGCATCGTGCAGGGGCACTGGGGGGGCCCTAGTGGGGGTCAACCCACGAGGGACAGAGGCCATCCAGGTGTGGCAAATGGACGTCACACATCCCCACATTTTGGCAAATGGCAGTACATGCACGTTTGCATTAATACCTTCCCACAGTTTGTTTGGGTAACAGCACAGAAGGGAGAAATGGTTCCTCGTGTGGAGCAGCATCTCCTTTCCCACGGCCAAGGGCGAACCTCGGCACACGAAGTCCGATGACCCCCCAGCTTATAGCTCCAGGCAGCTGGCCACCTTCAGGGCCACCTGGGATATTAAGCTCACTTTTGGCGTTCCTTACAATCCACAGGGGCAAGCGATTGTGGAACGGGTCTATCGGATGCTTAAGTCCTACATTGACAAACAAACAGAAAGGGGGGGGGGAACAACATCCCATAGTTGCACAGTAATTGCTATCCTATAAGTGCAAAAACCAACTAACTCTTTCAGAATTTTTATCTCCCAAACAAGTCTCTTCCCCATGCAGGTCCCAGAGGCCAGAATATTGCAAAGTCACTGCCAGTCACTGTCCTGGATGTCATCAGCTGTCCATCTTCTTTTATGACTTACATCTCCAAAGACATTTCTATGAACATTTTGCATACTCAGTGCTACTTCTAAGGACCATGCTTTTCCCCAAAACAAGACTTTTCCAAGCTCAAGTTACACATGAAACCCCACCAAGAAGGGAAGCCTCATCCTCAAGAAGCTGCTGAATGTCTTTTTATTATCTGCAGTTGCTCTTTATTTATTCATGCCTTGTACAATGCTCCAGTTGGGATTTGCAAGGGACACTTGAATTTCTGTATATTGTTAATAACGGCCAGCTTCCACCAAAGGAAGCCAGACCGGCCCATGTTTTGCACCGGCCCATTGCTTGGAAAGATTGAGCACCCGGTAGCTGGTAATCCCCAGTTTATTTTCACACCTCCCCATAGGTGTTAGAAAGACATTTGCACAACGCCAGAAGCTGCAGAGATAGCTTAGAATCACCCCAGGTCACAGTAAGAGATCAATGACACATTTAATTATCTTGCCTTGCTACAGAAAGCAGTCTGGATCCAGACCCACAGCTCTGAAAAACCAGGCTGCAGTATTCAGCGTGCCCAGTTTAGCCATAGGCAATGCTCGGAGAATTGGTCAATTGGCTTGCGGATTAGCAAAAGCCATTGACCATACCTCCTCGGCAATAGCGCTGCTCAACCAGGAGCAGACAGAGCTTCGCCATGCCATACTGGATAATCAAGCAGCCATCGATTACCCCCTGTGGTTACATCATTTGGGTTGCGAGTCTGTCCACAGCATGTGTTGCTTAAATCTCACAGACAATACCCACAAGATACAGAGCCAGCTCACGGACCTCCACACCATAGTCCAGGGCATCAGAGAGGGGTCTGCATGGGGAACTTGGTGGAGTTCATTGTGGAACTGGATGTGGTCGTGGATTCCGTGGGGATGGCTTCAGACGGTGCTTAAAGTAATCGTGGGGGTGATTATACTGGGCATAGCAATCTGCTGCTTTGCGCAATGTATTCCCTCACTGATATCGAAGTGCCGCCCTAAGAAGGAACCCCGAAGCGTCATTCCCGCTCAGCAGCTGATGCCTCTCTTGCGCAGAATTGCCGGTCAGGCTCTTAAGTAAAACAGAAAGGGGAGATGCGGATTCCCCATGCCCATCTGGCATGGAAACGGCCCTTGCAGAGGCCACTTTGGTGAGAAGGCTCCCGGCCGTGGGCTCTGCGGGCAGAGAAATTAAGGGGGGTGGATTAATGATAGGGTTTGATTCACCCAATTCCTTGACCTGACCAGCGGTTCTGCTGAGAGAGCGAATATCTAACTCCGTTACCCATTAAGGTAATCACTCATCTCCAAGGAGAGCATAATCCCCGGTGCAAATAGGGGCCATATTTACCCCAGTCTTAGCCTTAGACAATGGTTCTTCCCCTGTCAGTGTTTGTCCAAGTTAATTAACTTCCCTTAGAGAGATTCCTCATTAACCTGAGCAAATGGGTGATGTGATTTTCTGTCAGATGACCATTCTACCATGCGCAGCCTTGAACATAATATATACTGATGATTTTCCCTCAATAAATCACTGGTCTTCGCTCCATCTTGCCTCGTGTCGTTCCTTTGACCAGTCTCCTCCGGGACCTCAAGGGCCACTTTACGACCCCAATCCTTCAATTTAAACATTCAAAAATGGGATGCAAACTAAAAATACAATTCCTCACAAAACTGATTTTTCAAGTGATGAATAAACATTACTCACTACTTTTGAAATGGCAACATTATTATTGGCTAAAAACCTTTGCAATGCACAATTGCTTAAAAGCAATTTCAGAAGCAATAGAAGGCATTTTTCCAGCTGTCAGAAGTCATATGGTCCTCATTTGTATAATCGAACCCATGGCACAACTGGATGTATGACTGGAGGCCAGTAAATTATGAAAACTGTGCCATTATGGGCATGGTATTTTTCAATAGGATTTTGCCCAACATCAAAATAAAAAAGTAATGAAATTACATTGAATATGTTACTCCCAGGCCTCAGCCCTTGTATCCCGAGAAAACCTCCACAAACACACAATTCTCAATGAACTGTCCATTTTCATGAGGACGACAGCTGGGCTGGGCAAACCAGCTTGTTTCTACAGTTTTAAGAGTTATTTTTTTGTAAAAAAGAGAAATTACATTGTCCTAAATTCTACTCTTAGCGCCAATTACAGCAAAACAAGTCACTGACTTGGTGAACAGTAAATCAACTCATTCATTGATTTAACAGGAGAACTTTGGTTCAGAACACCAATAGGGTTCAAGAGAGGAGGGTTACAACGAATGTCATTGTCTGAAGTCTACATAAAATAATATAAACAAGATGTGCTGATTACATAAGAAAAACCTTTTGATACATACAACTCTATGTATCTTCTCTTCAGATTATGTTTTGGTGTGTCTCCTCTCAGGGTACCACATTTTTCCTAGGAAATTGTAACATTTCTCCAAGATAATGTACTAATTTCTTGACTATTGTGTGCAATGTGGTTATGTGGGTATTACAAGCACCAATTTGACATCTCATGGAGTTGCAACTCTGGGACCAATTGCAACATCTTTTTCATGTTCAGGGAATGAAGAAGCAGACGAGTGAAGTAGTGAAATTCAGCTCTTTATTAGTGGGGTTTGAACACAGTTTGGATGGGGCAAAACTCGGACACTGTAAACACTAACAGTAACAAAAATACAACAAGCCCATTGGCTAACAGAGTGTGCACATTTTCGATCCACTTATTTGCATAAGAATAGATACATGAGAAAAGATACATTCCGCTCCTATAAACAGTAACAATAATACAACAAGCCCATTGGCTAACAAAGTGTGCTCATTTTCGATCCACTTATTTGCATAAGAATAGATACACGAGAAAAGATACATTCTGCTCCTGTCAAAAAATAGTTAACATACATAACAATCTTTAATACCATTTTCTAAATATATTGTTTTGTGGGAAAGATGCCATGCTTATTCTCACATTTGTGGTGGAGACAGCATGCACACAGTTTCGAATCAGGGCTAAGAGGGCAATCAGTAGTCACATGAGACAGTCTTTCTGGACAATGAGATCTGTTGTGGACATAATCTAAAGCATAATCTAACACAGAGGGTACAAGCAGAAGAAGAACAATTGCAGTAATACCTGCATTCATGGACTTCTCATTGGAAAAATATAGTTCTCAACAACTCTGCTCAGCTGCTGCAAACTCAAGCCTGTGGCTTTCCTCAATGGAGTCAATCTGTTTCATCTTTGGTCTTCTTCCCTCCTGCCTACTCTAGGCACTTGGTCTGGGTTTTCTAAAAGAGATATGTGATTGGGAGCAGACCAAGCAGTTGGAAGACCCTCGTATTTTCCTGATGTCATCAGTCTGCAAGCTTCAACAGGCAAGAGTGCGTTAACTCCTGTGTGCCTTTACCGACTAAGCATTTCAGGAGTATCTTTTTCAGCCTTCAAAGGAAGCAAGTGACGGATTTTGCAGCAGCATAATATGGGCTAGAATAGACAATAATGCCTGTTCAATTCCTTCAGCCAGCACTTATATCAAAGGCCTGAATGCCATGTCTAATATACATGTTGGTGTCGGTGTCGGCTGCTACTCGTATCCGAGAATACACATTTTTCTCTCCTGGAAATACCATTGGTGTGAATTTGTTTAAGGTGGATCCCAGCTTGCCATGAAGTGACCCACACGCTGTGATCACGGAGCCATCTCCTGTGGTACATATGAAATGTGACATGCACGTTTTAACACCAGGACTGCAATGGTCTGCCGCAGCCTTGAGGATATTAACAAGGTACGCCTTCACAGCCAGTCCCATGACCATTGGGAATCAAAGTTCCTCCTCCGCTCATTTTGCCGTTGGGCCCAATATGATGGTTTCCAGTGGCATTTCCTCCACTGAGAGGACCATCACCCCACCTAAAGGGGCTCATCCACCCGTAGTCGTTGGCCCCTTTAGGGAGTAAGGTTATTTACCCCAACCCAACACTAGTTGAGTCACTGGCTGTATTGTCTACTCCATTACCATAGCCAGACTAGCGATTTACATGTGCCTCAGCCCTACATCAACTAAGCTGTGTGGCCAAATAGTGCAGAATACTTTTTTTTACAGAAAAGTATGTCTAACCAAATGTCCACATTCAAGGGGAAAATGGAGTAGACCATACAGCCAGTGACTCAACTAGTGTTGGGTTGGGGTAAATAACCTTACTACCTAAAGGGGCCCATTTATGTGACTCAATAAATGGGCAGCAAACACTTCTGCCTGAGGATTTCACCTTCCCCACACTAGAATGGATAGCCCTGAGTGGAAAGAGAGGATTGATTCACAGAAAGCAATATGAAGGGCGGTTTTCATAAAATGAAAGATAGGGTGAAATAGAACAGATTTATTTATTTATTTAAAATATTTTTGCCTGGCCTTTCTCCAGTAAAAGTACCTAAAATGGCTTGAGTTGGGCAAATCAACCAATTGGACCCAAAATAAGAACAGTAGCCTAGTAAATGGCCACACAGGGAAAATTAATGTGGTATGGTGGCTGTAGTGTTGGACAGGGATAAAGAGGGAAGAGGAAAACCATGTATGCCATCTTTGTTGGATCGGGGCCCGATGCGGGCTGGAAGGTCCCGGAGGAGACTGGTCAAGTAAAGACACACGAGGCAAGATGGAGCGAAGACCAGTGTTTATTGATCAGAAGGCTCTAATCTTTATACCCTGCCTAGCTCAACCACGTGCATAGGTTGTGCGTGGCCATTACAGGAAAACTGCAGGTCTGCACTTTAAGATTGCACAAGTTACTCTTCAGGGGTGACTTCACCGGGGGGAAGTTCCTTATCTATCTAATTTACTACCGGGGGACATTCATTGTCTACTGCTATCGGGAGTAAACATGTGCCTAAGTTGACTCTTGACTCTGCGGATACAAGATTACCCATTACAAGCTTATTGAGTTCATCATCCAGTGATCTTTTGCCCTCTACTGTCCGAACTGCCTGCCAGGTCAGCGATCAGTGAATTAAATTATGACTATTAATCCGCTCCCCAATGTCTGTCCCTTCGGAACCAGGCTCCAAGGAGTGTTCCCCCAAGCCGTGGTTCTACCAAGGACAGTATGCCAATTATGTGCGCGGATCCCACACATCTTGAATTCACCAGAGGAAAGGTAGAGTAGAAATCCAACTAATAAATAAATAAATAAATAAATAGACAAACTCATGTTTAGCTGAGAAATTAGTTTTCCATGCAAAAATCAAGCTTGCAGTACTTTATTTATTTATTTATTTATTTTTCATTTTTCTATCCCGCTTTCCTGACACAAGTGCCACTCAAAGCGGCTTACAACATATATAAAAATACAATAAACAGAGCAAAAAACAAAAACAATTAACCTCAACCACCCAGCAGCCACAAAGGTGCCCAATGGTTCAGAGACCATAAGGACAGCTGCGTCGACAGCAGTGGTTCCCACCTGTCACTCCCCTCGTAGAGAACGAGTCCCAGACAGGGCAAAAGGCAAAAGTCCCACAGACAGCGGCGGCGGCGGCGGGCACAGGTGGGCTCCATCCCCGAGCGATGGAGTGGCTTCGGGGAGAGCGCGGGCCTTTCTGCGGCGGCGGCGGCTTTTCACCCCTCCAGCCAGGCGTGGCTCGGAGGGGGCGGCGTCGGCGGCAGGCGCAGGTGGGCTCCATCCCCGAGCGATGGAGTGGCTTCGGGGAGAGCGCGGGCCTCTCTGCGGCGGCGGCGGCGGCGGCTTTTCACCCCTCCAGCCAGGCGTGGCTCGGAGGGGGCGGCGTCGGCGGCGGGCGCAGGTGGGCTCCATCCCCGAGCGATGGAGTGGCTTCGGGGAGAGCGCGGGCCTCCATGTGAGAATCAAGCTTGCAGTACTACTCTGCTTTCTACCCTAGTGTTGGTCATTTTAGTGGCCTAATTTGGGATTAAATGAGGGGCAGAAATGATAGGAGATAGATTACAAAACACCAAGCAATGTTCCATTAACTCTGATGTATCTCCTGTCCATCCCTAAAATAGACCTGAGTGTTGTTCCCAAACAAAGATATCTACAAAGATAAGATCTAGCATAATTCCAGTACTGATTTATATAGCATGACCTAAGAGCAAGGGTTGCTGCACTTTAAAGACTAACATCCTTTCACGGACTAGGGACCATTTCATTAGAGGTTATAGTTTTCCCATCCATTATCCTTCACGGATTATGGGAACATCTGCAGAACCAGAAACAACATTCTGAAAGACTAGATGCATTGCTTCCCTTCAGTGACAGCATATCTACTGAATGTCTTCCTGGACTACTGAAAAGTACAAAAAGCCACAGTTAAACGAAGAACTGTCAACTCTGGCAAATACTTGTAATATAGGATTGTGGTTTACCAAGGGTGAGATAACAAGGAGTGAATCAAGGGAATGCCAAGAAACAACAGACAGCATACACTTTATTTCTCTTCATCTCTGAACAATAATATCAACCAGCACCCTCAGTAGACAAGACAGCAACTGTAAACTGCAAAGTAAATTTAGTGCCAGATTGATTGTAATTTTTAAAATTAAGCAATGTTTACATTTATTAAATGGCTTAGTTGTTCAAGATCACACCTGATAGCAGTTGTCTGTAAACTGAGAAAGAGATAGAGAGAGAATGTTTTTGCCTGGCTTAGGCAATTGGAAGTTAAATAAAGGAGGATTGTCCTGAAAGTGGGTTGCATAATAAAAACAAACCCAATATTCTGTTAACAAGAGTTTAGAGGTCAGGTTCTCATCCCTTCCCACAAAAACATGTGCAAACCCAAGAGATTAAAAGGAGGGGGGAAATGAGTAGGAGGGAGGCTGTTTCCTTCCTTCCCAGAGCATTTCTCCACCCCCCAGCAACTCTTTGCAGAGTGACACTAAAAGAGAGAGAATTATTTTTGAGGCGCCAAGGTGGACCAGAGAACGCCATGCACTGTGTTCTTCATCACAAGCCAGCATTTCAGTGCCAGCTAAGGAAACAAATACTGCCCTGCTGTCTCCTGGAAATCCCACTCTCATCCCTGCTGGACGAGCTCATTTCAATGCCAACTGACTTTTTGCCCTGTCTTCATAGAGCTTTAAAGCTTCCAGCTTTCTTCCGTTGGCCTCGTCTCCCTGCAAGCAAGCGTGCACACTCACACACACCGCATCACCCCTGCATTACATGTGTATAATCTGTGTTTGTAATGTGTCATCAGGGAATAAGAGAGAGGGGGAGAGATCATCTGAGGAGGATGGAAACACAGCCTTGTGTGTTAAGACCTCTTCCCTCCTGCAACAAAATGCTCTGATCTTAAAATGTAGCCTCCTCGAAGCCACCCAAATGTTTCTTGGAGGCTGACCTTTACAGCTGTGAGGCTGAAAGGCCTGTGCAGATCTTTCCCATGCGATTCATAATGGTGTTTTCTCTCCTTTCAAGCTCCTTCCCTCCCACTTGGAAACAAAGGTTTTGTGTGAAGTGCCGCCTTCCCCTGCCTTTGGCCTGGCATCCTGGAGCCTTTCAAGCTCCGAGTGAAGTCTCCAAAGGCTGGCAAGCATGCTGCAGAGAGGTCTCCAGTAATTAAGTTAGTTTCTAGCTTCTGTGAGTTGTTCTTAGTCCTTCACCCCAGCTGATGGGCTCCATCTCTCTCTCTCTCTCCCCCCCCCCCAACACTTCCAGCCGCCACCGCCCCTCCTCCTCTCTGCTGCTCTCCCACCTCCCTCCCTAGACTGTGTGTGTTTAGGAGGTGATGTTTCCCACAGCTCTGATCTAATTCAACTGTAATTCAATCTCCGTGTGACCAACACTCAGCCAGCGCTCTCCCACCCGCCGGCAGACTCCTCTCTCACAGGGCTGTGTGTGTTACACATTTGCACTGTCAATCTGACATACTCCCCTCAAACAACCTCTCTGTATAGATTTACAGCCCCAGGCCGGCATCAATAATTCTTAACAGGAAACCCCTTTTCCTTCTGACCAGTCCTCGACCTGCATCCAAACCACCTCCACCCTTTCCACCTCCTCTACTATCTTCCTCTTTCCTGTTGTTATTTTTCTTCTTCTTCTTCTCCTTCTCCTCTACACATACCCAATACTTGGCACCCAGCAACTTCCAAAGGGAGTCAGCTTAGTGGCTTTTGTGAGAAGCCACAAAGACCAAACGGCAACTAAACGAGATAAGGCTGAAAATTTGAAACAGATGGAAATTGGCTCAGGCCAACCCCTCTCTCAGTTTGATCCCAGATGGACGTGCTCGTTAAAATAAAAAATAAGATGCATAATCGCTTTTCACCCATATCTAAATGAATTGGGAGAGACTAGATCCATACTGCTAGAACAAGACCACCGCTTATTTAGAAAAAGAGCTCTAAGAAAGAGCTAGCTCTTATGAGGGCCAGCCCTACAGTTAGGCAGAGTGAGGTGATTCTTTCAGGCAGCACATTTAGGGTACAATTAAAAGGCAGAAATCTTTTAGTTATTTGCTTTGTAATTACTGTTATTTTTACTGTCAGGGGAGAGGTGTTTGTGGAGTCTGCTTCATGTCCCAAAATAGTGCTGATGCTGCTGTTGTTGTTCAGTCGCACAGTTGTGTCCAACTCTTTGTGACTCCATATACCACAGCACACAAGGTTTCTCTGTCATCTGCCATCCTCTGTAGTCAGTGCGGGCCAGAGGCAAGTTTTAGGATGGAGCGAGATCCAACTATGGGGCCCCCTTGGTCACCCCTAATATATGGGGTTAAATTAAGTTACTTGGCGAAACTTTACAGGGACAGTCATTATCGATAACAATGCATTTTCACTGTTTTCAATGAGTATTGAAAACAAAAAATAATTTTAATTAGTATTGGGGGGGGGATTTTTTTTTCCTTTACCACTGTGGCGCCCCCTGGGAGTGGGTGCCTGGAGTGACCGCTCCGTTCGCCTTATGGTAGGACCGGCCCTGTCTGTATTCCACCCAGATCTATGCCCACTGTGTCAATGATGCCATCTAGCCATCTCGTTCTCTGCTGCCCCCTTCTCCTTTTGCCTTTAATCTTTCCTAGCATCAGGGCCTTTTCCAATGAGTCCTCTCTTCTCATTTGGTGGCCAAAATGCATGAGCTTCAGCTTCGATATTTGTCCTTCCAAATAGTGTAGCTGACCCTAAGTACTATCTACCTCAATTAGAGTTTAATTGATTCTTATTCAAAGGTTTAAGATTAAAGTACAGTAAAACCCCAACTTACAAATGCCCCAAGTTACATAAAATTCGACATATATAATGATTTTGTGCTAAAACCCTGTCCCGATTTACATAAATGTCCCGATTTACATACTAAGTTTATGTGACACAATTTCCTATGGGTTTGCTTCAAGTTACATAAAAAACTGATTTAGCCTACGGAAGGACTTTTTGCGTAAGTAGGGGTTTTACTGTAATGTCATTTTTAGCTTGAATTATATTTTCATGGGTTTGCTCTGCAACCCGTTAAAATATCCACTGATTCTTGGTTAACCTCTGGACTTTGGAGTGAATCCAGAGGAGGCTTTTATAATGTCAGTCCTCTGCCTCATTCAGATAATTTTCTGAAGTCTTCACATAACATCCTCCTTTGTAACCCTCTTTGGTCTTTCTCCACTTCCTCCATCTCTTTTCTTACAACTGAAAATCTGTGAAAGACAAAAAGATTGAATAGCTGTACAGTGCCTTTTAATTGGTAAAGAGAAAGAGGAGCCCTTCATTGGGAAATGTTCCTGTTAATCTAAATATGGCCGACTATGAATCAGCTGAAACATTATGACTAATGAAGAATTATAATTACAGAGGAAAGCAAATGAACACTCTTTGAGTTTGCAATAATGGTAAACTAATTCTGGCAGAAACTGCAGTGATTCAGAAGATCCCTCAAAAGAATTGTACAAACCTTACCTTTCAGTCACAAGTTGATTCTCTTTCATTTAGAGAGCAGCTGTTAAAAACTCATGCAAATCTATTATCTCCCCCACCAAAATTAAAAGTAATGAGTTTAAATGTGCTTTTGAAAAATGTGAACAATGAAGCATACAATTTATTCCCTATACAACACTAATCTTTCCCACACTAGGTCAGGCAAAAGGAACTAAATTCACTAAAAGGTGGCTTCATTTTGGCAGTTTAAAGTCTGACCTAAACATGAAAGAAGAGTTACACTAGATTGGATCTAGATATAGCCATACTTCTATTCAGCCCTTTTAAAATGAATATAGCTAGTTAGTTCGTCACAACTGGAGCTTGATAACAATGAGTTACCTGGAACTAGTTACTTCTAGGATAACAAGTAATTGAACAATTTATGTTACTTTTAAAGTATAACTAGTAACACTTCAGTTTCTTTTGGAGTGATTAACACTCAGTTACTTTCAATATTTACTTTCAAATGCATTTTATGATCTTTTGAGAGATGTTTTGACATGATTTTTTTCTCCAAATTTTATGCTATTTTTTAAGCAGAAGGAGAAGCTTCTTTGGTTCTGTCTTTCATAAATATTTCTAAGATTCAAAATGAGAATTGGCCCCTGGAGAGAATTAGACAGTATTTCCTTGTACCTTTTATTGGTAATGTCAGTGCAATGTGTTGACAATGCACAGTGCAAACAACAACAACTACTACTACTACTTTTGCAGTTGAAAGAGGGTTTGTGGTATCCCAGCTGCTGAGCAATAATGTATCAGAAGGGGCAAAAATGAAATGAAATGAAACTAAGCTGAACAGGAAGAAACTAGAAGTCAGGTTTCAGGGGACAAAGTTCAGGGAAGCCGTGCCTTGTTTTAATATAAAACATCTGTTTGGGTCTGGGTCTCTCTCTCTCTCTCTCTGATAACAGGTCCTGAAGGAGCCAGGGAAGGTAACAAAAATCTCAGGAATGGGGACCCAAAACTTACAGGTTGCATTGAACCTATTTGTTTTGTAGCATGGTGCTGTACAATGGCTAAGAGCACGGTGGAGTGCTTGCAACAGTGAGGTCTGTAATTAAATTGTCAAAAATTTGGATTTGGTAGATGAAACCTTGGGTCACTCATTCTTCTTTTAACCTGATCTATAACCTTAGTAGATGATGAAGTGGGAAAGAAGAGAGCTATGATAATTACCTTAGGCCACGAGTTCTCAGCCTT
Organism: Bradypodion ventrale; assembly: GCA_035047345.1. NCBI lineage: Eukaryota > Metazoa > Chordata > Lepidosauria > Squamata > Chamaeleonidae > Bradypodion > Bradypodion ventrale. The sequence continues at coordinate 286,579,513 of JAWDJE010000004.1, forward strand.
TTTAAGCTGGTGGCTGAGTCATGCTCCCTCAGACAGCTTTAGGAGCTGGACAGGCATTTTGCCCTTCCTCCACCAAATCGCACTTCCTGGTGTGGTGGAGGTGGTGGTGGTGCACATGAAATGGTGCCATGGGCTGCATCCGGCCCATGGGCCACAGGTTGAGAATCCCTGCCTTAGGCTCATAGAAGTAAAGTTGGGATATACCTGTGACAAATAAACAAAACAAAACAAATATATCTATACAATAACACTCTTATTTTCAAACCAAGATTAAAACACAGGGTGGTTTTTATTTAAAGACACACACACACAAAAGACTTGGGAGAACCACCATCTTTCTTCCAAAGATACGTGCCACTCATTAAGATTAGCCTTTTGCCTTGATGAAATGTCTCTCTAGCTCTCAGTGGTTGTTTTGAGAGATCTTGATCTTTGAAGGGTCATAGAGAGGAGTGAAGTTGTTGGGGGATTAGGCGAATAGCTTTTATTTCAACCCATAATGGCAAGGGAAGTGCAACAGATGCCCCTGGGCAGATAAGCTGATCCACAAAATAGTGCTCAAGTGACTTTGAGGATCAGTGTCAATGTCAATAATGCAAATAAAGAAAAACCAGGCCCACTTTATTTGGCCATAAGCATTCAAGTTTTAAAGCACAAAACAGTGGGCAGGCTGCATTGAAAGGACCGCAGCCTTAATATGTATTTCCCCTTTGAAGTGACTTCAAAGTGATTACTTCTATAAGTAGAGGGTGTGGTGCCAATGAGGGAAATATTTTTGTTGCAGCCTTATCTATACTGTATCTATATCCAAACATATCACATGTCCATGTATATAAATACATACAATACACATGGATACATATTTTATACACACACACATAAATGTAGATGCAGTAGAACCTTAGTTAATGTAATTAATGCATTCTCCGGAACGTTTGTTGCTGAGAAAATTACTTTTGTTTCCCTTATGAATGGATTGAATACAATTTCCCACATGAATGCCTTGAAAACCAAAACACATTAACCAAAATGCGGTTTCCCATAGAAATACATTGAAAACCAATTAATCCGTTCCGGGGGAAAATCCATAAACTGAACCACTATTTTCTATGGATTTCCTTTTGTTATGTGATTTTTATGTTAACCGAGCCATTTGTTAACCGAGGTTCCACTGTATAGTGATTGATGCTATTACTGCTAACATTATTATCATAAATCATGCTTCTTTTGTTGGTGTCAAAAGACAGGTCTGAAACTAATTACGGTATAAATGAGAGTAGACCCTCCAGATGTTGGATTCCAGTCCCCATCATTTCCCACCATTGGTGATGAGCTGGTAAGAAATGATAATCCCTTATATCTGGAAGGCCTTTCTTATTACACATTCTATGTATTATTCTATATATTATTACAGAGTGAGAGGTAGACAAATTTAGCAGCATTCTAGATTGGATTTATGCAGGTCATGTTTTAACACAAAAAACAAACAAATATGTAGCTAAGCCAGAACCATTGGGGCAAATTTTCAACATCTTGACCCTGCACTAAAGACATCATATTGTCCCCAGGAAACACTTTATGGAAATCACAGTAACATGATGTGTGATGGCTACTAGTTTTGACATTTTTTTTAGGATTAGTGAAGGAAAGGTCTATCGATGGCTTGTTATTTGTGATAGCTATACTAAGGTCTTGAGTGGTGTCCTTAAAAGCAACAGCCACTTGGAAGCATCAAAGAGAACATTTTGCTTCTGCTTCTCTCCAGAAACAGTCCCAAGGCATTAGTTTACTTGAAACAAATGGCAAGACTGACTGAACACACACAGCCTTGTCTGATTTCAGATGTTCAGCAGGCTTGGTTCTGAACAATACTAACATGGGAGGTCACCAGTTCCAAGGAAGACTCATGCCCATCATCCAGAGCAGCTGCTGTCATTCAGAGTTAACAATATTAGTCTAAATGGACCAATGATTTGATTCAGCATAAAGCCATTTTCGTCTTGCTACATGTGGCACAACTGCTGCATGCTACACAAAGACTCGTCTGGTGGTCTCACTCACTCTCACAACTTCAAGGGGGATCTTCACATCTGGTCTGCAGTGTTCAAAGATGCAAAACTACTGCATCTGAGAACAGTAGACTACAGGATCTTTCTCAAAAAATTTCCACAGCATGGATAACAACCGAGGAGATAAAGCAACTCTTAATGGCAAGACAGAACAGCTTAATTGCAGGATCTTCATTCAGACAAAAAAAAATGTGTAGCATGGGGCGAGGGACATATGGTGGTCCAGTGCTTTGGATGGGATGACTCATGTTGCGTATGGCATTGCTGTTAAGACAGCAGCTGCTAAGAACTGTTTCTCTTTTGTAGGCACAGGTGGACAAAGCCCAAACTCTGGCACACTGCAAGTACACAGCTGAGACAGACAAATGGGGGCTGAGAGGGTGGAATTGTCCATCATCAAGAGTGTGGTTACTACAGCTCAGATGCACTCATTGCAGAACAAAGTCTTCAAATGTTCCTTGTTGTTTGGCCTATGATTACCAGGAGATTTTGGGAACTGCAGTAAAAAAAAGATTCTCAAAGATTTGCTAGAGGACAACAATTGCTTTTTGCTTCAGCCTCAGCCCCCAACATTATGTCTAATCGTTGTGATCTTTCCAGCTAATGAGACGTATATCACACAGAGCTTAGAAAGTAACATTTAAAAGTAATCCTTACTGTTCCCATTAATCATTAGAGTATTATGAAACAACTAGTTCCCATTGTTAGTTAGACCCCCTTACTATCTTAACTATAGTCATGCACTTTGTTGCCAATAGTTTACTTTCTGCAGCAAACATCAGCAGGAGCCACTAACTTTTACCTATTGAGAAGTGTACATAGGAGCACTTGGCTGGTACTTGTCAAACAGAGAGAATCAACAACTGTATTACCATTTTGTGGGCAATGGAAAATAAAAGAAAAACCCTTACATCACACATTTAACATGTAACTGAAAAGCTCTCCTTCAACCACAGTGCAACCTAGATTTTAGACAATTGAGTAGTGAAACTGGAGCTCATGGGATCCAAGCATATTTTTACTAGTATGTATGGCCATGGTGGCTTAGTGGTTAAGGCACTAAGCTTGACAACCAGAAGGGTGGTAGGTCAGCAGTTCAAGACCTGAGCACCCATTTTCTTTCCCATCTCCTGCCAACCTAACAGTTTGAAAGCAAGAAATTGCAAGTAGATAAACAGGTACTGCTTTGGTGATAAATGTAACAGCATTCTGTCCACTCTGGCATCTAGTCATGCCTGCCATATGACCATGGAAATGTCTGCAGACGCAAACAATGCTGGCTCTTTTGCTGTGAACAGAAATGAGCACTGCACCCTAGAGTCGGACACAACTGGCTTTTGAGCAAGGTAGACCTTTGTCTTTACTTTATGGTTAAACTAGCTGATTACCCGACTTGGCTCGGGTTTTTCATTTCTTTAATGTAGGCCAGCCTTTCCCTCTTGGAAACCTCATGGTGTGTATGTTGGCCACTCCTGCTTTCCTTCTTCCATCTCTCTCTTCCCTCATCCATCCCGCTTCTCTGTCGACGGTCACTTACCATCCTTATCCTTCCCATACATGTGTCTGGCCACCTGGTGAGAGAGCGGCATGCAGCCATTGAGGAGCCCTCGGACCTTCCCTCGCTCCTTGGCTTTGCCCACTGCAGCGGCAGCCTCCTCCTCCTCTGCAGCTCCAGAGCTCAGAGGGACCCCACATGGGGCTTGTGACCCTCACAGTGCTGATCTTGCATGCCCATTTCACCTACTGTGAAAACTACAGCTGAGCTAAGAGGACTATAGCTGAGATAGTCAGATGATGTCCACAATCTCAACCTACCTGGGACTATGACATCAGCCAATTACATCACTGGGAAACACACACATTGTATAGATCGATTGCTTCCCAATTTGGGGGGTGTACACCCCCCATGGGGCTTGTGACCCCCGCAGTGATCTTTCCAGCCCAAGGTACGTATGTGCCAAATTTCAGTGGGATTGGTCCAGGGGTGTCAGAGTCTTTAGAGCATATACAAGACCACACCTCTTTTTTATAGATATAGATTACTACAGCTGTCACCAAGGTTTCCTCCTAGGTTAGATACAGTCCCCTCAGTGGCAGGCAGGTGGGTAATGGCAAGCAATGATACATGGTATGAGCTCTCCTGATTGGAATACAGGGATATTGCGTACAACTGAGATCCATATCTAAAGTTCTGACATGTTTTAAGAGTTCAAAACTTTTGTTGTTGTTTTAATATACCCACCAGAATATTTTAAATATATATTTCAGGAGTCTCTTCTCGCCCAAATAATGTCAGCAGTTATTCTGACAACACCCCTTTTAGCCCCAATTGAGAAACTTTTTCCACTCCAGAGCATTTTCCCCAATTTGGAAGGGTCTTAAGGTCTGCACTAGATGGTAGGGAGTATAGTGGGGACAACACAAAATGGTGTAATCAGTTAGAGTTCTATGGCTATATCCTGAGAAACGTGGGTCCAATTCCCCAGTCTGCTGTGAAACTTGATATGTTCAAGGAGAGTAATAGTCTACCTCACATGTTGTGGGATAAATTGGTGGTGGAGAGTCATGTACGTTGGTAGATCTCACTGGGAGGAACAATGGGAAAGAAATACAGGTAATAAATAAGTAACCCTTATTAATTTCAGCCTTTCCATGCATACAGAGCATAGCCCAATTTCAAGCATGTTTTGTTCAAGAGTAAGCTCTAGACTCAAGAATAGCAATTTTGGGGGGGGGGCTGCAAAGCAGTTCAGCTTCAAGCATGGTTAATAAATATCCCCTCATGAGAGCACACTCCTCAGCTATTATTGCTCCTGGAGATAATCCTCAATGGTTTGTTTTGCACCACTGGGAGAGTCGACCCTCTCTCTCCCCATCAACTGATGCAACAAATATTCACAGATTCTCTTTGACCCACATAGGTTAGTTTGTCCATTGTTGCCAATGAAGCAACAGCAGCACTAAGAACAATAGAGACATGTCTGAAAAGAATTCCCAACCATAGAGGGAGGGTGGCCCCTTTTCTGCAAAGTACCTTTCAGCAGCTGATCAGGAAGTTCACATTTAAGTTGTACCATTTCTCATTCTCAGAATTGTTTCCCTCTGCCTGCAAACGTTCCATTGTTCCTGAAGCATTATCCTGGAATAATTCATGTCCTTGAGAAAACATATCCTTTTAAGCCACTCGATTGTTGTTGTCTCATCCCGTTCCTCCCTCCTAGATCAAATTTGCTGGACTTACAGAAGCTAAAACTGATGATTGCTATTCATGCTTAAATTGTCTAAAGAGGGGGAAATGGACTCAAACCAGGCTGGCTACTACTTAAAAAGGAGGACAGACGTCACCCAAAAGGTTAGACATGGAGGACAAAACCTATCAAAAAGGAGAAAAACGGAGGACATTTTTGCTATGAATTTGCATGTACTAATCAACAAATGGATGACAGAGGAACCTGGTGTACGGTGGTCCATGGGATTGCAAAGGGTTGGACTCAATTGTGTGACTGAAAAATAAATAAACAAATATATGCACATATCACCACAGACATTATGACTGTAATTTAAGTGGAATACACTAGTGCTCACCATGTTGTACAAGATTGCGACTAGACAACCACCTTGAGACATAATATTGAGATAAAGATGGGATGTGAATCAAATAAATAAATAGATAAATAATTCATGGTGTTTAATAACTCTCAGAAATCCCTTGTGATCACATGGGCACACATAACTCACATTTTCAGTCCCTCAAGGTGCGTTCTGGTGAGAGTTGCTCCCTGGTGATCGCAAGACATATGAATAATAGCACCTCAGCCCAAGCCCCATCCTTGGACCAAATCGACTATTTTGGGGGGCCTGGCTGAAGGGATTCCTTGATGGACAGAAGGATTGCTTTAAGGGAGATTGCTCCTGGCAAAGTAACCCTTTCTGGTCTGCCTGGATGTGCTCCTTTCTCACCATCTGATTTCTGACACAAAATTATTATTATTATCTGATTGCCCCATGACCTCACATCTGAAGTTCATATAAAATTGATAGGCCATGCCATGCCCTTCTTGCCATGCATCAGTAAGTATGTCTGTGGATAGCTTGTTTCTTTTCCTGCAAATGATACTTCCCCAAAAAAGAACTGATTTAATAATAATAAAAGGACTGGTTAGATACATCTACCAATTAAAGCCTCTACTTGCCCTGCTCAGCCAAGGAAACTCAGGGTGGGGTGGGGTTTAGGATAGCCACTTACACATTACTATAAAAAGGAGGACAGCTCTTTAAAGTTAGACAACCAATACAATAAAGACCCAACAAAATAAATAACAATAAATAACAACATAAAGCTAAAATAGTATATAACCTACAGGTGCCAATTGGGGGGTGGGTGGGGGAATAGACAGCTCCACCACAAAAGTGCTAACCTGATGTTATTTTATCCCAGGAAAGCTTGGTGAAATAGAAGAGTTTCTACTGTGGCCCCTGGGTGCATCTTTTAATTCCATAACATTGTGATTTATTTATGTACATGTTTGTATGGCTGCAACATACCAATTTATCATCATTTATTATTAGTTGCCCTCTGTGACCTTCCCATTTTATCCCCATAATAATCTTGTGAGGTAGTCAGGCTGAGAAAGTGGAAGTACAGTAGACCCTCACATAATGACGTTACTTGGTTCCCCAAGTAATGTTGTTAAGCTATTTTTGTTGTTATACTGGTTTCTATGGAGTTTCCCACATAACAACGTTTTTAGCGTCGTTGTTGGGTTATTTTAGCATTGTTGTCCGGACAACGACACTAAAAAAACATTGTTATGTGAGGAACACATGGTCCATAACGACGCGTTGTTAAGCGAAAATGATGTTATCCGAATGCGTTGTTATGTGAGGGTTGACTGTAATCAATTCAATTTCATCTCCCATGTTCCAATCTGTCACAAATGGCTGCACCCACATAGCAATATAACTTCACTTGTTTCACTGTCAATAATGTATTAAATATACTCAGGATTAATCATTTTGCACAATACCTCAAGAAAACATTGTGAAAACACAAATTGAACAGGAAAGAAATGAAGTCACCTATTGTTCCTATTAAACAGATTACCTTTAACGTGTTATATTGAGTTATCACTCTTTTGTTTCATCCTTTCTCTTGGAGTTTAAGGTAGCAGGCATGGATTCTTCAGCAGTTGTCTGAGTGAGTCTGGTCAGGCCCGGACCTGCTTCGCTTCATAGAAACTATTGGGTCATAGACCTTTAAATCACAAGATCTGCTCCTTAAAAAAGTCAAAAACCTTCATCTCTGTGAGGTGTCTCATCTCAACAGAAGTGAAGGAAATCAAACTAAAAGAACCCATTTCCATAGAGGCTCCCATAGTTACTGTTTGTGAAGATCATGGCTAGGTTGGCATGCCTTGGCAAACTATTTGGACTTTGCCAGCAGTGTTATTGGATAAGTCAACTCTAAATTAAACTGAGAGCCAGCGTGGTATAGTGGAAAGAGTGATGGGCTATGATTCTGGGGACTTGGGGCAGTCAAAAAGGTAGAAGAAAATATGAAATAATGAAGCAAAATAGAAATTTCACAGGGTATTCATGACAGAAACATCATGTAAACCAAGCTTCACAACATTTGGGTTATACTGGACCTGGCGTTCACTAAGGAGAAGCAAATATCAGCCATGGCCTGGTCTGCTTTTTTCCATTCTCAGCAGATTGCCCAGTTGCACCCCTACCTGGATGAGAAGTTGATTGTAACCCTAATATGTGCATTGGTAATCTCAAAATTATTGCAATACTGGCGATATGGGATTGGCCTTGAAGACTGTAGATCCAGAATACAGCAACCTGGTTAGTTTTTGAGGTTTGTACTCATTCATATTTCCCTGGTCCTGGCTCACCTCCACTGGCTTCCTATATGCTACCCTTGCCAGGTTTAAGATATTGATATTAACATACAAATCCCAAAACATCTTGGATCCTTGATACCTGTTGGAATATCTCTCCAAAAGGGTGTTTGCCTGGGTCACCCATTTCTCCCAGATGTCAACAAGAAACCAAGATTTCTTGATAGTGGCCATTTCACTTTGGAACTCGTTACCTGTGGAAGTGTGTCAGACCTCCTCCTCCAAAACTTCCATAAATTGCTGAAGACATAGTTTTACAATGGAGTTGTGTCCAAAGCCTTCCTGTTTTTAATGAGTTCGACCACTGCCATTGTTGTTCTTTCTTTGTGTGTTTTAACTCTATGTGTGCTTGGGTTGGTGGCATTTTCTTTTTATATTGTCTGTGGTAAACCAACCAGGGTAATGTTTTGTAAAGGGGCAGTAATTTAATTAATTTAGAGCCCTAACACTCACATCAGTTGAGCAAATACATGGCAAGCAGTAAAATGACAGGTGCTCTAAATCAAGCATGTAGTTAAAAACCTATGCTGGTAAATGCTCCTTTGGGGTGGGGGGGACTACAATTCCTTGAATCATTCACACAGTATGGTGTTATTGGCTGGAGATTCTGGGAGTTGTAATCCGGAAGGTAAAGTCCTCAAATTCAGTTTAAAAAGATCTGGTCCCTTCAAACGACCTATCTCTCAATTGCATCTATTTCCTCTGGAAATGGGAAGAAGCTTTCCTTTTGCAAAGGAGCATCTCTTGATCTGACCACACTCAGATTTGGATGGCATTATTAGGAAATTGCTTCCCAAATTAAGTTAAAAACTGAAGAAAAATTTACAGTATGCAGTTCAAAAGCATGAAATTGCAAGTAGATAAATAGGGACCACTTTGGTGGGAAGGTAACAGTGTTCTGTGCACTCCGGTGTCTAGTCATGCCTGCCACATGACCATGGAAACATCTGCAGAAGCAGACAGCACTGGCTCTTCGGCTATGAAACAGAGATGAGCACTGCTCCCTTGTTGTGTCCAGCCCTTATAAGCAATAGTCCAGACAACGATGAACAGAACAACAACAGGAGTTTATTTAACAGTCTTTCAGGTTACACTTACAAGGCGCTCCGGACATAAGATGGCTATACGAATCCCCTGAAATCAGTCCCTCTGGATTCTGCCGAAGAACAGGCATTGCCTAAGCTACACCCTTTGAGTGATAGTAGTGTTTAGAGGAGACCCAGGCTTAGCACGTTACTGGCTAACCTGTGCGTGTAGGGAAGTATAGGTCCGGTCCGGCCCCATCCTTGTTTACCCGTGGGGCTTCTATAGTGTCTCCCCGGCAGTGGCTCCTTGATACAAATAGCGACCTGCCGGACAAGCTTAACCAACCAATCACAACCAGATACACAAGTATTAACCAATCAGGAACAGGATCCAAAAGTGTACCCAATCACAGAACTTTAATTAGCATAAGGAGCGCACTCAGAGAAGGAGATTTCGTGCCAACTTTAACTCCTAATTTGGATGGCAGGAAACCGCCATTTTCTCTTTGCAAGGGCGTTGCTTGAGCAACTTGCAATTCTGCCTTAATACACAATAACCCTAGAGTCGGATACGACTGGCTTTCAACTAAGGGAAACCTTTATCTTTACTTTACTATGAAAGAGTTATTACTACTACCTCCTCTGTGTTTTGAGATGTATGTGTTCCATGCACTTATTAACCTATAACCTTAGTGTAGAGCTTCGGCTTCCATGGTTTTTGGAGGTGTACTTAGCGGTTAAGACACTGAACTTGTTGACTGGAAGATTGGCAAATCATCAGTATGAGACCTAAGTGCTGCAGGACAGAGTAGGCTTTCATCTCTGTCCCAGCTCTTGCCAACCTAGCAGTTCAAAATCAAGAAATTGCAAGTAGATTAATATGTACCACTTCGGTGGGAAAGGGAACAGCATTCTGTGCACTCTGGTGGCTAGTTATGCCTGCAACATGACCACAGAAATGTCTGAAAATGCAGACAGTGCTGAGCATTGCAGCATAGAGTTGGATAACCCTGAATTTCAAGCAAGGCAGACCTCTACCTTTACTTCTAGAATACCTGTAAATGATTTTGAGATTTTTTTTTTAAAAAAAGAATACATTTAAATAGTCTGTGTGAAAAAGCATCATGCTGGATAATTTCGGGGAGCAACAACAAGTGAACTAAGCAGTAAAAGCAGCCTTGCAAAAGAAAAGAAAAATTGCCTTACAGGGTTTGTAAAAACAACTCACACACATGCACCCTATTAAAGAGAACTGTGCGAGATAAATGCAGGTTTTCTCTGCTGACACATTTTATTTTCCAACTTAAGCCGGTGAATAACTCTGTGACCCATCTTGGGTGGAGGAGAAATGAAAACAGAGGTGGCAGGCATTAAACTAGCTGCCAAGAACCCTCTTTTTATAATTTATAGGCTGTTGCTGGTTTTATCATGAAGAACGGTCCCTGTCCCTGCCTCCCCCACCCACCCCATTCTCATTCCGCCGGCTCCTTTCCCACTGGACAGTCCGTGCCAGCTGTCTAGGCAGCAGGAACATCCATTTTTTTCCCAAGGCCCGACCTGTGGGAAAATCTTCATTGGCCAGTAATTGATTCCACCCTGCCAGCTCCATTACTTTAGTCTACAGTCAAAGTGCCAGCAATCTGGAGACAGGCCGCCTCAGCCCTCCCCTGCTCTGCCTATTGAAGTCTGCTCGTACCAGTGCTGTGAGCTACTGGCTCTCCCAGTTGACGTGTCAGCCCTCCCTGCAATTAGCACTAATCTGAAAATTGGCCTCTGCTTGCAAAGCCAAGCACCTGACAGCTAATTGTTCACGTCAGATTGATGTGCATTTAATATGGAAAGGTTATTTATCAAAGGGTATTCTGCCAACCCTTCCCCCCATTCCCCCCTCCCCTCTTTGGCTTAGTTTAGAGTAGGAAAGATATTTGCCACAGGCCGTGAGAGTTGACAACCCAACAGAGCTCTGTGTCATTTACCTTAAGGAGCCAGCTAAATAAATACCCACACTAAACACTGCTCAGCTCCAAGGATGCTGGTTAATCTGCTTACATTGTTTATCTAGCACTAATAGGGGCTGTGGTGGCTCATTGGTTAAGAAGTTCACCTTGTTAGCTGGAAGGCTGGCAAGTTGGCAGTGCGAGACCTGGGTACTGCATGACGGATTGTGCACCTGTCGTCTTTTCCAGCTCCTGCCAGCATAGCCGTTCGAAAGCAAGAAATTTCAAGTAGGTAAATAGGGACCACTTTGGTGGGAAAAGATCTTGGGGACATGAAAGGAGCCTCATTCGGGCATCCCCTGAGCAGAGTTTCTCCAGCAGAAATCCTTTCAACCCAGAATAATTTCTGACATGAAATTATTATTATTATCAAGTAATAATAGCTATTTCCCTTTTTAAAAAACCAACAATATAGGATACAGTTCAAAAGAGAGGAGTAATGTACCTACAAAATTGTCTAATATTATTATAATGCTTTACTTTTGAAATAATCTGTAACATTGACTGTATCCTACCCCAAAATTATGATAGGATAGAGATTATTCCTCTATTCATTTATGTTCCACCTTTCTTCTTGAACAGAGACTCAAGGTTGCCCCCAACAGGATAAATAAACAGGGGCAAAAAAGCATCAGTAGCTGAAATCTTGTTTGGCAGCTATGCAAATGGTGCAACTTTGAATTGCCATAACTTAAGAAATCTCTGTAGGCATTATCTGTTGCACACCAAGTCGCGTGACTCAACACACAACAGAGATTTGTTAACTTACGGCAATTCATGTCTAAAAGTTACACATGTCTAAAAGTTACACAATTAAATATGTTGTAATATTAAAACATGATTGAATTAAAAGTTTAAAAGCACATTGGTTCAAATAATAATATGCAAAAACAATATAATATAGTCCCTAGTCTCTATCTATTTATCAGTCTGGCTGTCTATCCATTTATCTATGCAGCTGTACAAGCAACACAGGGGGTAATTTGTGAAGATGTTCATGGAAGAAAGACAAAGTCCAGAAGTTGCAGGCATCCTTTAGTAAATGTTACAGAGACTGTATCAGTTGGAGCAAGGGTTCCCAACCTAAGGCCTTTAGGCCGGATCCAGCCTGTGGCACATTTTATGTGGCCCCCACACCTCCAAGTGCATTTGAGAAACAAAATGGCCACCCCTTTGAAGCTGTTGGGACAAAATGGCCACCCCCATTGTGTAGGCAGAGCAAAATAGCTATCCAGTCCTCAAAGCTGACTGAGAGAGTGTGACCCAAGCCCCTGCTTGAAAAGGTTGGGAACCCGTGTTAGAGAGTTACAACTCATCAATCTCTGCAATAGAGATGGTGAAATGAGCCTCATTTCTTAAGGTGACACCAGCTCAAGTGGCAAATCGCCTGGACAGGAACAGCATGAATTATTGCAAGGTGTTTTTTTTAAAAAAAGTAAAAAAAAAGGCTTCTTAATCTGAGTCAGATATGTTAGCTGTAGAACTCACTGCTACAAACTGCAGCGATAGTTCCCAAATTAGAGTCTTTACAAAGGGATGTGGTAAATGAATGAAGGACTGTATAGGGCAATCAGTGACTAGTTGAGATGAAGAAGACAAGAGGGTGGCTGCAGTTCCACTCATATCCTGCTAGTGGCCTTTCCACAGGCAACTGGCTAGGCCCCTTTGTGAGCAGAAAATTTGACTAGTCCCATGATGGAGAATTTTGGCACTCCAACCTGTTCTTGACCTTCAATTCCCAGAAGCCCTGTTCAGCAAGAGAGCTGGCTTGGGCTTCTGGTAATTGAAGTCCAAGAACACCTGGAGTGCCAAGGTTCACCATCATGGGACTAGTCAAACTTTCTGTTCACAAAGAGGCCTAGACAGTCCTTGGATGCAACCCATCATGGCTTTTCTTATGATGTCTGCAAAATTTACGATGGCAGCCAAATCCTTTTCTTCCCTTAAAGGTAAAGGTTTCCCTTGCTCGAAAGCCAGTCATATCTGACTCTAGGGTGCAGTGCTCATCTGTTTCAAAGCTGAAGAGCCAGCGCTGTCTGCTGCTGCAAGACATTTCTGTGGTCATGTGGCAGGCATGACAAGACACCGAAGTGCTCCCTATTTATCTACCTGCAATGTCTTGCTTTTAAACTGCTAGGTTGACAGGAGCTAGGACAAAGACGGGAGCTCATTCCGTCCTGCAGTACTCGGGAATCGAACTGCTGACCTTCCGCCTCGCAGTCAGCATCTTAGGCACTTGAGCCACTGCAGTCCTTCTTCCCTTACTGCTACATAAAATTCTTTACTCCTGGATCCTTTGGATGTAGAAAACAGCAGGCAGAAAACACCTCTGTCCATCTAATGTTATTTTCTATATCACATTGCAGTGCGGTGAGAGTACAGCTGGGAAAGATTGTGAAGAAAGATATGTGCACGGATCAGGCACATTTTCAATTTTTACCTTTAAAAAATGAAATTTTCCTTAAGCATCAGGCCATCATCATTAGCACTATTTGGGAAAGTAATTCATTGCATTTCACACTAGGAAAATGCTGCAGTTACTGATATGATTGTGCTATTTAAAATGGAAAAACAAACAAATAAACAAAAGCGATCTGGCTCCCCTAATAAAATCCCTCCAATAATGCTCCTCATTTCTACATGAACAAATTGAAAGATAAATTAACAGACTAATTAAAGACCATCCTATCATGGCACTGTGTTGCCTTGCAAACTTTAAGATGCTTCTTGTGAGGATCACAGTGTAGCTAAGAAAACATTTGAATTTGGCTTACGCAGTTTTGCTTCCAAGGTAGCCTTTACATCATAGTCCGGCCAGAAATAAGTCCTATAGAATTCTTCAGGAGTGTGACTTATTACTCCCAGCGGCCATGACAACATTTGACTGTAACGTCAAACAATATCCTACTTCTCTCACCCTGGAGGTTTAGGTGTTTGCTCCTAAATACAAAGCAAAGAAGCTGATTGGCTTTGGAGTTCATTTCTGGAGATGGAAAAGGCAAAAACAGGGAATGAGGTGGAAAAGGAATCCAACAGCCTGGCAGACCTATGAAAAGTGCCTTGTGCTTGTCATTCTGTCTGCTCATCACTCATTGCACAACATGTAATTTACAAAAAGAGGCAGCACAAAATAAGCCACCCTGTGATTCTTTTCCCTTTGCCCTTCCACCGTTCCAAGCTAAACTTCCCCCAGCTCCCAGGCAACCTGCCTGCTCCTCCTCTGCTGAGAAATGGTGAATGACAGCTATTCCCGCAACAGGCAAAAAGTCATTTTGTTCCAGCTCATTACTGCAAAACATAACTCTTTCCAAAAACAACCTGTTAAGAATGCCAGCTACTTCTGCATTCTGGGATCAAACCAGCATGGTTTCAGGATCCAGGCAAAATGTAGATACAGTACAATAATAATCATGTACTGTCAGGTCAATGCTGACATATGAGGGCCCTTTTCAGGGTTTTAATACAGATCGGGGTGCCCAAACTTTTCAGGCTGTGGACTGGTCAAGTGGTTCAGTGGGCCAGTCACGTGGTTCCTTCCACTGGAAGTGGAAGTAAAATGAGACTTGCAATCTGTTTTGATAGGTTTTAAGCTGCCATTTTCTCTGCTTAAACCAGGGGTGCCAAAACTACAGCCTGTGGGCCAGATCCAGCCCAAACACCAATTCATACTGCCCATGCTGCCCTCACCCCTCCTGGAAACAGAAATAAAATGTGCCCATATGGGCACGATTTACTTCCGCTTATGGCAGCGACGAGGGCAGCGTGAAGTGTATGAATTGGAGTTGGGAGCCAGATCCGGCTCACAGACTGTAGTTTGGGCACCCCTGATATAGATAATGGAACTTAAAATCTGGAACCGGTGTAAGCAAATGTGGTGTAATGGTTACAACACTGGCTTGGAACAAGAGAGGTACAGTTCAAGTTCCTCAACTCTAAGCCATAAAACTCTGTGGGTGACTTTGGGCCGGTCACTCTCGCTTAACCTGATGTTCTTCAGAGGACTCTAGTGAGGACAAAATGGAGAGAATGATAACCATGCATTGACCTCATTGTAAGAAAAGTGAGGTAGAAATGAAAATAGATTTTTTTTATTAAAAAAAATAAAGTTTAAAGTTATATCTATAACTAATCTGTATTACTAATATCAGCGCAGTTTCCATAAATGTCATTATTTTTCTACACAAATTAATCTTCTATTGTGGATACATAATTAAAATTTCCTCATCATGTGCAAGCATTTCTAAAGAAAAATATATTTTAATAAATATTACAAAACCTTGGATCTGCTGAATCAGATTTTTTTTAAAAAATTCAGAAATAACAGCACAGGTGGTGGTCCATTAACATATTTATTTCCCATGTTTTTCAGTTCATCTACATCAGTGGTTGCCAATGTGGGGTCCATGCCCCACAGGGGGACTTCAATTCCCAGAAGCCTAAGTCAGTACATTGGCTGATCAGTGGTTTGGGGAATTAACTTAGGCTTCTGGGAATTGAAGTCCAAAAACCAAAGGTTGGGAAACACTGATCTAGATTTGTGTATTGACACTAGTATTGGTATGTCAGTATTGTGGCTCAGTTCAAGCAATGGATAGTTTTAAAATTTGTTGCAATTCCATTTGTGAGTTATATATTTTTCTGATGGGGAAAGCTGGGAATTTGAAAGAATATGGAATAGATGGCAAGAATACACAGAAGAACTCTACAAAAAGGACCTCAACATTGGGATAAACATTCTGGAGTGTGAAGTCAAGAGGGCCCTAGAAAGAATTGCTAACAACAAAGCTAGTGGAGGTGATGGTATTCTAGTTGAATTACTCAAAGCCCTAAAAGATGATGCAATTAAAGTGTTGCACTCTATATGCCAGCAGTTTTGGAAACAGCAGTGGCCACAGGATTGGAAAAGGTCAGTATACATTCCAATCTCAAAGAAGGGCAATGCTAAAGAATGTTCAAATTATTGAACAATTGCGCTCATCTCACAATCTAGCAAGGTCATGCTCAAGATAATACAGTATAGGCTTCAGCAGTATGCGGATTGAGAACTTCCAGAAGTGCAGGCTGGGTTCTGAAGAGGTAAGGGAACTAGAGACCAAATTGCCAACATGTGCTAGATCGTGGAGAAAACAAAGGAATATCAGAAAGAAGTCTACTTCTGTTTCATTGACTACACCAAAGCCTTTGATTGTGTGGACCACAATAAACTATGGCAAGTAATTAAAGAGATGGGAATACCAGACCACCTCATCTGTTTTATGAGAAATCTGTACATGAGTCAAGAAGCAACAGGTAGGACAGGATATAGAACAACTGATTGGTTTAGAATAGGAAAATGAGTATAAGGCTGCATATTGTCATCCTGCTTATTTAACTTATATGCAGAGTACATGATGCACAATGCAGGGCTGGATGAATCACAAGCTGGAATTAAAATTGCTGGGAGAAACAATAATTTGAGATATGGTCTTCCATTTTCCATTCTCCACTCCCAGTGTAATCAGCTCTTGGAGGTAATGAAATTTGTAGTACAGTAACACCTAGCATATCATGGATTCTATACCACTTTTCTGTTGTTTCTGAAAAAGAACAGGAAATTGGCAACTGAATTTAAACATAAGCAACATGAAAAGACAAGAAAGTTGATAGGAAGATATGCACATTATATAGTACAGTTAGTGCCTACAAAAGAGGAGCAGGCTTGTTGTAAGATATACAAGAGTTTATGTATCCACTACTTATAGAGTCTTTCTTGATCATGTGTAAGAGCAAAGACAAATGAGTACACTCCCATGTCCTACTCTATAACATGCTCATCATCAAATAGTCAGATAGTTGCCAAGGATTTACACGTCTTTTGAAATCAGCGGACATCACCACAGTAACAATACTTTTCTGGTCTCAAGCAGCACAGGACTTGAATCAGGAGCTCCATACATTAGGCACTGATTCCCTGCTCTTGAGACTGTTGGTTAGGTAGGCAACAATAGTAAAGATAAAGGTCACCCTTGCTCGAAAGCCAGAAGTATCTGAATCTAGGTTTCAGTGCTCATCTCTGTTTATAGCCATAGAGTCAGTGCTGTCTGCATCTGCAGATGTTTCCATGGACATGTGGCAGGCATGACTAAACACCGGAGTGCATGGAACACTGTTTACCTTCCCATCAAAGTGGTCCCTATTTATCTACTTGCAATTTCTTGCTTTTGAACTGCTAGGTTGGGAGGAGCTGGGACAGAGATGCAGTACTCGGGTCTTAAACTGCTGACCTTTCATCAAGTTCAGTGTCTTAGCCACTAAGCCACCACAGTCCCATGGAACAATAGTGTACAGCATACTGTTCTCTTTGAGTAACAGGGAAGCTAACAACTTTTGCCACAGGCCTCGGGCTTTCCTATTCCTTCAGAGTTTAGCATCAGCCCTCACAGTAGCTTAGGATAACATGGGGTTACAGGATGGATCTTCTGGCAACATAATATAATCTTGAATGAGCAACTAGGATTCATTAGCTTTACAAAAACCTGCTCCCCATGGAGAACAGGTTTGTTGACATGCATCATTAAAGCTGACCCCAGACTTTTGAGACTTTTCTTGGCAAGTAATTGTCATGATGAAATTTCCTGTTTTTCCATTGGAACTGTGGGCATTTCACCATACAGTAAAAAATACTTTAAGTTCCTGTTTCCAGGACTCAAGTAATCTTACACTTGAATCCCATGTGCCACATCTTGCAAGAGGGGTCCAAAACCCTCCAGTCATACATCCTCTGTGTTTTCTAGACTCCGTGCCTAATGTTGCTGCTCAAAACTTCTCCAACTGCAAGGGCTGGATCTGGCCAACAAAGAAGGATGAATGAACAGTCAGTGTGGTGAAGACAGTAGAAACTCCAGAATATGTGGACTCTAGGAGCAGTTTTGATTTGATTGAACAAATTAAAATTTTAATCTATGGAGCATAGCAGTGCATTTGACGGAATTATTTGATAATCGAAATGAAGATACAAAATCTTGTATTCTTTTGGGTTTCACATACAGTGATACCTCATACAACGTCCAAACTTGGTTCCACAAGTTTGGACTTTATATGGATTTGGACTTTGAGGCATGCAAAATCCTAGCCGCGATGCCTCATATAATGTCCAAATCCTTGCCGTGATGCCTCGTACAACGTCGTTTCCATAGAGATACATTGTACTGTAACAACACAGACTTCAGGGCAAAGTCAAGGAAACAGACAGGAAACTGACAGAACTTTAAGAAAACATTATCTAAAGGCTAAATACATTACAAAAACATGTCAAACAACCCTGATTGTCCAAGAACCTGAAAAATGCTGCAAAAATCCCAGGAATGCTTGTAAAAATTCTTATGAAAAATTCAAAAAAATCCAAAACCACGCTCAAAACCACTCCTAAACACTCTTTGCCTTGTGCAAAACCCACAAGAGCAATGCACGCATGCATCCTGCCTTTCATACTGCCCAGGCACAATGCAACCTGGGAAAAACAATGCCTCATACAAAGTCGAGTGACTTTGCATGAGGTAACTTTTTTTCAAGAAATTAGGTGATGTTGTATGAATTCAATGTTGTATGAAGTGGACTTTTTATGAGGTATTACTGTACTTGCAGAACTAGAGTTTTCTGGACTTGGTACTATTCCTTGATGCCCAAATGGCATGGGTAGCCAGGAGAGTCTTTAGCTACCTTCAAAGCTGTGATTATTTCACCAGCTGCTACACTGTCTGGAGAAAGTAGAAGAGCAAATCCTCTCTTTGTGCATCAAACATACATTGTAGACCAAGCTTGGAAAAGTCAACTTTTTCAGACTATGTTGTGTATGTAACAGTATTACTTTAAGAATGTATGAATGTAACCCGACAATGATTACAACGTAACCCAGCTGTTAAAGGAACGCGAGCTAGCTACCCATAGAGGGCAGCTGCGAGCGTTCAGGTCACACGGTTCAAATTCCCCCAATCACTGGCAGCCGCGGGAACCTTCCCGCGCAAGGATCACCTGGAAGAAGATGGGCGTGACTCAGAATGACGTCACGCAGGTAGCAGCCAATGAGCTACCGTGCAACCCTTTTCAAATGTATTACTGCAGTATAAAATGAGCTGTACCTCCGCCATTACCACATGTTCATCCTGACCATCATGAAATAAACCTGTGTTTTAGCCCTCACTGCGGCTCCTTCTTTGCTTTCCGTGCAAGACACTAAAGACTACAACTCACAGAACTTCCTGGCTATGATGGCTGAGGTATTTGGGGAATTACATCCCAAATATCAACTTGTCCAAACTTTGGTCTTGACTTTGGGCTGGCAAAGAAAAGGGAAAATGAGTGTAGCAATGTTAGATAAATGTTATGTTAGCAAAGATAGGGTTAACTGAATAAAGTAAATAACAGTGCACTCAATGCATTGAATAGAATCTGTTAGATGGGAACAGATAAATTCACTGCCTTGTGGTCTTGTTTCAATTTCCAGTTGTAGGGTAGCCATGTGCATCTGCTGCAGCAAAACTTATAAATGGTCTTGTGCTTTACTTTACAAAGTAACACTTTTTGCTCAACCTAAGCTTTTGTCAACTCCAACAAACATATAATTTTGAAAAAGTAAGGCTAGAGTCCATAAAAATCTTGAACCAAATAAAACATACTAGTCTATAAGATGCCCAAAGGTTCACTGTTGATTTTAACTTCCGTCTCTTGTCTTGCTTTGGTTTATCTCAGCTCTTATTAAAAAAAAAAACAAGAACATGCATGCATTTATTATTTTTTTAGACGAAAGAGGCATCAACAGAAGGAAAAGGAAAACAATTGTCCACAGGATGAAAGCTTAGGATGCCTCATGTAAACAGTTCACAGACATCTTTAAAGGAGGAGGAGGGAGAAGGGAAAGGAAATAAACATTGTGCATTGTATTGTTCCGCAATGGTTGTCTTGGTATTAAATGTTTATCTCTCTGTGTAGGCTCCCCCCCTAATGTACTCCATTTGCTTCAAGGACAGGCTGCGCCACATTGAAAACCAGTTGTAGGGGAAGATTATGCAAAATAATAAATCAAAGAGACACTCCTTCCCTCTACTTGAAAGCCACTTGAAATCGTGTTTGCTCTTTCTTTCATAACATTCCAATGAAATGGAGGCTGAGGGGAAAGTACTACACACAAAAAAAGCAGAAGAGAATACTAAGATTTTACTTTTGTTTTAGTTCCCATCTTTTGTTCTATAATACATAATATTGTATCAAATGTTTTTAGTCTATTACGGAAGGCTGCTTTCCTCAAGGAAATAAACTGGGTGAAGATATATACTGTATGTGATTGCTTTACTTTTGAGGGGTAGGGGTAGGAAGAGAGAGAGAGAGAGAGAGAAAAGGCAGTAATAAAATTTTGTTGTTCAGTCGCACAATCGACTCCAACCCTTTGCGACCCCATGGACCATTGCCCACCAGGCACCTCTGTCCTCCACCATCCTCTTCAACCCACCCAGCTCTGTGCCCATTGCGTCTACAATACCAACTAACCATTTCGTTTTTGGCCGCCCCCTTCTTCTTTTGCCCGCCACCTTTCCCAGCACCAAGGCTTTCTCAAGTGAATCCTCTCTTCTCATTTGATGTCCAAAGTACTTTAGCTTCATCTTTACTATTTGACCTTCTAAGGAGCAGTCAGGATTGATTTCTTCTAAGATCAACCTATTTGTTCTCCTTGCTGTCCAGGGAACTCTTACAACTCTCCTCCAATACATTTCAAAGGCATCTATTCTTCTGCACTCAGCTTTCCTTATGGTCCAGTTCTCACAACCATACATTACCACCGGGAATACCATTGTCTTGACTATGCAATTTTTTGTTTGCAAGGTGATGTCTCTACTTTTGACTATGTTCCCCAGGTTTCTCATAGCTTGCCTCCCAATAATTAGTCGCCTTAATATAATAGATGCAGTTAAATTGCCCTTAATTTCTTTTCAATTATACGCCTTACATGTACAAATCACTGGCCTATAAAACCCAAAATTCATGCCAAAACAACTGCTTGTAGGTTTAAAAGCCAAGGGTAGGTAATATCTTTGTGTTATGTGCCATCATATTGATTGTGAATTATGGTAACGCTAGTAGAGTTTCCAAGACAGATGTTTAAGAAGGTTTTACCATTGCCACATATCAATGAGTTTCCATGCTGAACTGGGGATTTAAACGTGGGTCTCCTGACTCCCAATCTGACATTCTATCCTTTTCACTCCACTGGCTGCCAGAAATATATTTATTGGGTCACTAATATATTAAAAACAGGTGAAGTTTCACCTTTTGCAGCTTACTTCTTCTGGCTCTGCACTAGGGAGTGGGAGAGAAACATAAAACCCCAAGCCCAACCCAGCAAGTTCTGCAGTCCTCATCCTGAAAAGGGTCCTGCTGAAAGTGTTCTTATTTGTAATATTCTGGATTTTATACAAAGACCACATAGCCTTTTTCTTTTCTTTTTGTTTGCTTGTTCAGTGTAGATTTGAATGATTAGGTTTTCAAAATCCTTTTTAATTTTATAAGCTGCTTAGAAAAACAATTTCTGAAGAGAAAAAGGAGCCTGGGGCAGCTTGTTAAATAAAGAAATGCTTAACAACTAAACTGCCAAATCATGGTCTAGTAGAGATGTCACCAGCCTGATTGCTTGGTACTGTAATTCCTACCATGTGTCACCAATGGTCATGTTTTGGAAGAAACCAAGATTATTTCAATTCCCCACTGAGCATCCTGCAAGTATAGCCAGCTTGTGTAGCTTTAGGCAAGCTACACAGTCCCAGGGCGCGTGTGCGCGCACGCACGCACGCACAGAAGAAGGGAATGGTAAACCACCTCTGTTTATTATATAGATAGGAAGCCCTAGACATGGTTGCCATAAGCCAGAGTTGATTCAGAACTCAAAAACAGCCTCCATTTCCCCTCCCAACCAGCAAAGCCACGTAACCTAGTTCTAATACTTTTCTACCATGTCTGGTAGTTCTGTAGCAGGGTTGGGTTGGGTTGGGTTGGAGTTTTGCATTTGTTCCAGTTCCCACAAGGTAGCTGAGTTAATCTGATGCACCAGAATAACTGAATCGTGCAATACCCTTCAGACTCACATAATTAGTACAGTGCAAACTTTCCACCCAGCCCTCTTTCCTCAGTTGCAACTTGAATTTGTTTCTTGCTGTTGTGTTGTTATATACTGTTAGGTCTTTTAGGCCTTACAGCGGGGTTCCCAACCTTTTTGTGCTGTGGGCTGGACCACGGCCACTGGACAGCTGAGCTGGTCACATGGTTCCTCCCACTGTAAACACTGCTGTAAAATGTGTCCACGGCTGTTGTAAATGCATTTATGAGAGCCACGGGTGTATTTACGGAAGCATTTACAGCAGGCACAGGTGTATTTACGCATGTGCGGGCATGTTTTATGGCTTTCATAAATTTCTCCGCTTCTACTTCCGTTAGCAGTGTGGGTGGTGGCAGGCCACATGAAATGGTGCCGTGGGTTGGGTCCAACCCATGGGCCATAGGTTGGCCACCCTTTGAGGTATGGAAGGATGTTCAAGAAATTATTTACAATTGTCACTTTTTAGTGAGTTTCAACAGCTAAATAGAGATTTGAGCCCAGTTCAAATCTCTATTTAGGTCATAATCTAACACTCTGTCCATTATAATGCCTTCACTGTTTCTTGTTAGTCCACTAATTCTAAGGCATCTCCATAACATGTATTGTTACCTTTCTGATAAGTAACAAAATGCAACAGTAAAACATCTAGCCATGTATACTCCATATCTGCAATATAATTTCCTAGTCATACCTTTTAAACAAGGTTTCATCAAATTGGTGCCTTTACTCACATACATAATATATTAATCTATTTAATTTTAATTTACAGGATTGCTTCATTTTCACTACTTCCACTTTTATTTCAAGGATAAAAGCTACTTTCCTGACAGGAAGTTGAAATGACTATAGCCACCTTGTACACTACAGTTCGACTAAGCTGGCAACACTTAAAGTCATTGTGTTAAGTGAATGTCTGAATCACGAGGAAGGGCAAGACATGTCTAGGATACTTTTAGCTAGCAGGTAGAGGCAAGATGTACGGAGAAGGAGGCTAAGGAGACAAACAAAGACCTGGGTGACAGGAAGGTCACAGTGTCCCTGTTAGTGATGGCTTCATGGGAATAAAGATCCATGAGAGCTTTCCTCAACATGGTGCTCTCAGCACATGTTTGCCTACAATCCTTGTCACTTCTAGATGCACTGTCATTGGCAATCAACACTACTTTGGGGAAAAGAACACAAGAATAGAATTAATGAACATTTGTTGCTATGAAACAGAAGCTTGTGGTCCTCCAGGTGTTGCTGGTCTCCAGTTCCTATTTTCCCCACCCAGCCAAGCCAACAGTGAGAGGTGATAGGAATAGCGGTTAACTGATATTTTAAGAGCCACTGCCCCCCAACTTGGAGAATTTACTATTTTAACTACAAATCCCAGCATCCTCCAGCCAGCAGAGCCGAAGCCCATGTTGGCTGTAGAATTCTAAAGTAGTGGTTCAAAGTAAGTAACTTCCCTGAGCTCTGCCTCCCATCTCTTTTTTAAGGGGTTACACAATATGAGTAATTTATTGTTGCAAAATTATCAATTGGGCTGGCCCACTCACACTCTGTATTGTCTCAGTGAGGAGACACTACAAAGAACTGAGCAATTATCTGTTCTACTTAACTGCCTGCTGTACCTCATGTTCACAAAAGCTTGATCCCTAATTAAGCCACACACAAGAATAATTGAACTTATATCATTAACTATATGGCTGGCTGGTACAAGACATATGGAAGCTTCCAAGTTCAACCTTCTTGTTCAGTTAAAGAGCAAAAAAAAAAAAAAGAGAGATAGATAAAATCTTTGATGGGAAAAGAGGGTGGAGCAGACATCCCTTCCCCCAATTCCCTAATTGTTTGTTGCAGGGCTGTCTGTCCTGCTGGTGTCAACACAAACTAACAATTATGGGCGAATATCCTGTGGCAATTGGATCCTGGTCCAAATGTCAAAAACAAGTCTCACTATTTGCATGCAATAAATTATTCAGGCTTGTCAGCTGTTCAGATGGGAATTGGTATGCCTGCGGTTAAACACTGACCACATGTCTAATTTGAGGTGCACCCAATGGACCCCTGGCCCTGGCCAAATTAAATCTGCATTGAGCGCAGCTAGTCCCCCATCTGTACCACAAGCTCATGTAATTTGTGAGGAGTAGGATGGTTTTACGGGTAGAAGTTCCATTTTTATGTCCATTTCCGTCTTTCGTCAAAGGTTAAGCGAAGGAGGGAAAATATTGTATTTTACTGGAAATATACTGGTTCTTTTAAAACACACACAAACAAGTAGACAACGGTTGCACCCTAGGGAATGCTTTGCAAATGCTTACATTTGTATGAAAAAAAACTACAAGTTTATATTGAGTTTGTACATCTGTTTTAGATTTTTAAAAACGGCAGTCCTGTATTAAGCAAGCAATAAATCCAGGAACAAGAGGCCTAAGGCCACTGATGTTGACAATAAAGATCACCGTTCTTTGGTTGGGCAAGGTTTTTTGAGGGAAACAGGCCAGTTCCCCTCATCTTGAGAGGACACTTCCAGATATACAGAGCTGGAAAAGTTAGTTTTTTGGGGTGACAGATTTTGGAATCCCTCAAAACAAACATGAACTGGCTATAATGTTGTTGCCCACCTCCAAAACAAAACAAAAACTTTTCCAGGGTGAGTAATAGCTATTTTTCTGCCTGGAAGTGTTGAAATAGCAAGCAAAGAGGAGGTGGCAGGAATTAGTAGGGATATGCACACTATTCTGAACACAGAGGTGTTGATGTGTTTTAGGAGTCCCCCCAGTTTGAGGTAAGCTGTGGTGCAAGTCCCTGTGAGCAGGAAAGACGAAAACAAAAGCATAGTGGGGGGGGGGGGAGGGGAGGACGTTCAGTGGCAGTGGGCTCCAAGTAGGAAATCTGGCTTTAGCAACAAACATTTACAGACTCCAAGTAGGAAATCTGGCTTCAGCAACCAAACATTTACATTCCTTCAAATGACTGATCACAGGCCCAGTCCATTCATTAGGTCAAGTGTAATCACCTCAGAGAACACATTCTGAGAGTGGACAGCAAGGTGCCAGAGGAATGAGATCTGTGCCACATAGCCTGGCACCTTCTCTTAACCTACCATGTTTCTTTATAGGAGGATGAAGACTCCTTTTCCCAACACAGTGTTGAAGGAAAATTCAATTTTGTGTTCAGTTGGTTTCTGAACATGGCATGGAAAGAGGCTGCCCTTCACCTCAGGGGTCTTAACTGTTGCCCACTGGTCCTAACTGTGATAGCCAAATTTCACTCAAACAAGAAGATCATCTCAGTAGGTGGTGGGCTTATGTGCTCTTGCAAAGATGTAGTCTTATCACCATTTTAAAATGCACACCACCCTATCCCTGTAGCACTTCAAACAATGGACTACACAGGATAATTAGCCTCATAACAATGGAACAAAGGTGATGGATGGAAAATACAAATCTGTGTAGTTCTTCAAGCAGTTCTTATAATACACTAGCATAGGTTGCCCGATGTTGCCGGGCTGTTATAAACTGTGTTTTGCTGTTTTGTTTTGTTTTTGTTTGAGTAAATAATAAACAGAGGATGCTACAAATTTTTTTTTAATTTAACATATTTTTTATTCTGTAAACTTTTGATTTATTCTTATTTTGTTGAGTTGTTTTTATTCTTGTGGCCTCTAGGTGGGGCTGTTAGCAAGAGGGCTGCTTTGAATTTTTTTGACTTGTTTTTAATCTTCTGGCCTACAGGTGGGGCTGTTAATAATAGTGTTGGATTCTTTTTTTGTTTCACTTGGTTTTTTTTTCCTCTCCTGGCCTCTAGGTGGGGCTTCTTCCAGTAAGTAGTCTTTGTTTCTTCATTTCTGTTCCGGTCTCATGGAGGGAGGACGTGCTGGTGAGTTCTCTGGTTTTCTTTCTTCTGGGTTTTTTCTTTGTTTTGTTTTTGTTGTGGTGGCCTGGGAGGTGTTTCTGTTTGTTCTTTTGTGGTTTTGTTGGGGTTTAGATGTGTTTAATTGGTTTGTTTATTTCTGGTTTTTTATTTTTGTGAATTCGTTGGTGTTTATTTGTGTAATTTGTGATAGTTGTGTTGTTAGAGTTAGGTATTTTCGTGTTGTAGTTAGGTGTTTTTTCCTGTGCTTTTCTGGTATTGTGGATGTTTTTGTTTGTGGATTTTGTTGTTTACTTTTTTGTTTATTAATGAGTTTTTTAAATTATTTATTTATTTGTGTTTTATTAAATTTGGTGTTTGGCATTTTTGGTAAATGTTTGGTTTTGTTGTTGTGTATTTTTGTGTGAAGGACGGCCTGTCTGTCGGTTCCTCTTTTTCCCATTGCTGCTTCGAATTTAGGTTTCGATGCAGCAATGGGAAAAAGGAGGAGTCAGCAGTCAGCTCGCTCTTCATCCGGTAAGGTTAGGTAGGTCGGGTGAAAAGGAGGCAGAGAAGAGCTATCTGCCTCACGATGGTTCTCTCCTCTGTCTCCTTTTTCTCCTGGCTTACCTAACTGGAGATCGGAAGGCAGCGATCCGTAAGGGGTGGTGCTCTTCCTTGCGGATTGCTGGCTGCTGCATTTGTATTACCTCCACCACTGTTTCGTGTTAGTTCTCAAAACAGTGGTGTTGGAAGTACAAAGGCAGCAGCCAGTCATTCGCCAGGGAGTGTGCTTCCCCTGACGAACTGCTGCCTGCTGGTGTTTTTTTTTTCTACCCCGGCTCAACTGACCTTGAGGCCAGCGGTGGTCTCGCCGTGTCTTCCGCGGGGTAGCATGGAGGAGAGGGAGCCCCTCTTCTCCCCGTTGCTCCGGGAAAGAAGGCCGGCGGGTGTCTTGCCGTGGTGGACTTGCGCTCCCATTGCGGGAGACCTGTGTGTTTTTATTTTATTTTTCGTGCGCTGGCTTTTTCAGCGTTCTGTGTGCTCGCGCCCTTCAACCTGATTGGCTGAAGTGCTCACGGTGCGTAGGACACTGGGACTTGGAGTTTTGTTTGTTTTCTTTGCGTTTGTGCGGCTTTTTTCTCTGCTGCTTGATTTCAATTGGGTGCGCTGCGTTTCCCAATGTTCTTTTTGCTCTCGCCTCTCAGCCTGATTGGCTGAGGTGCAGCGCAGTGCAGAGGACATTGGGAATTGAAGTTGTTTCCCTTTGTTCGCGTTCGTGGGGCTGTTGCCCCACTGCCGGCTTCGGCAACCCTGAAGTACTCGCCGGGTTCAGGCGAGTGCAGGAGGCTCAGTACAGGATAGTGTGGGAGGGTGCAGAAGCATATGCCGAATTCCAACGGTTAATGTCTGGATTTATAGGTATAGATTTCACGTCAGAAATTACTCTCGGTTAAAAGGATTTTTGCTAGAGAAAAGAAGACGCCCAAATGAGGCTCTTTTCATGTCCCCAAAATCTAAAATAGGAACAATGGTACCTCATACAACGATTTTAATCTGTTCCATGGGGCTCGTTTTTGTACAAAACAATTGCTATACGATACATGCATCTTATAGCGATTTTCCCTATGGGATTCATGGTACAACGATTTTTTGCCAAGTGGTTTTTCCCATTGAAAAATTGTTGTACAATTGTTATGCGGGACGCCATCCCCCAAAAAACTAATTGTTATGCGATTTTGTTGCTATACGGGGTGATTGTTGTATGAAGTTCCACTGTATTGCCTTCTTCTGTTACTGATCTACAGGATTGCTAGAGAAGGGACAGCCGCCTTTGGTCAACCTTGGATGAAGAAGGCAGGGTAAAAATCTCCTAAATAAAAAATAGATTCTGGCAAAGGCCCAAACTGATTACAGAGGGTTTTTGAGTTAGGTAAGAGACTCAGAAGGGCTAGAAAACGTTCTACTTCATTTCTTCTGGAAACCAGTCTTAAACCATTTGCTTTAGATGGTTTGGCTGAAGTGGCAATGTCTTCAAAGCCACCTTTATTTACAAGTAGCCCCATTTGTCTTAGGCAAAACTAATTCCAAAGCTTGGAGTTCACTGTTAGTGTTATTCGCATCTGTCCAGTTGGGATTTCCACAGCTGTTACCTAATTACAGTAATCATATATTCATTGCAAGCTTCACTGATCCCACGATAGTGCCACATGGACTTAAGTGAGCTTTACATTTTAAACAAAAAAAAATGATAAGCACAAGTACCTGTATCTTTTTCATCCATCAACTTCCCAGTACTTTCAGAACTCTCTAGATTTATGTGGGAGAAAACTGTCAGGTGGCAACAGAAGTACTTTTCATTGTAATGTGAAGCTCCACAAACTTCCATTATGGATCTGGAGGTCTCATTGTGTTACCAACAGCTGTAGGTCAAATGAAGTCCTAAGAGTAAATGGCTGGAAACAGGTGTGGGGTTAAACCCGAAGCCTTTCTGAGAGGAATTCTTCCCTTGGAGAGCATGAGTGGGATGGTGATGGGAAGATGATGGCCCCATAGATTAGCTAAAGACCTCCTGCAGGGTGCATCAACTATTAAAAGCTTAATGACTCACTAACAATTTTAGACATTATTTTTTCTGAGAAAAATCTAGCATAGTCTTATACCATGATGGTGAACCTTGGCACTCCAGATGTTCTTGGACTTCAATTCCTAGAAGCCCAAGCCCCCGTGAATCCACACAAAGGGGTTTACTCCAATTCATGTGGCCCACGCCGCCCTCGTTGCGTACGTGTGCGTTTTACTTCCTCTTCAGGGAGCAGGCCAGATGAAATGCAGTAAACCTCTTCGTGTGGAGTGCCAAGGTTCACCATCACGGGTCTTATAAAATATTTTTAAAATGTATTTCCAGATACCAAACTTGAAAAATCAACCAATCTTTCCTAGTTTATTTTTCAGGTACATCATACAGAGGTTTTTGGGGGCGGGCGGGCGGGGTGGAGTGCATTGTTTTATTGAAGTTCAATTCCAAAGGGCAACCAGTCTTCTATCCCAAAATATTACCACTCAAATATATATATTTCATCTATCTCCCTTTAAAAACACCACCAAACATTTTATTTATTTTTTATTTTATTTTATTGTTAAATTTCTATACCGCCCACTCAGCCAAAGCCGACTCCGGGCGGTTCACAACAGTGGGTAAAAACAGATAAAAACCAGCAATAAGAACCCACCCCTAAAAACATAGCAAGCTTATGTCCTTTTCCCATGAACATTCTAGAGTTATCGTATTTAAAACATGATGAAAACAAAGGTGCACTGAAATCATATGATGAGAATAGAGGCAGGTTGACTATCTAAAATAATAATTATACAAGAGTAAACCAGGAACGAAAGCCCTAAACTCATGTTCTTCTCTTGTGTGGCAGAATCTGTTGCACCAAACAATGAATATGTTCTCAGCAGATAAGACAAAAACCCAAAGGAAAATAAAAGGCCTGTGAGAAATTATTGGCACTTGAACTTTTAGGGCTCTAAATGAAAAGCACGACTAATTTTCCAATTAAGCCGTTTGATAGGCAAGATGACATGTGCAAAAGAGGAGGGCAGGCTTGAAGCTGCAATTTTTTTAAAATCAAAATTTCTCATGACTACAAGCGGCCCTTTCCCCCACTAACAGCTGAGGAGTACACTTTCCCATGCCGTCAGGGGTGAGGAGGTTACAACTTAAGTATTGTGGCAGTTGTTTTTCACACAAGAATCCAGCACCGCTTGAAAGAATCCAGCCCCCTGAAAGAGAGGCAAACCTCCCCACCCCACACACAGAGATACACCCGCTCTTTCCTCTCCTTTTATTGCACACACTATGCCTCACACCGCACGCCCCCCCCCCCTTTTGAGTGGGCAGCTTCCTTTAACCCACCACTGATCCGGACAACTTGCAACACTAATTGGGAACAGGGGCTGTTTTTTTTTTTCTTTTCTTCCAAAGCTGCTCAGTCGGTAAATGAAACTCCAGGCTCCCCTGTGCTCCCGCGTGTGCAAGGAAGCTGCAGCCCGAAGGCCAAAGGGCACCACAAAAAGGGATTCTAGGCAGCCGCTGCTCATTCACAGCTCACGCTTCCTTTGCCCAAAAAGCCAGGCAGGCGGCTTTTGTTTGGCAAAAAATGGGGGCATGTAGATCTTGATCTCTTAGCACTGTTCCCGCCCCCAAAGTTCATGGGGCTACAGCAAGCACAGAACAGTCCCCCCACCCCCAGTAGCCCAGTTACTGTAAAACATACAGGTATATGTACATGTGTGTTTCTTAAAGTCAAGCTACATTTTAATGTGATCAAGCCCACTTTCCCAGACCATGTATATGTCACCTAGAGAGTCTTACATGTGTATATTTAAGGATAAACATGTCGCATTTGGCAACTGCTAGGTTTGAAATGCAGACCAAACTGGTATGAAAATTGAGTTTGAGAGACAAGAAGTTTGTACAGTGGTACCTCAGATAAAGTCCGATTCGGATAAAGTCACGGTTTTCATGCATACGTGATGCACTGCATAAAGTCCAAAACTGCTAAAAAATTTGACGTTATCCAAGGTATTTGGTATAGGAACCATTTTTGGATGTTATCCGATGCATCGCCCATTTGATTAGGATAAAGTCCAAAATTGGATAAAGTCCAAACTTGTGGAACGGAGTTTGGACGTTATCCGATGCTCTACTGTAATTGTATAAAGCAGAAGATAAATGGAACAAACAATACGCTTCCATCTAAATTGATAATACTTTTGTTCTACAGGACACAAGCCAATGCTGATGCTTAGAAATAACAAATATGATGCAATTTTCATGTAGTTGCTTTAAAGTGGCAAGCTTAACAAAAGCCGAAAACATAATGCAGAGATGGGAACACTCTGAATGTTTATTTGTTTAAGCAAGGAAAGGCATATCGGTAAGAATCTTAGAAAGAATGGATATCAGAATAAATCATAACAAATTCTAATCGTGCTTAGTCAGCAAACCTTTTATTATTTTGTTTGGAATTGTACCAGTAGGTTATCTCTGTACTCAAAATAGGAAACACTCTATCGGAAGCTATACTTTACCCCTGCATCCTCTTGTACAACAGATAAACTTCTCAGTAACTCTCAAAAGTTGTCAAAATGTACTTCAGCTATTAAAAGCACAATGGCCCATTGATAATTTTAAGCATTATTTTTCTGAGAAAGGTATAGCATGGTCATTTAAGAGATTTTAAAAATCTCTTCCTTTAAATCGCAGCCTGCTTAATTGTGACTGAGCCAGGAAGCATAATCACATGACTAATTACAACATACTTTTGATGCTATTTTTAAGCACTTATGTCAGGTATAAATACACAGAAATTATTTACTGTTCATTATCAATCAAAATTGAGACTGCAGCCAAGGAATCGGAAACGACTGAGTCTTCAATAGGTGGCTATGAGGGAAGAAGGAAAAAAAAACTTAAGTAAAAATACTTGTACTTAATTAATTGGAGTTCTACTATAGTAGTTTCATTTCCTATGTACAGATGTGAAAGCAGGACAATGAAGAAAGCTCACAGGCGGGGGGAGTAAATAAAAAACCGTCTTTGAAGGAGAACTTTAAGATAGGATGGACTAAGACG
The DNA here is from genome assembly GCA_035047345.1 of Bradypodion ventrale. Lineage (NCBI taxonomy): Eukaryota > Metazoa > Chordata > Lepidosauria > Squamata > Chamaeleonidae > Bradypodion > Bradypodion ventrale. The sequence continues at coordinate 286,611,116 of JAWDJE010000004.1, forward strand.
AATAAGTGGATTCTAGATCAAATAAAACTGACTTCTGACCAGACATTAAACTGAATAAACTGAAGCCTTTGAGCATATAAAAAGAAGACGAGACTCACTAGAAAAGGGAAAAGATTCTAGGTTATGTGGGAGTCAGTAGGATAGGAAGACCTGACGTGTGATGGACTGACTCAGTAGTGGAACCCAAAGCCTTCAGATTGCAAGACTGGAGCAAGTCTTTAGTTGTTAAGAGGTCATGAATTCATAAATTCACTGTTAAATTAAAAATGAAAAGCACACATAAACATTCCAGGTATAATATTTATTCCACGTCAAACCCAGAGAGCAAAAATAACACCATGTTTGGACTATCTAGGCCCAGGGCTCAATATATGGGTTACAAGGAAAAATAGGCTAAAATGCTGTTGCTTAGTGCAGTAAAGAACACTAAAGTAGGACCATTTGAATCAATGGAGTTGACTCACCAAATCCCTGCTGATTCAATAGACCTACGCTAGTGCAATTTACTACACTAAGCAACAAGATTCCACAATAGAGCTAGAATGTTATGATGGCATGTTATGAACACGGGAACGGAGTAACAGCAAATGGGAGAAAGGTTAGCTATTTTTGCTCACTGATGCTTCAAATGTAAACAGGGATGGAATAGGTAGGTGAGAATCAATTGCAGGCATTCTCAACCTCTGGCCCGTGGGCCAAAACCAGCCAACGAAGCCATTTTGAAGAGATAAATCAACTGTCATATATATATATATATAAATTTCCATATGGCACCTGAAAAATAGGTACAAGATTTAGTACTATTGCTCTTGTGACGTGGTAGGGTTTTTAATTGATGTTTTTATGTTATGTTTTTATTGCCTGTAAAGGCGCTTCAGGTCACTCTTAAGTGAGGGAAGCGGGATAGAAATATTGAAAATAAATAAATAAAATAAAATTCATCCGGCCTCCAATGCCCTTGTTTCCGCCACCACCCAAAAGCGCCAAAAACATGCAGAAAATGTGTTTTTGGTAAGTTCTCTTGTGTTTTTGGTGAGTTCTCGTGTTTTTTCCAAGTTCTCATGCATTTTTTGCGAGTTCTTGCGCGAAAATGCACGAGAACTCACTGAAAATGTGCGTTTTCGTGTGACAACCCACCGAAAACACAAGAAAGTTCGGTTTCACTTACCAGTGATAACTTTCGTTCTTTGAGTATATCGTTTGTGAATACACACTATTGGGTTATGCGCCTGCGCAGAACACTGATCGGAGACTTAAAAGCTCATTGGTCAAAAGTTTTGGCGGTAAGACCGCCCACCGTACCGCCCACCCTGAGGCGCTAGTCCACCATTTTACCTCAGTTCCATACTTAAGCCAAGCACACAATAAACCAATTGATCTCATCCGTGCACCTCAAGAGGGGAGGCAGGGTGGGTAGTGTGTATTCACAAACTATATACACAAACTATATACTCGAAGAACGAAAGTTATCACTGGTAAGTGAAACCGAACTTTCTCCTTTGTATAGTTTGTGAATCCCCACTATTGGGAGATTAGCAAACTCACACTTACTTGGTCGGTGGGCAGTCGGATGAGATAATCCCACGATGAGTATGCTTGTCAGGTAGGATGGACCGTCAAGGGCGAGGCGCCCAGAGCCCTCTGGCAAGGACGACACGACCAAGTCTGGCGTCCGCAGTGGCTCTGGTGACCACCCTGTAATGTTGGACAAATGTAGAAGGTCTGGACCAGGTGGCAACCTTACAGATGTCCTCAAGTGGAGTGCCCTCCAAAAAGGCAGTGGATGTGGCAACCGCTCTCGTAGAATGCGCCCTGACATGAGGCGGAGGTGGCAACGAGGCAGACTCGTAGGCCAGGTAGATGATAGATGTAATCCATTTGGAGAACCTCTGGGCAGAGATGGGTTCACCCTTGGACTTTCCTCCATATGCAACAAAGAGACGCTGTGACTTCCTGAACTCCCTTGTCCTGCTGGTGTAAAACAATAAAGCTCGTTTCACATCCAGCGTGTGCCAAGTCTTTTCTTGGGCATGGTGGGGTTCTGGAAGAAGGTAGGCAACGAGATAGTCTGTGCCATATGAAACTGGGAGACTACCTTAGGAAGGAAGGTGATGTCTGTGTGGAGCACCACGCGGTCATTGAAAAACTGAAGAAACGGTGCGTCTGCCCACAGAGCAACCAGTTCACCAGCTCGTCGAGCAGACGTGATAGCCACCAGAAATGCCATTTTCCACATGAGGAGACGAACATCCGCGGTAGCCATAGGCTCGAAAGGAGTCCTGGTGAGCGCATTCAGAACGGCAGACAAAGACCACTGTGCTGTTGGACTCTTGACCGGTGGAAAAGCGTTCCGCAATCCCTTGAGGAAACGCTTCACCGTCTGGTCGCGAAAGGCACCAGACGCAGGTGAACCAGCTGGAGAGTGAGCCACCACCGCTGCCAGATGGACCCGAATGAAGGTAATGCTAAGGCCAGACTCCGCCAAATGAAGGAGGTATGCCATGATGTCCTGCAGCCCCACCTGTGGAGGGTACGTTTGCTGGGAGTCCAGGAAGGCACAAAAACGCCTGTATTTGGAGGCATAGGACTTGCTTGTGGAAGGACGCCGTGCTAACTCCAAGATCCTGGACAGTCTGGGGTTATCCTCCACGCGGTGAGGTGGAGGCGTAGAGGTAGTTCTGATCCCATCGTTTCATGAAGGCATCGCCCTCGGAGTTCAGTCCGATGCCTGCCCTGGAACAGTACCTGTGGCATTTCCTGTTGGACTCCGACGCAAAGAGGTCGATGCTCGGAGTCCCCCAAGCCCTGCAAAGGGACTGAAACACCTCGTCGTCCAGCTCCCACTTGTGGGTTGTCAAGGTGAGACGGCTGAGGTGGTCGGCCAGGACATTCAGCTTGCCCTGAATGTGTACTCCAATTGGAAAGATGTGTCTTTCCAGGCACCACTCCCAAAGTTGCACCGCAAGATAAAGCAGGATGGTGGACCTCGTCCCTCCTTGCTTGTTCAAGTATGCCACCACCGTGGTATTGTCCAAGGCCACTTGAACCACATTGCCGGTGAGCAGAGCCTCGAAGGAATGTAGGGCCTTCCAAATGGCCAGCAGCTCCAAATAGTTGATATGGTGCCCCATCTCGTGAGGTGACCAAACGTTGTTGACCGTCAGAGTCCCGCAAGCAGCCCCCCAGCCGAGGTTGCTTGCATTAGTCAAAACCTGCAACGAAGGTTGCGGGGGGTAAAAGTTCTTCCCCGTGGCCACATTGAGGGGTGTCGTCCACCACGCTAGCTGGTCCACCAGTTCTGGAGATGGAATCAACCATTTGGACTGGCTCTCCATGAGCGGGTCGAACTCGTGGAGGAGCCATGACTGCAGGGACCGGAACTTTAACTTGGCGTGAGGAATCACCGCCGTCGTTGAGGCCATGAGGCCTAGAAGTCTCTGTACCTTTTTCGCCCTGATAAAAGGCTTGTTCCTGAATTCGCTTACCCCTTGTGCAATGTCCAGTAAGCGTTTCTGGGGGGCGAAAGCCCTGGTAGCTAGCGAGTCGAGTACCGCTCTAATGTACTCGACACGCTGAGAATGATTCAACTTTGACTTGGCAAAGTTGATTCTGAGGCCAAGACTCTCCATGAGGTGAACCGTGAACTCCGTGTCCCGAATGGACGACGAGCTAGTGGGAGAGACAATCAACCAGTCATCGATGTATGGGAAGACCCTGATCCCCTTCGGACGGAGGAAGGCAGCCACTGGAGCCATGCACTTGGTGAAGACTCTCGGCACTGTAGCCAGACCGAACGGTAGGCACCGATACTGGTACACAGAGTTTCCCATTCTGAACCAGAGGAACCGTCTGTGATCCTTGAGGATGCTAATGTGGAAGTAAGCGTCCTTGAGGTCTATCACTGTGAACCAATCCCCCTTGTTGATGAGAGGGAGGACGGTCTGGAGGGTCACCATCCGGAACTTCCTGGTGTGGATGCACTTGTTTAGGCGGCGCAGGTCCAGAATTGGCCGAAGTCCTCCATCTTTCTTTTGGACCACGGAGTACTCGAGTAGAAACCGTTGTCCCAATCGGTTGGTGTTACCCGCTCGATGGCTCCCTTGGACAGAAGAGTTGATATTTCTTCTTCCAAATGGGGGGACGAGGTAGTGAAATGGTGTTTTCCTACCCGAGGCATCCGCACGAACTCAATGGCGTAACCAGCGGACAAGATCTTCAAGACCCACTGGTCATTCGTGACGCCGGACCACACCTGGAGGAAGTTTCCGAGGGGGAGGTACGGGAGGGAGGTGGAGCGAGAGAGCCTTGGCCTTCGTGACTTCAAACCCGGGACTTGGATTTTGCATCAGTCCGCTTGCCCTGTCCATAAGGTTGGTAACGAGGCTTGTGTTGGCACCTCTGTTTATACAAACTGGCCCTGGGCTGGTCGGTCGAGCCACCCTGTTGCTGGGGGTTCCCCCGATACCGTTGGGTAAAGGGCTGGAACCGTGGCTTGGTAGGCTGAGCCGGTGTGGTGAGCCCCAGGAACTTAGCCATCGAATTCGTCTGCCGCAGTTCGTTAAGCACCTTATCGGTGTCTTGTCCAAACAGGCCTTGCCCATCAAATGGAAACTCTTTGATGAGCTTCTTCATGGCATCATCGAGAGAGGTACCCCTGAGCCAAGCATGGCGACGGAGTAAGATGGCAGAGGACATGTCCTTGGCCGCATAATCATTAATGTGCCTGGCAGTCCGCATCTGTTGTTCTGCCAGAAAGTCTCCTTCCGTAGCCAGAGAGTCGAAACCTTTCTGGACGTCGGCAGGCAGTTTCGCAGCAAGGGTCTTTACTTGCTCCCAGAGGTGGGACTGATAGAGGCCCATGGCCGCTGAGTAGTTTGCAGCCCGCAGGAAGAGAGAACCGGTGGCGTAAAACTTACGGCCCACCGCGTCCAGCTTCTTCCCTTCCGGAGTCGAAGGTACAGAAAAACCGCTGACGGCCGTTTTATGCTGGAAGGCCTTGACCACCAAAGAGTTCGGCAAAGGGTGTGCTTGGAGAAACTCGACGTTCTTGTCCAAGACTCTATACATTCCGTCGAGTCTGGATGAAACGGAGTGAGACAACACCGGCTTCTTCCATGTTGCCTTCGCTGACGTCAACATGGAAGGAAGCATGGTGATGTGGACCGGCCGAATCGCCTTTTTGTTCAGTTTGGCGGTCATTTGCTCCTTGCCCTCCAGCGGCAGTTGGTCCACCTTCAGATTCAGAGCGGTACCCAAATGGGTGAGCATCGCCATGAGGGAGCGTTGATCCTCACCGTGCGGTGGGTCAACTGCACCGATAGCCTGGTCCGGCGTCTTGTCAGCATCGACGTCTCCCTCGTCCTCCTCCGAAGACGCACTGGAATCATCGGAGGATGAGGGAGGGATCCTGGTATCCACATCGGGACCGCGCCAGTACGGTCTGGGCGGGTTGACGGGCTGGGAGCTCACCGCATCGACGTCTGGACCATACCAAGACAATATGGGTGGGCCAGCGGAGCGAACGCTCGACCCTCAAGAGGGCGGCGGAGCGGCAGCAGGGTCAACATCCCTGAGGCTTGCGGTGGTCGGTACCAGAGCCGCAGAGGCCGCAGGGATGGTGGCCTTAAACTGTTGGGCGAACGACTTCACCATGGCCTCAAACATTCCCTTGAAGAAGTCCAACTGGGCCGCATCCACAGCAGATGGCTGGGACGGAACGGTGGCAGGCAAAACGGTGGTCGGTATAATCGGAGACGAAACGGTGGCCGGAATGGTGGTTGGCGGTTCGTCTATCGTTGGAGTCCTAGGCCTCGGAGAGACAGATGCCTGCCTAGTGGGTGGACGGCCCCTCTCTCAAGGCGGAGAAGCGACCACCTGCATTGGGCGAGCTGGAGCCCCAGCCCTGCGACCTTTAGCAGGCGATCCCGAAGAGGACCGTCCGCCCCACACTGAGGATCCGAGTGAAGGACATCTCGCGACTGAAAAGGGAGGCGAGAGCCCCAGAGAAACAGGAGGGCAAGATGTAGGTGAGAGTGATCGCCTTTCCTCCGACCTATGCTTCCTTTTCTTCTCCCCATTTTTTCCTTCTTTTTCTTCTTCCTGATGGAGAGGGTGGAAGAAGAAGAAGGTAGAGGCAGAGGCCGAGTAGGCTGAGAGGCACCAGCAGACGTGGATGCAGCTGCGGCGGGAGCCAAGGCAAGCTCCATAAGGTGCGCTTTTAACCGGTTGCTCCGGTTCTGAACTGCAAGCCGTGTAAAGTTCTTGCAGTGTACGCAGGATTGGCTCTGGTGCGATTCTCCCAGACAGAAAAGACAGAGGCTATGCCCGTCGGAGGCAGGGAACTTCTTCAGGCAAGCAGAACACTGCTTGAAAGCTGCAGCCATGAAAAATTTTTCCCTACGGAATGTTCGAGAAGGCGAGCACCCCGAAGGGCAGGCCAGCCACCACCCCCTTGAGGGGGGAAACGGTGACCGGAGCAAGGTCGGTAACTGAGTCCACCAGAAAGAAGAAACAGCACCGGGGTGGCAATCCTGCCCGAAGGACAAGATTGCCGAAAAAAATTGTAAAGTTCGTCGAAGACTTTTCCTCAGAAAAGACGAAAAAATTGAGGAAGCTCTCAACGATCGTCCTGCTGTTGAGGCGGAAAGAAGAGAACTGAGGTAAAATGGCGGACTAGCGCCTCATGGTGGGCGGTACGGTGGGCGGTCTCACCGCCAAAACATTTGACCAATGAGCTTTTAAGCCTCCGATCAGTGTTCTGCGCAGGCACATAACCCAATAGTGGGGATTCACAAACTATACGAAAGAGAACTCACCAAAAATGCATGTTTTTGACATTTTCAGTGCTTCTGGGCATCGTTGGCATCAACAAGGGCATAGGGGAACACGTGACCAGCTTGCAAAGCCATTGGAGGGGGAGTGAATCAACCCATGCCCAGAAAAGGTTGAGAAAGCCTGATCAATTGAGACTGCAGCAATTGGAGAATTCAACACCAGGAAGCTAATCCAAACTTAAAAGATGATTACTCGAAGTCCTGGACAGTAAAGATTAGTATCAGTTTTGATTCTTTCAGACTCATTTTCAAATGCTCAAATTGTTTCTAAATATTTAAAAAAGTAACTTTTAGTAAGTTCTTATGAAAGATGAAACAAAAGGAAATTCTGAGGATTCTCAATGCTTCATGGTTAAAACAAATATTTGTTTTCAAAATTGGTTTTTCATCTATAATGAAATATCCCATCTGTTCCTAAGGGAAAAGTAAAGCACATAAAGATGTTTGTAAGAGCAGTATATGCTTTTTGTACAAGCATATATAAATACCCTACAAAAGTCCTAGCTTTGCTGCCCCATGGTAGTGATGACTGACTCTCAAACACTGTGGCAGCCAAGGACAAGATCTGAGCATAGCTTCAATGGCAACATACTTGCCTGGACCAGTCAAGCTATGTATAGAGGGGCTTGTTAGCACATGGTTTGCCATCCAAATGATGAACTGGGCACAGCTGCTAAAAAAAGAAAACAGTGACTGTGTGAAATAGATGAGATCACAATTACTGCAGAAACTACCTGGGTATAAGACAGCAATTGCGAACCTTTTAGAGACAGAGTGTCCAAACAGAGGGGTGGGATGAACTCTGTGTGGGGTGGGGGGGAGGAAGTGCTCCAATTGGGCTGCTGGGCAAAGGGGCGGGACAAACTCTGTGCTGGGGAAAGAGGAAGCACTCCCATTGGGCTGCTGGGCAGAGCAAAATCTGGGCTGGGGGAGGAAGCGCTCCCACTGGACTGCTGGGAAAGGGTGGGGTGAACTCTGTGCTGGGGGAGGGAGGATGTGCTCCCATTCGGCTGCTGGGCAGATGGGAAGGGCAAACTCTGTGTTGTGGGAGGGAGGGCTCCCATTGGGCTGCTGGGCAGGGCAAACTCTGTGCTGGTGTGACTCTCTGCATGCTGGCAGAGAGGTGTACGTCTGCCCTTCTGGCATGTGTGCAATAGGTTCGCCACCACTGGTATAAGAAAACTTAAAAGTATAGGCAGATGTATATTTTAAGCAAAACACATCCCAACTTGCAAGATACTGCCCCAATCTGGAAACATGCCTGAGCCATGGTAAAACAACAAAAATCACATCACACCAAGACAACATTTTATATTTATTTATTAAATGAAACCTATTTTTGCCAGTTAAATCCAAAGTGTGGTTTTAAAGTCAATGACAACTCATCTATATTTGAAATAATTACTTTGACTTAGGTCAATGAATAAAGTCTATTCAGTTTTTTGTGCTACTGATATTTTGTGTTTCATAGTCACCCCTTCCTCCCAAAAGCTGACAGAACAGCCCATTTCCTTTCAATACTATTCACATTTAGTTGATCCTCAAAACTTAAATTTCATTTCAGCAGCCTTACAAAGGTTTTAACAGAGGATAACATTTTGAGAAATTCATGTTCAAATTTTGCTTATAAATAACATTGAAGTGAGAGTTTAGGCAACTTTTAAGGCAGGGGTTCACAACCTATGGTCCGCAGCACCAAATAATCCACCTCCTGACCTTGCTCCAGCCGCCCCCCACCAGAATTGGTTGCGGATGAATTTTACAAGAGCCGTTCTACGAAAACCGCGTGTACATTTTACTGTACCAGTCCGGCCTGCTCAGCTGCCTATGGCTGGAAAACGTTGAGAACTCCTGTTCTAAGGTCTTACCCTCTATCTTTTATTCTATTTGGTCTTGGGCTGGAAGCATTTCTGATCTGACAAACAAACTTCTCGTTACAGCTTGGCAGACAGAATGTGCTGAAACATGCCCCCTATTCCAAGCATGTTATTTTTAAAGGCATCTCATCACACAGGAACATATAGTGAGACATGTTTTAGGCCAGTTAAGGTTTTTTTTTAGAATCAGAATTCCCTTCATAACTGGTTGGTCATTTCATCTCAATCTATCTTATTTTCTCTTGCCACTAATTTAAGCAAAATGAATACTTTTTAACGCTCTAATCCTTCAAATAAAAAATAATAATTTATACTATGCTTGGAGCAATGATTTATAAGCCCCATCAGAAACTCCCTAAAGAATAAATGCAATTATAATTAAAGACAAAGTCTGTTTTATTTTCATCATTATAATCAAATGTATCTCTGAAAAAACTAAACCTGTCTGCTGGTTTAGAAAAACAGTTTTGAAGCTCCAATCTGGAACGTCCTCTACTGTATTCACACCATAGTGAATGTTTAGATTTTTAAACTTGAAAATTCATTCCTGCTATTGCTGAGTGTCTCAAAAAATCTAAACAGTAGGGAGTAGTTATGGAGAGGCAAATTGCAGAACCAAATTTGCCAGAATAATTCACATTTACCATATCAAACAGCAACAGTTAAAAAAATAAACTTTTTAAAATTCAAAAGTGAGTATATTTTATAAATCAAATAAGCTATTTAGACCAGGAGTTCTCAACCTTTTGAACACAGGGCCAGGGATACGCTCTCTCAGACAGTTTCAGGGTCCAGATGGCCTTTTTGCCCTTCCTCCACCACATGGCACTTCCGGGTGTGGTGGAGGCGGTGGGGTGCATCTAGTCCACAGGCTGCAAGTTGAGGATCCCTGATTTAGACTATTAAATGTATCCAGAAATGAATATATACAGGACTGATATCTTGATATTTGAATAATAGATTTACTCTGTCTGTCTATCTTCTTTGGCTGCTGCAAGTCCCAAGAGCACTGCATCAGCTTCCAGTAAAGTGGTATCTGTTTTTGCTCCCAAGAATCTAGACGCAAGTTCAAGGTCCAGGAGTCTCAGGCGGACTTTGGTTCCCTTCCGATATTTGCTGGTGAGAAAGAAAACAAAAAGAAAAAACCTACAATTTAAATTTGGCAGAGAGTGTTTATGCAATAGTCTTCTAAGCACCAGATGATTGTTAAACACTTGTACTTCTTAATCAAAAACTAATGGTAGTTGCAATATAACAGTTTATCATCATCATCATCATTGTCTTCATCATCATGTATGCGGTCAAGTCAATTCTGACCTACGGAGACCCTTTTCAGAGTCTTCTAGGTAGAGAATACTTAGAAGTGGTTCAACATTCCTTTCCCTTTGGGGATGTCTTGGTACTTTCTGGACTGTGGTGGCTCAAGTGGTTAAGATGATTAACTTGAAGACTGGAAGGTCGGAGTTTGATTCCTGGGTACTGCATAACGGAGTGAGCTCCCGTCTCTGTCCCAGCTCCTGACAACCTAGCAGTTCTAAAGCAAGAAATTGCAAGTAGATAAATAGGAACCACTTCGGTGGGAAGGTAAACAGCGTTCCGTACACTCCAGTGTCGAGGCATGCCTGCCACATGTCCACAGAAACGTCTGCAGATGCAGGTAGCATTGGCTCTTTGACTATAAACAAAGATGAGCACTGAACCCAAGAGTCGGATATGACTGGCTTTTGAGCAATGTCAACCATTACCTTTACCTGAGACTTTCTAGCTTGCCCAAGGCTACATATGTTGCATCTATTTGCAGGACAGACAGTGGGGAATTGAACTCTCAACTTCTTGTTTCACAACTGGATGCCTAAAATCCAAGCTATCCAAGGCAGATTATCTTCAATATGCGATTTTAAATAAGCAGCCAAACTTTATTAGAACCTACAATTTGAGTTCTTTGCAGTTTTTCTGCCAAAGCAAGACTTATACCACCTCAGATTAATGGCTTCTTGCATACTGCAATAATCCAATGCTGTTTGTAGCAGTTTCTAATAGTTACTCTTCTTTGAATATAGTGTTTAAGTCTCATGAACTCTTTTGGTGCTTCTACTAAGTTTGTATCAGAGAATGTGAGGTCACAATCAAGGACCTATTTAATATAATATAGCCAGGTTCAAAAAAGAAAGACATTCATAACCCTAACTAACTTAGACAAAGCCCTTCCTGTTGAAAAGCTGTCAACCAAATGTTAACCCACAATATTCCACGTTCCCTTGGCTAGGTTACAGACAACATAGCTGTGTGCTATGAAGCTAACACAAAGAGATTAAGAAGGCTTCAATCCAAGGGTGGACAATGTGTTGCCTACTGCCTAAACCAGAAAGCCCTTTGAAAGCAATTAGTTGAGCAATGCATTGCTCTCCTTGGAGAACCCACCTGGTGTGCAAGAAACAAGAACAAATTGGGAGAATGAGCAAAGAAAGCTCTCAATTTTTTTGTCCACATATTTTTAGACATATAACAACTAAACAAAACCTTTCTGATCAGAAGTTAAATTCTCCAAGCACAGCTACTGCTGCGACAGATTCAACTCAGCTTATGGCTCACTTCAATCATATATAATCAATTTATTAATAGACATCTTCCATAATGCCAATGTTCTATGCAGATGTAATGGTTTGCTTTGTGAATGACATCCCCTGAAGCTAGCAAACATCGATAAAAGATCAATGAACAGAGCAGAGAAATGGAAACATAAATACCACTTGCACTGGATAAGATTTCAGAGAATATAGGTACAAAAGGCTTCTGTAAGAAAGAGAATGAAGAGATTTTATTTACAAATTTACTTCTATGTCTTTGAAAAAAATCTCTTAACTCTGGATCTTGACTCCTCTGTATTTTTTAAAAATGATTTACAGAAAATGTTGTGGCACTGTAGTTTGTTACAATAAAACCAACCAAAAGCTTGTGACCCCTTAAGAATTAACAGGCCTTATTCACATACACACTCTTCTATCTCAGTCTTTTACTATGGCTTGTTAATCATACCTTGTTGCTGTCTGGCAAGGTTATCCTGCTATGGTAATAGAGTAGATCATACTGCCAGCGACTCAATGCCGAATGTCAGGTAGTGGTTAACTAACCTGACCACCCTGAGGACTAATGGCCTTGGGTGCCGATGTCCACAGGGAAGGGTGATGGTCCCAAAGTGAATTAAATCCCAATTGAATTCATCTTGATGAAGGGCAAAAGCTTCATCAATATTGGCCTGGGGTCGATGAGGATTTTGTGTGCCATAAGGGCTCGGGACCAGAAAGTGACTCGCAGAACTGGATTAGTGGTACAGGGGGCATGCTCCGATGCAGAAGGCAAATGAAGGGCCACTGCATTCTACTCTCAGGACAGTCTTCATGGTACGGGTACATAGAAAGAGCCTCCTCAAAGATTGTGGTATTTTTGAACCACAATCAGGCATACCCTGGTAACGGTAACCTTGTGTTGCCAGCTAATCTTTTTCACATTAGGTCAGGCCAAAGGAACTGCAGAATGGACTCACCAAAAAAGTGGCTTCATTTTGGCAGTTTCACATCTAGCCTAGACACAGAAGAGAGAGCTCATATCTTGTGCCTAGCTTCAAAAAAGTAGACCAGCTGATTTTCCAAGGTGCTTTCTGTATTTGTTGAATCAATTATCACACAGACCAGTAAAAGGTACCATATTTCATGTTATTTTGTTTTATTTCTTCCCTGTGTAATCTAACTTGATTGGTCAATTTCTCCATCAGTGCAATCGCCCAAATTCTGTTCAGGAATCTTTGCAAAGAGAGATCTTGGGGTTTTCCCCAAGCTTTTGGCAATTTATTTTCATGCTACTCCTGTTCGAATCACCACCAGTTTCTTGTTATGTGTGTTTTCATTTTCTCCAGTAAACAATGAAAACAGTAGCAAAGTTTCATTTGAAATTATACTTTCCTTGGCTATATTTTCTAACCAGTTACCTCGAACCTGAATCACTCTACTTTAAGGCAAAAAATCCACATACGCTCTAATGTTTCTTTATACCCACAATCTTTCCACCACAGATCTGATATCCCTCAATTTTGTTGGACATAAATGCCACCTATGGACTTCTTTTAATGCTTTTTTAAAAGATTTAACTGATACTGATTTATATCGGTGGCAAGTCCATATATTTGTCCAAGTATTTTCTGGTATTTTAATATTTAAATTTATTTCCCACGTCATGGTAATTCCATACTCTTTATCCATAATACTTTTACAAAATAATGACATTAATCTTTATTATTATTATTACTGTGTTAGAGCCTGAACTATTATATAATTGAATTGCAAATTTTCTTATCTGAATTAGCTGAAACCAATTAGTTAATTTTTGAGTACTTTTTTTCTCTAATTCTCTGATTGAAATTGGTTCCTCCTGTATGAAGAAGTCTCTATTCTAAAAACTCTTCTTACTTTCTCTTGTTTAAACTGAATATATTTATCCTGGGATTTAAATTTAGACTCTTCTAGAAAAGAACATAAGCAGAATATCAAACTCATCAAAAGGTGGCTTTATTTTGGCAGTTTCCTGTCTGGCCTAGACACGGAAGACAAAAAGGTCTCATTTTCCTGTATAAACTTAATGCTTTAAGCCAGGGCTCCTCAACGTTAAGCTGGGGGCTGGTTCATAACCCCTCAGACTATTTGCAGTGCTGGATTGGTGGTCCGGTGGCGGTGGCAGCAGGGGAGTGTCAGGGGCTCGGGCTGGTCCCACTGCTGCTACTGACCACCCCGAGCCCCTGACACTCCCACACACACACACACACATACACTGCTGGCAGTGGGACCACCCTGAGCCTCTGACACTGCTGGAAGCAGGACAACCCCAAGCCACTGAAACTCCCCACCACCGCCAGCAGTGAGGCCACCCTGAGCCCCTGACACTCCCCTTTTGCCAGTGGTGGGACCACTCTTAGCCCCAACACTCCCCCCACCGCTGCTACCGGGACAACCCTAAGCCCCCAACACTCACACACACACCACCTCCCTGCTTACTAGCCTGGAGGAGTTGCATGGTGTGTGTGAAGAAGGGGTCCTGGCTGTCTTTCTTCCCTGCGCTAGCCAGAGCAGCCCCTGGGAAAGACACAGGCAGCTGCCGCTTCAACCGCATCAATCCTTGTTCCCTCCACTTGGTTTGGCGTGTCCCTAATGGCGCTCCATAGCAGGGCAGATGTTGTAAGAAAACTTACAACATCTGCCCTGCTATGGAGCATCATTAGGGACACACCAAGTGGAGAGAACAAAGACTGAGGCGGAGGCGGCTGGAGCAAGGGCATGAGCCAGATGGAATGGTGCCATGGGCCAGGTCTGGCCCGTGGGCCGTAGGCTGAGGATCCCTGGTTTAAGCTATCTTAAAAGTCTCATAGTATTTTAATATATTATGGCCAATTCTCCTTTTATACCTAGTCCATATTTTACCGTGTTTATAAGTCTTAACATTCTTCCTTTCCCTAGGAAAATGTTTCTCCCCCACCCCCAATAGTTTTATTTTCTTATTCCTGGTTATAAGGTTATATTTGGGGGTGGGGGAGAATTGGTTAGGATATTGCCTTTTACTATCACTGTTCTTCCTTATAATGGTAAAATGTTTCCACATCAATTGTAATTGTAACAATTGTAATTGTTTCCATATTAAAGGAAACAGTGTCATTTAAAAGAATTACATACTTTGTGATGTTTACTAACAACAGACATCTCATCTAACACAAAAACAATTCAAGCTCCTTTCTTCAACAATAGGTACAGTAGCAGGAAGGACTTCAGTAGGAGGAACTCCTGCGGTGTTTGTATTGAGTGAGGTCCATCAATCATACCTGTCAACTGCGGCTCCGGACAATCCGGGACCTGCGCACAACGGTTCTGCGCAAGTCGTGTTCTACGCAAGCGTAAAAGCCTTCTACGCATGCGTAGAACGCGACTTGCGCAGAAGGGATGCACAATGCCTCTTCCCCCCCGCTGCCAATTCCAGGGTTTTGGCAGCTGCAGGCGGGAAATGGCGCAAATCGGCGCCAAAAATCAGGAAATCCCGGCCAATCCAGGAAGGTTGACAGGTATGCCATCAATAAAATCTGAAACTCTCATTGGTGCTGTAAAGCATGTCAAGTTTAAACTTAAGCTAACAAAAGGTACAGTATGTGTTTTACTTAGGGCTGTCTATCTGAGTGAATAGTCCAAAACCAGGAGATTGGAGAAATAAGAGCAATACATAAAATGACATGTAATAAATAACAGTGACATGTAATAAATAACAAGCATGATTCCAAGTTATTTCAGGAAATGTTTCCGATGGTAAAAACCTATGATCCACCCCTGCCACTGCTATTTTGAAAGTTTTTATGCAGTTTGTAAAAGAGGTGGCATTTCATTTCTAAACATCTGATTTGGGGCACAGGGCATGTTAAACAGTCACTTCTGTCTTCTGGTTGCAATTTCCCTGCTCACCCATGCTTTCTTTAGAGTCATTTTTGTGATTGCTTGATCAAAACATGTCTTAGCTGTTTCCAAGATGAGTTTCTTTTACTAGGTACCAAAGGAGCCTGCTTGCCTGAACAGGAAGAGAACAATTAATTCGGATTCTGCATTTCTGCATGAGGGGGTCATTTTAAAGCACTTCCTTCAGAGAAAATTGACATTTGCTCCCCAAGACATTCCTGAGCATGTGCCCATTCACTTTAGTGATTGCTCTCATCCTTATAAAGAAATCACTTTTGGTCTTTGATGCAATAAATAAATCACTTTGCAGCTCGGAGTCTGGCCATATATTATATTTAGATATAGGTTCATACTACACCTACATACACACCTATATATACACCCAGACAGCTTCTAAATGGTTAAAATACTCTGGAGTGTGTATTTATTTGGAGAGACTTTCATCCCCTTCAGAACATGTAAAGCAGTTTTAAAATTAAAATATGTGATATTTTGTGAACCTATAAAAATCCCATTAATAAGATACGATACAGTAAAATGTATTATTCTGTGAGCAATATGGCAGAGGGGTCAAAATAAACCTGAAAAGTTTGCTTCCAACACACACGTAATCAATTTCTTGAGTCATGGGGGGAAATGCAATTTTCTACATTTCTGCTATTGCACCACAGACCCATGATGGTGAACCTTGGCACTCCAGATGTTCTTGGACTTCAATCCCCAGAAACCCAAGCCCCCGTGAATCCACACGAATAGTTTTGCTGCAATTCATCCGGCCCACACCGTCCTCGTCGCTCCCGGAAGCAGAAGTAAAACGCACCTGTACGGCGCCAAAGTGCAGCAGAGAAGGCTCCGAAAATTACCAAACTGGAGTGAACATGCTTCGGAAAGGCTCCTGCTGCCCTGGGAAGCAGAGAATGCTGTGCATGAAGCAGCAAAAACTGCATGATTCCTGATGCTGCGGCAAGTGATGTTTTTTGACTTCCGGTGTGTGTGGGGTGGGTGGGTCTAGAGGTGCCCAGGAGGCCACCACAGGCCAGATTAATGATATGTGTGGGCCAGATTAGGCCCAAGGACCGGGGGTTGAGAACAACTGGTTTAAAGGCATACTCTTTTCCCTTTGAGACATATGTACATTTCCTTTCAAATCAAAAATGAAATCTGTAACCTTTTCATTATGACACAATGCAGAAAATTTTGACAATTGAAATTCAGAAAAGGTAACTCCTGTCATCAAGAAACTTGTACCACATATTAATGTGTCATAATATAACAGTTTATGCCAGTCACTTATCAAGGCAGTAGTAAAGAATTTATCAACTAATTTGAGATAAAACGTCATCTTCAAAAGGACAGTGAAAAGAGATACTGGTTCTTTTTCTCTAGTTCAGTGGTTCCCAACGTGGGGTCTACGCCCCACAGGGGGACTTCAGTTCCCAGAAGCCTAAGTTACATTGGCTGATCAGTGCTTTGGAGAATTGACTTAGGCTTCTGGGAACTGAAGTCCAAAAACCAAAGGCTGGAAACACTGTGGTGGCTCAGTGGTTAAGAAGCTCACCTTGTTAGCTGGAAGGCTGGAAAGTCAGCAGTTCGAGACCTGAGTACTGCATGATGGATTGAGCGCCCATCTCTGTCCCAGTTTAGGGACATGAAAGGAGCCTCATTTGGGCGTCCCCTGCGATGAGTTTCTCTAGCAAATATCCTTTCAACCCAGAATAATTTCTGACATGAAATTAATAATAATAATAATAATAATAATAATAATAATAATAATAATAATAATAATAATAATAATAATAATAATAATAATTATTATTATTATTATTATTATTATTATTATTATTATTTCTCTAGATTGCCTGAAGAACAAACACATCTATGCATAACATTATGCCCACAGAGCCATAATTTTAAGCACCGTAAGCTATCTTTTTTAAGCACTGAAGTTTTTAAAGGAGAGAGTGCGTAGTAAGCAAGCACACATTAAGAGCATTTTAATGTTCTAACAGACATTAGCACATTCCTTAGCATCAAATATTGCTTTCTAGTACTGAAGATCAAAGTTACACACTGCTAAAGCAAGATGTGCCAAACTATCCACTGCTTCTCTACTGCAGCCAGCAGATACACTGCAATAATGCATACAACTGTATACATTCTGTGGCATCAGAATATTCCACTATATCCATCAGGATAGTATGCATTTCTTCATGCCGTTGGACCGTCAACTACTACTCCCTACCCCCCATGACTAGGATCAATGGTTAGGGGTGGAAGATGCTGAAATCTAACAAGTGCAGGGGTAGAGGCTGCCCTGTCCAACATCTCTCAATTTTGACAGCATTTATTTAATAAAAACACCATGAAAGACATTCACCTATTTGTTGTTGTTACATGCAGGCTAGTCACTTCCAACATATCATGTCTCTATAAATTAATGGCTGGAACCCTATTAAGTATGCCATTACATGGCAAGTGGTATAATTTGATGCAGTGAATCACCACGTAAAAAGTTGAGGCTTATATTCCTCTTCACACACCCGTTGTGGGACATGGTGTACAACAAGAAATACAAGCACCAACATCTTCATCAGCAGCAATTTGCTCCAATACTTTATGCTGTCTGGTTTACTTGAGTAAGAGAACTCTGGCCAATGATTTACCAGATTCTGTCATTAACAGCCTTGTTTTATTCTTGCTCGTTTACTGAGTCATTCCACCTCACTATAGGATTTCTTCTTTTCCAACTGTCTTTCACATTTCCTGACATTATTGTTTTTCTAGTTGGTGTTCTTGTAATACTTCCATTTTAACATCTTCCATTTAGTTATTTTTGCTTCTAGTTCAGGCTTGATTTAATCTGGAACCCACATACTCATCTTCCATTCACCTTTTTACCACAACAAATATAGAATAAAGCACAAATGACTGTGATTAGAAGAGAAGTCACAGCAAGCTACTACACATATTTTCATAGACAATGTGGCTCGATGTTTAATTACCACATTTAATAGCTTGTCTGCTAACAGAAGTCCAAGTTTGAGGGAGCTTAAAAGTATTGAAGTGGTTGGCATCTTGAAACAAAAGACATGCTATCTGAGATACAGAACTGACAAGAGTCTGTATTGTGTAGAGTGCTTTAAGGCTGCTCTAAAGCTGAAATTTCACTGAATGAATGGATTTCTTCCCAAGCATTTCACCTGAATCAGGTCTCACACAAGAGAGCAGTGATGAGAAGGTCTCCTCCTGTCAGTGATATGGCTCAGCTTCCTTTGGTTGTACACGCTCAAAGCCATATTGGTGCTCCCTACTCCCAGGGGCTCAGATTGCAACAAAGGATTGGAAACCATTCTTGAAACAGGAAACTGTGTGACTACAATGGCACTCCAGAATCCCTGATGGTTTATCTCTTGTCTTCTTCATTTGCACCGAGGAGGCATTTCTGGCCTATGCTGTCCAGAAAAAGCAAAAATTGGCACCTACACTCTTGACATTTTGAAGATGAGTTAAGACATCTTGGAGGGACTGCAGTGGCTCAAGTGGCTAAGACGCTGACAGGGAGGTGGAAGGTCAGCAGTTTGATTCCTGAGTACTGCAGGACGGAGTAAGCTCCTGTCTTTGTCCCAGCTCCTGCCAACCTAGCAGTTTGAAAGCAAGACATTGCAAGTAGATAAATTGGGACCACTTTGGTGGGAAGGTAACAGCGTTCCGTGCGCTCCGGTGTCTAGCCATGCCTGCCACATGACCACGGAAACGTCTGCAAAAGCAGACAGTGCTGGCTCTTCGGCTTTGAAATAGAGATGAGCACTGAACCCTAGAGTCGGATACGACTGGCTTTCAAGCAAGGGAAACCTTTACCTTTACCTAAGACATCTTGCCTTTTGAACTGTGAACAAAATGTTAATGCTACTTTACTGTTTTTGTTTTGAAACTGTTAGTGCAGAGGTGCCCAAACCACAGCCTGCGGATTGGATTCAGCCTGCGGCGCCAAATCATCTGGCCTGCGCCGCCCTCTCCGCTCCCAAAAGTAAAACGCGCCCACACTGTGCAAAACGCTGCTGTAAATGCACCCACGGCTGTCATAAATGCATTTACAGCAGCATTTTGTGCATGCGTGTTTTACTTCCACTTCTAGTGGGAGGAACCACGTGACCATCCCGCGTCACAAAAAGTTTGGACACCCCTGTGATAGTGCTTTTATCTGACGTTACACATTCTTGTTGCCTCCAAAATAAGGGTTTATTGAACAATGAGGCATCAACTGTGGATTACCCTCCTCAAGAGGTTTGTTTGGCACCTAACCTGAGATCCTTCAGAACCAGATGCAAACCTGTTTATTCTCCCACACATTTGTAAGCCTGAAAAGATTTATAAAACATCTAAGTTCACCGGTTGCTTTGTAGGATACTATTTTAATTTTATCTACAGTTTGTAGTGTGATACTGTTTTTAATCTTATAGATATTAGTGTTCAATCATTTTAAATGTTTATAAACCATGCAGAGGACTATGTGAGTAGACTGTATACCACTGCTGATAGTTAAAACTCCTTTAATTCTAATTGTTAAACCCCAAACTTACAGAAGCAGTGTTGATGCAGGGAATTGAAATAAGACACAATGACTACCAAAAGTACCTAAGACTGTAAACTAGAAGAGTGTTTTAATCCACTGCTCAAAAAGTTACTTTAAATGTACTGTCTTCATTGGGGAAACATTATGCCACATTTTCATCATTATAGCAGTTCCCAAAACAAGCAATGCTTTATTTTTAACTAAGATGCTCTTATTCTGAGACTGCAAAAAAGCCATATAGTCACTATTAATGTACAAATTGCAAGAACGTTTATATGAACTTTGTTGTTCAGTCGCTTAGTCGAATCCAACCCTTTGCGACCCGATGGACTATTGCACGCCAGGCGCCCCATCCTCCACCATCCTCCGCAGCCCGCTCAGCTCTACGCCCATTGCGTTAACAATTCCATCTAACCATCTCATTGCACAGATTTATGTTGTTGTTCAGTCGCACAGTCGGTTCCGACCCTTTGCGACCCTATGGACCATTGTTCTCCAGGCACCTCTGTCCTCCACCATCCCCCTCAGCACTCCCAGTTCTGTGCCCATTGTGTCTACAATACCATCTAGCCATCTCATCTTTGGCCTCCCCCTTCTTCTTTTGCCCTCCACCTTTCCCAACATCAGGGCCTTCTCAAGTGAATCCTCCCTTCTCATTTGATGTCCAAAATACTTTAGCTTCGTCTTTACTATTAGCCCTTCCAATGAGCAGTCAGTGTTGATTTCTTCTAAGATTGACCTATTTGTTCTCCTCGCTGTCCACGGGACTCTCAAAACTCTCCTCCAACACCACATTTCAAAGGCATCTATTCTTCTGCGTTCAGCTTTCCTAATTGTCCAGCTCTCACATCCGTACATTACCACTGGGAATACCATTGCTTTGACTATTCTAATTTTTGTTTGCAATGTGATGTCTCTGCTTTTCACTATGTTCCCCAGGTTTCTCATGGCTTGTCTCCCAAGAATCAGTCGCCTTTTTATTTCATGGCTGCAATCCCCATCTGCCGTTATCTTTGATCCCAGGAAAGTAAAATCTGTCACTGCTTCTACTTCTTCCCCATCTATTTTCCATGAACTGATTGGGCCTGTTGCCATTACCTTGGTTTTCTAGATATTGAGTCTCAAACCAGCTTTTGCACTCTCCTCCTTCAGCCCAATCAAGAGATTCTTTAGGTCTTCCTCACTTTCTGCCATTAGGGTGGTATCGTCTGCATATCTCAGATTGTTTATGTTTCTCCCAGCAATTTTAATCCCATATTGTGATTCCTCCATCCCTGCATTTCGCATTATGTGCTCTGTGTATATTTATACAAACCTAATTTTTTAAAAGCCAAAAAAAAATCTCCCAAACAATAATCCATTGGACTGCTTGATAAGGAAGTAGACCTTCATTCATTTCCCATGTCTTAGATGCATTTTTTAAAAAAACAATTAAATTCATAACAACCAACCAAATGTTAGCATTCCTCTTTATTCCACGAGTTTCACAGAGATAATTTTTCATTACCAACTCCAATCAGGTTTTGTCTTTATATTGACCAATAATAGTAGGAATCTAGATAAACAAACCACTGAACAGCAGACATTCTAAGGATAAAATTTAATCACAGAATGAACCAGAATTGTTGCAAAACACAACATTCTCTGTGTAAGTATCTCTACCAAGTGTGATGCTACAAAAGCACAACAAGAATAAGGTCTTATTGAACAATGAAGCATCAACTGTGGATTACTCTCCTCAAGAGGTTTGTTTGGCACCTAACCTGAAATCCTTCAGAACCAGATGCAAACCTGTTTATTCTCCCACAGAGTCAATGGGGATTCAGTGAATCAACTCCTCTGTAAGTTCCATCGATTTAAATAGGCTTCCTCTAACTGTGACTTACTATGCTAAAATAAGTCAGTTAGAGAAAGAGCACCTCAATCAATAGAACTTACAAAGGAGTTGACTTACGAAACCCCGGTTGATTTGATGAGCCTGTGTGCTATATCAAATCAGCTCTGACTTTGGTGATTCATTGCAGAGTTTTCTAGGTGGAGAGAACTCAGAAGTGGTTTACCATTCTCTTCTTCTGGAGACATCCTGAGACTGTGCAGTTTACCCAAGCCACTTGAGAAATGTAAATTTGACAATGTAAATTTCTTTCCTTAACTGATACTGTGATACTGCTTCTAATACTATATATCAGGGGTTCTCAACCTTTGGCCTGTGGGCCAGATCTGGCCCATGGCACCAAATAATTTGGTCCTCACCCTTGGTCCAGCCGCTGCCACCAGAATAAGCCATGGATACGTTTTATGGCAGTGGAAACTACAAGTCCAGCCCGCTCAGCTGCCTGAGGGGGGCATGGACCAGCCCATGACATAAAAAAGGTTGAGACTCATGCTATATATCTCACACATCTAATAGCCTTAAGTATAGGGACCCCGTTCTACAGAATATGTATAGATATGTATCATCTGTAGATAGTTTACTAAGGGCATAATGGGCAAATAACTTCCCTGTTGTGTCCTATTCTTGTTGTTCAGTCGCACAGTCGACTCCGACCCTTTGCGACCCCATGGACCATTTTCCTCCAGGCGCCTCTGTCCTCCACCATCCCCCTCAGCCCTCCCAGCTCGGTGCCCATTGTGTCTACAATACCATCTAGCCATCTCATCCTTGGCCTCCCCCTTCTTCTTTTGCCCTCCACCTTTCCCAACATCAATGCCTTCTCAAGTGAATCCTCCCTTCTCATTTGATGTCCAAAGTATTTTAGCTTCATCTTTACTATTTGACCTTCCAATGAGCAGTCAGGGTTAATTTCTTCTAAGATTGACCTATTTGTTCTCCTCGCTGTCCAGGGGACTCTCAAAACCCTCCTCCAACACCACATTTCAAAGGCATCTATTCTTCTGCGTTCAGCCTTCCTAATTGTCCAGCTCTCACATCCATACATTACTACTGGGAAAACCATTGCTTTGACTATTCTAATTTTTGTTTGCAATGTGATGTCTCTGCTTTTCACTATGTTCCCCAGGTTTCTCATCGCTTGTCTCCCAAAAATCAGTCGCCTTTTTATTTCATGGCTACAATCCCCATCTGCAGTAATCTTTGATCCTAAGAAAGTAAAATCTGTCACTGCTTCTACTTCTTCCCCATCTATTTTCCAGGAACTGATTGGGCCTGTTGCCATTATCTTGGTTTTCTTGATATTGAGTCTCAAGCCAGCTTTTGCACTCTCCTCCTTCAGCCCAATCAAGAGGTTCTTTAGGTCTTCCTCACTTTCTGCCATTAGGGTGGTATCGTCTGCATATCTCAGATTATTGATGTTTCTCCCAGCGAATTTAATCCCATATTGTGATTCCTCCATCCCTGCACTGCGCATTATGTGCTCTGTGTATAGGTTGAATAAGCATGGTGACAAAATGCAGCCTTGTCTTACTCCTTTTCCTATTCCAAACCACTCTGTTATTCCATGTTCTGTCCTAACTGTTGCTTCTTGGTTCGTGTACAGATTTCTCAGGAGGCATATGAGGTGCTCTGGTATTCCCATCTCTTTAATTACTTGTCACATCTTGTTGTGGTCCACACAGTCAAATGCCTTAGTGTAGTCAATAAAACAAAAGTAAACTTGTTTCTGGTATTCCTTTGTTTTCTCCATGATCCAGCGTATGTTGGCGATGTGGTCTCTAGTCCCCCTGCCTCTTCTGAAACCAGCCTGCACCTCTGGTAATTCTCTCTCCACATGCTGCTGAAGTCTATCCTGTATTAGCTTGAGCATCACCTTGCTGGCATGTGGGATGAGCGTGATTGTTCGATAATTTGAACATTCTTTGGCATTGCCTTTTTTTGGGTTTGGGACGTATACTGATCTTTTCCAATCCTGTGGCCATTGTTTTGTTTTCCAAATCTGCTGGCATATTGAATGCAGTAATTTGACGCCATCATCTTTTAGCGCTTTGAAAAATTCAACTGGGATACCATCATCTCCACTAGCTTTGTTGTTTGCAGTGCTCTTTAGGGCCTTTATGACTTCGCTCTCCAGGATGTCTGGCTCAAGTTCAATTTCTTCATCATTGTGATTATCAGGAGTGTTGAGGTCCTTTTTGTAAAGTTCCTCTGTGTACTCTTTCCATCTTTTCTTAATTTCTTCTGCATCAGTTAGCTCCTTTCCTTCTTTGTCCCTTATCATGGTCATTTTTGCTTTAAATGTTCCCTTGATTTCCCCGATTTTTTTGAAAAGATCTCTGGTTCTGCCTCTTTTGTTGTTTTCCTTCATTTCTCTGCACTGTTCTTTTAGGTAGTTTTCCTTATCTCTCCTTGCTTTTCTTTGAAATTCTGTGTTCAAATGATTGTAGTTTTTCCTTTCTCCTTTGACTTTTGCGTTCCTTCTTTCCTCTGCTATTTTAAGAGCCTCATCAGAAACCACTTTGCTTTTTTACTCTTCTTTTCTTTTGGTATGGTTTTCTTTGCTGCTTCCTGCATGATGTCCCTCATCTCCGTCCATAATTCTTCTGGTACTCTGTCTACCGAGTCTAAGCCATTAAATCTGTTCATCACCTCCACCGTGTATTCTTTAGGGATGCTGTCTAGGTGATAACTTTCTGGTCTCCGTGTTTTCCCTATTTTCTTTAGTCTAAGCCTGAATTTTGCGATCAGTAGGTTGTGATCTGAGCCACAGTCTGCTCCAGGTCTTGTTTTTGCTGACTGTATGGAGGTTCTCCATCTTTGGCTGCAGAGTATGTAGTCAATCTGGTTTCGGTGTTGGCCATGTGTAAAGTCGCCTCTTGTGTTGCTGGAAGAGTATTGCTTTGTCTTGTGTTGCTGGAAGCTCCTATTCTAGTAAAATATTATACTCTTGATTGATGAAATTTGTAAGAGTGATAATGTCAAATAATGGGGGAGTTAATCCAGCTTCTTCCGCTTGCTAAAAGTTATCAACCATTTTCAGTTGGGTACATTACAATGTTCCATGCACCTAATAGCAAATCCTATGCCTAGTGTGAACAATATTAACTGAGCCCCATTATCTCTCTTCTGCCACCTTGGAAGGTGCCTGTAGCTTTCCCACAATATCAAGTTGCATACATGCATGGGTATGTGTGTGTACAGACACCTAAGAGACAATTCATTTCACTGTGAACTACTTTTCTAAACAAAAGCATTTATCTACATTTAAGTAGCAGGTGAAATTCTAGCACACTTCTCAATAAAAAGAACAAAAAGGCTTTCCTCATCAACAAAAGGTTTCCTAAAGTATTGGTAGCACCAGCAATCTAGAAATACCCTTGGGGTAAAGAATTATTCAGCAAGTTTTCTCACACTTGAACAAAAGAGAAGGGGAAGTGCATATAAAGTGATTTTGTTCACTGATACATTAGCAACATCCACGCTTAACACCTCTGGGTTTCTACATAATGTTAACAACTGGCTCTCTGATATGAAAGATGCTCAAACTGGAGACTGAAACAGGAACATAGATGTTAGCTATTGAGAGTGTTGTTATTTTTTAAAATATTTGCTGTGTATTAAAGTAATATTTTAACTGTAATCATTTGTAAATTAAATATATATACAGTAAAACCTCTACATATGAATTTTTTCATTCCACGAGGTTATTTGTATGTCAAAAAATTTGTGTCAAAAACACATTGCATTACTTGAAGAGGCCACTAGATGTCACCATATATTTTTGTATGTCGAATTTTTCCTATTAAAAATTTGTATGTTGATTTTAAAAAAACATAGGATTTCTATGTCGAATTTTTCGTAAGTAAAACCATTTGTATGTCGGGGTTCCACTGTATAATCATCTTGATATTTTTTGTTCACCTTCTGTTTTTAAGTGCTGTCAAGCCACATCCAATTCATGGCACTTTCAAGGAGAAATGTACATTGGACTATTAATACCACCAGCCTCCAGTGACTTTCAATTTCTGCCAGTGGCTGTAGATTCTGAATGGCTAACACCCCTCTTTTGTCAAAAACCCTTACATTAAACCTGACAGTCCTGACTTTTCTCCCACCTGGAGTGTTTCTTTTCATCTTCAATATGGTGAGGTGCACAGGCCATGTGCCAAAAAAGTTATCCTTCTCCCAATATTTCTGGACCTGATTGTATACACAGTGTATCAAGTCAAGTTACAACTGGAGAAGAACCAGAGATGTTTAGGGATTGCATTTGGTGCTGGTCAGATGGCCACTGGTGAGAAACACAGACACTGGAAACTGCTTGTGATGATTTAACAAAATTAAGAGCTCTAGTGTATGATGGAGAATGATGGACTAGCAGCCAGGAGACCTAATTTGAACCCCTGCTTGGCTACAGAAACTCATCCATGGAGTTGGCAGTGGTAAAACCATTCTTTAAATAAGTTACATACCATGAAAATCCTATAAATGTTGCCATACATTGGATGCAACTTGACAGGACATAACAAACGTTTATTTCAGTCATTTCTCATTTCTTCCTCGTCTGATTTCAACAGGTCTGACTTCCAGCTAGATGCAAACATTTTTGCATGCACACATGTCAAAGCCACAGAACTGACGTCAGAGACCATGTTGAAGGAACAGTGCAGCTGTCAGATAGGCAAAGGGGTTTGCTGTCCTAATCCTGCTTTGACCTCAGACTGGAGCCTGAGAACCTGTCAAAAAGGTACTCTCATCGCACAAGACATCAAGCAACAGCTGCAGGCTTTTTTCTTTTACTATTACCCTGGACAAACATTGCATCGCCTACTGCTGTTGAATTATGGGAGACATGAAACACTTAACAATTATATTCATTTATGTTTATGGGGAAATGTACACTCTGTCTTTCCTGTATTTTTAATAAAACACATAGATCAGAATCCTGTTGGACTTTACCCCAAAGAGTTGCATCTGATTAACAAAGTGTCAGTCACATGGCTAGTTGTGCGATGAGAAAACAAGGCACACAACCAGCACCTTGTTAATTAGCTGCAACTTGTTGCCATGAATTCTTACAAATGTCATCAATGATTTGTTTTGAATGAAAGAACTGCATAAGAAATGAATCCAACAAAAGATATCCCAATGTCATTCTGAGAGATCATTGATTGAGTTTGATTGGGTTCTTCTGCCTGACATCCCCAGCTAGTATCATCTACTACCACATCAATTTTTAAAACTTAATGGATATTTTCATGCTTTTGATATGAACCTCTTTGGACAACTCTAAATATGGTAAAAAGCTGTTGTTTAGAAACACCATACAGAAATACTGTATATTGAACAGGTACAGCAAAACACAGGCCAAAGTAAATTAAGCCAAAGACCAAATGAAAGGGGACAGCCTTACAATTTGTTGAAGTTTCATTAAAGAGGCACCTTTTTTGGTTTATTTTCAAAAGAATATAAAACACCTCTGGGTCTCTCAGTGGGGGGGGGATGGGGGACGGACACATTGCGGCACTTTAAAGACTAACTGCTATATTTTAATGTGAGTTTTCATAGATCAAGTCACTTCATCACCTCTGGGTCTGTGACTGAATGGAACTTGATTAATAGGCAGGAGAACATGAGTCAGAGGCAGTATGAAGGTCTCAAGCCTTGCAAGGCTTTAAAAGACTAAAATCTGTACCATGGATTGAGCATGGAAGCAAACTAACTGATGTCAAAGTGGTATGAAGATGCTGAACATGTCCATGCACTTGTATCTATAAGGAGACATGCAGCATGAGCTTCCAAACAATTATCAAGGGTAAGTATGAAACAAAATATCAAGCCAGCTAAGGGCTAAAACAACAACAACAACAACAACAACAACAACAACAACAATAATAATAATAATAATAATAATAATAATAATAATAATAATAATAATAATAATAATAATAATAATAATAAAAAGATACCCAGGAAATGTGCTTTGAATTTCACTCCCAGTCTATATAGTTTGATTTCAATGAAGGAGTGGGGCAGTTGTGGCTCAGTAGTTAAGAAGCTTGCCTTCTTAGCTGAAAGGGCCGGCAAGTACTGTATGATGGTTTGAGTGCCCGTTTCTGTCCCTGCTCTTGGGGACAGGAAAGGAGCCTCATTCAGGCATCCCCTGAGCAGAGTTTCTCCAGCAAAACTCCTTTCAACCCAGAATAATTTCTGACACAATATTATTATACTGAAGGAAGTTCCTTTTTGTTAAATGAAAGAAGCCTGTGGTCCCCTTTTGCTGCTGCCCTGGTTTCTTCTATGATATCTAACTATGTGTGCAAGGGGGTAATAAAACTGAAACACAATGGTAAGCGGAACCTGTTTTCACCTTTCCACACTGTTCGCATATAAAGTAGAGGCGGGATAGAGGATTTTACTTCAGCAATTTAAAAAAAATGAAAGAGCGAGATAAAACCATCACCCGACCCTATGGTCTTGCTGCCAGCATTCATTTACGCAAGCCATTATTTCCCCCCTTTTTGTCTTTAATATCAGAAGCAAGACAGAACTCGAGAGAAGTTCCTGGAATGACAAACTGGAGAAGGTAAGATGTATGAGTATCTACCACCATGATAGTGAACCTTGGCACTCCAGATGTTATTGGACTTCAATTCCCAGAAGCCCAAAAATCCTGTGAATACACACAAATGGGTTTACTGCAATTCATCCAGCCCATGCTGCACTCGTCGCTCCCGGAAGTGGAAGTAAAACGTGCCCATACATTGCGGTGCGAGGTGGGCCATCCTGACTGGCATCAGAGCTTCTCTGCATACTGAATGTACACCTATTCACTTATCTTGGCTACCATTTCTATGTTTCCTGGCTTCCATATCTATACTGTCACTGCCTTGCATACCTCCAAACATGCTTGTGACATTACAGGAAAACCTTATAAGATCTCTTTTAGCTCCTTTTCTTCTCATAATCTCTACTCCCTTTCTAAAACTTTCCAGACACCCTCTTTTAGGGATAACTCAGCATTAGAGAGAAGGCTCTGTGAAGCCACTGTCTATTCAAAACTGGACAAAAATAAGGGGCACTTGTTCATCCAGCTGAGTTACCTTGGGAATCTGCCAGGGCTGGGCTGCGGGCAATATTCCAGAGCAATTTAGGAGCCAGAAACTGAAGTCCAAACTGGATAACAGTTACAGTCAGAGAACAACCCAGAAAAACAGGATGAAAGAGTAAGATTGGAAAGGACAGTGAATAGTTTGCCATGTGGGGTTATGGTCACCAGTTCCTAACATCCGCACTGCAGTATGTTCTAATTCTGTTACCTACACCTGCACTATTGTCCTTTTCTGTTGAGAGTTCACTGGAGAGTGGCTGTTTCCTTTCTACTAGTTACAGAGGCTGGCTCACCTTTTTAAGGTACAGTATTAGCATTCAGCTTCTTTTCTGACAATAAGTCCAAGAATTTTTAAAGGGGCTTTTTTCGCATCTGTGCATGCCCAGCAAGCCTGTGTGGTTGTTGTATCTAACTTGTTTTAATATTCAAAGCACACTGTGGGTCTGTGGTGCTACTGATTTTCTGCATTCAAGAGGCCTGTGTCTACCTATGGCCCTATAAGACCACTTGTCTTCTCAAACATGATTTTATGGTATCCATTACATGAAATAAGCAGTACTCAGATTTCAGATGCTGTAGAAGCAATGAAAGAAAGAACACACTCAAGACAAAGACAAAGATTTGAAAAATAGCCAGTTTTCTATCTCATTTACAGTACAACAAAGAGGATATTTTCATAGATTCAACTAATTCACCTCCTGTAGTGCTGGATCATATCTGCTGATACTCGCCGTCTTTTACAAAGCATTTTAAGACTATCACACACAAAAAATATAAGGCAAAGTGGAAACAACTAGTGCTTCATTTTGGCAAGGTCTTGTTTGACAAAAGTACTGTAACATAATAAGCATGCATAAGACAAAGCACATACTGTATAGGTATTTTACCATTTCAACTTGGAAAATATTTTAAAACTTTGAAAAAAGACAGGTATCAGCAGGTAGCCAGCACTAAAGGAGCATGGACTAGTCCAGTGATGGCGAACCTTGGCACTCCAGATGTTCTTGGACTTCAATTCCCAGAAGCCCTGATCAGCAGGTGTATTGACATGGGCTTCTGGGAACTGGAGTCCAAGAACACCTGGAGGGCCAAGGTTGGCCATCACTGGACTAGTCCATAAAGAACCTTTATAAACTACTCCAAAAAGCAGAGGAAAGGCAACAAAGAATCAATCTACTAAAAAAAAGACAACAGTACTGAGAAAGAAAAATAATCATTCAACCAACAAGGGCACTTGAGTAAAATCCCGGCTTACAAATGCCTCGAGTTGCATAAAATTCAACTTACATAATGATTTTTTGCTAAAACCATGTCCCGATTTACACAATTTCCTATATGTTTGCTTCGAGTTACATAAAGATTCTTTTTCTTATGGGTTTCCTTCAAGTTACGTAAAAATCACTTCTCTATGGGTTTGCTTCGATTTACATAAAAATTTCATTTTTCCTATGGGTTTGCTTCGAGTTATGTAAAAAAATAATTTTTCCTTTGGGTTTGCTTCGAGTTACATAAAAAAACGATTTAAGCAAAAACCTACGGAATGGACTTTTTTTTTTGTAAGTAGGGATTTTACTGTAGTTTATAAGGTCAGTTCTGCACAGTCCAGTGGCACACTGGAACAGTCACAAAATCCACTCCTCTTATCCACACACATTCACACAAGCAAACAAAATATTCCTCCCAAATCCATCAATGTGATCAGCCTTCCATCCTTCTGAGATCGGTAAAATGAGTACCCAGCATGCTGGGGGAAAAATGCTAATTAACTTGTGAACCCCCCAGAGAGTGCACTAAGCACTAGAGGACTGTATATACAGTAAGTGTAATTGCTACTTTGTTTTCCTAAATGCAAGTTCCTTTCAGCACCAATCTTGCAATATTATATTAGGCCCTGAGAAAACTGCTTTTTAAAACATTGGCTGAAATCGTGTTCAATTTGGTATAAGGAAAAAAATGCCTGTGGAAGTATGTAGGACATTACACCTGGGTAGTCAGCATTAAGCTAGGAACACAGTGGTTATTTGATTTTTCCCTTTACAGAAGGACTTTCCGTTCATAATATTGGTGGTAACAGGTCAGTACTTGTTATTGGCCAAACGGTGAAAATCCAGCACAAAAAGAAAACCGTTTGAAGCGAGTCCCACTGAAATGCTTCGTAAAAACTTCAATTTATTACAAGGACATGTACTTCACTTCAGTAATCTCAATCAATCTACGTGGTTATATACAGTTTGGTTCAAACCACAAATTGATTCAATTGTAAATATATACTTAAAATCTTTGGATTCAACTTTACATTTGACTCAAAAACTATGGATTTAACTTTACTGTATATATTTACAATTGAATTTACAATTGGATTGAACCAAACTATAAGAATTCTTAAAAAGAATCGAAGCTGAAGGCCCGAGTAGCGCTCATATGAGCCACCCTGGGGTGGCCATCGTCCCAGCCGCCCCCCACACTTGCTGCACCAGCCAGGTCTTAAGGTGTGTTTTCTAAAGGGTTGAAGCTCCGCTTGGAGACATAACTCCGTCAGAAGGAGGTTCCATAGGGGGAGAGCAGACACAGAAAAGGCCCTTCTTTTTGTGGTAGAGAGGCGAACTATCAGGGAGCCCCTCCAGTCTGCTCGAGTGGGGTGGGCAGATGTCCTTTCAACACAGAGCCCCAAGGAACCAAATATAGAGGGGTGGCATAGCATAACATGTATGCCACAGGAGTATGTAACTTATGAGAGACGAGGCCGTATCATCAATATGATTATTAGTGATACAGTAATACCTCGCATAAGAAATGCTTCATATAACGAAAAAATCGCATAACGAAGCATTCGTTAGGCAATGGCGATACCCCGCATAACGAAAAAAATGTTCATTATGCAGGGTTTTTGGTAACCGGGGTATACCCGGTTAATGGGAACCCTAGATACCGAACATTTTTGTTCATTATCCAGGACATCTCCCATTAGCTTCGCATAACAATAAAAACCACATAGCGAAGAGCTCCGTGGAACGGAGTTTTTTCGTTATGCGGGGTTCTACTGTATTACAGAAGCAAAGTTATACTATGCAAGGAGACAGAAAGTAGAATACAAAATGTACTCCCCAAACTGAAGCCATAACCATTGTACAGTATAACAAATTAATTCTGTAAAGACAACACAGCCAGACCTGGAGAAATTGGAAAGTGCTTGGAAATGCTAAGTTTACATTAATGGTCATAGCTATCCCCGCTCCTCCCACATGCATAAAATCTACCTTGTTGACCTGCCAGTCCCCACTAATCCACCTCCTTCTTCCACTTAATACCACTGAAATCACGCTTTCAAGGAGCTAGACACAGAAGAGAAGACTATATAGTTTTCCCCCTCCTTAAGGTGGCAACCAGATGTCAATAGCTGCAGCTGTGACTACATAATTACCTGTTTGCATTAACATAGACCACAGTTTAGATTTAATAGGTTGGATGAGAATGCAGCAAAATGCATTTACCCTATGATTACCCCTTTTCAAACATTCCCTCACTCGCAACTTCGACCCTGGGAACATTGCAGGCACAGACTTGGGTCAATAAGAAACACTGGCCGGCACAATAGGCCTTGCCTCAAACAGCGCTGTTGACAGACACCAGCACAAAGGAAGTGAATAGAGTCCCCCTCAGTTCTCACACAGAGCGAAGAATGAGTCAGTGTACTGCTGCTTTGGTGCTCTGTTTGTACAGTGTATACAGCTTTTGTCCTCAGCCACTGCTCCTCGCTCAATGGGGCTAAAGAGCCTAGGAAGTGAAGAAGGAAGAATGGCTGCGCACTCTCTCCCGCAGCCAATGGAATATCCATGTGCACATGACAAGGTCAAATGAGAAGCCGAAAGTCATCAGTTGAGTCTCCCTCACCTTAATTACTCCCATAGCATCCCTACTCTCCAGCTGTAGGGACTTGGAACAATTTCTATCCCTAGTCTGACATCTATTATTGCCATTATTTGCTTCTTCCTATTATTCATAGCATTATACATTACTACATTGTGAGATCTGGCCCCCGACACCAATTCAGCTAGCCCGTGAAGCCCTCATCGCTCCCGGATGCGGAAGTGAAACGCACCTGTACGGGCACGTTTTACTTCCCCTTCTGGGAGCAACGAAGGCTTCGTAGGCCAGATGAATTGGCATCAGGGGCCGGATCCAGTTTGGGCATCCCTGACCTAGATCCTCCCATGCGATGTAGCATATCCAGCAAGGAATCTACAACAGTTTGGGTCTTGGGTGACTACTTCAGCATCCTCCTATGTCATTTTCAGGGTCATTCATCTTCCATGAAAGTTCTTTGCCATGTATTTCGAGGGCGTCCTTGTCGTCGTTTCGCATTAGGTGGGGTCTAACTTACTGCTACCTTAGGGATCCTGTTTTCCTCCATATGAAAAATATGGCCTGCCATTTGGAGTCTTCTTTGTACAACAACATTATGTAATTTGCATGAGACACTCCTTTGAAGCACCTCCTAATTGGTAATGTGGTCAAAAGAGAAAATCTTTAATTTAGCAGGGGTACCTCTACTGAAAGATGTCAAGTCTCCTGTTGATACTTGCTGATTCCTTCCAAGTCTCACAGGTGTAGATGGCTGTTGGGATCACTATGGAGGGGAACAAACTGAGTTTTGTTTTCTGCTATATAGATCAGGGTTCCCAACTTTTTCAAACTGGGGGCCGGATCACGCTCTCTCAGTCAGCTCCAAGGGCCGGACTGCCATTTTGCCCTGCCTGAATGATGGGAGTGGCCATTTTGTCCCAACAGGTTCAAAGGGGATGGGCATTTTGTTTCTTGAATGCCCTTGGAAGGGTGGGGGCCTCATGAAATGGCACTGTGGGCCAGATGCAGCCTGCAGGCCTTAGGTTGGAAACCCCTGATATAGATGGTGGGGATCAGATCTTATTCATTCTCTAGAAGATAGCTGTCACTTTTCCAAGATGGCATTTAACATCTACCTCTGCATCTCCATTTTGAGTAATCATACTGCCTAAGTAAGTAAACCTTTCCACTTCTTCTAGCTGCTGTGACCAGAGTATTATTCCCTGTGACCTGGTTGTGGAGTTCACATGCATGACATTCAATTTCTTGACATTTATCCTAG
Organism: Bradypodion ventrale; assembly: GCA_035047345.1. Classification (NCBI taxonomy): domain Eukaryota; kingdom Metazoa; phylum Chordata; class Lepidosauria; order Squamata; family Chamaeleonidae; genus Bradypodion; species Bradypodion ventrale. The sequence continues at coordinate 286,645,011 of JAWDJE010000004.1, forward strand.
GACCAATTTTTTTTTTTTTTGCTTCTCTGTCCTGGGTGGTTGTCGCCTATTTCAGCACATCTTCCTCAAGTAAAGCAATGTCATCGAGAAAAGCAACTCAGGAACTGCAACTTTTAAATACAGCAAATGTATTGGAACATCACATACATATTTAAAGAGCACTAAGGCATTGGAAGAGGAGAAAAAACAACACATCAGCAGTCTACGGAAGACTTGCAGTAGAAAGAACAGCCACTAGCATAACTTCTTTTAAAAAGATTAACGAAATGGCTCTTCGCATAGAAGTTATTATACAACTGAATGTTATGTTGCAAAGCAGTACTCCTAAGATTACTGGATGCTGGGACACAGAAGACAAGATAAGTATTTTCACCACTCCACATACATACATACAGTAATACAGTGATACCTCATACAACGTCCAAACTTGGTTCCACAAGTTTGGACTTTATATGAATTTGGACTTTGTATGAGGCATGCAAAATCCTAGCCGTGATGCCTCATACGTCGTCCAAATCCTTGCCACAATGCCTCATACAACGTCATTTCCATAGAGATACACTGTACTGTAATAGCACAGACTTCAAGGCAAAGCCAACCCACCACCAGCTGGCGTCCCAAGCCCCACCTCCAGCCCGGGACTTTTAAAAGGCTGTCGAGGCGGCTGAGCTTTCGCCACCACCTTCGGTTCTCCTGGTGGGGCGGGGAGGCTCCCGTGAAGACAGACACCGAGCCAGCCTACCACCAGCTGGCGTCCCAGGTGCTGCCACCACCAGGACTTTCATGGCTGCTATATTCCTTCTGCAAATTTGTCGTCGGGAGAAGGAGTGAGTCATGGGTTATTCTGTTATTTTTCATTGTATTTTGTATCTACTGGATTTTGTATCTATTGTATTTTGCACTGTGTTTTCTATATTGTATTTGTGATATTGGAACTGTACTTGTATTGCATTGTATTGTATTTTCATGTTAGATATGCCATTTTGATATATTGATTGTTATTATTCTGACATGTTGTGCTGAGATATTGTATTATTATTGTGGAATTTATTGTAAACGTATTGACTATTTATTTTCTGTATCATTATATTGTTATTGTTATTGTATTAACTTGCTGTAAGCCGCTCTGAGTCGGCCTGTGCTGAGTAGAGCGGGGTATAAATCCAATAAACATAAAGATAAAGATAAACATAAACATAAAGTCAAGGAAACAGACAGGAAGCTGACAGAACTTTAAGAAATCATTGTCTAAAGGCTAAATACATTACAAAAACATGTCAAACAACACTGATTTTAGGGGACAAACCATACAACAAGTTTTTAACTTTTGAAAACTTTATGAAGTGCAGGTTTAAAAGTTAACATGTCCCATCATGCAGCACAGCATTAATCTGCAGCCATGCGGTTGATCATCCATTTTGTACAAGCTACTGTAAACAATTACTGGATGGAAGCAAGGACAAAATGGATGCCAACATGTCCCATCATGCAGCACAGTGCTAATCATCCAAACAGCAGCAAACACCAAACAATTAAAATCGCACTCAAAACCACTCCTAAATACTTTTCGCCTCGTGCAAAACCCACAAGAGCAATGCACGCATGTGTCCTGCCTTTTATACTGCCCAGACACAATGCAACCTGGGAAAAACCCAAATGCCTCATACAAAGTCACAGTGACTTTGTATGAGGCAACTTTTTTCAAGGAATTAGGCGATGTTGTACGAATCTGATGTTGTACTAAGCAGACTTTGTATGAGGTATTACTGTACTCCAGATAACGACAAAACTTGGTTCCACAAATCTTGTTGTTATCTGGTTTTTAGCATTATCCGGTGCATGCATTGGATAACGCTAAAAAAAAAGCCAGATGCCTCTGGTAGGGTTGGGGGACCAGATCTGCGCTGTTTCCGACATCCCCCGACCCTCCTGGGCACTGCTACAAGGCAAAACACCAGGGGAAACTCCTTCCTTGGCTGCGGCGAAGAGCCCAAGATGGGTGAAAAAAATTCCGTCACAAAAATGGTGGCCACAACTATTTTCAGTTGTTGTGCGGCTCAGGGACCTCCTAGGAAGGTGGGAATAGCATGGAAAAGGTCCTCCCACACTCCCAGAGGTTGCTGGGGAGGTGGAGAGTTGGAAAAATGCACCCGAAGATGGCAATTTTTTCGGCCCTAAACAGCATGAAAAGGTAGGTCAAACACGATGCACCGGATAACGACAAAATGATGCTATCCGGTGCAAATATTTCCTAAACATTTGCTGTCATTATCCGGATTTGTCCTAATCCGGAAGATACAGTAGGGTAATAAATATGATCTAATCCATAAGACCTCCATAAGACCTCCCTGCATGTTTTATGGCAAAGATAGGCCACTTGGTAACTATCATAAGACACTCAAGATCTTATGGCTAAAAACATTCTTACTCCTTACTACTTTCTACATGTGCCTACCAATAGTACTTTGTGGGTATGTGTTTATGAACTACAGTATATGGTTCACTGTGAACAGTCTCAGCACTGATTTAAATCAGGGTGTCATACTCCTTTGTCTTCTACATTGTTCACTAACTCCTGGGACTACAGCAGTTGCTGCTTTTTTTTTTTTTTTTGCAATGTACTTTAGTTTCCTCCTTGCACTTCCTCTCTAGGGTGGCTATGACAGGCCATACTTCCAACAAACCTCATAGACGAGGTGGCCCAAATTAAGAAATTTAAGGAATGGGTTTGGGGCAGACAGTTTTAACAGCCATAAGGACCATCATTCCCTGACGTTTGTTATAAGGGAGGGTGATGGCATATAACCGTTGAGCATGTTTACAGCAGTCTGACCATCTATGGCCTTGCATGGGAGCACTCACGAGAAGATTCATCTGGCAGGGCAGAAGTGGCAAGGAGCATAGGTGAGGTTGTTATCCATATGCTTACACAGGAAGGCAAAGTATTTGTTTTAATAGAAACTGATGGATATTCTAATCTTTTACTGCACACAACCATTAGTTTTTGCCCCAAAATGATTTACCGTGAACATCAGATACCAAACAACAAGCAGCTGGGGATGCCAGCACCTTAGGTCTGCCAGGTCTTGTCTTTTCCATTAGAAGATATAGAGAGGCAAGGCAAGAAGCATTTTTATGGCTATTTTGAAAATCTCAAGATTCCCTTATGAACATGATGAAGATGATAATTATAAACACTTCTTGTTGCTCAATGGCTCTGATTTAGCATCATGCCAATCAACGAGTTTGCTATTAGACAAAATGATTGAACTCTCAACACAGAATTAATGTTCATTCTTCTCTTTGCTATTTGCAACACAAATATTCTCCTTCATGTGATGATGCATATTTGGTTCAGTTTCAGTAGTACACAGGTATCCGATCATTTGTTTGTTTCATGTTGAACTATGTGGAGGCAACTAAATCGTATAACAAATATAATAAAATATTCTGGATTTGGATTTGCATATTGAATCCGATATGTAACTTTTGTTCACTAGTGCTATTTTTAATGCTGCTCTGTACCGTTCATTCCTCCAAAAATGCTGACAAGTTTATGCCCTTGCTAACTCGGTCAATATGGTTTTTGCTGAAAAGTTAACCACAAAACGAAGCAACCTCAAGTTTGTTGCTGAAAATAACTTTTAGAAAACAACAAAGTGGGTGGCAAAGAAAACCAACACTGTAAGGCATCTAAGCAAATAATGCAATGTTCACAATAGATAAAGAGTTGTAATTTCCAAAATATACATTACTATAAAGCTGGGAGTTCGGTGCTGGAAATGTATATACAGTATTCAGCCCCCAATCACACAGCTACTATGAGCATGCTGTGAAAAAAGGCTATCTATTCTTTGATAAGTTAGACATGCTGGCACCACAGGTATTGTTTGGCCTAAGAGCTATGGTGAATGGCAACGTGCATAAACTGCATTAAAAATACTATCTCCTTGAATTTAACCTTGTTTAAATAAAAACAATAACTATTTTTTTTCTTTTCATTATTATCATATACACAAATGGGAGCAAAAGACCAGTATTGTTAAATATTTCTTTTTGGGAGCCCTGGTGGCGCAGTGATTAAAATGTCTGTACTGCAACCAAAAGGTTGTGAGTTCAATCCTGACCAGGAATCAAGGTTGATTCAGCCTTCCATCCTTCAAAGGTCAGTAAAATGAATACCCAGCATGTTGGGAGCAAAAGGCTTCTTAACTTGTGAAATGCTCAGAGAGTGCACTAAGAGCTATGGGGTGGTTTATACGTGTGATTACTTTGATTGCTTTTTGCTTTGATGATAAATGAAATGAGACACAGTTTATTTGCTGGCAAAGAAAATCAAGAAACAAAAATCTCAAGCAACTGAAATAAAACCAACATTTTTCTTCCCAGCAGAGGGAGTGCCATTTCATCTGAAAGAAATCTTTAAAAAATATGTCTTCACCAGTTCACACAGACAGATTAACAAAGGAGCACTAAAACCAGCATGCAGGAACATGGAGTTCACACCCATCTTTACTTATTATGATTTGATTATCTAAACCAAGCCACTGCCAGTAATCATTACCAATTCTTCAGGACAGAGAAATTAGCAGGGCTGTAGCGTTATCCTGGAAAGTTATGAAGCATCATGTGTATGACATCTGTCTATCCTATTGAAAAAAGAAGAAGCTAAAAGCAAGTTGCAGCTATAAACCAAAATAATGATATTTACAGAGAGATGGCTTTCAAAGCAATATATTGTGTTAATTTGGTTAAGCAAAAATATACACAAATGTAGCTGTGCTTAAAAAGAAATAATGCATTGTTTACCAATAAAGTTTAAACTTGTATGACATTACCTTGTGTCAAGAATGTATGAACAAATATCATGAACAAATTTAACATAGCTAGTTAAATATTCAGGTTTATTTATTTAAACTGAAGCAGTTCAGTGGCCTTGCAGTCAAGGGCTGGCAGTTCAAATCTCCAATGTGCCTCCTGGGACAGTGACTAATTGAGATCATCTGGAGCATGCATGGCTGATGGCTCCACATGTTCTGCCACCGGTGCACTCTTGGGCAAGCTGCATGTTTCCAGACTGCCAACAGAAGGAAGGACTGGTAAACCACTTCTAAGTGTGTTATACTTACAAATACAGTAATACCCCGGTTAACGTGTGCACCGCACAGTGTTAAAACTGGGTAACTTTAGGGAATTTGAAGAAAACTTTTGCACCACACAACGTCAAGATAACGTTGTGCGATGCAAAAGTTTTCCTTAAATCCATTGTTGATCTCTGCCCCAAAGCCCGCAGGGCTGGAGACCAGCACTGCGGGCTTTGGGGCACAGATCTCCGGAGGCCCCCTTGCTGGGGGGGAGGAGGGCCAAGGGGGCCTCCATAGACCCAAGCGTTGGATTGCCGGTTTTCTCTGGGTGAGAGTGTGCATGCACGTGCCCAAGGAAACTGGCGCTCGGACGCTCAGAGCGCCGGTTTTCTTGGGGAGGGGGAGACTACATACACACATGCCCTCACAACAAGGAATCTAGTGCTCGGATGCTCAGAGCACCGGTATGCTTGGGGGGAGACCCCGCCCATGCACCCTCACCCCAAGGAAACCAGCGCTCGGATGCTCAGAGCGCCGGTTTCCTTGGGGAAAAAGGAAACCGGGCTTTTTTTAACGTTGTGTAATCGATGTATCGCATAACGTTAAAAATCGGATAATGCCAAGACTTGTGGAACCAAATTTTAGCGTTATCCGAGGTATTACTGTACCTAGAAGGGTTGCCATATGGAAAAATCAACTTGATGATGCATAATAATCATCAAAGGATATTTCTCTTTTTGTTGTTGTTGTGACATATCCAATCCCGAACATTGGCGATCATCATGGCGATCACCCATGAAGATTGCTGTGTGAATATAATGCAGTGGCCTTCCATTTGCCTTCACATCGCAGTGTGACACCTTTCCCATTGATCCAGTTCTCCGAGTCACTCTCTGGTCCTGAGCCCTTTTGGCACACAATGTCCTCCTCAGCCCCAGACCAGTATTGATGAAGCTGCTGCCCTCCATCAAGATTGATTCAAGTGGAATTTAATCCACTTGGGGACCATCACCGTTCCTGGTAAACTTCACCAAGGCTTAGTCCTCAGGGTTGTCAGGTTAGTTAACCGCCACCTGATGATCGGCTTTGAGTTGCTGGCAGTACGATCTATTCTATTACCATAGCAGGATAATAATAATTTCATGTCAGAAATTATTCTGGGTTGAAAGGATTTCTGTGGGAGAAACTCCGCTCAGGGGACATCCAAATGAGGTTCCTTTCATATCCCCAAGAGATGGGACAGAGACGGGCGCTCAATCCATCATTCAGTACCCGGTCTTGAACTGCCAACTTACTGGCCTTCGATAACCTGGCCAGACTGTATTATTTGTTTATTCTATATATTCACCATTATTTTGGTCAGAGTGCTTCAGGTCAAAAACAATACAAAACTTTCTCAAACATTATTATTATGCAATACAGTATAGTAAAACCCTGTACAACAAAGGGTTCTTACAATGAAATAATTGTACTATGTAAGTAAATCAAGGAAAAATTGAGCTTCATAGTACGATATTTTCCCCCTGAACAGCGAAAGGTTGTTCCCAGTTCTTACCTTGGCGGCGGCAGAGGCAACAGCGGAATCACACAATTTTCCAGCTGCATTTGCAGCCTCAATGGTAGTGGTGGGGTGGGAGAATTTTCACTTTCTTTTTGGCCTGAAAAAGTGCCAATATAGCTACTTCCGGTTTTGCGGACTCATTTCCGGTTGTTTGTTTTGGTCCTCCAAGGCCTCCCTTGGATGGGGGTGTATGGGGCTTAGGAGAGCATTTTTGCTTTCTTTTTGGCCCGAAAAAGTGTTGATTTCATCACTTATGGTTTCTCCAAGGTATGTCCGGTTTTTGTTTTTGGTCCTTCAAGGCCTGCCTTAGATTGGGGAGGGGCTTAAGAGAGTATTTTTGTGCCAATGTTTAAATTTTTAGGCACATTTTTGGTGCTGAAAATCGCTGAAAAGAGTTCCGTGACATCAAAAACATACCCATTTTTTTAAAAAATGGCACAAAAATGCTCCCCTAAGCCCCCCCCTCCAGTTTTGATAAGGGCCACAAAGACAAGAAACTCTTTAGCCAACTTTTCATCTTCTCTTTCATCAGTAGAACTGCAGACAGAATTGAATATGCTTTGGCTGGTGTAGTCAGAAGCTTGCAAAAGCAGCAACTACAGGTCTTCAGAAACCAACTATATTGCCTCCTCTTAGAGGTAGACATTCAGCTGGGGGGAAATGGTCAAGATCCTTTTGCTTAGCATAGTAAATCAGACTAGAGTACACCTACTAGTAGCAATAGGAAATTTTGGGCAGAAACACAGGCTTTGAGGAGATAAACTGGCACTAGACTAGCTCTAGTTATTTTTCTTGGCTTCTTCTTCTTCTGGTGGTTAGCAATGACAGAAAGGGTAAACAACAGAAATGTGTCATAACACTGTAGAGTAAACCTATCCCTCTTTCACTCATTCAGGCGTCCCCTAAGTGGAGTTTCTCCAGCAAAAATCCTTTCAGCCCAGAAAGCACCTTTGTGTGCTTCTGACACAATTAAAAAAACTCACTTAAGTGTAGTAGATATTCCAATTTCAATTTTCAATTTCAATTTTAATTTATAGCCCGCCCTACTCAGCACACGGCCGACTCAGGGTGGCATTACAACATATTAAGGGTACAATAAAAATATAATAAACAATCCATATATCCATATCTCCCTCTTACATGAAACAAAAAAACCCCACCCATTTCACACTTTCTTTAACAGCTTGAAAGGAAAAAGTAACGTTTTTACCCAATGTCTCTACCCCTGTGAAATTTGAAGACGTAAGAAATAATTATTCAGTAATAACAATACTGAATAATTTAGTGAAATACACAAAGAATTCAATAAAATAAACAAAGATCCAGTTTCTGTTACATACATAGGACATGTATTATAAAAATCTTTACTTACTCTCCATCAACCTCTGGCCGTTTGCATACACAGTGAAATTTGCCACCAAAATCTACATAGAGGTCGTCTTCTACAACATTGAAAATTTCCCCAAAGACAATTTTGTCTTTGGCAGGTCCCATCTGAATTAAAGGAGAACGTCTCAACATGGAAGCAAACGATTCCGTATTCTTGAAACAAGAAACAGAAAAAATAATGTTTACACATGCAGCTCATGCCCATTCTACAAAGAATAAAATATCATTTCAGATAAAGAACAATCACTCCAAATTTCATTTAATTTATTCAAATGGCCCTTCTTTTAGGTCAAACACACACCAAAAACCTTAAAAACATAATAGGTAACAATAACAAGCTGTATTTAAGGATCCACACACAGATACCAGAACAATGAGCTAGCGCCCCATTTTTACTTATGAGAGAGAACAAATGCTCTCACTAAAGTTTCGAACAGGACTATTAATAGCATCAATGCTCCATAATGGTAACATTTATGGGATAAAATGTTCCACTAAAATAATCAATGGGACACCTTTATTTAAATGTGTTTCCAATCAAGTTTTCCATTGCCAGATAAACATTTCAAACTTTACTTTCTCTATGAAGATTATCCGGAACTAAAAATCAAGACATCAGATTTTTCATTGAGACACTCACTTTTTCTAAGATTTCCTTATTATACTCTGATAGTGTTATCTATCTTTACTTAGGAAGAACATGCATTCTGTATGTTGTTGTGTCCATTTCACCAGTTAGAACTAAATAGTGTTTGTGAAGAATCTTTTGCATTTTGAAATAGACCAAGGATTCTCAACCTGTGGCCCATGGGCCAGATGCGGCCTACAGCACCATTCCATGTACCCCACACACCACCTCCACCAGGACAAAATGGCCATCCAGCCCCCAAAGCTGTCTGAGGGAGCGTGACCCTGCCCCCGGCTTTAAAAGGTTGAGAACATCTGAAGTAGATAGTGGCTTGCATGCAGACACTGATACCAAAAGAATCAACTTCCCAGCTACAGAGCAAAAAGTAAGGGTGCATTGATTCTTTTAGTTTTTCCATAGCAACACGATTACATGAAATAAACTTCATAATGGAGAAGCAGAATACGTGAATCTCTGCTTAAAATCTTCTTGCCAGGAATGCAGTTGCAACTTTAAATATTTTAGATTATATAGGAAGCTGCAGTAAATAAATTTCCTACATACCATAGGATTACCACTCCCAAATATATCCTATTAATTATGTGTCCCCAGGTCAGTTCCAATTTATAGTAACCCTTTCCAAGGTTTTGTTGGTATAAAGTACTAAAAGGCAGTTTATCAGTACCTTCTGGCTCCACAGCACAGGAATCCATCTCACTAAGCTATCCAGCCAGTTTAAATATATCCCAAATATCTAACATTTAATGCACAGTAGATAACATTAAGACATAGCTAGTGCAAACTTACTCTAGATGTAATTTGATATTTTCTTTGAAAATGTCTACATAACTTTATCATAATCTTTAACACTTAGATTATGTTAGTTCTAGAATAATCTTGCTGTAAATTGCTAGCCTTAGAAAAATATGCAAGACATTTTTTCTCTCAAGAGTCAGGAGGAACCAAATGGTATAAAAGATGTATGTGAGAGCAAGGAAAATATGCATTCCTTGGATAAGACATCTTCACTCACTGTGAAGTGGGTATGTTGATTTACTTTTGCTTCTCAGATAGCCTAAACTCTTGGTTAATTATTTGATCCATAGGAAAGGAGTAGGAAAAAAATGAGCCCGTTTTCATGGTAAATCTCATTATGCAACATTTAGACCAGAGAACAAGAGTAATTTACTCAGATGAGAAATGATCAGCTCATCTTCTGGTCTTCTCTCATTTTGAACTACCAAGCTCTTCCTACCAAAGATGAAAGGTAGCTGCACCTCATGTTATGTTGTTGCAGCTGCATAATTCATTAACTGCTGATACACAACCAGCTACAGTATTGGCATTATTGTGACAGAAGGTTCAACCTGGAACCAATGCAGTGGCAGTCATGTGTAGCTATTTTCAGAGTACCAGTGGTAGTATGGGGAGGACGTGCAATAGGCATTGCCTTGAATATCCATTCCATGTATTGTGTTGATTAAGATGACAATTAGGACGCAGGAAAGTAACTACAACTCTCTAGGCATGGAGAAACTGGATCTAAGAATTGAGGGCAAAGAAACTGCTTCTGGAGATAAGTACATGTGAGACACTAAGCACATTCTAGAGCAGGGGTTCCCTAACTTTTGCGCCGCGGGCTGGTCATGTGGTTGAGCGGTCCGGTCACATGGTTCCTCCCACAATAAAACGCATCCGTGGCTATCGTAAATGCATTTACGACAGCCATGGGTGCATTTACAGCAGCATTTGCATATGTGCGGCCCGCGGGCGCGTTTTACTTCCACTTCCAGTAGCAGCGAGGGCGGTGTGGGCTGGAGTAATTTGCCCCATGGCTGGGTCTGGCCCTTGGGCTGTAGCTTGTCCACCCCTGTTTTAGAGTGATAACTATAAAAGGCAAGGTAGGGAGACATCCTGTGCATCATGAATTGGCTCAAATGAGTTGCTTTCAAATGATGATGAGAGTCAATATCTTTTCCTCTCCATAAGCCTATACAGTAGAAACAAAATACCCAATCTGAATTTTAATATAAATAATTTTATATGGTATGCACTGTACAAGATATATGGATAACAAAACTGCTCACATAAATGTGGTCATAGCTTGAATGGCAAAGCTAAGCAAAAAGCTTTAAAAAACCCACAAAATCAAATGGTAATAGTATCTTGCTTTACATTAACAAATACGCAATTTCTCCTAACTCAAGCTGTGACATGAACAACTGGGCAAATGGATTGGGGGGGGGGGGCTAGCAATGATGATGTTAGCTTGTATTCAAAACCAGAAACTGACTTTCATCTTAGAAACCACTTGGTTTGTCTTACAAACACTTTTGTGGCCTGAAGATCTGTGAAGACAGTAGTGGCCATAAATGCAAATATACCTTTACACATATAGGCTGAGAACAAACACAGTTAATAAGGTGAGAACAGAAGGTAATGAGAATGCAAATACATCTCTACTTTTAGAGCATTAATACAATGAGCAATCTGAACATTTGTTGAAGCATGAAACCTACTAAGCATATCACACCACAAAGAAAACAAAACCCAGAACCACTCCTCATTCTTGTTAGTACCTGTTTCAGAAGTAGTAGCTTGATGATTTAGAAGTGCTGACAGAAAAAAAACAAATAAGAGCTATAAAGGATGATAACATGTTCAGGATCAACACTTCACCCAACTTATCATCAATTTAAGTGTTTATTTTTTTATAATTGTGACAGAAGCAAACAAAGGTGTTTTCTGAGTTGAAAGGATTTTTGCTGGAGGAAATCCACTTAGGGGATGCCTGAATGAGGCTCCTTTCATGTCTCCAAGATCTTTTCCCACCGAAGTGGTCCCTATTTATCTACAGTAAAACCCCAAGTTACGGAAAAAAAATCAGTTCCATGGCCTCTTTCGTAACTTGATTTTTTTCATAACTCGAGGCATCCCCATAGGGGTGCATAGAAAAATAAAAAAGAATTAAGTGCGGTCGGTGGGGGTTATGGAGTAGGGGGGGAGCAAGGTGGTAGGGCGGGGTGATGGCATAGTTACCAGGGCCGTGCCACCCCCCCCCCCCCAACTCCCTAACCCCCACCGACCGCGCTTAACTTTTGCCGGTTCCGGCTGGATTTTTTGAAATTCTTTCGCTCGCATCACGGCCTTCTGCGTTGGGAGAAGCACTGGCATATCCTTCGTCTCTGCGGGCGTGGAGGCCTCCACGCCCGCAGGGTCGAAAGCAAAAAGTCCGGTGTGCCTCCCAACGCAGAAGGCCGTGACGGGAGCCAAGGAGTCCTTGACTCATGCCAACCCTTAAATGATGGATCAATCATGCATTTGGTCTTCCTCTTCTCCTGCTGCCTTTCCACCTTTCCCAGCACTATTGTCTTTTCCAGAGACTGAATGAATGGCAATAATAACACTGCATAGTATTAGCCCTGGAGTTATTATTATTATTTACCTCCACTTACTGCTGCTGATAGTGCATACAATACTATGAATATATACTGCTCAAAAAAATAAAGGACACACAAAAATAAGGCATCCCGCAATCTGAATGACTGAAATACTGTATTCCTATTGTTGTTCACATACTATAGTCGAATGTGCTGACAACAAAATCACACAAAACTTAACAATGGGAATCAAATTCATCAACCCATGGAGGTCTGGATTTGGAGTTACAGAGTGACAGTGGAAGAAAACATTACAGGCTGATCTAACTGTGATGTAATGTCTTTAAATCAAGTCAAAACAAGGCTCAGTAGTGTGGGTGGCCTCCACGTGCCTGTATGACCTCCCTACAATGCCTGGGCATGCTCCTGATGAGGTGGTGGATGGTCTCCTGAGGGATCTCCTCCCACACCTGGACTAAGGCAACCCCCAACTCCTGGACAGTCTGTGGTGTAACGTGGCGTCGGTGGATGGAGCGAGACATGATGTCCCAGATGTGCTAAATCAGATTCAGCTCTGGGGAACGGGTGGGCCAGTCCATAACATCAATGCCTTTGTCTTGCAGGAACCGCTGACACACTCCAGCCACATGAGGTCTAGCATTGTAGTGCATTAGGAGGACCCCAGGGCCAACCACACCAGCATATGGTCTTACAAGGGGTCTGAGGATCTCATCTCGGTACCTAATGGCAGTCAGACTACCACCAGCGAGCACATGGAGAGCTGTGCGGCCCTCCAGGGAAATGCCACCCCACACCATTACTGACCCACCGCCAAACCGGTCATGCTGGAGGATGTTGCAGGCAGCATAACGTTCTCCACGGCGTCTCCAGACTCTGACATGTCTGTCACGTGCTCAGTGTGAACCTGTTTTCATCTGTGAACAGCACAGGGCACCAGTGGCGAACCTGCACATCTTGGTGTTCTCTGGCAAATGCCAAACGTCTTACACCGTGTTGGGCTGTGAGCACAACCCCCACCTGTGGTCGTCGGGCCCTCATACCACCCTCATGGGGTCTGTTCCTGACCGTTTGAGCAGACACATGCACATTGGTGGCCCGCTGGAGGTCATTTTGTAGGTCTCTGGCAGTGCTCCACCTGTTCCTCCTTGCACAAAGGCGGAGGTAGCGGTCCTGCTGCTGGGTTGTTGCCCTTCTACGTCTCCTGATATACTGGCCTGTCTTCTGGTAGCGCCTCCATGCTCTGAACACAATGCTGGCAGACACAGCAAACCTTCGTGCCACAACTCACATTGATGTGCCATCCTGGATGAGCTGCACTACCACTAGAGTGAAGGCACCGCCAGCGTTCAACAGTGACCAAACCATCAGCCAGGAAGCAAAGGAACTGGGAAGTGGTCTGTGGTCACCTCCTGCTGAACCACACCTTTATCGGGGATGCCTTGCTAATTGCCTCTGATGTCCACCTGTTGTCTCTTCCATTTGCACAACAGCATGTGGAATTGATTGTCAATCGGTGTTGCTACCAGGGTGGACAGTTTGATTTCACAGAAGTCTGATTGACTTGGGGTTACATTATGTTGTTTAGGTGTTCATATATATATATGAAACTTCCCCGAAGAGTGGTTGCATCAGAAGGGTGGGAATAAATGTAATTTATGCTTTGTAATTTATTCTATGCTTTGTAATTTACTGCCACTTGAGCTGCATCAGGTCTCATCTTTGGATATGTTTAAGAAACAGCTCAAAACTTTCCTCTTCAAGGAAGCCTTTATGAAGCTGGTTAGATTTGTGCTTGCCTGCCCTCAGATATCTATTTTATTGTTTGTTTGTTGTATGATACTGTGGTTGTTTATTTAATTATTTGTCCATCACCCAGAGTGGGAAATATCCCAGATGGTGGTATGTATGTATGTATGTATGTATGTATGAATGTACAGGTGAGACTTGGAAAATTAGAACATCATGCAAATGTTCATTCAGTTAAATAATGCAACTTAAAAGGTGAAACAAATATATGAGATGGACTCATTGCACGCAAAGCGAGATAGTTCAAGCCTTACTTTGTTATAATATTGATGCTTATGGCTTACAGTTTATGAAAACCCCAAAAGCCCCAATTTCATGTACCCCATAATCATCGCATAATCTCATGTACGCTGTACGCCATGATCATCACAATTATAATGCATTAAGGCATGACATCTCTCGCTATGCATGTAGTGAGTCTATCTCATGTATTTGTTTCACCTTTTAAGTGAAATGAATGAACATTTGCACGATATTCTAATTTTCCGAGTTTAACATGTATGTATGTATGTATGTATGTATGTATGCATGAATAAACAAGAAAGCCCAGCCTCAGACGCAGCCAAAGGAAAGCAGACAGGAAAGAAAGGGTTTTAAAAGAGATGCCCCTAAATAAAAGAACCCGCCCGCAGCACGTGTCACCGCCACGTCCCAGGAGAAACCGAAGTCACCCCGAATGGAAGCAAAGCGGCGGCGAAGGAGAGCTGCATGGCCAAGCTCACCTCGCTTCCGACGCCTCGTCTCCGTCCCGAGGAAACCTGGCGCCGGCAGCCAAGCGTGGTGGCTCGAGTCCCGCAGAGGACGCTGCCCTTTCCCCAAGAGAGCCTCCGGGACAGACTCCGGGTGGCCGCCGTTGCCGCAGCAGAAGCAGCCCCAGATGCCATTACGACGCCTGGTCCTGCCGCCTTCCCCAGCTGAGCGAGGGAACTCCCCCACCCCGCCGTCGCCGGAAACGGAGAGCCGCTTAAGCCCACCTTAAACCAAATGGTGAGAGGAGGGTATATTCTAGGATTCTACCTACAACCCAACAGTCTTGTCTCTATGATATGCAGCGGAAGAGCCCCTGGTGTTTCAGTTTAAAAGGCTCGGGCGGTACAAAAGACTTCATCGCCTTCGTTCCCCCAACACTGTGCTGCGGCGCGGCTGCGGACAAATGCCCTCCTGACTGCTGTGGCTTAATGGTTAAGACGCTGAACTTTGCCGACTGGACGGTCGGCAGGTCAGCAGCTCGAGGCCCCAGTGCTGCACGGCGGGGTGAGCTCCTGTCTTTGCCCCAGCTCCTGCCAACTCGAAAGCAAGAAATTGCAAGTAGATGAATAGGGACCACTCCGGTGGGAGGGTAACAGCGTTCCGTGCGCTCCGGTGTCTCTCTAGTCATGCCTGCCACATGACCACGGAAACGTCTGCAGAAGCAGACAACGCTGGCTCTTCGGCTTTGAAACAGAGATGAGCACTGAACCCTAGAGTCAGATACGACTAGCTTTCGAGCACCTTTACCTTTACTAAATAGGTATCACTTCGGCAGGAAAGGTAACAAAGTTCCGTGCACTCCAGCGTCTAGTCAAGCCTGCCACATGACCAGGGAAACGTCTGGAGACACTGACAGCACTGGCTCTTTGCCTGAGTGCCGTATCCTAGAGTCGGATACTACTGGCTTTCGAGCAAGGGAGATCCTTTACCTGTTGGGTTTATGGCGAATGCCAGTTTTCCTTATGAACGTCGATTATGAAATACACGCACACCCAGTTTAGTATGAACCCATGGCTCCCGTCTGACTTGTGGTATCAGGAGAGACCTGGCTGGGTTTGGTGGACTGGGTGACAAGTTTTGGTGCAGACAGAATTGCAGCCGAGACGATTAGGTTCCAATAAGGGCAGGAGGTGGGGAAGGAAACCCTGAGGTTTGTGAGAATGCAAAACATCTAGTTCTGGGATTGAGAGGAGAACCTCTCAGTCGGAGACAGAGGAATAAACTGTAAATGGGGCAGACACGATTGGGCATGGGATGCATTATTTGATAAAAGATCAACGTTAACTGGCCCCTTGAGCAGAATCATCACAATTAATAGAGAGATAAATTGGATGTTCAACTTGATAGACCTTTGGTTTAATTTACAGAATTTGATTTCTTCATTCCTATAAGGAGTTTTCTGTTTTACATTTGAAGCCAAGCAGCTCCATTTCAATCAACAGGCCCTACGCTTGCCTGTAAGGCAAAGGATGGGAGGCAAGTCAATACAGCAGTGTGCACCGTTATTTTTGCTTCTACTGTGACCTTGCTTTTATAACGAAGAATAGTTTGGCAGAATCAAATTCCTTCTCCTTTCTACCATTAACACTTTCTTTACAGGTTTTTAAAGATGTGTTATTTCTTAATGGTCATGAGTTCCCTAGCTTGAAGAAACAGTACAGTTCCATAGGCTTGTGGAATTGAGAGGTTGAAATACTGTAGCATTGATGCAGGCGTGTGCATCAGCACCTGCAAATAGAGTAAGATTTTACATTAACAGGTGAGAAAACATACTCATCTATGTACATAGATGTACATAGCCCTGGTGGAGCAGTGGTTATACTGTTGTGCTGCAACCAAAATGGTTGTGTTGGACCCTGACCAGGGCTCAAGGTTGACTTGGCTATCCATCCTTCTGAGGTTGGTAAAATGCTAATTAACTTGTGAACTGTCCAGACATTGCTTTGATTTGCTAACTTTGCATTTCCAAGATCTAGATGTCAATGAATGTGACTTGGTAACACTAATCCTGCCTAAAGCAGAGAAAATGGGAGGACAGGAAAGGATGCATAATTTATAAACATAATATATACCTATCTCCAAAATATCTTGACTCAAACCTGTTCAGACATTAATTAAGCCCCCTTTCCGAGAGATGGGGGGGGGTGACATTCATGTTTGCTAGATACCAGAGTGGTCCCTGTGTGCCTTTTGAACTCCTGTTGGAGGTTTAACTTTTATGGCATACTCCCACCTATGCCATTCCCAACACCTGTGGATACTGGAAATGGCATATACAGTATGGGAGCCATGCAACTCTCCAAGCTGTTTCCGATGTAAATAATATGCTGAAGGTGGTCGTTAATATACTAGATATTAAACACATCCCCTAATTGCCAAATAGTCTGGGGAAGTGATTTTTTAAAATGTCTGGCAATCATTGCTGAAGTGATGCATTAAAGATTGCTATTAGGGGAATGCGCATAAAGTATGTGTTAGAGAAAATTGCACATAAGATGTAAAATTTGGAGAAAATAAACATGAGCAAATATTTTCAAAACTGGTATAGATTAATTTATATACCCTTAATTGCATACTAGAGTAAATGACATCACATGTGCAGTATCCTGCTTTCAATTTCCCTTTACTTTAATGGTATTCTATTGAGACTATTTCCAAGAAGCAGAAATGTGAAATTGCAGGAAACACTGCACAGGCTTCTAGTCCAATGGCTACAGTAGACTACAAGACTAGAAACTAGCAAAACTGGGGATGAATGTTAAAGACACCTGGATTTAACAGTCTCACTTTGTCCAGAGAAGCAGAGTACTTTTGCAACTTTTGAAGGGGGGGGGGGGGAATCAAGTGACAACAGACATTTGCCTGAGTCCTTCTAGACTAGAGGTTTAGGAAATCAGCACCCTCAATTGAAACTTGGCTGGTCAATTGCTTCCACCTTGTGGTGACTGTGAGGATAGTCTCTTTAGCCATGTGTGTTAAATTTACTGTGCCCAGAACAGTAATGTGTTTGTCCAGGAACAAAAAGATAGCCTAGACGTTGGACTAGGTGCTATTAGTACTGACATGCAGCAGCTCTCAAAAGTTCCAAAACGTTTCTCTAAATCTGATATAACATCTGTCTCCTAATCAGATCATGTTTGTTTATTCTTTTGTTAATATTATTGCTAGTTTGCTGATCTTTTATAATTGCTATTGTATTATTTGTTGACTATGTTCTATGTTAACTAACTAGTGTGTGTATCGCATTATTGGATAATTAGTTGCGTGAACGAGATCTTGCTTGTTATTTGTCTGTGGAAGTAGATTGTAACTCACAAAAGCTAACCCTGAAATATGTCTTTGATGTGCCATAATACTTTTGTTCGTTGTAAATGTTTCCTTCATATCTAGACATCCTTAGTTGCTGGATCAGACAGCCAACTTGGGAAAATTTCAGAGAAATCTGATGACGTTGCAGGCTTACAAAACTGTAAATGTTCTTTTAGGTGTGTCTTTATTTGTATTAACTATGTGTTCCTAATATCGCTAGAATTTCTTAGGAAATAGCCATAAAGGAAGTACAGAATGTGTATTTTGTAAGAATTCCCGATATATTTTACTACAGCACTCTCCAATTCCTCTAGGTTTAGCAAACCATTTATGCCCATTCCTGTGTTATAACACCTTTGTTTTTATCTTCAACATTGTTGGAAATGTCTCATGTGGAAATGCCAGTCCTTGAGGATCCAGTCACAAAAGACAGAGGCATTTTAATCTCAAAGTCATCAACTTCACAGTCTCCTTGGTCAAAGTATGACTCCTTGGCATTAGGGGGAAGCAATTGCTTTTATTTTAAGAAGTTCTTTTATTTACAAAATAGATCATTGTGGACTTTAGAAAATGCAAATTGAACATCCAGCCACTTATTATTGAAGGGAATTGTGTAGAACAGGTCTCGGTGTTTCGATTTCTGGGAATGGAGCTGAGGGATGATCTAACATGGGAAGTTAACACCAAAGATCTGATGAAGGGAGCACAGCAGAGGTTATACTTCTTGAGAATCCTCAGGAAGAACAATCTTTCAAAGGACCTGCTGTTGGCATTCTACCATTGTACCATAGAGAGTGTGTTAACCTATGGTCTGTGTGTATGGTTTGGGAGTTGTACAGCTAGGGAAAGAACAATGCTGTCCAGGGTCATAAAGACTGTGGAGGGGATAATCGAGCGTATTCTTCCCACTCTAGATCAAATCTATGCCGCCAGGTGTTATAAGAAAGCTGTAGAGATTGCGCAAGATAGTACGCACCCCGGAAATGATCTCTTTCAGCTTCTGCCTTCTAGAAGAAGGTATAGGGTCATAAAGACGAGGACCAGCTGCTTGAGAAATAGTTTCTACCCAAAAGCGGTTCTGGCTTTGAATGCAGTGCAATGCAGTCTATGAGGGAGCTTCTGTATATAGTTTTTAGAGTTTTAAGAGTTTTAGAGCTTTTAGGGGTTAAATGTGTATATGTGGGGTGGGAGTATATTGATAATTTTGTATAGTTGTATTTTGTATAGGTTTTGTTGGGTTGTTAAGTGTTTTCCCCCGCAATCTCGTTGTTCTGTGCAGGACAATGACAATAAAGGTTTATCTATCTATTTGTTTGTTTGTTCAACTTTTATTGCCATCCCCTCGCCAAGGCGACTCCGGACAGCTTACAGTCTAACCAATGAGAATAGTAAAATATAAAAGCATCCCCCACAATAACAATTAAAATCATAAAGCATTAAAACCGTTAAAAATTTCCTCCACATTCACAACATTTAAAGATTAAAACCCAGATGGCCATTCATATAAACCAGTTTGGGGGGGCTGCTCCACAGGCAGCACCCCACACCCACTGGGCCAGCCAAATTTTGAGGCCTTTTCTAAAAGCTAATAACTGACTGAAGGCATAGTTCAGTCGGCAGGAGGTTCCACATGGCCGGAGTGGATACCAAAAAGGCCCTCCTTCTAGTGCTAGAGAGGTGAGCCTCTCTAGCCATTGGTAGCATTAGGGAGCCCCTCTGGTCTGCTCTGGTGGGACGGGCAGATATCCTTGAGGTAACACGGTCTCTTAAGTAACCTGGTCCACTACCATGTAGGGCTTTAAAGGTCATCACCAGCACCCGGAGGCACTCCGACAGCCAGTGCAGCTCCCGCAACAAGGGTGAGGACTAGGCATAACGCCCACACCCCATCACCACGTGGGCCGCCGTATTTTGCACCAGTTGCAGCCTCTGAATGGTCATCAAGGGCAGCCCCATGTAGAGCGCATTGCAATAATCTAGTCTGGAGGTGGCCAGTGCATGAGTGACCATAAGCAAAGAGTCCTGGTCCAGGAATGGGTATAATTGGTGAATCACTCAAAGTTGAGCAAAAGCCCTCCTGGCCAGGAGTTGCGAATCCAGGATGACCCCCTGGTTGCTATGTGTTATCTCAATCCCACACTAGAACTGATGGGCTCTACAGTCCAACCATACCAGGAATCCCGTGTGTCCCTCATCATTGCTTTCATTAGTTAAAAAAAATATTTTTAAGCACCAGTGTTCGAACATGCTTGAATCCAGAACAGCCATGTGGGCTGGGACAGCTCCAAGGGTCTTTGAGTAGGAAACAAATGTAGAATTCCTTGTCAAAACTGTCAAAAGTTATCTTTCCAATTCTGCAAAATATGGCATGTAGGCAAAAAAAATCTGATGGCTCATTAAACAGCCAAAACATTATTTGATCCTCATGTGGATCCAGGTTGACTCAGCCTTCCAAGGTCAATGAAATGAGTACCCAGCTTGTTTGGGACAAAATGTTAATTATCTTTTGAAGGCCCAGAGAGTGCACTAAGCACTATGGGGTGGTATATAAGCTGCTGCTAGTTTGGCTGTTAATTGGTTAATGCCTGTGAGGGGGTATTCAAGGGATTTGCGGACTTCGGGATTTGAACAGAACTAGAATGCTTATACTTCTCCCCAGCCATTATTTCCCATGCTTTTGTGGAAATGAAGGATGACTCAAAAGTGATAGCATCAGGCATGTGAAAATTAATCCACTTCTTTCTCAGGCCCACATCATCTTGTTACATCAATGAATTTGGAAAGAAGCTGGAGCATTTGCAGAAAATGACACGTAGAGACTACCTACAGCAGGAGTAGAGACAAGTTAGCTGATAATGGAACTATGACAGCAGCTTGATTTCTAGTGGCTAGTACCAGGCATTCAGATTGTAGTCCTGGATGAGTCGTGAAATTTGGCCAGTCACTCTAAGCCTGGACTGTTGTAAAGATAAACCAGTGAGCAATGCCACGTATGTTGCCTCCCATTCAGTGTCAGAAAGTTGAATCAGTCTGGAGTTCGCTATTCCAAATTAAAAATACATTTACTGTATTATATGTAATTAGTGTAATGTACACCTTTTACATAAGCCAGAAATTACCTTTTTATGTCCCCCTCTTTTGCTCAAGAAAAGGTGTCAACACCCCTTCCCTCCAAGCTTGGCTCCTTAGCATGATAAGGAGAGAACAAAGACAATGAGTTTAGTTCAGGTTGTGTGTGTGGTTTATTTTTTTAATGTAAATAAAAAGGTATTGATTCTACACAATGGCAATCAACTATATTTCTCCCATCATGTGGAAAATATATATGCCATTTTGTTCAGGTATATGTTCTCATGGTGTGTGTGTGTGTGTGCCTGCACAGGGAAGAATGACCAGAAAGTGACTCGCAGAACTGGATCAGTGGTACAGATGTCATGCTGCAATGAGGAAGGCAGATGAAAGCAGATGAAAGGCCACTGCATTATTTTCTCAGGACAGTCTTCATGGCTGATTGCAATGAGGATCACCTATATTCAGATTTGGATATGGCAGAAGAAGCAAGAAAAATAGAATGGCTAAAATACAGTCATTTCTGCAATTCATCCAGTACCACAAACCAAAGAATTTCAACTATTAAATGTTAAAGTGTCCCATGTTCACCCTGTTATCACCAATAAATGTGCACAAACTGGACTGAATGGAACAAAGGCCTTTGTTTGAATTAGGATAACATTGTATAAACAATTCTGACTAATCTTTTACATTTGATAATAGAATGCGTTTATTTTCTCATGTTATCAGGCATTTGGACTAAATCTGAAATGCTACAGACAGCTGCCAAACACAGAATGTGTTTCTTTTACAGGCATGATTTATAACAGTTTTTGGTGGAACTAGAAATTTAAAGCGTAAATTACAGTGCACCTTTTAAGAATGTGATCTACTTCATTCTAAGCTTTGTGATTAAAAGGAACATAAACATCTGCTAAATCCAATCTTTAAGAGTGTGCCAGAAAGTTATCTAATGTAAAGATGGTACATTCAGCTTCTAGAAAATCAAGTCTTTTTACAGGATCAGCAACAGGTTTCAGTTAAAGAATATCCTGAAATGGAAAATCAACCTGTAAGGACAACATTTAAGTGTATTTTCAGGCTTCAGTGTTGGACTACCATCTTAAAAGGCTCTTACTTTATACACAGAAAGCTTTCTTTCCAGTTGCAAATTCAGCATTTGGTGTATATATATATATCTACATCCTAGTGTGCATTAGCCCAGAGGAAACTGTACATGCCAGCAGATCACTGACAATACCATGCTCTTCAAACCATTTTAAAGGTTGTGCTGAGGAAATGGCATATTCTCAGGTCATTCCTTATCAAGTCAGGACAATGGCAAATGTGTTCATTGCAATTATTTTACTTTTTAAACACTTCTTTTACTTCCAGCTAACATAGTCTAAATTAACAATCCACTTCATTTTTTTAATGAGCCCAGTTTATGCCTAGAACTTCCAAAGCCAAGACAAAAAACCTGAATTAAGTAAACTTGCAATATTTGAAGGGGTGGGGTGGGGGAACAAAAAACATTTTTTTGGGAACTTCAATTATGCAGCTGCAAATATTAAGGGAACTTGTACTATTTCAGTATCCACACAGTACAACACATATGCAGTCAAGTTTAACAGCACATTCGACCAATGGAAATGCATTTAAGAAAACTGATTGTGGGAATTCACTTAATGACTACATGAAGCAATTTTCAATTTTTTGGCAGTGAAATAAGTAGGTACAGGAATGAAATGAAGCAAATATTTGTTTTAGTATCCAACACATTGTTGAATTTCCCACAAAAACATTTGTAACGCAATATATCAGTGATTACTTGCAGAACAGAAATAAATTTTTATACTCAAAATGCATAAAAATTCCCATCCCACAGCTAACTTAGGCAAGAGTGTATTCCAGGTTCAAAAAAGCACTCTGAACCTACAGAAATGATTTCTATTAAATAGCTTATAAACCTAAGTGCTCAACAGAAGGACATCTCGGAAGAGTCAAGAGCAGAGGTGTTGTGCTTCAGCATTTGCTTGCAGCATCTGGCAGTGACTTGCACAAAGTAGAGCAGGATAATCATTGAGCCTCCTCTTCTGTCTGCTTTGTAGTAGTAGCTTCTGTGGCACTGGCATTGGCAGCAGAATTTAAGACTTCTCCAAAGTCACCCCCAGCAGGTTTGCTTCCTCCAACCTTATGCTAAACGGAAGTTTAGAAACCTCAGGTTAACCTCAACAAATCTGCGTTAAGTTGTAACTTTCATGGCACCTATAAATTTAACATATGCCAAGTTTAGAAAGGAAGAAAACACAATCGAGGGCTTTCCATAGCCTCTTCATAGTTAGGCAACCTCCTTCTTTCTTGTTCTAATCTAGACAGAGCAGTGTTCCCCAACCTTTGGTTCTTGGATTTCAGTTCCCAGAAGCCTAAGTCAATTCCCAAAAGTACTGACTTAATCTTCTGGGAATTGAAGTCCAAGAACCAAAGGTTGGGGAACATTGTTCTAGAGCACATCCAAATATTTCCTAGAAAATATGTGGGTTCACCTCAATAAAGATCAAGTTTAACTCACGCAAGAACAGAGGTTACTTTGAACCAAGATATCTGGCAGACAGAACGGACAGTGTGAATTCCAGGGTTTACAGCAGCAATTACTATTAGAACAGGGGTTCCCAACCTATGGCCTGTGGGCCTAATCCGGCCAATGCATCTCATTAATCCAGCCCATGGTGGGAACCCCAACACCTCTGGACCGCCCCACACCACCAGAAGTCGAAATACAGCACTTGCAGCGGTGCCAAGAATCGCGCCATTTCAGCGGCTTTTTGTGCAGCCTCCGCCTCTTCTCAGAGTGGCAGGAAGCTTTTCAGAGCATTTTTGCTCCATTTCGGGATTTTTTTTTTTGCCACTTCTCCACTGTGCTTCAGTGGCTGGTGACTTCCAGTGCTGGGCTGAGCTTATGTCAGCGCCTGGGTTCCCAGCGCAGAAGCAGGAAGTTCTCAACCACCGCAGTTTGGCTGCCAGGGTGCAGGGGAGAGGGAATCAAAAAACAGGAAAATTGCTCTGGGAAGGGCCTCCCGCTGCCCTGGGAAGCAGCGGAGGCTGTGCAAGGACGTGCTGAGGCAGAGCGATTCCCGATGCCAAAAACATAAGTAGTGGGTAAGCCATGCCTGCCAGCCCCCACAGCTGAGTGTGGTGGTGGGACCTGGCCCATGGCGGGAAAACGTGAACAGTGGTTAGAACATAACTTAGTGCCTTACTGGTCAGTTAAAAATAATGAATTGCATGACTTTTGCAGAAACTGCTACACCTAGATGCACTCCTCTGAAATTTGGGTTGGGACAATCTGCCTCATCTAGACAATAAATCATATTGGGGCATCCCAAAGGTCCCATTAGCCCTAGCCTGCATAACTAATAGTATGGAAGTTATCATCAGAATGAACACATTCCAACCCTTGGCTTAGATGATACTCTACAAAACTTACTTTTTGTGCAGCCTTACCACCTTTGAAAAGGCTTCAGACAATGATTATATTGTGAGCACCCAAAATTGATCAAGATCCAGTCATTGGATGGCATGCCGTAAAATCTACATTTTAGGGACACACACCCAACATTGCTCTGGCTACAAGCTAATATATGGATCCAATATAAGGTGAAATTCCCAAGTATCTCAGATAACACTGTCCACATAGCTAGGATGGAGGGCGAGGAGGGACTATGGAATGGTTATGGGGAGGAAAACTTGGAATTGTAGCATCTATAAAAACCTGAAATGTCTAGGAATGGAAGATTTGTTGCCTGCACAATTTTTTGTCCCTTTATGATGGCTGCTATTTTACAACTAAACAGTACAAACTACTGTTTGGGCAAAATGCCATGCTGACATTCTGGAGAATCCTGGCTTTGTGTTCATATGTGCTTGTCAGCAGAAGCAAAATAATAAACCAGGAAACTTCCCATTATCATTTATTTAGCTTTGCGATAGAACAGGACAATCTGGCTTCTCAGTTTGAAAAAGCCAGAATCTGGAAACCCAAACAAATATCAGATTTGAAGAGATGACCAAAGGAAAACTAAATTGGGCTTAGGTCTATACAAATCATGACAACAGCTTTCTGACTTGTTTCACTGCTTCTGCTCACTGGAGGAGCAAAGGCAACAGCTGCTCATAGATGTTCAGGCATTATGTGGAAAAGAAACCAAAGATTGCTAAGTAATGCAAAGCTTGAGAAGCAGAATCAAAGCATCATCCTATCACTATACTTTTCAGGTCAGTTCTATTGAAACATTTCATTCCACCTCTTAAGAAGAGAGCTGCCTACCCAAGCTTTACTGTATTGCATGCATGGTTAGTGGTGCTATTGAAAAGCACACAAGTTAACGTATCTTGGAAAATATTAACTAGATTCTTTGCATTTTATAAGATACATGTTTAAGTTTTACCTTCAGGGTTTCCACTTTCTCTTCAAATGACTTGAATGTTGGTGAATTTCTAGTGGAGAAACAAACAACAGATAATTTTTCAGAAATCTTTACTTGCAATGGCAGACCAGTTAATGAAGAAAGATCCTATACAGAAAAGCATTAAGATACAACCTGTAGTATAGTAGCACATACCATCATTATAGATACTACTGTTGGGCTATATCCAGTGGTGTCACACTACTAGTGCAAATAATCTGATTCCATTTACACAAGCTGTTCTTTGGCTTGTTGTGACCCCAGTTATATTAGGTGTGGTTTATCCTAACTATTTTAGTGGTGCTTGTATATCCTCTATCAGGACATTATGATCTCTTGTACAGTTTTCGCTTGCCTACTGTTGGCTTACAACTCTTAGAAATTAATAATTGGGGTGTGATCAAACACTGAGAAAGAAGAATCTGATCATACCACAAAAGGTCATCTTCTTAGGAATGGTCTCCCTTAGAAGCATCCCTTCTGCCCGTCAGGAAATCACTTTAGTCCCCATCCCCAAATAATAGTCCTATTACTGTACCAAAAAGCTCCATCTTGGACATGGATTGGAGTCAGGCTGGAATGCTATTGTTAGGAAACGTGTGCCATAGGTTCACCACCACTGTTGTTAAGTGATCCAAACTGTGAGCTCTGTGCCTGTTTAATCACAATCTAAATTTAACTCTTGCATTTGCTTTTTTAGAAGTCCAGCAGAATTTATTTATAATCCAACCCTTGGATGGAACTTGCAGTATGCACTGTTATTTCAAACAAATAATATTAAAGATGAGCAACCTGAGTAATAGGGGGTAAATCTAATACATGTTTAGCTGTTTTAAACCAGGCATAATTACACCAATCAAAATTAACCTTTCTGTTTATATTAGGATAATTTGGGACAACTATAAACTATACATACATTACCTCATGGCAGGCATGCTAATTGAATGCTGTAGACAGCGTATACTAAAATGCCAGCATTAAAAGAAAGGAAAATCTGATTACAGAGAGTAGTAAAAATGTCCCAGAAATCCATACACACATCAACACGTTTCTCCAACACACTCAACAAAAGCATGCATATTATCATCATGCAAAGCTAAAAGGTCAGCAGCAGCAGCCACTGATAACACATGCTAGTTTTATTAATCACCCCCTGCAGTTTGTGTTCTACAGCAAATTATCAAGTAATGTGACTGAAGTTACACATTATTTAGATGAGGCCAATATGTAGAGAATATCCTAAAACATTTACCTACAGCAAGAAATGGGAATACAGTATATGCTAGTGTTTTCTGTTTAGCCCTATTCACCACTTCCTAACACATAAAAGTGAGCCTTTAAATTTTATGTAAATATTCTGCAGTATGTCCATTTTTGCCCCCTTCCTAGGATACACCAGCTATTTGCCCTTTTAAATATAAAATGTGAGAAAGTTTTCCTGGACACTAAATCAAAATAGCTTCTGAAACTGCTTGTTCCTTCAACAACACAGGAGTAGCTAATGCAACAGGAATTAGAACATTACTACTCAATTTTAGTGAGCTGATTGCCAGTACACGCTGCTCAGATTTAATGAGGTGGTTATTAATTAACCAGTTTTAATCATATACAACAATGAAAGACGCTTGTTTTTTATAGCTACCCTTTCATTACAAAAAAATTTGCTCTCATACTCTACAAAAACTTTCTACCTAAAGAAAGACAGAGAAATTGTTTTAAGAAACACCTGTTGATCCAGTGTTTCAATTCTCTTTTTTGATAAACAGTTTCTGCAAGTAATCCACAAAAAGCTAATTCAGCTCAGAAACAATGGAGTGTATCAGACTGTAGATGCTGTCTTATTCATAACCAGTGATGGGATTCAAAAAAATTTACTACCTACTCTGTGGGTGTGGTGTGGTGGGTGTGGCCATATGACTGGGTGGGCGTGGCCAGGTGGCTCCAGCAACTGGATGGGAGAAGCCCGGGGAGGCTGCGCCACCGGTATGAGAGGCAGGCGCAGGCCTATGACCCGAGGCTCTGGCAACCAGATGGGCGGGGCCAGCCAGAATTTCTACTACCAGTACAGGCGTACCGGCTGTTCATAACTCTTCCTTAGTTTGATGATACTGGATCCTATATGTCCAAATACAACTTCTTAGCTAATAGTCCCTCTGTTAAAGTTATGTTTTTCTTGAAGTTCAAGTTCAGCTGCTGAGATAGAAATTCTTCATTGGTATGTAGAAATTAAAAAAAAAATAACAGTATGTTAATTTTCCAATAAAACTTCTGATAGGAAGTAAATACAGATCTGCTTCAATGCTTCATTACTAGCTACAGAGCAAATCTTGAAGATATATGCACTGAATTCAGTAAACCTGAGTTACCAGATAATGAAGTTAGACAAAATATTAGAAAGCTGTTGAAAATAGTGTAACCTGTTTAACACACTGCCTCAGAAGGTGGGTGGAGTCTCCTGCAGTAGAGATTTTATGGGATGCCAACAGAGCGCTATTTGAGCATGTTGTAGCAGCAGATTTCCTACACTGGCATGGAATTAGACTAAATGACCTTTGTGGTCCTTTCCAACTATATTATTTCGTTATGGGGAAGGGAGGAATCTGTGCCAATAATCTATTAAATTGGTTTAAGTACTCATCCCTGAAGAAGTCTTTATGTTAAAACATTTAACTAATTACTGCTGTCTGCAGCCTATCACATTAGCTCAAAATCTTTAGGTCTTAGGCTGATAAAGTCACTATTAAACATAAAACATATGCAAGGATATAGGCATTTCAGATCACATATTTGGAGGAAGAATTATGTGCAGAATTTCTTTTGTTGTTGTTGTGTGCCTTCAAATCAGAATGAGTCATAGTGACTCTAATAGGGTTTCTAAGGTGAGATATTTAAGGAGCAGTTTTACCAGTTCCACGCTCAGTGAGTTTCTGTGGCAGAGCCGAGGAATCTAACCTAGCTATCCTGCGCCCTAGTCCATTTACTCTATCCACTACACCAGGGTTTCTCAACCTGTGGCCCACCAGCTGGATGCGGCCCACAGCACTATTTCATTTGGGCCCCCACCATGCCAGAAAGTGCCATGTGGTGGAGGATGGGCAAAATGACCGTCTGGCCCCCAAAGCTGTCTGAGGGAGCGTGGCCCAGCCCCCAGCTTTAAAAGGTTGAAAACTCATGCACCACACCAAACTAGATACTGACAGTCTCCATACTCCATGTTTCTTTTAAAGAAATATTGCTAGTTCCTCTTCTAAAAGTTTCCCTTTCCTGAAGCAAGAAATAATTTTAATTGGACACTTTAGAACTCCTTAAAGCACAAATCCTACAAACTGATTTAGCTCTCTTCAAGTCAACCACGTACTATTGGCTTAAACGTATCAACTGTCAGTTATGAGAGAAAGCTAACTTGCATGCTCTACTACACCAACTCTTACCTAAAGGAATGTGTAAATGCCTGCACTCTGCAGAATATCAAGCAAGCATTTAAAAACAAAAAGAATGTTTCAGTATAAACACAGATATTTTCAAAGCACAAGCAGCAAGCTCATAATTATACTTGACTTTAAAGAGAAACCAGCAAGTGAAGTTTATTTTGAGCAATGGAATCTAGCAATCATGTTGAGTTGTTCAGACAGAATCCTGTGCAAATGATTTTTACTTTTGAAGGATGGAAGACATCATTTAATTCCTAGTTCTGAGATGGAAGCAAACTCCAAAATGCCACAGAGACACCTGCTTTCTGTGCAGCTTTACATAAAACAGCTGTACATAAAGCTGTGCAGGAGCAACATAGTAATACAATATCATGAATGATGTAATTTTGGTTTTATTTCTTTGCGTCTTATTTCACTAAACTTCATTGTTATTTTCCAAATTCAACATCCAAAATAAAATTACAAATGACTACATAAATATCTAGTATTCAGCTTCCTTTTTTAAAAAAAAATAGCACATTTTTGAAAAACAGCAGTGAGGTCTTTTCTTGAATGAGGTGCAAGTTGCACATTGTTTTTATGTCAGATTACATGACTAGCACCCATCTAGCATGCACTAAAACCTTAAAATTAGTCCCAGAAACTTCTGTAGTTCCTCTTGTATACATATCAGTCTCCAATGAGAATCTGACTATTATGGTTTGCTATGTTTCTGTATTTTATTATTTCAGTGTTTTATTTTCACACACACACCTCAAAAGAGCTTTGGCAACTGTATTGAAATTTAATTGAATATTGGCCCAAATTCTTCTGGGATTTTGTGCACACACAAGACAAATCCTGTAAATTGCTACAACTAACCAATCAGGCTCTTGGTGCTATGCACACAACTGGCTATGTCTGGCATGTCATCAGTTAGCCATGTTAATTGAGAGGGCTCTCCTTCCATGTATGCAAAATCCTAACAAGAAATCAGTAAAAAGAATTCAGAGGAACCATTCACTTGACACTCATTTGGCCCAAGCTGCCAAAATACTTTACATCAGAATATAATGAAATCTATCTGAAAAAACTCACAATCAAGTACATTCATTCCAAATGCTCTGAATTTCCAATCTTTACAAAATGCAGGCACTCAGAAATTTTCCACAGGCATATTCATGCAACTCAGTGTTAACTTCAGACAGCTTCCCTCCTTCCAGATGAGCAAATAGCAAAAGCAGAAGGCTCACATACTGTAGGTGCAGTGGTGGCAAACCGTGGCACCCCAGGTGTTCTTGGACTTCAATTCTCAGAAGTCCAAGTCAGTACAACTGCTGATCAGGGCTCCTGGGAATTGAAATCCAAGAGCAGGTCAAGGATTGTCACCACGGCTAGGGTGCTATTCCCAACCCCAACAGATGAATATTCTTTGCTGCCTTCAAATATGGTATTGTCATGCAAGGTGCACCCAGATAAAGACACTCTTCTAGCAGCCAATTCAATAAAGGACTAGCTTGAATATTGGGCAGGATAAGTAAGAAGTTGGTTTGTGAGCTATCACAAGACAGCAAAAGAATATGTACAGTATTTCTGTCTTTTACCAAAGAAGGATGTGTCAATTGTTTGTTATTTTCTGTGTTGGGCAACTAAGAGTCTTGAGCACACTAAATCAGAGCATGTGTACTGTTTCCAAAGCACACCTAATCTGTATGGATTATTGTTAGTCTGCATAGTGGAGGGGGTGGGTCCTCTTCCTATGTAAAATACTGCCTATTCCATCAACAGAATAAGTGGTATTATTAGCATAACACCATCCAATTTCTTGCATGTCAGAACAGATAAAATGCTATGTTGGCTAAAAAGAAAGTGGGCTCTAATGGCCAAGCAAAATTTAAATGGTCATTTATTGTTAATCAACTGTGTTTTTTATATCACTGGTTAGAACCTATTGGTCAGAAGCAGGAGTTCTCTGCTCAAAAAGACCAAACTATCTGCTAATAAAATTGAACTATACATTCTGAAAATTCTACCAATAATCCACACAGACTCTCTATCATTGGGAGCATTATCCATTTCCATCTATTGAAGTTAAACCCTGATTCAGTGCAAATAGGTATGGAAAGACTGAAGCCATACTTCACATCTTCCAGTTTCTTTGTGATTGCAGAGCCAACTGTTGAGAAAGCAGCAGAAGCTTTCTGCCCAGCCTGAGACAATGTTTCTGACGTCTTCTTATACCTGCATTTAGAAATGAAACAATCTGTTATTATAATTCATATGCATCTTGGTTAGGAACAGACATTTTCATTACAGCTAATTCAGTTGAAATTACTCAAAGTTGTATACCTTAGAGCCGTGGTGGCGAACCTTGGCACTCCAGATGTTCTTGGACGCACGCACGTTTTACTTCTGCTTCCAGGAGCGGCGGGGGCCGGATGAATCGCAGCAAACCCATTCGTGTGGATTCATGGGGGCTTGGGCTTCTGGGAATTGAAGTCCAAGAACATCTGGAGTGCCAAGGTTCGCCATCACGGCCTTAGAGATCCAATGGCTTTTCCACTGAATTTGAGCTGCAATATGGATTCATCAACATAAATTTTTGCCCTGAATCCCACTGCACAGGCATACCTGGTAAGGCTAATGGCAAAACTTGCAGCAGCTTTTGGCGAACAAACAACAAGCCTCTAACTGGATCTCCAGGTGTGCACCTGACCATCATGATTAATCCAAAACCAACAAGAATTGCTTAATTAAAAAGAAGCCACTGAGTGTTGCTTGATTGGCCTTCTACAGATATAACTAAACCACAGAATTTTGGCCTCTATATCCTTCTTCCTTTTTTTCCATTAAGAGGAAGAAAATCTGATCTGTTACGAAATGGATTTTTGTCACAAGTTACCACTGCTTTCAAGACAAGCTAAGAACATAATGAATTAATATTTGAAATTATGCCTTACAAGAACAGAAGGCTTTCAGTATAGACATAGGGAAAATCTCTATGCTTTACTATTGCTATTGTAAAAAAAGAACAGTTGAATTAACAAATTGGCTAAGACTCTGACTGGGAGGTGTAAGGTCAGCAGTTCAAAACCCGAGTACTGCATGACGGAATAAGCGCCTCTGTCCCAGCTCCTGCCAAGCTAGCAGTTCAAAAGCAAGAAATTGCAAGTACGGTAGATAAATAGGGACCACTTCAGTGGGAAAGTAAACAGCATTCCATGCACTCCGGTGTCTAGTCATGCCTGCCATGACTAGTTCACAGACTAAATGCAGAGTTCTTTGATTTGGAGCTATTCTAAAGCAAGTAAACATACGCATTTGTTGATGTTACATCTTGCCATCCTTTAGAAAGGTTCTGCTTCAGCTCTTGCAATGAACTGATTCCAAGTTTCCTCTTTATTTCTGCTAGATGCTTCTCTTTAGCAGCTAGCACTTGTGACAGCGTTTGGATTTCTTCTTCTACCTGCAAGACAAAAAACCACTAAGCAGTTACAGACTATAAACATAAAAAGTACTGAGAAACATTTTATGTGGCAGCTGCAACTTGTATCCGAGAATGCATTTTTTCCCCTGAAGCAGGAAAAATGCCATTGGCGTGAATTTGTTTAAGGTGGATCCCCGCTTGCCATGAAGTGACCCACACACTATGACCACGGAGCCATCTCCTGCAGCACATATGAAATGAGACATGCAGGATTTAACACTGGGACTGCAATGGACTGCTGAAGCCTTGAGGATATGGACAAGGTGTGCCTTCACAGCCAGTCCATCTGGCATGGCCTCTTCCACCTCTATGACCGTTGGGAATCAGAGTTCCTCCTCTGCTCATTTTGCCGCTGAGCCCTATATGATGCTTTCCAGTGGCATATTTGATGTTTAACATAACCATTAAAACTTCCTCACTTGGAAAAACACTAGCACATTCATACTTGTTTCAGGTTTCCAAACTGGTACAGAGGATATAAAATATAGCCGTGTTAATTCAAATTTGATAATCATCTAATGTTTCAGAACTTCAGGATCAGGTGTAAATTCCACATATCATGGTTTTTAGGCCAGGGGTTCCCAACCTTTTCAAGGTGGGGGCCGGGTCATGCTCTCTCAGTCAGCTTGGAGGGCCGGACAGCAATTTTGCCCTGCCTGCACAATGGGGGTGGCCATTTTGTCCCAACAGCTTCAAAAGGCAGCCATTTTGTTTCTTGAATGCCCTTGGAGGGGGTGGGGGGGCCACATGAAATGGCACCATGGGCCGGATCCAGCCCATGGTCCTTAGGTTGGGAACCCCTGTTTTAGGCAATATAAAACTCTAACAGTAATGGCTATGCAAATATAACAAAAACAAAAGACGATATCAAGCTTAATCTTTCTTCTAACCTTCATTTACTGAACCTGGGATTCTCAACCTGCGGCCTGTGGGCACCATTTCATATGGCCCACCTCCACCAAACCAGGAAGTGCCATGTGGTGGAAGAAGGGCAAAATGGCCATCCAGTCCCCAAAGCTGTCTGAGGGAGCATGACCGGAGCCCCTGGCTTAAAAAGGTTGAGAACTTCTTACTAAATTAATGCATTACATTAAACAAAGCTATTTGTATACAATCATCAAATAGCTCTCAACAAGGAGTTTCCTTTCAAGAGAATGACAGTAAATTAATAACTTTGCCTAGACAGCTTCACCAGTATATATGGAGACTTGACATGGCAAGAACAGTTAAAACCAGTAAAGGCAAGCTCCCATCTGGATTCTGCTATGACTCAGACACATAAAAAGATAGACAACATGCTTTTCCTGAACATTTAAATCCATCCAAAACCCATATAAGAACTTTGTCATAATGAACATGAAATGTGACAGAGATGAAGAACCTAGCCCAAGTTGTGCAAAAGCAGAAGCACAAATTTACCACCACTGATTTATCACTAAACTAGTATGCTCAGATTGAGACTGCTTGAATTTTTAAAAAACATTCTTGTGAACATCATTTTAGAATCCACTGTGTATCCTGTCAGTATCCACAACAAATGAACTTTCTTGGTTTCCTGTGCTTCTTTCTGCATACCTAGCTGTTCACTACCTAGTTTTATGTCTAGCTGGCTGCTCAAGAAAGGAGGCTACAGCTTTTAATCTCCAAGATCTGAGCAGGGTTCTTAAGGACAAAACCTTCCACAGATAATACATGAGTCACCACCATTTGGAAACGTCTTGAAGGCACAAAGCAACAGTAGTTTGCCAGCGTTGAAGAGCCTGTTAGGCTTTCAAAGGGATCTCCCAGTTTTTATCAGACCATGAAGTATCCAACACATACTCGTTCTTTTCTTGTCCTTCACTCTGAGTCACCATTTATTGGGCAGGACAGGGAGACACCAAATTCCAAAATTCTCTAAGAATTCCCGAAGCAGAATTCCAGGAGTTCCAGCCCCAAAACACCCACTTGCAGACATCTTCACCTTTAGTGGCTGAGGCTTCCTCCTAGCCTTTCATTCCTGCTGCAATACTTCTTGGAAGGAATTTGCTGCTTTCTGAGAGTTCTAGCGATGAAGGTGGCACGGGTCGGATGAATTGACATCAGGGGTCAGTTCAGGCCCAAGGGACATAGTTTGGGCACCCCTCGCATAAAGGGTACTAAGACTATGACTTTCAGGAAACACTGTGGTAACTTCTTTTTTTCTAGATTAACAAAAGGAAGCAAGGCCTCAGACAGCCATACAGCCATGGTGAAAGAAATGTAAGTGTCCATCAGTGTAGGTCTATGGCACATGTGCCAGAGGTGGCACTCGGAGCCCTTTCTGTGGGCCCGTGCAGTCACTCCAGCACAGAGTTTGCCCCGCTACTCTGCCCAACAGCCCAATAGAAGAGCTTCCTCCCTCACCCAGGACAGGGTTTGCACCACCCCTCTGCCCAGCAGCCCAATGGGAGCATTTCCTTCCTCCCCTGTTGCTGTGTTGGCACTTTGCGATAAATAAGTGGTTTTGGGGTTGCAGTTTGGGCACTTGGTCTATAAAAGGTTCATCATTACTGATCTATGGACTGCTACTCCCAGAATTCTGCTTGGTTTCTTAAGATAATTCTTGGAAATGGAAGACAGACACAGATCCACACCACTAAGGACATTTTGAACCATCTTTTCTGGTGCATAATCTGGGGGTTCTCCTGGACTCACGTCTACTGCTTGAAGAGCAGGTGGCAGCCGTGGCCAGGAGGGCTTTTGCACATCTTCATGTCATACGCCAGTTATGCCCGCTCCTAGATCGAGACTCATTGCTTATGGTCACACATGCTCTAGTCACCTCCAGACTTGACTACTGCAATGCGCTCTACATGGGGCTGCCCTTGATGACCATTTGGAGGCTGCAACTGGACCAGAATGCAGCTGCTAGGGTGGTGATGGGGTGCGGGCAGTATCCCCATGCCTCGCAACTGCTTCGGGAGCTGCATTGGTTGCCGGTATGCCTTCAGGTGCAATTCAAGGTGCTGGTTATTACCTTTAAAGCCCTACATGGTAGTGGGCCAGGACACTTAAGAGACCCCATTACCCCAAGAATATCTGTCCATCCCACCAGAGCAGGCTGGAGAGGCTCTCTAATTGCTCTCTACCACTAGAAGGAGGGCCTTCTTAGCGTCCGCTCTGGCCCTATGGAACCTCTTGCCAACCAAGTTGCGTCTCCAGATGGAGTTGCTGCCCTTCAGGAAAGGTTTAAAAACCTGGCTGGCAGAGCAGGTGTGGGGCACCGGCAGTGCTGTGACCCCAGCCTCCTGGCTGATTTAAGAACGCTCTCTCCCTCTTTTTAAACTGTGTGTAGTGAATGTTTTGTGGTAGTTTTTAATGGGGTTTTAATTGTGATTTTAAAATTGTGATGGTTTTAATATCTGTACGCTGCTGCCCAGTCTTTGGAATTGGGCGGCAATACAAATCCTAAAAATAAATAAAATGAATTAATAGTACCTCACAGGTTTTGGAGACACTGCTTCTGTTAATGCAAGCTAAAATAGCATTTGCCTTTTTTGCCGCTACAATCACACTGTGATCTACAACAATTCTACTACCCTTCTCGCTCACAGTATTACTGATTTGAATAGCCCCCATCTTGTAACTGTGCATTTAGTTCCCCCCCCCCCCAAGTGTAGAAATTCACACTTATCTCTGTAAAATTTCATTCTGTTGTTTTCAAACCAGTGCTCAAGCCTATCAATATCTGTTCGAATTTTGTTTCTGTCTCCCACGGTATTAGCTACTCCACCCAGTGGTGGGCTCCAAAAAAATTACAACACTGTGGGCGTGGTATGGTGGGCATGGCCAGGGGGAAAGCCCTGTGTTGCACATGAGTTAGGACTACTTTATTTCAAAACTTGGATGGGCGGGGCCAGCCAGAATTTCTGCTACCAGTTCTGGCAAACTGGTGCGAACCTGATGCCCACCACTGATTCCAACCAACTATGTGGATGGCTGTAAGTAAAATAAGCTGGCTAATTTTAAAAACCTTCACAGGCCTAGGCATCTCAATGAGGCTGACAGAAGGAGGAAAAGGAGCAGGCATTTGTGTTGAAGAAAACCTGGAAATTGCTTGTAAATTACATAACGGCAAAGTTAATTGAAATGTTTATTCCTACCAAAGCAGAGTCATACAATATCAATTTTGTTAACCGACATTGGTTATACGCATCTAGCTCTTCCTCGAGAAGATCATGAGTTACATAGGCTAACCTCCACATTAAGGACAATAAATACTTAGCAGCATTTCATTCTCTAGTCCTATTCTAAAACCAGACACTTAACAGTAAAGTGAAGAGAGCAGCACCTTTAAACCACATTATATACTCAGGTGTGCATATATATTATACAATAGTTACTAAAACATTTCCAGCTTGCTTTTCTCAGTAAAAAGATGATTGATTTGCTTTAATAACATGTACAGTGATACCTCATACAACGTCCAAACTTGGTTCCACAATTTTGGACTTTATACGGATTTGGACTTTGTATGAGGCATGCAAAATCCTAGCCTCGATGCCTCATACAACATCCAAATCCTTGCTGCGATGCCTCATACAATGTTGTTTCCATAGAGATACATTGTACTGTAACAGCACAGACTTCAGGGCAAAGTCAAGGAAACAGAAGCTGACAGAACTTTAAGAAATCATTGTCTAAAGGCTAAAAACATTACAAAAACTTGTCAAACAACCCTGACTGTCCAAGAACCTGAAGAATGCTGCAAAAATCCCAGGAATGCTTCTAAAAACCACTCCTAAATACTCTTTGCCTTGTGAGGTACTATTAATTCAAAACCCACAAGAGCAATGCATGCATGTGTCCTGTATTTTATACTGCCCAGGCACAATGCAACCTGGGGAAAACCAAATGCCTCATACAAAGAAATTAGGCAATGTAGTATGAATTCAATGTTGTACGAAGCGGACTTTGTAGGAGGTATTACTGTATTTTGAATAGCAGTCTGCTTTCATTTATAAACCAGACTGCTATTCAAAATACATGTTATTAAATCTGAAAAAGCATTACTCAACAAAAACTGCAGAATGGGCAGCAGGTGAGAAAACTTTTAGTTAAAAACAACAATTTCCAAAAATCTGGGGAAGAGCATATAAAAATTCTTAGGCCCCCACATCAGAAACCAGACATATGTGCTAGATTAGTTAGATGAACCACATCTAAAAGGTTGAGAGTTACCTTTGTAAGCTCTTTTCTAAGTTCTTCTTGTTCTTCTTCAGACATTCCTTCTATAACATTAACTGAAGCAGCAGCATCTTCTCCAACTTCAGGAATAGCTTCGTTTTTCAGAAGACCTTTAGAAAAGCCGTTCAAAATTATTAATTTGGATTCCAATATTTAAAGCATGATGCAATTCTATTTTATTATACCAAAACCAGTGAAATATTATTCTACCATCTGCCAGT
The DNA here is from genome assembly GCA_035047345.1 of Bradypodion ventrale. Classification (NCBI taxonomy): domain Eukaryota; kingdom Metazoa; phylum Chordata; class Lepidosauria; order Squamata; family Chamaeleonidae; genus Bradypodion; species Bradypodion ventrale. The sequence continues at coordinate 286,682,782 of JAWDJE010000004.1, forward strand.
GAAGAGGACAAAAGGCCATTCGGCATCTACACACACACACACGCACGCACGCACGCACGCACGCACGCACGCACGCACGCACGCACGCACACACACACTAGAGAACACATTTCTTGGGCCAGCAGGCAGCTCAGATTAATTCTACTTGTTCTGATCCAGTGCTGCTGTTCCTTCAAAATTTTATAAGCTTTCAACACCCTGACCCTTCACGACCCCATGGACCATGGCATGCCAGGCTCTCATATGTCATTCTCACAAGTCTGCCCAGATCTATGGCCCCCATGTCAACAATATTATCTAACCATGCCTCTGCCCCCTTCTTCTTCTTTTTTGTCTTCTCCAGTGAATCTTCCTCTTCTCATTTGGTGGTCAGGGTATTTGAGCTTCAGCTTCGCTATCTGTCCTTCCAAGAAGCAGTCATGATTGATTTGATTTAAGATTGACTGGTTTGATCTCTTTATGGTCCAGGGAACTCATAAGAGTCTTCTCCAGCACCACCGTTCGAACATACGTTACTACTGGGGAAACCATCGTTCTAAATATGCAGACTTTTGTCGGCAGAGTGATATCTCTACATTTTATTATGCTGCCAAGATTTGCCTCCCAAAAAATAAGCATTTTTGTATTTCATGGCCGCAGTCACTGTCTGAAGTGATCTTGGATCTTAAGAAAATAAAGTGTGTCACTGCTTTCATTTCATCTCCTTCTTTTTGCCAGAGAGTGATGGGACCTGATACCATCATCTTAGTTTCTTTGATGTTGAGTTTCAAGCCAACTTTTGCACTCTCCTCTTTCACACACCTCTTTAGACCTTTTTCACTTTATGCCATTAGGGTGGTGTGATCTGCACGTCTGAGGTTGTTGATATTTTTTCTGGCAATCTTAATTCTGGCTTGTGATTCATTCACCCTTGAATTAAATAAGCAGTACTCTTTTTCCTATTCTAAACCAATTGGTCATTTCATATATAGTCCTAACTGTCGCTACTTGACCGGCATACATGTTTCTAAGAAGACAGGTGAGGTGGTCTGGTACTCCCATCTCTTTAAGGACTTGCCACAGTTGGTTGTGTTCCACTCAATCAAAGGCTTTAGCAAAGTCAATGAAGTAGTAAAGGTCGCCCTTGATCGAAAGCCAGTCGTATCCGACTCTAGGGTTCAGTGCTCATCTCTGTTTATAGCCAAAGAGCCAGCGCTGTCTGGGTCTGCAGAAGTTTCCATGGACATGTGGCAGGCATGCCTCAACATGAAACGTTGTTTACCTTCCCACTGAAGTGATCCCTGTTTATTTACTTGCAATTTCTCGCTTTCGAACTGCTAGGTTGGCAGGAGATGTAAAATTTCTGGGAATTTTGAAGCTTGGGGGAAAAAACGTTTTTGTGTGGGGTTTTCCCAGGGGGAAACGGAAATTTTCAGAAAAAATGAAAATAATCTGATACCATACATATTTTTTTTATAAATGATTTATAAAATCTTTGAACCCGTCCTTATCTTAAAACATTTTATTCATCATGTTAAAATAAAACATTCCATAATATATTTTTTATTTTTTCAATTTTTTGGAAAAGAACAAAAAAGGCTTCAGAAAAAACGGGGAAACCCCGTTTCCCCCCAAATGTTTTTGGGTTTTTTCCGGGCCTTCACATCTCTAGCTGAGACAGAGACGGGAGCTCACTCTGTCATGCAGTACCTGGGAATCAAACTCTGACCTTCCAGTCAGCGAGTTCAGCGTCTTAACCATGTGAGCCACTGCAATCCTCAATGAAGTAGAAGGAGACAATTTTCTGGTACTGTACTTCCATGCTTTCTCCATAATCCAGCAAATATTGGCAATTTGGTCTCTAGTTCACCTGCCCCTTCAGAACCCAGCTTGTACTTTAAAATATTTTTATCCTGTCTTTCTCCTAAAAGAATCCAAGGCAGTTGCTGTGTCTATTTTTAAAAATACCCTTCATTCAACAAACCCCTCATTGAAATTAATTCATTTTGCATTACTGTGCTCAAATTCCAAGTTTTTATCATTTTCCTCATACTGTTTCTAGAATTTTAAAGCCTTATTCAGGTAATAATACTGAGGAATAGTCACAATATGCAGGATGAACATTCTTTTCCTGTGCTCCTCTGTCTCCAGTATTAGCATTCTGACTACATGGGAGTGTGACAAATTTGAACAGGAAATGCCTCCACCATTCATACAGTCTCTACACATTAACTGGATCTTTGAAAAATGAGAATTCAAATGGAAAGCCCCAAGGAAAATGGAAGTTGTCCTGTTCAGACCATACCTGTCAACCATCCCAGTTTGGCCGGGATTATCCCAGAATCCTGCGTCGATTGATGTCATTTCCTGACCCGCACTGCCAAAACCCCATAATTTGGCAGCGGGGGAAAGGAGGCACTGCGCAGCCCATCTGCACAGGTCACATTGCACGCATGCGTGGAAGGGCTCTACACTTCCGTGGCTCTCTTCCACGCATGTGCAGAAGGCTACGCCGCCTGCGTAGAAGGCTACGCAAGTGGCGTAGCCCTCCACGCGCATGCGTACAACGCGACCTGCGCAGACCCGGTCTGTGCAGGTCCTGGATTCGCCGGAGCCGCGGTTGACAGGTAATGTTCAGACATGTCACAAACCAAATATTCTGAGGTGTAACAATAGAGTGGGCTAGAGGCCCTAACACTGATGAGCAAACAGCTTCTGTGTCACTTGATGAGATGCTAAGGATATTTAGAAAAGGAACAAGAGTTCTGCAGTATTAAGCAAATTACGCTTATAGTGTCAACACTTTGCAGTTTGGAAAATTCCTGCTGGCACACTTGCATCAGTCATTAGGACATAATGGATTCAGTTCTTCAAAAAAAATATCTAGTTTATGAATGTGAATTCTTGCACCTCTGTATCCACAATTTAGAATGCCAGAAAATGACCCAGTATTGCTCCACAATATTGTGCCCATACCGCGAGCAAGAAAAAGGATGCTAAACTTTACATAGTAAAGGAAAGTCTGAATGCTCAGAAACCAATGTAGTTGAAAGGATACCCTCTTGTGCTCAGTACCCATTCACAAAGAAACACAAAACAGAGAAAAATCCTAGAACCTGATCTGTTCTTTATCAGTCAACCACATCTTCCCCAAACACAAAGAATTTGCCAGGGCTGCTTTTCAACAAATTCCTCTAAGTATCTATTGCTTATTGCCACAAGATAATCAAAATGCAATATTGCCGGTAAGTGGCAATACTGTTCATAGGGATGAACAAACCAATCTGTATATGTAAATTGTGTGTGTTTCAAATTATCCAATCCTAAATCCATTTCCTCCGATTCCTGCATTGTGTTTGCCCCAAGAACTACATCACAAAATTCAAAGAAATGCAGAATCCAGGGGTAACTTTATTTCAAGTCACGAATTCTTCCAAAAATGCAAATTGTATTATTTTACTCTAAAATAAAAGCCAAATCAAGTTATCTAGTATCTATACTCATAAGCATTTCTGTAGTGCTTTGTACAATTGATATTATTTTGCTATAATCCTCCAAACAGCCCAAATAATGCATAATTTTGCACATTTGGAGGGAGAGGAAAGAGGAGATGATGTTACATAAGGTTACCTAGTCTGCTCATGGTGAAAGCGACGTACAAGTTAATGACTACTGTATATGGTTCAGAGATATATCTTAGCTTTTGCACAGATAAAAGGTTTAGAATGGTTGGCAAGTAAGATGATGAAATCAAGCAAGGAATCAATTAAGTCTCAGGAACTGTCTGATTTAGGGTAGCACCGCATGTCAATCAATGTTTAACTACTACTTCATGTTTATATTACATAAATAATACAAATTTATGGTTGACTAGAAAAAAATACTCTAACCCCACCCACCTACCCACCCCAAATCTAAGTATCAAAGACTGAAAACACAATGTGGACTATCTTCTAGAAGAATTATACAATTATTTGTACCTTGAATTTTGTTTCAAATTTTCTGAACTGCCTCTGACACCACTTGCCAAGTTGTATTATGCTGTTTTCTTCTTAGAACCAAAACCATCTAGTACACTCAGAATAGTATTAGCCCACTTATCAATACATTCAGAACAGTAATTATTAGCCCCTACGTGCTCATAGGATAAAGAAGTTATGTATTTCTGCATTTACAGAACACCATTTTTAGCTCAAAGTGTCTCAGAAGAGATGGCTTTGTTCATATCGTGTGGGTTAGGAGGGACATAAAGAAAGACCCCAGGTTTTGTTTAGGTTCATCTGGATAGAACATAAAAGGGGACGGGTGTGATTTTGTTACAAATCATTCTTTTCGGCTTGAGAGGGTTCAATAAAGTAAATTTAAAATGTGTCTCAATACCAACATCCAGGATAGATAGATATATAAAACTGCATTATAAAACAAGCTTCCAAATACTTTCATGTTATTAGTAGCATCACTTTTTCTTTGCCCATTGAATCTACAGTACAGAAGGTGCTTTCTGTTTCCCAAGAGCTCTCTAATTGCTTTCAACCCCAGCAGGACAGCTCAGAATATATTATTACACATGTGATGCTAGTTTCTAAAAATCTACCTCTATAGTGCTGCTTTGCCTAAGAACATTGTAGAGACAAAAACATTTAAGAGTTACCAGGATTCTTCAGGACAGGAGATCCAGGTGGGGAGAAAGTCATGGTGGGCGACAGGTAGAGATAGTTTCTATTAACTCCAGTATCAAAATCAAAGGGAGATTTGTAATCCTCATATAGGTCAGGGTCTAGCCAGTCCACCACAGAGATCTCAGAATGCATGACAAATTGAAAGCCTTCCTGCAAGCAGTGAAGCAATCCATCCTTTGCACAAGCCCCTTAAATTGCTAATTATCAAGCCACCCATTTGAAAGCAATAGGCACTCACGCTGTGCCCTATTTCTTTCAGAGAACATGAAACTGATATAATTTTAAAATTTAGAATGCCACCAGTTTAATAACTGATTCCTGAAGTATTCCTTAACCACAATATTTTGTGCAATCCATGGTTGAATCTATAACTTTTCCATTAAGCGAAGCATTCTCCCCACAAGGCATGTGCAGAGTAGTGAATGGCTAGAGTCCCAAAAAGCTTTAGCTCTATGCAGGATTATATCACCAGGAGTTCCCATGTGTGTATATGTTTTAAAAGTGTCAGCTGACAGCACTTGTACCAGCAGACCTTTAATCTTCTAGGACACAAAAGGATTACTAGCCATAATCTATTCTATAAGCCATCTGTGTAGGACTTCAGGCCTGATTAATGGAATAGATTTTTCCTCCCCAAAATATAGCTTGCAAACTCTGTCTCTTTGCATCATCATCATCATCATCATCATCATAACCAGTTTTAATTGTTTCACATGATAACCTGTTTATCACTGCTGAGTAACAGCAAGGTGCTACAGTCAGTTTCTTCAAATTTAAAATATGAAAATATACACACATGTTGCTTTCACATGGTAGGTCTGGCTGCTTATTATAAACTGTGAAATGCCACTTGCCTAAACTACAAACAACTTACAATACTGCTTCTAGTACTGTCTAGAAACTGTGTGCATTCTAAGCCTCAAATGAGAAAACAACTAGTCATGCAATTGGTTTTCTCTGAAATTACTAAGGTGTGTTGCAACTTTTGTTCAGTAGATCAGGTACAATGAAAGACAGAGACGGTGTATCTGCTTATCACTCAAAATATGGTACAGAAAAATTTAATGTTCATGCCAATAACAGAAGTGGAAGAAAAAGTAAACCATTATTCATGTGTGTAGAGAAAGTAGGTAGGCCAGTGTGCATTGATTAAGTACTGAGTTGTTGTTGTTGTTGTTGTTCAGTCGCTTCCCTATCCTCCACAGCCCGCTCAGCTCTACATCCATTGTGTCAACAATGCCATCTAGCCATCTGCCACCCCCTTCTCCTTTTGCCTTTGATCTTTCCCAGCATCAAGGCCTTCTTGAGTGAGCCCTCTCTTCTCATTTGGTGTCCAAAGTACTTTAGCTTCTTCTTCAACATTTGTCCTTCCAAGGAGCAGTCAGGGTTGATTTCCTAAGATTTAGGTCAAAACTTGATTGTGGTGGTGGTAATAATGATCTGATATCATGTGGAAGAGACGCAACCTTATTTTTTATACAATTCATCGGCGATTGATCTTCCATTAGGCATGTTGCTAGTTCTGTTTTCACAGATCGTGATTTTAAATAAAGTATACTCATTATAATTTTCAGAATATTACTATGCTTGGTGATAGGATAGTTTCAGGAGACATCATCACTTAATCCCAATGCTTGACATTCATTTCCCAGACTTACAACAGGCAAACGGACAACTAAAAAACATTGTTATGTGAGATTGATCAAGTTGTAAGAGAAGTACAGTGGAAATCTTGTGGCAGGCAGTAAAGGTAAAGGTCGCCGTTGCTCAAAAGCCAGTCGTATCAGACTCTAGGGTTCAGTGCTCATTGGTTTAATAGCCGAAGAGCCAGCACTGTTTGCGTTTGCAGACATTTCCGTGGCAGGAGAAACACAATTTTTAGAAAAGTGGTGCAGAATCTTCAAGTCTCCAGATGTTAGTAAATTCTGACTCCCACCATGTTTCACAACTGAGTAGAATTGTGTAGGAATAAGAACTGGGTTCGGCAACATCTAGATAGTTATTTGTTCCACAGAGCTAGAATCATGAGTCTGGAGAAGACATATGGAACAAAAATTAACTTTTGTGAAGGGCAGGATGGAAGTTAAACCAACTGAATAGGAACCATTCTATAGGGCAATCCTGATCATTGCAGGCCACCATTTCACCATAGGAAACCCGATTACAAACGCAGTAACATGGCAGATTTGGATCATAGGTCCAATCAACCTGGCTATTAGACTCTAATTCTGGTATTTCTGCTGCTTGTTGAAACAGTTCCTGTGCTAGAGCAGAGGATGAGGGACACAATAACAAAAAGGAGAAGGAAGAGGACTGCTGACTTGATAATTTCTTGTTTTTGCTTTTTTTGACCACTTCGTGGATCTATAGTTGATGAACTAAAGTGTTTTGTGATAACGTAGATGCCAAAGCAGATGATGAATATCCAGTTGTTTCTCTGGAGAATGAAAATTATCTTCCAAGTTGGAAGTCATTGTCACTGAATAGGAGGCACTTGTAGGATTCACTGGTTTCTTCTTAATATCAAGTCCCACTCAGGCCTTCCAACAGTGACCCCTTCATCTCCATTCAGTTTGGATTTAGCACATGTTCAGAAGAAAAATAAAACTCATAGTGTAATAGTATACAAGCTTGCACAATTTCTTAATTTCAAACCAGAAGCTTTAATTCTATTAAAGAACCATCAATGAGATGACTAAGTAGATTGCTTGTGACCAAGGCACTTGAGCCAATTATAACAGAGTTGACCTGAAGAGTTGCAATGTAAAGTGGTTTGTTCAGACTCAGTCAAGCACTATCATGCTTCTTAGCTGCTTTCATTATTTATCTGTACAATTTAAAATTATGGATTTATATGAAATATAGATAAAATTCAAACAAATTAAAATTATCAAATTATTTTTTGATCAGAAGTGGTCAATTTCAATAATGTCACCTTGGCTGTTTACTAGATCTTCTTTTATGCATGCACATAAAATGCTGCTTTGACTGTACTTCTCCACATTATCCTGTATCAGAGTAGCCCCATTTTACTTGTTTTTCCTTTGATCTTCCTCCTTAATTGGTTGTCAATAATTTAACTGTAATTTTGTTTGCTGAAGCAGTTCCATTCTTAATCCACCAACAATTACTATCCAAGGCCAGAACTACATGCACAGTGACTTTTGCAACTTCACATGAGATGCACTTTAATGTAGTGTGCATTGGTACCTTTAAAAGTATTCAAACAACACTTTTCCTCTTCTGAAAAGCTTATTTTTTCTAGTCAGCATCTAGACAATGGCAGCCACAAAAAAAACCTCAGTGGCAGTTGCCTTAGCTGCATCTTTTACAGCTGGAAAGACCCCCGCCCTCAGTGCTGCTAATGAGATCCCTGGCAACCATCCAGCTGACCACTAGATAACCAAATCCCGGAGGAGGAGGCTAGTCTGCTCCATGCATGTGCAGGGTCACTGAACTGATTCCTCCCCTCACCAAGATAAAAAAAATTGCAAGGTGGCTAGTGCTGGGAATTGTTGCAATGGCTCCCAGGTATTGGAGTGGCTGACCACAAGGAAGACATGCAAAACAATCATGCGGTGAAGTCCAGCCCCAATCTGGGACGGGTGGTACGTATTTATTACCCTGCATTGGGGTGATGTGCGCCTAGGATGCACATGACCCCACAATACAGAAGGCTTCCGGTGGTCCAGCTGCCATGCCAGTTCTTAGGGCAACCCACAGGGAATATTCCCAAGTACTTCAGTACTGACTGGCTAGCCTTGTTCTTGTCCAGGAGAAGGGGGCAGCTCTAATTTTGTCACATTTAAAAAGGTGCATAATAAGAATGGTTTCGCACCAGCTAGTAAATATCCCATGGTAAACAGCTGACTGCATGTTATCTGCAAGGTATACTTCCAGCTTGAGAGAAGCAAGAAAGCCAGTCATATCCAACTCTAGGGTTCAATGCTCATCTCTGTTTATAGCCAAAGAGCCAGGGTTGTCTGTGTCTGCAGATGTTTCCATGGACATATGGCAGGCATGTCTCAACACTGGAGTGCACTGAACACTGAAGCGGTCCCTATTTATCTACAGTACTTGCAATTTATCGCTTTTGAACTGCTAGGTTGGCAGGAGCTGGGACAGAGGCAGGAGCTCACTCCATCATCCAGTACTCAGGAATCGAACTCCAACCTCCCAGTCATTGTTTCAGCATCTTAACCACTTGCACCACCGCAGTCCGCCTGAGAAGCAAGAAGCATTCACCAAAATATATGCAGGCTAAAATATATTTACAAAACATACCAAAACAAGGAACAGCATAACAAACATTTCTATATGTTGCCGCCCAAAGCTGTCATATACTTTTTCTCAAAGAGTCCATTCCCTCCTCCTTCCCAATTGCTAAGCCACAGCTTGAGTTAGAACAGTCCAGAGTGAATTAAACTCTGAGTTAGTGAGAGCAGGCACACTGCCAGAGGAAGATTCAGATCATGCCAGGTCCACGTGGTCTAGAATTATCATGGGAGGAACTACACAGATAACCAGGCCATGAAAAATCTGGGAAAGCCTATGTAAGAAGATCCTGAAGGTTTTTGTGAAAAGTCTTGAAGAAAATTAAGAGGAAAGCTGCCTGGGATTCGCCCTGAGAGACAAGGTGGTAAATGCAGCAAATAGATCTGATTGAAAGTAACAAGCTCTATGTTTTGTTATGATAGGGCAAGGGTGGTCGACATTTTTGCACCACGGGCTGGACCTGCCCCCAACACACAGCTGCACGGGCTGGAGGCGTGGTTCTTCCTGCCACTTCCAGTGTTTCCTATTTCTGCGGCAGCGGTGGGCACAACCACAGTGGGGGGTTTTGACTGCTTTTGCAGCCTCCGTTGCTTCCCATGGTGGTGGTGAGGGAGGGGAAACATTTTGCCACTTTTTTAAAAAAAAAATCACAGCATTTTCAGCACTTCCGGTGGCAGGGAGAGCTTCCAGCGGTGCCTAGGTACTTACCTTGGGCCAGATTAAATGGTGCCGTGGGCCGGATTAGGCCTGTGGGCTGTAGGTTGGGAACCCCTGTGATAGGGCCAGTCACATTAGTCAGCTGCAGAAGAAAACCTTTAAGGCTAGTGAGCTAATGGCATAGACGCAGTGATAGCGAGCCTTGGCACTCCATGTGTTTCTGAACTTCAATTCCCAGAAGCCCTAATCAGCAGGAGTGCTGACTTGGGCTTCTGGTAACTGAAGTACAAGAACACCTGGAGTGTCAAGGTTCACCCTCACTGAATACAGTGAAGGCAAACTTCATACAGCCCAGTTCATTTGATGCATGGAATGTGGTATAATAAATTGTAGAAATGTGGAGCTGCTAGGAAAAGGGAGAGCAGTTTGTGGTCTTCCAGATGCAGTTGGCATATAAGATTTAGCATAGCCAGTGGAGAGGGATAATACCAATGGAACAGGATCACTCATGCTTCTAAAAGTTTTTAATTAGATTTTTAATTGGTGTGGGTGGGAGGTAGTTTTTCAGTGTTTTTAGGAATTTTAAGGGTTTCTATAGTTTAAACATTGGGGATTTTATATATGCCGCCCAGAGTCGCATGTTGATTGGGGCGGCTGTACAAATTGAATAAATAAATAAATAAATAAACAAAATCTGGTGGCCACATGTTTTCCATTTATTAACTTGAAGGATCCAATTCCTTTCTGTGTGAGAGGAAATGGGCATTGGAGCAGTTTGGGGTGCAGAACAGCATAGCAGAATGTGAACAGAATGCAATTTAAAATTGCCTAGGATGTGAAGGTTACACTAAGTCACTCCTCAAAAAAACACCAACAACTAGCTTTTGCCATTTCAAAGTGGCAAATGTAAGTCTTTATAATGTTGTGTAATAAGCTGCTTCCCATTTGTTGGTCATGAGAAACATTTGGATATTTACTCTCTTGGAGGCCTTTGGCAGCTTGTTGAAGTTTAAATAGGAGACCCTCCCATCGTTGGTCACTCAGACTAGTTGTCATTGGTGTTGATTGGACTGGGTGGATGTTTTCCCCCCCTATGGATTTATGTTGTCCGTTCTGCCCTTTTTAACATTGTGAGCTGCCCAGAGTGGTACTGTATCCCAGATGGGTGGGGTATAAGTTTAATAATAATAATAATAATAATAATAATAATAATAATAATAATAATAATAATAATAATAATAATAATAATAATAATAATAATAATAATAATAATAATAATAATAATAATAATAATAATAATAATAATGTTAAAGTAGATGCACATGCAAAAGTGTATCACAACATTATGGGGCAAATCAAGGCATGAGTTAAACAAACCAATCAGCAGCTGTGAAGCTTCTGCCTTTGGTAAAAGGCAATAAGGACTATTTTATCAAGGCAAATTCTTTTGGTGCAACTTCTGCTTTTAGCCTATAGTTCACAGAAATAAGTCTCTTTTGTACACTTAGGAAAATCTGTGTCCAATTGGTAGTCAGCCACAAATCTATAAAGAGCCTTCTTATATAAATGTGCAGCACTGATGTCTCTGTTATGGCTTTAGAGAAACCAAGAGAAAACAACAGTTGGGATAGTGACCTCTGAACTGCATACATAAAAAAAGAGTTAGAGAATTTTACCTACCAGACTATTATTTTGTATAAAGAGGTACAAAATGTATTTTGAAATGTTGCTTTCAAGGAGTTGGAAATTAATATACTTCAAAAACAAAATTATTATTTTTTTAAAAAAAATAAAGTTTTATCATTTTAAATTATATTGGTAGTAAAATCAGATCATGAATCACCTCAGTTCCTGGCATGCCATTTTCTTCTACAAGTTATTTAAAAATCTGTGCAACACTGGTTCCTTTTCTCAAAGCACATACAAGTGGTCCTAGATATTGCACCTAGCTCCCTGTACGCAACCATTATCCCATATTTTTGTATCTACTGGAAAACAAAACGAGGAAGCTTCTACTCTGTTAAACTTTGAAAAATTAGGAAAAATCTGGTAACATCAGGCCAAAATAAAGTGATAAAATAACACCAAGTAAGTCTTTTGAGAATATTAGACATCATAGTTATGGGAGCTCCCTCTTGGGAGCTCAATTGGGACCAACATTGGCATCATTTTTGTTTCAAGTCAAGACATAATTCATTCTTAGCATGCTTTTAGTATAATGTATTTAATGCTTGACTATTTTAATTTTTGCTTTAGCTCTAGGATGAGCTAACCTTTGGACACTGTGAATTCAATCCTGACAGAGCACAAGGCTGACTCAGCCTTCCATCCTTCTGAGATTGGTAAAATTAGTACCCAGCATGTTGAGGGCAAAATTGGGCAGTATATAAATGTGTTTGCTATTGCTATGATGCATCCACCATCAACTTTCAACACTCATTGTAAAGTCCTGTATATTTAAGTTCAACATAAGATTTTAACAAAAACAGTGGATTCTACAGCACCTTAAAGACTAAAGTTTAAATTTACCTTAACTACGTACACCTCCCATCTAAACTGAACTCATTGAATCACTGGGATTTACACAAGTGTTAACTTAACACTAAGCAATTTATCTTGCCCACAGAAACAATTCAATGGGAAAAGATGTTTAGGCAGTCACTCCCAACTTGCAGCAATCTAATAGGCTTTTAAAAATACATGAAATCGCCATGGAGTGGTTTATCATTGCTATCCCCCCAGCTATCGGCCATAGCCCAACAAGGACCCACAACATTTTTTTGTTTTCCCCTCAACATTATTTCCAATATTGCTGCTAAATTTCCATTTAATCTCTACCAGAGAACTAGGCTTAGGAATCCTGCGCTTGTGTAAATAAGCAAAAATATTTAATTATTCTACTTACAGTACTGTACTTAAAGACTGTCATTCCACCTTACAGTACAGACTTTTTTTAAAAAAAAAATGCTTAAAATGTTTGTGACATACAAACCTAGTTCACAAATAATCACAATTCCCTGCAGTTAAGAGGAAACAGATTACCTAAATACTGTACAATTGTTCACAAAAGTGTCAACCATTATGCATACAATTCATGTTATATATACTGTACGGTACAGTATATGATATCTCAGCGCACGTATATAAAGTAAAACAGCTCCCTCTACTGGAATATTTCCATTTTATGTTCTTTTGTGTCTGCTCACTTAACAAAGAGAAGCTTTGGAGGATGTTTGCACAGGGTGCACAATGCCTATAAGAAATCATGTTTGTACAAAAAGGACAATTTCTACTAGAAGCCATGGAACTGAACATGTGTGAAAGACTCTGAATTTTAAAATTTTAATCTTTGAATTTTAAATGAATTTCTTCTTTGAATTTTAAATGTCTGATATGAAAGCAGGACTAGTGCTACCAGTCAAAAAAAGACAGAAATAATGGTTTGAAAACATGAAAAGATTACAAATAAAAGATGCTATTATATGAACTTCCTGCTAAACTTCATCAATGAAGCAGGGTGATTACATGAAAAAAGCTTTGTTTGAAAGCACTCCAAGACTGAAATGTATAGTATAATATTATCCATACTAGACTTGATATTGTTAGTTTTCAAGACCATATCGTGAGAAATGTTTGTTGGATTAAATTTCAAAAGCAGCTACAGCAAATTCAGTTCCTACTAGTTTATGCATGACACAATTCTCTTGGGTGCCTCCATGTCTTATTTAAGAGCTTTAACCGACGAGGAAGACTCCAGAAAATGCATGTAGATTGTTGAGATTATTCCATGTTTTTAAAAACCTTAATGTTAAAAGCACACCAGCTTTTGTCAAGTATGCCATTTCACATTTACTAGAAATGATGCACCATTATGCATCTCAGGGCAGTCCCAGACTGATGGAATTCTATTGTTTTAACTGTTTACATGATATCTGTCAAAACAGAAACAAAAAATAAAAGGAGATAATCAACACAGATGTTGTTTCTAGTAACAACCTTTCATTACTTATAAACAACTGAGGCCCAAATTTTTAAAAAATAAGGTGGATATGTGCAACTGATTAAAACAGCTATAGTGCACAAAGGTGGTCGCCCTTGCTCGAAAACTAGTCATATCTGACTCTAGGGTTCAGTGCTCACCTCTGTTTATAGCCAAAGAGCCAGCACTGTCTACATCTCCAGACATTTTCATGGACATGCAGCAGGTATGCCTCGACACCTGAATGTATGGAAAGCTGTTTACCTTCCCACCCAAGTGGTCCCTATTTATCTACTTGCAATTTCTTCCTTTCGAACTGCTAGGTTGGCGGGAGCTCACTCCATCATGCAGTACCTGGGAATCAAACTCTGACCTTCCAGTCTTAATCACTTTAGCATCTTAATCACTTTAGCCACTCCACAAAAGCTCATGCCAAGTAACACCTCTTAGTCTTTAAGGTGGAGTAAGATTTGTTTGTTAATTTTGCTGCAATCAACAAAGCTTTGACTCTAGAAAATATATGTTTATCCGATTTATACCCTGCCCTATTCAGCACATGGCCGACTCAGGGCGGCTAACAACATATAAATAACCCCAAGGTAACCCAAGGGGTTTACATACGAAATACAAAATTCAAAATACAATAATAAATACAATATTCAAAATGCTATTACAAATAGATAAATTCTGCGGTACAATATATCAAACAAATATAATAGCTGCCACACATGTCATAGTGCTAACAGTAAATTTAAAAAAAGGAATACAGTACTGTACAACCAGGAGAGAATAAGCAAGCAAGCTTCTTTGAAATTGTGAATTTTTCTAATGCATGGTGGTGCAACTGACAGGAAAGTCTGTCTTTTTAGATTTTGTACTTATATTTTGAAAACAAATTCTTTTTAATGCACACCAAGTGTGTTAAATGAAATTAAATGAGACAGTCATAGGATTTCAATCATTATTATTAAAGGCTAGTTTTGTTCCTTCCTTGTGTCATGAGTATGAAGTTAAAGCCGCCAAAACTGAATTAGAATTATATGCAGTGAATTACTTAAGAAATATAAAAAATATACTGGAAAACCATTTACGTTTGGTTGCCATTTAACATTACCAGTATGCATGCATGCCATTTCCAATCATCCTTTCGCCTGCCCTTCAGCAAAAAGGATTGAGGGAAGTATTTAATATTGGCATATAAATGCAATATATTAAGTGCAAATAACAATACAATGAACCAACAAACTAAGCAGAATGAACAAAACAAAAAGGAGGTATTGTTTAAAAAGTTTGAGGAAACAAGAATTCTTAACCTGGGGTTGAGAAGATTACAGCATTATCATCAGTCAACTTTCTTTGGGCAGACAATTGGTGTGACATAATGACACTAAGGCCCTCTTCTTTCTAAATATACACAATGCTCCTCTGCTTAAAAAAAAAAAAAAAGAGTACATATAAAGAGCATCTACAGAAGATCTTGATGCATGGGTGACTCTGGAGTGAGAAAAGATAGTCAGGGTGTGATCAGATGGTACCTTATCCTACATTTTGGACCTCTGCAGGAAAAGGCTGGTTCACATTTTCCAGCAACCACAAACCAGCCTGGCATTTATCCATGTCTGCCTGCACCTTTGTGGGGGGGGGGGAGGGCTGGCAGGGGTTAATGTTTTGTTGTGTACAATCACTCTGTATCAGCTTTGTTTCCAGAATGTGTGATTGCTGATAATGAACCAAAGAGGCACTGAAAGGTGTATTTTCCAAACATTTCAGTGCTATGTAACTTGGGTGTCAAGTCAGTGAAGTGATATGCCACTTACCAACAATTTTTTAAAATAAAATCTAGCTTTCCCCCACTCCCCACAGAGGGGAAGGCAGAAAGGATGAAGAGTGGGATCTTATGTTTCATTTTGCCTTATTTTTTTCTTTACAGCCGAGTGATGCTTCACATTGGTGGCAAGTAATAGGGGACTGCAGTGGTTTAATGGTTAAGATGCTGGACTTGGTGACTGGAAGGTTGGCAGGTCAGCAGTTCGAGACCCGGGTGCTGCACGATGGAGTGAGCTCCTCTATCCCAGCTCCTGCAAACTTAGAAGTTTGAAAGCAAGAAATTGCAAGTAGATAAATAGGTACCACTTTGGTGGGAAGGTAACAGTATTCTGTGCACTCCGGTGTCTAGTCATGCCTGCCACATGTCCACGGAAATATCTGCAGATGCAGACAGCACTAGCTCTGGCTATAAATGGAGATGAACACCGAACACTAGATTTGGATACGAGTAGCTTTCGAGCAAGGGCGACTTTTGCCTTTATATGTCACTTAACAATAAAGGAAGAAGGGCGGAAACCAGCTTTCCTTCCTTCACTGCACAGGGGAAGATGGGGGGGCGGGCATAGAGTTGGAGAAAGAACAGTCTACATAGAGTAACTTTGCAGTGCAATGTGACTTTCTATCTGGAAACCACTCAATCCATGCTTATGGATGCAAGGCTCGTTCTAAACCTCTGGCCACATTTTCAAATGTTCTATACAGCCCAATACAGCCTGTGATAAACTTCACTCATTCAGGTACTGGAATCCCAAAACTCTTTAGGACTCCCTGAACGTGGTACAAGGTTGCCTGTTCTCAAGGCAACTGTTAAAGTCTCAAGGGACTGCTATGCTTCTCTAGGCCTCCAAAAGGGGAAACAATCTCAGGGAAATCAGTAGTTTAAAGAAAAAAGACACTTTCATTTTCTTGTGTATGGTGGTTTTAATTCCTGTGCAGCTCACTTTCCATTCCCAGCTAGCACAAGGCTCTAACGTTTCTATGTATGTTGTTCCTGCACATCATCAATGCCAGCCCTGCTTCTGTAACATGACAAGCTTTCATCCATGTGACATCACAAGGTACATGGACTTGGGTCCACTGTACCATTTGCAACAAGACAGGGATTGGAGTATGAGCACAGCAGTTTATGAGCTTTCTTGTTGCACCAGGCCTGAAGCTACCCAACTAAGTGAAGAAGGGCTTGGAGGGGGCAACACTTCTTGTGGGCTGTTAATAACCTTCTACTAGCCTGAGCAGTGATTACCTGGTTAAATTACACAGATTATGTGGCTATATACAGTAATACCTCATACAACGTCGGATCCATACGTCGTCCAATTCTGGGGGGAAAGTTGCCTCATACAACATTGCCGGACATTGTATGAGGTATTAAGGTTTTTACCGCGGGAGTTTGGACTTGCAGCTTGGAGGCCCCACGGAGCTCAACTGGCAGCCAACCGGAGGAGGCAGGAAAAAGAACTCGCCGCACTTGGGGCTCACCTCTCCGCGGCCCCAAAAGCGGCTCCCCGCCTCCAACGGACCCCACCGACGCCGGGGCTGGAAGGCCCCACGGAGTTCGATCGGCAGCCGGCCGGAGGAGGCGGGGAAGAAAGAACTCGCCAGAGAGATGAGCCCCAAGTGCGGCAAGTTCTTTCTTTCCCCGCCTCCTCCGGCCGGCTGCCGGTCGAACTCTGTGGGGCTTCCCAGCCCCGGCGTCGGTGAGGTCCATTGGAGGCAGGGAGCCGTTTTTGGGACCGGCAGCCAGCCGGAGGAGGCGGGGAAGAAAGAACTCACCGCACCTGGGGCTCACCTCTCCATGGCCCCAAAAGCGGCTCCCCGCCTTCGGAGATGTAAACCGCATTGAGTCTCCCTTTGGGCAGAGAACTGCAGTACAGTATATAAATTATTATTATTATTATTATTATTATTATTATTATTATTATTATTATTATTATTATTATTATTATTATTATTATTATTATATCCCCCCCCCCGCGCTGGTGGAGAAACGCACCCCTCTGGCCCCTCTTAAAGTTCTGTTAGCTTCCTGTGTTTTTTTGACTTTGCCCTGCAGTTTGTGCTGTTACAATGTATCTCTATGGGAATGATGTTATACAAAGCATCGGTGGCAATAATTTGGACATTGTATGAGGCATCGCTGTTAGGATTTTGCATGCCTCATACAAAGTCGGAATTCATACAACGTCCTAACTTGTGGAACCAAGTTTGGACATTGTATGAGGTATTACTGTACCAGGAATATCCATCATAGATTTGAGGGGCCTCAAGACAGTTTAGTGAACAAAAGTGAAGGACAAAGATCAGGATTCAAATCCCCACTCAGCCATGGAGATTCAGCTGATGGGTACAAATGATAAAGGTCTCATATATCTTAAAAACCCAATTAGAATTGCCCTAAATCAGATGCAACCTGAAGACATATAAACTTGCTCAGCTTCTGTGACGTGACAGGTCTCCATCCCTGTGACATAACAAGAACTTGCTTCCTGCTCTGAGTTTTTGGCTTTGAAAGGAATGCTACTGATCTGCCAACCCTGACAATAAAGTCCTCTTAGCTGCAACGAGGGTGCAGTTGCCCTTGTTCAGATACTATGCAAATATTTCAGAAAGTCTAGCTTTAACTTAGCTCTCAAGATCCCGGAGCCAAAAGAGGAAGCTAAAGGATTGTGAGAGTCATACTCCAAAAAAGGTAACCCCTTCAACTACATTAACTGACAAGTATAATAAGTAAATTCAAAAGAGGAAGTTGTTGTGCACAGTATTGTTAGCCACACTCTGAATTTTAAAACTTTCAAGTATGTGTTTGAAGAAAGCTGTCTCAGCAACATTGAAGAAATCTAAAATTACCAGATTGACTGTAGAAGGTCAGAAGGCAGGAACCGTGAAAATGCATTTTCTTGGCAGCTGGAAGTAACAATGGATCATAAATACAGATGGTGAGGATCTGAGATACTGCACAGATCTAGGACACTGATATTGCAGTAAAGCAGCCATAGCCTTGGGGGACCCAAAATCACTATCTTGTAAGACTCATGCACTGCAAGTACTTTCTTAGTGCCTAGCAACTATACAGTAAGACCCCTACTTATGTAAAAAATCTGTTCCATAGACTTTTATGTAAATCGGTTATTTACTTAACTTGAAGCAAACCCATAGGAAAAATGAATTTTTTACTTAACTCAAAGCAAACCTATAGGAAAAATGAATTCTTTACTTAACTCGAAGCAACCCCATAGGAAAATATTTATATAAATCGAAGCAACCCCATAGGAAATTGTGTTATGTAAATCGGGACATTTATATAAATTGGGACATGGTTTTAGTGCAAAATTCATTATGTAAGTCGAATTTTATGTAACTTGGAGCAAGTGTAAGTTGGGGTTTTACTGTACTTTATTTTCTTGCACATCCAAAATGATAAGCAGCCTGGCAAATCAAGGACAGAACAATTTATCCCTCCTTTACCAGCTTGTATATTGGTTATGTATATCAACTGAGAAAAACCAGAACTGATACCCCTCTAATCAAGTTGTTGCATTTCCATTAAACACAGCACAGCCTTAGTACAAACAGATCCTCTGCTCTGCTGCAGAATGGTTTCTGTTTTCAAAATAAGCATTGATTTCTTTAAGCAATTATTTCTTTAAGTCTTTTAAGGCACTGTGGTTGCCCAAATTTCTTTATTAAATACCCCCTCACTCAACCTGAAAAACTGTACAGCTTCTCACCACTGCAAAAAATCAATGTAAAGTCAATCAGGAAGAGAGAATATGCAGAACAATTAATAACTCCACTGAGAAGGCAGGTTCTTCCTTCTATCAGCTGTTACCAGACAGCAGCTATTCCATTAGGCTACAGCAGAAGAACAAACAAACAAACAAACAAACAAAAAGCAGGATCACAGGATCAGTTTAGCTGACAGACCAACACAAGTCTGTTCCTATTCTTTTCCTTTCTAGTTATAAAAAAGACTTTTGAAGGACAGATATCCAAGATCACCATATGTACTCTTTCCCAATCTTCTTTCCTTTTGCGTCATGGACTATTTATAAACATGAGGGTGTGAAAAATCCTTGCTTTACTGAGCTTTTAGACGCTCTAAGAACCATTTTGCCTGAATTGCTGAGTAAGCAGTAAAAAAGAAAAGTTTAAATGACACAAGCAAGCTACCCAATCAATCTATTTGAAAGAGATGGATTCCAAGACTTAAAAGACTGATGTATCAAAACGTGACAAATGAATGCTTGTTCAATGTTTCGTTTGTCATATCCTTTATATGGCCATGGAAAGGAGATGTAAGATAGATAGTGATTAGGTGAACTAAGGATGAAACATTCCCCCTCCTTTGATTACACTGCATCACAACAAAATAAATATTGTCTGTTACTTGGTCTGATCCATGTGTCCTATACTAAATCAAGTGCACTGATTCAAAATCTGAAGTCTGATTCTGCCTAGGAAGTCAGGATCTTAAATTAGCAAATCTCACCCTCTTGGTTAGGTTCTTGCATTGAACACACAAAGGGGTGAGTAGGTGGGTGTGTAGTGTTTCCCGTGGCTTTGTGTGTGTGTGTTGGTGGGTGGGTGGGTCAGGGGGGAGGGTTGTCCCGCATTGGGTGGGTGGGTGGGTAGTGTTTCCCACGTTTTGTGTGTGTGTGTGTGAGTGAGAGAGAGAGTTCTCTCTGAGTTTGTTGTTGTTCAGTCGCACAGTCGATTCCGACCCTTTGCGACCCTATGGACCATCGTTCTCCAGGCGCCTCTGTCCTCCACCATCCCCCTCAGTCCTCCCAGTTCTGTGCCCATTGTGTCTACAATACCATCTATCCATCTCATCCTTGGCCTCCCCCTTCTTCTTTTGCCCTCCACCTTTCCCAACATCACGGCCTTCTCAAGTGAATCCTCCCTTCTCATTTGATGCCCAAAGTACTTTAGTCTCATCTTTACTATTTGACCTTCCAATGAGCAGTCAGTGTTGATTTCTTCTAAGATTGACCTATTTGTTCTCCTCGCTGTCCAGGGTACCCTCAAAACTCTCCTCCAACACCACATTTCAAAGGCATCTATTCTTCTGCGTTCAGCTTTCCTAATTGTCCAGCTCTCACATCCGTACATTACCACTGGGAATACCATTGCTTTGACTATTCTAATTTTTGTTTTCAAGGTGATGTCTCTGCTTTTCACTATGTTCCCCAGGTTTCTCATGGCTTGTCTCCCTAGAATCAGCCGCCTCTTTATTTCATGGCTGCAATCTCCATCTGCAGTGATCTTAGATCCTAAGAAAGTAAAATCTGTCACTGCTTCTACTTCTTCCCCGTCTATTTTCCAGGAACTGATCGGGCCTGTTGCCATTATCTTGGTTTTCTTGATATTGAGTCTCAAGCCAGCTTTTGCACTCTCTTCCTCTGAGTTAGCTGGGAACAAAACTTTCGAGTCCTTCTCTCTGGTAGGCCAGGAGGTGCTCCGGCCTCTCCTTTGTGCATGTGGGCGTCGAGGCCATGTCGCCCACAGGGACGAAGGAGAGGCCGGTGCTTCTCCCTACGCAGAAGGCCGTGCAGGGAGGGAAAGACTTTCAAAGACCCATCCGGAGCCAGCAAAAGGTAAGTGTGGTCGGTGGGAGTTAGGGAGGGGGGGCTAGGTGGTGGGGTGGGGGCGGCGTTGTTACCCGAGCCATGCCTCCCCCCCCCACTCCCTAACCCCCACTGACTGCACTTACCTTTTCCTGCCTCCGGCTGGGACTTTCAAAGTCTTTCCCTCCCGGCGCTTTTTTTTTTAAGTCGGCGTGCCGCACGTTCCCAACCTCCTCTGCGCTCACGTCCCTCAGCCTGATTGGCTGAGGGGTTGCTCAGTGCAGAGGACTCTGGGACTCATGGTTTTCTTTTTTTGGTCACATTCGTAAGGCAGCTGCCTCACTGGTGACCTCCAGACCCTCACTGCGATGGTGAGGTGGGGGTAAGGTAAGTGCAGGCGGCTTGGTTAGGGATGGTTGGGCTGGGTGTGGAAGTAGAAGTAAAATATGCATGCACAGATGCATAACAGATGCATAACACGCCCGCACATTCATGTTTTACTTCCCATTCTGGAAGCAGCAAGGGTGGCGCAGGCCAGATGAATTGGCATTGGGGGCCAGATCTGGCCCATGAGCCATAGTTTGGGCACCCCTGATTTAGCTAATTTGAGCCCTCTGTTTTAGTGGAAAGTGAGCTAGAACTGTAAATACAGTAAAAACCCTGGGTTACGATTGCCCTGGGTTACATTTGCCACGGTTTATGACAGCAAATTTGATTAAAATAATTCCCTGATTTACGACCTTTTTTGGTTTATGACTGAAAATTGCACTATTTTAAACTCTAAAATGGCGTCCGCCACCATTTTAGAGTTCAAGATGGTGCCCACCCCTTCAACAGAAGTTGCAATTCAGCACTTACCGCTGCAGAGGTACCATCATTGTCATCGTTGGCATTTTTGCCACTATTTCCAGACTGTTTGCCACCCCTGCCGGCACCAGGAGAGTCTGGGGACCTTATCCACTCAGTTCCCACCCTCCTCAGAGCACTCTGGGCAGCACTACAGCCAGGAACACGCGCCTCCTCCAGACTCTGGTAGGGGCAGAAAATGGGCTCAATGCACACCTACCCCAGGTCAGAACCGAGTGGATAATGTCCCCAAACAGCATGAAAAAGGTAGGGAGATCGCTTCATCGCTTTTGTGGGGGTGGGGGGATAATCACATCTGGCATATTTTTTTTGCATTTTTTTGCATTTATTTTTTTGGTCTAGTCAGTACTGTTTCCCTTTTTTTATTATTTTTGGTCCAGTCAGGCCTTTTTTAAAAAATGTAATGCATTCCTATGGGGAAATGTGCTTCAGTTTACATTTTTTTTCGCATTACGACGGAGGCTGTTGGAACAGACCTCCGTCATAACCTGAGGTTTTACTGTAAATAAGTAGTTCCAAGGCTGATGGCTCCATGGAGCCTAGAACAAACCTCATGTACCTCTTCCAAATTCCAGTCTCATAATCAGCAGCTCTGACATTTTTGGGCAAGATGCAATAACTGCTATACAATATCCATGGCATAATATAAGAGAAAATTTAGATTGATCTATTAAAGATACCCATCTCATTGCTTACTGGCAGATTTATGAAAATTATTTCCAAAGCTTAAGTCAAAATACAAACCAGCCTTCTCCTAGGCACCCTTCAGAAGTTTCCAACTAAAATATTCAGAAAGTCCAACCATCATGGCAATCAGCCAGACATTCTGATAATTGAAGAAGGAAACATCTAGCAAGCACCAGGTAGAGGAAGGCTGAGTCTAAACTATTTGTTCATCTAGCAATACCTTTCCCACCGCAAAAATTGTGAAGAGTAGATGTTAGCAGGCAATGTTCCCTTTTGTGCTATTCTTGAGACCTGAAACATTTCTCTAGGTCCTTTTCTGAAGTCTAACAAAGATTCCCAACAGCTGAACCAAGTTTTTTTCCCTAACCCTGCTGCTATAAAAACTCAATTATGTTTCCAGGAACATTTTCTGCCAAGGATATGAAAGGTTCTATCTTCATTCTATCAGAACTTAATGCCACACATTTGACCTTTTAATTCCATGGTTGCGATCTGTTTTCTTTGAACTGGATTACCAGCTCAAGAAATCTAGCAAAAATGGGACATATTGCAACTTCAGGTTGTGTAGAACAGAAAAAAGGGCTTGGTAATCTGGTTAGATTTATTCATAATTAAAGTCACTGTTATCTGTTTAAACCAGAGATGTGAAACATGTGACCTTCTAGACAATGTTGGACTTCAGCTTCCATAGTATCCTATAGGCTAAAATTACAACAGCTGATGGAAGCTGGTCTCCAACCACAAGGACATTTTCTTAATCCCTTACTGCCTGTTTTTTCTAGTCCCTGTGTTAAGAAAATCAAATGAAACATAAGAATCAAATGAAATACAAGGAACTTCCATCTTTTCCCCCCTCTGTCCACTTTGTAGAGGACAATTTTTAACAAACAAAAAAAGCTTTCATGTCTTCATTAGTAATGCTGCAGGTCAAGACCTTCAATAGCACTTTGAGAAACAGCTTGCAAACATGCTAACCATGCAACAATTACCCTGACTGCTCAATGTGCTTTTTCTCCTACAGCCTCCAGACCTTTGTTTCTAGCTAGTTTTAAACTATTTCTAGCAATCTCAGACCTCCCCTCAAGATTGTGATGTAGATTTCCAAACCTGGGGTAATCAAAGAACAATAAATTAGTGACTCCTGAATAGGCAACATTTGCAATGATATCACAGTGACAGACCTAATCCAAGTAGCCTAATTCATTAACAATATTACACAAACACAGACAGAAAGTCATTTAAAGCCTAGAAACCAAGAACAATACAGTATTTGAAACATCTTCCCAAACTAATTTCTCTTTTCAAGGAGAAGAGATTAAGCCAAGTATAGAAAGTATGAAACGAATAACCAGTAATGAAAATATTATTTTATACAAATGTGTAGGTTAAAATTATCAGATCTTCTGGTTTTCTACAATCTGTGCTAAATTACTCAAATCTAGGCTTTAACAGCAAGAGGATGTTTACAAAACAGGAGTTTTCATAGCAAGACAGTTACAACATTCACAGGAAAAACGACAACATCTAGCAACTACCACAGAAACCGTTTAGAACATTACGGCAAAACAGAGCAAAGGTGCAGTCATATGTGTACAAGATTTCACTGTCTAACCAAGCGGCTTCTTCTCTTTAAAAACGGAGTTGTTTTAAAGGGGGGGGGAATCAATCCACTCTTCCTGGTCTCCTGGCTCCAGAAGGATTGGGGGGGACATACCCTTTTGTCCCCCCAAACCTCCCAACCCCAGGGGAGCCAGCGGAGGGGGGGTCGCAACCCCCCACCCACTGATATTAAAGGGGAAACCCCATCTACTTTCATGACTCCACACAATCAAAGCACCATAACACAATAAAGCCCCCTCCCCACCACCTAGCCCACCCTTCCTATCCCCAATGACCATGCCCCCTCCCCACCACCTAGCCCACCCTTCCTATCCCCCAATGACCACGCCCCCTCCCCACCACCTAGCCCACCCTTCCTATCCCCCAATGACAACGCCCCCTCCCCACCACCTAGCCCACCCTTCCTATCCCCCAACGACCACACCCCCTCCCCACCACCTAGCCCACCCTTCGTAACCCCCAACGACCATGCCCCCCTCCCCACCACCTAGCCCACCCTTCCTAACCCCCAACGACCATGCCCCCCACCACCTAGCCCACCCTTCCTAACCCCCAATGACCATGCCCCCCTCCCCACCACCTAACCCATCCTTCCTAACCCCCAACAACCACGCCCCCCTCCCCACCACCAAATAAAGAAATAATTTTTTAAAAATTACTAAAAACACAGTCAAAAACATCCAAAATACACAAAAACAAACAAAAACACCAAAAAAAATACAAAGTAAACAAAAATACAATCAAAAACAAAACAAACAGACAAAAAATACAAATTCCAACCACCACCACCCCACACACACACAAAAGAAAGAAAACAAGCAAACTTACCAAAAGATGTCCTACCTCCATGAGGACCGAAAAAGAAATGAATAAAGAGAGAGACTACTTACCAGAAGAAGCTCCACCCAGAGGCCAGGAGAGAAAAAACAGTCAAAATACAATAACCCCTACCAGCACCACCTGCTGGCCACAATAGTAAAAACAATTCAAAAACACAAAACAGCCCCAAACAAAAGGCCACAAGAGTAAAAACAAATCAAAAACATAACACAAATTCACAATTTTACACAAAAGGTCACACCAATAAAAACAAGTCAAAAAAATTACACTAAAACACACTTTAACACAAATCACAAACATGTCAATAAAATACAATAGAAACTTTTAAAAATCCTGTGCTGAGTTTTAACTCAAATTAAAACACAAAACATCTAAACACATTTTAAAAACATTGAATGTAAAAAACATTTACTTTTACATTATTAAAATTATTACCTACGGTACAACTAATTTTAAAAATTCAAAAACTAAAACATTATTCGCTTACATAAAACAATTTGAAAAAATTATATCATACTTTGTTCTTTTATTAATCCTAAAAAAAACCAAAAAAAGCAGATCACAGTTAATAACAGCCAAGCCAAAAAAATATTTACATAACTAAACATTTTAAAAATTAAAATTACAGAGTAAGCAATTTTTAAAAAACATTAACACAATTTAACCTTCCAACACAATTTAAAACAGCCCGGCAACGCCGGGCAACCTCTGCTAGTTATCAATGAAAAGCAGGTGACACATATTCAGCATTAAGGAATGGAAGTCAGTACTCTCCTATGGGTGTGAAACTGGTTTTTAATCACAGTTATTACAAAAAACTAAGCTAAGTACTGTCATTGTCTTCCCCAGGTTGCAAAGCTAAAACACAGGTGTCATCTTATTCTCCATAATAAAAGCATTGTAAAACAGCAGGCCTATATGTTACTGCACTTCCTTAGCATATCAGCCAGTGAAAAGATGACCTTATAGGCACTACTAGTCATCTCCTGTATAAACTGGTTGTAACCTTTTATGTGGTAATTTATCTCAACTCCAGGCAGCCACAATACAAATAAAGCAAACAGAAGCACACTTCCTGTCACTGATTTCAATGGGCTTAAGTGCCTTTAGTTTAGCTCTTTGTTTTTACTATGCCAGGATGTGACAATACTTTTGGTTACAGAAACACTATCCTCTTGGGTTACAATTACAGTGCTGTAGTTCTATCACATGGTAGGGAGTTTGACCACAGAAACACTTCCAGAAGTAGCAAGCAATAGGGAATGTTTATAGCTCCCAAAAGGAATAGGCATGATAAGAAAGTGAATGACTGCATTTGCTGCTGTAAAAGCAATGTAACTTTAGTGAGGAGCTTTTCTAGGGGGGAAATCTTGATTTTCTAAATCAGAATTTATTTAAATCATTTAATAACATTTTTCATTTTAAACTTCTTGAAACAGATCACTGTAAAAACAGAACAAAAAAACCAATTGCTAAAAATATATTTAAAAACAGAGTTATCTGGGAATACCAACAGCCAAACAAATAGGCTTTTATGTGTAAACAGAAACACCCAGTACCTGGAACCTGCCTCATATTTTCTGGGAAATCGTTTCATATCATGGACATCCCAAGAAAAACCCCTCTTCAGAACCACAGCCCAATGAACCTTATTAAGCTGCATATAGTAATCAGTGCGTGACACATTTAACCATTTAAAAAGGCAGAAACAAAAAAAGCCCTTTGGATTATACACCATTACAGTATATATGCTACATAAGGATGCCAAACATTTCCAAAGCATCAAAGTAACTGAACTCTTTGATCAGAAAAGGATCAATAAAAAACATTTAGTACAGTGAGCAGAGCTTAAGTGATTATTCAAGCCATAAAAGCTGAAGCACTCTTGTGTTGTTTTTATTTGACTGATCTTTACCTATAAGAATGGGATGTGGCCGTGCGTGTCCGGAATGTGTGTGCGCACACGTCCAGCCAATCCCGTAATGTGCCATGTACACTTACCTTACCTCCCAAAGATCAACCCCGCAAAGGTCCGGAAGCTGAGAGTGGGGCCAACACCCCACGATCAGGGGAAAAAACTACGACACCCAGCATCCTCTGCACTGTGGCACGCCTCAGCCAATCAGGCATGAGGATGCGAGTGCAGAGGAGGTGGGACAGCCGGCGCGTGCGACAGAGAAAAAATGGCCATCTTGCGCGCCTTTCCCGCCTCATCAGCAGCATCAGCGGAGTTCGCCTAGCAGGTCGGCCGGGGGGAAAGGAGAGTCCCGAAACACGAAGGGTCTCTCCGGCGGCCCTAAAAAGATGTATTCCCGCTGCTGCCGCCAGGGAAGAAGCAGCCTAGAAGCCCTTATTTTAATGTGATCATACACTGGGAAGAAAGGGATCTCTTCCAATAACATTTTTCCAGTTTGAAGAGATCCTCAAAAATTGTACACTTACACAGAGAGAAAAACATCAATAGAATCACTGCATTTTTGACTCAATTGGCAAATTTTGGGAAATCAATGGGCATTTTAACTAGTAAAAATCATATTTTTAGAGTGCCTTGGTCACAATCTACTATCACCACCCTCCACCCCGCCCGGCCTTTCCAGTTGCTACTGCAATTTTAGAAAAAACCTAAGATACCCTTCCCAAAGGTAAAGTAATGCCTCTATTTGATCACTTTAAAAATCACAAACAAATCTAGCCATTGGCTTGTATGGGCTTTCATCCCCCTTGTGCCTTGAAGGTTGCCCTTGCTCAAAAGCCAGTTGTATCCGACTCTAGGGTTCAGTACTCATCTCTTTTGGCATCCAAAGAGACGGAATGCTGTTTACCTTCCCACCAAAGTGGTCCCTATTTATCTACTTGCAATTTATTCCTTTCGAACTGCTAGGTTGGTAGGAGCTGGGACATAGATGGGTGTTCACTCCATCATGCAGTACTCGGGAATCGAACTCCGACCTTCCAGTCATTGAGTTCAGCATCTTAATCACAGTCCCTTCTTCCTCTTCTTCTTCTTGTGCCGCATCCGATTCTGAATATTGGTGATCATCATGATGATCAGCCATGAAGACTGTCCTGTGAATATAATGTAGTGGCCTTTCATCTGCCCTTCTCATTGCAGCATGATGTCTGTACCACTGATTCAGTACCGTGAGTCACTTTCTGGTCCTGAGACCTTTTAGCACGCAAAGTCCTCCTCAGCCCCAGGCCAGTATTGATGAAGCTGCTGCCCTCCATCCAGATGGATTTAAGTGGGATTTAATCCACTTGGGGACCATCACCCTTCCCAATGGACTTTGCCAAGGCCTCTAGTCCTCAGCGTTGTCGGGTTAGTTAACCGGCATTGAGTCACTGGCAGTATGGTCTACTCTATTACCATAGCAGGATAACCTGGCCAGACTTGCAGTCCCTTACAGAGAAACAAAAGTTCATTTTCTTTGGTGGGTGATTTGGGTGATACATAAATGCTGCAATCCTCTTACCAAAGATATTGGGATAAAATTTAGTTTGTCCACTATGTAAGCTAATTACAGGCAAACTAATAATATTACCTAATGGTTGGAAGAAGATGTTAGGCTCAGTTTGTAGTCTTGCTTGGCTGACTTTAAGTCAATGACCTATCTCTGAAGACATCAGCTTCCACAATTAGTCATTTGTACAACAAAAGAAAAGTAGGGAAATTCTATTTGTTTTACTTGTAGATCGACAAGAAGGTAACAAAGTAGCGGTATTTCTGTTTGCAATACTAAGGCTGCTGAATTTTATTCTCTGGATCTTTTGGCAGGCTGTATAAAGTATTCATGTCAAGCACTGTCATTTGTTTATCAAGATTGGCAAACAACTAGACCATGATGGCGAATCTTGGCACTCCAGCTGTTCTTGGACTTCAATTCCCAGCAGTCAACGTCTCTGTGAATCCACACAAATGGGTTTACTGTGCGTACACTGGAGTGCCAAGGTTCGCCATGACTGGCCTAGAGAGCCACATGGCAGTTGTTCAAATGCTTTCAGTGTTATCATTTGTGTATTGATTGAAAAGCTCTGTCCCCTGCAAAACAGATGCAGAACCAAATGCAAACCAAGTCTCATAGGAAAACCAAAGATTGAAAATCTGACCCCTAAAATGGTAGCACTACCACCAACTTCATTAACTGCATCAAAGCATATCAAGCCATTTAAATATATTATTTATTTCTAAACATCTTTCTATAAATACCAAAGCAACTTACAATTGCTCAAGACGGGAGTGGATAATCTGAACTACAAGCAGCTGCCAAAACTTTTTTTTAAAAGTAGACAAACCCTTGCAAGACCTTGAATTGTTTTCCTGTCTCAATGAATGCTTCTGTTAAAGCAGAGTTGGGAGGGGGTCTAAAAAAACTGGGTTCGATGGCAAGCAAATGTACTAAGGATATGAGCAAAAGAAGGAATTGGTCAAGTTTCAGACAAAACTCTGGAGTCTCCCTGAAGCAGTGAAAACAAAGATTCTTGTGACACCTTAAAGTCTACCAACTTTACATGTTGCATTACTCCTAGGCCTGGTGAACAGGTAGCACATAAACAAACAGATCTTTGCTTAAGTCATTATTGTCGGTAAAAATGAAAAAAATCAGAAGTTTTCTCCCTGCTAAGTGAAATCACAAGATCTTGTATTTTCTGTGCACATGTGTACACACACACACACACACACACACACACACACACACACACACACACAAGCTCTTATATTTTGCTAATCCTTTCTCCAACCTACCCGTGCAAGGCAGAGAACATGAAAAAGGCAGGGTCTATTTCTTACACAATATAATATTCCATCTGTTTTCCTAATATGTATGATTCTCTGCTGTAAAATCTTTCCCACCATTTAAAATAGGAAGAAAAAGCATGTCACCACTACCACCACCACGTCATGCACAGCAATACTGATTCAAACAGAAGAAAGAAATGGCAGCAGCAAGGTAAAGGTGAAGAGCAAGCAGAGTAGATGGTGGCCTGGTAAGACATGGGTGCTGCATGCTGCCTTCACAGCTTGTCTGTTTCACAGTTGGTTCTTTCAATAATGAACCTCAGAGCCAAGAGTGGTAAGAGTGGCCAGACAAAAAGTTCTTTATTTTTTAATTTATATTCAAATTTATATGCCACCCAATCAGGTAAACCCGACTCTGGGCGGCTCACAACAAGTTAAAACACACATAAAACAATACAACCAATTAAAACCCAACATACCCACCCACCTACCCCATTCCTCTTTAAAAAACCCACATTAAAAACTGCCTTCATTGTCAATTAAAGGAAATGGGGGCTTAATTTATAAGCCAACAGGCGGGGGCCACTCTTCCATCCGGGCCCCACACCTGCCCCGCCAACCAGGTTTTTAGGTCTTTTCTGAAAGGCAGCAATTCCGTCCGGAGACGTAGCTCTGTTGGCAGGAGGTTCCACAAGGCTGGTGCGGACACGGAAAAGGCCCTCCTTTCGTGTACCAGAGAGACGGGCCCCTCTGGCAGATGGAACAATTAGGGAGCCCCTCCGATCTACTCTGGTTGGATGGGCGGACACTCTTGGGACGATGCGGTCTCTAAGGTATCCTGGCCCACTACCATGAAGGGCTTTAAAGGCCAAAACCAGCACCTTGAACTGCACCCAGAGGCAAACTGGTAGCCAGTGGAGCTCCCGAAGTAATGGTGAGGCACGAGCATAACGCCTATGCCCCATCACCACCCGGGCTGCCGCATTCTGGACCAACTGCAGCCTCCGAATGGTTGACAAAGGCAGCCCCATGTAGAGCGCATTGCAATAATCTAGCCTGGAGGTGACCAGAGCATGTGTCCAGGAGCGAATGCAACTGACGGATGACGCGAAGCTGTGCGAAAGCCCTCCTGGCCACAGCCGCCACCTGACCTGCTAGTAGCAGCCCTGAATCCAGGAGGACCCCTAAGTTGCGTACCGGGTCTGTCTGGGGCAAAACAGCCCCATCCAAGACCAAAGTTGGCAGCTCCTTGGATAACGCGGGACCCCCCATCCAAAGCCACTCAGTCTTGGAGGGATTCAATTTTAGTCCGTCGTCCCCCATCCAGACCCCAACCACTTCCAGACATCTGGATAGGACATTGACTGCATCACTGGGGTTCCCATGGGCCAAGATATATAACTGGGTATCATCAGCATACTGATGATACCTTACCCCATGGGAACGGATAACCTCACCCAACGGCTTCATTATATGTTAAATAGGAGAGGAGAGAGCACCGAGCCCTGAGGCACCCCATACTGTAGGGGCCTAGCGCTGGACCTCTCACTCTCAAACCACACCGACTGGGTACGACCCTCCAGAAATGAGGAAAACCAGGACAACACAGTGCCCTGGATCCCCAAACCTTTGAGCTGTTCCAGAAGGATACCGTGGTCAACGGTATTGAAGGCCGCTGAGAGATCCAGAAGAGCCAGGACGGATGGATGACCCCCGTCCCGCTCCCGCAAGAGGTCATCAACCAGTGCGACCAATGCAGTCTCAGTACCATATCCAGGCTTGAAACCCGATTGAAAGGGGTCCAGATAATCCGCTTCATCCAGGACCCCCTGCAACTGCCGCATCACCACCTTCTCCAATACCTTCCCTAAGAAAGAGCCCAGTAGAAGTCACAGGTGTGTGTGTGTGAATGTGCTACAAGAAGCAGCCAGGTTGTGAGCACAGTACACAACAGTGGCATCTTCAATTCCAGTTACAAACAAGTGGGTGATGATTCTGCTGCAGCCACTCCCAGCACTACACACCTGAGATGGTTACCTAGCAGGGCTGCCACTAGAGACAACCAGGGTCCACTGTCAGCATAGCTATTGATCACTTTCAGACAATGCCTGACAACTCCTATATATGTGATAGATAGACAGACAGACAGACAGTCAGACAATCTGGTAAATAATTTTTTTTACAAAAAACAAATCTATTCCAAGCCATTAGCTTCTGCTCTAATACCATACTACATCCTAGCTTACTTTTTGCATTATAGTAGAATCAAGATCAAAAGATTAAAAGATGGCACTGTCAGGTACTTTCAAGTGGCAAAGGGCAAACCATACATGAATCAACATAACAAAGGATGTTTTTAGGAGCGCATTACAAGAGCTATGCTAGTCCAGACTTTCAAGTGGGCAAACCATACATGAATCAACATAACAATGGGAGTTT
This sequence comes from Bradypodion ventrale, assembly GCA_035047345.1. Classification (NCBI taxonomy): domain Eukaryota; kingdom Metazoa; phylum Chordata; class Lepidosauria; order Squamata; family Chamaeleonidae; genus Bradypodion; species Bradypodion ventrale. Next base: position 286,714,936 of record JAWDJE010000004.1, read on the forward strand.
TAGGAGCGCATTACAACAGCTATGCTAGTCCAGACGAGATTCATCCAACATAATTCATTACATTTCAATCATGGACAGGTTTTGTAACATTTTGGCACTTCTGAACACCCAACAAACAAACTGAAACACATCCTCTACTTCAAGGCTGGAGAATGTGTGGCCTTTCAGATGTTACTTAAGTTAAAATCCCATCATCACAGGATACAACAACGAAGTGTCATCGGAGTTTTAATTTTTGAAGTGGTAGCCGTGTTAGTCTATTCAAGCATATCAGAGAATAAACAAAAACACAAAAACATTTTGTCACCTTAAAGACAAACTGCTGTATTTTAATGTTAGCTTTCGTGGATCAAGTCTACTCCAGCAGACATAAGAGTGCGACTTCATGACATCAATTTATACACATCAGGTAAAGAGGCACACAATGGTTGGCTAGCATAGCATGTACAAATCAATGTGTCTTTTTACAACTGGTAAATAACAGAAGATCTCTGGTTGATATTCATGTTTGCTGTGAAGTTTGGCCCTGGAGTTTCAGCTACATAACATCTCGAAGGCCTTAGGATGTTCCCCCCAGTCATAAATAGTCCAAGTTCACCATTGAGGAAAAGTGAGATTGATTTAAACTTCCATTTGATAATGAGGAACTGTTTCTATTATTAATGGTCTGATCCTCACTAGGGCCAAGTGCACATGACATGATTACATGACGACTAATTTTAGGGGGCAAATGTACACTGGACAAAAGGCTTGTAGACATATGGACTTGACTCACCTACAGATATAGTCCCTGGCCATATTAATGTGACCACTAGCAAAATTTCATATTTTCCCCCTCTATTCCCTCCTTTTTAAAGATAAAACATACTGTATGTATCTCAATAAATTGCTGCTTAGAGTAGTGGCAACTCTTTCGTGGATATTTGCCAACAAATTTTTATTACTATGGCAACACTGGTGTTGTGGGCAGCCATATTGTTTTTATGAGTGACAGCAGGAATAGCTAAAGAAAGAATTACCAACAAAACAACTTTAATTGAAAAAATAATTTTTAATTGGAACCATAATGATAAACTGAAGCAAAAATGCTTTAAACTGCATTGATAGCATGCCACGACGAGTGAAGGTAGTAATCGACGTTAAGGGAGGTTCTTCGAAATATTAAAAAGAATTAAGATTTGTATCTCTAACATACTGTTTTTAATAAAAACTTATTACAAAATACCTAACTTACTGTTTTTAATAAAAACTTATTACAAGATACCTAACTTATAGATAAAATAATGATTTAGACTCATATCTAATCACTAAGTATCCAAAAGTATTACAGAAATATAAAAAATGCAGAAAATGTCTAGTGATCACATTAATATGGCCAGGGACTGTATATGGCCTATAGATTGGACCTATAGAATGCTGTGCTTAGGGAAAGGCATAGAAGAAATCTTTGATTGTTTCATTAACTGCATGACTGTTTAGAGTCAGCTAAAAAGGCTGAAGATTTCTACCAACCTGGACTTTTGTTCAACACAATGAGCAAAAAAAGTGAGATACAGTACTTGATTGCTGTAGCAATAAGGCTTTGGCCAAGCTGCAAGATAAGAGAACAACATTGACAAGCTACAAAGTCAGATATTTTCAGTGGCTCCAGGCCCAAAGTACTGTATATCTTGATAAGATGCTCTAATGATACCATGTGCACCAGGACAGAGAAATGATTTAGTCTCTGGGAATAAAGAAAGGGAGTGCAGTGCACTTTTTCTTCCAATTTACCATACTACCAATACAAAACTGAAGTTTAAAGGTAGAGGGTGAAGCCAGATGAAAGGTAAAAAAATTAAAGCGGTCAGTGGAAGGAAAAGGAATTGCTGCTTGGGAAAGGGGACTCAAAATCATTCACATGCTTTTCAATTCACTTTTTCTCATAATATTTTTACTTTTGAAGATTCTGATTGCTCTGTGAACTTTCAGCCTTATTTTGCCAATTTAGAGAGAAGCTTCAATTTTTACAAAAAAATTACTCCTTCTGGGTGGTTTTACACCTTCTTTATGGTCTTTTATTTATTCCTTACTCCTTTACACGCACATACACACACACACCTGTGACTTCCTTACTTCATTTTACATTTTGTTCTGATTTATCCATTTGGGCTCTTCTGGATCAATTCTCCTGCACATTCTCCTAGGTTTTCAGTAACCTTGGAATAGATTACACACCTGCTTTTCTCAGTCTTTACACAGCTGGAAACATAAGTGCATGGGCGCCAGCTGGCGGAAGGTTAGGACCAAATATACAGTATTGTTTTATAAAGGACTAACTAATGTTCCATAGCTATAATTTCATTTGATACTTCCAGTCCAGATTCTTCCGCATTACATTTTCATTTCATCATTGTATTGTACTGTTAGAAATTAATTGATTCTTCCCAGCTATTTTTTTTGTACTATGCCTTCATTTCAAGGATCTTATTTCCTGTTCAGCTGCTATTATTTAAAACAACTCTTCAAGCTGGTTGCACCTGTGAATAGCTCTCCCCACCCCCCATCACCTTTGGCCCTGGGGGCAAAGAAAGGGCTTCTGCTAGATTCAATTTCTCTCCATCTGAAAGACTTCTCAAAATATGCCATGCAGAAGGGAGGGCAGCCACGCCTCGACGGACAATCCGAGGGGCAGATATGGCACCTCAGTTACACGTACACATTTGCTCATCCAGATACGTGCATGGATGCGCACACACACAGTGAGAGACACAACAGCATGGCTACACCGAGACACACAACAGCATGGCTACACCGTAGCTACAAACTGCATCCCCAGAAGAAGGGTGCTTCCGAAGAGGACCTTTATGTTGGCAAGGGGAAAATGCTATTGATGTGGCCCGATCTTTGGCGGATATCATCTAGCCCAGTGATGGCGAACCTTGGCACTCCATATGTTCTTGGACTTCAATTCCCAGAAGCCCAAGCCCCCTGTGAACCCACACGAATGGGTTTACTGCGATTCATCCGCCCCATGCTGCCCTCGTCGCTCCCGGAAGCGGAAGTAAAACGCGCCCGTACGGGCGCGTTTTACTTCCGCTTCCGGGAGCGACGAAGGCAGCACGGGGCGGATGAATCGCAGTAAACCCATTTGTGTGGATTCACAGAGGGCTTCTGGGAACTAAACTCCAAGAACATCTGGAGTGCCAAGATTCGCCATCACGGATCTAGCCCATTTAATTCATTTTTTGTTTTAGACATGTTGATTTTACCTTTGTTTGTTATTACATGCTGGTGGTGCCTTCCCCTTCTCCCCCCACCCCCCCTCCCCAACACCACACTTTTTTCGCAGGGCAGACACACACACACACACACCTCCATGCGTTGCAAAGGCGCTTTCCCGTTGTGACTAAATTTGGGGAAGAAGAAGAAACCCAAGAGCTCAACCCGGGACACGAACTCGCCACAAGTGGGGTGGGGACGAACTAGCCAGCACGAGGCAGCTGCCAACGCAAGGCCCGAGAAGGGTGGTCGGGTGTGTGTGTGTGTGAGGGGGGGGGGACCCGCTGTTGCCCCACGTCCCGCCCCACCCTGCACGCCCGCTGCTGCCTTTCTTTTACCTTGCTGGCTGCCGGGCTTCATTTCTGCAGCCATCTCTCTCCCTCCTCAGGGCTCTGGCTGGCGGTCTCGCCTCTGGGTGGTGCCGAGCGAGAAAAGTCACGGGGACGGAGAGAGGGGAGAAAGGCTGAAGGGGGGGACGCCTGCCCCCGACCGACCAAGCGAGTGCCCTCCCTCCCTCCTCTCCGCCCCCTCAGGCGCCTCCGTTGCTTTCTTCCTGACTTCCTCTTTCATATATTTATTTTTTTACCTCACTCAGCCACAGTCCACACACACTCGACCGCCCGCGCATGAAATGGGGGCGGGTTTCTCGTCCGTGAGCCTCCACGTCAGCCAGAGAGAAGGAGACGGGAGGGAAATGGCGGGGGGGGGGGGGAGAGCCACCTGACCCCCCAGCTGACCCACCGGCGGAAAGGTGCGCGACAGGTGTGCAAAGGTGTCGGGGGCTTCTGGAGTCTCCGTTGGGTTAACTGTTCTCAATTAGGTTTGGCAAGGAACAGCAAGCCCCTGGGGCCGTGATGGCGAACCTTGGCATTCCAGATGTTCTTGGACTTCAATTCCCAGACGCCCAAGAAGCCCCCTGTGCGGGTGTATTGCGATTCATCCGGCCCACACTGCCCTCATCGCTCCCGGAAGCGGAAGTAAAAAAGATGTCCATCCGGGCGCGTTTTACTTCCGCTTCCGGGAGCGACAAGGGCAGCGTGGGCCGGATCATACCTGTCAAGTTTCGGGAAAATTCTGTCAAACCCCCGTATTTTACACTCTTTCCTGCCACCATCCCGTATTAGTTAGACTGGAGGCCAGCACAGGATAAGCATAGCTGTCCAGTTTCTTGTTTTGGCTGGGAGATTTACCTTATTGACAGAAATTTCCCGAAACTTGACAGGTATGGGCTGGATGCATACCCGTCAAGCGCAGCTCTGGAAAATACAGTATCTGCTCTGGCCTGGGCGCGTATGCACAGCAAAAACTTCTTTGCCCATGCGTAGAAGGCGATCTGCGCAGAACCGCCGCGCTCCCAGCCCCGGTGGGGGCGAAGAGGCCCTCCTGGCCACTCCACCGGCCGGCGTTTCTGAGCCCCTCCTGCCCCCCTCACCTAGGACTTAAAAGGCGAGGGGGTGCCGGGTGAACTACCGCCGCCGTGCTCCCGGCCCCGTTGGGGGTGAAGAGGCCCTCCTGGCCACTCAACCGGCCGGCGTTTCTGGGACCCACCCTCTCCACTCACCTAGGACTTAAAAGGCAAGGGGGTGCTGGGTGAACTACTGCCGCCACGCTCCTGGCCCTGGTGGGGGCGAAGAGGCCCTCCCGGCCACTCCGCCGGCTGGCATTTCTGGGCCCCGCCCTCCCCCTTCGCCTAGGACTTAAAAGGTGAGGGGGTGCCTGGTGAACTACCACCACCGCGCTCCCAGCCCTGGTGGGGGCGAAGAGGGCCTCCCAGCCACTCCACCGGCCGGCGTTTCTGGGCACCGTCCTCCCCCCTCAAAAGACTCTAAAGGCAGCGGTTTTTGTGGGTTTTGCATTATTATTTTACATCGGTATTATGTGATGTTTTCATTCCCTGTGATTCTATTGTAATTATTGATACATTATTTTGATGTGGTGCTGATATTTTGCATTTTGTGGCTTGTTTTACCTTATATTGTAGCTTGTAATACTAGACCTTAGGCTTTATTGTATTTACTTGAAACATTGTATTTATTATTGTATTTTGAACATTGTATCCTATATGTAAGCCCCTTGGGTTGCCCTGGGGTCATTTATATGTTGTTAGCCGCCCTGAATCGGCCATGTGCTGAGTAGGGCGGGGTATAAGTCGAATAAACATAAACATAAACAAACCGTTCTGCGCAGGTCACGTAGAAGGCAACCTGCGCAGAACCATTTTGCGCAGGTCACGTATTTTCCGGAGCCGCGGTTGACAGGTATGATTTGTACACATGAAGCCAAATCATTGTAAAAAATTATTGCATGCACAATCTATATGCGAGCATTGCCATGGGATCAAGCAGAGTATTTGGGCAGTGGGCCTTGCTAATAACCAAGCTCCTCCATCCCTGAAGAATGCATATTAAAGAGCATAATGCGTTCCATGGGATTGCTCTTGAAGCGAGTTTGCTCTTGAAGGGAAACACCATTGTAAGCGACCAATTGTGACTTCTGGCGGGGGGGGGGGATTGTGAACCCCAATTTAGTTGTTAAGCGAATTTTTAGTTGGTTTTAGTTAAGCGAGGCAACCATTCAGAGAAAATTATGCCCTTTAAACGAGTTAGTCTCTAAGCGAGGCGCTCTTTATGCGAGGTTTTACTGTACAGTGCTTATTCTGGTACACACCTGCAGTGACCAGAAAGAAGGGTCTGCAAACTCCAAGCTCATGAGACAACTCTAGCAGTCTCCTCTGGTGGATGATGCCAGTTGGGACAGGTAGGGCAATCAAAGGGAACAGTAAAGGTAAAGGTCACTGTTGTGTCCTAATGGTTTAACCTTCCTCATGGATAACAATGTATCTGAACCAATGTAACCTTGCCTATGGGCAACAATGTAACCTTCAGCTGTATCACATAAACCCTGTAATAGGACGCGAGCGAATGACCACCAGCTGGCAGCAGCGAGCGTCCAAGCTCTCTTGGTCCAAACTCATCAAAGGCAACAGCGCGGGAAGTTTTCCCGCCACCACCTACACCTGGACAAGAAGGGCGTGACCAGCAATGACGTCACGCAGACAGTAGCCAATGGGCTATCATGGAACCACGTTCAAATGTGTTACTACTGTATTTAAAGAGCTATTGATCCGCCATTACCTCATGTTCCCTCTGACCACCATGCAATAAACCTGAGTTAACCCAGCCCGAGGCTGTGTCCTGTGTCTTGGTTTTCATATACCAAATTGGCGACGAAGGTGGGATATGGATCCCCAAGGAGCAGCCAGGGCACAGAGCGGGTTCAACATCACCAAACCGCAAGACTGGGAGCTTTTTGAGATGGACTTCCAGGCGGCGCTGGTGGAACTCAAAGTCAAAGAAGACGATGAGGAGAGGAAGAGGGCCATCCTCACCAGAATGCTTGGGATAGAAACCAAGCGAACGCTGGTGGGCATCATTGCACCGAAGAAGGTGAGCGAATTCAAAGCAGATGACATCATGAAGCTGCTGCGCGAGCGTTTCCGACCCTCGAGGGCAATGTTTCCCGCTCGGAGCGCGTTTTGGAGGCGAATCCAAGCGCCGGACGAGTCGGTTGAGGCATTCGTAACAGCCATGAGAATAGCCGCCGCCCCCTGCAGATGGGACAACCTAGAGATGGCCCTCAGGGACGGAGTTCTGTGTGGCCTGAAGGACAAGGAGGTGCAGCGCAGCTTGATGAACAAGGAGCCACCACCCACACTAGCAGAGGTTGTAGAGGCCGCGGAAGCCGCGGAGTCCACGAATGCTGGAGTGGACGAAATGCACCAGTGGCGTGAGTGGCGTCCTAGAGCCGGCAAAGCGGAAAATTCGGTGCACGGAAAGTCCGGACAGTCGGTGCACGCAACCCGACGGGCCTCAAAGTCGTCTACGGAAGGCAGCGACGGCGAGGAGATCCAGAAGGTCCGAAAAGGAGGGCGCCGCTGCGATGGGTGCGGAGCGGCCCATGAGCGCGCGAGGTGCCCATTCAGAAAAGCCGAGTGTTACTCCTGCAGCCGTCGGGGGCACATCGCCAAGGCGTGCAGAAAACGGAAGGAGGGCCGGAGGCAGTCACAAGACCGTTCGACCAGACCGGACCGTCCAGCAAGGTCCAAAGATGGCGCCCAGACCACGAGGAAGCAGGACGGCGTGGGCCGCATCTCGGACGACAGCGAGGACGACGCTCCAGTGTTCAGCGTGTCCGCGGGACAGTCCCATTACTTCGTTGAGGTACTAGTACAAGGGGCCCCTATCATGATGGAAATTGACTCGGGGTCCTCCTATTCTATAATTCCCCAGAAAGAGTTCTTGAAAATCGACCCCCACGTGCGACCCAAACTTAAAACGTTGAGGTCCACGCTACGAGATGTACAAGGGAACAGCATTCCAGTGTTGGGGGTCGGGAAATTTCGGGTCAGTTTTAAGAGACATTCTGCGGAACTGCCCCTAGTTGTCCTTAAGGGGGGAAGTTGTAGCCTCCTAGGGACGCAGTGGTTTCAGCCCTTAGGGTTGTTCATAGGGGGAGTGCATACCGTGGGGGTGGATCCAATACAAGCGGTGTGCGACGCGCATCCCGCCGTTTTTAAAAAAGGACTTGGAAAGTTCAAGGGACCCCCTGTAGCCTTCGACCTAGACCCGGAGGTCCGCCCGATAAGACTCAAACCGCGCAGGGTGCCGTTCGCACTAAAGGACAAAATAGAGGCGGAACTGGACAAACTGGTGGGCCAGGGGATTCTTATTCCTGTTGATTCCGCGGAGTGGGAAACTCCAATTGTAACAGCGCTGAAGGCTAACGGGGAGGTGCGCATTTGCGCTGATTATAAGTGTACAATTAACAAGGCGATCCGCCCTAATGCATACCCGGTGCCGGTGGTCAGCCACCTTCTGGCCAGACTGAATGGGGGAAAGTGTTTCGCTAAACTCGATTTGGCTCAAGCTTATCAGCAACTCCCTGTAACTCCCGCCACGGCCGCGGCACAAACGATAGTCACACATAAAGGGGCGTTCCAGGTGTCGCGTTTACAGTTCGGCGTGAACTCGGCACCCGGCCTTTTTCAGTCGCTTGTGGAACGCCTCCTGAAGGGGCTGGAGGGGGTGTTGCCTTATTTTGATGACGTGTTGATAACAGGGGGGAGTGAGGCCGAACTGGCAAAGAGATTGGATAAAGTTCTGACTGTCTTCGAGAAAGCGGGGCTACGACTGAGAAAAGACAAATGTGTCTTTTTCGAAACTGAGGTTGAGTTTCTAGGGTTTCGGGTCACACCAGAGGGTATTAAGCCGTCCAAATCCAAAGTAGCCGCCATCAAGAATGCCCCTCGCCCCACATCCAAAACCGAGCTACAGTCATTTCTGGGGCTCCTCAATTTTTACCATACCTTCCTTCCACGGAAGGCGTCCGTGGCCGAGCCACTCCATCGGTTGCTAAAAAAGGAGGAAACATGGATGTGGGGCGACGAGCAAGAGAGGGCGTTTAAAGAGTTGAAGCAACTCCTAACATCTGAGGCAATCCTGACGCACTTCGACCCCAAACGGCCAGTGGTCCTAGTCTGTGACGCATCCCCGGTGGGGGTGGGGGCGGTGCTTTGCCACGTGTTGGACGACGGAAGGGAAGCCCCGATAGCGTTCTATTCAAGGTCCCTGTCCCAAGCAGAGCGTAATTACGCACAGACCGACAGGGAGGCATTAGCGATAGTAGCGGGAACCAAAAAATTTCACGATTTTTTGTACGGTCGGCCGTTCAAAATCGTGACTGATCACAAGCCCCTATTAGGAATTTTCACTGCAAGTAAGCCCACGCCACAGATCCTGTCCCCAAGAATGCTGCGGTGGGCTATTTTTCTCAACGCATACCAGCATGAGTTGGAATACCGGCCCGGGAAGGAGATCAGCCATGCCGACGCGCTCTCGAGGTCTCCTTTGCCCTTGTCGAGCGCCCAAAAGGAACGGGTAGAGAGAGATCACCAGGTTTTGTTAATAGAGGTTTTAGACTCACCCCCAATAGTACCAGCCGACATTGCCAGGGCCACCGGCAAGGACAGAACGCTAGAGAAAGTTAGCTCATGGGTACAGAAGGGGTGGCCGGCGTCATCCCCAGGTACGGAATTCGACCCATTTTTTCGGAAAAAAATAGAGTTGTCCCTAGAGAGGGGCTGCCTTTTGTGGGGCCAACGGGTGGTGGTTCCTACGTCCCTGCGACCGAGGGTACTCGAACTGCTGCACGTCAGCCACCCGGGCATCGTCCGGTCCAAGGCGCTGGCCCGGAGTTACTTCTGGTGGCCACAGCTGGACGCGGACATTGAGCACATGGTCGGCACTTGTGAGGCATGCCAGGGCTCCCGACCAGAGGCGGCCCGTCTCCCGCATAGGGAATGGGACACAGCAAGGGGGCCATGGTCCAGGGTGCACGTAGACTTCACTGGCCCATTCCGAGGAACCATTTTTCTCCTGGTGGTGGATGCGTTCTCCAAGTGGTTGGAGGTTATCCCAGTAAAGAGTACGTCTTCCGCCACTACAATTAGCCAGCTAAGGAGAGTCTTTTCCACGTTCGGTTTACCCGACACTTTAGTCAGCGATAACGCTAGTTGTTTCACCTCCGCTGAATTCAGGGCATTCATGGAGGCAAACGCCATTCGGCATGTCACATCCGCGCCGTTTCACCCGGCCACGAATGGCCAAGTGGAACGGCTGGTGCGTACAACAAAGGATGCGCTGCGGCGCATGGGCCCGGGGGACCTAAATCACCAAGTATGTCAGTTTTTGTTAGCGTATAGGGTGACCCCCTTAGCGTCAGGTTACTCGCCGGCAGAGCTGTTGATGCGGCGAAAACTGACCACGATCCTGTCCAGGTTAGACCCGACGAGAGTCGAGGACAAAGGAAAAAACGTAGGGTTGGCAGTCTCGAAAGGTTTCGCCGCCGGCGATCCTGTTCACTGCAGGAACTACGCCAGCGCAGGTCCAGCCTGGGTACCAGGGACGGTTGTGGAACGGACGGGGCCAGTGTCGTACCGGGTCGAGACTAGCACGGGTCTCCTCTGGAGGAGGCACGCGGACCAACTTAGGCACCGAGTGAGTGGGGGGCCGGTCAGTGGAGCTCAGCAACAGGATTCAGCGTTAGGGTTCTCCCCCACCCGTTTAGCCCAAGGGGGAGACAACAATGGACAACGGTCCCAAGCAAGGGGGGAAAGCAGCGGCCCCGACTCATACCCTTTTGATACGCCAGCTCTATCAGAGGCTGGGGAAGGGGGAGAGGAGTTCGCGACAGCTGCCCCCGAATTTAATTCTGATTTTGATTTTGCGAGCCGGGGGGGTTTTCGGGAGTGTTCCCCCACCCGTCCAAGCGAGAAGAGGGGTTTTTCGTTAGCCCCCAGTGCCCCCGGTTCTTCCCCAATAAAGCACACACCTCCCAACAACGCCGCGGAGCCGCGGCAAGTCACTAACGAGTCTCCCTCTCCAATTACAGGACAGGAAACCAGGGGACAAAGAGAAGGTAGCAAACCCGGGGGAAGGCAGCCCACACCGAGACCCCAGCGTGTTCGAAATAAGCCATCTTGGCTGAGAGACTTCGTCTCATCCTAGGGGGGGGGGAGTGTGGTTTTCGAGACTTCGTCTCATCCTAGGGGGGAGGGGTGTTGTGTCCTAATGGTTTAACCTTCCTCATGGATAACAATGTATCTGAACCAATGTAACCTTGCCTATGGGCAACAATGTAACCTTCAACTGTATCACATAAACCCTGTAATAGGACGCGAGCGAATGACCACCAGCTGGCAGCAGCGAGCGTCCAAGCTCTCTTGGTCCAAACTCATCAAAGGCAACAGCGCGGGAAGTTTTCCCGCCACCACCTACACCTGGACAAGAAGGGCGTGACCAGCAATGACGTCACGCAGACAGTAGCCAATGGGCTATCATGGAACCACGTTCAAATGTGTTACTACTGTATTTAAAGAGCTATTGATCCGCCATTACCTCATGTTCCCTCTGACCACCATGCAATAAACCTGAGTTAACCCAGCCCGAGGCTGTGTCCTGTGTCTTGGTTTTCATATACCAAAGTCACCTTGCTCAAAAGCCAGTCGTATCCAATTCTAGGGTTCAGTGCTCCTCTCTGGTTATAGCCGAAGAGCCAGCACTGTCTGCGCATGTGGCAGGCATGCCTAAACACCAGAGTGCACAGAACACTGTTTACCTTCCCACCAAAGTGGTACTGTTGTGTTTGTAACTTTAATTATTGTTGTAACATTGTGTAATTATTATGGGATCAGGGTGATCCTCCATTTTGTCTTCTTCTTGGTACTGAACTATCACGGGACTTGCATTCTCGCCCTTTCTAACAAAACACACAAAGTCTTCACTCAGGTCCGGTAACCTCACAGTCACCCCTCTCCTCTCCTAACCAATCGTATTGTTTCCCACCCAAATGTATCAATTGTACAGTGTATATAAAGAGCTGTTGCTCCATTGCTGTTCATGTTTGGTTTGCTTACAATAAAGCTGTGTTTGGCCCTTTCATGCTGGCTGCTTCTCTTCAATTCCCGAACATCAAAGGTACCTGTTTATCTACTTGCAATTTCTTGCTTTCGAACTGCTACCTTGGCAGGAGCTGGGACAGAGATAGGCGCTCAGACCATCATGCAGTACCCTGGTCTCAAACTGCTGACCTGCTGCCTTCCAGTCAGCATCTTAACCATTTGAGCCACCGCAGCCCTTAAAGGGAACAGTAGGCAAGACCAAATAATTCTGTCTTTGTTCTCTTTCTCTTCCTCGTCCTTTGCAGTGACACAGCAGTATAACCCCACAACATTTAACATTTAGTGGAACTGACAAACAGTCTCTTATTTAGGTTCAGAAGGGCTTCTAGAAACAGTGTAGGAAAGCAGATCCCCCACATGCCCTTTTAGACCAGCTTCTGCCACCTGTTTCTCAGCAGAGGGGAAGAAGCAGCATTTTAATTCTGCCCCTTGGATTATTCTCACCTAGTTTAAAAAAATATATTTACTGCAAACCTTGCCAGGTGCCATTTTCACACACCCTAGTTTCTAAGCACTTGGCTTCTTATGTATAGCAATTGCCACACATTCATAGTAATTAAATAATGTAATCCAATGCGCATCTACTTGGAAGTAAGATTTAGTGGCATTAAATGAAAATCTTTCAGTGCATGTAGCACTGCAGGCTTACTTCCTGTTCTTTGGCCCTGGAATCTAATCTAGGTTTATCCAGGCATTAGAGGCTGTACACAGTAGCTGTCCCTCCCTCTGGCTGCCAATCAGTTGCCGCATTCTGTTGGTTTTTCTTTCCCATGCTGAACGAATGCTGGATGCCAGCAAGAATCCCATGACCTATTATTGTTGACAAAGCATGGCCACATAGTAAGAAAGCAAATGTCTCTAATGGCCAAACTAATTTTTTTCTGGACAAACCATTTCTCTTACATCTGCTTTCTTTTTGCAGAGAGTGACCAGGGCTTGCAGCTCATGGTTTTTAGAACCATGGATTATTCTTTTCTTGCCTCACTGAAATCTCACAAACAAAAGCAAGTTGTCCGCTCCCACAAGTCGGGCTGGAAGTTGCAAAAATCATAGCCAGATATGTGAACCAGGTTCCTTTGTTTAAAACAAGCTCAAAAATGAAGGCTGGATAGTCAGCTCAGAGGTGGCAGGTTTAACTTCAGGCAAAGGTAAAGGCCGCCTTTGCTCAAAAGCCAGTCGTATCCGACTCTGAGGGTGCTCAGAGCTCTCTGCATCTGTAGATGTTTCTATGGACATATGGCAGACATGATTGACACCAGAGTGTATGGAACACTTGCCTCCCACCAAAGTGGAACTTATTTATCTACTTGCAATGTCTTGCTTTCAAACTGCTAGTGAAGTGGCACCTTTAGCTTCAAGGAAATAAGCAGATGACCAATCGGTGAAAAATAACAGCTAAGGCCTTTACTACTCCTAGCATGACTTGTAATTCTAGAAGGATTCAGATAGAATATAATTCCAAACATCTGAATGAAGATCATAGCTTTGCATGGCTCTTCTTATACCATACTTTCTGAAACACAGCCAGGTTAGATCATTGTTTAATTGTGATTTACAGAAGTAGAAACAAAGTAATTAGTTAATAAAGGAAGCTTCTACAGTATAGGTAATGTACTGGTAACTCAATAAAATACTTTCATAGCATAAGTATTTCCACAATTATCAAAGATGAACTTTTACCAAGTTTATGACCAAGTTCATAATCATAAGTTTGGTCATAATCACAACCAAGCTTCATTCTAAAACATTCTAAGACAGTCTAAGAACCATAGAAACTCCATATTGAATACTGTAACTTATGACTCTTTCCATCACACATGACTTCATCCTAATTCATTCTATAACCACTCTAGATATTTCCTAGTGAGTATATTTAATATAACAAATAATACAATGAAGTAATACAAAGCGTAATCATGAAACATAGTGACAATCAGTTGCTTTTAGTTGGCTAGACATCTCAAATTGTCATCTTATTCCTTATGGCTATTCGGGCACTTAGAATCCTTTCATAGCCAGTGACATCAGTTCTTTAAATTTTTACAACTTTTAAATATTATGAACCCTTGACCTCTTCACTAGCTTGGCAGGAGCTGAGACAGAGATGGGGGCTCACTCTGTCCTGCAGTATTCAGGTCTCAAACTGCTGACCTATCGACCTTTCAGTCATCAAGTTCAGCATCTTAACCACTAAGCCACCAAATGTAGTTTAGGTGAAATCTGAAACTTGCCATCTCTTAGCTGACTCTTCAGCCTCCATTTTGAAATTTGACATAGACAAAAGAACAGAGCCAATATGATTTTCCCCCTGCAACCTTTATGTTTTTTTCTACATCACTCCTTGCTCTGTAATGCCCAATTTGCAAGAACTGAAAGCTGGCCTCAGTTTTTGTGACATTTCATTGGTTTCAAGAAGATACAGTACAGTATCACTAATCCTTTGGCTTCAGGTTGTGTACCATCATGGGGTTGGCTTGCTTCACTTTAAAATCTTTATTACATTCTAGCAGTAGGAAAAAAAATATGAAACACCCTTGTACAGCTAGAAATACAAAGATCTACAGTTCAGTACAATATGGTACATATTGTAATTAGTGGGATTGATGATACAAATGCCAGTGGTAGGTAGAACTTGAATAAAAGAAAGAGCCTGGTTGATTTTCTACTAAAATGTACTCAAGGCAGGTTACAAACTTTTTAAACTAATAAAAACAATCACAGTTAGTGAAAATGTTAAATAAAATCATATTAACTGTAAAACCAATGAAATTAGGCACAATACATTAAAACCACTTACTTGCTAACATACAGGAGGTTGAGAACTCCTGGTCTACTGCATTTCTGTTTGTATATAGGCAAATGTTTACTTGCTAACATACAGTTAGCAAGTAAACATTTGCGTATATACAAACAGAAATGCAGTAGACCAGGAGTTCTCAACCTTTTTAAGCCAGAGGCCAGGTCACACTCCCTCAGACAGCTTCAGGGGCCGGACAGCCATTTTGCCCTTCCTCCACCACACGACACTTCCTGGTTTGGTGGAGGTAGGGGGGGCACATGAAATGGTGCCGCAGGCCGCAGGTTAAGAATCCCTGCAGTAGACCATGCCATGCCATGCCATGTGGTCAGGCATTGCCTTACCCCTATCTAATTAATTAATTCAATGACTCAGTGTTAAAGAGCATTAAAATAGCATTAGAGCATTAAAGCATCAGCATTAAAGAGCATTAAAATATACAGTACTTTGCTCTCAAATTAGAAAAATTCTTACCTGTTGTTCCTTTCCTCTATGCCTGGCTTCAAAGATGGGTCATTGGCTGGCTCTCTCCCTTTCATTCTCCATATATCCTTTGTTATGTACTCAAATGGACAGTGCCTTGAACTCTGCCTCTGGCAAAAATACAGACCAGATGTCCTTGCTGTAATTAGCCTTAGGATTCTTCAAGCAACCTGGTTGGGGAAATTTGGACCTCAAGTCATTTTTCCTCTCCATTCTTGAGCCATGAACCTCAGTAATTCTGGCATGTCCAGTACTACTGGACATGCTGGAATTACTGAGGTTCATTTTAATTCTTAATTGTATTTTCTGAAACCATTTCTTTTGGGTGTATTCTCCATCTCTTATTTAACTCCAAGGAGAAATTCCTGTCCCAATTCTTAAGTTTGACAGAGTAATAATTTTTATTTTTTGTGAAAGGTATCTCTCCACACACCCCAGGCAAGGATTAGTTTTGTACTTCTGTTACCTAAAAGATGTTGGGTTTTTTTTGAAGAGCAACTTTGGTTTAAATTGTGTCCTTTTGTGTCTCTAGGCTTTTGAAATGCAATATCCCAAATCAATATATGACTCAGTGGCTAAGGCTTGCAGAGTAGAAATAATTTAAAGTACAGCATGTCTAAAACAAAACCAAATCCCTTGCATTAGATTAAGTTAATGGCAAGTACAATGGAATATACCACAGTAGGTTCACATACTTAATACTTCATCTTTCCTTCTCAATATCAAACACATCACAATTTGAAAGAATAAAGGGTTAAGTCATTCCAGTTAGTAGAATAATAGCCCATTGTTTAGGAATCTGCATGAATAGTGAACTTTTGTGATTGCTGTGTAGTCACATTTATATCAGTAATAATTGTTATACTGTAGTTGTCATTACTAACTGGTCCATGAGAATTATAATCCTCAGGTCAGGTTTTTATATTTCCTGAAACTACAGCAAAGCAAGTTATAGCCAATGAGTATGTGAGTGTGGAAGCTAACTGTAAAAGATAAATAATGAATGATGGTGATATTTTCCCCCTCTAGACTGGTGACTGTAATCAGTTGTTATTCTTTGGACCAAATACATCAATACCGAGAATTTGTTAACATGAAATAGAACATTAGATTTCAGTGATTTCCTTTATTCAGTTACACCCTTCAATCGTACCAACTGTTCTCAAAAATTAAAATGCATCAACAGGGCAAGGGAAAAACAAACAGACAGACAGACAGACAGACATGATAATCATACTCTTGTGATCCTCTTTTGATTGGTTTTTCAGAGAGTGCTTGCCATAGTTATTGACGGTCGGTCTGTTTAATTTAATTGCAAAATGATAAATTCAAAGACTTAGTTTTCATGTCTTGCTATTGACTTTAATATATTTCTGTAATTTGCATCAGGTGATCCTATTCGGTATGCTTGTTTTTGTGACAACAAACAAAATGAGACACCAGATTCCTACAAAATCCCTTTTATAGGAATTTTGAACATAGCTTGGAAAGTTCCAGGGAAATCCATATTATCTTGAGATCAATGCAATCAATATTTATCTTTAAATGATCCTCATCTATTATGATTTAGGGGAAAGTATATGTAAAGTATATATAACATTAACATGTCACGGAAGCACCAGGG
The DNA here is from genome assembly GCA_035047345.1 of Bradypodion ventrale. NCBI lineage: Eukaryota > Metazoa > Chordata > Lepidosauria > Squamata > Chamaeleonidae > Bradypodion > Bradypodion ventrale. The sequence continues at coordinate 286,731,619 of JAWDJE010000004.1, forward strand.
CTTTGAAAAACAGGGTTAAATACAATGGAGGCCACATCTGGACCTGAATTTATTTACATTAATGTGTACCAATGTTTGATAAAAATATGGAGGACAAGGGTATCAATGGCTATAATTATGGATACCTAAGGACAACCTCCGGGTTGGAGAGATAGGCAGGATATCTCTCAATGCCATTTCCAGGGAATCCTAAGCAGGTGAAGGCATCTCCTTGGGAATACCCTGAAGGAAATGGTGAGCCACTGTGTGAGACAGAATGCTGGACTGGATGGACTGTGGCCTGTTCCAGCAAGGCTGTTCTTATGTTCTTATGGCTAAGTCAAAGAACAAATAGCAATAGCAATTGGCAATAGCAATTGCAGTTATATACTGTGCCATAGCACTTAAATCACCTTCTGGGTAGTTCACATTGTAATTAGCATTTGTGCCTTCTTTATCTTTCTTCTTAAATAACCCTTCGTTTGTATTTGTTTATTTCTAGTACAGTGCAATTAATTTATTTTTGAGTTTTGGAATGTTAGCATTACACTTATAATGTCACGTTTCCCTAGGTATCAACAAACATAGTTTTCACCACTCCCTGTCCTTCTTTATCACATCAGCCATGTAAAATAGGAAAAATAATGCTGTGTTCCCCAGCTTTGATGCAATACATACAGCACCCTGTTTTTACCTTTAACATAAGTCTTGTTCTCATATTTGGCTAAATATATATGGTAGAGAGGCCATGATGGTTTAGGGGTTAAGACACTGAGCTTGCTGAACAGAAGCTCAGCAGGTCACTAGTTCAAGACCCGAGTGCTGTGCAACCAAGTGAGCGCCCATCGTCTGTCCCAGCTCCTGCCAACCTAACAGTTCAAATGCAAAAAAATTGTAAGTAGATAAATAGGTACTGCTTTGGTGGGAAAGGTAACAGTGCTTAGTCATGCCTGCCACATGACCACAGAAAGATTTGCAGATGCAGACAGCACTGGCTCTTTGGCTGTAAACAGAGATGAGCACTGGCCCCTAGAGTCAGACATGGCTGGCTTTTGATCAAGGGAGACCTTTACTATATAAGGTAGATGGCCTTATGTGTCAATAGGAAATATTGTGTTAATTCATAACATGCTTTTGAATTCCTAGAAACTGAACAGAAGGAAGGAGGATTCAAGTCAGACTTTAAGAAACATTTAATTTCTCCCCACCACAACACCTCATTTTCATATCCTTAAATGGCAGTGCACCAAAGGGAAAAGAGCTACATCTTCTTAGTATAGCTTAAAAGCATTTATCTGCTTAAGTAATTCAACAATTAGCTTATACAGTTTAATTATGCACACTAACAAAATCTCACCTTCATTATAGGAACACAGTTAAATAAATTTTTAAAAGCAAAGGTTGGAAACAATTTCTTTTTTAAAGTTAACATTCAAAAGGTGGGTTTGGGGCACAGCTGTCAAGTATCCCGTTTTGGCTGGGAAACTCCTGTATTTTACCCTCTTTCCCACCGTCCTGCCATATTAGTTAGACTGCAATGTCCTAATGCCACCACTGGAGGTCAGCACAGGATAAGCATAGCTGTCAAGTTTCCCATTTTGGCCAGGAAATTTCCCTTCTTTTCAAATCCAAAACTTGACAGGTATGATTTTGGGGGGCACAATTCTCCTTCCCCAAATATCACTGCACTTATAGCTAAGACAATAATTCTTTTCACAACCCTTCAGCTGAAAAATGGAATTTCAACAAAGTAAAAGACGCCATAAAACCAGACCCAGGTTCATTTTCTTTGCTATTGTGATCTGTTTCGTGGCCCTGAAGGGGAACCATGGCTTCTAACTGTGTTCCAACTGTCTCAAGACCACCTTCCTTTTCATCAATTCACAAAACTATTCACACACACACACACACACACACACACACACACACACACACACACACACACACACACACACACACACACTTTTTCTTCTTCTTTAACGGAACACATAGAAGTGAAGCAGATAACTATGTCCTCAGTCCGATTGGCCTTCAGATGTCACAGAGCCAAATACAAGAATATTTTAAAGCCTCCTCATAATGCACAGAGTCAGCAATCAAGCTTTTATATTGGCTTACAAGGTCAGGCAAAAAAGAACTGCAGAATGAATTCACCAAAAGGTGTCTTCATTTTGGCAGTTTCGTGTCTGGCCTAGACACAGAAGAAGAATGCAGCAAATATAAAAGCCTAGCTTATTCTGAGGGACATACGCAAGGCAATTCTTCCAGAAAGAACAGTGGTTTTAGTCTCTGTTGCAACAAAGCCTTTTTTTTTGCAGCATCTTACAAAAACTCATGACATTTCCTGAACTAGAGTTTATTTTCTCAGCTGCACAACATAAAGTTAACACTGGCTAAAGCCTCTGTGTATCAGAACTCAATACAACTAAAGTAGTTCAAAAAACCAGCCCACAATCACTCTCCCCCCCCCCCCCCCCTGCCAACTTGTGTTTGACATTTTTACCTGGGCTTTATTGACTTTACCTGTTTGGCTCTGCTTTCACAGCCTGGGTTTATGAGGCTGATTGATTTAGCTGCTCTTTAGTTGCTGAATGAATCCCAAAACAAGCGCAATGGCAAACAGGGCACTAGCACCACTATTGCAGTTTGGGAGATTACAGATAATGTTTTATTTTAAAGTATGGGCAAAGTCTGAAGAAAGGAATTCAAAGAATGGAAAGAGCAGTGGAATCTGCCATCCTCCTTCCCCCACCCCCAGTTTTGGCTATGAATGGTACCAGGCAGCAGCAGCAATGTATTAGCCTTGACCTGATCATTCTTCGGTCTTACATTCATGGTTTGCCTGAAGCAGGAGTTCTCAACCTTTTTAAGCCGGCCAGATCATGCTCCCTCAGACAGCTTCTGGGACCAGATGGCCATTTTGCCCTTCCTCCACCACATGGCACTTCTGGGTGTGATGGAGGTGGTGGTGGGCCATATGAAATGGTGCCATGGGCCACATCTAGCCCGGGGGCCGCAGGGTGAGAATCCCTGGTCTAAAGCTGTCAGTGTGACAATGAGCAGTAACAGTCTTCTTGAAGTTTTGACTTCTATTTTTAGAGCTTGGTTGTAGGAAGAAAAAGAGAAAAGGTTGCTTACTATGCAAAAGAACAATAACTTTGATGTGGATCATTATTTCACAGCTTAGCATGCTTTAAAAGACTTGCTTGCTACTAAATTTCCTGGTTCATTAGTGTTTTACTTTCTATTTTTCTTTCATTTCCAGTGGTGGGTTTAATACTATTCACTTCAGATTATCATTTGAAAGTTTTCATTGGACTTTGTTCTCTGGGATTAAGCCCTCGATGTTTATTAGTTTTATTTTTTGCAAGGTTGGGAAATGAAAAGTTATCCAGATGTAGCCGGACTGCAGCTCCCAGTATTCAGATGAGCCCTGGTAACACAGTGGTTGAACATTGTGAGTTCGATCCTGACTCATCCCTCCATCCTTCTGAGGTTGGTAAAATGAATCCCCAACATATTGGGGATCCATTCTCAGGCCTGCTGCTTTGCGACCTATTTGGAGTCATGGAAATACACCCTTTCATCAGTCCAGGGATTCTGCTTCCAAGCCCAGCTCAATGGTAGCTCATCCCTTCCTACGTGGTCTCCACCAGCTTGTCTCCTTGTTCTGAAGCCCCACTCTCTGGTTCACAGGCCTCTGGCACTGTACCTTCTCCCCCCAACAACAACAACAACAACAAACAAACCTGGAACTTCTCTCTCTCTCAATTTCAACCTTACTTGGTTTTGTCCTTTCCCCTTTTCCAACCACCTCTTGTCCCTCATTAGTGATACTCAGGGATAATTGGTCCCCACTTGCCTCCACATCTTCTGCCACCAAGACCACTGGGAACTCCAGGTTGACACTTTCAGGAGGCAACGGGCCACCCCTCTGTTCTGGCACTTGTTCCCAATTGTGTATACACCAGAATATAGCCTTTTCCCTTTGAGATTGCAATTCTTTGGAAACTTCCATAGGGAGTCCTGTTTTACTCAGCAAAGAAAGAGATGGCCCAGTTTTAAGTGTCTTTAATCAAAATCAATTATTTTCAGTGGAACATGTTCAGATGTAGACACACACACACTTTTCCAAAACTCCGCAGAAGTGGTAAAGCAAAATAACTGAGACCACTGCTGTTTATCCATGCAAGCGATGGTAACTTCAATTTCAATGAAAATGAGACGTACAGCATAACCCTAAGGATATAGAGTCACCTACATGCAGTGGTGGGCATAAACAAATTTTCCTACCACACTGGGCATGGGCATGTGACTGGGTGGGTATGGCCTGTTGGCCATGTGACTGCTCTTCGCTATAGAGCTACGAAAATAGAAGCCTCTTCTATTTTCATCACTCTATAGTGAACCTCTGATGCCATTTCCCCCTTGTCCAAGACTTTTCCAGGGCTCTGTTTCACCCCAAATTGCCTCCCCAGCCACTCCTGAGCTCATTAGAGAAAATGTGAAATATAATTGTAAAATAATAACAATACTAAAAAAGGGAGCAGACAAAGATGAAAGAATTGCAGGTTGCCTCTAGCGTAGTAGCATTTTGTCCAGGTGTAGTTCACATTCAAGCAGGCTCCATAGAGATACATCTTTTCTGTCCATCTCAACAGATATGATAAGATGGATGGTGGAGAAGGCTTCCCCTTGGGTCAGACCATTGTCTACTACACTGTGTGCCCTTGTTCCACATTTAAGATCTTCCTGCTTAATTAATCCAGGTCTTACAATGGCAAAGATTGTTATTTAAACAAAGCAGTCCTTTCCCATGGCATCTTTAAGAGTCTAAAAGGTAACCGAGCATGCATTGTTTTATTTAGACCAGAGTACTATTGTTCTGCACATCTTGTATATTTCATTGTTGTATGTTCCGCACATGGCAGTTTGCACCATGGCCACTCATATCACCATGCATAGTAAGGCTGCCCACTTTAATCTCATTATTTCTTGCCTCCATGAACACTGGCTCTTCTGAGAAATGCAGGAGAGGAGAAAGCACTATTAATTATTAAGGTGCAGCTCTCAGCTGAGCTTACTTCCTGTTCTTCTTACGAGTTTTCAGGAGCGTTGCCAAGTCAACAGCATCCTTTTCTGTAAGATGTTGGTGCCTGAACACTGGAACAAGCCATTGGGGAAGGCAAGGTTGGAAAAGAGGAATGTCCCCTTTTCGAGCTTTGCACTGATGCTACCTAGGCTTTTGCGACAATAAGTGCTCATGAGTTTCTCTCTCTCTCTCTCACTCTCTCTCTCTCTCTCACACACACACACACACACAGAGCAGTTGGGAATGGGTAAAGAAAGGTAGCCAGGCATACACAAACCAGAATCAATCTAACCCCCAAGCTACTTGCCCTGAGATATCATCGCCTACAAAACCTAGTCTGGCCAGGTTATCCTGCTATGGTAATAGAGTAGATCATACTGCCAGTGACTCAACACCAAGTGTCAGGCGACAGTTAAGTAACCTAACAACCTTGAGAACTAATGGCTTGGGTGCCAAAGTCCACAGGGTAGGGTGATGATCACCAAGTGGATTGAATCCTACTTGAATCTATCTTGATGGAGGGCAGCAACCTCATCAATACAGGCCTGGGTTTGATGAGGACTTTGCATGCCAAAGGGGCTCAGGACCAGAAAATGACTTGCGGAACTGGATCAATTGGGTGTCACACTGCAATGCAGAAGGCAAATGGAAGACCACTGCATGATATTGTTCTCAGGACAGTCTTCATGGCTGATTGCCATGATGATTGCCAAGATTCGGATTCAGATTCAGATTTAGATACAGAAGAAGAAGAAGGACGATGACGACAACAATGACAACGACGACAACGATGATGACAACAACAATGACAACAATGACAGACAGACAGACCATGGAAACATAACATGTTCTTGAAACTTCAGAGGGTACCCTGAGACCTGGCAACCTTCTTTTTTGTACACTATGACCCAGGCAATTTTTAAAATATCTCACTATCAGAATAATCTATTTGTGGTATTTGTTTAAGTACGATACACATGTAGCTATGTAACACACCAGCAAAGGAATAATCTTTGCCACTCCTCTGGAACCACAACTTCCAGAGCTCCTGACATTTAAAATAAATCCTGAAGATATATGCTTGCCTAGACATTTTTCAAGTAGAGAAATCAGAATAAAAAGCAGCAGGAAATATAATTAGGAAATTAGTCATGGTTTAATATTGATGCCTCAACTTCTCTGCTTCCTTGTAAAGTCAACATCTTAAATCTGAGTTTAACACTGGTCTCTGCAAACAGTACAGTGAAATATAAATGACAATAATCACAATATATTTGTGTTTTTAAAAGGAAATTTACTAAAGACTGTCTCCCTCCAATTGCAGCAGGACATGGAAAGTAGCTACATGTCCCACAACATAGAGACAAACATAGAGACTTGGGACAAAATGTAATGGTGTATTTTTACAAATATATCTATCTAAAAGCATATTACTGCTGCATTCTTACAAAGTTCAAAATTTGATTAGGAATTGAATTATAAGAAGCACGTGAGTGACCTTTACCATACGGTTTACTGTCATTTTTTTTACTGTATTTCAAATATTAGGCTACATGCCTACATCTTCCTTTCTATCCAATAGGCAGCTATTAACATCCTACAGCCCATGTGCCTCTTTTCATGTGCACAACATACGTCTAGGTTGGCACAACCAGTGTTTGGAAAACCTACCATTCCCAGAATTCCCCAAACAACAAAACCACTGGAGGATTCTGGAAGTTATAGAGCAGGAGTTCGCAACCTACGGCCCGTGGGCTGGAACTGGCCCACAATGCCATTCCATCCAGCCCATCGTCACCTCCACTGCACTCAGAAGTGGAAGTGGGAGCATTTACGTCAGCTGTAAAATGCGCCCGCAAATGCGGCCGCAGCTGTCGTAAACGTGGAAGTGGGCACATTGAAGATAGCCATAAACATGCCTGCTTCTGCTTCCGGGGAGGGGGAGCATGGTCCAGCCCATGCAGCTGTCAAGGAGTTCAGTGAGGGCCACGCCGGAAAAAGGTTGGCCACCCTGTTATAGAGTGAAAAAAGGTAACACTTTCCCCATCTCTTAGGCAGAACAAATGAGATGATTATCTGTAAGTGTGACCACCAGTGTCAAGGTATGGTGTGGGTGAAAGAGTCTTCTCAACTGTAGGCTGGATTGACTCTGTAAGGGAACTTGCAAGAGCTAAGAAGGATTATTGAGTACAGGACATTTTGGAGAACTCTCATTCCTCAGGTCGCCATAAATTGGAGACAACTTGATGGTACATAACAAGAATCCCTTGGCTCTTTTTCAAGTTGTAGAAAACAGGGGTATGTGTAAATGCTTTCATTAAAATGACAAGCAGTCTTGTGGTGCTGCAAAGATTAAACACTTTATGATGAAGTCTATACTCACATGTCTGTTTCAGATGTTGTTTGGAATTTCTCCTAGTTTTGAAATCTCATCACACAGTACTAATAGGTATATCCCTGTTAGTACTGTGTAAGGGGCTGCAGTGGCTCAGTGGTTGAGAGGCTCGCTTTGCTAGCTGGAAGGCCAGCGGGTTGGCAGTTCAAGACCCATGTATTGCATGACGGATTGAGTGCCCGTCTCTGTCCCAGCTCTTGGGGACATAAAAGGAGCCTCATTTGGGCATTCCCTGAGTGGAGTTTCTCCCTCAAAAAATCCTTTCAACCCAGAATAATTTCTGACATGAAATTATTATAGTACTGTGTGATAAGATTTCAAAACTAGGAGAAATTCCAAGGAAAATCTGAATCAGACATGTGAGTATAGACTTCATCATAAAGTGTTTATAGCCTGCAGCTCCTCTGATGGCTTAGTGGTTAAGATGCTGAGCTTGGAGACTGGAAGTCAGGTTTCGATACCCAAGGGTTGCACGGGGACATGATTAAAGGAGTCTCATTCGGGCATCCCCTGAGCAGAGTTTCTCCAGCAAAAATCCTTTCAACCCAGTGTAATATCTGACATGAAATTATTATAATAGGCATAGCCCAATTTTTAAAAAACGTGCAGATAAAGCAGTTAGAATAAAACAAATTAACTATCAAAAGATTAAAATTACTCTATTAATCCTTACATAACATACTATAAAATTTTTCGTTGCCAGGGGATGTCTGGCAGAAGAGTCACTTGCTTCCTCCTTGGCCACTTGGCCACTGTTTGCACACGGGGATATCTAGCGACTCTTTGCAAGAGTGGAATGCCCTGTTTAAAGGATCATGCAATCTCTGGGTTACATAACTGTTGCATAACCTGGGTGGATAGCGACCATCTGGTCGCTTGCTAAACTATTTGGTAAACAGTAGATGGTGCTAACCGATTTTTTATTTTCTTTCCTTCCTAAGCCCCCATTGCAACAACACAGCAGGACAACTCTGTGACCTTTAATTACCCCATATGTTGCTTCGGGAGGCTTCTACACTGCTGGACTTGATTCTCCCTTGTGGTCCCTGAAATAGTATAACCTCTCTTATCTTTTCTAGCTAATACAAGGAAAAAATAGGACAGTGCCCTATATGCCCCGTGGATCAGCAACACAGGAATTGACAAGAAAATGAAAATGAACTTATGAAAGGCTTCAACTTAGCTCCTGACTAGACTGGACATGAGATTGGCACATACCGTACTTGAAATGCTGCAAGTAATAACATAATGTCTCGGCATCTCTATTTATCCAGAAGAGGAAATAATAACAAAACAACTCATAGGAGCATTTATACTCATCCACTGCAAATTGTGCAAATTGCATATTTCTATGTATAGTCGCTTAACAAAAAGAAAAGAGTGGAAAGAACTTCAAAGTTCATTGTTGAAGAAGAAGAAATTCCTTTCTTAGTTCCAGTTTATTTACAGATAGGTAACACTTAGAGAACATAACAGGAAACCCTGCGGCTTAAGAGCTATTAGTAGAATGCAGAGAGTTTTGTTTGTTTTTCTAGGTCTCAGAGAAAGTTCTTTCAAGCTCCATTTGCTGGAATCATAGAATTCCAGCCACTCCTACAGAAAATACTGTTGTGCAACCAGATATGAGATGGGGCTCAGTTTGTGTATGTACAGTTAAATGACAGGTGCAATTCCTGGCACACATGACTGTTGAGTTCTATGGCCTCACTCTCAATTGCTGTTATGGTTTTGTTTTGTTTCTTTCCTTCTCCGTGTCCGCTCCGGCCCTATGGAGCCTCCTGCCGACACAGATACGGCTCCAGACGGAATTGCTGCCCTTTAGAAAAGATCTTAAAACCTGGTTGGGGAGGCAGGTGTGGGGCACCGATGGGGAGGTGACCCCTGCCTGCTGGCTGGTATAGTTCCCTCTTCTGTGGTGGGGTGGGTGGGTCTTTTTAATTGGACTGATTTTAGATGATTTAATTGAGAATTTTTAATTTTTTTTTTTTTAATGTCATGTTGTGAGCTGCCCGGAGTCGCTTTGGCAAGGGGGGAGGCATACAAATTTTAAAAATAAATAAATAAGTTATTTAATCCTTCTGTGAGTACCTGTACCGTCTCTATAGTATCACCACATGTTTATGGTTGGCTCATCTTCAACTTCCATCCCCAAAGTGCATGGCTGGCCTTACCATTAGATAGAGTGGGTCAGCCACCTCAGATAGCAAATTTTGGTATTAGCTTTCTTTTTTCATGTCTGAGGCACCGCCAGCACATAATAACATACATTCACACAGGCTACCATCTACAGGAAAAAGCCCACTTTCTCAGATTAGCCCTTGATCTTTCTAACCCGGCACGCAGTCTATTTAAAGCTTTCCACATAGGCCATGGTTGTTTGTGGCCAAGCTGTAGAGAATCATGTGGTTATGCCCAGTTATCTGGTAGCTCCTTGCTTGCCTTCCAAAGTGCTACAGCACTCTGTGGGGGCTGGTTGTTCAGGAACAGAAGTTATGAGGAAACTGTGCCTTGATTTCAGTCTCTGCTTTGGTGGTTAGTGACCAGTGATGCATACCTGTCAACCATCCCGATTTGGCCGGGATTACCCCGTAATTTGATGTCGATTGACATCATAACCCACCCCACGCTGCCAAACCCCGTAATTTGGCAGCGGGGGGAAACGCTTTCCACACATGTGTGGAAGCGCTACGCCACTTGCGCAGCCCCTATGCAAGCGGCGTAGTGCTTCTGCACATGCGTGGAAAGGGTAAAACCCTTCCATGCATGCATGGAAGCGCTACGCCGCTTGCGTAGGGGCTGCGCAAGCGGCATAGTGCTTCCACGCATGCGTGGAAAGTGACCTGCGCACAAGCGATCTGCGCAGGTCCCGTTTTTCCGGAGCCACGGGTTGACAGGTATGCAGTGATGCATTGCAAAAAAAATACTACCCCCACCATGGGCATGGCTAAATCTGTAGGCATGGCTAACTCTGTGGGCCATGCCCACTTGACCTCCCTACACCATGACCTGGGGTAGGGAAGTGGGCGTGGCTGGCCAAGTGGGCGTGGCCTGGGGAAATTTCCGCTACCGGTGCCCGGGCACCTGTGGGCACCAGTAGCAGCGCAACACTGTTAGTGACCAAATGGGAGATGTGTTTCTGAGCCTCCACAAATGTTTCTACTTCAGTGATCAGGCGTCCCCTGGGAACGGAGATTTATCATCGGCTAATCCTTTCAACCCAGAAGCACCAGAAGCAGAAATGACTTTGGGTATAATGAAAGGGTAACAAGTTGTTAGTTACTTCATCTATTACTATTGAATTTAAACCTGCTGTTTAGATCACTGCATTATGTTATGTGTGGGGCTGCCTTGGAAAATGGTCCTAAATTTGAGCTAGGCCAAAAAATGATTGGCTAGATTCTTAAAGTAGTCTGGTCACTGAGTTTGTGTTATTTTCCTTGCTTCTCCGGTTGTCAAACTATTTCAAGATCCAGTTCAACATGTAGGCAAATCTCTTGCAGTGAGGTTGCAAAAAGAGTTTCTTCTTCTGTATTTACCTCCCTGGACCATAAGGTCAACATCTGAGAATGAGAATCACAAGCGGAAGGGCCTTTTCAATGGTAGGTAGCTCCCCAACATTATGGTGTCTTTAGAAAAAGGCAAAGGCTTTTTAAAAAATGCTGACCTTTTAGAAGCTTATTTTTAATGCATTAGGACCGTGGTGGCTAACCTTGCACTCCAGCTGTTCTTTGACTTCAATGCCCAGAAACCCAAGTCAGCACACCTGCTGATCAGGGCTTCTGGAAATTGTAGTTCAAGAACAGCTGGAATGCCTAGTTAAGCCATCACTGCTCTAGGACATTCATACCACTCTATGTCTACTACTATTTTTGTTTGTATTATATACTGCTGTCGTGTTTATCTTGGGGTTTACATGTTTTGTTTTTATTTGACTTGTTTTATTACTTTATTTTTTAAAAAAGTTTTATGTTTTTTATTTATGTTGTTGGCTGCAACTCATATCCGAGAATGCATTTTTTCCTGAAGCAGGAAAAATGCCATTGGCGTGAATTTGTTTAAGGTGGATCCCAGCTTGCCATGAAGTGACTATGATCACGGAGCCATCTCCTGCAGCACATATGAAATGAGACATGCAGGATTTAACACTGGGACTGCAATGGACTGCCGCAGCTTTGAGGATACTATCAATGTGCGGCTTCACAGCCAGTCCATCTGGTATGGCCTCTTCCACCTCCATGACCATTGGGAATCAGAGTTCTTCCTCTGCTCATTTTGCCATTGGGACCAATGTAATGGTTTCCAGTGGCATTTCCTCTACTGAGGTGGCCATCACCCCACCTAAAGGAGCTCATCCACCCATAGCCATTGGCCCTTTTAGGGAATCACGTTATTTACCGGAGCCCAATACTTTGCGTTGAGTTGCTGGCTGTACAGTCTACTCCATTACCGTAGCGGGATGTCCGGCTAGACAGAATTTTATTTATATAACTCTCAGAGAACTTTACTCATCAGGTGATTTACAATTGAGATACTGCCTGCTTCCTTGCCACTTCTAGAGACGCACAACTTTGTTCCCATTTCTCAGTCCATGGATTGGCTTAAAAATGGAAGTCCATCCAGGTGCCAGTGTTTCTTCATCCCTCTCTCAACTTCCTACGCTTTCTCTCTTTTATATACCTCCTCTTCCAGCTCTTGCCATACTACAGCCAAAACTGCTGATGTTATGAGTTCGAGCCTGATGGGAATCAAGATTGACTCAGCCTTCCATCCTTCCAAGGTTAGTAAAATGAGTACCCAGCAAGTTGGGGGCAAAAATGCTTAATGACCTTGTGACCCATCCAGAGAGTGCTCTAAGCACTAAGAACATTGAGACTGGTACCTGTGCAGCTGACAAGGCACAAAGAGGTGAGTTTTAGGAAATCCAAGTCCAAACTTACAGTCTCCTACCCTTGTTCTGGACCAATTCAGTCTCCAAATGTTTGTTAAAGGCCTCCCCACAATCAATGTGCTTTAGTAACATAAATTGGAGGTTAACAGAATATGCATGGCTACCATGTGCTGGTAATCAAATGCTCACATGAATTCTATTTTATTTTAGAAATTGCTGGTTAGAGAGTTCAGTGGTTTTAGGGAATTTGATTCCCCACTGGGCCTCCCAGGAGACAAGCCAGCCTTGGGCAAACTGCACAGTCTCAGGGCACCCAGAAAAGAAGGGAATGGTAAACCACTCCTATGTATTCTTTACTTTTAAAACCCTGGAAAGGGTTGCCATAAGTCAGAATTGAAATGATGGCTGTCATCATCATCATCATCATCATCATCATCATCATCATCATCATCATCATCATCATCATTATTATTATTATTATTATTATTATTATTATTATTATTATTATTATTATTATTATTATTATTATTATAGCATTAGATGTACAGTCAAATGCTATTATAAAATTAACAGTTCAAAACCTAACCAAGGACCTAAAAACTGTTAAGTTAATGCCTAAGTATATATGCAGTTCCTAGTAAAGTTTACTAGTAAAGTTTAAAAGGATATTCAAGTCTAGTAAATTCAGAATTTTCAAATATCTAGGGAGTCCTTTAGCTATTGCTGCAAGGGCTCCAATCACTATGGATACAACAACAGATTTCTTTTTCCATAAACACTCAACTTGAATCATGGTATTTTGTGAATTTCTCCAGCTGTTTGTCCTCAATTCTTGCATCTCCAAATATAGCAATGTTTTCCACAACAGTTATATCAGGTGTGTTGTTGTTGTCAGCGGCGGCGGCATGGTTGTCGTTGTCATCTATTTGAAGGCATGATAGAGGAAAGCCAGAATTGTGTCTGTGTCTGTAGTAAACAAGAGTTCTTGTCTTGATATTTGTTTGGACAATTAAAAATTGCACAGGATGAGGCTCTATGAATTGAATTTTCTATTGAAAGGAGCGTTATTTTATTCCCAGATCTCTGACAAGGACCTCTTCTCCTTCCAACATGTAGCCCCACTGCTTTTATCTGCTATGTCAAAATAGAAGAGGACATTCTTTGAAATATGGTTTGCATTATATCCCATTTAATATATTTATATTCCATCCTGTGTTCAAAGATCTCACATCGTGGAGCCTAAACAGTTAATTAAAGAGCATATAGGTGATAAACTCACCAAAGAGTGCCTTCATTTTGGCAATTTCACATCTGGCCTAGACATGGAACACAAGATTGATTCTGAAGCTCTTATTTCACTGCTGATGAACAAAGCTATTTGCTGCCACTTACTGGATGGCTGCGTAACTTATTGCACTCCACCATGGCTGCAGGGAAATTCACTGTCTTCTGAGTCTGCCAAACCAAAAATTGAGGTCAAAGGGTTTGCTTAGACAACTCAGATCACCTGGAGAGCAAGCTCTTTGTTAATATGTTAATTAATAATTATGTGTCCTATGGCAATCCTTTCCAAGTTTGTAGCAGTTGCCGCTCCAGCCACGCTCGCAGGCGGAGAGGGGACGTAAACATCCTGTCGGCCCCACTGCCACCCACCCACCCAGGGGAGCAGCACAGGCAGAAGGCCTGATAGAAAAGAAAGATGAAGCTTCAGAACCAGAAACCAACCTCAGAATATCCTTCAAACAATCAGCAAGAATCTCACCTGCAGCATCAGAAGGGCACGAAATGCTCATTTTGCCAAAAAATAAAATAAAATAAAGCAAGTACAGGAATTGTACCAGAGCTGAGAACAGGTTCAGTAAATATATTGGAGTGGCCATGTGGCCCCAAGTCAATTCTGGCATATAGTGATGCTTGCTAGGGTTTTCTTGATAGAAAATATACACAGAAATGGTTTACCACACCTTTCTGAAGGCAGCCTAAGTGTGCAGTTTGCCCAAGGCTAAGCAGGCTGGCTCTTCTCCCAGGAGGTACAATGGGGATTGAACTCCCAACCTCTGATTCAACAACCAGACACCTTAACCACTTAGCAAAGTGGATTGAATGATAAAAGATGTTGCAATTAAAAGGGGTGAGCCTCCTATCCTTGCAACGGGACAAATTCAGGATAGAGTTGCATCAGAAGCTTTGAACATTTCTTAGAAGAATGACTGGACCAAAACCACAAACCCAACATGCATAACCTATTAGCAAAAGTGAAGCATGTAAAGCATATTGCAGAACAATTTTTCTATACATCTGCAACTGTATTGTTGATAGAATTTACACTTTTCATGATACAAAGGATGGGAAAATTTGGTGTCTGGATTGCAGAAGGAATTGCATTCCACCTGTGTTTCAAATTGAATGTGTAACTAGTTCATCTATCCCGCCTCTCCTTGTTTTTGATAGACAATTAGAAATTAGATATTGGATTGGCATTGTGACTCAAGAAGTGTGTTTTCAGAAAACACATTGCTTCCACAACACTAAATAAACAATTCTGCATAATGTATCTAGAGAAGAAAATATGGAAGAACCTTGGTGCACAACTTGATGTCAGTCTTTTTTCAGGAATTAGACATTTCCAATTTCCTCCTGAAGAACTTCAAATCTTCTTCGGGGTCCCTTTCATCAAGCAGGTTAGAATATCATGTTGGGGACAGGAGGAGTCTTATATTTTCTAAAATCACCACTGATGGATTCTCCGCCACCCCCGTCCTTGTCCCCGGGTGGGGCAAAGAGGCCCACTGGCCATGAGCGCCTGGACCACTTCATCTGCCGGTGCTTCCCCCCCCCCCCCCATCACCCGGAACAGACTTGGAAGGGTTTGTGTTGTGGGGCTTTATTGTATTATTGTATGTGGTCTTGGGATAGGGTATTGACTATGTATTTTGTGTAGATTATTGTGTGTGTAGATTATTGTGTATTGTGACATTGCCTAATTCTTTATTTATATCTTGTATTTTTGCTTATGCTGGATATTTTGACTGTATTATTGCCTTTTGTATTTCATTGTATATTTTGTTTGTTGTTGGCCACCTTGAGTCACCCATTGGGTAGAGAAAGGCGGGATACAAATTAAACATGGAATGGAATAGGTTCATTCTTTCTTAATTTATATCAGAGTGTTGCACAATTTAAAATTATGGACACATATGAAATGTAGATAAGTTCAAACAAATTAAAATGTTAAAATGCTTGGTTTGTTTTTGACCAGAAGTGCGCTACTTCAGAGCACTATCTTGACAGTTGGCTAGATCTTGTGTACATATAGGTAAAGGTAAAGGTTGCCCTTGCTCGAAAGCCAGTCATATCCGACTCTAGGGCTCAGTACTCATCTATGTTTATAGCCAAAGAGCCAACGCTGTATGCTGCTGTAGATGTTTCTGTGGACATGTGGCAGGCATGCCTCAACACCAGTTATACACATAGTAGGGCATAAATTCTTCTTGTTGTTGTGCCGTATCCGATTCCAAATATTGGTGATCAACATGGTGATCAGCCATGAAGACTGTCCTGAGAATATAATGCCTTTCATCTGCCTTCTGCATCGCAGTGTGACACCTGATCCAGTTCTGTGAGTCACTTTCTGCTCCTGAGCCCTTTTGACACACAAATGCTCCTCAGCCCCAGGCCAGTATTGATTAAGCTGCTGCTCCCCATCAAGATGGATTCAAGTAGGATTTAATCCACTTGGGGACCATCACCCTTCTCTGTGGACTTCGCCAAGGCTGCTAGCCCTCAGGGTTGTCAGGTTAGTTAACTGACGCCTGACATGGTCTACTCTATTACCATAGCAGGATAACCTGGCCAGACCTGGGGGCATAAATTGCAGACACATAAATGCTGCACTGATTGTATTTCTCCACATTAACGAAAGCTTGTCTGATATCAAAGTAACCCCAATTTATTTTATTATTCTTTGATCTTCCTACTTCATTTGGTCTATTAAGTGACTTTCAGGTGGTCCAACCAGAATCTTTTTCTAGCAGGGAACACACTTTGGCATTCATCCATTCAGCAAGATATGCTGCTTTTGCTCTGCATAGGTTTAGCCTAGCTTCTTCTGTTTTAATTTTCAGAGCCTGGGAGGTGTGCAGAAAACTTTTCCTTAATTTTTACCATCATCTAAAGGGGTTGGTGTCCATGAAGTGGATGGATTTGGTGTGCCATTAGTTAATTGCTAGCATTTCTCAATGTACATTCGGAGGGGCAATGCCAGCCAAATAATAGATTTTTTTTTAGTGGGGATAGGTTTTGGGCAGTTAGTTATAATCCTGCATGATTCATTAAGAACTACATCCACTTGTTTGGCATTTGATGATTTATACATACAGTACAGTACTAGCATATTTTGCTGTGGAGTAGCACATAGACTAAGTTGCTACTCTTATTGTTTATGAATGTGTGCTCAGTCTGAACCAGTCAGTATCCTAAGTAGTTTATTTATGGTGACAACCTTTTGTTTGGTGCTTAGTTGATGTTCAGTGTACACGTAGGCTAGGGCAGTGTTCCAAAATCTTGCCTTTCTAGCTAACTTGAAGTTTCTTCTCTGCTTCTTTGTTCTACAAGTGAAAGGCACACATCTGTGTTTTTAAAGGGTTCTATTTTAAGAACTAGACAATGTAATATCCTTTGTCCAAGTACTTTCTATAAGTAACCTAGTAGGGAGATTGACCTGTAGCTTTGGGGATTGGATGGTTGGTTCTCTTATGTACAGAGTACTCATAAGTGGTTATGTTACCAGGACTCTTTTGAAGAACTGAGAAGTTGGCAATACTGTTCTTCTTTTTTTCCTTTCCCCTGTTTACCAGATTACAAGAAATCTCCGGTACAGTATGTTTTTAGTTTCCATTATTCACTTTGTAGGCTGCCAGATGATAAGCCCAAAACATTTGCCTGCCTGAGGGGAGAATAGTGAATGGCTCTCCTCAAGCCCAACCCATTCAAGTTAAGTGGCAGTATCATGGTCCCCAGGCTGTTCCTTAACTTGTTCAGGAGGGCCAAGTACTGCTTTTGGGCTGCAGTTTTTCCTTCCCTAGTCTGGTTACCTAACAAATCAAGATCTGAAGCCAGTTTTAACTTGCTCATATGAACTAGAACAGTGATAGCTAACCTTGGAACTCCGGGTGTTCTTATAGTTCAATTACCAGAAGCCCAAGTCAGCACTCCTGCTGATCAGGGCTTCTGGGAATTGAAGTTCAAGAACAGCTGGAGTGTCAAGGTTAGCCATCACTGAACTAGGTGAAGTTGAGACAAACAACCTTTGCTACACAATACCACCCTTGAACATAACAATGATGGGAAACTATTTTTGGTTTTAGAGCTTGGAAATAATCTGGAGACGATGGGAGTTGTAGTCGGAACAAATAACGTTTCCAAACAGAGGCAGATGCTTTCAATCTCTTTCTCCTGTCATGCTGGACAGCAATCATGCATCTAACAAAATCTTCACAGTGCAGCAAGCACTTTGAAATCATATGCAAGTTCAAAACATTTAGCATCTGCTGTCTTTACGTTTTTCCTGCAGATTCATTTGGATTTGATTTCCTGCAATCCCTTCCTACATTTCTGTGAAATATACCAATTTCAAACGATTAAAAGAAATCTGAACTGGACTGATGGAGTGGACTTGATCTACAAAAGCTAACATTAAAATACAATTAGTCTTTAAAGTGTAACGCTGGTGAGTTTTTTTGTCTTTTTGTTTTATTTCTTCTCTAATATGCTTGAACTATTCAAGAATAAGATAATACTTTAAAGTGTTAGCTAGCAATGCAATTATTTTTATAATGCGGAATCCTGTTCTTTGATGTCTATCAGAGCTAGAAGGTCAGGTGAAACATTGCCAAAGAGTTAACAATTGCACCCAGACATCAGTGTAGCTTTTTGAATGCATTACTAAAACCTGTTTGGCTACTTAAGATTTCAACTCATGCTCTGAGGTCATAGAGTTTTCTATGGCTCCTTCAGCAATGGACATTAACTCTTCAATGCCACAGAGTAAAAGATTATAGCAACAATGGAAAGTAAGCATATATACAATCTTCTTGTATACTCTATTCCATTACTTATATCTGCTTCATGTTGTTCTAAAACACTGAGACGACATCATCATTTATTTCTTAAATAACAGTTGTCCTCCAGGCAGATAAGAAATAGCACTCAAACAGAGTAAAGACAATTTGAAGTCAGTTGAAGACAGACATATATTACTAAGGGCTGGTTTCCACAGATTTGATGACACCAGCATTATGTGATCCCTTGTACATGTGCATGGGATAAATCCAAACAGGGATTTCTTCACAGTAGGTGGGAGACAAATTGATTTCCCCAAAAATAGGATATTGTTTATAAATATCCCTATTGCATTTCAAAGAAGTTGAGAATTATTTCATCTTGAATTGGCAATTCAGAGTCATTGACTGTTATGTCCGGCCCTTGCAAGCAATAGTCCAGACAACGATGAACAAAACAGCAACAAGTCTTTATTTAACAGTCTATTCAAGATGAGCTTACAGGCCCTTGTTCCAGACACAGAGATGGCTATACAGTCCCATGGAATCAGTCCCTCCGGAGTGTGCCAAGGAAGGAAGCAATACCTAGCTACTTTAGGATTGTAGCATAATGGAGGAGACCCAGGCTTGTTGGATTGGGGCCGTGAGGCGGCCCTTAGGGTCCCGGAGGAGACTGATCAAAGGAACGACACGAGACAAGATGGAGCGAAGACCAGTAGTTTATTGAGGAAAAGACATCATCATTTATAGGAATTCAAGGCAGCGTGTGATACAATCGTCATCTGACAGAAAATCACATCACCCATTTACTCGGGTTAATGGGGAATCTCTCTTGGGGAAGTTAATTAACTCGGGCAAACACTGACAGGGGAAATCCATTGTTCGGGGTTTACACCAGGGTAAACATGGCCTCTATTTGCACTTCGGCTTGGGCTGATCTGTGAGTCAGTAATTGCCTAATGCGTAACAGAGGTTAGCGATTCGCTTCCATCAGCAGAATCGCCGGTCACGTCAGATGTGGGTGAATCAACCCTATGATTATTAATCCATTCCCCAATTTCCATACTGGCAAGGGCCAGTGACCAGGGGTCTTCCTCATCTGGTGTAACCTCTGCCAGGGGCAGTTTGTGCCAATTGTGTATGCGGAATCCGCATCCCCCCTTTCTTTGTTATTTATGGACCTGACAGACGGCTCTGCGTAGGAGGGGCATCAGCTGGTGTGTGGGAATGACGTGTCGGGGTTCCCCCCATGGGGGACATCTTGACAGCAGCGAGGGAATACACTGCACGAAACAACATCCCGCTATGCTTAGTACAATCACTCCTGCAATCACTTTGAGCGTTGTCTGGAGCCACCCCCATGGGAGCCACGACCACAAGGAATCCCACCACCCCCATGAAGAGTCCTCCTTGATATTCTTGACTAGGGTGTGGAGGTCCGTGAGCTGGCTCTGCACCTTACGGGTATTGTCTGTGAGATTAAAGCAACACATGCTGTGAACAGATTCGCAACCCAAATGGTGTAACAACAGGAGGTAGTCAATAGCTGCTCGATTGTCTAGGATGGCATGGCGAAGTTCTGCCTGCTCTTGGTTGAGCAGCGCTATCGCTGAGGAGGTATGGTTAATGGCCTTTGCTAATCCGCAAGCCAATTGACCAATTCTCCGAGCATTGCCGACGGCTAAGCCTGGCACGCCAAGTATGCTGACTGCCAGCGAGACGTACTCAGCTGGACTCAGGACCCTAATGTTGCTATCACATGAGCTGTCTAACTGGGTGGCACGAGTGCGCCGTATGGGTGCTGTGACATTTGTGATTGGAGCAATCATATCCCTAGTGGGGAGTGACAATGTCAAGCGACTGATACAACATATGGAATCTGATACATTTGTGGGAATGTAGTTCCAAGTGTACTGATTGCATGTAAAGAACCAACCTGAAGGTAGGGTAACATGAGCATACATTGCACCAAGTGTCTGTGGGTTATCACAAGTCCAGTTGCCGCTGCCGACTTCGAGGCAACGGCGCCGAGTACGGCCGACTGTGGAGCAGCCGGTCATTCGAGCACAAGTAGAGTTCGGTCCGACCGCCACTCGCGGGGTGTGGAGAGTGGCTGCATCAGCCGGCAAAGTCATAGTCAGCCGCATTTCCCAGCGGGCATATTCTGAGGAACTCGCTGGGAGGTATGGACCAAAAATCCGTTTCACTAGCCAGTCGCCATCCCTGGCGTGCGCGCCTGGAGTGTGGCACACTGGGATGAGACAGGTGCTCAGAATTGAGGCAGAACCAATGTCCTGCTTCAGGCAAAAATCGGACTGGTTGACGAGACCCGGCAAACTTTCCCATATGTTGTAGTGCATCCGGGCAGAGAGATCTCCGCCTGGCATCAAATCGTTGGCCTTTAGTGAGGCTGCCTGAACGCCTCCCCCCGCAAGTAGGGAGAGGGTCAGGATGATGGTGACTGCCACGGAGTTGGCAGTAATCAGGGCAAAGACGGCAGACACGATGTTCTCCGGTGTGGGTTCCCCGCCTTCGCCTTGGACGAGGTCCTTGGCCTCACTGCAAAGGGTCTTGACCATCCCCCAGGTGATCCTCGGCGCTGCCAGCTGCTGTCGCCACTTCCTCCGCAGGGTCTCCTCGGTCAGGGTGAGGTCCTCCATCTCCGGGATTGGATTCGGGTCGGCCTGGGTCCCCGCCATGTGGCTCCAAGTGAGGCTTAACACACCGAGCTGGAATCCAGATGACACCTGTAGGAGACATAACTGCAGCATACCCTCTTCCCCAGGTTATGAGTGGCACCGGGCCCCTCTAGGAAGGGTCCGATGGCACCCGGTAACGAACCAGCGGTCGCGGGAGAGCTTCTGAATGGCGGAAGTGTTTCTCCTGTGGTGTGCAATCGGAAAAAACATTAAGGTGATTGTACGTGAACAATACCTTATTCAGACAATGCTGTGCCTGACCCTGTGACTTGGGGAGGGCTGGTGGCTCCCCCCTTTCTGTTTGTTTGTCAATGTAGGACTTGAGCGTCCGATTGACTCGTTCCACAATCGCTTGCCCCTGCGGATTGTAAGGAACGCCAAAGGTATGCTTGATGTCCCAGGTGGCCATGAAGTTAGCCAACTGCCTGGAGCTGTAGGACGGGGTGTTATCGGTTTTCACGTGCCGTGGTTTGCCCATTGCCGCGAAGCAGGCAAGGAGGTGCTGCTCCACGTGGGAAGCAGTCTCCCCTTTTTGCACTGTCGCCCAGACTAATTGCGAGAAGGTATCAATACAAACGTGCATGTACTGCCATCTGCCAAACTGCGGGACATGTGTGACGTCCATTTGCCACACCTGGTTAGCCTCAGTCCCTCGTGGGTTGACCCCCCACGAGGGCCCCCCAGTGCCCCTGCACAATGCTGGCAAGAGTGAACTATGCCTTGGGCTTGAGAAAGTGGCAGGTTAAACTGTCTGGTGAGCGCTTTGGCATTCTGATGAAAGAATGCATGACTCTGAATCGGAGTAGTAAAAACACCTAACACTGACCGTTGCTGAATTTCCTTTGCAGCAGCATCCGCTCTGCTATTGCCTGCAGACATTGGACCCGGCAGGTCCTGGTGACTTCGGATGTGGGCAATATAGAGCGCTTCCGTGCGGTTTCGCAAGTGAAATTGAGCTGTGAGGAACAGACTCAGCAAATTTTTGTCTATCGCGGGAGTGATGTATGCTCCCGGTAGACTGTGAAGCAAATTCCTAACATACTGACTGTCAGTAATAATGTTTAGGCGCTCTTTGGCGAACGTGCGCAAGGCAAGGTTCACCGCTGCCAACTCTGCCCGCTGCGCGGACTTCTGTGGAAGAGTTAGAAGCGTGCGCCAAGCCTGGCCCTCCTGCCAAGTTAAGACACCATATGTGCGACCCCCATCAGTAAAAACTGTTCTGGCCCCCTGAAGTGGAACCAGCGAGATCAATTCATACAAGGTGATTGTCTGCGTTTGAAGCGAGACAAGTCTGGGGTCTTTCGGCAAGTGGTATGCCAGGCATCCGGTGAATCCTTCCAAGGCAATTGGAAGCGAGTCACCGAGCTCCATCAGCTGCTGAATTTGCTCTTTGGTGAATGGAACCACGATTTTTGCTAAGTCGTGCCCTGAAATGTCTCTAGCTCTCAGCCTTCCACGGTAGACTACCGTGGAGACCAACTCTTGGGAAGGAACGATGTTTCGGGAAGAGGTGTTCGGCAAGTACACCCATTCCACGATGTTCGCTCCTTTCTCGGAGTCCACTCCTAGGGCTCCGGTGAACATGGATCCGGCCCGAATGATGTACAAGTTCAGGATCGGGGCATATGGCCCCTGAGCAATCCTGTCCACCCACCTTTGACTGAGAATTTGGTTGACTTTCTCGAGGGCCAAGCGTGCCTCTCGAGGAATTTGTATCCGGTCTGCCGGCTGCTTACCTAGCGTTAGCAGCGAGAAGAGCGGTTTCAAAAGATCCGTATCCAATCTGAAATACGGTCTGGCCCAATTAATGTTACCCAAAACCTGCTGCAATTCTACCAAGGTGACTGAATCTTTTAAGTTGATCTGGGGCAAAACGGGTGCTGTGAAACAGCGGAGAAGCCGATAACCCAAGTATGAGAAGGGCTCAGTTCTCTGCACTTTCTCTGGGGCAATGAGTAACCCTTTCTCCCCCAGGCTGGCCTGGAGGTCTGTAAACATTTCGCTGCCGAGTTGCGGCGCTGCGACCAAGATATCATCTATGAAATGGCAAACTAAAGCTGTGGGATGAAGGTTTCGAAACTTTGCCAGTGCATTGTGAACATAAATTTGGCACAGGGTGGGCGAATTGAGCATCCCCTGTGGCAAAAATTTCCACACGTAACGCTGCGTGGGCTCGCTGTGGTTCACAACCGGCACCGTAAAGGCAAACCTTTCCCTGTCCCTGGGGTCTAAGGGAATGGTGTAAAAGCAATCCTTTAGGTCTACGACCAGGATCTCCCAACCCTCGGGAATCATATTTGGATTTGGGATTCCGCATTGGAGCGGACCCATTGGCTGTATGCATTTATTGATCTCTCTGAGATCGTGGAGGAGTCGCCACTTCCCCGACTTCTTCTTCATGACAAAAATGGGCGAATTCCAAGGACTAGTGGACTGCTCTATATGTCCTGCGTCTAGCTGTTCTTTAACCAGTTGCTTTAGGGCGACTAATTTCTCCCCCACTACCAGCCATTGTTCCACCCAGACTGGCGTGTTGGTAAGCCATTTAAGTGGCAAAGCCATTACCCGAAGGTGAGAGTGGCACCGTACTGCTGTAAAATGTCTCGCCCCCAAAGGTTGATGTGCACGTCCAGAATGTGCAGCCGAATGACCGCTGTGCCGTCAGCCTTTGGGATTGTGACTTCCACCCACTCCCGGCTCCTAAACGCTTCTTGGATGCCGCCTACCCCCCACACATCGGAGACTGGCTCAATGGCCCACTCCCGTGGCCACTGGCTTCGGCTGACCACACTGACGTCAGCTCCGGTATCCAGCAACCCTGAGAATGATTTCTTATTCAAAAATACCTCGATAACTGGTCGCTGTTTCCACTCTATGTTGGTCTCCACTGTCGCTAAGACCTGATATCCTTGCACTGCCTCACTTGCGCTCGAGCGGTCTTCTGACCCGGACCCTGCGCTGTCCCTGAGCCTTCCCTGGCTATCTGCTGGCGAGTGACAAGGAACCATAATCAGTTGCGCTAACGTGTCTCCCTTGTGAATGGTTTGGGGTAGGTGTGTCCAGAGTTGAACTTGGAGAACGCCCGAAAAATTGGAGTCAATGACTCCCGGAATTACAAGAATTCCGCGTGCTCCTGCTACACTGCGAGGCAAAACTAAACCTATAAAGCCCTTGGGCAGGGGGCCCATGTACTGGGAATCCACCAGATAGACTGTGCCTGGCAAGTTGCATGTGACGTCTGCCTGGCAAGTCAATTTTAGCCCTGTGCTACCCTTGGGGCTGGCCTGCGCCTTCGCAATGCCTGGAATGTGAATGGAATCTAATCTAGCTCTGGCTCGCCCAGAGCAAGGGAAGTCTCTGTTTGGACCGGGGCCATAGACGTGCCCGCGTTCCGGTTTCCCGAATTCGGACAGAATCTGGACCAATGGTAGCCTTTCTTACACTTCGGACATGGGGTGGTCGGAGCCTTGGAACGGCCGGAATGTTGCCCGCCGCTCTTGGATCGGCACTCCCTAGCGAAGTGACCGACCTTGCCACAATTGTGACATGCCCCTTTGTTCTTAGGTCTTTTACCCCCTTGCACCGCTGCTGCCAGCAGACCCATTTTGTAGGAGTCTGTGCCAACGTCAGCGCAAGCTCTAATCATGTCCGTGAGAGTCAAGTCGGGACGATTACCCAGTGACTGCAAGATCTTACGGCAGTCGAGATTGGCATTGTCTTTAGCCAATTTCATCATGAGCTCTTGTTGGGCTTGCTCATTATCGATCTGCCTACTAATCGCTTCCTCTGAGCGATTGACAAAGTCCATGTAGGACTCCTGGGCGCCCTGTTTGACTGCGGTGTAATTTTTGGCCGCTTTGCCAGTCGCTGGGACTTTGAGGAAAGCCCTGAAGGCCGCCTCAGCTGACATCTGAAGAGTGGCGAGTGGCAAGTTGGTCTGCGCATCGATGGATTCGAAGGCACCTGAGCCATATAACTGATCAGGTACTGCCCCTCCCATCCTGGCAGCCCTTGTCTGAGTCTCGAGGCAATACTCGCTGTCCCATAGCAAATACTGGCTGGGGTTGAGCATCATCCGCATGATGGCTTTCCAGTCGTGCGGGATGAACATGGTGTTCTCACACACTTGCTGAAGAGTGCCCCTAGTGAACCGACTCTGGAGTCCTGTCTCTGTAATGGCCTTCCGTATAGCCATGAGGAGCTTATACGGGACTGGTGAATGAACTACCTGCTGCTGCCCTGTGAGGGCATCCATTTCCAAGCGAATTGGACAAATCTGACTAAGCTCAGCTAGCTCTTCTGCTGGCAATTCCCCCTTCCTGATCTCTTCCTCAACTGTGCGCTGAAGGGCACTCTTAGTTCGGGAACCTGTAGCTGTCAGAGAAGCACCTGCGCTTCCCATTCCATGCATTCCACCGGTGACGTCTGGAGCTGTCACCGAGGGAAAGCTCCCTACACTACTCTGCTTAAACTGAAATGACGGATAGAGCGCCGTGGGCGCCGATGGCTCTGCTGACGCTGGGGGTTCCTTAGCCTCTACCTGGACTGGGTCTACCTCTGCTAAAAGCTTCCTACATTTACTCCATGTGTGAATTATGCCCTCTGGAGCTTTCGGGGGTTGCTGAATGCAGTCTCCTATCTGATCCCAGAGCTGAAGGGTTAACGTACCTGCTTCTGGGTAAAGCAGGCAGTGTTCCCTCAAGAACACCAAAAGTCGTGCTAGCTCTCCACTGTGAAAGCGTAACTGATATACCCTGGCCAGAATTTTGAATTCATCCTCATGAATTCTTTGGCTAGCGGACGGACGTTGCCGCTGAGGACAAGTCCCCATATTACCTGCAGGGTCCTCTGAAGTCTCCTTCTCGGGATGAGTCGACGCGTCTGTAGTTCAGGCAATAGGTTTTGCATGACGAATCTCTGGGTAGAGCTCGGAGCATGGCCTGCCGCCACGGGCCCTTGGTGGCCTCTGCGCTGTCAGGGGTTCACAGCCGACCCTGAGCGGAACGCGTTTTTCCGTGCTGCAAGCCGCCGCGAAAGTCGGAGCAAGCTGTAGGATGCCTCTCTGAGATGCCTCGTCGCTGGGCCGTCTTCCTGATCGGCTGGCTTACCGACCGGGCTGCCGCACTGTCCTCCGGGATGATCGAACACGGTTCTAGCGTAGAACCGGACCGCGTTGATCGCTTACTCTCGGGTAAGATCACGTCTCGGGGTCACCAGATGTTGGATTGGGGCCGTGAGGCGGCCCTTAGGGTCCCGGAGGAGACTGGTCAAAGGAACGACACGAGACAAGATGGAGCGAAGACCAGTAGTTTATTGAGGAAAAGACATCATCATTTATAGGAATTCAAGGCAGCGTGTGATACAATCGTCATCTGACAGAAAATCACATCACCCATTTACTCGGGTTAATGGGGAATCTCTCTTGGGGAAGTTAATTAACTCGGGCAAACACTGACAGGGGAAATCCATTGTTCGGGGTTTACACCAGGGTAAACATGGCCTCTATTTGCACTTCGGCTTGGGCTGATCTGTGAGTCAGTAATTGCCTAATGCGTAACGGAGGTTAGCAATTCGCTTCCATCAGCAGAATCGCCGGTCAGGTCAGATGTGGGTGAATCAACCCTATGATTATTAATCCGTTCCCCAATTTCCATACTGGCAAGGGCCAGTGACCAGGGGTCTTCCTCATCCGGTGTAACCTCTGCCAGGGGCAGTTTGTACCAATTGTGTATGCGGAATCCGCACAGGCTAGCAAGTTGTTGGCTACCTGTACGGAGAGGGAAGTATAGATCTGGTCCAGCCCCACCCACCCTTGTTTACCCATGGGGTTTATATAGTGTCTCCCTGGTGGTGGCTTCTTGATACAAAGTAGCGACCTGCCGGACAACCATAACTAACCAATCATAACAGGGAATATATGTATTTAACCAATGGAGAGCAGGATCCAAAACTGTAGCCAATCACAGGACTTTGATTAGCATAATGAGCGTGTCCTCTGCAGGGGTTTTCGCGCCCCTTTCTGTTCCTAATCTGGATGGCGGGAAACCACCATTTTCCTCTTGCAAAGGCACTGCCTGCGCTACTTGCAAATGTGCCTGAATACACAACATTGACTAATCAGGACTTTCCTTATTTGTTGATATGCACCAGTCCATCTGCCTACATGTGTGGACTCTCTTATTGTGTTGGGATCGGTGTAGGTACAGTTGTGATGACTACTTGCAGTTCCAAACTGACTGCTACACCATTGAACACCTCACATTATATTAAAAAAATGCTTTCCAAGAGAGTCAATCCTATATTCAAGATGTCAGTCTTTTCCACATTTAGTCCAGTCAAGTGGGGAAAACTCAAGTCACACATGCACAGATAAAGATATATATATAAAACCTGAAGAATCTGGACAAGAGAAGAAACTTATTTGATTGTGGAAGCCTATTAGCAATCTGAGCTATCAAAATGTGGATTTCAAAACCATATGTACCAAATTTTGAAAGAAAACCACCCAACTTGGAAATTAGTGAGCAAAGACTAATGGACCAGAGACACGCTATTTTGAAGCATAGGTTCTTTACTGAACTCGAATTACAAGAGATTGCAAGCAGATCAGTGCAAGATCCGGAACCAAGCATAACTTATAAGGCAGCTAATTTACCAACTAAGAAACAAGTACCTGTAGTGGAGGCAAGAGAGGAGACCAGTAGGGTTACTGAAAAACAAGAAGCAACAGTTAGACAAGATTTTGAATAACCAATGGTCAGTGATGAATTAGTTGAGAAGATTAAGGTTCAAATGAAAATGGTAGAAAGAATTTGACTGCTAGGACTGAACCAAGTTACTGTATTAAGAAAAATTTGGCTAAAATATTGAAGAAATGTTGCAAAAAGAAGGGAGGGTGTGTGTGTGTGTGTGTAGATTTCTCTCAGTCTGGAGTTTTCCACAAGGGGATGAAAAAAAAAAGGTGAGATAGATTACTGCTGTGGCAACAAGGCTCTGGCACAATTGAAGACAATAAAACAACGTTGACATGCTACAAAGTTAGATGTTTTCAGTGGCTCCAGGCCCAGAGTACATTTTGATAAGATGCTATAATCATGCCATTTGTACCAGCTCAAAGGGATGATTTAGTTTAGTATCTGGGAATAAAGAGAGGGGGTGTGATGCACTTTTCCTCCCAATTTGCAACCTACCAATACAAAGCTGGAGTTTAAAGGTGAAGGTAAAGAAGGCAGCTGAAGGGTAAGAACATCAGAGGGGTCAATGGAAGAAAGAGGAATTGCTGCTTGGGAGAGGGTACTCAAAGTCACACTCATTCACATGCTTTTCAAGTTGCTTTTTCTCATGAAACTTTTACTTTTGAATTTTCTGACTGCTTTGTGGCCTTCAGGCCTTAGTTTGCCTTGATTCAGAGAGAAGCTTTCAGTTTTGCAATAATATTCCTTCTGGGTGGTTTTACACTTCCCTTATGGTCTTCTTTTATTTATTCCTTACACCTATACAGGCACAATCAGACACACACGTGTGACTTCTCTACTTAATTTTGAACTGTCTCTTCTGATTTACCCATCTGGAATCTTCTGGATCAATTCTCCTGCACAGTCTCCTAAGTCTACAGGAACCTTGGAATAGGTCACTAACACACTTGTCTTTCTCAGTCTATACACAGCTGGGAACAACTTCAACTAGGGGACTGGTGGAAGGTTAGGACGAAATGTATTGTTTTATAAAGGACTAACTGTGGCTAGTTTTCCATAACTATAATTTGATTTGATACTTCCAATCCAGATTCTTCTGCATTACATTTTCATTTCATTGTTGTATTGTCCTGTATTAGAAATTCATTGATTCATCCCCTAGTTTCTTTTTACTATGCCTTTATTTCAAAGACCTTATTTTCTGTTTAGCTGCTATTATTTAAAAATAAATATTCAAACTAACTGCACCTGTAAATAGCCCCCTCCCCCCCCATCATCTCTGGTTACACCTTTCACTCACAGGGGCAAATAAAGAATCTCATTTTACACAAATCATCTTCAAATTCTTTGCAATACAACAGGGGCAATTTGCAACAATATGCTGTTCCTGTGAAGATTACTGCTAAAATCAAATGGAACAGAGAAACCCAAGGGGGTGGGGTGGGTAGATGGTGTCATAATCCATGCCACTACAGACATCTCATGGGGCTTCCCCTGCCTGCAAGTCCTGACTCCACTGCACTACCGGAAGAGGCATTAGAGCTCCATTTGTGCTACTAATTGGTAAAGAGATGCTCCATCATGTGATAATACATGCTATAATCCATGCACATGATAGACATCTAGTCTATGTTAACCAGCCTTTAGGAATACAGTATACAGGATGAATGACTGCATGGAAGGAGGTATTCCCAAATGCAGTGGGAAACCAAACTTCCACCCCTGGTTTCACAGCCATGTGTCCAAAACATACCTGTCAAGTATCCCGTATTGGCCGGGATTTCCCATATTTTAGCGTTCGTTCCTCCCCTTTCCTGGCGCCATCCCATATTTTGAACAGCAGGGAAAGGGGTTACTGCACATGTGCACCCATTGCAAAGGGGTTCTGCGCATGTGCAACGGGGTTCTGCGCATGCACACATGGGTTACTGAGCATGCGCGCGTGTGCATGCGCAGTAATTTCCCATATTTTCCGGAGCCGCACTTGACGGGTATGGTCCAAACTCAACAACCAGGTGTTTCAACTGCACAGTAAACCCATTTGTGTGGATTCACAGGGACATGGGCTTCTGGGTATTGAAGTGCAAGAACAGCTGGAGTGTCAAGGTTAACCATCATGGATCTATAATATCTATATGGGTATCTCTAGAAAGTCTGTGACTATAGTGCTCCCTTGCCTTCTGTTGTGTATTGAATGTAATTGTAACCACATGAATGAGCGAGTGTAACAATCTGAAACCACATGAATGAGCAAATGTAACAAGCTGTATCTTGCAATAGAAACAATGTAGCAAACCACAAGAGAACGCAAGCTAATGACCACTAGGGGGAAATAGCGAGCGTTCAGCTCACATGATACACATTCCTCAAATACCTTCAGCTGCGTGGGAAAGATTCCCGCCCTCACCTCACCTGGACAAGAAGGGCATGACTAAGGATGACGTCACATGGACAGTAGCCAATGCGCTATCGAGGAGCCACATTCAAATGCATAGCCACTGCATAAAAGGAGCTGTTTGTCCACCATTACCTCATGTTCGTGCTGTACTCCATGCAATAAAGATGTGTTAGGCTAGTTTACAGCTGCTTCCATTGTCTTGATTCCCAGACACTAAATTGGCGACGAAGGTGGGATATGGCTTCCCACAGGGACAAGACACTTCACAGCAACCGGTTTTCGACATAAACCGGCCCAAGCGATGGTACTGGTTCGAGATGCACTTCAGGAGTACGGTAGCGGTTGCCGGCATCACGGACGTGGGAAAGAAGAGGGGCCTCCTCATCACGATGCTCGGCTATCACGCAGTGCACCAAGAGAAGTGGAGCAGGTTGCCGTAGCCGACCTATTGGTTGCACTGAGAGACCATTTCAAGCCCAAGGTGTCCTTCTTCTCTGCCAGGGCCACGTTTGCGAGGAGGGACCAAAAGCCGGGTGAGTCCGTGTCCGAATATGCGGCAGCCCTCCGCTTGGCGGCAACCCCGTGCGAATGGCGGGAGTTCTTAGATATGGCCCTTAGGGACCGGCTGCTATGCGGGATGGGGACACCCAAAGGAAGCTCATGACCCGTGGCCACGACCTCACATTCAAAGAGGTTCTGCAAGAGGTGCAGACGGCTGAGTCCATAAGGGCCGGGTTCAAGCTCCTCAAAGTGAAGCCACCACCAATTGAGGTGGCTGCATCAGCAGTCCAGGCGACTGGAGGGCGCCCCCTGCCCCACGCTCGCCCACATCTTCAGTGGAAAGGGGCAGAGCGGGAAGAAAGGAAAGGGAGGCAGGCGTTGCGATGGCTGCGGAGCATCCCACAATCGGAGCAAGTGCCCATTCCGAAAGGCTGAGTGCCACAACTGCGGACGAAGGGGCCACTTCGCCAGGGCATGCAGGCAACGGGGAGATGAGAGCAAGAGCCCAGCAGAGTGCTCCACGCGGAGACGGGATGGCGTTGGCAGAGTCTATGACAGCGTCGACGGCCCAGAGGGATACCACGTGTACCAAAGAGCATATGGGGGAGACGACCTGGCCGTTCACAGCGTGCCCTTAGGGCACCCATGTTTTTATGTTGAGGTACTGTTGCAGGGGATCCCAGTTAGGATGGAAATAGACTCGGGGTCCGCCTACTCCATCATTTCCCATAGAGAGTTTTTGCGCCTACTCCATCATTTCCCATAGAGAGTTTTTGCGCATTTCCCCCAAGGCGCGTCCCAGACTCAAGGAACTGAGGTCGAACTTAAGGGATGTACAGGGGAATTGGATCCCAGTGTTGGGAGTGGGGGACTTCGAAATACAGTACAAGGGACTCAGAAGGGAACTCCCCCTAGTAGTTTTAAAGGAGGGGGGTGCAACCTCCTGGGAACACAGTGGTTCAAACCCCTGGAGATTTTCATAGGATGTGTCCATGCCATCGGGGGGGGGGGATGAAATTCAGGCTGTGTGCAACACACACCCCGAGGTATTCAAGAAGGGACTCGGGAAGTACAAGGGGCCCCCAGTTTCATTCGACCTAGACCCGGAGGTCCGCCCAATTAGGCTCAGGCCACAACGGGTTCCGTTCACCCTGAAGGACAAAATAGAGGCGGAACTTGACAAACTGGTGGGTCAGGGGATTTTAGTGCCTGTGGACTCTGCAGAGTGGGAGACTCCTATTGTTACAGCGCTAAAAGCAAATGGGGAGGTGCGGATTTGCGCTGACTACAAGTGTACAATCAACAAGGCAATCCGCCCTAATGCCTATCTGGTGCCAGTAGTTAGCCATCTGCTAGCTACTTTACATGGGGGGGGGGGAAGTGTTTCGCCAAATTGGATCTGGCGCAGCGTACCAGCAGCTATCAGTAACCCCAGCTACAGCTGCTGCGCAGACCATTGTAACTCACAAGGGGGCATTTAAGGTGACGCGCCTACAGTTCGGTGTGAACTCGGCACCGGGGATATTTCAGTCCCTTGTGGAACGTTTGTTAAAGGGACTACCGGGTGTTTTGCCACATTTTGACGACATTTTGATATCTGGGGGGAGCGAAGCAGAACTGGCCCAGAGATTAGATAAGGTCCTTACAGTGTTCGAATCCGCGGAGTTGAGACTGCGGAGAGACAAATGTGTGTTCCTTGCAAGAGAAGTTGAGTTCCTGGGGTTTCGCATAACCCCTGAGGGAGTGAAACCCGCTGAGTCCAAAGTCTCGGCTATCCAAAATGCCCCTTGCCCCACCGCAAAACCGGAGCTGCAATCCTTCCTGGGGCTACTGAATTTTTACCATTCTTTCCTGCCCAGGAAAGCGTTGATTGCAGAGCCCCTGCATAGGCTGCTGAAGAAGGATGCGGTTTGGCGGTGGGGGGAGAACCAAGAGCGGGCTTTCAGGGAACTCAAGCAGCTCCTCTCCTCAGAGGCCATCCTGACCCATTTCAAAGAAGCCAGTAGTTTTAGTCTGCGATGCCTCACCAGTGGGGGTGGGGCGGTCCTTTGCCACGTGTTAGAGAGCGGGTGAGAAGCCCCAGTTGCTTTCTATTCGAGATCATTGTCTAAGGCAGAATGCAATTACGCCCAAACAGATAGGGAGGCCCTTGCTATTGTGGCGGGCACAAAGAAGTTCCATGATTTTTTGTATGGTCGTCCATTCACCATTGTAACCGACCACAAGCCACTATTGGGTATTTTCACCTCAGACAAGCCCACTCCACAGATCCTTTCCCCAAGGATGCTTTGGTGGGCTATTTTCCTCAATGCGTACAGGGGTTCATTAGTGTACCGCCCTGGGAAAGACATAAGCCATGCTGACGCACTCTCAAGGTCTACTCTTCCCCAGCTGGGAGACCCGAAATGCGAGATAGAGCAGGACAGCCAAGTCCTCCTCATAGAAGCCCTAGATGCACCCCCCATACTTCCCGTAGAAATTGCGGCAGCCACGGCAAAGGATAAAACACTAGCCCTTGTTAGATCCTGGGTACAGAAGGGGTGGCCCATGGCTCCCCCCGCAGATGAGTTTGCTGTGTTTTTCAGGAAGAGGGTTGAGTTGTCCACAGAAAGGGGGTGCCTCCTGTGGGGGGAGAGGGTGGTTGTCCCAGAATCCTTAAGAGCAAGGGTGCTACGGCTTCTACATGTCAGCCACCTGGGAATCGTACACTCTAAGGCGCTGGCCCGAAGCTATTTCTGGTGGCCACAGCTAGATGCAGACATTGAGCACATGGTGAACACCTGCGAATGTTGCCAGAGCTCTCGCCCTGAGGAGTCCTGACTTCCACACAGAGAATGGGACACGGCCAGGGGACCGTGGTCTCGCCTCCACATAGACTTCGCAGGTCCATTCAGGGGTTGGATCCCACCAGGGTGGAGGATAGGGGAAGAAACATTGAGCTCAGGTCCACAAAAAACTTCGAGATAGGTGAACCTGTACACTGTAGGAACTACGCAGCTACAGGGCCAGCCTGGGTGCCGGGAGTAGTCATTAACTAAATGGGACCAGTTTCATATTGTGTCAAGAGCAACACGGGTCTCCTCTGGAGAAGACATGCCGACCAACTAAGGCATCAAGTGATTGGGGGGCCGGACAGAGGTGCCCAGCAGCAGAACTCAACATTAGGGTCCTCCCCCACCCACTTATCCCAAGGGGGAGAAAACGAGGGGCAACAGTTCCAAACAAAGGGGGAAAGAGCAGACTCAAATCCGTATCCTTTTGATACACCAGTTCTTCCCAGCACCATGAAAGAGAGGAATGAGTTTGTCCCTGTTGCCCCTGAGTTAGATCTTGAGTTGCCAAATGGAGGGGGGGTTCGGAGTGTTCCCCCACCCGTCCAAGCAAGGAGTGGGGTTTTTCTTTAGCCCCTAGTGCCCCCGGTTTGCCCACATCCGCATCAGAAACCAATCCCCCTCCTCCAGCTCAACCCATAGCTACAAGTCCGCAGCGAGTCGCTAATGAGTCATCCTCTCCCAATTGCAGGACAAGAGCCAGGAGGACACAGACGAGGGGGCACAGCCGAGCCAGGCATAACGGCCACACGCCCAAAACGCACATGTGGAAAACCATCTTGGTTGAGGGACTTTGTCCCATCTTAGAGGGGAGGGATGTTGTGTATTGAATGTAATTGTAACCACATGAATGAGCGAGTGTAACAATCTGAAACCACATGAATGAGCGAATGTAACAAGCTGTATCTTGCAATAGAAACAATGTAACAAACCACAAGAGAACGTGAGCTAGTGACCACTAGGGGGAAATAGCGAGCGTTCAGCTCACATGGTACACATTCCTCAAATACCTTCCGCTGCACGGGAAAGATTCCCGCCCTCACCTCACCTGGACAAGAAGGGCGTGACTAAGGATGACGTCACATGGACAGTAGCCAATGCGCTATTGAGGAGCCACATTCAAATGCATAGCCACTACATAAAAGGAGCTGTTTGTCCGCCATTACCTCATGTTCGTGCTGTACTCCATGCAATAAAGATGTGTTAGGCTAGTTTACAGCTGCTTCCATTGTCTTGATTCCCAGACACTAAACCTTCACAACTATTATCATAGTAATTAACCACTCAAATAAATGGTGTGAAGATCAGAAGAAATGGCTGCACAGAAAAATTCAATCAAACCAAGGATCTTAATGGTATAGCATAGTTTTCTTTTCATAGACCAATGTCACTAGCCTCAGCAAGGAGGGAGGTGAAAATTGTCTTTCCACCCCCATACCATCATAATCCAGTGTGACAAAAGTATCTTTGTTACACCTATACATGGCTTCTCTGCTCTTGCCTACTGACTTGACATTTCTTAATCTGAGCTTGTTTTCCAGGTCACCAGTTTGCTTTCCTGGGCCTTTACATCCTCAGCTGCACTAGGGTGAAGTCACAGTCAATCATTATCTTCCTGTCTCCAACTTTTACACTGAGATACTGGACCAGTGAACCACATATAAAGCTTTCTGGGTTGTTAACAGAAGCAGCGGTGGAGAGACTGATCATGGTTAATATTAAGACTTCATATCATTTGTTTTTTAATGAAGCCTGGCTTTCTTACATTGATAAGAATCTGTCATACAGAGACACACCCACCAGAACACAGACTATAACCATGCAGTCGTCTGAATAAAGAAAGGAAAAAGGAAATAAGCTCACAACAATTTTCTAGAAGAGCGAATAAACAGTATGAGACAATAGAGATTTCTGAATATATTGGAGGAAACCAACCATCATGTAAAAATTTAAAACATCTCAAGATGTATACTGATTTGTAAATAGAATTCCTTGTCCTGGACTTTGTCTCTGCTGCTTCAGAAGAAGGCGAGATGTTATTTTTGAGTTGTTTTTTTAAAAAGAAACAAGGCTGGCTCTAGGGGGAAATGGTCAAAGTCACCCTTGCTTGATAGCAAGTCGTATCCGACTCTAGGGTTCAGTGCTCATCTCTTTTTCAGCGCTATCATTGGGAAAATGAGTTGGCCAAATGAGACAGTAGTTTTTGAGTGTGTCATGGTTTTACACTAAATTTCAGTCATATTATTATAATTGTATGTTTAATGGCAGGATAATCCCTTTTCCCAAAGACCAACCCTTGCTGGGACAAAGTTATAATTAAACATGTATAGGATCAGTGGTGGGCATCAGTAGGTTCGCATCAGTTTCCCAGAACCGGTAGCAGAAATTCTGACTAGCCTCGTCCATCCAAATTTTGAAATAAAGTAGTCCTAATTTGGGTGCAATGCAGGGCTTTCCCCCTGGCCACGCCCACCATACCACACCCACAGTGTGGCAGTAATTTTTTTTGGAGCCCACCACTGCCACCACTGTATAGGATGATGTTCCTTCATCACTCTTTAGGAATGACGTTTGAAAGAATAACTTTAGGGAAAACAGAATGTAACTTTAACAAATGTGACTTTTAGTTCATGTCTTCCTAGAAACTGATTTTCTGGTGACCCTTGAGCAGGCACATTGTACTCCCACTTCTAGATGAGCATGCACGCGCACGCGCGTGTGCGTGCATGCACGCACGCACGCACGCACGCACACACACACACACACATACACACACACACTGGTTGACCTTTAGGCTGCTGCAGTCAGATCCGGTGGGGCCAGCTGATAGCTCTAAGAACTCATGTATGTTCCAGGTCTCCAGGAAGGGAGACAAATCACAGAGCAAGCAGCATTAGGAGAAGGCCAGGTATACTTAAGTATACTGACAAACATGGAAAAGGTACTTTGGGAGATTACAACTTTCAGAGTCCCCCTTGAGTGGTGTGATCATGGCCATTAGTCCCCAGATGTAATGTTTCTGAGCTTCTACACATGTACATGGGAAGTACTATGTATGTCATCCTCTTAGGCTTGTTTTCCCCTCTAGAACAGTAATACTCAACCTGCGGCCCATGGGTCAGATGCGGCTAATGGGCCAGATGTGGCCCATGGCACCATTTCATGTGGCCCACCACCACCTCCACCACACCCAGAAGTGCCATGTGGTAAAGGAAGGGCAAAATGGCCGCCCGGCCCCCGAAGCTGTCTGAGGGAGCATGACCCAGCCCCTGGCTTTAGGTTGAGAACTCCTTCTCTAGAAAGTAATGGATGAAACGACTGTGGTCAGACATACAAAATGAGAGAAGAAAGGAAAAGACAGAAAGAATGGTGATGTGACCAACACCAAAAACCCACAAAAATTAGTTGGGTGTAACTGCCACTGAGTTTTTGAAGGGCTTAATTGTAAGTAAACATGAAAAGGATCAGGCATTTAAGAGCCAGTTTAAAATTCCTTAATCCATGCACAGAGATGGAAAGAGCCTAACATATGAAAGCTTCTTAGCAGAGGTGGAGCCCCTGCAAGGCTGCATCTGCCTGCTAACACTATTACCACCAAGGACATAAGGCACTGTGGTGGGCCAGCAGTACATGCAATGAAGGCCACACACAACAATGTGGATCTTTTCAGTATTAATGCAGTGACATTAGTACTCTGGCACAGACAAACAAGCAAACAATGCAGCATCTGCACAAATAAGGCTTTCCTGCTATGTAAAAGTAACTAATGCCTAAACTGCTTAACAGATATAGGACAGCATGAGTCGCTGTGTAGACAATGTCACTCATGTCTGGGGGCATTTTATACAGCTGATGTAGAATGTCATTGCCTCAATGAAAGCTCATAACGTAATGCTCTGTAAGCTATTCCGTTCAGTGATTTCTTAAGATTTCTCAAGATCTGCTAATAGGAACCAGGAATTAAAACTAAAATTAGAACAAAATCACAGGTTTGGGAAATGTGCCACCCCACTAGGGATACAAAAGTAACAATCAATGAAGATGGTTCTAATAATTAAATCATGTCTCTTCATGAGCCTCCGTGGAATTATTCCATAGAATTATTGAACTCTATTTTGTTTTCAGCTACAAAACATGTAGGAAGACTCAGAATCAAGACAGAAGGAAATAAAAGCAGAAAAAGACGTGGGGAGAAATGGACAAGGAGCCAAATTCTGCAGAGCTTTGGGAAGGTATTTTTTTGGACTACAGTAAAACCCCGACTTAATATGCCTCGAGTTACATAAAATTCGACTTACATAATGATTTTGTGCTAAAACATGTCCCGATTTACACGATTTCCTATGGGTTTTACTCAAGTTACATAAAGATTCTTATTCCTATGGCTATGCTTCGAGCTACGTAAAAATTCATTTCCCTATGGGTTTTCTTAGATTTACATATAAATTTCATTTTTCCTATGGGTTTGCTTCGAGTTACATCAAAAAACGATTTAAGCAAAAGCTTATGGAATGGACTTTTTTCATAAGTACTGTAGGGGTTTTACTGTATAACTATCAATTGGCCCAAGATGTTTGAGAACTCTCAAAACTATAGTCAAAATCAGTACTTTTTCCAAGCCTTTCGTTCTGTGACAGCTAGTCAGTAGTTAGCAATTGTTATTTTAAGGAAACTTCGATCCTAATCAACTGGAGTTTGGAGATCATCATAGCTAGTCTGACTTTGGATACAGCAGCTATAAATAATGACATTATACTGTATCCAAACAAACTTCAACCAAAATGTGATTTTATTTCCTATACTTTCTACTCCATTTATTTTGGTTTGAATGTTCAGGGAGAATAATGTGTACTGTACTTTCCAGTCATCATTTTGTGGACAGAGTACTCCAGCTTTCTGCATGTTGCCTGTTTTATTATTGACCTTTATCCCATTCCATTACTAATTCTTTATTAGTCACCTTTTCCAAGAAATTCTTAACATCCTACAATAAATTCATATTTCAAATGCTTCTGTCTTTTTAATGATAATTTGTGTTAAGGCCTTCAGTTCCTTGCCCTATATCATGAATATATGGCCCTATAAAATCCGGGAGGTTAGCAGTTCGATTCCCGAATACTGCAGGACAGAATGAGCTCCCATCTTTCTCCCAGCTCCTGCCAACCTAGCAGTTCGAAAGCAAGAAATTGCAAGTAGATAAATAGGGATTACTTTGGTGGGAAGATAAACAGCGTTCCGTGTGCTCCAGTGTCTAGTCATGCCTGCCACATGACCAAGGAAACACATGCAGAAGCAGACAGTGCTGGCTCTTCGGCTTTGAAACAGAGATGAGCACTGAACCCTAGGGTCGGATACGACTGGCTTTCAAGCAAGGGAAACCTTTACCTTTACCTAAAATGCATTCTCAAACCAATGTATTTGTTTGCTTGCATATTAAATTCTTTGTCTTCATTATGTTCTTTATCTGGGCTTCCAGTTCTAGCTGTGATCCTACTGTCCATTCAACCATGTTATGCTATGCATCATCAAATCAGAACTGACTTATAATGACCTTAATAAGGCTTTCAAAGTAAGTGAGATATTGAAGGAGTGGTCTTTTCAGTTCCACATACCCCAGTGAGTTTCCATAGCTCAGCAGGGATTCAAACCCAGGCCTCATATGTCCTAGGCCACCACTCTGTTCACTATATCACACTGGATAACTCATTGAACCATACAATTCCACATTTTCATTTTGGATATTTCATTGCATTTCTTAGGCTTCTTCCCTTACATTGATTGTCATAAACTTGATTTTCTTCATATTCATTTTTGGACCAAGTTCATTATTTACTTCACGAACATTAACTTCATTAACTTTGTCAGTCAGTGATACCATATTATCTACATAACAGATTTTGTTCTTAACTGCTCCATTGATCTCTATACTGTCATTTGTTCTCAGAGTACAAGGATAAAAGCTGTAGTGAGAATCCTTGTCATGCTTCTCTTGTTAACTCTAAGCTTTCTGTCATCTGATCTTTAGTTCTCACTGCAGTTTTTTGTTGCCTGTGCAAGTTCCAATTATATGGATATTTTTTTGGATCATGGCTGCTAACATCTCCATTAGTTTGTCATATTGGATGTTGTCAAAGGCTTTTTTGTCATTAATAAAGGGAGCATATAATGCCACATTCATGGCATGGCATCTCTTTCCAAGTACAGTAATACCTCATACAAAGTCCGCTTTGTACAACATCGAATTCATACAACATCGCCTAATTCCTTGAAAAAAGTTGTTTCATACAAAATTGCTGCGACTTTGTATGAGGCATTGGGGTTTTTTCCAGGTTGCTTTGTGCCTGAGCAGTATAAAAGGCAGAATGCATGTGTGCATTGCTCTTGTGGGTTTTGCACAAGGCACAGAGTGTTTAAGAGTGGTTTTGAGCGTGGTTTTGGATTTTTTGGATTTTTTGACATGTTGTTTGACATGTTTTTGTAATGTCAATGATTAGACAATGATTTCTTAAAGTTCTGTCAGTTTCCTGTCTGTTTCTTTGTCTTTGCCCTGAAGTCTGTGCTGTTACAGTACAATGTATCTCTATGGAAACAACGTTGTACGAGGCATCGCGGCTAGGATTTTGCATGCCTCATACAAAGTCCAAATCCGTATAAAGTCCAAACTTGTGGAACCAAGTTTGGACGTTGTATGAGGTATCACTGTATTTGTAACAGGACAATACTAGAATAAAACACTGTCCAAATCCTCTTTTGAATCCAAACTGTGTGATTCCTGTCCCTTCTTTACACTTCTAGTTAATTCTTTCATATATTGTTTGGGGGGAAAAACTTTAAGCAAAAGGATGATTAAACTCATAATTCTGAAGTGACTACAAGCTTTCAAATTTCCAATTGGGGTAATCTAGTACATACCCTGTCAACCGCGGCTCCGGCCAATCCGGGACCTGCGCAGAACGGTTCTGTGCAGGTCGCCTTCTACGCATGCGTAGAAGGGTTTTACTCTTGTGTAGCCCCCTTCTACGCATGCATGGCCTTCTACGCATGCGTAGAAGTGTAGAAGGGTTCTACGCAAGCGTAAAACCCTTCTACCATACCTGTCAAGTTTTGGATTTGGAAATAAGGGAAATTTCCCGGCAAATAATGGATAGTTGACAGCTATGCTTATCCTGTGCTGCCCTCCAATGGCGGCAATAGGGCATTGTAGTCTAATTAATAAGGGATGATGGCGGGAAAGAGGGTAAAATAAGGGGTTTTCCTGGCCAATAAGGGATACTTGACAGCTATACCTTCTACGCATGCGTAGAAGGTGACCTGCTCAGAAGGCCTGCACAGTACCTCCTTTCCCCCGCTGCCAAATTCCAGGGTTTCGGCAGCGCGGGGCAGGAAATAGCGCAAATCAGTGCCGAAAACTGGGAAATCCCGGCCAATCCGGGAAGGTTGACAGGTATGATCTAGTAAAAGGTCATCTCATCCAAAAACCAACAATAGTTTTCATTCTGTATGTTCAGACATATATGGCAAGGAACTGAATTGAAAAGGTTCACCAAAACATTTAGCTGCTTTTATTATCTTTAATACCGGAGTGCACAGAACACTGTGCCTGCAAACACAGACAGTGCTGGCACTTTGGCTATAAACAGAGATGAGCACTGAACTCTAGAGTCAAATACAACTGTCTTCTGAGCAGTGGTGGTCATCAGCAGGTTTGCACTAGTTTGCCAGAACCGGTAGCAGAAATTCTGGTTGGCCTTGCCCATCCAAGTTTTGAAATAAAGTACAGTGGTACCTCGGATAAAATCCGATTCGGATAAAGTCCGATTCGGATAAAGTCGTAGTTTTCATGCACACGTGATGCATCGAATAAAGCCCAAAACCTCTAAAAAATGGACGTTATCCGAGTTATTTGGTATAGGAACCTCGGATAAAGTCCATTTTTGGATGTTATCCGATGCATCGCCCATTTGATTCAGATAAAGTCCAAAATTGGATAAAGTCCAAACTTGTGGAACAGAGTTTGGACTTTATCCAAGGTTCTACTGTAGTCCTAATTCAGGTATAACACAGGGCTTTCCCCTGGCCACGCCCACCACACCATGTCCACAGAGTAGGTAGTAAAAAAGTTTTGGAGCCCACCACAGCTTTCGAGCAAGGGTGACCTTTACCTTTTTATTATCTTTAACACCTGTGGAAAAGTCTCACCCAGATATTTACACATGGAATATTATTAATGATTTGAGTTTTTTCTATCCTGTTGACACGACTAGTTCACCAAACACAGAATCGGTGCAAACAGAAAAATTACTTTTCACAAATTAACAGAGTTTCCATGAGTCGGTGGTTCAAAATGTGTTAGGTACTTTTGCTACTAACTAATACATTTATTGATTTGTTTACCAATTCTACTTTGTTACATAGGTAAATTGTTAAACAACCATTTAAAATAATGGGATTTTAGTTAATCAATAACCTTTTGTTGTTGTTCAGTTGCACAGTCGATTCTGACCCTTTGCGACCCTATGGACCATTGCCCACCAGGCACCTCTGTCTTCCTCTATCCTCCTCAGCCCGCGCAGCTTTGTGCCCATTGCATCTACAATACCATCTAACCATCTCATTTTTGGCCACCCCCTTCTTCTTTTGCCCTCCACCTTTCCCAGCATCAAGGCTTTCTCAAGTGAATCCTCTCTTCTCATTTGATGTCCAAAGTACTTTAGCTTCATCTCTACTATTTGACCTTCTAAGGAGCAGTCTAGGATCAACCTATTTGTTCTCCTTGCTGTCCAGGGTACTCTCAAGACTCTCCTCCACCACCTCATTTAAAGGCATCTATTCTTCTGCGCTCAGCATTCCTAATAGTCCAGCTCTCACAACCATACATTACCACCGGGAATACCATTGCTTTGACTATGCAAATTTTTGTTTGCAAGGTGATATCTCTACTTTTAACTATGTTCCCCAGGTTTCTCATAGCTTGTCTCCCAAGCATTGAGAGAAAATCTGATCTTAATCTTTTTTACTTTTTAAAATATATCTCTTTTTTTGTCCTTCTATTAGTTATAAATTTAATCATACTAGGACCATACTTTTGAAATCAGTTCCTTTAATGTCAGTGGGCCTATTCCAACCATGAGTAAATCAGGAACCAACCCAATTGTCAATTGTAGCTGCACCTTTAAAGTGAAAAGATGAAGTAATATATGTCTGTATATACAAACACAATGTCAAGCTTGTTAAATATTTAAACCATGTCAGTTAAATTTTCCAAATGTTGCTATATAATTGGCTCTGATTTACATTACCCTTACATTTTTAACACAAACATTGTAAGGCATTCTCCACCCATAACTCAACAATAATGTATAGAAGTCTCATGAGTGAAGTTAACTTTGGCTGAAAGTTGAATGACATCTTCAGTGCTCTGACATCTACCAAGGCTGTGAAAAATGTAAACCTCTTAGCTGAAGTTGTACTTGAGTTTTAATCTTAAGTCAAAGAAAGATGGTCATGATATCCTTTAAGCTATTTTCTTTCTCAGTCTGGCCAGGATATCCTACTATGGTAACAGAGTAGACCAAACTGCCAGCGACTCAACGCCAAGTGTCAATTGACTAACCTGACAACTCTGAGGACTAACGGCCTTGAGTGCCGAAGTCCACAGGGAAGGGTGATGGTCCCCAAGTGGATTAAATCCCTTTTGAATCCATCTTGCTGAAGGGCAGCAGCTTCATCAATACTGGCCTGGGTTTTAGGAGGACTTTGTGTGCCAAAAGAGCTCAGAACCAGAAAGTGACTCAGGGAACTGGATCAGTGGTATGGGTGATATGCTGCAATGCGGAAAGTAGATGAAGGGCTTCTGCATTATATTCTCAGGACAGTCTTTATGGTATGAGTACACAGAGCCTCCTCGAAGATTGTGGTATTTTTGAATCAGGCGTACTCTGATAATGGTAACATTGTGTTGCCAGCTAACCTTTCTCACACTAGGTCAGGCCAAAGGAACTGCAGAATGGACTCACCAAAAGGTGGTTTCATTTTGGCAGTTTCACATCTGGCCTAGACACAGAAGAAGCTATTTTCTTTCAAGTACTGTGCTATAATTTGAAAGTCATGTGCTCAGTTCAAACAAGAGGAAGGTGTTTTACAGTTGAGAAAAATAGAAAAAGCAAGAAGCAGACCTAAGGCATACATTGTTTGGACTTCAGCATCATCCATTGATCTGAACTATGGCAAAGAATATCACTTGAAGGGTTATGGGTAAGGAAGGAGAAGCCAGCAGCAGGTTACCATCTCCAATATGGGACACAGAAGATACTGAATGGACTGAAAACTGGGGTGACACAACATAAAACAAACTTAAAGAGGCAGGGCCACATTAACAATGGTGAACAATGTGAATGTGGTGAGAGACAAGAAGACTTTCAACATCTACTAATCTGCAGGAACATACCTGAACAGTACAATATCAAGGATTTGTTTGAAGCAAATGACAGGGCTATTCAAATTGCTGAATATAAAAAAGGAGAGTGTAAATATGTAAACAGGGACTGCAGTGGCTCAAGTGGCTAAGTCGCTGACTGGGAGGCGGAAGGTCAGCAGTTCGATTCCTAAATTT
Source organism: Bradypodion ventrale (assembly GCA_035047345.1). NCBI lineage: Eukaryota > Metazoa > Chordata > Lepidosauria > Squamata > Chamaeleonidae > Bradypodion > Bradypodion ventrale. The sequence goes on from JAWDJE010000004.1 coordinate 286,775,768, forward strand.
CTGCAGGATGGAATGAGCTCCCATCTTTGTCCCAGCTCTTGCCAACCTAGCAGTTCAAAAGCAAGAAATTGCAAGTAGATAAATAGGGACCACTTCGGTGGGAATTAGCAGCGTTCCGTGCGTCCCGGTGTCTAGTCATGCCTGCCACATGACCACGGAAATGTCTGCAGAAGCAGATAGCGCTGGCTCTTCAGCTTTGAAACAGAGATGAGCATTGAACCCTAGAGTCGGATACGACTGGCTTTTGAGCGAGGGAAACCTTTACCTGTAAATATGTAAACATGTAATTTATATGTCCATATATTTTAGATGATTAGTGGTGTTTTTTTTTAATTATGTTGGTTTTAAATTTTACTACTTTGGACTTAGATAAGTAAATAAAATAGATGAGAAAGTTGCCTTTTAGAAACCTAGTTAAATAATAATAAGAAAAATTCAATGTATTTTCAGGCTGAATTAAACAAAACAACAAAAATGGTGCTCTACATGATACAATCTCTTTGTGTGACTCTCCACAAGCTTTGAATGATGAGCTTGCTGTTGGTGCTGTTGGTGCGGCTGTTACATGTACTACAGCATTAATTAGGCCAGCACCAGTTCTTAAAGAATGGAAAATGCATCGATGTTCCTATCCATAGGATAAATTGCTTACATTTTATCCTGTGGGCTATGGGGCTTTATCTCTGCTGAGACCAAAAACAGCAATATCAACTCTTTGTCTGCAGTGAAAGCACCACGCTGATAAATGGAGGTATGGGAAGGGAGAAGCAGATCAGAGGTCATATCTGCCCTACATGCCAAGTCTGGAATGCTGCTCTGCAAATTCTTGCATAAATTCTCCAGCCTTTCTCATCCAAAATTCAAAACCAGCTTGGAATTTAAGCTTTAGTGAGCTGCATTACTAGTTGTTTTTTAAAAGCTTTCTATAATACAGAAAGGCTGGATAGCTCAGTGGTTTAGGTATTACACAGCAGAGCCAGGTGTTAGGGATCTGATTCACTGCTGTACCTCTAGGGAGAAGAGCCAGCGTATATAGTCATGGACAAGCTGCACAGTCCCAGAACGCCCCCAGAAGAAATGAATGGTAAACTATGTCTGTGTATTCTCTACCTAGAAAATCTGGAAAGGATCATCAGAATTGACTTGAAAGGATGCAGTCATCATTACTATAGTACAGAAGAGAGTTAATTTGGTGTAATATCTAGGGCAGGGGTGCCCAAACTATGACCCCCTGAACCACGTGACTGGCCCATGGCCCAAAAAATTTGGGCACCCCTGCTCTAGGGTGTTTGACTAGGATTCAGAAGAGCTGGATTCAAATCCCTGGAAGGTCAGGCAGGGCAGTGGTAAGCACTCCTTGAACATCTCACATATCTCAAAAACCCTAGCGCCATTGCAAGTCAGAAGCGAATTGGCAGCACATAACAACAACCAAGTACAGAGATTTATTAAAAATAATTCTAGTTTTTCTGCAGAAAATATTATTGAAAATCCACCATCTTCATACTGTATTTGATTTCTTCGCCTATACCAAAAGATACATAGTAAGGGTATGTAGAAACCTCCTGATCCTCTCTCTACCCAGATAAAGAGTGACTATCAGCAGCTCTGTTTACCCTTTAGGACAGGGGTCCCCAACCTTTGGATTTTGAACTTCAATTCCCAGAAACCTAAATCAGTTCCCCAAAGCACTGATCAGCCAATGTACTCAATTAGGCTTCTGGGAATTGACATCTAAAAACCAAAGGTTGGGGACCTCTGCTTTAGGAGACATTCTGACCCTTCTGTTCCCAGGTCTATATTATCTAGTCTGGCCAGGTTATCCTGCTCTGGTAATAAATTAAAGCATACTGCCAGTGACTCAATGCTGAATGTCAGGAGGTGGTTAACTAACCTGACAAACCTGGGGTGATGGCCCCCAAATGGATTAAATCCTACTTGCATCCCTCTTGATGAAGGGCAGCAGCTTCATCAATACTGGCTGATGATGAGGAGTTTGCATGCCAAAAGGGCTCAGGAGCAGAAAGTGACTCAAAGAACTGGATCAGTGGTACAGATGTCATGCTGCGATGCGGATGGCAGATGAAAAGCCACTGCATTATATTCTCAGGACAGTCATCATGACTGATTGCCATGATGATCACCAATATTTGGATTTGGATATGGCAAAAAAGAAGAATATTATTGTGTGGTTCTGGATATGTGTTTTTTAAAAGAGGGAATGGAAATGGTAGTGAATAGGAGGTTAGGCAGTGTTTTAACTGTGTGACCTATCCATACAGCAGAGGTCCCCAAACTTTTTAAGCTGGGGGCCAGTTCATGGTCCCTCAGACTGTTGAGAGACCAGACTGGTGATCCAGCCACTTCTGCTGCCTATGGTGGCAGCGGCAGGACCACCACGAGCCCCACACCACTACCCCCACACCACCACCGCTGCCAGCAGGACCACCACAAGCCCCACACGACTTCACCGCACACCAGCGGCGGCAGGAGGACCACCATGAGCCCCACACCACTTCCCCACACACTGCTGTTGCCATCTGCAGGACCACCATAAGCCCCACACCACCGCTGCCATCGCTGGGACCACCCAGAGCCCCACACCACTTTCCCCCCCCCATGCCACTGCCATCAGTGGGACCACCTTGAGCCCCACACCACTTCCCCTCATGCTGCCGGTGACCATCCTGAGCCCCCCACTGCTCCCCTCAATGCTGCTGCTGCTGCTGCAGGCCCACCCTGAGCACCACACCACTTCCCCCCCAAAGCCGGCAGTGGCAGCAGGACCACCCAGAGCCCCACACCACTCACCCCACACTGCTGCCACCAGTGAACACCCCAAGCACCCCTGCCCCCCCCCCTCACTACTTCCCTGTTTACCAGCCTGGTGGAGCAGTACTCAGCTGCTCTGGCCACCATTTCTGTCTCAGTCCTTGTCCACTCCACTTGGCTTGGCATGTCCCTGCCGGTGCTCCACAGCAGGGCAGATGTTGTAAGGCTTACAACATCTCCTGCTATAGAACGCTGGCAGGGACGCGCCAAGCCAAGCAGAGGGGACAAGGATTGAGGCGGCAGCAGTAGCTGCAGCAAGAGCATGGGCCGGATGATTTGATGCCTCAGGCTGTATCCGGCCCATGGGCCATAGTTTGGGGACCCCTGCCATACAGTAACCATGCTTTCATAATCACACACAACTCAACCAAGTAATGTAATAATATTTCAGTTAAATTTAATAAACTAACCTATATGAAAGGATGAAGAAAAAGAAAGAAGAGGATGGGAAGATGAGTCCAAAATCAAAAAATGCAATTTAAACTGTGACATATGTCTTTTTCTTCTCCCTACATCTCTGCAAGTTGGCTAGAGCAGGGGTTCTCAACCTTTTAAAGCCAAGGGCCGGGTCACACTCCCTCAGATAGCTTTGGGGGCTAGATGGCCATTTTGCCCTTCCTCCACCACATGGCACCTCCTGGTGTGTTGGAGGCAGTGGGGGAACACATGAAATGGCACTGAGGGCTGCATTCGGCCCATGGGCTGCAGGTTGAGAATCCCTGAGCTAGAGGAACAGCTAGGCGAGGATAGATACATAATATGGTGATTACAATCTGAGCACTCCCTAGCATTTCCATGATTGGGTTGCTCAAGAGAGATCTTAAGTTTTATCACGAGATTCATCCATCTCCTTCCACTTTCTTTAGTGCCAACAGCTCAGTCTTTACTTCGAGTTTCCTGTTTTTACTGTTCAGATTGCTGGCCTTTGTAATCCCATGAATGCTGAATGGGATTTGAAAAGTCCATTGCAGTGTGGTTCTGCTCCCAGTCAATTGTGGTGGGGATCTTGTTCTGCTCTGTATTCATTTCATAATCATATAAAAACCCTGATTCAGTCTGGAGTTTTTTTTTTCACATTTGCCAAAGACAAGCCACATGTCCAGAAAGTACATGGAAATACTTTTTAAAATTAAGGTTGATATTACAGTTTGTCTCTAGATGGGGCCCTAATCTTAAACAAGTATTACAGTATTTTGTTTTGAAAATGGAAGAGGTTATCTATGAACAAAGAAATGTTTCTTATTTTCCTAGCCTCCAGACTGCATTCTATTGTTACTCAGGTAATATCCTTTTATCAGCAGGCATATCGCTATGGTGTTGTCCAAGGAACACCAGCATTCTTGTCTTCAGGAAAAGAGTCCCTGAACATTTGCTAATCAAGAAGAACACTATGAAATACAGTGATACCTCATACAACGTCCAAACTTGGTTCCACAAGTTTGGACTTTATACGGATTTGGACTTTGTATGAGGAATGCAAAAACCTAGCCACAATGCCTCATACAACGTCCAAATCCTTGCCGCGATGCCTTGTACAACGTTGTTTCCATAGAAAAACAGTAATACCTCATACAAAGTCCGCTTCGTACAACATCGAATTCATACAACATCGCCTAATTCCATTTAAAAAGTTGCCTCATATAAAGTCACTGTGACTTTGTATGAGGCATTGGGGTTTTTCCCATGTTGCATTGTGCCTAGGCAGTATAAAAGGCAGGACGCATGCGTGCATTGCTCTTGTGGGTTTTGCAAGAGGTGAAAAGGGGTTAGGAGTGGTTTTGAGCGCAATTTTGGATTTTTATTTTTATTTTTTTCATCAGAATTTTCAGAAGCATTCCTGAGATTTTTGCAGCATTATTCAGGCTCTTGGACAACCAGGGTTGTTTGACATGTTTTTGTAATGTATTTAGCCTTGAGACAATGATTTCTTAAAGTTCTGTCAGTTTCCTGTCTGTTTCCTTGACTTTGCCCTGAAGTCTGTGCTGTTACAGTACAATGTATCTCTATGGAAACGACGTTGTACAAGGCATCACGGCAAGGATTTGGACATTGTATGAGGCATCGTGGCTAGGATTTTGCATGCCTCATACAAAGTCCAAATCCGTATAAAGTCCAAACTTGTGGAATCAAGTTTGGACATTGTATGAGGTATCACTGTACATTGTAATGTAACAGCACAGTCTTCAGGGCAAAGTCAAGGAAACAGACAGGAAACTGACAGAACTTTAAGAAATCATTGTCTAAAGGCTAAATACATTACAAAAACATGTCAAACAAACCTGATTGTCCAAGAACCTGAAGAATGCTGCAAAAATCCCAGGAATGCTTCTACAAATTCTGATGAAAAAATTCAAAAAAATCCAAAACCGTGCTCAAAACCACTCCTAAACACTCCTTGCCTTGTGCAAAACCCACAAGAGCAATGCACACACGTGTCCTGCATTTTATACTGCCCAGGCACAATGCAACCTGGGAAAAAACCCCAATGCCTCATACAAAGTCGCAGCGACTTTGTATGAGCCAACTTTTTTCAAGGAATTAGGCGATGTTGTATGAATCTGATGTTGTATGAAGTGGACTTTGTATGAGGTATTACTTGTACAGTGATTGCTGCTGTTTCCTGGGGGTCTCCTGCAATTATTGTGGGATTTTGGCTTGTAGATCTCCTCTGGGCTTCTACCTGTGAGCAGGACTAGGGCTTCGCCTTAATTCCACTGTCCCCACCATCTCTGCCCCATTTGGCAGAAGAAGACTTTAAAAGCAGAGCTTCTGTGGGGGCAGTTCAGATATCAGTGGAAGTGACCACCCCATACAACGGTTGTCCCTTTGGGGAAGACATGAGGGGGCGGGGGGGGGGGGAGGCCCTGTTTAAGGGATTCATTTTCTACTCACCTCCCTGCTGCATTTTGTAAAGGTCACTGTCTGTTGTAGAAGAGATATGCTTTTTTCAAATAGGGAAATGGGTGTGGGGGAGCACTCAGGGAACTGCCACTGAGATAATACAGGATAAGGGAAGATATGGAGAGGGAGACAATTGTATCATTGTAGAAGTGGGGGAAGGAACGGCTTTCTGGTTACTCCCAAATTGTCTCCCAATTCAAACAGCCTGGATAGCCTTTGCAATAGTCCCTCAGGGTTAAAAGTGCTGCTGCTGAATGTCAGATCCATGAGAGAGAAAACATCTGCCATCCGGGGCTTGATCCTGGACAAACAGGCTGATCTGGCCTGTATTACAGAGACTTGTTTGGGGAAAGGTGGGTTGGGGGGGATTCATTCCCCGCTTTGCCCACCTGGATTCTCTGTGAAACTGCAGGCTAGACCTGGGGAGAATGGAAGTAGAGTTATTGTAGTCCAGGGGTTCTCAACCTTTTCAAGTCAGGGGCCAAGTCACGCTGCCTCAAACAGTTGGTGGACTGGACTGGTGGTCAAGCCACCGCCACCAGAATCGGCTGCAGACTCATTTGTACCTGGAGAAACACATTTGCTGACCCCTGATCTAGACCCATTTCAATTAGCCTCAGGTTATGGTTATGGAGACAGCTTTGGTCACTTTTGTGGATGACTTGACCTATGCCAGGAACTAAACAGGGGAGTTCAAATTATTATATATCTAATCTAGATCTGTGTGACAAACTGTTGTGGAAAAGGTGGGTGATACCTTCATCAGCTAGTTTTCAATCCCAGTGCAGGTCTACTAAAGATATCAAAGTCACCCTTGGCTTTAGATTGTGTACAAGGAAGGGCCACATGGCTTCCCCTTCTCTTCCTTTTTTGTGTCATGCAAAAGGAGAACTGAGAAACTAGTAATCAACATCAGCCATATGTGTCCTTACATCTAGAAAGAGAATACAGTAATATGAGGAGGACTGGATTGGGAGAAGAAAAAAAGCAGGTTAGCACAAAAGAGGAATTCTGGTGTTTTTTAAATAACAAAGCTGTACTGAGTTTCCTGAGAGTGATGGTTAAATCAACATAGACTAACAAGATTACCTTGCTAATCCTCTAGGATAGTCTCTACCCATTATTTTGCTCTCTTTTGTGTTCTGTCAGTGTGTCTGCCTAATAATAGCACAGGTCTGCAACCAAAAAGCTGCATAGGATATTTGTACTATTTCCTATAGATTTTTACTTAGTGGAACCGAGAAAAATACTAAAAAAAAATCCATCATGTCAACTTTTCTTGCAAAAATCATGTTTTGAGTTTAATTTAGTATGAAGTTTGCCTTTAATCCAAAATCTGATATCCTATTCTTGATTCTAAAAACCCTATCCAAAATTTATTTCTTACTTTCATTTAATATTTATTAGAGCTATAATCAAGAATAATGCAAAGAGAAAATAAGAGGAATGGTGGGGTGGGGGTGGGGGTGTAGTCAGTAGTGGACAGCAAAACCACACTACCGACTGCTATTTCTGTTCCCAAAACTGTCTGAAGCCAAGTTTAAAGAGGGAGTTTTTACCTGCCCCAACATACGAAACCTGTTGTCCGATGCCCTCTTTTTAGGAGCAACTGGAGAAAAAGAAAAGTTCACAAGATTTTAAGGAATACTAAAGACCCTCACTACAAAACCATTGTGCAACGCATGTTGAAGGCATATAAAGCTCAAGGATGCAAGATGAGCACAAACGTTTATTTCTTATACTCCCATGGACTATTTTCCTGAAAACATGGGACCCTACAGTGAAGAGAAGGGTGAAAGATTTCACCAGGTTGTCCCTGATATCAAGAGACACTACCAAGGAAGATGGACCGTCAATATGCTAGCTGACTGTTGTTGGATGCTCAAATGGGAAACAAAAAAAAATGGAAAGTGAAAGCATGTTTGGAGGAGCATAAAAGAGAAGAAGAAAAGGTTTCACACACAAAAAGAGTGAAAATGGAATGTTAAGTATATATTATGAATAAATTGTTTGTTTAATTATAAGAAATAATATGTTTAGTTCATTGAAATAAAATTGTGATTTTCTCATCACTCATGCTTTTTTAATGCAGAATCCTCATATTTTGTGGGGGAAATGTATGTGATGGGGAAAACCGAGGTCATTTTTGGATTCAGCACACTAGAAAACATAAAATTTGCCAGAAATATCCTATGCAGCTGATTTTTTTTTAAAAGATCTGTGTTCTCATCACTCCTATGCTGTTTTAATGCAAAACCCTCAAATTTTGCAGGGAAAAAACTGTACGAGATGGGGCAAAACCGAGGTAATTTTTGGATTCAGCACACTGGAAAACATAAAATTTACCAAAAATATCATATGCAGGTGATTATTATTTTTTGTAGACCTGTGTATCTAGCCAGCCACTCCCTGCCTTACTAGAACCCAATCTATCCTAGAATACTGGTTAAGAGATTCTTCCTCCACATACCACGTTGGCATCATGGAAGGGGTTAGAGTGCAATCTCATATATACCTACATGGAATTGAAGATCATCATCATTATGGCAGTGATGGCTGCGATGATAGCATGCTGTCAATTCAAATCTGACTTCTTTAACCCTTTCCAGGGTTTTCCAGACAGAGAATTGCAGAAGTGATTTACCATTCCCTTCTTCTGGGAATGCCCCAGGACTGTGCAGCTTGGTCAAGACTGTATAAACTAGCCCTTCTCCCAGGAGGCACAATGGGGAATCGAACTCACAACCTCTGGTTCCACAGCCAGATACATGAACCACTTCCTAGAGAGGGTAAAAAGTATGTGCAATAAACATAAAGGGTTAAGAAGAAATATTTTAAAATCAGAATTATTGATAGAATTGTTTGACTTTAATCCTGTATTTGGAACAGGAAATTAGCCTGCGAAAATATTGTACTTTTACAGCAGAATTCAGTGTGTTTGGAATAATCCTATGCTAAGAAGCCAATGTAAACAGTTCTTTAACGTGGATCACCTCCTTCTGTTTTACTTTGCCAAGTTTATGGCAAATCCTTTCTCTATAATATCTGCCCAGGAAAGGGATTCAGAATGTTTAGGGAGTTACAAGAAGAGGTCTGTCCTGCAAGGCACTCTAAAAGCTACTCCACAGACAAATGAATTAATCAAACTGTTAACATGGGAGACAATAATTAGCTCTAAATTACAAAGGTATATACAGTATTAACATAACAACAACCCTTGATCAGATATGTATGCTTAGCAAAAACAAAATGATCTCACTGTATTTATGAACTAATGGGATTACGTAATCTAATGTATCTGATATACTTCTGCATAATAATTGTGCATTGAACGGTTTCATATAGACATTAAATTCCCCCATTCCTCAAGTCTAGACAAAGGCAAATGTAACTAAGGCTAATTTACACAAGAGCAAATTCAAAAGGAGGGTTTTGAAATAGTTACTGTATTTTCAATTTGCATGGAAGCTGAAATATCTGTGTGCCTGCAGAAATGGGATAGTCAGGATTAATATGGTTCTATAATATATAATCCATAGCAGGTAACTTTTACGAACACATTTTTTTTACATCACCTGCTGTCTGATCCTTGGAGATCAGAGGAATTAAACCTTTGTATGCAAAGCACATACGCCAGCACTCAAATTATGATCTCTGCCTAATTAAGTTATAAAAACATTCCAGACTGCAGTTTTATGACAGCAGGTTTCATTATTCCACTTCCACTCTACTTTAAAAAACACACTGAGGGAGAATGTATGAGGAAATATGAGAGAGATGAATTCCAACAACTATTTCTCTCAGAAAGGGGAAAAGCAATAAAAATCGTTATAGGAGGTATTCCCTACCCCCAATTTTGGAATATACAAATAAAAGTAACCCATAGCCTGAATGATAGCGTCAAGAAATACACATCATGATTTGTTTCAAGTAATTCTGTAAATTGGCTTTGAGAAATAAAAATGTGAAACAGCAGTGGAGACTGTAGGCAGAGGAAGAGGCAACAGAGGAAGGAGAGCAGTAGAGGCTGCCCTTTTCATTCTTCCTTATAGGTAATTCCTCTAGGAGACATGACTGCAGTGGCTCAAGTGGCTAAGACGCTGACTGGGAGGCGGAAGGTCAGCAGTTCGATTCCTGGGTACTGCAGGATGGAATGAGCTCCTGTCTTTGTCCCAGCTCCTGCCAACCTAGCAGTTTGAAAGCAAGAAATTGGAAGTAAATAAACAGGGACCACTTCATTGGGAAGATAACAGTGTTCCGTGTGCTCCAGTGTCTAGTTATGCCTGCCACATGACAATGGAAACGTCTGCAGAAGCAGACAGCACTAGCTCTTTGTCTTTGAAACAGAGATGAGCATTGAAACCTAGAGTCGAATACGACTGGCTTTCAAGCAAGGGAAACCTTTACCTTTACCTTACTAGGAGACATGCCAAATCTCATCTCCCCAGTCAAACATTCCAGCTGGTGGAGCAGTAGTTAAATTGCTGTAGTGCAACCAAAAGGTTGTAAGTTGGATCCTGGCGAGGGCTCGAGGTTGACTCAGCTTTCCATCTTTCCAAGGTCAGTAAAATGAGTACCCAGCATGTTGGGGGCAAAATGCTAATTAATTTATGAGCCACCCAGAGAGAGCACTAAGCACTATGTGGCGGTATAGAAGTGTGATTGCTTTGCTTTAAGCTGCTGCTGCTTCTGTGTCTAGGCCAGACATGAAACTGCAAAAATGAAGCCACCTTTCCATGAGTTCGTTCTGCAGTTCTTTTCGCCTGGCCTAGTGCATACCTTCTTCATTTGCTTAAGAGTCCATCTGCGGATTCCCCATGCCCATCTGGCATGGAAACGGCCCTTGCAGAGGCCACTTTGGTGAGAAGGCTCCCGGCCGTGGGCTCTGCGGGCAGACAAATTAAGGGGGGTGGATTAATGATAGGGTTTGATTCACCCAATTCCTTGACCTGACCAGCGGTTCTGCTGAGAGAGCGAATATCTAACTCCGTTACCCATTAAGGTAATCACTCATCTCCAAGGAGAGCGTAATCCCCGGTGCAAATAGGGGCCATATTTACCCTGGTCTTATCCCTAAACAATGGTGTTTTCCCCTGTCAGTGTTTGCCCAAGTTAATTAACTTCCCCAAGAGAGATTCCCCATTAACCCGGGTAGATGGGTGATGTGATTTTCTGTCAGATGACGGTTTTGCCACCGTTGTGCTTTTACCCCTATATATGATGAAGTTTTCCCTCAATAAACTACTGATCTGATCTCGCTCCATATTGCCTCGTATCGTTTCTTGATCAATCTCCTCCAGGACCTCCGGCCCTTAGTGGCCCCGATTCCTACACCTGGTAACCCCGGCGTGATTTACTCGAGAGTAAGCGACCCCGAGCGGTCTACTCGAGAGTAAGCGAGCAACTCGGTCCGGTTCTGCGCTTGAACCGCGTCCGATCATCCCGGAGGACAGCGCGGCGCTCTGGTCGGTAAGCCAGCCGATCGGAGAGACGGCCAGCGGCGAGGCATTCCAGAGAGGCATCCTACAGCTTGCTCCCGACTTTTGCGGAAGGCTTGCAGCAACGGAAAAACGCGTTCCGCTCAGGGTCAGCTGTGAACCCCTGACAGCGCAGAGGCCACCGAGGGCCCGTGGCAGCAGGCCACGCTCCGAGCTCTACCCAGACAACCGTCGCCAAAACCTATTGCCTGAACTTCAGACGCGTCAACTCGTCCCGAGGAGGAAACTTCGGAGGACCTCCGCAGGTAATATGGGGACCTGTCCTCAGCGACAGCGTCCGTCCGCTAGCCAAAGAACTCATGAAGAAGAGTTTAAAATCCTGGCCAGGGTATTTCAGTTACGCTTTCACAGTGGAGAGCTAGCGAGACTTTTGGTGCACTTGAGGGAACACTGCCTGCTTTACCCAGAAGCAGGTACGTTAACCCTACAGCTCTGGGATCAGATAGGAGACTGCATTCAGCAACCCCCGAAAGCTCCAGGAGGCATAATTCGCACATGGAGTAAGTGTAGGAAGCTCTTAGCGGAGATAAAACCAGTCCGGGTAGAGGCCAAAGAACCCCCAGCGCCAGCCGAACCATCGGCGCCCACGGCGCTCTATCCGTCATTGCAGTTTAAGCAGAGTAGTGTAGGGAGCTTTCCCTCGGTGACAGCTGCAGACGTCACCGACGGAATGCAAGGAATGGGGAGCGCAGGCGCTTCTCTGACAGCTACGGGTTCCCTAGTTACCAAGAGTGCCCTTCAGCGCACAGTTGAGGAAGAGATCAGGAAGGGGGATTTGCCAGCAGAAGAACTAGCTGAGCTTAGTCAGATTTGTCCAATTCGCTTAGAAATGGACGCCCTCACGGGGGCCCAGAAGATAGTTCATTCACCAGTCCCGTATAAGCTCCTCATGGCTATACGGAAGGCCATTTCAGAGACAGGGCTCCAAAGTCGTTTTACTAGGGGCACGCTTCAGCAAGTGTGCGAGAACACCATGTTCATCCCGCACGACTGGAAAGCCGTCATGCGGATGATGCTCAACCCTAGCCAGTATTTGATATGGGACAGCGAGTTTCGCCTCAAGGCTCAGACAAGGGCTGCCAGGATGGGAGGCGCAGTACTTCCTGACCAGTTATATGGTTCAGGTGCCTTCGAATCCATTGATGCCCAGATCAATTTGCCTCTCGCCACTCTTCAGATGTCAGCAGAGGCTGCCTTTAGAGCTTTTTTCAAGGTTCCAGCAACTGGCAAAGCGGCTAAGAATTACACCGCAGTCAAACAGGGAGCCCAAGAGCCCTACATGGACTTCATCAATCACTTGGAGGAAGCGATCAGTAGGCAGATCGATAATGAGCAAGCCCAACAGGAGCTCATGATGAAGTTAGCCAAGGATAATGCCAATTTAGACTGCCGTAAAATCTTGCAGTCCCTGGGCAATCGTCCCGACTTGACTCTCACAGACATGATTAGAGCTTGCGCCGACGTTGGCACAGAATCCTATAAAATGGGTTTGCTAGCGGCAGCGGTGCAAGGGGGTAGGAAACCCAAGAATAGGACCCAAGGAGCATGTCACTCTTGTGGCAAGGTCGGTCACTTCGCTAGGGAGTGCCGATCCAAGGGAGGCGGACAAAATTCTGGCCGTTCCAAGGCTCCGAACACCCCATGTCCGAAGTGCAAGAAAGGCTACCATTGGGCCAGGCACTGCCCGAATTCGGGAAACCGGAACGCGGGCATGTCTCTGGCCCCGGTCCAAACAGAGGCTTCCCTCATTCAGAGCTCGCCAGAGCTAGACTAGATTCCGATCACATTCCAGGCATTGCGAGGGCACTGCCAGCCCCAAGGGTAGTACAGGGTTAGACTTGACTTGTCAGGCAGACGTTACATGCGACCTGCCAGGCACGGTCTATCTGGTGGATTCCCAGCACATGGGTCCACTGCCCAAGGGCTTTATAGGTTTACTTTTGCCCCATAGTGTAGCTGGAGCACGCGGAATTCTTGTAATTCCAGGAGTCATTGACTCCAATTTTTCAGGCGTTCTCCAAGTTCAGCTTTGGACACACCTGCCCCAAACCATTCACAAAGGAGACACATTAGCGCAACTGATCATGGTTCCTTGTCACTCGCCAGCAGACAGCCAGGGAAGGCTCAGGGACAGCTCAGAGTCCCGGTCAGAGGACCGCTCGAGCGCCAGTGAGGCAGTGCAAGGATACCAGGTCTTAGCAACAGTGGAGACCAACATTGAGTGGAAACAGCGCCCAGTTATTGAGGTATTTCTGAATAAAAGATCGTTCTCAGGGCTACTCGATACCGGAGCGGATGTGTCCGTGATAAGCAGAAACCAGTGGCCACAGGAGTGGGCCATTGAGCCGGTCTCCGATGTGTGGGGGGTAGGCGGCATTCAGGAAGCGTTTAGGAGCCGGGAGTGGGTGACAGTCACGATCCCAAAGGCTGACGGCACAGCGGTAATTCGGCCGCACATTCTTGACGTGCACATCAATCTTTGGGGGAGAGAGATTTTGCAGCAGTACGGTGCCACCCTTTCCTTCGGGTAATGGCGTTGCCACTTAAATGGTTCACCGATACGCCGGTCTAGGTGGAACAATGGCCGGTAGTGGGAGAAAAATTGGTCGCCCTAAAACAGCTGGTTAAGGAACAGCTAGACGCAGGACATATAGAGCAGTCCACCAGTCCTTGGAATTCGCCCGTTTTTGTCATCAAAAAGAAGTCGGGGAAGTGGCGACTCCTCCACGATCTCAGAGAGATCAATAAATGCATACAGCCAATGGGTCCGCTTCAATGCGGCATCCCAAATCCTAATATGATTCCCGAGGGGTGGGAGATCCTAGTTGTAGATCTCAAGGATTGCTTTTATACAATTCCCTTAGACCCCAGGGACCGGGAAAGGTTTGCCTTTACGGTGCCAGTTGTGAACCACAGTGAGCCCACGCAGCGTTACGCGTGGAAATTTTTGCCACAGGGCATGCTCAATTCGCCCACCCTGTGCCAAATTTATGTTCACAACGCACTGGCAAAGTTTCGAAACCTTTACCCCAAAGCTCTAGTTTGTCATTTCATGGATGATATCTTGGTCGCGGTGCCGCAACTCGGCAGCGAAATGTTTTCAGACCTCCAGGCCAGCCTGGGGGAGAAAGGGTTACTCATTGCCCCGGAGAAAGTGCAGAGAACCGAGCCCTTCTCATACTTGGGTCATCGGCTTCTCCGCTCTTTCGCAGCACCAGTTTTGCCCCAAATCAACTTGAAGGATTCAGTCACCTTGGTAGAATTGCAGCAGGTTTTAGGGAACATTAATTGGGCCAGACCGTATTTTCGATTGGATACGGATCTTTTGAAACCGCTCTTCTCGCTGCTAACATTGGGTAAGCAGCCGGCAGACCGGATACAAATTTCTCGAGAAGCGCGCTTGGCTCTCGAGGAAGTCAACCAAATTCTCAGCCAGAGGTGGGTAGATAGGATCACCCCAGGGCCATACGCCCCGATCCTGAATTTGTACATCGTACGGGCAGGATCCATGTTCACCGGAGCTCTAGGAGTGGACTCCGAGAAAGGGGCGAGCATCGTGGAATGGGTGTACTTGCCAAACACCTCTTCCCAAAACATCGTTCCTCTCCAAGAGTTGGTTTCTGCGGTGGTCTACCGCGGAAGGCTGAGAGCTAGGGACATCTCAGGGCACGACTTAGCCAAAATTGTAGTCCCGTTCACCAAGGAGCAAATTCAGCAATTGATGCAGCTCGGTGACTCGCTTCCAATTGCTTTGGAGGGATTCACTGGATGCTTGACATACCACTTGCCAAAAGACCACAGACTTGTCTCGCTTCAAACGCAGACAGTCAGCTTGTTCGAATTGCTCTCGCTGGTTCCGCTTCAGGGAACCAGGACAGTTTTTACTGACGGAGGTCGCTCATATGGTGTCTTAACTTGGCTGGAGGGCCAGGCTTGGCGCACACTGTTAATTCTTCCACAAAAGTCCGCGCAGCGGGCGGAGTTGGCAGCGGTGAACCTTGCCTTGCGCACCTTCGCCAAAGAGCGCCTAAACATCATTACTGACAGCCAGTATGTTAGGAATTTGCTTCACAGTCTACCGGGAGCGTACATCACTCCCGCGATAGACAAGAATTTGCTTAGTCTGTTCCTCACTGCTCAATTTCACTTGCGAAACCGCACGGAGCCGCTCTATATTGCCCACATCCGAAGTCATCAAGACCTACCGGGTCCGATTTCCGCGGGCAATAGCAGAGCGGATGCAGCGGCAAAGGAAATTCAGCAACGTTCAGTGTTGGGTGTTTTCACTACGCCAATTCAGAGTCATGCATTCTTTCACCAAAATGCCAAAGTGCTCGCCAGACAGTTCAATCTGCCACTTTCTCAAGCCCAAGGCATAGTTCGCTCTTGCCAGCATTGTGCAGGGGCACCGGGGGGGCCCTTGTGGGGGGTCAACCCATGAGGGACAGAGGCCAACCAGGTGTGGCAGATGGATGTCACGCACGTTCCGCAGTTTGGCAGATGGCAGTACATGCACGTTTGCATTGATACCTTTTCTCAATTCGTTTGGGCAACGGCGCAGAAAGGGGAAACTGCTTCCCACGTGGAGCGGCACCTCCTTTCCTGCATTGCGGCCATGGGCAAGCCACGGCACGTGAAAACCGATAACACCCCGTCCTACTGCTCTAGGCAGTTGGCCGCCTTCATGGCCACCTGGGACATTAAGCATACTTTTGGCATTCCTTACAATCCGCAGGGGCAAGCGATTGTGGAACGAGTCAATCGGATGCTCAAGTCCTATATTGACAAACAAACAGAAAGGGGGGAGCCACCAGCCCTCCCCAAGTCACAGGCTCAGGCACAGCATTGTCTGAATAAGGTATTGTTCACATTCAATCACCTTAATGTTTTTTCGGATTGCACGCCGCAGGAGAAGCATTTCCGCCGTTCGGAAGCTCTCCCGCGACCGATGGTCCGATACCGGGTGCCACCGGACCCTTCATGGAGGCGCCACTCATAACCTGGGGAAGAGGGTATGCTGCAGTTATGTCTCCTACAGGTGTCATTTGGATTCCAGTTCGGTGTGTTAAACCTCACTTGGAGCCACATGGCGTGGACCCAGACCGACCCGAGTCCGATCCCGGAGATGGAGGACCTCACCCTTACCGAGAGGACCCATCGGGAGAGACAGCGGTCGCAGATGACAGCGCCGAAGATCACCTGGGGGATGGTCAAGGCCCTTTGCCATGAGGCCCAGGATGCCATCCAGCACGAAGAGAGGGAGCCGACACCGGAGAACCTCGTGGCTGCAGTCTTTCCCCAGATTCATGCCAACTCCATGGCAGTCACCATCGTCCTGATCCTCTCCCTGCTTGTGGGGGGAGGCGTTCAGGCTGCCTCATTTAAGGCCAGCGATTTGATGGCAGGCGGAGATCTCTCTGCCCGGATGCACTACAACATATGGGAAAGGTTGGCGGGTCTCATCAACCAGTCTGATTTTTGCCTGAAGCAGGACATTGGTTCTGCCTCAATCTTGAGCACCTGCCTCATCCCCGTGTGCCACACTCCAGGCGCGCACCCCAGGGATGGGAACTGGCTCGTGAAATGGATTTTCAGCCCATACATCCCAGCGGCTTCCTCAGAATATGCACGTTGGGAAATGCGGCTCACCATGACTTTGCCGGCTGATGCAGCCACTCTCCACACTCCTCGAGTGGCAGTCAGTCCGAACTCTACTTGTGCTCGAATGTCCGGCTGCTCTGCAGTCGGTCGAACTCGACGTCGCTGCCTCGAAGTTGGCAGCGGCAACTGGACTTGTAATCACCCACAGAAACTTGGTTCAATGTATGCTCATGTTACCCTGCCTTCGGGTTGGTTCTTTACATGTAATCAGTACACTTGGAACTACATTCCTGCAAATGTATCAGATGCTATATGTTGTATCAGTCGCTTGACACTGTTACTCCCTACTAAGGATATGGTCACCCTAAGCACAAATGTTTCAAATGTCTCGGTCCCCATACGGCACACTCGCACCACACAGTTAGACAGCTCATGTGAGAGCAGCTTTAGAGTTATGAGTCCAGCCGAATATGTTTCATTGGCAGTCAGCATAATTGGCGTGCCAGGCTTAGCCGTCGACAACGCTCGGAGGATTAGCCGACTGGCTTGCGGATTAGCTAAAGCCATCAACCATACCTCCTCTGCGATAGCGCTGCTCAACCAGGAGCAGGCAGAGCTTCGCCATGTTATTCTCGACAATCGAGCGGCTATAGACTATCTCTTATTGCTACATCATTTGGGTTGCAAATCTTTTCATGGTATGTGCTGCTTCAATCTTACTGATTACTCCCACAAGGTACAGAGTCAGCTCTCGGACCTCCACACCATAGTCGAGGGCATCAGAGAGGGTTCTGCATGGGGAACTTGGTGGAGTTCATTGTGGAATTGGATGTGGTCGTGGATTCCGTGGGGATGGCTTCAGACGGTGCTTAAGGTAATCGTGGGGGTGATTATACTAGGCATAGCAATCTGCTGCTTTGCGCAATGTATTCCCTCACTGATATCGAAGTGCCGTCCCAAGAAGGAACCCCGAAGCGTCATTCCCGCTCAGCAGCTGATGCCTCTCTTGCGCAGAATTGCCGGTCAGGCTCTTAAGTAAAACAGAAAGGGGAGATGCGGATTCCCCATGCCCATCTGGCATGGAAACGGCCCTTGCAGAGGCCACTTTGGTGAGAAGGCTCCCAGCCGTGGGCTCTGCGGGCAGACAAATTAAGGGGGGTGGAGTAATGATAGGGTTTGATTCACCCAATTCCTTGACCTGACCAGCGGTTCTGCTGAGAGAGCGAATATCTAACTCCGTTACCCATTAAGGTAATCACTCATCTCCAAGGAGAGCGTAATCCCCGGTGCAAATAGGGGCCATATTTACCCTGGTCTTATCCCTAAACAATGGTGTTTTCCCCTGTCAGTGTTTGCCCAAGTTAATTAACTTCCCCAAGAGAGATTCCCCATTAACCCGGGTAGATGGGTGATGTGATTTTCTGTCACATGACGGTTTTGCCACCGTTGCGCTTTTACCCCTATATATGATGAAGTTTTCCCTCAATAAACTACTGATCTGATCTCGCTCCATATTGCCTCGTATCGTTTCTTGATCAGTCTCCTCCGGGACCTCCGGCCCTTAGTGGCCCCGATTCCTACATCCATCCACACTAAACATCTGTTCCTTGCCCTGTAATATCACTAAGGGATCTTGGTGTCTATGCAATGCAGGGCTGCAATTGGTATTAACCCAATCTGGCCAGGTTATCCTGCTATGGTAATAGAGTAGACCATACTGTCAGTGATTCAACGCCAATTCTCAGGTGGTGGTTAACTAACCTGGCAACCCTGAGGACTAATGGCCTTGGGTGCTGAAGTCCACAAAGAAGGGTGATGGTCCCCTGCCCTGCCTCGCCCACCTACTACTACTCCTCTCAACCCACTCCAACATTCTTGCTGCTGGATCCGGGTGCCTGGAGTGGGGTGAGGCTGAGCTAGCAGTTACTCTGCTGCAGTTACTCTTTAAAGGAAAACTAGAGCATCAAAGTGTAATTGCTAACTAATGGTCTGACGAAGTGGACTCAATCCACAAAAGCTCACATTAAAATACAGCAGTGTAACCACACCCGCCAAGTCACCTGGCCATGCCCTCAGAGTTGGCCACACCCACAGAGTTGGCCACACCCACCGTGTGGTAGTAAAAAAAATGGCACCCACCACTGCTAACGGCCTTGGGTGCCGAAGTACACAGGGAAGGGTGATAGTCCACAAGTGGATTAAATCCCTTTTGAATCCATCTTGATGAAGGGTAGCATCTCCATCAATAGTGGCCTGGAGTTGATGAGGACATTGTGTGCCAAAATGATGTTTTTGTGTCACAGATTGCTCTGGGTTGAAAGGATTTTTGCAGGGGAGGGCCAAAAGGGCTCAGGACCAGAAAGTGATTTGCAGAACTGGGTCAGTGTATCGGGTGTCATGATGCGGTGCAGAAGGCAGATGAAAGACCGTGGCATTATATTCTCAGGACATTCTTCATGGCTGATTGTAATGAACATCACCAAAATTCAGATTCAGAAGAAGAAGAACTGGTATTAAAGGAGTCAAAATAGGGCCAAAAATAAACCCCTTTGCTTTCCAGGTTTTTCCCCAGCCACCTCCTCCGTTAGTGATATATTTTGGTTTTGTTTTGCTTCAGTGCAGTGTCTGTTTTCACAGACTCAGTAATTGCACTGATGTGGGCTGTTCCATGCACTTTACAGGTGTACATCACTTGATGATGCTTCCTTTTGCTGTTTTTCTGCTGGTCATTTCCCACCTTCTCATGCCTTATTGCCACTCATGTTTACTTTTTCTTGGGATAGCTGTGGTCCCTGTGTTCTGCCTATTTTAAAATTACATCTTTTTTCTCCATAAAGGGTTGAAATAAATTAGAAACAATAAAATAAAACAATTCTATATTTACTTATCATCTATTATTTATGACATTCAATTTAAAAAACAAAAAACAAAAACAAAATCAGCACTGGGATTGAAACCCTAATGCACTCTCCAAATGTGGGTGCCAATACTGGACTGACCTATTGAAGTTTGCAACAAAAATAAATAAATACCAGAATGACCCAAACTAAACCCCAGAATGATCCAGAACACTACCACAAGGGATGAGTCCTTTTAACACAGCGTGCAACTACATAGTGAGAAAAATTCAAACAGATCCACTGTGAAGTTACACCCAGGAAGTCTATTTTCCCTAGGTTAATTCACTTCATCTCACTATACAGTAGCCAACAGAGGAGGGGATTAGCTGCCAGTCTGGGACTGCTGTGGATTAGTGGTTAAGATGCTGAACTTGACAACTGGAAGGTTGGCACATCAGCAGTTCAGCAGTTCGAGACCTGAGTACTGCATGCAGGGGTGTGCTGGCTACGCTAAAAAGGCGCTGGACAGGGAAGGAGGGGTGGCACCTATGGGGGGTACTGCATAATGTCATGGATTGTAGCCACCAGGTGACATACTTCTGCCCACCTCTGGGGGGCTCCAGTCACTGGGGTGCACCGGGACATGTCCCTGTGTCCCAAATTCAGGCCTGACTAAATGATGGAGTGAGCTCCCAGCTCCTGCCAACCTAGCAGTTCAAAAGCAAGAAACTGCAAGTCAATAAATAAGTACCACTTTGATGGGAAGATAAACAGCATTCCATGCACTCCGGTGTCTAGTCATGCCTGCCAGTGCCACATTTCCACAGAAATGAGCAAGGGTGACTGTTGTGTATTAAGGTTGCTTATGCCTCATAGGTGCCACTTTTGTGGAAGCTGATTCGCTAATGTTTTCCTGCTCCTCCGGAAGCCTTGGGTAAATGTATCTATTGTGTGCTGTATAAAAGCTGTTATCCCTGCACCTGTCATACCTGTCAACCTGCGGCTCCGGAAAAAACGAGACCTGCGCAGATCGCTTGTGCGCAGGTCACTTTCCACGCATGCGTGGAAGGGTTTTACACTTGTGTAGAACCCTTCCACGCATGCATGGAAAGCATTCCCCCCCCCCCGCTGCCAAATTACGGGTTTTTGGCAGTGCGGGGCGGGTTATGACGTCAATCGGCGTCAAATTCCGTGGTAATCCCGGCCAAATCGGGATGGTTGACAGGTATGGTACCTGTTCTCTGTTCTTTTGCCTCCAGCAATAAACCATGTTGTTGTTTGAGCCAGCTCTGTTCGAGTAATTCTTCAGGGGTTCAGACACAACAGTGACCTTTACTTTTGCCTTGTTTGCAGCTTGTTAACTGTTTGAATCTTCTCCTCCCCATACCTGCTTGTTTTCCTCTTCCCTTCCTGTTCTGTTTTTCCCTTTCCCTTTTAAAGGCTTGCTGCCATAGCACTGGGACCGAGATGGCGAACCTTGACACTCCAGATGTTCTTGGGCTTCAATTCCCAGAAGCCCAAGCCCCCATGAATCTGCACAAATGGGTTTATTACAATTCATCCGGCCTGCGCTGCTGCCCTCTTCACTCCTGGAAGCGGAAGTAAAACACGCCCATACGGAAAATATAAGTTATACAATAATTAATTAGCATATTAATTAGTTGTTAGCCACATTTTGATTGCAACTGCCAATACAACTAATAGATGTATTCAATTTATTCTACCTTCTTACAAATGCCCCGCACCATAAAGCGGGGAGGGGATGCCTGATAGTGGTGTTTTATTTTTGTAATTATCCCATGTGAACGGTGATACACTGTATAATGTATACACCGATGGGTTAAAAGCAAAAGACAGAATAGCTGGAATAACTTCTTAACTAATAGCATTTAGGAGGTGTTTATTTGAAAGCACCTTTGGTTAACGGTATTCTGCTGTGAATCAGAGATGGCTGGTGGGGTGGAAGGCAGAGCAACCAGTGGTAAGCAAAACCAGGGCAAAAGTGGGTATTGATACCAAATAATTGGCATCCTCTGGGAGTATCTGGGTCAAGGGCAGGTTTTTAAAGAAATAGTTTATGGCAGCTTCCTGTAGAGAGGAAAGGGAAGGACCTTTAGGGAAGCATTTATCACCTCCCTTAACTGTAGCATCAGTCCTATCTTGGCAGAGTTGATTAGCCAGAAGGAGCAAGGATTGAATGAGCAGATGGTAGCCCTCCTCATTCCAAGCACTCTGTCCACGACCTCAAGTTCTGTGAGCTGGAAAGAAACCTAGCTAAAAGGATGCGTGGTTACCAAAGTTACGTCAACCTGACTGGCATTAGAGTCCAAGTCAAGGTGAATTGAATGAACCATGTCTTTGGAGGGGGACACCCATAACAAATTGCTCAGAGTAAGCGTCTGACTGCTCTGGCACTCTTTCCACAGGAGTGAAGGAGGCCTTGCACAATTTGGAACAGAACGTCACTGTTCTGCTATGCACAGATGGACCTGTGGCAGACAATAGGCCCTCTTAGTAGCCTTTACATTTTCAAATGGATTACAGCAATTGTACAATCAGACTCCTCCTGAGTTGTCATTCTCTACTCTAACTTCTAAGTTCTAACTAAAACTACATAAAGACTGAACCAACTGTGTATTCATACTGTTTGTCCTATCAATTGCCCAACCCTATAAACAGACAGTATTTTTTTTCCTTCTTGCTCTGAAACCACTTTAAATATTGGTGGCAATGAAAGAGAGATATAGCTGTGTGTTCTCATGTTTCTTTCCCGTTATTAGAAACAGAAAGCAATTTCTTTGTAATATATCAATTTGTAAATTTGAACATAATATACTTGCACACTGATGGTGTCAGAAATCAATGATATAAGAAATCTCCCATTTCCCAAAATTCTAAGCATGGGTGGACTTTGTGGATTGGTTACTGGTTTGAACTAAAAAGTGGGGAGCTCCCTGTTGGGTTCTTTCTTCTGTCACAGACACATGAAATTGTTCTTCTCTCTCATCCTCAGTCCTTTGATCTGTATTATGAGATACTGTATAAGGTGAACTTATACTTTCTTACCTTCCACATTTCTGGTCTTCTCTCCACACAGATTACATCACTCTTCATCTTATTCCCAACATTTGTATAATATGTCAACTCAAGCAACAGTCAACTTATCTATTAAATTCTCAGAATCGTATGCCAAATCTATACCTATAAATCCGAGCATTAACCGTTGGAATGTGACAAAGGCTCCCGCACCGGCCATACTAGCCCATACCGAGCCTTCTGCACTCGCCCGAACCCAGTCCGCATGTAACTGTCGAGTTGAGAAATGTGCCAGTGGGGCAGGAGCCCCACGAACGCAAACAAAGAAAAGGACTTCAATTCCCAACGTTCTTTGCGCCGCACTGCGCCAGAGCCAATCAGGCTGAGAGGCACAAGCAAAAAGAATGTTGGGAGACGCGTCGCGGCCAACTGAAATCGAGCCGCATAAAAAAAACCGCCGCACGAACGCAAACCACAAACTCAAAACTAAAAGTCCCAGTGTCCTGCGTGTCGTGAGCACGCAGAACGCTGAGAAAGCCAGCGCGTGAAAAATAAACTTACAAAAAGCAACGGGAGCGCAAGTCCCCAGCAAGCAGACTCAGCGCCTCACAGCCATGCAAAATAAAAGGTACAAAACGCCACCAAAAGACACCCACCGTCCTTCTTTCCTGGAGCAATGGGGGGAAGAGGGACTCCCTCTCCTCCATGCTACCCTGCCGAAGACACGGCGAGACCACCACCAGCCTCAAGTAAAGTTGAGCCGGGGTGGGAAAAAACCCCAAAAACAGGCAGCAGTCTGTCAGGGGAAGCACCCTCCCTGGAGGATGACTGACTGATGCCTTTATATTTCAGAATACAAAAACAACAGCCAGCAATCCACAAGGAAGAGCCCCACCCCTTATGGATCGCTGCCTGCTGATCTCCGGTTAGGTAAGCCAGGAGAAAAAGGAGACAGAGAAGAGAGAACCATCGTTAGGCACAGAAAGCTCTTCTCTGCCTCCTTCCTCTCCCCCGACCTACCTAAGCAACCTTCCCGGGAGAAGAACGGCCTGACTGCCTCCAAAGAGAAACCCACAGACAGCCCGTTCTTCAACCTAAAGTAACCACCAAAAACAAACACCAAAATTATTAAAAAATAATAAAACAAAAAATAAATCAATAATTAAAAAACCCATTAATAAACAAAAAGAAATAAACCACAAAATACACAAACAAAAACTTCCACAATACCACAAAACCACAAACAAAACACCTAACTACAACACGAAAAACCCCACAAATTACACAAACAAACAACAACTAATTACAAAAATAAACAACAATGAAATAACAAAATTAAACAAAACCAGAAAAAACCAAACCAATTACACAAACGTGAAACCCAACTAAGACAAAAAAAGAAGAAACAGAAACGCCTCCCAACCCACCACCACAAAAAACAAAACAAAGAAAAATCCCAGAAGAAAAAAAAACCAGACAACTCACCAGTACGTCCTCCCTCCATGACGACCGGAACAGAAATGAAGAAACAAAGAGAATACTTACCGGAAGAAGCCAGAGGCCAGGAGAGAAAAAACATGTGAAATGAAAGCAAAACCCCTAGCAGCACCACCTACAGGGCAGAATAGTAAAAACAACTCAAAAAGACTCAACAGCCCCACCTGGAGGCCATAAGAATAAAAACAAGTCAAAAATATAACAATAAATCACAATTTTACACAAATCACAAACATATGTCAAAAAAATAAAATAAAAAGATTTCTAAAATCCTGTGCTGAGTTTAAACTCAAATAAAAACCCAAATCATCTAAACACAGTTTAAAAACATTGAATGTAAAAACATGTAATTTCACATTTTTAAAATTATCACCTATGGTACAACTATTTTAAAAACACCCACAAACTAAAATATTATTTGGTTAAATAAAACAATTTGAAAAAATTATATCATCCTTTGTTCTTTTTTTAATCCAACCCCCCCCCCCAAAAAAAAAGCTGATTACAGTTTATAACAGCCCTGCAACACACACAAATTGTGCATGAATAAAAAAGTTTTTTAAAAAATTGCAGAATAACCTCTTTTTTACATACATTACCAAAAAACACACACCTTAGAACACAATTTAAAACAATGCCGGGCAACCTCTGCTAGTTAAATATATTTGTAGTTAAGGTGTCAATGGAAGACTAGGATAACTGGCTAAATAGATCAGTTGTTTAGGTATTGTTTGAGAGTTTGATCACCTCCTGCGAGGACAGCCAACCTATCTGGCCTTGGGCAATCTGCCTCCAGAAGGGAATTATAAGCTATTTCTGAGTTTTCTCTAACTACACTGCTTCTCAAGAATAATACCTAGATAATACACACACTGTGGATACCTGAAGGTGTTATACAAATGGCAACTATGATTAGTCTGAAAGATAAGTATTTTCCTCCTTCTTTGAAAACTTGCTGACCTACATTCAAATATTTGATGTACAGACCCATTAATGATGTTATTCATTAACAATTATAAACACTGGTGAACTTCCTTGCCTTACTAACAATACAATCCTATGTGTAAAGTATAGCCATGAAGTTTTGTAAAGCACATTCTAAGTGAGCAAGCTGGAATTTTAGAAGGGAGTTAGAATCCAGCTGGCACTTCTACCATCTGGAAAAACATGGGTGGGAATTTGGAATAAGTGCATAAGATGGAGATTTCTGTGAACATTACTACTAAAGGAACAAGCCTGTTTATATATGAATGGCCATGGTGTAGGAGGCATAACATTCCATTATAATTAATGGACCAGCTGTTCTTCTAGGCTACAGATAAGAGCATACAAGGTCAGCTGACTTTAGACCATTTGTTCATGATTGCAGCTGATGGAGGTGTGACCCCCCACCTGCTGGCTTGTATAAAACATAATCAAGATCCTCCCTCTTTTACAAATAGGGTGGGTGGGATTTTAATGGGGATGGTTTAAAATGATTTTACTGTGACTTTTTGTATATGTTTTTTATGTTTTTATTTGTGAGCCGCCTGGAGTCGCTTCGGCGAGGGGGTGGCGATACAAATGTGAACAATAAATAAATAAATAAAACACCAACCTATCAACTCACAGTAGAGTTTTATCTGAGTTCATGAACTGATGTAGAATACTGCTAGGTATCACAGCCCATATCCTAGATGTTGATATGTAAATACAGAACACTGTGCAAAATGCTATCAGATTTTGTTATTCTGCTGTGTAATATAATCAAGTAGTTGGCTGGGTGGATAACACTCAGTGAGTTGAATACCTGGTTGGGGAACCAGAGGTTGAAGCTTGATTCCCAGTCTGACTCTTGGAGAGCCATCCTGTTTAGCTTGTGGCAAAGTGCACAGTACCAGAATACCCACAGAAGATGCAAATGGGGAAGTACTTCTGAGTAATCAATACCTAGAAAGTAAGGAGTCACCATAACTCTGAAGTGACCAGAGGAATACAGTTACCATTATTAATTTAATAGGATAATTAAAGTTGAAATATTAAACATCTTTAGGACTATAGCTCTGTTGATTACATATAATAATTAAGTAAATTTACAAACAGGCCTGTTTTTGTTCTGTTTGTCAGGGCAGGATTTGTGTCCTGGGTTCAGCCTCATCCAAGTTGGAGATTTCCATGCATGGGAGGACCTATAGCACATACCTTAGTTTTTTAACTTGATGATAGTTCTGTCTTTAGAAAAAATCACAGCAAATTATGTTTCTTGAAATAGAATTTTCTTTCCTTGTGCTCATAACCTGAACTAATTGCAGAAAATTCAATGCTTGAAAGCATCCCACAAACAGCTGATGTCTCAACTCTTGCATATATATCTGGTTGTCTTCCACTTGTTCTGTGCAGGGCAGGGTTCTACTATGAGCTCTATTACTATGAGGTTATAACATTTTCATTTTCTCAGAATTTTCTTGTTTATGCACCAGTGGATATTTGCAATATGATCACAAGTGTCACTTCCCATTCAGAATCCACCTTGAACATCAGAAATTGTTTGCTTCATTAAAGTCTTTGTTGCAACACCTTGAGCATCACTTTGCATGGTAAATTAAAGCAATGGTTCTATAATTACTGTACTCCTTGGCCTCTTCTTTCTTGGGGACTAGAAAGTATGTGGGCCATTGTTTTGTTTTCCAGATTTGTTGGCATATTCTTGTTAAGAATCTAACACATTTAGTCTCTGTGGCTTGAAATAGTTAGCAATAGCAATTACACTTATATACTCCTCCATAGCGTATAGTGCACTCTCTGGGCACTTCACAAAGTAATTAGCATTTTGCCCCCAGCATGCTGGATACTCATTTTACCAACCTCAAGAGGATGGAAGGCTAAGTCAACCTTGAGCCCAGTCAGGATTGAGTTTATAATGTCAGCAGTTTTGGCTGCCATACAGAAGTTTAACCTCTGCACCACCAGGACTCATAGTTCTATTGGTATTTCATCCAGCTCTGGTGATTTAGTTCTTCCTAGTGCTTTCAGAGAGGTTTTCACTTCACTTTCTAGAACTGCAGGTTCTTTGCTGTATTCCTCTTCAAAGGACTCTGTCATCTATCCATTTTTTAAAAAAACCACATAACTAAATTCATTTTATAAGAGGCTTTTAAGGATATACTGCCAACAGCCGAGCAATAGGTTTTGATTAACCTTTTCCATTGTCAAGATGTGCTCTCTGTTGTTGGAATTTTTTAATTTTTGGGGGGGAGGCTGCATCATTTTTGTTTTTTTGTTGTCATTTATAATTTATTTAGTTCATTTATTATTTATGTTTAATTTTCTATTGTAAATATTTTTTTAATATCTTGTAAGCCACCCAGAGTGGGAAAATATCCCAGATGGTTGGGATATAAATGTAATAAATAAATAACTTTAGTCTTTGGTATACTGTTTCCATCTTCTTTTTATTTTCTCCTAGTCAAATAGTGTGCTTCCCCTTTTGGTCTTTTAACCTTCCTAATCTAGGTTTAAATTTCCTTTTGTGGTTCTCACCTATTTCTTTGCACAGGTTATTGTAATAATTCTCTTAATCGTTAAGTTACACTTACTGAAAAATTGCATTCAGGGTTCTGACTCTGTCAGCTTTTACTTTTGCTTCGCCTGTCCTTTACAATTTTAGACATTTCTTCTGTTACCCAACCAGGTTTTTGCTTTCTTTTTTTTACTAGTGGGATTTTCTTTCTGCATTCTTCCCACAGAAGACTACAGACAAGCTAATCTGGCAGCCCCTCCAGCAATTTACAATTCACTACCTCCATGCCTTCTTGAGGGAAAATACCTATGCAAAGGGTCCTCTCACAATTAACAGGAGAAATCAGGAAAAAAACTGCTATATGCCCTGTGAACACAAAAGCTGTGGGTGAGAGTCGCAATCATGTTAACTTTCTCACAGCGTTGGTGGAGTTTATTGAGACCCTAACCGGGCAGAAATCAAAAGCACCTCAACTTATTGCTTCCATTCTTCTTCTTTTTAAAAAATCTTTAAGACTTTGAACTGCTAAAACGAAACCACCCTTTTGATGAATTCATTCTGTAGTTCCTTTCGCCAGATGTAGTGTGAGAAAGATTAGCCGGCTACAAGGTTGCCATTGCCCCCAGGGAACACCCGATTGTGGTTCAAAAAATACCACAATTTTCAAGGAGGCTCTTTCCGTGCACCCCTTTTATTTTACTGAAGGAGTTTCTTCAACCAGATTTTTTCCCATGCTCCAGTTTCGGGCTTTCCCCCACATCTCCCCCCAGCTGTCTCCTTCTCTCTCGCTCCTCAACTTGCTTAGCAACCTCGGCGTAACCTCATTTTTTTTAAAAAAAAAGGTCGCCCGGCGGATAAACTTCAGTTTAGAAAGCAAGGCAGGTAGCGACATGCCCGGCCATGGGCTGCTGTTGGCTGCGAGTGATGCAACAACGCTCATGTGTCAACAGGACAAGCTTGCTCGGTGGTGGCAACTGCACGTGCATGACCTTTATATTTAAATTCCCTGCTTTCACAATCGGGAGCACTCAAGGCACTCGGGGCGGTACATTTCCCCCAAGTAATTATTACTGGGGCGTCCTGGCACGATGCGCGGCTCCAGAAGCGGAGGCGGGCAGCGCGTCGCCACCGTAGCCCACAGGCACCCTTTCTGACAGACATCTATATCTGTCTATAGTATACTATAGGGATATACAGAGAGTGACGGGTCTACGCTGTATTTGCACTTATATGTTATGTGTACATGATTTCTTTTACTTGTGTGTTTGAAAAATGGAGGGGACTGCAGTGGCTCAAGTGGCTAAGACGCTGACTGGGAGGCGGAAGGTCAGCAGTTCGAATCCCCGAGTACTGCAGGACGGAATGAGCTCCCGTCTTTGTCCCAGCTCCTGCCAACCTAGCAGTTCGAAAGCAAGAAATTGCAAGTCGATCAATAGGGACCCCTTCGGTGGGGAAAACAATCTTGGGGACATGAAAGGAACCTCATTCGGGGGTCCCCTGAGCCGAGTTCCTGCAGCAAAAATCCTTTCAACCCAGAATAATTTTGGACACAGCATTATGTTTTCAAAATAAATATAAAAGTAAAAAATACACAGAGTGGCTGCGTGAGGCCATAGTAGAGAGGCAGGCGCTGCGTGTATGTGTGTTGTGAGAGGAAGGTGGGGGGGGGGGTTTCAAACTGTAGTATTGCAGCCGAGCCAAAACGTTGTGAGTTCGAACCTGACTGGGAGACAAAGTTGACCAGCCTTCCAAGCTTCCCAAGTCGGTCAAATGAGTACCCAGCATGTTGGGGGACAAAAATGGTAATTAACTTGCGAACCGCCCCAGTACATTGACTGAGCGCTATATAGTAATTTTAATTGCCCGTTTCATGTGGACGGGTTAAAATGGGCAGCGTCGCTCAAGGACACACCACAGGAATCAGTCAACGCCGCCGCCGCCGCCGCCCTCCCGGAGCAGGACGAAGCAGCCACGTCGTGTGTTCTGAGGGAGAAGGCGATTATCTCCGACGGTTTATTAATACTCTTGTGTGTATGCTGTCAGTTGTGCATGTTGTCAGTACTTTCCGAAAGAGGAGGACAGCGGATAGTGTACGGTTGGTTGGGAGCGCCGGTGTCCCTCCCCGTCAGCCTCATTAGGGCTGTCACAGGGCGTGGTGGTCGTCGTGTGAGTGAGGGGGGGAGGAGGGAGTCGTGCTGAAGAGAGCGGCCCAAGATGTCCACTCCTGAGGAGGCGCCCTAAAGGGGGTGATGTCAACACACGGGGGGTGGGGGGAGCGCCTGCGAAGCCGTCACCGTCGTCGCCTCAGGAGGGCGGGGGGAGGGAGCCCGTGCTCCCTAAGGGGAGGGGCGGGGAGAGCTGCGTCGTGGCTTTAGGGAGGAAAAGGAGGAGTTTGTATGTGGGGGGGGGGGGGGCGAGAAAGACGCGCGCGAGAAAAGGATACACAAACTCTTGCCAAGTCGTGGCGGAGCGAGCGAGGGAGGAGGAGGGCGGGGGAGGGGCTCGCGCAAGCCCAACGGCCGCCCGCGCGTGACGTGAGCGCGCACTAAAACCTGACACTGGCCAGCTGTTCTCGGGGCTCCTCCTCGCCCCCTCCTTTCCCGCCCCCCCCCCCAGTTCTCTCTCTCTCACTCTGTCCCCCCCTCCTTCCCTTCCCCCGCGGCGTCGGCGGCAGCCGCCCCAGTGCATTGTGGGCGCCGTCCGTTGTTCATTTGCCATTCGACCTGGGCCGGGGCCTGTTGGGGCGGAAGGGCTGCTTGGCTGAGCCGGATCTATTGTGGGGTGGAAGGGGGGGAGGCGGGGGAGAGACGAAGCGTTCGAGGAAGGAAAGAGGGCGGCCGACGCAACTGACTGAGGCACGGGCTGGAGGACGAAGGGATAAGCTGCTTTTTCTACTACTCCTTTAAAAATATATATAATTTTGTGTGAGGGGGGGGGGAGAGAGAGAGAGACCGGCTGACTGAGTAACTGACGGACTAAAACTGCTGCCTGGCAGTGGCAGAAGAAGCGCGTGCGGTGGGTTTTCCTGCCCCCCACCTTTACTCGTCATAACGGTCGTTTAGACAGGGGGAAGGGAGGGGAAGGGAAAGGGACAGTTGGGCGTGAGGGAGGGGGGAAGGGGGGCGAGGGAGGTTGGGAGTCAGGCGGGCGGGGTGGGGGCGCTCGCTCGCTCGCTCGCCCCGCCATGTTCGCCGAGATGAACCGCAGGACCTTGGCGTTCCGAGGGGGTGGCCTGGTCAACAACGCCGCCGCCGCCTCCGCAGTCGGGGGTGGCAGCGGCGTCCCGACGGCTAACGGCGGCAGTGGCAGCGGCGTCAGCGGTCCAGGCGAGGCCTCCTGGGGCCGTCAGGAGGCCGAACAGCTGAACGGCCAACGGGTGGAGGAGGAGGAGGAAGTGGAGCTGGAGACGGTAGAGCTCGAGCTGGAGGCGACCGACGCGGCCACCGGGAAGGAGCTGCTGCTCTTGCCCGCCGTCGCTCCGTCAGAGCCGGCGGCTCCCGCTCCCCCTGCGGGCCCCATGTTTGCCGAGAGGAACCGCCGGACCCTGGCCTTCCGCGGCTGGGGCTCTTCTTCGGCCGCAAACAATGGCTGCGAGGGGGGGCCGCCGGCCTGGCCGCGGCGGCCGTTGAACGGGCGGGGTGGGGGCGGCGGCGGCGAGGAGGAGGAGCTGGAGCTGATGGTGCAGGACGGGGGGTCGCTGAGCGACAGCAGCGAGGACGAGGAGGACGGCGAGGGGGGCAGCCTGGGCGACGGCAGTGGCGCCGAGGGCGGCAGCTGCAGCAGCAGCAGGCGGTCCGGGGGGGACGAAGCCGAGGTCAGCAGCGTGTTGGGGGGCGCAGGGGAGGGGGAGCCCACGACGGCCCCCCCGCACTTCCCACTGCTGGCGGCCCGGCCCAAGACTCTCCTGCACAAGCTGCACGTCTCCTTCCAGAGCTCCTGGCTCAAGGAGTTCCCTTGGCTACAGTACTGCCAACAGACCGGGTTAGTCTCCTGTGCTTGGTGTTCGGCCGCCTCCACGGACGATGTCGGCGGCGGCAGCAACAGCCTCAGCAACCACCACCACAGCGGCGGGGGACACGACGAGCTCTGCAAGGGCACCCGCAACTATAGACGCGCCTTGTTGCTCCGGCACCATCTCTCGGACGAGCACCGACTCCACGAGCCTGTCACTGCAAAGCAGGTCAGTGGATTCCGGGCAGAGGGGTGGTGGTGGTGGGGTGGGTGGTGGTGGTGGTGGTGCAGCCGGGCAGACAGGCCGGGGCGGGTGCTGCGCCCTTCCCTCGGGAACCTTCTGGCCGGGCAGGGTGCCCACGTGTGTGCGAGCCGCTTTAAATGGATTCTGCCATTGCCTGGGTTTTGAGGGCACATTATGCTCCCGGTTCACCTTCTGTTTTCTAGTAAGCAGATTATGCTGCCTTCTGCTTCCAGGCTCACTTGTCTGATAGTTTTGTCTAGAAGAGGCTTTACCCAGGGGCTATATGCAACCTTTTAATAATCTGAATTTGTCTAATAACTACTTTGTACTGTTATTTATTTATATTTGTTTATAATTCAAATTTCTATGCCGCCCAATCAGGCGAACCCCACTCAGGGCGGCTCACAACAGGATTAAAACATACATATTAAAAGCAATTAAAATCCCAATATACCCACCCACTTATTAAAAACTAGCCACATTAAAACTGCCCGCATTAAAAAGATGGGGAGGCTTCATTTTATAAGCCAACAGGTAGGGACCACTCTTCCATCCAGGCCCCACACCTGCCCCGCCAACCAGGTTTTTAATTCTTTTCTGAAAGGCAGCAGCTCCGTCTGCTCCCTCAACTCTACTGGCAGGAGGTTCCACAAGGCCGGTGCGGACACGGAAAAGGCCCTCCTCCTTCGTGTGCCAGAGAGGCGAGCCCCTCTGGCAGATGGAACAATTAGAGAGCCCCTCTTCCGTTCTGGTTGGACGGACAGACACTCTTGGGACTATGCAGTCTCTTAGGAATCCTGGCTCACTACCTGTTCTTGTTGCCTCCACTTTGACTCATCTCTTAAAAGGTAGGAGAGCTACAAATAAAATTATCTAGCCATACACACTGCAGTTGATCATTCTGGGAATAGAACATGTGTGTTTCTCTACACCAGGCTATACTTACTGGCACTTGAATCCTGACACGCTGTTATGATAGTGATGCCATTCATATGCATCACACCTACACAGGACAAGCTATGCTAGGAACAGTTAGAAGGGAAGAATCTTTAAAACTTTGCCAAAGTAAAGTTCTTGGGGATTTTGCAACAGACAGTCTTCAACATTTTCTTAAATGCCTGCTGGAGTAATTTGAGAAGTTTTAAGTTGCTTTTATTACTGTGGTTATGGGTGGGTAAAGGAGTTAAAGCTAAACTGTTTTCTGAAAGTGCTTATACATATTTCTGGTTTTAGATAATTTTGTCTTACACGAAGCCTTGGAAAAGATTCTGTAGTCTAACCACTTTAAAACATAACTTGAGAAAATATTTCTATGTTATAAAGAAGTGTAGGTTATAGCTTTTGTGTGGTGTGTGGGTTTTTCTGATTGTAGAAAACAATTTTCAGTGCTTAATAGTCAGCAGTACCTTAGTCACAAAGCTGATAGTGAAACTAGTTACACATTTCACTTCCACGTTTGAAAAACTCATGTACATGATTAAATTTCTGCATAGTATATTCTCTTCTTTGCTTATTAAAATAGTGATTTGGCTGAACTTGTTATAGTTCAAAGGACTGAAGGCTAGTATTTTTATTTTTATAACAGCCCTTTAAGTGTAGAGAGGGAAACCCAGAGACTGGTGTACAAATGCATTTGGTGCAGAGATGTTGTGTAAATTGAGTTGAAGTTAATAGTTATATTTGATGTAGCCAATGCATATTTGGTCTACTGTTGACCTTGTCATCTAAAGGTGACATAGACCACCTTAGCTTAAAGCTACCAAGGGAAATTCCTGTTGTGGGGATGTGGCCTTCTCTGTCCAGATCTTGTCCTCTGTCTTAGTGGATAGCTTTCTTTTTGTTACAAGTCTAGTCTAAAGTTAGGAGAGAGCACTACTTCAATGTGTATTGCAGAAGATATGAATCCTTGCCATAGTTCACTCATGTTCCCATACCCCTTCCTCCACCACACCATTAGAGCCATTAGCTTAAGGTGGCTAAAGGTGGGTTAATAATTTTTAAAGAGAAACTTGAATGATGTTTCTATTAAATAATAATGCAAATCTAAAATCTAGATACCATATATACTCGAGTATAAGCCAACCCGAATATAAGCCAAGGTACCTAATTTTGACCTGAAAACCCAGGAAAATATATTGACCCGAGTATAAGCCAAGGTTGGGAAATGCAGCAGCTGCTAATGAGTTTCAATAATTAAAATGCATGCAAATATGGTAAAATTAATTAAATTGTTAGCACATCTCCATCCGACACGATCTTGGGACTCTCGTGGTCATTGACTCAAATATAAGATGACTCCCCCTTTGGGGGCTCACTTTTGAGGCTAAAAACTTGGCTTATACTCAAGTATATATGGTACTGTATAAGTGTATTGCTCCTATAATTCCTCTGTAAACAGAATAATGTACTTCTCCAAGAATTTCTTGGTTTGAAAGAAGTAATTTGATATAAACATTGTTGCTGTGTGCCATCATGTCACTTTCGATTTATGGCATTCTTAATAGGTTTTTTAATTACCATATTTACCAGCATATAAGATACATTGGAGTATAAGACACACCTTGTTATTACCAAAATAGACCACTATAGACCACTATATACAGTACAAGATGCACTCTGTTTTTCCAGTGTATTTTAAAGGGGGGGGGAGAGTGAATCTTATATGCCAGCAAATATGGTATATGAGATGTACAAGAAGTGGAGTATATTTTTGTGACTCCAGTGAGTTTCTATGGGCAGTTGGAGTTGGAACCCACATCTTCTGTGTCCTAGTTTAGTACCCTCTTCAGTATAGTCTGGCTGTTTTTTCCTGTGACAAGATTCTATCTGATAATTTGTCAGGTGTGAATATTTAGGCTCTGTTTCCTAAACATAAACATTTCATTTTCACTCGATAACAAACAGCCAAAGATTAGAATTTATTTTTATAAATTGGGCCATGAGCATTTTGTCTGGCTTGTTGGTTTGTTTTGTGATGGTCTGGACCAAGCTAGGGTAAAGCAGGAAGCAGGCACACTGAATGCTCCGGTAATGTGACACACCTAATTGTGTTTCCATGATTAACTTCACAACACAGTACATCATTTTGAGAGACCTTATAAGAATATGTTAAAGCCATGATAAAATAGGAAAGCATGTAAACAAGCATGGTG
The DNA here is from genome assembly GCA_035047345.1 of Bradypodion ventrale. Lineage (NCBI taxonomy): Eukaryota > Metazoa > Chordata > Lepidosauria > Squamata > Chamaeleonidae > Bradypodion > Bradypodion ventrale. The sequence goes on from JAWDJE010000004.1 coordinate 286,810,819, forward strand.
AGAGAGATGCAACATCTGTCTCAAGAAGGAAGCTGAATATTTAGTTCTAAATTAAAATCAATCAATTGTCAGATTTGCCTCATTGTGAAGGAAATAAATCATGAACTTGATCTAAGTCAGGGGTTGCCAACCTTTTTGAGTTGGGGGCCGGGTTATGCTCCCTCAGACAGTTGAGGGGGCCATACTGGTGGTCCACCCCCCATTTACAGCTGCCATTAACAAGTCCGTGGCTGATTGTGGCGGCTGTGGGAGTAAGGATAGGGGTTGGATTATTTGGTGCCGTGGGCCATAGGTTGCCTACCCCTGATCTAAGTCATTTCCTTTTTGTTCATATTTTTAAAGTAATGCACTTTTTGCTGTGATTATCATCAGTCTATCTGCAACACTCCTGTTTATTCACTGAATGTTAACGCTTTTTTCTTGGTCCAGAACAGCTGGTTTTGAGCACATGAGCTGCTTCTTCTCTCTGACAGCACACAACTATATGTTCTAGCCAGGACTAATCAAAGCTTGAATAGTGGAGAATGCTACAGAACAGGCAAAAATTATCTAGGGGTGATAAATGCTAGAAAAGACAGGTATCTTACCTGAACGGAGGAACTGGAAGTTACTACCCATCCCCCTTGCTACTCTGGGCTCAGTTGTAAGTAGAGTAGAGTGAGTTTGAGGCTGGAGCAGAAGATGGGGGTACTTTCATTTTATTTGTGCTGTACTTGGAGCTGCCTCCCCTTCACTTTTTAGTAGATTTCTTCCCCCATCTTTATACACAGTGCGCAACCTCTGCATCAGAAAGACCAACTTACGAGTTTGCATGCTAAGGAGTAAGGTGGTGGTAGCCAAAGATGCTTTGAAGGCCAGCCTCAATCTTATCCTAATGTGCTTCAGATTCTTACTGGTAGTCTTGTGGTAGCTATACAGGCTTCAATTACTGTACAACTTGTTAATGCTACATTTAATACATTTTTTTGAAAGGGTACCTGTGTTAGTCTGTGTTTCAAACGTATCAGAGAGTAAACAAAACAAAAAAGACAAAACCAACAACACTCCAACACCCCCGTTGTGGCACCTTAAAGACTAACTGCTGTATTTAAATGTTACCTTTTGTGGATCAAGTCTGAAGTGGACTTGAACTACGAAAGCTAACATTAAAATACAGTGATACCTCATACAACGTCCAAACTTGGTTCCACAAGTTTGGACTTTATACGGATTTGGACTTTGTATGAGGCATGCAAAATCCTAGCTGCGATGCCTCATACAACGTCCAAATCCTTGCCATGATGCCGTACAACGTCGTTTCCATAGAGATACATTGTACTGTAACAGCACAGAACTTTAAGAAATCATTGTCTAAAGGCTAAATACATTACAAAAACATGTCAAACAACCCTGATTGTCCAAGAACCTGAAGAATGCTGCAAAAATCCCAGGAATGCTTCTAAAAATTCTGATGAAAAAATTCGAAAAAATCCAAAATCATGCTCAAAACCACTCCTAAACACTCTTTGCCTTGTGCAAAACCCACAAGAGTAATGCACACATGTGTCCTGCCTTTTATACTGCCCAGGCACAATGCAACCTGGGAAAACCCCAATGCCTCATACAAAGTCGCAGCAACTTTGTATGAGGCAACTTTTTGAAGGAATTAGGCGATGTTGTATGAATTCAATGTTGTACGAAGCAGATTTTGTATGAGGTATTACTGTACAGCAGTTAATCTTTAAAGTGCCACTTTTTCGTCTTTCTGTTTTATTTTGTTTACTCTCTGATATGATTTACTACAATGTGTTCCATGTTGTGATATTTTTCTACCAAAAACATGCTTTAGTGAGGACAGTAATTAGAAGTACTGTATACTGGCTATTTGAGATTGCTTTTTGAGTTATATGTATTTTAAATCCTGCATTATAAAACTTTTCCTTGCGATTTATCAGTTACATTATTCATTTAAGTTTGCTAAATAATTAACTAAAATTGTGCTTCTTACCTGTGGTAGGACTAGTTTTATCATTAGAATGTTGCAGTCTGGTGAAACCAGCATGTAATACAAACTATGTCTAGAGGTGTCAAGATTCATGTAGTTGCAGATGCTATCTAATATGTTTTCATAGCACTCCTTTCATCATTAAAGAAGATATATGTGGTGTTGCAGTATTTTCAAATTACTTTCCAAAAGTATAGTAATTATGCAGAAAGTCAATCCTACAGTTATTTTAAGTGATGCTTCCCAGAATGCTCTCCTACATTTTGTCTTTGTCTTTCCTATATGTATGTAGTGGTTTAAAAGATTTTTTTAGATAGTGTCTGGAGAATTAAACCAATATTTTTCTTGTCAAGAAAGAAACAAGTACTGTTTGTGTTGTGTTCTTATGCCATATGCAATTATATAAAATATTACTTGTGTTTAAAATTCTTTTATAGTATTCTATAACTCAGTAGTTTAGATATCTTGGCTATAGAATCAGAGGTCCAGAGCCTGATTGCCCATTGTGCCTCCCTGGGAGAAAAGGTAGCCCAGGAGTTCTCAACCTTTTAAAGCTGGGGGCTGGGTCACGCTCCCTCAGACAGCTTCGGGGGCTGGATGGCCATTTTGCCCATCTTCCACCAAATGGCACTTCCTGGTGTGGTAGAGGCAGTGGGTGGCCACATGAAATGGTGCCATGGGCCGCAGGCATCCAGCCCATGGGCCGCAGGTTAATAATCCCTGAGCTAGTCTGTGTAGATTTGGGCAAGATGCTTAATTTCAGGATGTACCCAGAAGAAGGGAGTGGTAACCATTTCTTGGTTTTACAGAATAGTTGCCATAAGTCAAAAATTACTTGATAGCTAGCGGTAGTGGTGGTGGTGAGTACAAGGCAGGAATTCTCAACATTTTAAAGTCTGGGGCCAAGTCATGCTTGCTCAGACAGCTTTGGGGACCAGATGGCCATTTTGCCCTTCCTCTACCACATGGCACTTCCAGGTGTGGTGGAGTCGGGGGGGGGGCATCAAATGGTGCCGCAGGCCACATCCAGCCCGTGGGCCACAAGTTGAGAATCCCTGGTACAGTATAAGGAATATATTATTTTAAGCAGGTCCAGGAAGCTGTTCTCAATTCTCAGTTTAAAGGCTTCTTAGAATAAATAACAGGTTGTTTAATTTAATTTAATCCTTCAATTTTTATCCCACCTACTCGGGCAAACCCAACTCAGTGCGGCGTACAAGAATTAAAAACATATAAAAACATGTTAAAAACCCTAGATCACCCACCCTCCTACCCCCACCCCATTTAAAAAAGCTAAAAGGGGAATAGGAGGAATACAGAAATATAGAAGGAGGGACACTAACTGGACTCTAGTTGGAGATGAGCCGGCAGGCTGGGGCTGTATTACCATTAGGGCCCCACACCTGCCCAGTCAGCCAGGTCTTGTTAGTCTCAAGTCTCACAGCCTTGTCTGATGATCAGTTTGAGATTTATGATGTTTATCTTATTAAAATCCTATTCTGCATATTATATTTCAAAGATATTTGAAGGAAACAACTTTGTAACATTCCTATGAAAGTGGACTATGTTTCATTGGGCATTTATGGACTCAGCTCCTTTTTGTTCTTGTTATCTGTATACTTTTTTATTTTATGTCAACTTCAGTGCATGGGGTTAGATAATCTCTGCCTCAATTTGTTTGGAAATTGAGTGAGTGCATGAGTATGAATTCCATAATGATAGTTATTTGCTAGCAGTGAGAAATTACAGTACAATGGTACCTCATACAACGATTTTAATCTGTTCCACGCGGTTGTTGTTGTATGAAACAATTGCTATACGATGCATGCACCGTATAGCAATTTTTCCTATGGGAGGCATCGTACAACATTTTTTTTTTGCTAAGTGGTTTTTCCCATTGAAAAATTGTTGTATGTTTTTTTCCATAGGGAAAATTGTTTTGCGGGATGCCATTCCCCCCACAACAACAACAACAACAACAACAACAACAACTAATTGTTATGAGATTTTGTTGTTATAAAGGGCGATTATTGTATGAGGTTCCACTGTATTTTGAAATAAAACATTTTTCTTTTAGCAGAAAGTAGGCTTTTTCTCTCCCGTCCCTTTGGTTTTGTGACAGTTTACAGTAAGACTTCAATTCTGTGTGCATCTGGAATAAATTCTGAGAAACATAGCTTTGAGCCTGACTTATTAATGAGTGAACATACAGGAAATTAGCCTGCAAAGTTGATATCTGAGTGGTTAAAAGTGAATAGCAGAAGCTTTGCATACTGATATCATTTACATGTTTGATGTTAATGTTTTCTTTTTATTTGATTTCTTCACTTGAGAATGGCAAATACATCTGGAGATAAGTGTTCTAATGGGATAGGTAGCTGTGCGGGTCTAAATAATAGTAGCTGTGCAGTACTAAATAACTGGCCCATGTACAAATGATTGAATTAAAATTGCTTATACTGGATAAATAGCTCAGTGATTTAGGTACTTGGCTGCTGAGCCAGAAATCAGTACAATAATTTGATTCTCTACTATGCCTCCTAAGAGAAGAGCCAGTTTGTGTAACCTTGGGCAAGCTGCACATTCTCAGAGTGGCCCCAGAAAAAGGGTTTGTTAAGTCACTTCTGAGTGCATTATGCTTAGAAAACATTGAAAAGGGTTGCCATAAGTCACAACCAACTTGGTGGCACACGATTAATTAATTAATGGACAAAAGCACAATGCATCACAATACATCATAAAGAAAACATTTTTATAAAGAAAACATTCTCAAGCTTTTGTTTTTGGACTTCAATTTCCAGAAACCTAAGTTAATTTCCAAAGCACTGATCAGCCAATATGCTGGCTTAGGCTTTTGGAAATTGGCGTCCAAATACCAATGGTTGGGAAACACTGATTTAGACCTATTTCAATCTGGGCTCAAGCCTGGCTGTGGCCTGAATGTTACTGCCCCCTCCCCATTGTGTTTAATTTGGTTTAGAACAGATCTTCCCAACCCTTGGTTTTTGGACATCTATTCCCAGAAGCCTAAGTCAATTCTCCACATGGAGGTATAAGAGACAGGAGATGGCACTACAGGCTTCATTTTGTAAGTTTTTTGAAGCCAGTGTGCGTGGCCTGCTGCCATATTAGGTGGACCAAAACATTAGCAGACTACCGTTTACGATTGCTTGTGTTGGAGGGTGGTGGTGGATTGATCCCCTCTTCTGGGTCCCCTGGGTTTTGGAGGTTTGGGGGGGCAAAAGGGGTCTGTCCCCCCAACCCTTCCAGAGCCAGGGGACCCGGCAGAGAGGGGATCCCCCCCGCAGGACACCCTGTTATTAAAGAGAAGAAATCAAGCGGTTTCTTCTCTTTAAAAACGGAGTATTGGACGGCGGTGGAATCATTCACTTCTCCCGGGTCTCCTGGGTCCAGAAGGGTTGGGGGGACAGACCTCTTTTGTCCCCCCCCAACCCTTCCAAACCCAGGGGACCAGGGCGAGGGGAATGAATCCACCTCCAACACTCTGTTGTTAAAGAGAAAAAACCGCTTGCTTTCTTCTCTTTAATATGGGGGGTGTCGGGGGGGATTCCCCCTCTCTGCTGGGTCCCCTGGGTTCAGGAGGGTTGGGGAGACAGACCCATTTTGTCCCCCCAAACCTCCCATACCCAGGGGACCAGGGAGAGGGGATCGATTCCACACACACCCCAACACTCCATTTTTAAAGAGAAGAAACCACTTGGTTTCTTTTTAAAAATGGAGTGTTTGGGGGGTTGCGATCTCCCTCTCCGCTGGCTCCCCTGGGTCCAGAAGGATTGGGGGGACAGACCCCTTTTGTCCTCCCCAAACCTCCCAACCCCAGGGGAGCCAGTGGAGACGGGGATCGCAGCCCCCCCCACTTATATTAAAAGGGAAACTCCGATCGGGTTTTCCCTTTTAATATCGGGGGTGGGTGGATTCTATCCCCTCTCCCGGGTCCCGTGAGGTTTGGGGGGACAAAAGGGGTCTTTCCCCCCAACCCTTCTGGACCCAGGGGAGCCCAGCGGAGAGGGGGGGCGCAACCCCCACCCACTGATTTTAAAGGGGAAACCCCGATCTACTTTCACGACTCCACACAAAGCACCATAAGGCAATGTTTTGGGCCAACTAACATGGCAGACTGTCAGATTAGTCAGCTTCAAGTTTGTGATGTCATGTCATCTGTTTTTTATACCTCCATGATTCTCCAAAGCACTGATCAGCCAATGTGCTGACAGGCTTCTGGGAATTGAAGTTCCCCTGTGGCATGGGCACCACATTGGGAACCACTGGTTTAGAACAAGGCCACCTCTGTATGCCCAGCTAATGTGACCCATCTAGTTGTTAAAGATAACTTAAATGATTGTGCAACTGGGCGGTATGGTGTGATCAATCTGTGATTAAAATATAACGTAAAATGTTTTTTAAGTGTCAGAATACTGTATTTATTATGATACCAGTTCCTGATAATATGCCTTAAAGTATCTTTGTGGCAAATTAGACAGAATCTTGTTAGTTCCATGCAACATTAAGTAACCAGTTATGCAAATGAGCCCGAGCGTGAGTGTGATATTGAACTACCTATGCTTCTTAGCTGTTTTTGTCAGGGAAGGAGTTGTGTGCACATTTGACTTCTGACAGTCCAGTGCTTAAACAACATAAGAACTCGAATTTGGAATGCTACTTTTTTAGTTAATGAGTTCCTTGTTTAGCTACTCTTGTTGTCAGTGAACAATAAGATTCCTTAGAATATGGTTTATGATTTTATGTACTGTCACTAGTATGACACTTTTAAAGTGGTCTTATTATTTGACTTGAATAATAAATGACTAAGATAATATAATTAATAGTAGAGAAAAATGCAAAAAAGCTTGGTCCTTAAGAAAGATTTGTAGTGTCCCTTCTATATAACAGATTTCTTGTGTACTGTACTTGTTAAAACCTCTTTGAGTTGAGTTCATTGAAAAGAGATTCTGAGTGCTGAAGGATTCTTTTTAACAGAATATGTTTTCGAGTATTACAGTTAGAGATATCAGTAGAAATTTGTGAACTCCCATCATTAAATCTTTTTTTGTTCATGCCAATGACATCTTGGACCCAAGACAAGTCAGGGTATAGTTGCTAATGACTTAATTAAGTGTTCTGTAGTTACGAGATGAACTTTTGTAGAACTGCTGACATTGTCAAAAAAAATTCAGTTGGAACTGCTTACTAGTGGTATCAACTTCTGCTGATGATTCACCAGTTATCTAGCGCTTCTTTTTCTGCTATATCCAAATGTGAATATTGGCGATCATTATGGCGATCAGCCATGAAGACTGTCTTGAGAAAATAATGCAGTGGCCTTTCAACTGCCTCCCGCATCGTAGCAGTTTTGCAAGTCAATTTCTGGTCCTGAGCCCTTTTGGCACGCAAAGTTCCAGGCCAGTATTATGAAGCTGCTGCCTTCCATCAATATGGATTCAAGTGGGATTTAATCCACTTGGGGACCATCAACCCTTGTGGAGTTCGGCACCCATCAGGGTTGTCAGACTAGTTACTCGCCCCCTGACAGTCAGTGTTGATTTGTTGGCAGTATAAGCTGGCTAGACTGGGTATCTAGCACTGCAACATCAAATCTCTGGCTTTGTACCATAGAGTCATAGCACAGGAACACTACATGTAGCATGCAGAGCTGTTGCACAGGATAGATTCGGTTGAAAGTGTGCATGACAAAGTTAAAGCTGCTACAGCTCTGGCTACTAACAGCTTTGTCAGTTTCTCCTTTTCTCCAGTCCTTATTCTGAATGGGGACCACCGAGAGTAGCCGGGGAAACGGTGTGAGGCCTCCACTTTTGAGAACTACAAGTTAGGAGTATGTAACCTGTATTGTAGAAAACCTGTGTTTATTGCTACTGTATTGGAACCAAAGATAGTGGAGGGATAGTTTGTGATGACTGGACAATAAAGTGATGGCTATCATTTCATGGGGGAAGGATAGCTTATTCAGTCACTATTATAGCCAGAGATATTGGAGAGATAGTAGGTGATGATTGGTAAAAGAATGACTTGACTTAATCAGCAGTTGAAATTTTCAAGTAAAATACTGCTTAAACTGGCTTAGTTTTTTCACCTTTATTTGTCTGTCAGATAAGACCTAGTGGAAAGGTGATTAAAAACTGATTCCATGAATTTGATAGGAAAGTCTGAAAAATAGTTTTTATTTCTTTATATTATTAAGGGTTTTTTATGGGGAGAACAGAAGACTGGAAAATAGTAGGTAAATCAGCTATGGATGCAGGAAGCATGTAAATACTGTATTGCTCTTATCTATCAAATATTGCTTTTAAGTATTAAATATTCTTGTTAACTGGCTAGTATCAAACAAAATTCAGTGGATAGTAGATAGTAATGAGGCTTTTTCAGTAAAAGCAAGATTCAGCCTAAAGTCTAATGTTGCATATTGCTGCTCTGTTCTGTGTTGCACCAGTTTAGAATAAATAATGAGAAAGAGTACTTACTAGCCCATGTTCCTGTCCTTTGATTTATTTATTTTTTAGCCTCCAGTTCAGAAGATGCTTAGAAAACCTCTTCCCAGCTCATTTATCAAAGCAGATTTCAAAAGCATAAGTACTATGGGGAAGGGAGGATCGGGCAAGAGGCTCCATGTGTTAACAGAGTCCCAGTTAACATTGTTTGAAGAAAATACAGAGAAAAAGAACTTACACATAACTTGATATTTGAGATAGTATATGATACCTGTACTTTCACCAAAACTTTAAGAAGGCAGGTATGGATAGCCTTAGAAAGAAATGTTCATTCTGGAAAACAAAACAATATCCCATATCTGGCAGGGATGTATAAAGAAGTCGCTAATTTTACACCCCCAAGTACCTACCTTAACAGGAATTAATAATTCTCTTTCTGTAATTTCTTCATGAGGAAAGGGATCAAAAAATCTTGAAAAACAATCCACTCCCTGAAATACTTAGATGGCTGACATAGGAGAATAGTACAAGGAGTAAAAGCTTTATCTATTGAATAGAATTATGTTCTTTCAAAAGCATAAATCTGTTTCCCTCTTGCAACTGCATTAGGTTGTGTTTTCAGTATAGCATTTATGCTTGGCAAAGAAAGTGCAGTGATAGTCCAGTTCTCTAAAGAAATAATTAGTAGTGACATACTTGTTTGGTGTGCTAGTATTTATTTTAATGATTGTTTTAAAAGTGATGGTTGATTTGGTTCTGGGCTAAAGAGTAAAAAATAATAATGGTTTAAATTGTTAGAAATATTTTTTATGTATCTGGAGCTTAGAAACAAAGAGCCTAAAATTAATTTTGTAATTTTCTTTTTTTAAAACAGGAATCAGAAATAACATCAGAATTGGTGAATGAGAGAGATTGTGATTATAACATTAGGCCAAATGAGAACTCTTATTGCTATCAATTATTGCAAGAATTAAATGAGCAGAGAAAAAAGGGTATTCTTTGTGACGTTAATATTGTTGTGAGCGGAAGAGTTTTCAGAGCTCACAAAAACATCCTGGTTGCAGGCAGCCGTTACTTCAAGACTCTGTATTGCTTTACAAACAAAGAAAGCCGTAACCAAACCACTGTTACCTACCTAGATGTTGTTGCTGTTCAAGGCTTTTCTGTCATCTTGGACTTTCTGTATTCTGGTAACCTTGTGCTTACAAGTCAAAATGCAATTGAAGTGATGTCAGTAGCCAGCTACCTTCAAATGACAGAAGTTGTCCAATCTTGTCGGAATTTTATCAAAGATGCCTTAAATATAAGCATAAAATCAGAAGCTCCAGAAGCAGTAGTTGTGGATTACAACAGAAGGTCTGTTAGTAAGGATGGACTGTCTTCAGGGGATCAGAAAGTTGCTAGTTTTTGGGCAACACGAAATCTAACTAGCTTAGCAAGCAGTATAAAAACAGAAAATGATGGCTACTGCATTGATGAGAGCCAGTCTGAAAACTATCACATGACTGATTGGGTCCAGGACAGCTCACCTGAAATGGCTGAAAATGAATCTCAGGGCGAAGGAAAGGTCTTTGTATGGAATGATATGAGCTCACAAGGACAATCGCATCAGGAACCTGGGAAAACAAGACGGAAAAACCAAGTGGCGAAAAGATTTGTTTACAATATACCACCCAATAATGAAGAAACACTGGAAGAATGCTCGTCTGTGCAAGCATCAATGCCGTACCCAGAAGAAGACTTGCAGTTTATCAAAGAAGAAGCAGGTAAATTCATTATAATCTTTTAAAGTTTTAAAATTGACATGACATAACATTTTTTTACGGAACAGAGTATAACATGGGGGAAGAAGGAGAATTTGACATTCATTTCCTTGTAAAACATCACAAGCAAAGATGGCTAAATTTAAAACCAAGTTTGTTTTACTGTATCACCAAGTTCATTGTAAGTTCAATGTGTGAAAAATTTAAATGAAGATTTCTTTAATTAGCAGTTTTAAAACTATTGAGCCTTTTATGAGTGAAATGATATGGGATGAGTAAAAGGATTTAAAACATGACTTAATCTTAAACAGATAAAGGTAGTGGAGCAGGGTTTTTTAAATAATTCATTGGGCAAAGTCTTAGGCATGAAGTTATTCCATGTAAACTGGATCTGGCACCAAAATATTTAATTGAAAGCCGCCTATGCTGCCTTTTTAGGTTCTGAAGTTTTTTGCCTTGAAGCCTTTGAAAGCCTCAGGACAGGGAGACTTTAATAGTCAAAAATTGCTGCCACATTGCATTCTTAATGCTGCCTGTGGCCATCTGGCAATTATTTTTTACTATTAAAAGGCTCAGAGGCTTCACCAGGGCAAAAAGAACCTTAAGGAACCTTAGAGCTTGAATATGAGGGATAGGAATCTTTCAGTTAGTTTAAATTAATTGTTTCCATTGCCAGATCTGATTTATGCTGATATAACTTCATGCAACAGGATTTTGACCGTTGTTGCAAAAAGTATTGCTATTATAATAGAGATTTGACTTAATGGCATGAGCTGAAGAAGCACTAATTTTAAGTACCATAGTTTAATCATTTGATATAATATTGTATTGAGAAAGGCACAGTTCAGTTTCTTGATATTGGGGCTACTTTGGTTCAAATTGCTACCAAATACCTTTTTGCTTCTAGCTCCTTGGAAATTAGGGATTGGTTTTTGAATTCTATGGGACACAAACACCACAACTCTCAATTCTGGGAATTCTGCCTATCTTTCAGACAGCTGAGAAGCACTTTAATGCAATGTGCCTGAAAGAACGACCTAAATTGGAATATTTTTAGGCTTAATTAGGCCAAACTCCAGCCTGGGGAAAGAACAGTACATTTGGGCAGAGGGAGAGATGGAAATTTTTCAATTAATTAAATAAATTAATTATTAGCTTAACTAAGCCTCAGTGCCTTCTAGTTTAGGCCTTTCTCATGAGTCCATTATATTAAAATATTTTTATCAGGTGCTTGCAAGGTAGGCAAAACTCCCAGAATTGAGAATTCAGAAAAACCAAAACTTCTATCCCTTTTGGATATACCCTCAAGTACTCTTTTATGGATTCTGTCCATAAAAAGACCAGTTTGTTTGATTCTTTTTCATGAACATCAGTACACATTAGCAGTAGTTGTGCACTTTTATAGCTTTGAATGCCAGTTGTTGCAGCCATTGAAAATGGCCCATGAATACCTGAGAAATTGAAATACACATGGTACTTCTAAATCAGTTTGCATTTTAATATGTTATGTTTGGAATCCAGCTGAATACTTATACCACTGAAAGTCTGCTAGAGTAAATTTCACTGGCAAAAAGGCATTTGCATTCCTTGTCACATAACAAGTCATATGATATGCATGTAACAGGCATTACACTACTGATTTCTTAACTAGCAGCAGTTTTCTGCTGAGATTTATGCCAGGAAGTGTAAGTTGGTGGGTATAAGTAAGAGAAGTCTGCCTCTGATAAGATTGATTATATAGAATTAGACATAAAATACTGCTGTTTGAATATTTATTTTAAAACATAACTCTTCAAATAATCAATTTTATTTATTGTTTTTATATATTGCCCTGTTGGCCAAAACCAGATGAGATGAACATACTTCATTAAAATCATCATGAGAGTTACTAACATAAATATGATAATTAAAATAGCCTGATAAAAACAATAGAGTAAAACAGGTACTAGTAACCAAAACCAGACTCCACACATCGTATTGAAAGAGAGGCAAAATGTTAAAACGCCTTCTCTATAGTTTGTCCTTATTAGTTTCCAGAATCTTTGAAGGGAGGGGACCTGTCATATGAAAGATGGAGGGGCATTTCCCATTGTTGGGGCCACCACTGAGAATACCTGACTCTTTGTGGGAGCCTTTTGGGCCTTCCTTGGGTTGAGAACATAGAGCTCCAATGCCCAGTAGGACCTGGTGATGCCACAGGCTGAATTTAAAGGAGACATTCTGTCATGTACTGTGTAACTAAATATGTCTTAGTCTTGTCAGTTGAGAAAAATAAGATAAATAATACAGGGATATAATAAAATACAAAAAAAATACTATGATCAGTTTAATTTTTTTTTTAAAAGAAAGCTTTCTTTCTGGCAGAGCATCCTGTGTATCCGGAGGAGAAAGTTTGGGATAAAATGTTCATAATATCTAGATCCTATCCAGTTTTTTTTTGGGGGGGAGGGCAGAAATTATTTTTTGTTTCATTTCTGTTCATTGTGGCCATTGGGAAGTAATTAATTGCTTCGGGTATGTATCAGCAAATTATATCAAGAGATTCTGAATAATCATGATCACCCTTAGTGCACCCTGTTCCTTACTATATCACAACTTGAGAAACACAAAACTTGCTTCTACTTATGAGATGAGTTGCAGTTTACAAAAAAACATGTCAAATGAGGTGTCACTCTTATTTTTGTTCCAAAAGACTAAGATAGCTATAAAATTTTGGCAAAATGATGAAGAGAAATATTCTCAGCATTTCCTGGCCCATCCAGCTGCCATCCTGGGAAACATGGAATTGATCCCTAAGTTCAGATATACTTTCTTTCCTTTCTACTGTAATTGTCTGACAGCAAAAGAAAAGCAAGCCTTAAGTTGAGACAGTGAATAAAACATGGGAAAGAATTGATTGCACTTTGTTACAAAATGTTGTAAGAACGCACAAGTATGTTAAACAAAAGGTGGCATATTTTCAAATGATCTTGAAGATTTCTCTGATTAAAATAATTTTGAAAAAAGCAGTAACTTCAGATTTTTAAAACTACATAAAATTCAGAAAAATGAAGATCTACACATATTGAGAGCCCCCCCCATTTGTTAGCATATTTCTTCATGTAGTTTCCATACATTTATTTCACTTGTTGTAGAAGACTTATGAATTTGAAGTGCTCACACGATTAAGAGTGTATATATATTGCATACAGCAGTAGATGTGAAAGTATGGAAGAAAAGATCAGAAAGGGGAAAAAACTTTTCTTCTTAAGGTTTAAATCTATAACATTTCTAGAAGAAAAATTGGTATTTTTGGAAAACCTAGATATTTTGTGGCACAGAATAGAGAAGGTGAGGAGTATGTAATTTTCACCAGAAGTTGTTCCTCTGACCCTAATCAGCATGAAGAGATTATGATTATTATAGTCCTTCAATATCTACAGGGGCCACACAGTGCCCAGTTGTCACTGCCTTAACCTGTAGACTTGGCAATATATACAATTTTACATACTGTATATGCTAAAGTAATTAAGCAACTGGGCAGCGGCTCAAGTGGTTAAGATGCTGACTGGTAGGCGGCAGGTTAGCAGTTCGACACCTGAATACTGCAGGACGGAATGAGTGCCCGTTTTCGTTCCAGCTCCTGACTACCTAGCAGTTCAAAAACAAGAAATTGCAAGTAGATAAATAGGGACCACTTCGGTGGGAAGATAAACAGCATTCTGTGCGCTCTGGTGTCTAGTCATGCCCTCCACATGACCATGGAAACTTCTGCAGAAGCAGACAGCACTGGCTCTTCAGCTTTGAAATAGAGATGAGCACTGAACCCTAGAGTTGGATATGACTGGCTTTCGAGCAAGGGTGACCAAAACCACATCTTAAACATCCCACCTACCTTGAAAGTCTTATTAGGATTGCTACAAATCAGCTCCAATTGAACAGCACATAACTAGAAAAAGCAACCCTGAATATATATTTTACAGTATTTTAAAAATGAGGCTTATGAAAAGTAATCACAAATCAATTAGCTAGCTTTAGCCAGCTTAGAAGCAAAGTCATTGTTTCATAACACACCTAACTATTGAATTTGTTTTACAAATGATAGCTATAAACAAAAGGTAAAATTGAAAGGATATTGAACTAAATGATAAAATATTGCAATGACTAGAGATGCCATTTGCAGATCCTGTAACTTGCATTCTCTGTAGCTACAATATTCTGATTGTACAGTACCTTGAGCACTAAATTCTTTAGTTTACACACTTTTATTCCTCCAGCTTTTGCAGATATTATAAAACTGCCATATATTGTCAGAGTGTCAGCCTGCCTGATTCTGTTACAAGCCCTAACTCAGAACTGCAAGAAAAGAAGAAATTTATGTTTAAAAAAATGCAGTGGCTTAAGTGGCTAAGATGCTGACTGGAAGGCGGGAGGTCAGCAGTTCAATTCTGCAGGATGGAATGAGCCCCCGTCTCTGTCCCAGCTCCTGCCAACTTAGCAGTTGATAAATAGGGACCACATTGGTGGGAAGGTAAACAGCGTTCCGTGCCTAGTCATGCCTGCCACATGACCACGAAAACGTCTGCAGAAGCAGTCAGCGGCTATGAAACAGATGAGCACTGAACCCTATTGTCGGATACGACTGGCTTTCGAGCAAGGGAAACCTTTACCTTTACACCAGACCCTGTACCTCCAAGCTCTACAGAAAGTGGTGTTGATAGTTGAGAAAAGGTATAAATAATAGCCAGAAAAGTTATTCAGCACATTAGGATCAACACAGTTTCACAACACACCAGAGATATTATACAGTATAATAATGGCAGCAGTCAAGGACAACATAGATTTTCCTCCATAGATACTAAAAAGGTTCAGTGGGTTAGCACTTAGAATAATTTTCTTTACACAACTTGTTACATGCTTGAAGGCTAAAGCTATAGTTATATTTATTATTTTTTACTTTTAAATAATGTATTTTACATTAGCAAGGTTTGGAGTCCCTGCTGTGCCTTCCAGCTAGGAATGTGGTTGGAAGTTTGGATGTCTGGTTACATTGGCCAATATACCGTTCAGTATTCATGCACATGGAATTCTAGATGCAGGAGTTGCTGCAGTAATTTGATTATGTGCTTGGATCAGAAGACAAGCTTAGATTGCTAACTGCATTGAGTGGGGAAAGTAGGGCTGTTCCATGACAGCGTTGTGGAATGTACTGGAGCAACCACACTGGATAATGTCATACGACTATTTTCAGGCCTATTGTGTTTGCATCAAAGGCCAAAGGTGCAATTCAGTCTACACTCTAGTTTGTGCCAGAGGTAGGGTCAAGATTTTACACGTTCTTTTGCAGATCTAGGAACTGCCCAGAAACATAATTTTTGATAAATTTTAATAACATTGATAAACATACTCAGTCAAATACTGATTTATTGCTGTGCATTTTACATACCCAAATGACTTTTACTTCTTTGCTTCAATAATACTCTCCCCCCAAATCTTATAATAGGTACATCAAATGATTTCAAATTTGGAATGTTTCCTGGCATTTCAAGTGATTTCAAGTTTGGATTATTGCCAGGCACTTCAAATGATTTCAAGTATGGGTTGCTACCCGAGTCCTGGCCTAAGGAAAACTGGGAAAATGGCAAGTAATTTTTTCAAGTTTTTATGGAATATCTCTACTCATACTTGTGTCTTTTAATGTGTCCAAGCTAGAACGATAGCTTCTTTTGGAAAATCAATGGGAAGGTATAAATTTCCTTTTAGTTTGCCTGTAATTATTCCTCTTTAGGTTATAACACTTAAACATGGCCTTTTAAATAAATGCTCTTTATACAAAATTTTTCTACTGGATATAATTCTTTAAATGGCATGTGTGCTAATGCATATTCTTGATATAGTTGTATTTTAGTTATATTTAAGAATTGCCTTATTACAAGGTTTTATTCAACTGAATCTGGTAGTATCTTAAATGGTGTAATAAACAAGCATTGAGAGCCCATTGGCACAAAATGACTTCTGAACTCCATACTGGGATAAGATGTGTGTAGAGGCACAGAAAAATGCACAAACTTTGGATGTGAGGAAAAATGTTCCCAAAAGCATGTGCCTTTTTTGCATTGTTCTTCATATTTTTGTATCTTTTTGATTGGCCTATAAAGATGCCATATCAATATGTCTGCTTTCCTCACAGCTTACTTTGTTAGAGCGGTCTAAATTGAGGGGCAGGGCTTTACTAGCTGCTTGTTTCAAATCACTGAGCATCAGAAACTTGCCAAATGACAGCAAATCAGGCCAAAATCATCAGTAGACTGCAGTCTGCCTCCACCTTCTCTCTGAAATGCAAGAGTGATAGGGCACAGAAGAAAATATATAAAGCAAGATCTTACTTGCCTAAATGAAATATATTTCCTTTTCTACCTTTAATAACATCTTTCTGAATAGTAACCTGTAGTATTTATATCAGTAGAAAAAAATTGATAAACAGATGTGTCTTGATGTCTTACTAAACGGATTGTGTTTGTATTTTAGGTGACTCTTCTTTAATCATGAACAAATTGAAGTGTCCACATTGTAACTATGTAGCCAAATACAGAAGAACACTAAAGAGACATTTACTCATTCATACAGGAGTGAGATCATTTAGCTGTGACATTTGTGGAAAGCTATTTACTCGAAGAGAACATGTAAAGAGACATTCCTTGGTATGCAACATATTTATATTATTAATATGAGAATTTGGTATGTGATAGGTAGGGATTGTACATCTTTCAATCTGATACAGACCTGATACAGAATTTGTGCTATTAGAATATTGAATTGAAGAGGTAGAAAAGACTGCAAAGATCAGAGTCTAATACTATGCTGAAGTAGAAGGTGCTTGAATAACTTAACTGCTTCAGACTATAGAGAGAAATGTCATCTTGATACTTTTCATCAAAAAAGATATGTGTGAAATGGTCCTTTAAAGAAAACCTGTAGTATGCTACTGGACTTCTGAAGCTTTGATGTAGGTTTGGAAATAGGTCGCAAACCCATTAGGCCAAGATAAAAGCAGGAAAATAAAGTTTTTATGTATTAGTATGCACATTCTCATGATTTTAAGGACAGGAATTTCAAATAGGCATGGACTACAGCAGGGGTTCTCAACCTTTTCAAGCTGCAGGCCAGACCACGCCCCCTCAGACAGCTGAGTGGGCCAGACTGGTGGTTCCCCGCCATAAATACTGCCGTAAAACACATTTATGACAGCCGCGGATGTGTTTTATGGAAGTATTTATGGTGGAGGAACCACCAGTTATGTAAACACGTTTACAACAGCCATGGGTGCATTTACAGCTGTCGTAAATGTGTCTGCTTCCAGTGGTGGCGGCAACAGCGACATGGGCCATGTGAAATGGTGCCACAGGCCAGAGCTAGTCCACAGGCTGTAGTTTGAGAACCCCTGGACTACAGTTTGCAGGAATTCCCCCAGCCAGATATCCAGTTGATGTAATCAAGAATTCAAACTGACAAGGGTTTTTAACTTCTCAAGTGAATGAATTCAGATTTGGGCAGCAATTTTCATCTTGTAATGAAAATGGGCTAAACTAGGGTTTCCCAACCTTGGGCCCCAGCTTGGACTTCAACTCCCAGTAGCCCTGATCAGCAGGTGTGCTGACTTGGGCTTCTGGTAATTGAAGTCCAAGAACACCTGGAGTGCCAAGGTTGGGAAACCCTGGGCTAAAACTCTGTGGTACCTGTAAGGGATAAGTGAGTATAGTCTCTGCTCATTGCACAGGAAGCCTCAAGAAAACTATCAAAGGTCTGGCTGGGGGAGTTCCTGCAGATTACAGTATGTGAATTATGAAAAAGTCGTGCCTGATTTCAAGTAAGCATATTAGAGATAAAACCTACTCAAATTACATCTCAACAGTGGTATTTTTCTTGAAGAGAATATGCAGGTTTGTTAAATGCAATTTAAAATATTTGCAGGCTGCTGCTTCACGTTGCTGATGGGGTTTTCACTTCTGAAAGTACAGTACTGTTGTTTTGAGAATTCATTGAGTACTTTTCATGTTTAGTATCTCAGTTTAAGAAGATGTGCATTAGAGAAATCACAGTACCATTTGTTTGTACTGCTTTGTACGTACTATGTAATACAATGCTACACTAGTGAAGCTAGGTAGTTAAGCTATTACCCAATAAGGAACTGGCAAACTGTATGATGATTGATTTCAGGGTTGAAAGGAAACTTCGTTACAGGCTGGCTACTTGCCTCAGCAGGTTAAATTGTTGAGCTCTGTCACAATATTCTTATAATGTTGTTGCTTAGCAAGACTGAGTTGGATCCAAACAGGTGCCTAAATCCAATATAGTATTCATAGTACAGAGCCAGTTCGATGGATTATTTCTTCTCCTTGCATCTTTTGGAAGTGCCTTAATAGCGGCTGCAGAAGATTTCTCATCCTCCTGAAGTAGGGTTTTATGGGTACCTAGAAGAGAATGAGTGTGAAGAGCGTTGTCTTTAGAGGTACCTCTTCACCAACAGAAGCTAATGTCCATCTTGAACATCAAGTCACCAACCATGTCACCAACATGGTGATGAGAAGGCACATGTAAATAGCATTGAAGCTTCCATCATAGGCCATCATCTTAGATGTATAGGGCGTGTCCGCCATATGGATGGTTCAAGGTTTCCTCATCAAATTCTTTATGGGGAGCTTAGCTCCAGTACAAGACCTCATGGAGCTCCTTTGAAGTGTTATAAGGACCAGCTTAAACAAACCATGACGGTGTCAGGTATAAACCCACAAACCTGGGAGGCAGCGACAGTAGATCACCCACTTTGGCGCCAAACCATCTCTGCTGCCAATCACTTCGAAGGAGAACATCGCAGACATAACAAGGCTAAGCGGCAAGCACAGAAGCTTCGTCAAACTCAACAACGCCCTCTACCATCTATTCAGTGTAATGTGTGTGGTCACATGTTTCATGCCAGGATTGGTTTATTGAGTCACGAGAGACACATCCATCAACTGAGAAAATGACTTCCAGGGAAAATGTATGCTCGGATACGATTAGCAGCCGATGAGGAGGAGAGAATATCTATTTTTATTGGATTTTGTTATAGTTGCAGTCTCAGCA
This sequence comes from Bradypodion ventrale, assembly GCA_035047345.1. Classification (NCBI taxonomy): domain Eukaryota; kingdom Metazoa; phylum Chordata; class Lepidosauria; order Squamata; family Chamaeleonidae; genus Bradypodion; species Bradypodion ventrale. The sequence goes on from JAWDJE010000004.1 coordinate 286,830,132, forward strand.
GATGTCCAGTTTAGGGTTCTACCCAGAATTAGTTGGCCTTTGGTTGCTTTATTTCAGGGGAATTCTTCAAACACAAAACCATGACACTTAGTCGGTTCCAAAAAATCACTTCATTGATACAGTTTTAAATAATGATCCAAGTATACCATTAAATGTACCATTAATGAACTCTGTCCCAAAGAATGGTTGAAACCACTTATACTGTATAACATAAGGGTCATTTATGTAAAACATACAGATGTACTAACTATGTCTTCTTCTGTAGGTTCACCAAAAGGATAAAAAGTATAAATGTATGGTGTGTAAGAAGATCTTCATGTTAGCAGCCAGTGTGGGAATAAGACATGGATCTCGACGTTATGGTGTATGTGTTGACTGTGCAGATAAGTCTCAATCAGGAGGACAAGAAGGAGTAGACCAGGTACAGGACACAGATTTTCCCAGAGATGAAGAATTTGAAGAAAATGAAGTAGGGGAGGCTGATGAAGAGTTGCCTGATGATGTAGAAGAACAGAATGACCAGGCTCGATGGGATGAATCTGGAGAAGTCTGTGTGCCTTTGGAAGACTAAGAGAGTTCGATCTTTTACATGCTTTATTTGGACGTCATGTGGGCTGACCTTGTTGAAGTTTTGGACTGAAGGCTTGGAAAATATGGTACAGGCTGGATGGAAGTTATGTTGCTGTGAAAATTGTAGGGTCAAAGCCTTATAGCAAAAAAAAAAAGGATTATTAATTTTTTAAAAAGAGATTTGCACAGGACTGTATTGCATACAGCTATTTGGTTGAATTATAGAGTCCTTACATCTACAGTCAATTATCAAAATAAAATGTATTTTTATTATTTATAGGATATAGCTATTTGAGTCCTAACCAAGCATAGTAATAACTATGCTTCTTTTAGACATTCATGCATCCTTTAACATGAATGAAGCAAATTGCAATCTTTGGAGATGGCTCCCTTGATTCCAATCATAGTTTGAGAACAACTGTGGCTAATTTGAGCTAGTGGCTCTTGTTTTCTGAAATTGGGCTTTGCCACATCTCCCTTGCCCTTTCCCCCCTTGACAGCTTAAAATACCATATTCTTGATGGCATGGATCTAACACATACTGGAGAACTTAATCATTGATATTTAATTTACTGACTGGTTTTTGATATTTTGAGTTGCAAAAAGCTACTTCTGTTTCACCAAATAATACAATGATGACTTAAAAACTGCAAGGAGGATTGTGATTGGAACGAAAGCAATTTTCTCCTTGTCATTTAATGAACTTTATATTAAGACACTTTCTGGCATGGGTGCCCTTGTTCTAATTTATATTTTGTTAGCACTATTCCTATTGGCTATCGTTTTTATTCACTACTGTATACCTCAGTCCATCACAAAGCTTGGAGTCATAGAATCTGATGAGAGGAGGAGAATAATAGAAGTAAATGTCATTGGTTTTCTTGGTTAAATTGTTCAACCCAACTTGTCTGCTTTTGTCTAGTTTTGTTTGTTCAAAATTAGACATGAGGCTGTCTTTCCCCCCTCTCTTTTTTGTTTTGTTTATGCCCCATTGCTCGCCATTAAAGTGAACACAAAATGAACCTTTGCTTCTCTCCTATTTTGGGGGTTCTTTTGTATACCAAACAACATTTAACTTGGCAGCTTAACTTGCTGGAACATTTTTTTTTAAAAAAACAACCCTCTTAATATAATTGCTGGAGATATTTATCCCCAATGCTCTTTGCTTCTGTTTTTGGATGAGATGTTGAAACTTGAATTTTTGTAGCCATATATCTTTTCTAAACTTGTTATACTGTACCAATGATTTCAGGCCTTTTTTCTGAGGGAAGGGAGGGTATTGCACCTTTTTTATGCTTAGCATTTTCAGCTTCATTTAGCCTGAATGCAAGTGAACTATTTGAACTGTAGACACTGCGTTCAATATGTTATTATGTCACAGTGAATAAATATGCACAGCATTTACCATGACACATAGCTAGGCCAGTGTGATAGTACTGTATTACAAGTTGAGAGGTCACCATATTTGAGTTTGTTAACTTTAAAATGAGTATATTTTCCTATTTTATATCTGAGAACTAAATTATGGTAGTTGTGTGGTAACGTAATTGCTTTGACAGAGAGAATCTATTGGTGCTCCATCTGATCAAAGTTGATATATATAAAAATATATTTAAAGATACAACTTTATTATCTCTTATTTCAGTACAGCAATGGATTAATGTTAGACATTGTTTCTGCAGGATGAAACAGCGACTTAATTATATGGGTATTAAATTGTATAACCTTTTCTATCCAAATCCTTCATTGGTAGATTCCACATCACTGTAAACCTGACAAATGGATAGTTATTGGGTATTGCTTTTTTAAAAAATGAATACATCTTATTCTTGTTCTAGACTGAAATGAGTAATGTGTAATTCTGGTGGGGTCCAAAGTAGGAAATAGTGGGAAAAGATAATATGAATGGGAAGTATTTTAAACGTTAAGTAAATGTTCTGCTCTGTGACTATGTAAGTTATAGTATAAAGATTCTTCCATCCCATTTATTCCCCTTAAAATAGTTTACATTTGGTAGATCTGCACGTACATACACACACACACATATATATGCATATATATATATGTCTGAAATTCACATGAATCTGCTTTATTAAAGCATACTACTCACTTAATGCTTAAACTGGACCTGGCTTTACATTCTTAATGTATTTTACTTTTTCTCTTGAAACCGAATCTCCTTTTGCTACTTAAATCATTTATGTATATCTGGTAAATTATGACCAAATTTGTTGTTAGACTGCATACAGTAAATTTAAATATACACTTGGTACACTACACAATTGTTGTGCTTTTTATTCTGCTATGTTTTGGGAAGTAAGTATAGGATGCACATTTAAGCTTTCTGATGGTTTTGGATAAAAAACAACTATTTTGCATCTTTCCATTCAAATCTGGTATTTATTTTGAATAGTTTTTCTCATGTTGTTTCTCAGTTATTGTTGCTTGTTCCAAAATATTCTGTGTACAGTATAAGAATTATGATTGTTTAATACCCAGTTTTAAATAACTAAGACATCTATCCTGGTATTATGAAATTTCCCTTCTCACAATCTAACAATTAAGTGGCAAGTCCATTAGAAAACATTCTGATCATTTTGCTTTTTAACAAAAAGTTCTCACACACTAATAAACCAAGACAGCAGTTCCCTTCACTCTTTGGATCTCTCATTTTGAAGCAAGTCAAACATCATTTTATATTTGCTTTTTATGAACCAGTTGTACATTGACTTTAACTCTTGGTCAAATAAATACAATTCCTAAACAATGTCTCATACTAAAGCTATCCTGAGTTCACTACTAGTTGAATCATACCCTGTAATTTAGGGAAGAGTGGGCAAAGGGTAGCCCTGCAGTCATTGGGCAGCTTGCAGTGAGGAATACTAAGAGTTGCAGTGCCACAACATACAGAGGGTCACACTTTGTCCACACTGATTTAGAATAGTACTGTATGTTACTTTTTTTGCAAAGAAGGTGTATGTACTTCAAAAACCTAAACATGCTTCAACGTATTTATTAGTAATGCCATCCTATTAAATCTATATATTCTTGCCCATGCTTTTACACTTTACTACCCATTCTTGTTTGTATTTGTATGTTAAGACAGGATGAGTGAAACTTCTAGTGTCTTCTGTCTAATAAATACCTCTGTCCAGTTCTTTCTTGTGTTGTGGAAAGAGCAGCGTAAAGTTCTAGGAGCAGCATGTTTTTCTCTGTGTTACTGTAGGATTATGCTTACCACATATCAAAGATTTATTTTTTCTAAACATCAGACAGCATAACTTTAATTTTTCATATAGCTTTCCTTAAAATGCAGTGGAGATTGAAATGGCACTAACCATGTGAAATGTTTGTAAATTGGAGTGCTCCAATTACTGCTAGTTTCTTTGTCTGTGTGTGTGTGTGTGTGTGTTGTTCAGCAAGAAGGTTGTAAAAAATGCCATCAGTCTTTGGTTTACAACTTTACAGAATTCAAAATGCTAGTGGCTCACAAGCAGTTTTCTCCTTGTGGAAAGGAGAGTTGTAAAATTTCTGGAATTTTGAACCCATGGGGGAAGAAAAGTTTGGCGAGAAATTGAAAAAAATGAAATATTAGTACTTTTTAAAACAGATTGAGAGTAACTCTTTTACTTTAGGAACATAAAATATGACTTTGTACAATTTGATTTAGCATAAAATTATCACAATTTGTATATTAAAACAACAGAATTTACTTTTAATTTTATTTGTAATTTTAACAAATGGAGCAACAATCTTCCAAACCGGTATGGACTGAACTTCTTTGGTTTTGTTAGTTCATGTGCAGCAGGCAAAAAACAACCCAGTTTAAAAAAAAACACCATTAGTAACAAATAAAATTATTTATATTTCTTCCACAGTATCAATTAGACATACTGTAAACCACCAAGTCCCATAAGAAGAAGGGGGCGGGGGAGTGGAAGGGACTAATATTCAAGGAATAGGCATGAAATGTAATCAGACATTTTCTGAGCCATAGTTATCAGTTTGAATCTCTGCTTCTGCTTGTCATCATCACAGTTATCATCTGTACCTATAAAAAGTGGCCTTAACCGTTAGGTTCATTCAAAGGCTCCTGCACCCGGCCCAACCATCCCCGACCGAGCCCTCTGCACTCACCTTAACCCCCACCTTCCCAACACCGCGGGGGTCCGGTGGTCGCCAGTGGGGCAGCTGCACCACAAAGGCAACAAAAAAAAACAACTATAAGTCCCAGAGTCCTCTGTGCTGCGCAACCCCTCAGCCTGAGCGAGCGCAGAGGAGGCTGGGAAAGTGCGGCGTGCCGACTTCAAAAAAAGAAAAAACAAACCGTCGGGAGGGAAAGACTTTGAAATACCCAGCTGGAGCCAGGAGGTAAGTGGGTCAGCGGGGGTTAGGGAGTGGGGGGGAGGCATGGCCCCGGTAACCACGCCCCCTGCCCCCACCACCTAGGCCCCCCTCCTAACCCCCACCAACTGTGCTTACCTCCTGGCTCTGGCTGGGTCTTTAAAAGTCTTTCCCTCCCGGTGCGGCCTTCTACGTAGGGAGAAGCACCGGCCTCGCCTTCATCTTTGCGGGCACCGTGGCCTCAACGCCCGCAGGGATGAAGGACAGGCCAGTGCTTCTCCCTTCTGTTCCCAGCCAACCCAGAGAGAAGCGAGTCCTTCTCTTCGGGAGGCAAAGGCACCTTTGCCTCCCAGAGAGAAGGAATCCACAACACGGAGAGGCTTTGCTTCTCTGGGTTGGCTGGGAACGGAACTTTTGTCCCCAGCCAACCTAGAAAGAACCGAGTCCTTCTCTTTGGGAGGCCTTTGCCTCCCAGAGAGAAGGAATCCACAACACGGAGAGGCTTTGCTTCTCTCTGGGTTGGCTGGGAACGGAACTTTCGTTCCCAACCTACCCAGAGAGAAGCGAGTCCTCTTCGGGAGGCAACCTTTGCCTCCTGGAGAGAAGGAATCCACATCACACATCACCCCCCTTGCTTCCTCCCCCCAAATCCATAACCCCCACTGATCACACTTAACGGTGCTTCTCCCCACCCACCACTAAACCCTCCCCCACCCTGGCACACCCACCAACCCACCCACCACGGGAAAAACCACCCCCTGCCCACCATGCCCACCATGGGAAACCCTACACCCACCCACCCCCACACAACAAAAACAAAAAGCGGGAGCACTTACAGGAGATGTATTCCCTTCGTGCCTCCAGGAATGAACTGAACAAAAATTGAAAACTCTTACCACAGCTCCACCTTCAGGCCGTAAGAGTAAAAACAAAACCAAACAAAAAAAACCCCAAACACAGTACTCTTAACCACAGCCCCACCTAGAGGCCACAAGAGAAAAAACAGTCAAAAGAATAATAAAATCTAAATAAACAATAAAATAAATAAAAAAACAAAGTCAAAAGCAACAAATTCAAATCACCACCACCCAAACCACCCCTAACCAAAAGAAACACACCAAAGAAACTGGGAACAAATATGCTAGTGGACTTATAAAAACTGAAGGTTTACCCGGATTGAAACAAGCTTCTCTACGCTTTCACATGTCAGTTTATTTCTTGATTTAGTGTGAGGATTTCCAAAGATAGACCAGATTGTTTCACATGCTGCAGAAGATGGAGGAATCTGAAGAAGGCGAAAAGCAAGAGGAGAATCAGAGGCTATGTTGTGCAAAGACTTTGCCATCATATTGCAGGAGAGAGATGTTTGGCAGAATGTTAGACTGCAGTCCTGCACCAAATCCCTAAAAACTTTCTGTATTCTGCTACATTTGGAAGTTCCGTTTCCAACATCAAGTCCTAAGTGTGATGCTTGTTTTGTAATCCAGTCAAATGTAATAGCAGTGCTGCTATCATTGATATTTCCACCTTTGAATCTTGGACCCAACACATTTGCAGCAGCATGAACTGGATGGCAACAAAATTCTTCCCTTTTTTAAATAAAACCTTTCCCTTAACTTTATTCTGAACAGAGATTCTCAAAAAACAGTTTTTATCTTAGCCATTTGATAAGGAATTTCTGACAAGTGCATTGTCTGATTCATATGCAGTGATTGCTACAGAAATTGGCTTTAAAAATTTGAGGGAATTGCACAGCTGAACCTGGAAGACATCCTCGTCAAGAAAAGTGTTTCTTATCCTCCTGGGTACTTTAAGATGTTCAACTATTACTGTTTCTTGGAGAGCTGCTTTTTTTTTTTAGTAAACATTCAATGGAGATTACCATTCCACCCCACCAAGCTTTACTACAAAGCTTCAGCGTCACTATTTCATTCATTGCATTTTTTTCTACTTGCTGCTTATTGAAAATTGCAGCTACAGTATGAGTACCCTTTACGTTTTATAACTTCATTTGCTAGTCTAGATCAGGGATTCTCAACCTGCGGCCCACGACACCGTTTCATGTGGCCCTCCACCAAACCAGGAAGTGCCATGTGGTGGAGGAAGGGCAAAATGGTTGTCCGGCCCCCGAAGCTGTCTGAGGGAATGCGACCCAGCCCCTGGCTTTACATAAGAACATAAGAACAGCCTTGCTGGAACAGGCCACAGCCCATCTAGTCCAGCATTCTGTCTCACACAGTGGCTGACCATTTCCTTCAGGGTATTCCCAAGCAGATGCCTTCACCTGCTTAGGATTCCCTGGAAATGGCATTGAGAGATATCCTGCCTATCTCTCCAACCCGGAGGTTGTCCTTAAGTACCCATAATTATAGCCATTGATACCCTTGTCCTCCATGAACTTGTCTAATCCTTTCTTAAAGCTGTCAAGACTGGCAGGGAGTTCCATAGACCAGTAATCCTCTGGGTGAAAAAGTACTTTCTCTTATTTGTTTGAGAACTAGTACCCAAAAGTTTCATGGAGTGTCCCCTAGTTCTAGTGTTATGCGATAGGGAAAACAGGTTTTCCTTACCTACTTTGTCCACACCGTGCATGATTTTATAAACTTCAATCAGGTCACCTCTTAGACGTTGTCGTTCAAGAGTGAAGAGTCCCAACCGTTGCAGCCTCAGATGGTAAGGAAGGTGTTCCAGTCCCCTAATCATTCTGGTTGCCCTCCTCTGCACTTTTTCCAGCTCCACCTTCATTGAGTTGTCCACCAGGACACCAAGGTCCCTTTCCTGGTTTGTCGCAGAGAGTTCAGACCCCATCAGTTTATAAATGTAATTGGGGTTCTTTGCCCCAACATGCATCACTCTGCACTTACTAATGTTGAAGCTCATTTGCCACTGTTTTGCCCACTCCCCCAGTCTCAAGAGATCCCTCTGGAGCTCCTCACAATCTCTCACAGTTTTCACTACCCTGTATAATTTAGTGTCGTCAGCAAATTTGGCTACCTTGCTTTTTACTCCTGCCTCTAGATCATTTATGAAGAGGTTGAAAAGCAGGGGTCCCAATACTGAACCTTGGGGGACCCCACTCTTTACTTCCCTCCACTTGGAGAAGTGTCCATTTAGTGCTACCCTCTGTTTCCTGTCCCTTAGCCAGTTGCTGATCCAGGACAAGACCTGTCCCTTTATTCCATGACTGGTAAGTTTATTCAAGAGCCTTTGGTGTGGGACCTTGTCAAAAGCCTTCTGAAAGTCCAGATAAACAATGTCAACTGGATCCCCCTTATCCACATGCTTGTTGACACTCTCAAAAAATTCCAACAGATTAGTGAGGCATGATTTGCCCTTGTAAAAGCCATATTGGCTCTCCTTTAGCAGCGCCTTCTCTTCTATGTGCCTATTAATTCTATCTTTTAGGATGGTTTCCATCACTTTACCTGAGACACATGTCAAACTGACAGGTCGGTAATTTCCTGGATCACCCCTGAATCCTTTTTTGAAAATTGGTGTTACATTTGCTACCTTCCAGTCATCAGGCACAAAGCCTGATTTGAGGGAAATATATATTTTGGCTAGGAGATCAGCAATTTCATCTTTAAGTTCCCTGAGAACTCGTGGATGGATGCCATCTGGTCCTGGTGATTTGTTAGTGTTTAGTTTAACAAGACATGCAAGGACCTCCTACCTGGTTATTTCTATCTGGCCTAATTCTTCGGTTTCCCTCCGTACGAAGATAGGCTCTGTTTTGGGCATGTGGTCTCTGTCTTCTTCAGTGAATACTGAAGCAAAGAATTCATTGAGTCTCTCTGCAATCTCTGTTTCCTCTTTAATAACCCCTTGCCTTCCATTGTCATCTAATGGTCCAATGGCCTTCCTAGTTGGGTTCTTACTTCTAATGTACTTAAAGAAGTCTTTGTTATTTCTCTGAGTATTTTTAGCTATACGCTCCTCAAAGTCTTACTTTGCTTTCCTGATTGTTGCCTTGCATTTGTTCTGCCAGAATTTATGTTTCTGCCTGCTGTCCTCATTTGGACAAGCCTTCCATCTTCTAAATGAGCTTTTCTTGCTTTTGATCACTTCCCGAACAGCTCCTGTAAGCCGCATCAGAGTCCTCTTGGACCTGGCAGTGCCCTTTTTCCTTTTGGGTATGCATTCCAATTGGGCCTCTGTTATTGTTTTTGTAAACAGCCTCCGTGCCTCTTGGAGTGTTTGGGCTCTCTCAATTTTCCCTTTCAGCTTCTTTTTTACTAGTTTCCTCATCTTTGGGAAATTTCCTTTTTGAAAATTTAAGGTCTCTGTGTTAGATTTTATCAGTGACTTGCAGTCTATGATCAAGTTAAACATAATTGAGTTGTGGTCACTGTTCCCTATTGGATCAGTCACATTAACATCTTGCACCAGATCCTGAGTATTACTCAGGATCAAGTCAAGGATTCTTGTACCTCTAGTTGGGTCTTCAACCATCTGTCCCAGGGAACAATCATTTAGCATATCTAGGAACTTTATCTCTTTATCATGTGCTGAACAACAGTTCACCCAGTCTATGTGAGGGTAATTGAAGTCCCCCATTACAACCAGGCTTCCCTTCTTGGATGCCTCCTTTACAACATTCTCCAACTGCCAGTCTCCCTCAAGAGTTTGGGTCGGAGGCCGATAGTATATGCCTACTGTTAGACCATCCTTGTGGCCTGGTACTCTTACCCACAGAGCTTCTAATGGTGACTCCAAATCACCTAGATATTCCAATTCATACGATTTTATCACTTCTTTGACATACAAGACTACACCACCTCCCATTTGCCCCTTCCTATCCTTCCTGTACAGTTTGTAGCCTGGGATAACTGTATCCCATTGGTTATCATCCGTCCACCAGGTTTCAGTGATACCAATAATATCAATATTCTTATCTATTGCTAAGTATTCCAGCTCCCCTATTTTGTTCCGGAGGCTTCTGGCATTTGTATACAAGCATTTATATATGCTTTCCTGATATAGTCTTTTGAGTCCAGTTGCATTGTTAGATTGCCTCTTGCATCCTTCTGCTAGAGTGCTGGTGACTAGCTCCTTGCTCTGCTCAGTAATTTTTGCATCCTCCTCCACTACTCAAGTACACACTTTCCCGAACCGGATGCTGCCCAGCTCCTGTCGGCTTTCTCCCAGTTATCAGTTTAAAAGCTGCTCTGCAGCCTTTTTGATGTTGAGTGCCAGCAATCTGGTCCCATCATGGCTTTAAAAGATTGAGAACTCCTGGTTCAGATCATTTGAAGGGTGTCCAATTTCATGATATTAAGAAGTATGTTTATCTACATATTAATGCAATAGGATGTGCATCTCATAGGCTAATCATAATCCTACGCTGCTTTCATATTGCTGGCATTGTCAGCAAAATACAGTAAAACCTCGCATAAAGAGCGCCTCGCTTAGAGACTAACTCGCTTAAAGAGCAGAATTTTCTCTGAATGGTTGCCTCTCTTAACAACTAAAACCAACCAAAAACTTGCTTAACAACTACATTGGGGTTCGCAACCCCCCCCCCCCCTGCCAGAAGCCACAATTGGTCACTTACATTGGTGTTTCGCTTAAAGAACAATCCCGTGGAACGCATTATGCTCTTTAAGTGAGATACCACTGTAAATACTTTTCCACTCCCAATTTTCTGTAGGACTTAACATATTTTACAACTTCCATTACACATTTGAATTCTGACTCCAAAATAGGCTTGCTTAAAGGATGCTGGGCAAATGGTATGATGGTCTTAGTAATTTCAAAGCTTCCTACCCACATGTAATTTCAGTTATTGAATATATTGCTCTTGCAAGAGCTTGATCAATTTTCCCCCTGATCTTAAGGTGTCATCTTGTCTACAAACAAAGTTATTAAGTAGTTTTTGGCTCCAGTTGTTTTAAATATTTGTTTACTTGAAGTTGCTGATAGGACAACACTGTGATGCTGCTGATGTTACAGATGGAGCAGCAAGAGGACGTATTGAATGAGAATATTGACGAAAGCTGTGTGTTCTTTCATCGTTATAGTCCCCTTCAGTTAGATCAATGAAGGGTTTTTTTTTTTAATTACAGGATACCTGTTACATTCAAGAATGTTAATTTTATCATCCTGATAGCATTTTGAAATGCATATTTCATCTGACAGTATTTGCAAATCACATTCTTCTCTGAAGAACTTGTAATGTGAAAATGTTTCCATATGCTTGATCAGGGGTGCCCATACTTCAGCCCTCCAATGCTAATTCATCCAGCTAGCGCTGCCCTCACCACTCCTGGAAATGGAAGTAAAACGTGCCCATGCATTGGCAGAACACTGTCCTAAATGCACCTGCTGCTGTCATAAACATGTTTATGATAGGTGTGGGTGCATTTACAGCAGCATTCTGTGCATGCGTGGGTGCTTTTTGCACCCCAGTTTCTGGGGGGCGGGGAGTAGGAAAAAACAATTTAGTGGCTAGCTTACAAGAAAACAATATGAGGGAGGGTAAAGAACCAAATTAGAAGTAATTAAATTATTTTCATAAAGGTTATAAAGATAATGTAGCTAAAATATGTTTCAATTTTCTGAAAACATAAATTTAAACTCTTGCCTTTTTAAATTAAGTATATACGTTCAAATCCTTTTTGTTGCTCTGTACTTCTGGTGTTTTAAGGCATAGTGAAGAGTACAGAACAGAACCAAGCAGACCCACCCAGAAGGAAAAACGAAACAAACCTTTTCCTTTTCTTGTGACAGTAGCAGTGCCCCTTAAAAGAAGAAATGCATCTTCTTGCTCTTGCATTGCAGAGTTCAGTTTGTAACCTAGGACTTGCTTGTCCTCACTACACAGAAATTAGAATACAGTAAAACCCTGACTTACAAATGCTCTGAGTTACATAAAATTCGACTTACATAATGATTTTGTGCTAAAACCATGTCCCGATTTACACGATTTCCTATGGGCTTGCTTCAAGTTACATGATTCTTTTTCCCAGGGATTTGTTTTGAGTAACGTAAAAATTAATTTCCCTATGGGTTTGCTTTGATTTACATAAAAAATTCATTTTCCCTATGGGTTTGCTTTGAGTTACATAAAAAAATGATTTAAGAAAAAGCCTACGGAACGGACTTCTTTCGTAAGTTGGGGTTTTACTGTAATTTGATACTGTACATTGCATTTAGAAATGATTTGGAGAATATATGAACACTTGATCTTAAACATTTTATTCATCATGCTAAAATAAACATTCCATAATTGATTTTCTTCCTTCAATTGCTTGGGTTGGGAGGGGAGAGAAAGCTTCAAGAGGGGAATGTGTGTTTGTTTTCTGAATTTTCCTGAGTTTTTATTCTGGGTTTTCACATCTATAGTGGCAACTGTTATGAAATCAAAATCTGGATGATGAAAAGACTGATTCTTTCAATATTTTAAAGTATCACATTTTTCTTCTTAGAAGAACTTGTAATGTGAAAATGCTTCCAAATGTTAGATCAGGGATACCCAAACTATGGCCTGTGGGCCGGATCTGGCCCTCATTGCCAATTCATCCAGCCCATGCCACAAACCCCATTCTTTTTATGTGAGATGATAAATTTGGGAAGCTTCCTTTCCATTTGGTGAATATTAGTCCACAAATAACCTAAAGAGCTTAAAAGCCAATCTATGATAAAATCATGATACTGTATATTGATTTCCTCTCTTCTATTTTAGACTGACAAGTAAATATTTCTAATTTACCTTGTAATACTGTCCTTACAAGAACTTGTTTAGGAGCAAAATGTAACATCTCGATTTGAGGAGATATTTAGAAACATTTTTACAATAGACAAACAGATAGGTATGTAACTTCTATCCAAGTTAGTTCACCGATGCATGTTTTGCTGTTGATGTATGTACCTTAAAACTCTATTTTTCCTTCTCCAGAATTGATGCCATATGAACTTGAGTCTTTAGTTTGTTCAGATCCCAGGACATGCTGTTAACTTGGGTCTTCAGGAGATTTATGTCCTTTTCCTTTTCAGCAATCTGAGAAACGGGGAAAGATGTATTAATGATGCATATTGCAATAAAATTAGTACAAACAAAGAAATTGGGTATACATTTGACTAATTGCATATACGGGAGATATATTAACATTGTTGGGCATATCTTTTTAAGCAAATCTTTATGTATACATGGCAGTTTTCTCTTGACCTCATAAATTGATGTTAGGTTCTAAAGCTCTGTTTTAGGCAAGGTGGAAAACTTAGGAACTGAAGTTGATTTTTAAAAATAGCTACTCATGACATTCCACAAACTATTTAAGATTTTCCTTAGTTTAAAATGTTTTGGGGGAGGTGGGGACAGGTGCGCAGTTCAGCTCTTGTTGAACTTGCAGGCCAGGACCCAAAGACTTTCCACCAAATTGAATGAGACTTATTGTAACTTAAATAAACATTACTTCCTATTGGCTGTTTAGAGTAGAACACAGGAATCCTATTACATCAAACCACAAGTCCAGGTATTTCCAATATCCTTTCCTTCATTGTAGTGAGATAGTTTCTTATGGAAAGATCAGTGTAGGGCATGAAGCCCTCCTATTATTTCTCCACTGTAGTATTTGGTGACATATTGCCTGGATATGTGGAAATTCAACAGCTTGGGAATTCTTTGTACTAAAGCTCCCAAAACTCCATACCCAGGAATTGTGCAGCAGAGGAGGTTTGATGCTAAGAGTTATACTACAGGAAAGGAATATTCCCAAACATTGCAAATTTCAGCATGGTGGCACGGTGGTTAAACTGCTGTACTGCAGCCAAAACTTGGTGTGTTCGATCTGCTGTACTGCAGCCAAAACTTGGTGTGTTCGATCCTGATGGGACACAAGGTTGACTCTATCTTCCATCTTTCTGAGGTTGGTAAAATGAACCCAGAATGTTGGGGGGGGGGGGGGGAATGCTAATTTATGAACCACCCAGAGAGTGCATTAAGCACTACAGGGTTGTATAAAAGTGTAATTGCTATTATGGTTACTAGTCATTAGAGTCCTGAATTCCATTAACTGGGCAAATTCACATTTTTAGAGCCAAAATGTTTGTTTCATTCCATCTCTGAGAACAGGGATGGAGCAGTTTGATCTGACTGCCAACTTGTGTTGTACTCACAGTAGTAATAGCAGAGGTTTCCACTCCTCTGAAGGATCTAGCACCGCTTCCTGTGCACCATAGTTTCCATCATGATCAGATTTTACCCCACACAGGTGCAGCTACTCTCAATTTCTTTCTATTTCAGTAGTTTCCTTTGCCCCTAAGTAGCCAACACCATATTTTTGTCAAATTATTCCATTCCTTAGGTATAATACAAAATTCAAGTAAAAAGGGTTACCTGCTCGTGTAATTGAGAAATATGTTCTACCAAAAGAGCTTTTTCTTTCTGCAGCTTCGAATTTTCCAGCTGAACACCAGCACGTCTCTTCTCTAAATTTATTAGTTGTGATTGTAGTAACTCCCCATGTTGATCTGCAGATCTCCTTTCTTGCTCTATATGAAGTGCCTGTTAACCAGAGCAAATACAAAGAACAGTGCTATGTGCAAAATAAAATTTATTAGTGGGCAATACCATTTTTAAAATCAGTAAATACCCAGTGGCCAAAATCCTGTTGTGTAGCTCCATATATGCAACAATGAGGGTGTCTGCTGATGGAAGGCTATTTCAGAGTTCAGGCAAGTCTCTAGCACAAGAGGGAGGGCCTTCTCCGTGTCCGCCCCGGCCTTATGGAACCTCCTGCTGGCAGAATTACGACTGCAGACAGAATTGCTGCCCTTTAGGAAGGCGCTTAAAACCTGGCTGGCAGGGCAGGTGTGGGACACTGACGGGGAGGCGGCCCCTGCCCGTTGGCACATTTAAATAATTTGTCCCTCTTTTCAGATGGGGTGGGTGGGTTTTTAATGGGTTGTTAAAATGTTTTTTAATCAATGTTTTTATGCTTTTATACTGTTGTGAGCTGCTCGGATTCGCTCCGGTGAGGGGGCGGCGTTACAAATTAATAAAAAAATTAAAAAAACAGTGGCTGTGTGCATCCAGGAATCACTAATGGAAGTCGCTAATTGGCAATGAGATCAGTTTGCTGATAATTACAACATAACCACCATTGTGCAATAAAGCTATACAAGATTTTAGCCATTGTGCAAGTTTTTCTACTTTACGTGGAGAGGAGAAAAGCACGAGTTCCATACGCTCCGGTGCCTAGTCATGCCTGCCACATGACCATGGAAACGTCTGCAGAAGCAGACCATGCTGGCTCTTCGACTATTCAGAGATGAGCACTGAACCCTATAGTCGGATACGACTGGCTTTCGAGCAAGGGTGACCTTTACCTTTACTAAATATATGTCTAGGTATTTCAAGCCATGGAGTATTACAAATAATCTCAGTTTGGAAAGCGTGACCAGCCAGTTTGATTAGCCAGATTGCCGTGCAGGTATCACATGACCTCTGACAAAGGTTACTAAGAAGAAGACACATTGAAGAATCCCACCCTTCGCAATGGCAAAATCAATAGCAACATGCATTCTATGCAGCTTGAAAGCTTGCATATTTTGTACATTTACAGTTTACAAAAGGTTGTTATATTCACATTTGCTCTGTTAAACTCAGAAGTTCCACTTTTAAGATTAAGGTAATTATGTACAAGATTTAGCCTTCATTTGTAACCTGAAGGATGTTTTAGGGATCCTTTGATTCCGCATATTTTAGGTGTGTTGTGCAAGAAGAACATGTAAGTTTATTTCCAACCATGCCATGCATCAGGTCACTTGCTTCAAGACTTGAGATTTCCATGCAAAGCTCCCAATCACAAAAAAAACAAGCCATGATTCTAAGGCATTTCAATAACCACTCATTTAGCAAGACTCTAAACTTGGGCTTATTGCCATTGGCTAATGTGTCTTCAGTTTAATCACAAGAATTAACTTCAGCACACAAGTTCTTGGTAGTAAATATAATGGGACCTCGTGAGGAAATTATATAAGGCAGCCAGGGAAGCACTAAGCGAAAAACAAAAGGAGTAAATTGTATGAGGATAACCAGGAGGAAAAATAATAAATAGCAATGAAGACATGATTGAAATGTATACACAAAATTGAAGGAAGAAACTTTGAGTAAAAGGGCAAACGTTAGTGCAGATCCATCATGACAGTTGTGCCACAGTAAGCATTGTTAGGGACTGCGGTAGCTGAGTGGTTAAGACACTGAACTTGACTGGAAGGTCAGCAATTTGAGATCCGAGTGCTCCAAGTCTGAGTGAGCTCCTGCAAACCTAGCAGTTCAAAAGCAAGAAATTGCAAGTAGATAAATAGGTACCACTTTGGTGGGAAGGTAAACAATGTTCCGTGCACTCCGGTGTTGAGGCATGCCTGCCACATGTCCACGGAAACATTTGCAGACACAGACAGCGCTGGCCCTTTGGAGTTTAGCTAAAAGCAGAGATGAGCACTGAACCCTAGAGTGGAAATTGAGTAAGGGCAACCTTTACCTTAAGGCAAGCATTACTATTTCCCCAACAAAACTGGTTCTCTAAGAATATATTTAGAAATACTGTTTTAAATTGCTATATCTAATAGATTTATAGCCAAAGAGAACAGAATTCTTACAAAATTGAATGATAAATTTAGACACTTCTAGCTATATTTGCTAGGCACGTGCTATTCTCTCCCCCCCCCTCCCCCCCTCCCGACTCCAATTCCGAAAATTCTCCAAGAGTTCCCCACACAGAATTCTGGGAGTTCTAGCCCAGAAACCCAAAACTAGAGATACTGTACCTACATTTTACTCACCTGCACCAAGGCCTCACCCCCAGTCCTAGGCCTCGCTTCCTGTTCAAATAAAGGAAACTAACTTGGAGTGGTAGTTTCTTTCTGTCTCTCTCCCCACCCTCTCTCTATGTGTTCTAAAGCTAAAAGGGAAGAAAGGCTACAACACCTAAAACTGCAGGAGCTTTCTTTTTTAACAAATTATTGAAGAATTTTCTTGGAGAATCTTGGGAGTTGGGAGTTTTTAAAAGAGCCCACTGAAAGCCACATCCCTAATAACAGCTGTTAGGTTAAGGGTGGATTAGGCTTTTCTTTTATTGCCACTTTGAAAATTGTACAACCTGCTCTATGATAGGAATACAGTGGTACCTCGGATAAAGTCCAATTCAGATGAAGTCCAATTCGGATAAAGTCGCGGTTTTCATGCACACGTCATGCATCGCATAAAGTCCAAAACCGCTAAAAATTGACGTTATCCAAGTTATTTGGTATAGGAACCTCGGATAAAGTCCATTTTTGGACGTTATCCGATGCATCGTCCATTTGATTCGGATACAGTCCAAAATCAGATAAAGTCCAAACTTGTGGGACAGAGTTTGGATTTTATCCGAGGTTCTACTGTACAGTGAAACCTCGGATAATGCTAAAACTTGGTTCCACATGTCTTAGCGTTATCTGATTTTTAACGTTATCCAATGCATGCATCGGATAACGTTAAAACTCTATAGAGATACATTGTAATCGGCACAGGCTTTAGCGAACGTTATCCGATGCATCACATAGGATTTTAACGTTATGTGATGCAATATTTTTCTGATTGCTTAACATTATGCAGTTTTAGCGTTTTCTGATGCAAAGGTTATCCGAGGTATTACTGTATAACATTCCACCAAGGCAGCGTTTAAAAATGTTAGTGACCTGTTCCTGTGCCTTGGTGATTTCCTGTTTCTTCTTTCGAAGCTGTGTCTTTAAGCAGGTAAACTCCATTTCAAGCTGTCGTGCTTTTTCTCTTGAAGATGCTAGTTGATATGCTGTTTGCATATGGGAAGTACTTTCCTTTTCATGCTGTTGTCTTTCCTGTTACATTTGTATGAAATGTCCTTTAGCAAAATTGGATTGTGCAAACAATCATGAAAGACACGCTACCAATTTCATTGCCTGTGCTGCTGTATTCCATCCAGCCCCACATGTTTGCTATAGTAAGCATTAAAAACTTGTTCTGTTTCTGTACCTTAAATATACAGTAAAACCCCTACTTACGAAAAAAAGTCCGTTCTGTAGGCTTTTGCTTAAATCATTTTTTTATGTACATCAAAGCGATCCCATAGGAAAAATTAGTTTTTTATGTAATTTGAAGCAAACCCATAGGAAAAAATGAATTTTAATGAAAATCGAAGCAAACCCATAGGGAAATGATTTTTTTACATAACTCAGAGCAAACCCATAGGAAAAAGAATATTTATGTAACTCGAAGCAAACCCATGTAAATCGGAACATGGTTTTAGCACAAAATCATTATGTAAGTCGAATTTTATGTAACTCGAGGCATATTAAGTCGGGGTTTTACTGTATACCAGTTCTTTAAAGCCTAAGGTGCATGAAACCACTAAGTGTTTTAATTCTGAAAACAACACTATTGATAAGGGGATAGTCATAGGTGCATTGCCTTCTAGGTGACAAGTATATCAGCAGCTTAACCTTTTAATTGTATTTAGCTAGTTATCTCACTGGTAGTCTCACATATTGATTACTGTAATGTTCAGCCACGTGCTGAATAGGGCGGGGTATAAATCGAATAAACATAAACATACATGGAGCTTCCCCTGTGCCTGTTATAGAAGCTCCAATGAGTTCAGAATGCTGCAGCCAGGCTGGTTATGGGAATGAAAAAAATTGACCCTATCTCCCCAGCCTTGGCAAGGCTGCACTGGCTCCCAGTTTCTTTCCATATCAGGTACAAGGTGTTAGTTCTAACTTTCAAAGCCCTAAAAGGTTTGGGACCATCCTACCTGGTAGAACCTCTTCCCCTCAGGACAACAGCCCACATCACTCACTACTCCATGACGAAGCAGCTCCAGGTCCCGACCCCGAGATTAGCTAGGAAGGCCATGACTAGGAGGAGGGCCTTCTCGGTGGTGGCACCAATGTTGTGGAACTCCATCCCTTTGGAGCTGCACCTGGTACCATCTCTCCAAATGTTTAAAAAGCAATTGAAAACATCTTTTTAAAAGAGGCCTTTGGAAATATCTTACCAACGACTGATTGTTAGACATTTTATTCTGTCTCTCTGCACCACAACTAGGCTTTCTTTTTAGGGTGTCTTGGGTTTTGATGTTTTATATGAACATTTTAATATTTGTGTTTGTTTGTATCTGTTGAGTTTTATGCTGTTAGCCATCCTGAGTAGAAACGTTTCTCCTAGAGGGGTGGGATATAACTTCAATCAATCAATCAATCAATTAATGAGCTGCTATATTAGAGGTAGCTTGTTCAGGGTGGTTATAGGAACATCCAATAGTTTTCCATGTTAAAATGCTTAGCTTGCAATAACATTTCCTTCTTTCATAAAATAAGCTGCATGATGCCCACCCATGTTTTACTATAAGGGATTAGACAGTCTACTATTCCCAGTTCCTAAACCATATGAGTTAAGAACAGGAAGACTATCACCATGATGATAGCCAATATCTAGAACGGATGCGGCACCTGAAGAAAAAGAAGAAGCCATATCACAAATATGAAGGGCTGCAGTAGAATTCCTCACTGGCCCTGGAGACTGTACAGAATATCAAGTTCAACGGGCTACCTCTGCACTCTGTTTCTTTAATTTCTTAAAATAAAACATTCCAGCAAGATTATTCAAATCTGTTATGTTCTGTTTCAAATACTGTATATGCATGCATTTTTTTTCCAACCAACAAATAACAGTTGCTTGAGTAAATTACAGATGTAAAAAATACTGAGAATGGAATTTACCCGTGATTTTTCATATATTTTTAAAAGAGAAGCTGTGTAGGGCGGGGTATAATAATAATAATAATAATAATAATAATAATAATAATAATAATAATAATAATAATAATGATGATGATGATGATGATGATGATGATGATGATGATGATGATGAAACAACATTCTAGAGACTAGCTAGAAACTTACTCTACTTAGTTGCTTGGTAGCTTCCACTAACTGTGCTTGTAATAGACCATTCTGCCTTGTAAGATGTCCACACTCTTCTGCCATCTTGTTGTACAAGTATTTATCTTCATCGGCCGACAGCTGTTTTTCCTTGAGAGCTTGCCTTAATTTCTCAGTCTCCTCCCTAAATGTAATTTAAAATATAGGTTCATGTGGGACAATCAGAAAAACGCTCATGATAATTTCATCTCCTACCTTTTGTCTAAGAAATAAGCTGGGAGGTATGAACTGCTTATTACTGTTGGTATAAACCAAACACTTAGGTAAAGGTAAAGGTCGCCCTTGCTCGAAAGCCAGCCATATCTGACTCTAGGGTTCAGTGCTCATCTCTGTTTATAGCCAAAGAGCCAGCACTGTCTGTGTCTGCAGATGTTTCCATGAACATGTGGCAGGCATGACTAAACACTGGAGTACATGGAATGCTGTTTACCTGCCCATCAAAGTTGAACCTATTTATCTACTTGCAATTTCTTGCTTCCAAACTGCTAGGTTGACAGGAGCTTGGACAGAGACAGGAGCTCACTCCATCATGCAGCAGTCAGGTCTCGAACTGCTGACCTGCTGACCTTCCAGTCATCAGGTTCAGCATCTTAACCACTAAGCCACCATAGCTGTATAGTTGTATTCTTCAGCCCCTAATATCCAGATAGTGTTCCAGAGCTCTGCGGTTTTTTTTAAGCCTCCATGAATGCTATTATTCACTGCACAGAATTATTAAAACAGCAGAGAGTATTATTGGGTGTCCACTCTCCACTTTAGAACAAATTTACACCATCAGGTGCCACAGAAAAGCATTAGATATAGTAGGAGACCCATCGCATCCTGGCCACTGCTTCTTTGAGATTCTGCCATCGGGACAGAGATATAGAACAATGAAGGTAAAAACGAGCCGTCTCAAGAACAGTTTCTTCTCCAGAGCAATTTTGGCCTTAAATGGAAACTCTGGACTCTGAAGTCATCTTATCTTATTTTAAAATTTTAGATTTTTAATTTTTAGAATTTTGAAATTTTAAAATTTTAAAATTTTGAAATTTTAAAGTTTTGAAGTTTTTAAATTTTTAAATTTTTAAATTGTACTGTATGGTACTATCTTAATTGGTGTTTCTGTAGCTGTTTTTAAATTAAGGGATATGCCTTATTCAAGTTGATATATAGCAACCTAGAAATTTCATTGTTCCCGCAAGGGGACAATTACAATAAAGATTTATCGAAGTTTCTCTGCATCCCTCAGATTAGTTCTGTGCCTGCACAGAGCCAAATTTGGAACATCCTAGAGATGAGCTGTTTAGGTAGGAGACCCATCTTCATTCCACCACACATCCCCAGGTGCACCTCAATTCAAATTTCTCAGTTCCATTTTGCCTGCCACCAGAGTAACACATGTGGAATGTTCCTCTTGTTTGAGCTTATTTTCACCTTTAAATGTTGGAGGAGAAGAAGTAATGCACAAGACAATTGCCACATGTACAGAACAGATACAGCAACAAGTGGATGCCTGTCTTACTTTGCCTTGGTGCAATTGCATTTTTCTTCACAATGTTGTGTTC
Source organism: Bradypodion ventrale (assembly GCA_035047345.1). Classification (NCBI taxonomy): domain Eukaryota; kingdom Metazoa; phylum Chordata; class Lepidosauria; order Squamata; family Chamaeleonidae; genus Bradypodion; species Bradypodion ventrale. Next base: position 286,851,554 of record JAWDJE010000004.1, read on the forward strand.
CTTGGTATATTGTGCCCAGTGTCATCCACGTAGCTGGTATTCAGAATGTCTTTGCAGACTCATCAGTGATTTCAACTCCATGGTGAACAAGTGAGAACTCCAACAGGATGCCTTCTCTGTCACACACGTGAAGACACCCCGCCCCCCCAACACTGACATCTTAATTTCTGTAATTATTTTCATTTCTGCAGTAAGATGGGAACTGGCCAGAGCTCAGACAATAATGTCTTTATGGTGCCTTGCAACACAGGCCCCCTATATCTATTCCCACCTTTTCCTTTCCTAAGGTAATATTTTGGCTCTAAAACAGGAGTTCTCAACTTTTTATAGCTGGTGGCCAGGTCATGCTCCCTCAGACAGCTTTGGGGGCCGGACGGCCATTTTGCCCTTCACCACATTGCACCTGGTGTGGTGGAGGCGGTGGGGGGATCACATGAAATGGTGCCATGGGCCACATCTGGCCCATAGGCTGCTCTAAAAGGATCATGTTAAAGCCATTCTGGTCGCACCCTAGTGGATTCAACAGCCCTTGTTTTCAACATTTTTCTCCCTGACAGTATTAATACTATCTGCTGCCTCTACAAAGATCAGAGCATATTTCCCTGTTTCAGAACTGTCTCTGTCACCACACCAGGCATTTGGATGAGCTACTATCACTTGGAAATTTGTGACTGGACAGATGCCTCTTTTGGCAGGGCAATATCCTCTTCTTTGCTGGAATGACACCACCCACTTCTATTAAGACAACTTCCCAATCTCCCAGATGTGTGACCCGAAGACACTACAATGAAGTGCAGCAGGGTACGGGAAGTCTCCTACCTAAACAGACCAACTCTAGAATTCTGAGCACAGCTGAGCACAGACACTACAACTATTGTGTGTGTGTGTGTTCACAGATGATCATTTTCAAGTTTAAGAGAAAGTGGAAGTATTCCCCAAGACTCCTCTCACAGAAAGCCAAAAAAGATAGAAACCAAAAGTATCATTCTATGTAGTTACTATTTGTTTATTTTCATAAGGCTATTTCCAAACCTGGTGCAATCTACAGCAGGGTTTGGAGGCAAGAATGTGACATGCATGCGCACGCACGCACACACACACACACACACACACACAGAGACAGAGTAGACACAGAATATGAAAATAAGTTGTTCAACAGTTTTGAAAGGGTTAAAAGGCTGACAATATTAATACACCCACCGAAGTTCCTTAGCAATATGCTGTTGTATTAGCTCTGGCATGGTAAGGAATTTCTCTTCTAGCCAATGGAGTTTTGCCTGAAGATGTATATATTCTGAACTGCTTTCTGTTAGTTTTTGTTCCATATCTTGGCATTGCTGAATTCTCTTCTGAAGCTGAAGAAAGCACATTGGAAAGTTAAAAGCTCAGTATTCCTTTTTAGCTATGCTTGGTTACTGCCTGATAAAAGAGACTAGCAAAGGCAAAGCCTCTTCAGTGATCTGCTCATTGCAGATTAAATGCCATCTCCAGAGTTTAGATGGCTGAGTTCTAGGTTTCCTGTTTGTTACAGAGACATGGAATTCATCTTCAGTCACTAGCCATAACTCTAGTGTCCCTCATCTCAGGGACAATTACCAGCCCTCTCCTTTTCCATCACAGTGGGCTTGGATGAGCACCGAAATCCAAGCATGGGGAGGAAGAATGGCATTCTGACCTGCATCTGTGAAACACATGAAAAGCTGTTATCCATGAAGGATTCAGCATCTTTCCACCACAGAATGTGACTTATTATTTATTAGTTACCCGAACATCCTGTCCTTTGATTGAGCTCGGCAGAGTACATAGCTCTCCTTATCATCTACACTTTATCCTCAAAACATCTTTGTGAACTGGGCCAGGGTAGGAGAGCAAACATTGTCCTAGGTCACTCAGTGAGTTCATAATTGAATGCAGATTTGAACCCAGATCTCCTGGGTCTTAGTAATATACTCTAACTCACTACCACAGGCACACACATGGTGCAAGAGGTGACATTGCACTACATATAGTACATTTATTTATTATTGCATTTTTATACCACCCATTTGGGAAATTTCCCACTCTGGGTAATGTACATACAAATATCAAAATAACATAATAAAACACACAACAAATTAAAAATAAACCAACCAAATAAATACATCCTAAAATAAAATAACTGCCTTCTTGGTGATAATGATTATTTGAGCATTTAAATACATTAAACCAGGAGTTCCCAACCTTTTTACGCCATGCCCCTGACCATGTCCACAGACAGCTGAGTGGGCCAGACCACTTCTGTATTTAGGACAGCTGTGGGTGCATTTATGGTTGGCATAGCCACATTTACTCATGTGCAGACGTGTTTTACAGCTGATTTAAACGTGCCCGCTTCCACTTCCTGGTGCAATGGGCTGTAGGTTGGGAACCCCTGCATTAAACTATTGCACTAAAAATCTATGTAGGCATCAGTCCTCGACCCATAAAGGCTTTATTGATGACTTATTTATTTATTTATTCAATTTGTATAGCTCCCCCAATTGACATGTTACTCTGGGCGGCTAACATAAAATCCCCAATGTTTAAACTATAGAAACCCTTAAAATTCCTAAAAATACTGAAAAACTACCTCCCACCTGCACCAAATAAAATCTAGTTAAAAACTTTTAAAAGCACGAGTGATCTTGCTCTAAATGAGCCAGTGTGTGTGTGTGTGTGTGTGGGGGGGGGGGGGGTGACCTGCCCTGCCAGCCAAGTTTTCAGCTCTTTCCTGAAGGGCAGCAGCTCTGTCTGGAGACGCAGTTCAACTGGCAGGAGGTTCCAAAGGGCCAGAGCGGATACTGAAAAGCTCTTCTTCTAGTGCTAGAGAGGCAAGCCTCTCTAGCAGTTGGTATTTTTAAAGAGCTCCTCCGTCCACTCTAGTGGGACGGGCAGATATCCTTGGGGTGATGCGGTCTCTTAAGTATCCCGGCACACTACCATGTAGGACTTTAAAGGTAATTACCTGCACCTTGAATTGCACCCAGAGGCACACTGGCAACCAATGCAGCTCCCGTAGCAGGGGTGAGGCACGAGCATAATGCCCACACCCCATCACTACATGGGCAGCTGCATTCTGAACCAGCTGCAGCCTCCGAATGGTCATCAAGGGCAGCCCCATGTAGAGCGCATTACAATAATCCAGTCTGGAGGTGACCAGAGCATGTGTGACCATAAGCAAGGAGTCCCAGTCCAGGAGCGGGTGTAATTGGTGAATGACACGAAGTTGTGCATTTTGTTGTAATGCCGCCCTGAGTCGGGTTCTGCCTGAGTGGGCGGCATATATATAAATATGACTATTAAATTAAATTAAATTAAAAGCCCTCCTAGCCATGGCTGCCACCTGCTCATCAAGCAGGAGTCGTGAGTCCAGGGGGACCCCCAAATTATGCACCGGGTCTGTCTGCGGCAAAAAAGCCCCATCCAGCTCCAAAGATGGTAGCTTCCGGGATAATGCAGGGCCCCTGGCCCACAGCCACTCAGTCTTGCCAGGATTCATTTGTAGCCCATTGTTCCCCATCCAGACCCTTACAGACTCCACACACCTGGATAGGACTTCAACTGGGACTCTGGAGGCCAGCTGGAACAACAACTGCAGGCATCAGGACAGACTTCAACACCGGAGTCCTGAGCCCTCCCTCCCTCCTCCTCCCTATGCTTTGGCCTTGAGCAGGGGTTTAAAGAGAGGCTATGCTGGAGGGGCTTCTCCATTGCCTGGGACTCTGGAGGCCAGCTGGAACAACAACTGCAGGCATCAGTGCAGCCTCCAACACCGGCGTCCTGAGCCCTCCCTCCCTCCTCCTCCCTATGCCTTGAGTGGAGGAGGTGGGGAGTTGAAAGTTCTACGGCCCACTGGGGGGAGATATGGGCCAAAAGGGGGAGGAGATGGTGGAGGGAGGGAGGGAGAGTTAGAAGGATTGAGGGACTAACTTGCCTGCCAGGGAATAGCAGCAGCAGTCTGTCTGGCGCTGGCTTGGAGGTCCATGGGGATAAAATTAAGGTGACGATTCGAGATGGCTTTGAAAAGTCGGCCCACTGCCGTCGCTACTGTGGGTGGAATGTCTCACCCCAATTGAGGGCTCAAGGTAGATTTGGAAGAATGCCCCACCACTTCCATCACCGCCGGAGCCTTGCGGAGGGTGGTGGGGGGAGTGGGTGGGGCGGTTTTATATGGGGGTGGGAGGGAGGGAGGGAGAGACTGCCCGGCCAGCCAGGAAGGAGAGGCAGCATTCTGTCCAAGGCAATCAGGGAGGCTCCGGAGGCCAATATAGAGGTTGTGATGGGCATGGGGCGATATAGCGGGTACTGAGGGGCAGGCCGCACTCGGGGAATGCGGGACAGATGCTTAGTATCTGTCCCTCGTTCCAGCCCCCCGGTTACACCTCTAGGTCCTGAGCAGCTGACCCAGGGTGACCCTGCCCTTAGGCTGCTGCTGATGAATGCCCCCCTGATACAAGATTCCATTATGGGGGAGCGGGCCGACCTGGCATGTATCACTGAGACCTGGCTGAGACCAGAGGATGGGGTTCCTCTGTCAGAAATGTGTCCAGCTGGGTTCAGTATTTGGCACCAGCCTAGGGATGAGGGTAAGGGCGGTGGCGTTGCCATCATAGCCAGGGAGTCACTGGGAGTCGCCAGGGCTACCGCTCCACAAATTCTGGGTTGTGAGGCCCTGCTTCTGCGGCTGGGCTCTAAGGGTCAGTTGGGAGTCTTACTCCTGTACCTGCCCCCTTGCAGGGTAAGGGACTCCCTGCCTGAGCTCCTGGAGGCCATCTCAGCATTGGCGTTGGAGTTCCCTAGACTGATGGTTCTGGGGGACTTCAATTTGCCTTCGCTGGGGACTGGCTCCGAGGTGGCTCAGGAGTTCATGGCTTCCATGGCAGCTATGGACCTGATTCAGGTAATTCAGGGCCCGACCAGGGGCAGTGGCCACACACCAGATTTAATCTTTTTGTCGGAGCGGTGGCAGAGTGATCTGAGTTTACAGAAGCTAGACATAACACCTGTGCCATGGTCAGATCATTATTTGGTGGCTCTAGACTTCCTGGGTGCGACGCTTCATCGTAGGGAGGCAGGGCCTATTAGAATGGCCCGCCCCCGGCAACTGATGGATCCTGATGGATTCCAGAGAGAACTGGGGGATTTCCCTCTGGATCGGCAACACGATTCGCCCGAGGCGCTGGTTGACCTGTGGAACAGGATGACAACAGCGGCCTTGGATGAAATTGCACCACTACGGCCTCTCAGAGCTCATGGAGCTAGGTCATCTCCGTGGTTCACAGATGAACTGCGGGAGCTCAAATGGGCAAAGAGACGCCTAGAGCGCCGCTGGGTGAAGACCCAGAGAGACTCCGATTGGACACTAGCTAGAGCCGCTATTAGGGCCTATCTAGTGGCGATGGAGGTGGTGAGGCGGCAATACTTCACCACCCTTATTGCCTCCACTGTAACCCTGTTCCGGGTTACCAGGTCTCTCCTTGGTAGGGGGACCCCGGTGCCTGGTTGGCAGGGGTCGGCTGAGGACTTTGCTGACCATCTAGTGGAGAAAATCGATCGGATTCGCGCGGGGTTTAATCCTGGCGTGGATGGGGAGAGTCCGGAGGGAGCTGGAGCACAGTCTTGCCATACCATCTGGGACCAGTTTGATCCAGTTGCCCCTGATGAAGTGGACAGGCTCTTTGCAGCTGTGCACGCCACTACCTGCCCATTGGACCCCTGTCCCACCTGGTTGGTGAAAGCCTTCAAGGCGGTGACAGGTGGCTGGGTTGGGGCTATGATCAATGCATCATTGCGGGAGGGGGTGTTTCCTGCACCTTTAAAACATTCCTTGGTGCTCCCCCTCCTGAAGAAACCTTCCCTCGACCCAGCTGTCCTAACCAACTATAGGCCTGTCTCCAACCTCCCCTTTTTAGGGAAGGTGTTGGAGAAGGCAGTGGCGCGTCGGCTGCAGGAGGTACTGGATGAAGCGGATTACCTGGACCCCTTTCAGTCAGGATTCAGGCCTGGATATGGTACCGAGACGGCATTGGTCGCACTGATGGATGATCTCTGGCGGGAGCGGGACGGTGGTCACCCATCCGTCCTTGCTCTTCTTGACCTCTCAGCAGCTTTCGATACCGTTGACCACGGTATCCTTCTGGAATGGCTCCGAGGATTGGGAATCCAGGGCACTGTGTGGTCCTGGTTTTCCTCATTTCTGAGGGGTCGGACCCAGTCGGTGTGGTTGGAGAGTGAGAGGTCCAGTCCTAGGCCCCTCAAATGGGGGGTGCCTCAGGGCTCGGTGCTCTCTCCTCTCCTATTTAACATCTACATGAAGCCGCTGGGTGAGATCATTCGTTCCCATGGGGTGCGGTACCATCAGTACGCGGATGACACTCAGTTGTACATCTCGGCCCATGGGGACCCCAGTGATGCCATCAAAGTCAAAGTCCTTTCCAGGTGCCTGGAAGCTGTTGGGGTCTGGATGGGGGCTAACGGGCTACAACTGAATCCCAGCAAGACTGAGTGGCTATGGATAAGGGGTCCTGCGTTAACCCGGGAGCTACCATCTTTGGTTCTGGATGGGGCTATTTTGCCCCAGACAGACCCGGTGCGCAACTTGGGGGTCCTCCTGGATTCGCGGCTACTGCTAGAAGAACAGGTGGTGGCTGTGACCAGGAGGGCTTTCGCCCAACTTTGGGTGATTCGCCAGTTGCGCCCACTCCTGGACCGGGACTCCTTGCTCATGGTCACTCATGCTCTGGTCACCTCCAGACTAGATTATTGCAATGCGCTCTACATGGGGCTGCCCTTGACGACCATTCGGAGGCTACAGCTGGTCCAGAATGCGGCAGCCAGGGTGGTGATGGGGTGTGGGCGTTATGCCCGTGCTTTGCCATCCGGGAGCTACACTGGTTGCCAGTTTGTCTCCGGGTGCAATTCAAGGTGCTGGTTTTTGACCTTTAAAGCCCTATATGGTAGTGGGCCGGGTTACCTAAGAGACCGCATCGCCCTGAGGACGTCTGTCCGTCCAACCAGAGCGGACCGGAGGGGCTCTCTAATTGTTCCATCAGCCAGAGGGGCTAGCCTCTCTGGCACAAGGAGGAGAGCCTTCTCCGTGTCTGCACCAGCCCTCTGGAACCTCCTGCCAACAGAGCTACGTCTCCGGACGGAATTGCTGCCTTTCAGAAAAGAACTTAAAACCTGGCTGGCGGGTCAAGTGTGGGGTGCAGGTGGAAGGGTAACCTCCATTGGGTGGTTGGTGTAGAAGAACTCTTCCCCATGGTGCCTTTGGATCCTGCAGCCCTTGTTTTTAGGGGGTGGGTAGTTTTAACTGTTTTTAACATGTGTTTTTTAATTTTTATTGTGAACTGCTCTGAGTTGGCTTTGGCCGAGTGAGCGGTATATAAATGTGACAATTAAATGAAATTAAATTAAAACTGCATCGCTTGGATCACCATGGGCCGAGATGTATAGCTGAGTATCATCTGTATATTGATGATACCTCATCCCGTGGGAACAGATGATCTCACCCAGAGGCTTCATGTAGATAAAATTATGCCAATGCTGCCTCACTTGAGTCTCAATATTAGCTCTTGTTTCCAGCTGAATGAAAACATTGTTTCTCTGTTGCAATACTATTGCAGCTTTGCATTGTTGTGTATCTGCATTTTAAGCTATACTTTCCTAAATCTGCTTAAATGGCAACAAGTTTCACTTTTAAGTACCAGAATCCTTACAAGATGCAAAAGCAGTAGCAAGCCTTTACTGGACTTTTTATAAATAATATTAAACACTATGTTAGCTTTCAAGAATCAAGTTCATGTCTGAAGAAGTGAACTCGATTAATGAATGCTAGTACTGTATAGTGTTTGGTTTTCTGTGATCCAATGAAGACATTGCCTTGCTCCTGTTTATAAGTGTCAAACTCTCTTTTGAATATTACCTTTGAGCCACAGGGAATGAGAACATAACAAGGTTACATTTTGAAAATAACAATGAGTAGAAATAATGACAATAGTGTGTGGAGTTCATGTAATTTTTTGATGGACACGTTGCTCCTATTTGTCATCAAGTCACCTCTGACTTATAGCAACCCTATGAATGAAGGACCTCAAATATGTCTTGTGCTCAGTAGCCCCACTCGGCTTCCGTAAACACAAGCCTATGTTTTCTATTCATCCATTGAAAACTGTGCTATCAAGATCCTGAGTGGTACAGAAAGGACACACAAACCACTGAGACACACTGCCTACTAGACCAGTGGTGGTGAACCTTTGGCATGTGTGCCAGAGAAGGCACTCAGAGCCCTCTCTGTGGGCACATGTGCCATTGCCCCAGCACAGAGTTCGCCCCGCCCCTCTGCCCAGCAGCCCAATGGGATAGCTTTCTCCCTTCCCCCAGTGCAGAGTTCACCCTGCCCCTCTGCGGCATAGACGGCAGCCTGTTGAGTGTGGGCACTTGGTCTCTGAAAGGTTCGCCATCACTGTACTAGACCAGTGATGGCCATTGGCCAACCTTGGCACTTTAGGGGGACTTCAATTCTAAAAAGCCCAAGTCAGCACTCCTGTTGATAAGGGCTTCTGGGCACTGAAGTCCAAAACACCTGGAGTGCCAAGGTTGGCCATCACTGGACTAGACTATCCTTGTGTAGATAAGCTCCAGGGGCCAAATGTGCTGATGGCTGGGGAAATCCTCCTGACCTCTCATAATACTCCAGTTATTCTGACTATGCCAAGCAGTTAACAGAAATTTAAAAGAAATTATTTGAGCCTTGTACCAAATCTGAAAGGTAGGAATAACAAAATACAGAAAAAATGTGCAAGCTCTAAATAAATAGCTGAGGCAAGGTTGGATTTAGTATCTACAACCCTCTGTCCACAATAACCAAGCAGCTGTAAAATTTTATATTATATTAAAGGGGGTAAAAAAGTAAGTTCACAAATTTACAGAAGCAATCAAAACATAATTGTGGAGCTCTTAAGCGTTCAATAAGGCTTTGAAGCAAAACAGTTCCAGAAGAGTTCCCATAAGAAAAATAATAAAAGCTAACTATCCTGCTTAATACAAGCCAGCCAAAGTTCCAGAGCATATGCAGACAACAACAGAAGGAAGTGAGCATTGCAGGCTCCTGAGAGATACTAGCCTAAACTAAATAAGTTATCTCTTCATTTTCATACCCGTCATTCCACTTCCTGAATTTTTTGAGAGAATGCACCAATCAAACCTCAAAGTGCCCTGAACCTTCCCGAAAGAGAGACTAACTTCTCAAAAGTAACTTCTCTTTCCCCCTCTTCAACTAGTATCACTGGGATACACAGAAAGAGCCTCCCCAAAGATTGTGGCATTTTTGAACCACAATCTGGCATACCCCAGGCAATGGCCAACTTGCTCTGGTTAATCTTTCTTGCACTAGATCAGGCAAAAGGAACCATAGAATGAATTCATCAAATGGTGTCATAACTTTGGCAGTTTCAGGTCTAACCTAGACACAAAAGAACAAGCAGCTAGTATCACTCTTTGGTTAATGAGCTCAGTACCAGGAAGTGAATTCTTAACCTTGAAGAGTTGCTCTTCCTCAGATAAGGCACAGTTGGTATGGCATGCCAAGTAACAAGCATCCCCCCCCCCCCCCCCCCGCAATCCTCCTCTCCTGATACCAGGTAGCAGAGTTTCAAAAGGCAACCAAAACCATCACCCCCTATATTTCAGTTTCTTGACTTGGGTCAATGCTGTCTCTCTCTCTCTTACTGGTCAGCGGCAAGTACAGAAGCATTTCCCCATAATATTTCAAAGAATAATTTATAGATCATCTTACCTGCATTTCCCAAACATAGACATCATGCGCCTTTTCCTTCACTGAATTTACAGTCTGATATACTTGTTGCTGGAGTTTCATCAGTTCTACTTCCTTGTGTGAAACATCCTGGGTACTGAAGTCAACCAGTTTCTTCAGTTTCGTAGCATCCTCCATTAAGAGCAACTTTTCTCTAGCATTTGCATCTGCAGGAAATCATTGGGCTTTCTCTAGGTACAGGTATTTTTTAAAAAAATCTGTACTATTTTCATGTCAGCTTTGATTTTTTTAGATTGACTGTTCAGCTGAATTATATTTTGCAATACTTCTAGCACTGCAGTTCTAAGCATCCTTAATAGAAAATATGTCAAATTTGACTAAAGATGTGTCTCCCAATAAAACATTCTTAGGACTGGACTGTAAGGTAACTCTGATGTGTAGTTAATATGACCCAAAGAGTCACATTAAAGCAAACAGCATGTTCAGGATTTAGTAGTGAAAAGGTTGCAGTATCTTGCTAATCAGGACTTACACATATATTATGTATAAATTATAGAACACATAAAAAAACTCTAAGCATCACCATCAAACTGCAGAGCTGGAAGGGATCCCAATGGATCATCAAGTATAGCTACTGTCAAGGAAGCACAGTGGGAATCGAACTCCCAACCCGTGGCTACCTAAAACCACCGAACCAGGGCCGTAGCCAGGATTCTAGATTTAGGGGGGCAAAAAATGTTTCAGGAGGGGCAAACATTTCCAGGAGGGGCAACAATGTCACACTCACATATATAACATTGGCATCACAGGGTGGGTTGAGTGGGCAGGCTGTTAGCTCAGGAGGGTTTTCACCCCACTGGCTACAGTCCTGCACTGAACTATCCAGGAGGTCATATTTATTAGTATGCACTTCTCTAATCAGCAATGCTGGCGTCAGAGGCACCAGACTCCTATATAGTTCAAAATTTGTGTATAACTCTTATGCCCCCAAAAATGCAACTACAAAGCATAAGTAGTTGATTAACACAAACACCAAAAACAGATGCATTTACTGTTTGTACTGAATGATGATTACAACACTGTACTATATTTATAATTCACATTGCACTAATCTTTTGGTTGACGCATGTGTTTATAATTTATCCCAGTGGTTCTTATTTGACTTTTGTGTACTTTTTGTATTGTGCATTTTTAATCTCTGTTTGTTGGGTTGGGATGGTCGCTGAGATTTTTATTTTCTATTTGTAAACAACAAAGTCCTGTCAGTCTATTCTTCAGAGTGAGTCCTGCATAATCCCCAAATCATTCTGACCAGATGTTGCAACGTCTGGCCTGAATAAAGGTGGACTCAGAAGTGCCCGGTTTTAACATTTAGAGGTCTGATAATGGTATTAACCCCTATCTTTACAATGAGTACTGTGCCTTACTTCCATCTTCAGTAATGGAGGATCAAAGAGGATGACCATCTATAGGAATGCTTGAGAAGGAAGATCTTATCTCTAGATGTGACTGTGGGAGCAGTGGAACCAACAGAGGTCCCCCACCCCGCCCAAGGAGGGTCATCCAGGGATTCAGAACCACAGCTTATGCACGGTGATGGCTAACCTTGGCACTCCAGCTGTTCTGGAATTTCAATTCCCAGAAGCCCTGATCAGCAGGTGTGTTCTGGGAATTGAAGTCCAAGAACACCTGAAATGCCAAAATTAGTCACCAAGGGCTTATGCCATCCAAAATTGTGAAGAGAGATCAAGCTGGATGAATTGCTTGAAAATGTATTTGCCGGTAAGATCAACTCATAACTCTTTAGCGAGCCAATAAAGATGTTATCAAAACTTGGTTTTGTATTTATAAATATATCTTAACTATTAAAAGAGCATTGCATGAGAATATTTATTACCAGACAGCGTTTGGAGGTGTCTTTGCATCGCTGAAGCTGAAGCTTCAAACATTTTGATCCTGTTTGTTTTCTTCGCTAGTTCCACTTGGGCAGCATTTATTGTAGCCTCCAGTTCCTTTGAAATATAAATTATATATTCACATAAGGTAAAGGTCACCCTTGCTCAAAAGCCAGTCATATCCGACTCTAGGGTTCAGTGCTCATCTCTGTTTATTGCCAAAAAGTCAGCACTATCTGCGTCTGCAGACATTTCGGTGGACATGTGGCAGGCCTTCCCTAAAAATGACTAGGGGGTTTCCAGACTCCAGATTTAGTTTTGGGAGTGTGTGGCAGGCTGAGGGCAGACTGACTTTCAAAAGAGATTCAGTGTGATGGAGTGGTTACAGTCTTGGACTAAGATTTGGGAGATGTGGTTTCAAATTCCTTTCCACCCATGAAACTCATCAGGTGACCTTAGACTAGACATACTGTCTCAGCCTAAACTACCCCAAAGGGTTCTTGTGAATGCAAAGTGGGGAGAGGTAACCCAAAATTGCCACTTTTGCCTCATTGGAGGAAGCCACTAATTTTTTCAGGTTCACTATATTCAGTCACTCTAGCATCAGAAGGCCAGAGTTGGATTCTGGACATTAAGGTCTGCACATTGAAAACAAATGACATTTTAACAGGCATCTGGCAAAATAATTTGGGATGAAAATTCCATAAACTCAGCCATAGGATTGAGATGGAACTTGGGGTACCTGGCATAGTGTATTTTGTTTCCTCAAGAGCTGCTCATGCAGCTCCAGCTGACAAGAATGAAGAAGATACAGCAAACTAGAAGCTATTTACTCAAAGCCATAGTATCAATGCATAGATTAAGGTTAGTTCCTGTTTCTCTAGAAAAGCAGGACAAGCTTATCAAATAGATCCAGTGACATACTAAGGCCGTGATGGCGAACCTTGGCACTCCAGATGTTCTTGGACTTCAATTCCCAGAAGCCCAACACACACACCCCAATGAATCCGCACGAATGGGTTTACTGCGATTCATCCGGCTCAGGCTGCCCTCGTCACTCCTGGAAGTGGAAGTAAACCTGCCCTGACAAATCCTGGTACAGCTATGGAAGCCTTTCAAATTCCAATTTACACTGGTTAAAGTAACAATTGCTTAAAAACAGAATTAATGTAAATATTAGAAAACCTAGTAGTTACCTTCATCTTTTGCAACATTTTTTCAGCCTCTTTAGTAAGCTTGGGTTGGAAGCTTGAAGCTTTTCTAGCCTTCTCCTTAGTTTATGACGCATAATTAAGGAGCATTTGCTTTAGATATCTGGAAGGCTAATACACTTGTTAGTAGTATTTCTCATATTAACAGCGTCATGCTATCTGTGAATTTGCTGTTCTCATGATACTTTCTGCATTACTCATGTGGAAAATACCCCCAATAACACTTTCCCCCCTACCCTAAAATGAATGGCCAGAATTCTATCCTTTCAGTTCACCTATTGATGGACTTAATCTTCTATCAGCCCTTTCTAGCAAGCTAAAGATGAGGCATAACCCATCAGGGTTTTTAGTCTATTTGTTTAGTTTATTTGTTACAAAGATTTTAACAATGTGTTTCATGTAAGGTGTTTAATGATATGTTGGGTCTTTTTATACAGGGTCATGTGCAATTGAATGGTGAGCCACCCGGAGTTGCTTTGGTGATTGGGCAGCTATACAAATCTAAATAAATAAATAATAGGATCGTCATCATTACAGTATTTATACACCACTTTCCTTGTCCAAGGACAACCCAAAGCGGTTCACAATTACAAATTACATATATTACTTATAGCCAGCTCTTTGTTTCTTGGACATTATGACAGACTACAGATGTGTCTTTTGTTGAACCTACTGCAATAAACATCTGCACCAAAAATTTGAACCCCAGTATCTGTATCAACAAGTAGTAAGTGTAGTGAGTACTTGCAAGAGTGTCTAAATTTTGATTATTTTCTGAGTCTCACCAAAACAGCATTAGTAAGATTTCCAAGTTTCTAAAAAGAAATAAAAATAAGATCCTCATTTGTTCTTTCTCTACCCACATTCTCTCCCCCCCCACCCTCTGTGAAGGAGACTGACAAATTCTGTAATCTAATGACCATTCTAGTGAATCCAGTGCAAGAAAAATGCCATTCAATGTGCAAAATGTAATAACACTTTGCAGCTTGGCCTTCCTTCCTAGAAAAAAAAATGCCATGAAAATGGCAACACATCCCATGGGATTTCCCATTAAGTCTTCTCAAGGTAAAGAAAATCTTGTGTAGATAAATCTTGCGGTGAAGATAAAACAGCAATTTCCTTCCACGCAATTCCCTTTGAGAATGAGAGGCCATGAGAGTCAAATCCGTACCAACAAATGCTGTAGGCCTATTTTTAAAGCTTTTTTGAAATGCTAAGCAGACACTAATAAAACCCTATCAACAGGTAAAAAAACAAACACCAGTGTCTATATATGCTTTAAAAATGGATATAATGTACCTGCTTTTCTTACAGACTAAACCAGAAGTTCTCAACCTTTTTAAGCCGGTCATGCTCACTCAGACAGCTTCAGGGGCCAGATGGACATTTTGCCCTTCCTCCACCACATGGCACTTCTGGGTGTGGTGGAGGTGGTGGGGCCCTGGATGAAATGGCTTCAGGGGTCGCATCTGGCCCACAGGCCACAGCTTGGGAATCCCTGGAAGAAACCATCCCTGTTTCTCCAAAGTAATTCTTACATACTGACCTGGTAGCCTGCTATTGAAGAGACAAGCTGCACCCTAATTTTAACTTTTTGTTATGAAGAATATAAACAGAATAAGACACTTTCCCCTCCTCAAAGGATGGTTCTCAGCACATCTGAAGTAAATTAGAGATAAAATACTAAAGTGTGACTGGCTGCTAGAGATTTATTACACTGACAACTAAGCTTACAGCTATATTTCTTATCTCAAATTAACTAAAATCAAGAGAAAGGATTTTGAAGCTGAAAACACACACAAGTGGTCACAATTTGATGCCAGTGAGGTAAAAGGTCTGCTTACCAGCTTATTGTCTGGCTGGACATCCCACTACGGTAATGAAGTAGACCAGTGATGGCAACCCTTGGCACACCAGCTGTTCTTGAACTTCAATTCCCAGAAGTCCTGATAAGCAGAAGTGCTGACTTGGGCTTCTGGGAATTGAAGACCAAGAACAGCTGTAGTGCCAAGGTTCACCATCACTGGAGTAGACCGTACAGCCAGTGACTCAATGCCGAGTGTTGGGTAGTGGTAAATAACCTGACTTCCTAAAGGGGCCAATAGCAATGTTCAGATGAGCCCTTTTAAGTGGAGTGATGGTCCCCTCAGTGGAGGAAATGTCACTGGAAACCATCATATTGGGCCCGACGGCAAAATGAGCGGAGGAGGAACCACTTCACCATTCTGATTCCCAAAGGTCATGGAGGTGGAAGAGGCTGTGTTGTGTTCTAAGGGTTTTACCTTCCACATGGATTACAATGTATCTGAACCAATGTAACCGTGCCTATAGCAACAATGTAACCTTCAGCTGTATCATATGAACCCTGCATGAGGACGCGAGCTAATGTCCACCAGCTGGCAGCAGCGAGCGTCCAAGCTCTCTTGGTCCGATCTCATCAAAGGCAGCAGCGCGGGAAGTTTTCCCGCCACTACCTACACCTGGACAAGAAGGGCGTGACTCGCAATGACGTCACGCAGGCAGTAGCCAATGGGCTACTATGGCACCACGTTCAAATGTATTACCACTGTATATAAAGAGCTACCGATCCGCCATTACCTCATGTTCCCTCTGTCCACGATGCAATAAACCTGAGTTAACCCAGCCCGAGGCTGTGTCCTGTGTCTTGGTTTGCATACACCAAATTGGCGACGAAGGTGGGATTATGGATTCCCAAAGTGCCAGGACACAGAGCGGGTTCAATATTACCAAGCCGCAAGACTGGACCATCTTTAACATGGATTTCAAGGCGGCATTGGTGGAACTCAAAGTCAAAGACGACGAGGAAAGGAAGAGGGCCATCCTCACCCGAATGCTGGGTGTAGAGACCAAGCGGACGCTGGTGGGCATGATCGAACCGAAGACGTTGGACGACTTCAAAACCGACGACATACTGAAGTTGCTGCGTGAGCGTTTCCAACCCTCGAAGGCAATGTTTCCCGCTAGGAGTGCGTTTTGGAGGCGAGTCCAAGCGCCGGATGAGTCGGTAGAGGCTTTCGTGGAGGCCCTGAGCGTAGCCGCCGTTCCCTGCAAGTGGGACAACCTGGAGATGATCATGAGGGACGTCGTGCTGTGTGGCCTGAAGGACAAGGAAGTGCAGCGCCGCCTGATGAACAGGGAGCCGCCACCCACGCTGGCCGAGGTCGTAGAGACCGCGGAATCCGCGGAGTCCACGAATGCGGGAGTGGACGAAATACACGAGTGGCGTGAGTGGCGCCCTAGGGCCAGCAAAGCGGAAAGCTCGGTGCGCGGCAAGTCAGGACAGCCGGTGCACGCGACCCGGCGAACCTCGAGATCCTCCACAGATGGCAGCGACGGCGAAGAGGTACAGAAGGTCCGGAAGGGGGGGCGCCGCTGCGATGGTTGTGGGGCGGCCCACGAGCGTGCGAAGTGCCCTTTCAGGAAAGCCGAATGTTACAGCTGTGGCCGGCGCGGGCACATCGCCAGGGCATGCAGAAATCGGAAAGAGGGCCGGAGGCAGTCGAAAGACCGTTCGGCCAGACCGGACCATCCAGCGAGACCCCAAGATGGCGCCCGAACCACGAGGAAGCAGGACGGCGTGGGTCGCGTCTCGGACGGCAGTGAGGACGACGCCCCCGTGTTCAGCGTGTCCACGGGACAAAACCATTACTTCATTGAGGTAATAGTACAAGGGGCCCCTGTTAGGATGGAGATTGACTCGGGGTCCTATTATTCCATAATTCCCCAGAAAGAGTTCTTGAAGATCGACCCCCAAGCGCGGCCCAAACTTAAGACTCTGAGGTCCACGCTACGAGACGTACAAGGGAACAGCATTCCAGTGCTGGGGGTCGGGAAATTTCGGGTTCGCTATAAAAGACATTCCGCAGAACTCCCGTTAGTCGTTCTCAAAAGGGGGAATTGTAGCCTCCTAGGGACGCAGTGGTTTCAGCCCTTGGGTTTGTTCATAGGGGGGGTGCATGCCGTGGGCGCGGATCCGATACAAGCGGTGTGTGACGCGCACCCCACCGTGTTTGAAAAAGGACTTGGAAAGTTCAAGGGACCCCCGGTAGCCTTCGACCTAGACCCGGAGGTCCGCCCGATAAGACTCAAACCGCGCAGGGTGCCTTTCGCACTAAAGGACAAAATAGAGGCGGAACTGGACAAATTGGTGGGCCAGGGGATTCTTATTCCTGTTGATTCCGCGGAGTGGGAAACTCCAATCGTAACAGCCCTGAAGGCTAACGGGGAGGTGCGCATTTGCGCTGATTATAAGTGTACAATTAACAAGGCGATTCGCCCTAATGCATATCCGGTGCCAGTGGTCAGCCACCTTTTGGCCAGGCTAAATGGGGGAAAGTGTTTCGCTAAGCTCGACCTGGCACAAGCCTATCAGCAACTCCCCGTAACTCCCGCCACGGCCGCGGCACAAACGATAGTCACACATAAAGGAGCGTTCCAGGTGTCGCGTTTACAGTTCGGCGTGAACTCGGCACCCGGCCTTTTTCAGTCGCTTGTGGAACGCCTCCTGAAGGGGCTGGAGGGGGTGTTGCCTTATTTTGATGACGTATTGATAACAGGGGGGAGTGAGGCCGAACTGGCAAAGAGATTGGATAAAGTGCTAACTGTGTTCGAGAAAGCGGGGCTGAGACTGAGGAAGGACAAATGTGTTTTTTTCGAAACCGAGGTCGAATTTTTAGGGTTTCGGATCACACCCGAGGGTATCAAGCCGTCCAAATCCAAGGTAGCAGCCATTAAGAAGGCCCCTCGCCCCACATCCAAAACCGAACTTCAGTCATTCCTGGGGCTCCTCAATTTCTACCATACATTCCTTCCGCGGAAAGCCTCCGTGGCCGAACCGCTTCATCGGTTACTTAAGAAGGAGGAGACATGGATGTGGGGTGACGAGCACGAGAAGGCGTTCAACGAACTAAAGCAACTTTTAACATCGGACGCAATCCTTACACACTTCGACCCCAAACGGCCGGTGGTCTTAGTCTGTGATGCATCACCGGTGGGGGTGGGGGCGGTGCTTTGCCACGTGTTGGATGACGGTCGGGAGGCCCCAGTGGCGTTTTACTCAAGGTCCCTGTCCCAAGCAGAGCGAAATTACGCACAAACCGACAGGGAGGCATTGGCAATAGTAGCGGGGACCAAAAAGTTTCACGATTTTCTGTATGGCCGCCCATTCAAAATCGTGACGGATCACAAGCCCCTGTTAGGAATTTTCACGGCAGGCAAGCCCACGCCGCAGATACTATCCCCGAGAATGTTGCGATGGGCCATTTTTCTTAACGCATACCAACACGAGTTGGAGTACCGGCCCGGAAAGGAGATCAGCCATGCTGATGCGCTGTCGAGATCCCCTTTGCCCTTGTCGGACGACCAAAAAGCCAGAATAGGAAGAGACCGCCAGGTGTTGCTAATCGAGGTTTTAGACGAACCCCCAATAGTACCGGCCGATATAGCCAGGGCGACAGGCAAGGACAGGACGCTGGAGAAAGTCAGCTCATGGGTGCAGAAAGGGTGGCCAGCATCGTCCCCAAGCAAGGAATTCGACCCATTCTTTCGGAAGAAGCTAGAGTTGTCCCTAGAAAGGGGGTGCCTGTTGTGGGGCCAACGGGTGGTGGTCCCAACACCCATGCGGCCGAGGGTTCTCAAACTGCTGCACGTCAGCCACCCGGGCATCGTTCGCTCAAAAGCGCTGGCCCGTAGTTACTTTTGGTGGCCACAGCTGGACGAGGACATTGAGCACATGGTCGGCACTTGTGAGGCGTGCCAGGGGTCCCGACCAGAGGCGGCCCGCCTCCCGCATAGGGAATGGGACACAGCAAGGGGGCCATGGTCCAGAGTGCACGTAGATTTCGCTGGCCCTTTCCGAGGAACCATGTTTCTCCTGGTGGTGGATGCATTCTCAAAGTGGCTGGAGGTCATTCCGGTAAAGAGCACATCCTCCACCACTACAATTAACCAACTACGGAGAGTCTTTTCAACGTTCGGTTTACCCGACACTTTAGTCAGCGATAACGCGAGTTGCTTCACCTCCTCAGAGTTCGGGGCATTCATGGAGGCGAATGCCATTCGGCATGTCACGTCCGCGCCGTTTCACCCGGCCACGAATGGCCAAGTGGAACGGTTGGTGCGTACAACAAAGGAGGCGCTTCGCCGCATGGGCCCCGGGGACCTGAACCACCAAGTATGTCAGTTCTTATTAGCGTATAGGGTGACCCCCTTAGCGTCAGGTTACTCGCCGGCAGAGCTATTGATGCGGCGGAAACTGACTACACTCCTGTCCAGGCTGGACCCCACAAGAATTGAGGATAAGGGAAAAAACGTGGGGCTGGCAGTCTCGAAGGGGTTCGCCGCCGGCGACCCTGTCCATTGCAGGAACTATGCCAGCGCGGGGCCAGCCTGGGTGCCGGGGACGGTTGTAGAACAGACGGGGCCAGTGTCGTACCGGGTCGAAACCCACACCGGTCTCCTCTGGAGGAGGCACGCAGACCAACTGAGGCACCGAGTCAGTGGGCCAGTCAGTGAGGATCCCCAACAAGATTCAGCGTTAGGGTTCTCCCCCACCCGCGTAACCCAAGGGGGAGACAGCAGCGGACAACAGTCCCAAGCAAGGGGGGAAGGAAGAAGCAGCGGCCCCGACTCATATCCTTTTGATAAACCAGTTCCGTCAGAGGCCGGGGAAGGGGGAGAGGAGTTCGCGACCGCTGCCCCCGACTGGAATTTTGGGCTTGATTTAGCAAACCGGGGGGGTTTTCAGGAGTGTTCCCCCACCCTTCCAGGCGAGAAGAGGGGTTTTTCGTTAGTCCCCAGTGCCCCCGGTTCCTCCCTAAGTAAGAGCACACCTCCCAACAACGCCGCGGAGCCGCGGCAGGTCACTAACGAGTCTCCCTCTCAAATTACAGGACAGGAAACCAGGGGACAAAGAGAAGGTAGCAAACCCGGGGAGAGGCAGCCCGCATCGAGACCCCAGCGTGTTCGAAACAAGCCATCTTGGCTGAAAGATTTTGTCTCCTAGGGGGGGGAGTGTCTAGAGGCATGGGCTCGAGACGTTGTCTCGTCCTAGGGGGGAGGGATGTTGTGTTCTAAGGGTTTTACCTTCCACATGGATTACAATGTATCTGAACCAATGTAACCGTGCCTATAGCAACAATGTAACCTTCAGCTGTATCATATGAACCCTGCATGAGGACGCGAGCTAATGTCCACCAGCTGGCAGCAGCGAGCGTCCAAGCTCTCTTGGTCCGATCTCATCAAAGGCAGCAGCGCGGGAAGTTTTCCCGCCACTACCTACACCTGGACAAGAAGGGCGTGACTCGCAATGACGTCACGCAGGCAGTAGCCAATGGGCTACTATGGCACCACGTTCAAATGTATTACCACTGTATATAAAGAGCTAACGATCCGCCATTACCTCATGTTCCCTCTGTCCACGATGCAATAAACCTGAGTTAACCCAGCCCGAGGCTGTGTCCTGTGTCTTGGTTTGCATACACCAAAGGCTGTGAAGGCACAGCTTGTCAATATCCTCAAGGCTGTGGCAGTCCTTTGCAACCCCAGTGTTAAATCCTGCGTGTCTCATTTCATATGTGCCACAGGAGATGGCTCCGTGATCACAGTGTGTGGGTCACTTCATGGCAAGCTGGGATCCACCTTAAACAAATTCACGCCAGTGTCATTTCCCCCTGAAGAATTTACAGGGGAAAAAAGGTATACTCGGATATGAGTAGCAGCTGACGCCCAACTTAGAGGCTTTCTTCACATAACAGATAGCTCATTGTTTGGGGTGATTTGGTCCAATCACATTTATAATACAATCAAGCCAAAGTGCTCCCACCCCATTTTGAGACTCCATCAGGGATGGAACTAAATTAACCCACTGTATTTTATCTTGTCCACATTATGAGGAGAAAGGTGAGTAATTGAATAAATGAGAGAATTAGTTTGAAAACCAAGGATCAAATTCACACAGAGAATGATGGTGGAAACTCTTCTGTTCATGCTTGTCTTGCTTTGCGCATTCAACACAACTGGAATGGGACCAGTCTGGAATGGTGCGTGGAATGGGAGCAATCTGCTCCACCTGAATAAGTGGTGAATATTTACTGACATCAAGGCCTGAATAGGGCTTCTGAGATGAATCTTTAGCAGTGTTTCCCAACCTTTGGTTTTTGGACTCCAATTCCCAAAAATCTAAGTCAATTCCCCAAAGCACTGATCTGCTAACGTACTGACTTAGCCTTCTGGGAATTTAAGTCCCTCTGTGGAGCATGGGGCCCACATTGGGAACCATTGCTTTAGATTTTTCTGCTTCTTATTACCAAAAAGACTATTGTCTGCATACATATCTTTCACAGGGATATTTTGGTGCTAGAAAAAGTTGTTGTCTGTCCCTGTTGATTTCAGAGGGAAAATGCCTTATGGAAGGGAACAACTTTTTCTTTGTAGTTTAAGCTCCATGTTTACAGCAGAGGCTGAATTTAAAAATGTGGTGATATCAGGCAGAAAATTGAGAGGCTTCACCTCTCTATGCATTTGCTAATCAATATAAGGCGCAACGACCAGGAAATTGTCTGGTTCACCCCTCCCCAATAAGTGGCCTCTGTGATCATCCACATGCAGAAATCAAATGGCTATCATACATATCGTATAATATATATGAGCATCGTCCTAAGGGTTCAAGCATAAGACAAAATATTTTGTACAGTTTATAGCAGGGTGTCTGATTTCAGTGGGATGAGAGCCATTAGACAGATTTTTCATGATAAATAAAAGCAGTAAATGGCAAATTTTCAAAACAAGACAGATCAAACCTCAGTTGTCAAAATACAATTCTCAATATATATTTAATACAGGAAGTGAATAAATCCAAGCTGGTGGTCTGGGAATTATCTGCAGTAGCTGTTTGCAATACTAAAAATACTTTAAAAGGATATAGGTACGATGTTTCACATTCTAGTAAGCAGACTTGTTTTTGCAAATTATTTATGTATTCAGCTTCAATTGAAGTCATTGTGTCCATGTTGCTTGGAGGGGCCAGAGAGGCAGGGAAAAAGAGAGAGAGGGAAAAAATTAAGCCATATTTTCACATGATATGCCATATGATGCAGGCAAAAAACAATAGTCATTTATCATTTTCATATCTTTTTTACAATTAGTAAAATCAGAAAATTAAAGCTTCCATGGAAATTAGTTTAGCCTCCTTTTCTTATCAGTTCAGCATGATTTCGGAAAGGAAGAAAGAAAGAGAAGTCAAATCTCAAGAGTAAAATACGTATAACATATATACAATTACAGAGAAAAGAAATTGAGGGTGTGTGTTTGGCGGACCCAAAAATACAGTTTTCCTGCCCTTAAAGTAATCGTTAAGTAAAAAGGGAGATTTGAATCAAGACAATAGTTATTTCATTCAGTGACAACAGTATGGGTTTAACATAGCTTTTTAATCATTTTAAATACATCTAAGTGTTTTAATAGCAATAATTCTTTTAATGATAATAATAATAATTTCATGTCAGAATTTATTCTGCATTGGAAGGATTTTTGCTGGAGAAACTCTGTTCAGGGGACGCCCAAATGAGGCTCCTTTCATGTCCCCAATATCTTTCCCCACCAAAGTGGTCCCTATTTATCTACTTGCAATTTCTTGCTTTTGATCTACTAGGTTTGCAAGAGCTGGGACAGAGTCAGGCACTCAAACCATCATGCAGTACCCTGGTCTCAAATTGCCAACCTGCCGACCTTCCAGGTAACAATGTGAGCTTCCTAATCACTGAGCCACTGCAGCCCCTAGTAATTCTCTTTGCACAATATCTTCGGGGGGGGGGGGGGGGACCACACACACACACACACGTAGATATAGTCAGAATAATCTGACTGGCGGTTTGGGTAACTGTTCTGAATAGCTCAGTGAGTTAAGTATCTGGCTGCAGATCCAGATGTTAGGAGTTCAGTCCCCCATCTTGTCTCCTTGAGTAGCCCTAGGCAAGCTGCACAGTTCCACAGAAGAAGGGAATGGTCGACCAGTTTTGAGTACTCAGATAACCCTGAAAAGGGTTGCTGTAAGTCAAAAATTATTTGGTGGCATGCAATGATAATTAAAGGAAATTGTGCAAGTCTTGGTAGCAAATTGATGCTGTAATAATAAAGAGCTGTTTGACTTCCACGTGTTTGATACTCTACTGCAACTAATTTCAAGTAGAGTTGATAAAACTCTTGAATGTATTAATAATCCCACTGTCATAGACAACTCTCTAGTATAGAATTGGCCAAACTATGGCCTGTGGGCCGGACCCATGGCGCCCTTGCTGCTACTGGAAGCGGAATAAAATGCCACCCGAAGCAGAAGTAAAACATGCCTGTGTGTGCATAAACACTGCCGTAAATGCACTTGCGGCTATCGTAGAAGTGTTTATGACAGCCACGGATGCGTTTACAGCTGCTTTTACAATGGGAGGAACCACGTGACTGACCCACGACATGAAAAGTTTCGCCACCCCTGCTCTAGTAGTTCATCTGTGGCTGTTCTCAAAGGCTCCAGGCAAGGCAGTTTTTTAACTTTACACTTACACAGAATTAGACATCCAGTTCCCCACAGGTAACTCTTCTGAAGAAATCAGCTTCTCTGCAGTTTCTAAAAATGTTATAAGTATGCTTAATTCTATCTTTAAAATTTCACCAGCTGAATAGAGTTCAACAGTCTTGGTTATTTTATATTGATCTAACGTTTGTGAAATGTAAGAGGTAAAAACTGTACAGTATATCTGTTTCAGGACTCTGTCACTTCTGTCTTTACTCACCATACAATTTCTCCCAGCATCCAGTGAGCATAACTGGAGACTCATTACCCTCCATTTCTGTACAGGAATATACTTAAGTCCCATGATGTTCAGTGGCATTTATTCCCAAGTAAATGCGTACAAGATATTATTACGATTACAGCAACATTTTTTTGGATGTTGCTCTGCTTTTATATTCTATTGGTAGAAATATAATCATTTTTCTGCTCCAAGGGGACGGTACCTTCACTGAGTCTCGGAGACTGCTGCACTTTACTTTACAGCTGGTTCATCCTTCACCCCCCATGCCCCTGGTCTGCTTTTGGAAAATTTGGGGGGCTATAGTGTGAAAATGGTCCATCATGTCCCCAGATTCTTATGGGCTGTTCCATCCCCCAACATCCTCTTTTAAGACCACCAAAGCCATTTCTAGAAACTGGAAGCGATAATTCCCCTTTTCTTCTTTCAAAAAGAAAATGCTAATTTTAGAGAAAAAAAGGCAGGTCCCAAGGGAAATGAAACATAATTTAAATAGCCACTCATACACCCAAAGGTATCTAGGAGTGTGATTGGCCATTTTTGCACCAATCTCCCCTCTCCCCAAAGTAAGTCCGTGGGGTCCACATGCAGTCAGCACTTGACTCATCTTTGCTCGTTGGTGGGCATTTGACAGGGTACAACCAGCCTCTTTCAGCATTACTCATATGGTATGTCATTTTCAGGGCATGGAAGGAGATGTATCATCTTGTCTTACAGATAGCAGATCCATTCAATCAGTGGGTCCCATCACTGCTACTAGATTTAGGCCACTGTCTATATATGTAAAAAAGATGGATACTGTATAATGTATCTGCTTTTCCTACAGACTAAACTATCCCTGGGGACTGCAATGGCTTAGTGGCTAAGACACTGAACTTGATGACTGGAAGGTCAGCAGGTCACCAGTTTGAGACCTGAGTGCGGCACGATGGAGTGAGCTCCTGTCTGTCCCAGCTCCTGCCAACCTAGTAGTTGGAAAGCAATAAATTGCAAGTAGATAAATAAGTACCACTTTGGTGGAAGGCGAACAGCATTCCGTGCACATCTGCAGACATCTGCAGATGCAGACAGTGCTGGTGCTTTGGCTATAAAGGGAGATGAGCACTGAACCCTAGAGTTGGATACAAGTGGCTTTTGAGCAAGGGTATAATTCTTGTACATCTTAATGTTATTTTATGGGATCTCTATAGTTCACTTAAAGGAAACTGCTTTAAACACTCACAGAATCAGGTTTGATTGCTGGTATCTCCTGCCTGAAACCTCTGAAAGCTAGTCCCAATCATGCTTTAAAAATACTGGAGCAGGTCGGTTCTATGCTGTTCCCTGTGCATACTTTTCTCCCCTCATTTTTCTTCTCCACCCCTTCTGTGTCTTTTAAAAATGATGCTGATGATACATTTCAGCCTTATGTGGGAAGAGGAAAGAATCCGAGATAATTTTGCATTTCTAAAAGTATTTATGAAAATCCACTAAAATGACCAGGCAGCTGAATAGTCAGCTGAACTCCCATTAGTTACCTAATAATGATGATGATGATGATGATGGGACTGCAGTGGCTCAAGTAGCTAAGATGCTGACTGGGAGGCGGATGGTCAGCAGTTCAATTCCTGAATACTCCAGGATGGAATGAGCTCCCGTCTTTATCCCAGCTCCTGCCAACTTTGCAGTTCAAAAGCAAGAAATTGCAAGTAGATAAATAGGGACCACTTTGGTGGGAAGGTAACAGTGTTCTGTGCACTCCGGTGTCTAGTGATGCCTGCTACATGACCATGGATATGTCTCCAGTAGACAATGCTAGCTCTTCGGCTTTGAAACAGAGATGAGCACTGAACCCTAGAGTCGGATACAACTGGATTTCAAGCAAGAGGAACCTTTACCTTTACCTTTACTACTACTACTACTACTATTACTAATAATAATAATAATATGTCAGAAATTATTCTGGGTTGAAAGGATTTTTGTGGAAGAAACTCTGCTCAGGGAACACCCAAATGCAGCTCCTTTCATGAGCCACACTGAGATCAACCGGATTTACAGCTGAATTCAGTGAGCCTGCATGTTCTTTCTGCCTTCTCTTTAGAGGAAGCAGTAGTATTTAAATGTTCATGTTCCTTTAAGAAAAAGGTCTTAAGATGCTTAGGGCTAGAGAGTTGGGGGGGAAGAACTTAGTCAACTGTCATCATCAGTCAGAAGTTCAGAACCAACCTGGAGTCTGAAGAAGAAGGTTCAAAATAGACTTTATCCTCCTTTGTGGAAAGCACTGGGCTGTGGAAAGAACCAGTGTTTTTTTTTAACCTCAACCTCCAACTCTCTCAAACTCAAACTCACTCATTCAAAGTCATCACTAAAAGTAGTAAGGTAAAGGTTTCCCTTGCTCGAAAGCCAGTCGTATCCGACTCTAGGGTGCAGTGCTCATCTCTGTTTCTAAGCCGAAGAGCCAGCGCTGTCTGCTTCTGCAGACGTTTCCGTGGTCATGTGGCAGGCATGACTAGACACCGGAGCGCACGGAATGCTGTTACCTTCCCACCGAAGTGGTCCCTATTTATCTACTTGCAATTTCTTGCTTTCGAACTGCTAGGTTGGCAGGAGCTAGGATGAAGACGGGAGCTCATTTCCGTCCTGCAGTACTCGGGAATCGAACTGCTGACCTTCCGCTTCCCAGTCAGCGTCTTAGTGACTTGAGCCACTTAGCAAGACACTTAAACCAATGTTCACATACTTTACCACCAGTCAGAACTAAGTAATAAAAGAAGGCTTACCCTCAGAAAGGGAATTTCTATTCAAGATACTTAGGAAGAATCCCTCACAAAGGATCTTGCCTGAAAGGACATTTACTTGTTTAAAAGGACATTTAACAAAAGTTATTCTATTTTCTAACCACATTGCCTTCTGAAGTATTTCAGTTTGTGTTACTTGTTCTCTTAAGGCATTAAAAGTTATTGTTCAAAGGAAAGTGTCTGCTGATGTGTGAGGGTTAACTGTCTGACAACATTCTTTGTGTTGTAAAACCAGGGACAGATCAGAACAGTAAGGAGGTTTAGCTGCCTGATGAAAGCTTTGTGTTGCAAAACCAGAGACAGATCAGAACATTACAGATAATCATCTATTCAAAGGCTGGGCTTTAAGTATATTTTCTTCATCCTTCCCCACCACAGGGAGGGGCTGCCAAAATGCCACTTGTCAGATGGGAAACTACAACAGTGAGATAAACAAATGACTCTAGACTGGTTCCAAAACTGAGGCAAAACCCAAACTTTCAGGATTAAGTCCAGCACCCCAAGTGGCTCTCTAGATAGATGCTCTTGCCTCTTGGACTTCTTGGACCTACAGTTCCCTTTGCAAAGCCCCGGTGGAAGAACTGTGGTTAAACTGCTGAACTGCAGCCAAAACGTTGTGCGTTCAATCCTGACGACGGGACACAGGGTTGACTCCGCCTCCCATCCTTCCGATGGTAAAGTGAGCACCCACCCAGCATGTTGGGAGCAAAATGCGAATTACCTTGCGAGCCGGCCAGAGAGTGCACTAAGCGCTAGGGGACAGGATAGAAGTGTTATTACTATCTTGACAACGCGCATGCATTCAGACGTTCTTCTTGCGACCCGGGAGTTTCTGTGCAGCAGTCCGGCGGGCGCCCTTACCTGCTTTCATTGCTGTCACCTGTCGTCAAGAAGGGCCAGGAACAAGACTTGGAAAGCATCCCGATGGCCCCACCTCCCTCTGGTTTCCTTGGCTGCCTCCATCGTTCCCATAGAGAGAAAACACACACAGATACAGATATGGCACTTTGTGTTTTCTGAAGCAGGTCTTTGATTTTTGAGTCTGAAGTCAATAATTATGTTCATTTACACTTTATTTTTTTATTTCTTTCATGTTTCGACCAAAACCTGGACTTACAAAACCTGGACTTACAAACCTGGACTTTCTTCGCTTTGTCGCTGTCCAAACTTAAGACCTCATCGTTCCATGTTTCTGCAGCCTGTGAGAAATACGTATACATTTGTATATTTATTTATTTATTCTAATTTCTATTGCCGCCCAACTTCGAAGACTTTGCGCAGCTCACGAAAAATAAAACCAATATCAGTTTTTTTAATAAAAAAAGCAATAAAAACCCATTTAAAAAACTACTACAACAATTTTAAAAAGATTAAAAGCTTTAAAAATATTAAAAGTGTGTGTGTGTGTGTATGTGTTCTACTAAATTAGCCAGCAGGCTGGGGTTAATGTAATGAGTTAAAAATCCTTGGGCTATATTCATGCCTTGAAACATACTCTGGAACTTGCATGCGTACCTTACCACAGTTATCTCCCTCTCTAATTTTCCCCACAGCTTGGGAGTAGCTGTTGGCGATGGCCTCTCTTACATGTTCACCAAATATGCCTTTGAGGACATAGAGAGAAGTCCCTACAATCAGTTTAGATTTTAAAAATGTGCCTCTTAGATAATTACAGTAATAATGTCAATGAGTAGCAAGAACTGTCAGTCATAGCAACATGTTCTGAGATGAAGTCTAACTATGAAGACAGGAAAAGACAGTGGTATCCAGAAAGGGGAAAGTTTCCTGCTCACTTTGGCTACAGTAAATAAATTTGGTCTAAGACAGTGGTGGCGAACCTATGGCACGCGTGCCAGAGGTTGCACGCTGAGCCCTCTCTGTGGACAGGCACCCATGCAGTCACCCCAATACAGAGTTCACCCGCCCTTCTGCCCAGCAGCCCAATGGGAGGACTTCCTCCCTCTCCCCAGCACAGAGTTCACCCCACCCTTCTGCCCAGCAGCCCAATGAGAGCGTTTCCTTCCTCCCCTGTTGCTATATTGGCACTTAGCGATAAATAAATGGGTTTTGGGATGTAGTTTGGGCACTCGGTCTCTAAAAGGTTTGCCATCACTGGTCTAAGAGAATGAGATAAAGTGATAAACTGGGACCCCTACTTTTCAACCTCTTCATAAATGATCTAGAGGTAGGAGTAAAAAGCAAGGTAGCCAAATTTGCTGACGACACTAAATTATACAGGGTAGTGAAAACTGTGAGAGATTGTGAGGAGCTCCAGAGGGATCTCTTGACACTGGGGGAGTGGGCAAAACAGTGGCAAATGAGCTTCAACATTAGTAAGTGCAGAGTGATGCATGTTGGGGGAAAGAACCCTAATTACATTTATAAACTGATGAGGTCTGAACTCTCTGCGACAAACCAGGAAAGGGACCTTGGTGTCCTGGTGGACAACTCAATGAAGGTGTCAACCCAGGGTGCCTCAGCAGTGAAAAAAGCAAACTCAATGCTAGGGATCATTAGGAAGGGTATAGAAAATAAGTCAGCAAGTGTCATTTTGCCTCTTTATAAATCTATGGTGAGGTCCCATCTGGAATACTGTGTACAGTTCTGGTCGCCATACCTCCAGAAGGATATTATGGAGCTGGAAAAAGTGTAGAGGAGGGCAACCAGAATGATTAGGGGACTGGAACACCTTCCTTACCATCTGAGGCTGCAACAGTTGGGCCTTTTCACTCTTGAACGATGGCGTCTAAGAGGTGACCTGATTGAAATTTATAAAATCATGCACGGTGTAGACAAAATAGATAAGGAAACACTGTTTTCCCTATCGCACAACACTAGAACTAGGGGACACTCCATGAAACTTTTGGGTACTAGTTCTCAAACAAATAAGAGAAAGTACTTTTTCACCCAGAAGATCACTGGTCTATGGAACTCCCTGCCAGAAGACGTGGTGACAGCTGTCAGTCTTGACAGCTTTAAGAAAGGATTAGACAAGTTCATGGAGGACAAGGGTATCAATGGCTATAATTATGGATACCTAAGGACAACCTCGGGGTTGGAGAGATAGGCAGGATATCTCTCAATGCCATTTCCAGGGAATCCTAAGCAGGTGAAGGCATCTGCTTGGGAATACCCTGAAGGAAATGGTGAGCCACTGTGTGAGACAGAATGCTGGACTGGATGGGCTGTGGCCTGTTCCAGCAAGGCTGTTCTTATGTTCTTATGATAACAGGCAATGAAAATATAATCTATTTCATTCTCCTCTACAACAAGTGCACCAAAATTCAGGATTAAAGCTCGGCTTTATCATGTATATTAAACAGACAAGGACTATGGGCAACATACTAAATTAGACCATGTATTGTTCCATGCTAGTTCTAAGATCAATAGAAGCTCGCTAGGACTTCAGACAGAATAATTTCTTAGTACTCTCTGGAGATGTCAATTCTGGGTTGCTAGGTCAGCTGCATCCCCTTCAGGGCCAAAACATGAGACCATCAGCTGAACCCTTGTAATATTAGAGAGGCAAGATTTGAGAAGCTTAGGTTTTTCTTTCTAGATTTTGTATTGCTTGTATCAGAACATCAGCTTTGGCCCTGAGTGTATCCGCAACAAATTATGCTGCTCCAGTATGGAGCACTTCCACACACGCAAAACAAGATGACATCTGTATTAATGAAGCCATACATATAATGACAAGATGCCGCAAACCTGTACCAGTTGAGAAAATATACCCTCTTGTTGGTATCATTCCATCTAAGTTAAAGAGAGAAGAAGCAGCAGATGCTGAGAGAACTAAGTGAGAGAATGACCCTCAATAACCTCCCCTATATAACTTGGAGGACCCTGCAAAGGCTGAGGATTGGAGTCCCTAAATGCAAGACCAACATGCTTAAGTGGGGCCTGCTGGTGGGTAACAACACACTGTGTGAATGTGAAGCTACAGAATCCAACTCATTTACTGGTCTGCTGATCACTATCAGAAACATGCATTGATGAGGACTTAAGTTTGGCCACTGACAAAGCCAAGAAAGTGGCTCCAATTTGGAAGTCCAGAATTTGATCGGGACATGAAAGAAAGAAAACAAACAAGTAGATCCATGAGTTATGGCACTGGCGCTCCACTTTCTGCTTGCTGCAGATGGCAAGATGGACCCAATGTTGCTGCAGTAAAAGCCTGGAGGAAGGAGAGAATACTAGGGAGACACCCGGTGGATCCAGGCACTTGGGTCCACTGTTCAGTCTGGAGAAATGCAGAGCTTCATGTTGAGCCAATGAAGCTTGATGCCAGCTGGGAATGAATAGGAAAAGGTATTTAGATTTTAAGTCCACCTCACACATTAGCATCAACAATCTTTTCTTCCAGTACTGTCTCCTGAGAGTTATTTCCCTATCAAGAATCCTAAAGAAGCACAGCAATGTGGACTTTAGGCAGCATCCTCAGATCTGGCATCTCTAGATGCTGGAGCTTTTGCACAGAAAACAATTTTTCCTAGGACTGCTTCTTCCTGCAAATATCCCACTCTTAGTTGTAAAGATGTTCCATATTGCCTGTGGTTGCTGCAGAAAATCCCTTCCTTTTGTGGGACTTTCGTTTTCTCCTTGAGAAACAGGATGGAATAGATTTTTAGGCTGCCATTTTCTCTGCTTAAAACAGGGGTGCCCAAACTACGGCCCGTGGGCTGGATCCGACGCCCAACACCAATTCATCCGGCCCACACCGCCCTTGCTGCTCCCAGAAGTGTAAGTAAAATGCACCCTTACAAGCATGTTTTACTTCCGCTTCCTGGAGTGGCAAGGGTGGCTTGGGCTGGATGAATTGGCGTCAGGGCCTGGATTTGGCCCATGGGCCATAGTTTGGACACCCCTGGTTTAAATGCCTATTTTACCATGTGCAGGATTTCTATGCCTGTAGCTGCTGTCCTCCCACTCTAAGTTGGGAAGTATTGGTATGCAACACTGCATCCATTTAGATGAATGGGTGCAGGACAGGCACTTCAGGTGAATTGGGCATCCAGCATGAGAAGGAAAGAAAGCGCGACACCAACCAATCAATATTGGCAGAAATCCTGCTGCTTAGTGTAGTAAGTCACACTAGAGTAGACCCATTAAATCAGTGGGTATTTGGCGAGCCAACATTCTCAAAAGCTCCATTGACTCATATAGATCAATTTTAATTGGAACTTACATTAGTGTTAGTCACAGCTAGAGTGTGCTCATCTGAATAAATGGACCTGTGGAGGAGTTGACTCACCACATTTTTCTGATTCAATGGGTATATTCTAGTTTTTGAAAATCGAAGCTGTTGAAATGTGGATCTACAGATCGCTGCTAATGATATCATGGGTTGACCATGTGACTAATGTAGATGGATAAAGAACAAGAACTGTTTAAGACTGTTAAACAAAGAAAGCTCCAATACCTTGGGCATATCATGAGGAACAGCATGAAGTATAGAATACTCCAACTTGTTATGCAAGTGAGCCTTGGGAAGAAAGGCCCTGGATGTAGATGGACCTTGTGGCTAAAGAACTTGAGAAACTGGTATGGAATGTCTTCGGAAGAATTGTTCTGAGGAGTTAAAAACAGGAAGACTATCATTGTAATGATAGTCAATATTCAAGATATGGCACTTGAAGAAGAAGATTCTAGGTGTGATTTACTATGTATGTTAAGCAGCAAAGATTTCAGCTGCTTAGTGGCTTGTACTTTGTTCTTCACTATGCGGAATCACAGTGTAGGCCAAAGAAAGATGATCCTGACTGTAACCAAGCCCAGACTCAATGATAGACTGTGATTAGAAACAGGCTATCTGAAAAAGACAAAACATTCTATTGTTCTAGTATAAGTATGTTTCACTTCATATTGCGTGGATCACTTTGCTTTTGTTTAGTGATTGGCCTTTGGAAGGCAAACAAAAGCTTCATTTGCAAAGCAGTTTGTGTTTTGAAGAAATTGTATGACTGGAGGGAAAACACTGTGTACTAGGAAACATGGACTGCCCATAAAGTATAAACCAAAGTTTTAAATATATGTATATGTAAACCTGATTTACAGTAAAGGTAAAGGCTTCCCTTCCTCGAAAGCCAGTCGTATCCGACTCTAGGGTTCAGTGCTAATCTCTGTTTCAAAGCCGAAGAGCCAGCACTGTCTGCTTCTGCAGACATTTCCATGGTCATGTGGCAGGCATGACTAGCGCACGAAACGCTGTTACCTTCCCACAAAAGTGGTCCCTATTTATCTACTTGCAATTTCTTGCTTTTGAACTGGTAGGTTGGCAGGAGCTGGGACAAAGATGGGAGTTCCATCCTGCAGTACTCTGGAAACAAACTGCTGACCTTCCACCTCCCAGTCAGCGTCTTAGCCAATTGAGCCACTACAGTACTTTAGTTTATATTCTTTCCCTGTTTTCTTAAGCTGTAAATATGCTTTCTCCCACAGGAGGGCACCCTATGATAAAATTTTGTTCAAATAACTAAATAGACCAGCTTTGAAATTCTGGCAACTCCAATTTGTTTTCAAATGAAGTCCCCCCCCCCCCCAAATGTATCTGTAACTCACTGCTAATTTGAAATGAAATATCTGAATTACTTGCAAATTAGACAACAAACATGGATTCCATGACCTACTTGGGCCTATCCCAACATCTGAGTAGCCCCACACGTCATGGAACATACTTTGGACTTTATCTTCTCAAAGATCAGGAAGAAAGTCATCCTAGGGTTACAGACATAAAGACTGTCACCTTTTCATGGTCAGATCACTGTCTAATGAAATTTGATTGACAATGTATCTCCCCTCGACAGGATAATGGATCTGGATGGTTTCCAGGATGTCTTGGGAGAGTTTCCAGCCAACCTGGTTAGTGTTCTTGTTGAAGTCCAGGTTGACAAATGGTATAGAGGTGACCCAGATGATTGTCATGATTGCTACCAAGCGCCCTCTCTGTTGCCGAAACTGATTTTCCCTGTGGGTCATTGATGAGCTTCGGATGATGAAGCGGCGAAGGCTAGTGTGCATGGTGGAATGGGCCTCAAATGAGAATTTGGCTGCAGAGAAAACATTGTCCAGCAAATACGTGGATACAATAAGAGTAGTGAAAAGAAATTATCACATCAAATTAATCAGTCAGCAAATTGGCAGTTCAAGACCCGGGTACTGCATGACAGTTTGAGTGCCTGTCTCTGTCCCAGCTCCTGCCAACCTAGCAGCTTGGAAGCAAGAAATTGCAAGTAGATAAATAGGGACCACTTTGGTGGGAAAAGATCTTGGAGACATGAAAGGAGCCTCATTTGGGCATCTCCTGAGCTGAGCTTCTTCAGTAAAAATTCTTTCAACCCAGAATAATTTCTGACATGAAATTATTATTGATCACCTTGCCTTTAAACCATCAGGCAACACTCAATCGTGTTGTTTGTGGCCTCATTGAAGTGGACAAAGGAACTGAACTAAATCTTCTTGTTCAACATGTGACCAGTTTGCGGCCAGTTTTAGAACTAAGATCAAAACCATCTGAAGGAACCATACTCCATTATTGGTTCAATAAGTTGATTTGAGGTGTCCAATGCACTATTTTGTCCAGTTTTGTTGCATCAGTTTCAATCTATAACATCTGAAGATATGGACAAGTTGCTGGCTCACAGTAAAGCCACCACTTATTTACTCGATCCTTGCCCGTCATGACTTTTACAGTTGGTGGAGGAAGTGATGGTGGAATGGGCCACAAATATAATCAACTTCTTTTCCAGGATGGTTATATTCCAACCTGTTGGAAAGAGATAATTGTTAAGCCCATTCTTTAAAAAGTGAATTTAGTGATAGATAATTTAAACAACTGTAAAAGGTAAAGGTTTCCCTTGCTGGAAAGCCAGTCGTATCCAACTCTGGGGTTCAGTGCTCATCTGTTTCAAAGCCGAAGTGCCAGCGCTATCTGCTTTTGCAGATGTTTCTGTGGTCATGTGGCAGGCATGACTAGACACCAGAGTGCACGGAATGCTGTTTACCTTCCCACTGAAGTGGTCCCTATTGATCTACTTGCAATTTCTTGCTTTCGAACTGCTAGGTTGGCAGGAGTTAAACAACTGTAGATCATTTGCAAATGTTCTATTTATGGGCAAGTTGATCGAGAGAGTTTTGGTGGATCAGCTACAAGCATTCTTAGATGAAACCAGTTTCCTTGCTCTGTTCCAGATGGGTTTTAGACTGTGACATGGTACCAAAACTGCATTGGTGACCTTTTAAGAGAAGCTAAGATAATGCAACTCTGTTAGTACTCCTAGATCTCTCAGTGGGTTTTGATATTGTTGACCACGGTATCCTCCTAAACAGACTGGCAGGACTGGAGATTGGAGGGCCTTGCTCTGTGTTGTCTCCAGTCTGCAAGATGAAGAAGTTGTTGCTAGGAGGTCCTTGTGGTACTGTTGGCTATTGGTCGGTACTCTTTTTGTTTGGCACAATCTCCAAGGAGATGTCAAAAGATGTCAAGAGAAATCCTTTAAAATGTTTTGATCGTTTGCACTTTTTAAAGGGAAAAATAATGGCTATGTAGTTTACTGGAAGGTTGGAGTTCGATACTCGAGTACTGCATGAAGGAATGAGTTTGTCTCTGTCCCAGCTCTTGCCAACCTAAGAAATTGCAAGTACAGATAAATAGGAACCACTTTGGTGGGAAGGCAAACAGCGTTCCAGGCACTCCAGTGTCAAGGCATGTCTGCCACGTCCATGGCAACGTCTGCAGACACAGACAGCACTGGCTTTTGCAGGCGCACCCCCCAAAAAAGGACTCAGACACTGGTGAAAGTGGATAACGGCATTGGGCCACATTTATTGATTCATGCCCTAGTCCGAATTATAAATTTTGATTGGTACTCAACCAATTATAATTCTTAAGGCAAGCAGGCCGCAGTAACACTGGTAAGGTACCTCCCAAAATTGCCAACGGCAATTGGTTACAATGTATCCATTTGTATCCATTTGTTTGTTGGCAACAAACAAATTGTTGACCGTAGTCAATAAACTAACTACTGACCCCACCCTCTGACGCGTATCCGTGAAATCACGGGGTGATGCATGCTGCCTAGCTCGTGCCATCACCCCATTGCCTGGTTCGTCGTTGACCGGACAACGTTAACCAACTTGTGCCTATCTAGTGTTGTCCAGTCAATTGCGAACCTGCCGGATACCTGTGGGTCATAAATATTTACCTTACCAGTGCTACCCGCCCATGTGACCAAAGTCAACAGTCATAAACCCCTGTATCAAACCATAGCAACAGTGTGGGATGGGCAAAAAAGCCAGAACCCAAGAGCCAATTGTGGGTCCCAGCCAAAAATTCCCACCCGGCCCCGAAGCAACCAAAATATCACACTGTTAACTGGGGAGGGGGTGGAGGGAAAAACTTCTCCTCTCCGTCGCTTTCACAAAATGGCAGCTCGGCTGCCTCGTGGCCACCCCTTTTAAAGGGTGCTGGCCACGCCCCCCTAACTACCAGGATGCCCAAGTCCGGTGGGGGCCCCCCGCAAAGAGTGCGGTGGCCATTTTGGCGCCGCGCTTGCATTGCAGGCGCACCCCCCAAAAAAGGACTCAGACACTGGTGAAAGTGGATAACGGCATTGGGCCACATTTATTGATTCATGCCCTAGTCCGAATTATAAATTTCGATTGGTACTCAACCAATTATAATTCTTAAGGCAAGCAGGCCGCAGTAACACTGGTAAGGTACCTCCCAAAATTGCCAACGGCAATTGGTTACAATGTATCCATTTGTATCAATTTGTTTGTTGGCAACAAACAAATTGTTGACCGTAGTCAATAAACTAACTACTGACCCCACCCTCTGACGCGTATCCGTGAAATCACGGGGTGATGCATGCTGCCTAGCTCGTGCCATCACCCCATTGCCTGGTTCGTCGTTGACCGGACAACGTTAACCAACTTGTGCCTATCTAGTGTTGTCCAGTCAATTGCGAACCTGCCGGATACCTGTGGGTCATAAATATTTACCTTACCAGTGCTACCCGCCACACGGGGAGGCTTCAATAAAGGCTCACCGCCCCACCCCAGACCGTCAGCTCGGTCAACAGGCCTGCTTGCAGATCTTCCAAAAAGAGGTTCATACCTCCTGGCGACAGATGGACCCCATCCCCTGCGTAAAGTTCACAATTTTGAAGACTAATATCGGGGTGTCGGACGACGCGCCCCCAACCCTTGTCTAACATGAACCGGGCTACCGCCCTGTTCACCGAGCGGTGAGCACGGTCAAGGGCCTGGAGGTTAATGCCCCCCTGTAAGTGTGACGCGGTATGATGTCCGACCAAACCAGGGTTGTGGCAGGCCACACATAATGCAAGTAAGCCAGGTCACCGCAGATCGCATGTTTCAACGACAGGCCGGTAACCTGGCCCAAATCATTACCCCCGAGGTGTATAACCAGGACATCAGGCGGGTCAGCATCCCTGATGGAGAAAAGGAATGGCAACAGTTCCCGCCACAACATCCCGCGCTTACCGTACCACCTTAGACATGCGGACGCACGTAGTCCCAGCTGGGGTCCCCACTCTGTCGCCGCAGCATACTGCGCTGCCCTGTGCACATAGCTATGGCCCACCAGCCATACTGCCACCGGTGTGATACGACACCCTGGGTCTGTCAAGAAAAAAGGAAGAAGACAGTGACTTACTGGTACTCACAAGTGAAGTGGGCGAACATATAACTGAAAACACTGCGATCCCCACCTTCCCATCTGGCGTATCTCAGGCCCAGAGTACCCGAATGCAGCTGCAGTAGAAGCAGCTCCTATTCTAAAAGAATGGGTGCCGTAACGAGCCCCGGGGAGGCCAACACTGGATAATGCCTTACCGGTCACCTTCCAAAATTGAAATTTAGTAAGGGGAGACCCATCTTGGTGGCAGAAAAACGGGCCAGGGCGCATACCACGCAGTGCAAGGAACTCTTGTAGGGCACCAACCGGACTGATGTCTGCCATTGAACATCGTAGCAGTCTTACACCACTGCCTACACCGTGCTGATCAACTTTTGAGGAACGTATCCTCAACTGAACCCACTCATCAGAAACATAGACATCTTCGAGTTCCAGTGCCCTACGCGTCGCATCCGCCTTAGACAGTAGCACAAGCTCACTGATGCGGAGCGCTCCAAAAAAGGCCACCGTGGTAGCCGCATGAAACAGGGCTGCCTCATACCTGTCAAAGCACAGGTCATGCCAGCCCTGTGCAAGTTGGGTAAGGACCCCTGGAGAGATTGGGTGGCGGTTGTCCGGGCAGCGTCCACGCTCCCGCGCCCACCCTTCCAAAACATGTCGTATACGGAAGTCATTTGTGCTGTCAGCATAACCCCCCACCTTGGCCATGAATGCCAGTGCTGACAGCCTGGATGCTATGGTGCGGGGAGCTAGGCCCTGGCTGTGTAGGTAAACCATGAATTGAAGAATCTGCGCCACTGGTATAGGCCAGAGCCCTGGTAATCGAAATTGGGCACAAAAGGCCTGGAAGGTACTGAATGCATGAAGATACGCCTTACGCGTGCGGGGCGCCAGCGACATGCCGATCGCCCGGTT
This sequence comes from Bradypodion ventrale, assembly GCA_035047345.1. Taxonomy (NCBI): domain Eukaryota; kingdom Metazoa; phylum Chordata; class Lepidosauria; order Squamata; family Chamaeleonidae; genus Bradypodion; species Bradypodion ventrale. The sequence continues at coordinate 286,889,628 of JAWDJE010000004.1, forward strand.
CACCTCTCCTTGCCAAACGTCCATATGTTGTCCGGGAGTGGCGAGGGGAATTCCTCTGCGTCCGGGGCCAAGGCACGGAACCGGGAGATCTGCAAGCGGGACAAAGCATCAGCGATGTCGTTATTAATACCTGGTATATGCCTGGCCCGAAATAGCACATTGAGGCGTAGGCTGCACAAGACAAACTGGCGCACCAGTTCCATGACTCTGGGTGATTTTGAAGTCTGAGAGTTAACAATGTGCACAACTGCAGCATTGTCACACCAGAAATGGACGACCGAATTGGCCCACTCCTCACCCCATAGCATCAAAGCTCCCAGAATGGGAAAGAACTCAAGGAACGTGAGATCGCGTAGGCGATCCGTGCCCTTCCAAGCTAGTGGCCATTGACCATATGCCCACTTCCCCTCGAAGTAAATCCCATAACCCAGGGACCCTGATGCATCCGACTGAACCTGGAAACGAGGCGACACCAGGAGATCAGATCTCCAAAATGAGACCCCATTGAACTCTTTAAGGAATTGAAGCCATATCAGCAGATCGGCCCTCATGCCCCTGTTCAGTCGGATCCTATGGTAGGGCCTGGACAAGCCAGCCATGGCATCACACAAACGTCGAGCAAAAGCTCTGCCAGGTGCAACCACCCTGCAAGCGAAGTTAAGGTGACCATGCAGTACCTGTAGCTCACGGAGGGACACCTTGCGTTTGGCCAGCAAGGCCGAGATCAACAAAGTGATCCGGGAAACCTTGTCAATGGGCAACCTGGATGCCTGCGCAACCATGTCAATTTCGACACCCAGGAACGTAAGCTTGATGGATGGGCCCTCGGTCTTTTCGGGCGCTAAAGGGACACCGAGTTCCTGTATTAGCGTCTGAAATGTGGTGAGGAGATGCGTACACGTGTCCCAGCCCCGTTCACCCCCGAACAAAAAATCATCGAGGTAATGGGCTACAGACCGAGATCCCGACCTGCGAACAAAGGCCCACTGGAGAAAGGTGCTAAAGCGTTCAAATGCCGAGCATGAGATGGAGCAGCCAAAAGGCATGGCTTTATCAAAATAAAACTTGCCCTGGAATTTGAAACCCAACAACTCGAAGTCGCCCGGGTGCACAGGCAGCAGTCGGAACGCCGACTTGATGTCACACTTCGCTAACAGTGCACCCGGGCCACAAGAGAGCACCATGCGCAGGGCCTGGTCCAATGATGTATACCTGACCGAACAAAGGTCATCAGGGATAGCATCATTGACCGAATGGCCAGCCGGGTACGACAGGTGGTGAATGAGACGAAACTCCCCCGGTGTCTTTTTGGGGACCAATCCCAAAGGGGAAACCTTCAGGTTGGTAAAGGGCGGGGCTAGAAAGGGGCCAGCCACCCTACCTGCATTGACCTCCTTGGCGATACTGAGGGCGGCCACCTCCTCCCTGCCCTTAAGGGAAAATAAGTTGGGACCTATCCCCTTCAAACGGAATGTGAAACCCCCGCTGGAAACCTTCCAGCAAGTAGGCAGCATCTCCCCTCCTTGGGTATGCTGCGAGCCAACGCTCCAACATGACCACATTAATTGATTGACCAGCACCCTCAGCGGCAGGTCTGCCCGTTCCTTGCCCACCTCTACCCCTGCCCCGAAACCCGCCCACTCGCGGGCACGCAGCAGCGGCGTGGGGGCCAGCGCAAGAGGGACACTCGTGCTTGTACCGGCACTGTTTTCTATTACACGCACCATTGGCTGAGAAGCTCCAGCACAGCAGGCGGGCTGGAACCCCCTGCCCCGCCACCTGGCGGGGTGCCTGCGCTGGAGCAGCTCGCTGGACCGCATGTCCACAATGATACCTCTCCCCAGGTGCAGGGCGCGTGGGGGTCATATACAGAAGCCACAGCTTCTGACAGGGCTCATCCCACCTCATCTCCGGGTGTAGGGGCACTCTCATTCGAAATTCCTCGTCGTAAGCCAACCACGACGGGCCAGGGAAATCAACCATTGCCCTGTAAATGTTGTCCAAATACTGGACCATCGGAATGGCCAGATCAGGCCGTGCCCTAAGATACACCGCCATGTATATGAGATATGCGGGCAACCAATTGGCCCACGTGCGTGGTGGCTTACGACGGCGGGACTGCTCCTTGTCCTTTTCATCTTGCCCCTCCCTCTCTTCCTTGGTGGGTTCCCTGTTGAGCAGGGAGAAAATGTCAACGTACTCCCCCCGCCAAATTTTCTCTTTAGTGGCTTGTGCCAAATGGTCCCCAAGGGGCAAAGAGTACCCCGCCGTGGGGAGTGCCGACACCGGCACGTTGACAGTGCGGGGCATCAAAAATGGGGCTGCAACCTGCCCTGGAACCCCCGCCGCACTCCCTGAAACATGAGGACCCCCACCCCATGAGTGGCCTGCCATCGGCAAGGCTGTACCTGGGTACGCTGGGGGTTGTTGTGCACCAGCCCCCACCTGACGTGGCCACGGCCACTGTGGGCCTTCCCCTGTAGTGGATGTTGGTGTGGGTGCATTAGTTTGAACCGGATACTCACAAGTTGCACCCCCGTTGGCCGCCCCCACTGGGGGTTCCGGCCCACGGTGGGCGTCGGAGCTCGCGACCGGAACCGAGCTCGGCAGACACATCCGACCACCACCAACTGGAGGTACCTGCTGCGCGGGGGGCTGCGAGGCCGCGGCGGGCACCAGCCCGCGGGCCTCAAGCAGCTCAACCCGGCCGGCTGCCTGCTGAAGATTGGCCGGCGCCGCGGTGAACTGTAGGCCAAAAGGTGCCCCCAATGGAGTGGATACCCCCATGGACGCCTCCAAGGCCGCCACGCGGGCCAGAAGGGCGTCCACGTTGACGGAGCCCCCGACACAAAGGGGGCCAAGGGGGGCGTGCGGCCCACTGGCCACCATGCCTGGGGCCGGTGCAGATGCACTTGGGTCCGAGTATGGCCATGGCTGAAACTCCGGCCCTTGCGGCACCTGGGGCATACCCTGCCAAGGAAGTGGCCCCAGCCCACCCTCCTGGGAAAAAACAATGGCCGGGGGATGCAGGCCAGGGGCCGGAGGCCCAGCGGCGCTATGCCCACCCACCTGTCTCAGGCCCATGGCCGAGGATTGCGGGCCGGGGGCCGCAGCCCCCGCTGGGCCGGCCTGGGGCTGTCCAGCCTCAGGCCACGGGTTAATCTGCCCCATTCCACCGGTCCCGGTGGTCGCCCCCGCGAAGGGGGCCAGCTGAGGGGGGGCAGTCGTGGTCCTCCGACCCGGCTGCCGCCTCCTTGTTGGGCGAGCTGAACTCGCCATCGCCTTCTTTCTGGAAGGCATCGATCGTGGATGGGAAGCCTAAGAAGCAGGCGAAGAAAAACTGCTTGCTGCCCGAACGGAGGCTTCCCAGCAGCGCGGAGAGCGACAGAGCTAAAAACTTCTCCTCTCCGTCGCTTTCACAAAATGGCAGCTCGGCTGCCTCGTGGCCACCCCTTTTAAAGGGTGCTGGCCACGCCCCCCTAACTACCCGGATGCCCAAGTCCGTGGGGGGGGGGCCCCGCAAAGAGCGCGGTGGCCATTTTGGTGCCGCGCTTGCATTTTGGCTGTAAACAGAGATGAGCACTGAACCCTAGAGTTGGATACAACTGGCTTTCGAGCAAGGGTGACCTTTACCTTTACCTAGTTTTCATATTGACCATAATGGAGTTTCAGATATCTGGAAAGTCTAAATCTTAAAAAATCTGAATTTGAAGCACTGTAATTATGAATTTCAGATCAGTGCTAGGGCATATCTCTAGCTTTTACTATGTTTGGAATCTTTAATATAGCTCAGGTTAAGCAGGAAAGTTTGCTGCTTTGTACTATTCTAAGAATGATTGATTTTCATCATGCTATCATTTCCATTATATGACAAACCTGGTTCCTAGATGTCAGGAAATCAAGGAACTGGACATGTTAAAGTGGGTTTTATAATGTCTGGATTTATGTGGATTATACTGACTGTACTTTTTGTTGTTCTTGTGATTGTGTGAAATTGACTGATGGAGCAAGAAGGAAGTGGTATTTTCATACGTTTTGTATTCTGGTCTTTTACATGTTACATTTTAGTGGAAGATACCTCAAAGGACTTGTTTACTTTGTGAATGTGGATCTGCTTTCCCCCCCATATGATAATCTGGTATGTTGTCTAGCATCTAGCCCAGGGGTTTGCGGCCTGTGGCAGCAAATCATCCGGCCCATGGCGACAACCCCAGAAGTGGACGCATGTACAACCATAAACACGCCTGCACAAACGTGCCCAATGCCATTTACAGCAGCGTTTACGCCAGGGGTGATTCATGTGTCAGGGCCCCTCAGCTCACGGAGGGTGTGTGGTCTGGCCCGTGGCGGGAAAACATTGAGAACCCCTGATCTAGCCAGAAAGAGCTTTTTGTCAGACAACTGATCAAAGGTATACCCATCAAAGATGCTCACCCAGTATAAAAAGAATCAGACAGAGCCAGTTCAAGGAGTGTTTTATTAACCCTGCAGGAAAAAGCTAACTTCTCATAGCTTAGTCTTGCTCATGTGTACAATTATTCTGTTAAGGTAAGAGTTATAGGTAAATTAGTTTGTTATTTTTCAGTGTGGTTCTGTGTAATGCCTAAACTTTGTCCACATGTTCAACTTTTGCTTTTGAGAGACTTGCGACCCTCCTGAAAAAGCCATCACTTGACCCGATGGTTATTTCTAACTTTAGACCGATTTCCAACCTTCCCTTCATGGGGAAGGTGTTGGGAAAAGCAGTGGTGCAGCAGCTCCAGGGGGTTCTGGATGATATGGATTATCTGGACCCGTTTCAGTCAGGTTTCAGGCCCGGCTACGGTACCGAGACTGCATTGGTCGCACTCTAGGATAATCTCTGGCGGGAGCAGGATGGGGGCAAACCCCTCCGTTCTCGCTCTTCTTGACCTCTCAGCGGCTTTCGATACCGGCGACCACAGTATCCTTCTGGGCCGGCTCCAAGGATTGGGGGCCCAGGGAACTGTGCTGTCATGGTTCTCTTCATTTCTGAGGGACCGGTCCCAGTCAGTGTCTTTAGAGAGCGAGCTGTCCAGTCCTAGGGCGCTCCCCTGTGGGGTGCCTCATGACTCGGTACTCTCGCCTCTACTGTTTAACATCTACATGAAATCGCTGGGTGAGATCATTCGTTCCTATAGGATAGGGTATTATCAGTATGCAGATGATACCCAATTATACATCTCGGCCCGTGGTGATCCGAGTGATGCAGTCAAAGTCCTGACCGGATGTCTGGAGGCTGTTCGGGTCTGGATGGGGGACAACGGGCTTCAGCTGAATCCCGGCAAGACTGAGTGGCTGTGGGTTCGGGGTCCCGTGATTACCCGGGAGCTACCAGCTTTGGTTCTGGATGGGACACTGTTGCCCCAGACAGATCCGGTGCACAACTTGGGGGTCCTTCTGGAATTGCAGCTGCTGCTCGAAGAGCAGGTGGCAGCGGTGGCCAGGAGGGCCTTTGCACAGCTTTGTGTAATTTACCCATAACTGTCAAGTTTTGGATTTGAAAATAAGAGAAATTTTTGGCCACACCCCATCTGTGGGCGTGGCCAAATCTGTGGGCGTGGCCAAATATAGCCATGTGACTTGCTGGGCTCTAGTCATGCTTGCCACATGGCCATGAAAATGGCTGCAAACACAGACAGCACTGGCTCTTTGGCTGTGAATGGAGATGAGCACTGCACTTTAGAGTTGGATACGACTGGCAGATTTTACTTTCTTAGGATCAAAGATGGCTGAGGATGGTGATTGCAGCCATGAAATAAAAAGGCAACTGATGCTTGGGAAACAAGCTATGAGAAATCTGGAGAACATAGTTAAAAGTAGAGGTATCACCTTGCAAACAAAAAATTGCATAGTCAAAGCAATGATATTCCTGGTAGTAATGCATGGGTGTGAGAGCTGGACCATTAGGAAAGCTGAGCACAGAAAAATAGATGCCTTTGAAATGTGGTGTTAGAAATAGGTCAATCCTAGAATAAATCAACCACGACTGCTCATTAAAGGTCAAATAGTAAAGATGACGCTAAAGTACTTTGGACATCAAATGAGAAGAGAGGATTCACTTGAGAAAGCCTTGATGCTGGGAAAGGTGGAGGACAAAAGAAGGGGGTGGCCAAAAATAAGATGGCTAGATGGTATTGTAGATGCAATGGGCACAAAGCAGTGTGGGCCAAAGAACCCTTTCCCCATCTTCTTGGGGGACTTTTGTCTTGTTTTCTTTCTTGTTTATTCATTTTTAATTTTATAAATTTTCTGAGAAGCAAAGAGCAGAATAGTAAACTAGCCCCCTAGGGTGAACTAGTCCTCCCATCCCAAGGTGGCTCTGACCAGTTCAGCAGCAAAAACGAAGCCTCCATGACCATGTGGCAGGGAAAGGGAAATGAAAGAGAAACTACAGAAGCCCCCCCCTTCTCTCTCTCCTTCCACAAGCAAAAAGCCACAGTGACCTCTGGTGGCAGGAAAAACATAATGCAGCTTCGCCTGCCAGGGCTCTGGTCAGGATTTTTTTAAAAAAAATAAGGGATATTACGGGGAAATTAATAAAATGGGAGGGGCGGGAAGAGGGGTAAAAATAAGGGGTTTCCCCAGGAAAAATGGGATACTTGACAGGTATGAATTTACCAGTTGCGCACGCTTCTGGACCGGGACTCCTTGCTCGCAGCCACTCATGCTTTAGTCACTTCCAGAGTGGATTATTGTAATGTGCTCTACATGGGGCTGCCCTTGACGACCATTCGGAGGCTTCAGCTGTCCAGAATGCGGCTGCCCGGGTGGTGATGTGGTGCGGGCATTATGCCTGTGCCTTGCCTCTGCTCCGGGAGCTGCACTGGCTTCCAGTATGCCTCCAAGTGCAACTCAAGGTGCTGGTTTTGACCTTTAAAGCCCTTCATGGCATTGGTCCGGGAACCTTAGAAACCACATCTCCCCAAGGTATTCAGCCCATCCCATCAGGGCAGACAGGAGGGGCTCAGTGGTGGTCCTGTCTGCAAAAGAAGTCCATCTCACAGGGGTCAGGAGGAGAGCCTTCTCCATGTCTGCCCCAGCCCTGTGGAACCTCCTACCACCAGAACTTTGGCTCCAGTCGGATCTGTTAGCCTTCAGGAAATTGTTAAAGACTTGGCTATGTCAGCAGGTGTGGGGCATGCTTGAGTCCACTGCGCAAGCCCGCTGGCTCGTATAGTCTGTCTGAGGGATCCCGTGTACTGTTTTTTTGTTTTATTTTGTTTGCTGTTTTTTATTATGAGGGTGGGAGGGAAAGGGTAGCTTTTTAATGTTGAACTGTTTAGATGTAGGTTTTAAGGGTTTTTTTAACATTGTTTTTAGTGGGGGTTGAGTGTTTTTAGCCAATTTTGTCTTAATTTGTGTTGTTTTTTGTATTGTATTACATGTTGTTAGCCACCCTGAGTGGTTTTCCCACCAGGAGGGCAGGATATAAATCGATAAAATAAATAAATAAATTCATGTGGAATTTTAAAAACTTTTTAACATTGATTTTTGTTTTTCCCTTTTAATAAGTTTACCCAAATCCTTTTTTGTAGAAGGGGTTCTGTGTCCTACATCCTTCAGTCTAAACTATTCGACCAAGGACATTTTTGAGATTTTTCCTTTGAACTTTTCGTTTTGCATGATTTATTGAGGTGGGGGCAATAGCAGCATTTCATTTTGTGTAATCCTACCCGGAAGCACATCCAGATAGGTATGCCGAACTGTTGAGAAGAAAAGCAATTAAAAGTTCACTTCTGTTAGCTCTCACTGTGTCTTGGTCTCTGCACACCAGGATAAGCAAAGAGCGAGTGTGGCTATGAGACACTAGAAGGGAGAGTTGGGACTATGGATCATGACACTAAAATTATAACTCTCTTGCAGTGTGTCATTAAAAACAAAAGGTGAAAGAGAACATTTAGGTACAGTAAATATTAAGGTTTCAAAAGATGTCAAAGTTGTGTCTTTTAACCATTGAAATGTTTTACCATACTTCTCAGATATTTCATCTCTTCTGAAGGGGCTGCGGTGGCTCAGTGGTTTAGAAGCTCACCTTGTTAGCTGGAAGGCTGGCAAGTTGGCAGTTCGAGACATGGGTACTGCATGATGGATTGGGCGCTCAACTCTGTCCCAGCTCTTGGGGACATGAAAGCCTCATTTGTGTGTTCCCCGAGCGGAGTTTGTTCCGCAACAATTCTTTCGACCCAGAATAATTTCTGACATGAAGTTATTATTATTATCTCTTCTGAAAATCTGTTGGAGGACAGGGAAAGACGGTGTAATTTTAACAATGTGGACAAAAATCCAACAGCACTGGTGATGTTGTGGCTGATTTTCCTGCACTTTCTGCATGTATTGTAATTTGAAAGCGCACTTACCTCTATCAGTTTTTAGTGGGTCTTCTTTTGTGTCTCAATCAAACCCTGGACTGCCAAAATGAAGCCACTTTCTTCACTTTGTCATTGCCCAGACATAAGTCCTCATTGGTGCAGGTTTCTGTCAGTAATTGGCAGACCAGTAAATGAACCGGATTCTGTATTTCTCCACATCCACACAGTGTGTTGTTGTCCTCCAGCAGCCCCCACTTGAGCATGTTGGTCTTGCATTAAGGGACGCTAACCCTCAGCCTATTCAGGGTCCTCCAAGTGGCATAGGGGAGGTTGAGTTCTTCAGTTATATCCTCCTTTAATGGTGTTCCTTGTCCAGTGAGTTCCTTCCTCCGTCTTCTAATTTGGTATTACTCTTGTGTACCCTCAAGAATATTTATTTTTGCCATAAAGCTCTTCCTGGATCTGAGCCAGCAGACTTGAGGCTCATATCCATTCAGAGGGTATTGAGGGTCATTCTCTTGCTTAGTTCTCTCACTGTCTGCTGCTACTTCTCTCCTGCTCTTAGGTGGAGTGATACCAACAAGAGGATTTAGTTGGTTAACCATAGCTTTGACTGGCTAGCGCTGCAAACGGCTGTTGAGCAGCTTTGTGTGTCTTTAAAGATTTTGACCAATGAATGGCAAATAACTACAGGTGACCCTTCTCAGCTTTTGAAACTCAAACTAATGTTTTTATGAATGGGTAATCTCCCTCCATTTAATATATGATGAGGAAACCCACATCCTCTTGCTAAGATAGTGGCAAATAGAGCAATCTTAAGCATGTATCTTCTGGTACTGTCCCTGTTGTAGCTTATTTCAACATGCATACAGCATTTATATAAAAGTCAGTTCCAGTGATTTTTTTTTAAAAAGAAAAGCATTTCTGAAGGTCAAATTCTATATAAACCAGTAACACTGTTTGAAAGCCAGTGTGGTATACAATAGACAGAGTGTTAGACTAGAACTCAAGAGACATGGGTTCAAATCCCTGCTTGGCTTTGGAAACTCACTGGTGTATAGTAGTGGTAAATCATTACTTGAATTCCTAGAATGGCATCAAATGATAGTTTCTAATGACAGACCATCCGTAACATATAATTTGGCCTACATACAGTATCACAGAATCAAGTCCAAGCCCTCTGCAGTAAATAGGCAGAGGATCAGGTTTTAACCTTTTCCGCTAAAGCGGTACCTATTTATTTACTTGCAATTTCTTGCTTTCGAACTTTGTTTAGACAGCCATTAAACATAATTATGCAGAAAACTACTCTGTTCTGCCCATTTTAAGTCCACTACTAGAGAGTTCTAGAACATCATTTTTTCAGACTACATTTCCTAGTGCCTCCTAGGCAGAATGGCCAGTGATGATGCCTGGCTGATACTTTGGGAATTGCACTCAAAATACGTAACTTTTCTGAATTGTTTAGTTCCAACTCATTTTGTGGAAATAATGTTTCAGAAGTGCTAAAAAGCTCAAGCCTAGAAGCAGTATTTCTTCTTCTTGCTTCAGCACTACATTTCTCTTTCTTGATCTACTGTAGTTTCCAGTAACATAGAAATTAATAATGAAAGTTTTGAAATATGCTGGGATGTTTAAACTCTTGTTGAAAACCAAAACCTGTTATTTCTATGACCCCTTGTTCAATGTACCTAAATTGTTTTTATTACAAAAAGGAAATAATCTTAACAAAAGAGCTCCATAGCAATGCTTCTACGCAAAGGCTTTTATTACATGAAATAGTTCAACACACTCCATGGTAGCAAATCAATTATAAGTGCATTTAGATTGTGTTTGTGGAAATTGTAACAGTCTTAATTGTTTTGCAAAGTGGCCAATTTTCTAAATTCAAGCAAGTGCAACTAATGGAGAATAACCATTAAGAGTAAAATACAGGTAAACAATGATATTAAGACTAGATAAGCAACAGTACATTTATCACGTCCAAGCATCACAAAGTAGAGCCCACTTACCAAAGCCTATTACCAAAATTGAATTTTTTTTACAACTAATACTAACCTATTCCTAAAGATCCAATATTGAATCATCTTACTTCAGCAAGTTATTAAGGATTTGTTTACTTTCCCCCTCACTCTCTGAAGACAAAAACATTTTAATATTTGCAACCATCAGGAGAAAGGGAGACAAGAAAAGATGTAAACATGTTGTGGTCTTATTTTTTGAAAGCCCATATAGGGAAAGTACATTGCATGCCACAAGAAAGTGCATTTTTACCTGGTGCCATCCATTAGGGCCAATTTAAAAACTCAAATTCTGCATCTGAAACCAATATGGTGATTCACATTGGTTTACAGCTATTAATTTCTAGTGTAAAATAGTTAGAAAATGTTTTTATCATCACATAAAGGCTGTTTAGTTAATTTATTAAGCAATACAAAACACTTTATTTCCTTAGAGAACAGCAATAAGAACACTAAACATTTAGCCATATGGACCTATTATATATATATATATATATATATATATATATTTATAATTTTAATATATATATAATATATACACAAGAACACACAATATACCAAAAGCTAGCAAAGTATTTCAAACAGTCAATATCCCATCCCTGTCCTCATGCCCCAGGTTCTGAAACCTGAATTAGATTTTATTTTTTTATTTTTTGCATTTACAGCCTGATAGGAATCCGCAGAAGTAGAAATCAGAATATATGTATTTGGCTAAAAATTATATAAAAAGACAGAACATTTCTTTTTCAAATAACCTTTTAAATATATATTAAAAGTATCCAGTATTTCCATTAGTGCCAAAATTGGAAGCTCTTTCAAATATTTATAAAGTGAAATTTCCCCTTATTAAACAGACAATAAAAGAAACCCTCTAATAAAGAAAAGGATGTCTCACCCTCATTTGCATTGCTTGGAAGGTAATCTAAATTCCAATGAAAAGAACCCCAACAACGCAACACAGTTATACAGGCTTTGAAAGAACCGTGTTAGTTGGGTTGGGTTTTTTTTCTTGTTTGCTTGAGTCTTCTTCTTCTTCTTGTAAGTATTCACCTAGCGTGCCAATCTAGAGGTAGGGTGCAGTTATGCCCCAGAAGATTCTTGCTTAATTCTAGTGAATTAACTTCCAATCCTTCCCTTTGAGGTAGGCTTGAAACTAATCCCACAGCCAACCTAGAAACCACTCCTCTGGTAAAAGGCAAAGGTTGCCTTTGCTCGAAAGCCGGTCGTATCCGACTCTAGGGTTCAGTGCTCATCTCTGTTATAGACAAAGAGTCAGTGCTGTCTGCGTCTGCAGACGTTTTCCGTGGACATGTGGCAGGCATGACTAGACACTGAAGAGCACAGAACGCTGTTTACCTTCCCACAGAAGTAAGTACCTATTTCTCTACTTGCAATTTCTTGCTTTCGAATGGCTAGGTTGGCAGTAAAATATAATAATGAACAAGCCCTCTAGTGATGTAATAGTGCTGGCTGTCACCAGAATGGCTAATTCTCCTGACAAAACTGCTTTTGTTGGTGGCACTCGGAGGTTGGGTGATCCTGATTCTGCACCACAGCTTCCCCAAACACCTTAAATTTGGCTCTGGGAGGCTGCAATATCCTAAAATTAACTTTTCCAAGTTGTGCCTTGGGGAAAAAATCTATACACTGCCACAAAGCCTATACCTTCAATATCATATTTGTAAGTAGATTTCTCTGAATCTTGTACAGATTCCTACATGCGAGAGCAATGTGTTGAAAAGCTGGAATCTTACCAGACTAGCAGAAAGATCTTTTCCGATGTTGGATGGTTATTGGATTTCGTAATATGTATTTGTTACAATCACACAGAAAATATTTAATAACCATATACAACAGCATTCCGAGGCAGGGTTTTTAAATGTTACATTAAGATTTTAGTGCTGCTTAATTGAAATTATGGCATCAGTTAAGTAATCTTTAACTTTGTACGCCACATTTTTACAATTGCAATTGATTACATTTTAGAAAGTTTCACTTCTCTGGATTTAATCCATTTTTAAAAACTGAGTTGTGGCATTAGAAAAGGACAGAATCTGGGTGAATGTATGCATTGATTCATTAGATTAAATGGAATTGTCATTTATATACAAAGCAGGCTGTATTCATTCGCAGTAGTTTGGACAGTCATTAAAAACACTTGAGCAGCCTATGGTTCAATGTAAACATCAGCCACATACCAACCAAAATCAAGGGTCCTGAAGACCAACTGATTTTTAAATGTGAGTGATTTTAGTACACTTAAGGGAGCAATCCCATATAGTAAAGGCGGCTGACTGAAGATCAGGGTCATATACTTCATTCCTCTCCACTGTAGCCACAGTGAGCAAAGTGGTACATGCTGTCCCTTAACTCCTGTGTCTGGCTGCTGGATTTAAGTAGTTGCTCCCCTCAGCCTTCTAAATGATTGCTCCATGCCCCCATCAAAACACATGATTTAGTTTGAATGATGTCTGTTATCTTTCACTCCCTAGAACCATGATGGTGAACCTTGGCACTCCAGGTGTTCTTGGACATCAATTTCCAGAAGCCTAAGTCTCTGTGAATCCACACAAATGGGTTTACTGCTGCAGATCTACAATAAACCCATTCATGTGTATTCAGAGACTTGGGCTTCTGGGAACTGAAGTCCAAGAACACCTGGAGTGCCAAGGTTCACCATGACTGTCCTAGAATCACTGGTATATAGCAGAGGTTCTCAAGCTTTTAAAGCCATGGGCCGGAATACACATCCTCAGACAGCTGAGCGGGCCAGACTGGTGCCCCCCCTTAAATGCTGCTGTAAAACGCATCCACAGCTGTTGTTTACAACAGCTGCAGACACATTTAAATGTGACCGCTTCCACCGGTGACACAGGCCACATGAAATTGTGCCACTGCCAGGTCTGGCCCATGGGCCATAGGATGAAAATCCCTGGTATATAGCCTCCTATACTGATACTTTCTTTTGACATTTTGAAGAATGCTCAGTGACCTAAGAAAGTAAGTTTGGACAATTTCTTCACAGGGAGTATGTAGCCATTATAGATATTTAGCAAGATATTGAGTCAGCAAAAATTATGTGTTTTAATGAAAATGCATAGTTTACAATGATAGATACATTCATTCACTAAAAAAAAAAAAAACCTGGTAAAAAAGATAAATGTTTGCATGAGAAGTGCATTTTGATATAACAGCAGAAGCACTAGCTGAATAATATTGGGTAGATTTTATCCTTTGGTTCTTTGAAACAACCTAAACAGTTTTTGTTATTATCAGAACTATCTACTAGATCAGATAAAAGAGCAAATCCCCATACCAATTATTGGGGACTCCTGCTGAGCCATTGATCATTTTTCAAAGTGTAGGGTATAATGGGTTTTTAGAAAACCCTACATACAATCCCTGGAAAGTCAAACTCAGTGAAAGATCTTGATATCTAAAGCTGATGTTTTAGGCTTCAATATATACTACTGCTTTTGTGTTTATCTTGTATGAGTGATAACATCTATTTCACATACACTTTGGAACCTAGCCTTTATCTTCTAACAAAGAAAGCTTATTGTACTATGTGCCCTTTCAACATTCACAATTCATTTTCAGCAGCAATGCAATTTTGGCAGAAGACAAGGGTATGGACAAGAGAAAACCGCACAATCCTTCTGGAAGGATATGAATCTGACACAAACATGCAGATTAAAGCACTCATTTTCAAATGAGGATTATGAATTCACAAATTTGGGACCCACCCCACCTCCACATTTCCCCCCTGTAGGTTCCATAATGAGTTGGAGATGAAATACAAATGAGATATGAAGGGAGTAGGATGAATCCTGGCCCTCAGCAGCTAAAGCTCCACTTACATTGCACATATACAAAAGCTCCAATTATAAATCTTTTACTTTCATAGTTTAACGGAAATATGCATGAAATCTTTAGAAGTGAGTTATAGTAAATAGCCTATAGACTCCAGCTGAAGCCTCTTAACTCTTGTAGAGGACCATGCACATTTATTCCTTCTAAATTGAATGTTCATGGGAACAGCAGCTTAGTCCAATGTTTCCCAACCTTTGGTCTTTGGACTTCCAATTCCAAGAAGCCTAAGTCAATTCCCCAAAGCATTGATCAGACAATTTACTGACTTAGGCTTCTGGGAATTTAAGTCCAAAACCCAAAGGTTGAGGGACACTGGTTTAGTCCATCTGGGTTAGGATTTGGCCATTTCACTTTCACTAAAGGAAGAAAGTTGAACTGAGAAAGGCTTAACATCCAGTTTAGTTAAATAGCAATGAAACAGAGCTCTCTATCTTGAATATAAGGAGGAACTCTGATTTAATACTACTTGAGGGTCCTCATGCTGAAATCTGTGTGCAAAGGAGAAGGAGTGCTAGAGTTTTCTTGCTTTGTAAATAGCTGTGGTGTTGTAAACAGCATTTTTCAGTAAGAAAAACAAGTCTTTTGAACATAATGTCACCAGCTTCAGAAACTGTGGTTTCATCATTTTGTTAATTAGCTTATGAAACTGGAAACCTTATGCCCAAATAGGACATACTTTACTGTTACCAAAAGAAGAGTCTTCCTTGCTGAAAAATGTGGTGAACAACCTGATTAAGAGTCCTACGTCTATGTTGCAAATGTTTAAAAGGGAATCTTGATCTGGTAAGGTAATAGAAAACCAATATAGCTTGCAGCTCACATTCTCAGCCTCAAACTCTTGTAGATCATGTTCTTAGATTAGCATCAACATCTAAAATCCACCTTTGGAAAGGCTCAGTGGTTGGTTGGAGTCATATAAGCCTCACTTTCACCTCAGCTAGAAGTCACTCTGAGCTTTGAATGATTAGTGTGAAGGTCTGAAGATGAGCCCATAAGCTTGTTCAGCAGATAAGGCAGGGGTCCCTATTACAGGAGCTCTGTTAAGTGCATTCAGCTCAACAAGCTGATAGCATGTGCCTCACAAATTCATGGCAATCATGTGCAGGTCAGAGTTAATTCTCGATGGATGAAGATGTGGTGGCAAGACTCATAGCATGTTCCCACCTCCACCACCCATTCAGCTTTTTAAAGGTTTCAGGTGTAACACCTCAATTGATCTAAACAAGTGTTTCCCAAACTTTTTTGGTTTTTGGATTTCAATTCCCAGAAGCCCAAAGCATTGGTTAGCCAATGTACTGACTTAGGCTTCTGGGAATTGAAGTCCCCCTGTGGGGCGTGTGCCCCATGTTGGGAACCACTGATCTAAACCTTCTAACAGTTTGTCATGCTGATGTAAATGCTCATTTTAGATTAACCTCTTCTCAGAAAAGAAGAAAGGATGATTGGCCCTACAATATGAACCATGCTTCTCTCATAAACCATCCCCATTCAATTTGACCAAATATATGAAGTAAAATCCTATATGCAGTAAAATCTCAATCACTAAGCCTCAGATAGATGTACATACTGGCTGAAATTCTGTTGCTTAGTGTAGTAAGTCACACTAGAGTAGGCTGCACTGAATCAGTGATTTGGTGAATCAACTCCTTCCTAAATATAGTACTGTTGATTCAAATGCAGCTAATATGTGACTTACTTTAGCACAATAAGCAACAACTAGAGTAGGTCCACTTGAATCAATGAAAATTACAAGAGAGTTAATTCATTAAATTCCTACTGATTGAATGGGCCTACTCTAGTGAAACATAGTATGCTAGCAACAAAACTTCAACTGTTGTTTCCTAAAAATAACATGTTTAAAAATATTGCTTAACAATTCTAGCAGCAAAGCAGCTCTGCTTTTGGGATGCAATGAAATTCTCATCTAGATATACTGACAGAACCTTTGCTTTAAAGATCATTTGCCTTTTTAACTTTTCCTCAAAAATAGAATTGTGCTATTGCTGATAAGAGAATTCTGTGAAAAGATAACCTGGAATGTTTTCTTATAACTGATATAAAATCTAAAAGAGGCCATTTCAAAAAACATTATCTTGTTCATTAATTCACTGCCCTGTATGCTTAAACTTCACAGATAGTGTTATGGCATAAACCATTTCTAAGATCACTGCAGATGGTGACTGGAGCCATGAAATAAAAAGGTGATTGATTCTTGGGAGACAAGCTATGAGAAACCTGGGGAACATAGTGAAAAGTAGAGACATCACCTTGCAAACAAAAGTCTGCATAGTCAAAGCAATGATATTCCTGGTGGTAATGTATGGTTATGAGAGCTGGACCATAAGGAAATTGGAGTGCAGAAAAATAGATGCCTTTGAAATGTGTTGCAGTAGAGTCTTGAGAGTACCCTGGATAATGAGGAAAACAAATAGGTTGATCTTAGAGGAAATCAACCCTGACTGCTCCTTGGAAGGTCAAATATTGAAGATGAAGCTAAAGTACTTTGGACATCAAATGAGAAGAGAGGATTCAATGGGAAAGGTGAAGGCCAAAAGAAGAAGGGGGCAGTAGAAAATGAGATGGTTAGATGGTATTGATGCAATGGGCACAGAGTTGGGCAGGTTGAGAAGGATGGTAGAAGATAGGGGTGCCTGGTGAGCAATGGTCCATGGGGTCGCATGGGTCGGAATTGACTGTGAGACTGAACAACAACAAAATAGAATGAAAAGCAAGAAAGTTCAATACATTCCATCTACATTCTCACCTTATATCACATCACAACCTAACTATAAATAAAAGATGACGAGGTTAACTCCATGGATGAAATGCTCGCTATATGACATTGTAGAAGACGTTAGAGGACAGTACCAATTTGACACTTACTTCCACTGTACATCATCTGTGTACTGTAATATTGGTGTAGGATTTGTGTGGGATACTTGTACAATCTCAAACAAATGAACGCCACAGCTACACTTTGGTAAATCAGGTATGTGGATTTAGTTTATACTCAATACAAGTGCTGCCAGCTTTGTACAACATGACAGTGTGGAAAAAAAAACCACAACGAGTTTGGAAAAGGTTTTTTTAAAGAAAGAGACTACACATTCTAGTCTTCCAGCCAACATGGTCATGCTAGTTGAGAATTTCTGGGAGCTGTCGCCCAAAAAGGCAACTTTACTAAACTTTAATAGTTTTGCAACCCATCCAATGAACATATAAAAGGAAATCAGCATAACAGAAGAAGACAATGAAGGTTTCATAGGCTAACTAAACTTAAGTCAAGCCATTCTTATTGGAAGGTTTAGCAATCTGGTTTGGCAATGAAGCCAAAACAGCATTTAGGATATTCAGTAACCAAAAAATGAATACTTCTGGCATCCCTTTCTCAGGCTTTCTAATATAAGACTTCATATTGGCTCAAATCATTCGTAGCAGTTACGACTATTGGTTTTCCATTTGTCTGTTCATTTACTTCCTCCACGTGAATACTAGGATAGTAATCACAGTAGAACAGTGAATAGTAAGATCTTTAAATCTTTAATCTTTGGTTTAAACTTAGGGTACTTGGAAAGCAATATCTTTCCCCTTTGAAATATGCACACAAATGAAAGTACATTGTAGAGGTTGCCTAAAAAACATTCAGTCTAGTGAATAAACACAAATAATCTTTATTTAGGACTAGGGGTCAACTCTCATGTATGCTTTAGAGGGGGAAAAAAGAAAGCAATTTTAAGCTACCTTTAATGCCAGAACTCAACAGAAACCAGTGGAGAAAAATAGCAAAATCTTTTTCCAGTAGTAGAAGAGTAAATAAGTTCCTGGTTAACTTTCTTTCCCTATGATGATAAATGATATTGAAGTGATAATACTATAGCCACAAGGGTGAAAGTAAAATCTTTCTCTGGAAAGGATTTCCAAATTGTGTCTGTACGAACAAAACAGAACAAAAACAGGTGTTTTCTTTTTTAAAAAGAAAGCCTCAAGTTATTTTTAGCAAATCTATTGGGTTCACTTTTAAATAACTTAAAACCTGACAAAGGTCTTGCCTTTATGGATGTGCTAACAAGATACTGCAAAAACATTCTTCACAGTGGTTTATACTTTCTTCTCCAGCTATGTAGCCCTTTGTTGGTTAAAAAGGAATATTGCACTATTCTGTAAAGCTGTTATTTTTCCTTTGACTACACTACTGCATATATTAAACACTACAATCATGGCCAAAAATCCTGTTGTGTAAGCTACAGCTGTGGAAGAGTGGTGACATCACTAAAGGATAAATTTTGGAAATTCAAGGCTTTCTCCTTGTCTAAATTGTTTCATTGTGTAGTAACCATCAGATAAATAGGACACAAAAAAGGTTTTTAATTATCAAAAAATCTATAGATTTTCAGAAATTAAAGTCTTCTTTCTGTTCTGCAGTTTCCAAAGAATGAAGTAGATTATCTGCAAATTGAACAACCCATGGGGCATAACTGGAAATCTTTAATTACAAAAAACTTCAGCTTCCAAGTGCATTTTATGCAATAAGATTGTGGCCAATGAAACATTGGTAAAAGTGACCATCTTATCTAATCAATTATATTTGGTTTAAAAATATTTTACTTCTAAAATTCATTTAGGTTATTACTTGATGTATCTTTAGTTACTTTTTATTTTTAAATCTGTTAATAGCATTCTGTATGTACAATGCATCTCATAACATCTGAAAAACCCAGAATGTCATTCAGTGTAAATGTGTAAACACAAATTTGCAAATAAAAGCTTCTTGTACTCTCATAATGTAAGCAACTAAAGCACACTATTAATTCTGAATCTTGCTACTAAAATGTAATTAATCAAAGCTATATACTGACTTAAAAGTTTTGCTAACTAATATTTAGATTTTAGAACAAGGATGGCACCCCACTCTAAACTGCAGATTGTGTCCTAGGCACAATTTTACTGTCAAAATCATGGGTCACCAACCATTTTAGGTCGGGCGCCAGGTCATGCTGCCTCAGACAGTTGAGGGAGCAGGACTGGTGGTTCCCCTGCCATTTACGACTCTCGTAAATGTGTCCATGGCTGTTGTAAACAAGTCTGCAGCTGATTCCAGTGACAACTGCAGCTGGAGCGAGGGGTGTATTATTTAGCACTACAGGCCGGATTTGGCCCACAGGCTGTAGGTTGCCTACCCCTGATCTAAATGTTAAGTCTGTCCCCATAAGAGGAAATCTGAGGCCATTAAAACCGTTTTACAGAAGCAAAAAGTGATCAGCTTCCCCATAATGGCAATGGTATATTCAGAATCAGGAGGAGAGCAAAAGTGATCCCAAGATCCTTAAAATTTCCACCCTTGGATCATTTATTATACTTATGTACAAACATATTTCCTCAAAGAAATGGTTCCACACTGATTTATGCTTGCCTATCATGCAAAACTTAAGTGGCAAATTTATAGCATATTGAAAAGGTGCTGGTTGCATTCCTAGTCATAGGAAACTGGATTTAACTCAGAAAAACAATCAGAATGAAATGTATATTGGCAGTATGTTTTTAGCCAGTAATGCAAGTACCACCAATTAGGTCCTTAGCTGGTCATTATAAAGTGTTCTGGGGCATCAGCTGAATACAGCTATTTTCTAGGAAATTTTACATCGAGAAAAATCAGAGGAGCGAAAACAGATGTATTACCATTTCTTATATCTATAGTAAATGAGTCCAGGATTGTTTTCAAAGAAATTTGAAAACTGATTTGGCATATTTTGAGCTGCAGGGCTCCTTCTATCCAGTGAAAGTGCTATCAAAATCTCACTAGCATAGAAATTATGACCAACAAATATAATCAATGTTAGTCTTGACTACTGAATGTTAGATCTGATTTTTCATTCATTCATTCATTCAACAGAAAAAAATAACTGTCGATATGCTAGTATTCTAATCACAATGACATTCAGATCCTAACGTACATAGGAACTATGTGTCTAATTTAAAACAATATCAAATAAGTTTTGCTAATGGCATCAAATATCTCTGGACACAAAGACAACTGTGGGTTGTATCCGATTCAGATATAGTTTTTCAATCATTTCCTAGGTCTTCTCTAAGCATAGCTATGTCTGGATCCAATGATATGTCTTTCTGAGCTCACTCTTTCTGTTTCTAGCAAAGCTATACTTCCATTCTCTTCCATTTATATCTTTAAAAATAAATACTAAGGTTGGTGTTTCAACCTCTATACAGAATTCTGTAAGAGGTGGGGAGAAATTAAGTTGGAAAAGTATATTGTTGACACAGAATTGATTTTATTATAAAATATTCCATAAGAATTGTGGTTTATTACTGAATTTTTCATTTCCCCCCTTACCCCTTCTATGGCCCATACACTATCAATCTCGCTGTCAAACTTCTCAGCCTTTCCAATGTACAAGGAGAATGAGTAGAGAGGTAGCATTCTCCAATCAGGGACTGCGGTGGCTCAGTGGTTAAGAAGCTCACCTTGTTAGCTGGAAGGCAGCAGTTCAAGACCCAAGTAGTGCATGACGGAATGAGCACTCATCCCTGTTCCAGCTCCTGCCAACCTAGCATTTTGAAAGCAATAAATTGCAAGTAGATAAATAGGGACCACTTTGGTGGGAAAAAGATCTTGGGGACATGAAAGGAGCCTCATTCAGGCGTCCCCTGAGTGGAGTTCCTCAGGAAAAAATCCTTTCAATCCAGGAAGCACCTTTGTGTGCTTCTGACATGATTTTAAAAAATCCAATTTATTTTGGAATCTGAGGCAAGGATTTAAAGAACTGTAGAACTACTTCAGCAAGGCCAAGGTAGCTTTCGGCATGTTCCTCTTGATCAGAAGTTTCCTCTGTTACATACCAAACCCATTTTGAAACGTGGAGAGCCTAAGAAGGGCAAGGTACAAGAGAGAGAACTTCAAAGGTTTGTGGGAACCTAAATTTCTACTAGGCTCGGATACCTTGCCATGGTGCCCATTTTAGAGTCAAATAGATTTAGAGTTATAAATGAATGTCAGCACTGGTGAAGACAAGGACTGACAGGAATATGCAGCGGTGACTCAGGTTCTCCTACTTGAGACAGAAAAAGAGGCATTGCCCCCTGGTGCTGTCAAGACATGCTGTGGAACATGTAAAGGTAAAGATCTCCTTTGCTTGAAAGCTAGTCGTATCTGACTTTAGGGGGTGGTGCTCATCTGTTTACAACCAAAGAGCCAGCACTGTCTCCGTCTGCAGACGTTTTCATGGTCATGTAGCAGGCACAGGACGCTGGAAAGCACAGAACGCAGTTACCTTGCATGCTGAAACGGTATCTATTTATATACTTGCAATTTCTTGCTCTCAAACTGCTAGGAGCTGGGACAGAATTGGGAGCTCACTCCGTCGTGCAGCACTTGGATCTCGGACTGCTGATCTTCTGGCCGTCAAGTTCAGTGTCTTAACCACTAAGCCACTGCAGTCCCTTTGTGGAACATGTAAAGAGTGCTAAAAAAAAAACTCACAAGGATATAGAAGAAATTAGCCCTAAAACTGTATGTTTTACTTTAAATTGAAAATAAAGCCAATTAAATGGTTTAAATCAGTGTTTCCCAATGTTTTTTGGTCTTCAATTTCCAGAAGCCTACGTCAATTCACCAAAGCACTGATCAGCTAATGTACTGATTTAGGCTTCTGAGAATTGAAGTTACCCTGTAGGGTGTGTGCCCCACGTTGGGAACCACTGGTTTAAATGATGGCCAGAAAGATAACCAGTTGTGGATTCCAGTGGAACATATCACACCTCTATGGAAGGCTATGATTCAAATATTAACAATGCCAGAGGCATGTAAGAGCTAGACAACAGCTTCTCCAGAACAACAAAAACTCATCATGAAATAGATCCAAGCAGGGGTGGCTTGACTGAGGTTTTAATGTAATTTTGTTTCTTAGTACCTTTTAAACGTGCTTAAAGGCTACATAATGCTTTTTACTCTGATTTTTAAAAAACTTTTAAGTGTCTAATAGTGTTAGGAAATATTTTTGTGATATTTTTATTTTTACTTAATATATTTTATTTTCTTCCGTTGCCAATAGGTTTTTTTCTGGCATTTTTAAATATGTGGGTGTTTTTTTAACAGTAGGCAGATGCTGATCTGATCACTGTACACTAATTTTCATGGCATCAAAGTAAAGAAAAATCACTTTTTCAACTACAGCTTCTAGAATTCTCCCAGACAGCATGGAAGGATATACAGCGGTACCTCATACAACGATTTTAATCTGTTCCATGGGGCTCGTTGTTGTACAAAACAATTGCTATACGATTCATGCATCGTATAGTGATTTTCCCTATGGGATGCATCATACGATTTTTTTCGCTAAGTGGTTTTTCCCACTGAAAAATTGTTGTATGATTTTTTCCATAGGGAAAATTGTAATGCGAGACACAATTTCCCCAAAAAAACTAATTGTTATACGATTTCGTTGTTATACAGGGTGATTGTTTTATGAGGTTCCACTGTACTGTATATATATTAAAGGAACTTACTCTGCACTGGATGGCCTGTTGATTGAAAGCATAACCCTGCGTCAAGAAATCATCTAGCATTTCACAATTGACTGGAACTGAGTCTAGGCTTTTGGACAAAAGTGTTAGCACATGAATTTGATGTGGTAAAATGAAATGATAACAATAAACCTGGATAAGCGTTTAAGTCCTAATAACAACATCTATGCAATATGTTAGTAATTTACATGTTGATCTGATGAGGGAGAAATTAAAAGTAATGTTAAGTCTAATCTGGAGAAGGCAACTTTTCATTAACATGCTCACCACCCAAGAAGAGTTCATTAGGCACATGTCATTTACTGGGTGGAGTCTTTGGACTCTAAATACCGTAATTCTTCATTCTGGGAATTCCTTCTGTCTGAGATATACCAAAATTGTGCTCAGCATCCGGAGACCATCCGGAAGGCTTCATGGCCAAGAGTAGGCTGAACTCCAGCTAGCTTCCAGTTGGAAAAGAAATTCCGCAGTGGAGTAAACAGGAAGCTAGGTCGGAGCTTGGCCTATCCTAGGCCATGAGGTCTTCTCGTCAGGCCTTTTCAACTGAGTATAACTTAGGCATGGTTTTGACAGAAACGAGCTCCCAGAATAGAGAATTCTGGGATTTTGAGTCCAGAAAAAAATGAATGAATGGCACACACCTAGTGTTCAGCAATCTGTTTAAGGCACTGCTTCCTGCCCTCACTCTGAATCAGCTTTGACAGCACAGGGAAAATTCTTGTACATATCTGAGAATATTTTTCACAATTCAATAAACAACCACTATCTCGTTGCATGGATTAATAACAGCAGAAGCACAGGACAAACTGCTGACACTATTTTGATTGGTCTGTCTGGTTATGCTTGCTGTGTGTTTGTGTGTATACATGCTTAACTCCACAGAGTGAAAATATGCTAGTTTTCCTTGGAGATATTTATAGGAAACACACAAGAATGTCCTTGAGGTTTTGGTCTTGCACGAGAGGGGAGATCTTGTATTTTTGATAGACTGTCTTACTATGTAGAAACAGCATGCCTTGACTGAACTCAAGGTAATAATGAAATTCCTTCACATTTCCACATTCACGGAAAGACTGGCTGGAACACCAGTCCATTGAACAACAATGAACAACAGCAAAGGAAAATGGCACCAGACAATGTGGAAAAAATGGTAAACTTCGAGAAAAAGTTTGACATTCCAAATCACAATTTTATGCTAAAAATGTTTACTGGAGAATAACCACTAAACTTTAATTCAGAATAGAAAATATAAAGTAAGCATGTTATTTTAAATAATAACAATTTATGAAGTGTTCACCACAATCACCAGAGTTTTACCTTAATATTTATCTTACCTGTCAAGCTGCTTAATTACAGTTCTGGCTAATGACTTACTTTCTGTGGCTTTTCTGTAGGCTTCCCTACTGAAATTGAACAAGTTAAAACTGTTATGTTCTAAGTAATTTTAGAACAAGCAGTTGCTATGTACAAGACAAACTCCAGCAGTTTCCTGTTAAATTGTATTCTTCTCTTCACCTCCCAGTATATCCATTTGAAAGTCACTTCAGTCAGCACATAAACAATGAAATCCTACCTTAGAATAGCCTGGCCTCTTCCCATCTATGGGAAACACTAAATCAAAGTGCTACAAAGGCTATCCTACTACAGCAGGGGTGGCCAATCTTTTTTCGCTGTGGGCCTGACCTCGCCCCCCAACAGCTGAGCGGGCTGAACCACACCCCTGGAAGCAGTAGCATTTATGGCTTCCGTGTTTACGACAGCCACGTGCACATTTATGCATGCATGGGCGTGTTTTGCGGCTGACGTAAACACGGCCACTTCCACTTCCAGGTGCGGCAGAAGAAGTGATAGGCCAGATGATTGGGAAACCCTGTACTACAGCAACATAGTTCATGAAGTGCTCTAACTTTAGAAAACACAGTAGTAAAGATATGCAGACCAGAGGAGGGGAGATGGGTGGGAGAAGAGAAATGATGATGCCAAATAATATTTATGAACACAAAGATAGATAATATGGGCAATATATGGTGAGCAAGCACTTTCCTAGTATGCTCATGTTAATTTTTTTTAGAAAAAACCTCTCTTGTTAAATTGAAAAATATAGGGCAAAAGCACTAAATCAGGGGTTCTAAAGGTTTTCGCGCAATGTGGACAGCTCCCCCTCAAGACAGCTGAGTGGGCCAGACACAACCGCGGCGGGTGCATTTACACATGTGCAGGCATGGGCTGGATGGAACGGCGTTGGGGGCCTGGGCCAGCCCACGGGCTGTAGGTTGCGAACCCCTGCACTAAATGGTCAGATGTTAAACATCAGACGTCAACTCTTGTGAATTCGAAATTGAGTTATCCAGAGTTTTGAGTATTACCTTGAACTTTGAGAATACTAAATCTGAATATTCACTGCAGAAGATAAATATAACCACCAGTAATAATTTTACATATGCCAAAAGTCCCACCCAGTTTTGCAGTTTGCAAGCACTTTAAATACATGCAATCAAAAACACAAGTCAGAGTCACATTTCTGGCCCATTATATACCGAGGGCTCAAAAATGTATACACATTTTAAGAAATGAAAAAGTTGTATTAAATTGTAATACTCAATATATAACAAAAGACGAATACAAGTCATGTTTGACTTGTGCAATTACAAGAGATGCTCAAAATAGTTACCATCAGCGTCTGATTATAGCGAACGACTGCTTGAGCAACGGTGACCAAAGTGTCCACTTGTATCACTGTGCATACCCTTTCAATTCATTCCTGAAGTACCGCCAGTGTAGCTGGTTTTCTACATCCTTTAAAGTCCCCCATAGGTAGAAGTCAATGGATGTTAAGTCAGGAGAACGTGGGGGAAACTCAATCACACCTCTTCAAAATGGTCTTCCGTTTCTCGAATGACAACCATTCTTCTGCCATTTTCTTTGACTGTCCTGCCTATTGCATGGTGACACTAGCATTAATACTTTTGAGTGAAAGTCATACTACACACTGCTTCCATAATTCAACTTCAAAAAAGTAAGTCATAGATAACATCTCTTAGAATATGTATACATTTTTGGCACCCTCTGTATTTCTAATAAATGACTTCACAATATAATTTCTGCCATACTATCTCCAGATCCTGTTAATATTTACAGTTACTAATGGTTTATTTGGACAACTTAAATTCTCATCATGCAGCCTGGTCTCTTGCAACCTGCTCTCTTCATACAACTCTGTTCCAGTTCTGCGGAACATTATACCTGCTTTTACCAGACGTGCTAAGTGTGTGTTTTGATGTAACAATAAACCAGAATACTTATGACTCTGGTTTGTCCAGGGAGGAGTTTGGATGCTTCAATAAACACAGACAGCAGTTCAATATCCATTCCTGCATGCAGGGGGAGTTGCCCTTTTTTGTGAATACTACTTCATTTCTGATAAGTCATAGTTATCAATCAACCAAAGAATTCTGGCTTAGTTTCTTCCCAACATACTTAGCATTGTTCTGTGAAAACAGGTACAGTACACAGACTTAGAACAGCACCATTTGAAGTGGACAGGGTTCAAAATACCATTAAATTCATTTCTGCATATTCCAGCTGGAATACTTATGAAAAATTGCCTTCTACATGTGGGTAATGAAATTGTTTCAGTTTGTAAAACACTTGATAGCCTTCCAGGAATGTTTATTGCTCTTGGGACACATTGGTGCATTTAGCCTGCACTCAAATGCTAGTCCCAGTTAGAGCAGACCCACTGATTCAATGGTCCTATTTTACCTGGAATTTAGCAATTGGTTTTAAGGACTTTAATTAAAAGGCCTATCAACATCTTTCTTCACATCAACCAAACTGAGCACAATAACCAAAAGCATTACTTGAATCGTACAAAATCGGACTTTTATGGAGTGACACCACTGGTCCACTTAGCTCAGGTTAATGTCTCTACTTGTTTTCCAGTAACTCAGAAAAAGGTTGAGGTGTGGATTACCACTTGGTGAATTTCAGATGATGATGAGCATCCAAAGGGATACAAACATAAAACTTTAACATAAAACATTTAAGATGGAATTCACAGCATGACTATTCCTTTAGCTATACATTTCTGGAAGTAGCAAGTAAGGTGCCCACTCTTGTAAACATTATGTTTTAGAGGCATGCTTGCCAAACACAACTTAGAAGATATGTGTAGTTAAATAAGAATAAAGCCTCATCCCCAACCCCTCTTACTTTTTTCTTAACTCCCACAGCTAGGCTAAATAGAGGAGGGAATAGTTTGTTCATATTGATCTCATACCTTTTGTTATTTTACTGCCAAGTCTCCAGGCAGACATACGCCTTTATGCCCTAGAATTCTATTATTTGGAGTTAAGAGAAAACAGGACGGATTTCTCTTGGGAGCACCAAATCAAAGGGAACCTTACCAATGCAACACACAGGTTTCCATCTACACCAGAGTTTTTCAACCTTTGGTTTTTGGACTTCAATTCCCAGAAGCCTAAGTCAATTCCTCAAAGCATTGATCTGCCAATGTACTGACTTAGGTTTCTGGGATTTGAAGTTCAAAAACCCAAGGTTGCAAAACAATGATCTAGTTTCATTTTTCAAAGATAACCTTAGCTATACCAAAATGCTACAGAAAAAGTGTTCTGTTGTTAAAACTAATTTAATGGTTATGGACGGGTGTTCACATGAGAATCAGCCTTACTGACAGATTCTGTGCTTTCCCTCATTTTCTTCATCACAGATAGTCTAGTAAGGGGTTTGTGATGTACTCCACTACTGGATCCTCTAAGGTAAAAAACAAAACAAACTTTACCTATGACTTTTCACCATAAAACATTTAGACTGATTATTCACATGGCCTCCCATTCTTGCCTTTGATTTCCCAACTTGGGATACCTCTTTTATCCCACTAAGTTAATATTACAGGACAAAATCCATTAGGATGTTCTCGAACACAAGACCCACCAAAATTAATGTAATACTAGCACTCCTGCACAAATCTCACTTATTTTAGTAAGGCCTGTGCTGACAATCTTTCCAGTGCACCTGTGCTGAAAACTCCCACTGATTTTCACGCATTAGCTTAAAACTCGTCCCCCTGCACCCATTATGTCCAAATAATCTGTGCCTTCTCAGGGGCCAAAACACTTCTAAATTACACTAAAGCATGAAAACCTATAAAAGTGCAAGCCAGTGTAAAGGCTTCTATTGTCTGCCCTAGAAAATAGCATTATCATCAAATGGACTTTTTACATACATACATACTTTATTGTTTGCTGCTCTCCTATCTTATTTGATGGAAAGCTTAAATGCAGAGCTGATATCCTGATGTAGACGCTTCCATGTCGCATCCACAGAAGTAATGCCGTGCATTTTTAAACTGAACTGTTTGTCTGAAAATGTCATTAAAAAACAGGGAAGGAAGCTGTTGGGTTGGATCACATCCCTGAAAAAATGCAAATGAAGCCCTCTTGGCTGTCCACGCTTAGTTTTCAACAAGGATTTTAGAACTGTGAGATTATAAGAATTATTTCCAGGAAAGAGACCCTAGAATTCCAGTTCTTATGCTTCCTTCAGTCTAGGTTCACTTAAACTTTTTTCACTACTTGTTGCTGTACTTTCAGTTTAGGTGTGCTGGTGATTTCCCCACTGTATCCTGCATTCAGACAGTAAAGGTGATGTCTTGGAATGAAATAGTTCTTCAAAATCCTGTTCCGGATGTGCCTTTCCTTTCCAGCAGAGTAATATTCTAAAACCCCTAATGGGCACAGCCCAGACTGCGAATCAAGACCACTCATGGTTAGATTTATTCAACATTTCTGGGAGATACACTCTTGAGGAATTTGTAGCTTATGCATCTGTAAAGTACTGTTTAGAAACCCACTTGTTAATGTACGCATTAGAAAAAAATTATTTCAGGAAAAGTAATGTCATTGATTTTTGCTTATTCTGATTCCAAAGTTCATGGCACAGACAACGATGCAGTATCAACAACTGCAGTGCTGGCACGCAAATGTTCTGAGATTATGAAAAAAATATCATTTTTCTTCTTTTAAAGAAAAATGTGTTTAGCTGCTCCTGATTCAAAGTTTTAAAGGTCTTTGTGGTTCGTTTTCCCTATATTGCTGCACATAAGCCTTTGAGAAATCCTCCTTCCTAGATACGACCGCTTTGCGTTTAAAGTGCAAGCTTTGGAACAGCCACACAGCGCAGCCACCGCAAGGAAATCCTGGTATATGTTATTCCGTGTTATGCCTGTGCTTCAGTCAGTGAACCTTTGGCAGGCTTTTTTCCAGCGACAAGCTGTACA
The DNA here is from genome assembly GCA_035047345.1 of Bradypodion ventrale. NCBI lineage: Eukaryota > Metazoa > Chordata > Lepidosauria > Squamata > Chamaeleonidae > Bradypodion > Bradypodion ventrale. The sequence continues at coordinate 286,918,688 of JAWDJE010000004.1, forward strand.
CCACATATCTCTGTTCTCCATCCCATATACTTTGCGACATTTCTTGCCTTCTCCTCTAGGTTTTCTGCAGGAAAAGACAAATTGAATGCTTAAGTTTATGATTATCTTGTCCAAAATACTGACAAGAAAACATCACTGGAAATTTAAAACTATGACCCTGCTAGATTAGACGAAAATTATACCAATGAATAGAAAAGAGTCAAGATGCAATAACAATGCAAGGGATATAGGAAATGGATGGGTATAACTAAAAATAATTTAGTGTTGTTGTTGTGTGTGTGTGTTGTTGGTTTTTTTGGGGGGGCGTCGCTTGTATTGAAATGCAGGATCTAATACAGGGGTGCCCAAACTTTTTGGGCCATGGGCCGATCATGTGGTTCAGCGGGCCGGTCATGTGATTCAGCGGGCCAGTCATGTGGTACCTCCCACCAGAAGCAGAAGTAAGATGCTCCTTGCAATCTGTTTTGCAACAGGATGAGATAGATTTTAAACTGCCATTTTCTCTGCTTAAATCAGGGATGCCCAAACTATGGCCCAGGGCCAGATCCGGCCCCCAATACTAATTCATCCAGCACATTTTACTTCCGCTTCTGTACGGGCGCATTTTACTTTTGCTTCCAGGAGCAATAAGGGTGATGTGGGCCGGATTAAATGGCATCGGGGGCCGGATCTGGCCCATGTGGCGTAGTTTGGGCACCCTGGATCTAATACAACAGTGAGACCTTCCACAGAATAAAACACATACCAAGTAGATTTTCAGATTTTTAATATGGCAAGTTTTATTTCTTGTGATTCTGTAATATGAACTACTTGTAAAAGGATATAACCAAACTAAAAAAGAGACATAGCTTAGCATACCACATACCTCTTCTTCCATTTTTAGATTTCTTTCTCATGCCAAAATGTAGGCCATATATTTGACTATTAAGTCTACTTTTAAGTAAGATTCATTGATTCAGTGGGGCTTACTGCAAAGTTAGTGTATAGAATTGCAGCCTACATGTGAAGTAAGATTGGCAACCGTGTTTTTTTTCCTCCAGCATTCACAATAAAGAGAAGCTACCCCTTTACTAATCTGCTAAATCCAGATTCTCTTAAATCCCTTTTATCCATATCTCTGCAAACACTTTAATAGGTTTTTAAAATCCTGCCGGCTGCATAAGGGCATTTTAATATGTCTCTGATTTCCCCCTTCCATATTTTTAAACTAAGGAATGAATAACTGAGCATGTTGCTGCGTATATTTCTGACTAGATAACTGATTGAAGATGGCTTTTGCATTTTTCAGAGCTGAGATAAATACTAAAAAGCATTTAAGAATAAACTGAATTAGTACAGTAAGTGTTAGGATTTCTTGTCCAAGCTTCCCTTCAGACAATATTCAACCATATGACAAAGACATTTCTGTTTACCCAATTATTTGCTGCAGGCATTTCTACTCTTCATTTCTTTTTATTATATTTTTGTTCTCCAATTTTATTGTGTTATGTAAATTTATATATTTTATGAATGGTTTTCATAAATGTTCACCCACACAAGTGATGTGAAAAATAAATAAATGAAGCAATAAAATTATAAAATAGAATATTCTTAAGACTCAGCCCTCTAGCTATGTTGAAAAGATCTTCATGTAAACATGGACAGTGGAGAAAGCAAGGTGATTACAGTCCCCACTCCTTATCCTCGTGATGGCGAACCTTAGCACTCCAGATGTTTTTGGACTTCAATTCCAAGAAGCCCAAGCACCCTGCGAATCCACACGAATGGGTTTACTGCAATTCATCCGGCCCGTTCTGCCCTCGTTGCTCCCGGGCGCGACGAGGGTAGCACGGGCTGGATGAATTGCAGTAAACCCATTCGTGTTGATTTACAGGGTGCTTGGGCTTCTTGGAATTGAAGTCCAAGAACATCTGGAGTGCCAAGGTTCACCAACATGGCCTTATCCTATGGATGTCAAGAGTAAAATGCTTCCTACCTTAAGCCAACTGAGGCTCTAGGTGGTGATGACAAAACTGTTTGAATCTGTTGCTTTTGCTCTCCGTTTCCAACAGGACGTGTGTGAGTTGGTGAAACCTAGCATCACAGATAAAAATACAATTTTTATTACAGAATTTAAGCTGGAAGAGACAACATTCTGCATAGAGCAGGGGTTCCCAACCTTTTCAAGCCAGGGGCCAGGTCACGCTCTCTCATTCAGCTTCGAGAGACGAATGGCCATTTTGCCTTGCCTGCACAATGGGGGTGGCCATTTTGTCCCAAAAGCTTCAAAAGGACAGCCATTTTGTTTCTCAAATGGCATTGGGGGCTCATGAAATTGTGCTGGGGGCCAGATCCGGCCCACAGGCCTTAGGTTGGGAACCCCTGGCATAGAGTTACAACAGTCAGTATCTTGATGCAGCTAAAATAATTTCCCGCCCTATCAGCCTTCTTTACTATTCAGCTTTCACATCCATGCGTGGTGATTGGGAACACAACAATGTGAATGACCTTGGTCTTCAGTGATTCATCCTTACATTTGATCTTTTCCAATCCTTTCACTGCTACTCTTGCAATTCTCACTCTTCTTCTGATTTGATTTATATCCCTACTTTATCTCAACACTGTGTCCCAATATGGTTATCTAGCCACAATCTTATGCAGCAGATGAGCAGTAATGTATCCCTGCTTAAACTGAGGTAGTAATATCTAACTGGGATGATACTTGGGTATATTCGTTTAAATTAGCATATACAAATTTAATGCAAAATATCCTCCTTTTGTGAAGAATGCCCTCCTTTTTGGTAATGTCTGTTCTCTTTTTTGCTTGTGAAGTACTGTAGTGGCCATTCTATGGTTATTACAAACCACAAGAAGAAGTTTTCTGTCCAGGGACAGGTTGGCATACATCACAGTTTAATCAGGTACAAGAGTGTTTATATTATCGGTAATATTTGAATAAGCCATTATGCTGCAGCGGATAAAAAGGGGGGATTAACACTGAGGCTTTGGTTCAAATCCTCGCTTGGCTATGGAAACTCAGGTAAAACCATTTCTCTAGTGTCTCACATACTGTGAAAACTCAAGTCAAATACTGCTTGATACTAACAGATATAATCAAGTATCATTTGATATAATAGGAGCTCTAAGTGGTCATAGCATACAGTAGAACCCCATATAACGAATGCCTCTTACAGCGATTAAATCGTACAATGACAAGGATTTTAAAAAAACATTGTGCTCTGTATAACAATGCAATACATGTCTATGGGGAAAATCATACAACGATTTTTGTCATTGTACGATTTTCCTACAGAGATAATTGTTGTACGATGCACCCCATAGGGATAATCGCTATACGATGCATGCACCGTATAGTGATTAAATCGTACAACGACTAACCCCGCGGAACGAATTAAATAAAACAGTAGATTGACTTTAGATCGATCGTTTTATGAACAGATGAGTTCAGTTTGTTCATGGAAGACATTGGGATGCTGTGGAGGTTGTTCTGTCCCCCATCCTTTACAAGCTGCTTTTGAGAAAATACCGGGGTGTGTTCTTGGGGGCGTATAGTGATTAAATCGTACGACTAACCACGCGGAACGAATTAAAGTTGTTATAAAGGGTTTTATTGTATCTCAAAATATACCTCAAACATCTCCTGCAGATGGATATTATTGGGCCTTCCTAGAAAATGTTGAAGGAAGATTTCCTAATCTATTTACACACACAGCTCCTTAACAAATACTTCTTCCCAACATTTATAATGTGTCAAACCTCTTGTAATTTAAAACCTATTCTCCCTGCTCTTAATTCTGCTTGAGTGAAAGGGAGGAGGTAGATAATCAGTTTCTATTTAAAAAAAACTCACCCCCAATAACACACCCCGGTATTTCCTCAAAAGAAGCTGGTAAAGGTTGGGGAACAGAACAACCTCCACAGCATCCCAATGTCTTCAATGAACAAAGTGAGCCCATCTATTCATAAAACGCTCGATCTAAAGTCAATCTACTGTTTTATTTTCTGCAAACCTGCACGCAACGTAGAATCAACCTAACAAAAAAACAATTGTTTGAAAGCAAATTTCTTTTATCATAATTGGATAATTTGCTTTGAAAATTGATTTATCCCATGCCAGCCTGGGATACTTTACCCTAGGGGACTGACCAGAGTAGCTTCTACAATGGTGATAATATAGTTTATAGTTTATATATAAACTAAACAGCCAACTACACCATCAAATATGTCATGATTTGTTCCATTCATAAAAAAGGTGAGATTGATTCATTTTTTGCTGCCTGCATTACACAGAGCCTGAATGGATTCCATCTGTGGTCATTTGTTTTTTTACCAATGACCATTTTTTAGGGGAAAAAGAGACCCAGTTGAGGGCTTCTACTTTTTCCATTCCAAAAAGTATTGGAAGGGCTTTTCCCTGTGAGGATAGAAGAAGGGTAGAGACGTGCACAGGGTGACAGGGACTTCTCTTCTGGAGATCTGCCCTCACCTTATCCAGCTGCAAAGGTGTGGCTGCTCATCTCACAAAGTGACCCCATAGCTGCTGCCACTGGTCTAGCCCCATGGAGCCCTCTGCTCTCCTGGGAACTTCTCCTCCTCCTCACTGCTATGCATCACTTTGCCTCCCAAGGTGCATCAGTACCATGTGCAGGAAAAGGAGGATTTCTTTGTTCTCAGCACAAGCCTTTTCTGCTTTCAATGGGAGCAGTAAGAGGGGCTGGAACCACACACACCCAGAAACCCAATGTGAGCGATTATTACAGTCATGGTGAACCTTTTAGAGACCATGTGCCCAAACTCAACAGGCTGCCGTCCGTGTCGCAGAGGGGTGAGGTGAACTCTGTGTTTGGAGGGGGAGGAGGAAGCGCTCCCATTGGGCTGCTGGGCAGAGCGAACTGTGTGCTGGGGTGATGGCGCAAGTGCCTACAGAGAGGGATCTAAGTGCCCCCTCTGGCATGCGTGCCATAGGTTTGCCACCACTGGATTATTACAACCTGAAAAATAACTGAGTCTGAAGTTCAAGCCACATACACTAATTAGAGCAGTACGACAGTGGAGCCAGCTGCCTCGAGAGGTGGTGAGCACTCCAACACTGGAAGCATTCAAGAGAGAATTGGGCAGCCATCTGTCATATCTGCTTTGATTTGGATTCCTGCATTGAGCAAAGGGTTGAACCCAATGGCCTAAAAGGTCCCTTCCAACTCAGTGATTTTATGATAATTGTATTCTCATTGTTGGTCCATCCCTACTGCCTCTTGGTGTGGAGGCACTGAGAGAAGACAGGGAGGGAACATTTAACTAACGCTACATTTTTGTTCATATTCAGAATTCTTTTAGCACTTGCACATAATCCATTTAATAGAAACAGCATTCCAAGTTTCACAAGTGCTTTTAAACTGTTTGATTGTTTTTTTAAAAAAATACAGCATTGTGTACATCCAATAGGTGTTTTGAAAATTAGAAAATACATTTATATATACAACTTATTTCTTATTTTAAAATTCAGAAAATGTTTGTGTGCAAAATAAAACATTGTTGAGAGACCTTCTTCACAATGATCCAATGACCACTGGTTCTGTCTGAAGTAATCTGAATACCTACATACTTAAACCAATTGCCATCAGTGTCTGGTTTTACAGAGTAACTAATTAGAACCCTGGATTTTTTTCACTACTTGTGCCAATTTTCTGCAGTGACATGGAGAACAAACCACCTTAATAATTACTCTATATCAACCATACTGTCATGAAATGAAATTTTGGGAGTATTTCATGCACAGCATGTTCAGCTAAGAGTCTCTTGTTCAAATTGCTAACAGCAGGATGCTTTTCTCCACTAGCTGTTCCTTGATGGAATTTAATAAATATTCATTGGCAGAATGCAATGTAATTGATTCAGCTACTTTCATTTTTTATCAGCTCAGCAGGAAACCTCAGACTCTACAGAAAACCTCCAAGACATGCCAAAGGTTGACAGTAAGAGGCTCTTGTGATTCAATTTTTGAACAGAGAAGAAACGGGCAGTTTCTTATCAGTGTCTAATTCACACAGTCAGAAAGCAGAGGTTTTGTATAAGTAGCATGCATTTATGACAAATGGAAAATTTTGAGCATGTAACCATCAGACTTATGTTCTGATGGCAATCATTTAAATCTTAGTACAATTATTTTAATATAAATTAGGTTACTGTTTATTTGCATATGATATTCATTGGCATTAGGTGAAATATAAATAATAAATTAGACAGAAGAAAGTAACAGAAAATTACAGTAGAGATCATAGATCAACAGAAACAATGTTTTGGAGAAGGGGGAAACCAGCAAGCCAGTGTCATATGGATCTTACAATGCAACAGACTGGAGGATGTCCAACATTAATTGATATAAGATCAGAATAAATAGGATTGTTACCTATACAAAGTTGTGTGATCATGGGACAAAATACAGATACTGGATGTTATACAGTGTAAGACCCAAGATACAGTATTAACTGAACTATATCATCAAATGGCTAAAAGTCTGCCCAATCTACAGGAGCTTGTTTTGCTGCTATTGGGTAATGAAACAGATTAGGGAAGATGGGCAGAAAGGAGATCACATAGGACTGTATTAAAAGATCAAACCTCAGATCAAACAGCAGTGTCAAATGGAATTCCCAGAAGCCTAAGTCAGTACATGGCTGATGAGTGCTTTGGGGAATTGATTTCAGCTTCTGGGAATTGAAGTCCAGAAGCCAAAGTTTGGGAAAACCTAGACTAGATGAGGATGATGATTGTTGCTGTCAAGTTGACAGCACCCTTATAGCATCGGTTTTCTTCCAGGAGACACAGTAGGGAATCCAACTTTTAGCCCAGGGCTTCCAAACATTTGGTTTTTTGGATTTCAATTGCCAGAAGCCTAAGTAAATCCCCCAAAGCACTGATCAGCCAATGCACTGTCTTAGGCTTCTGGGAATTGAAGTCCACAAGTCTTTCGCAGAACATAGTTTGTCCTAACCTATGGCTATGCAGACAGAAACATATATCACTGCACTAACTGGCCAGCTGACTGCATATTACTACACTATAAAGAACACTTCCCACTGTTTATCTGTTGGTCTTCTACTTACTTGAACACCAGTGAAGGTAACAGGTGGTGACTGCCAAGAGATGCTAAAGCTATTTCCATTGGGCGTGAACTTGGTGGAACCTGGAATGTTCACAGGAGCTGTGGCCTGTTTAAACAACAGTTGGTTAAGGAAGAACATCTCATCAGAATGATCTTTAATAGTTGCCAGAATCCACACAAGTGTATGTGCAATTTTGACTGCTTTCCATTATGTGGTTGGACATGACCTGGTTTGTGCAATTGGTTTGTATGCCCAGTTGTGTACCTGGGCACTTGACAAATGGCTGGCAAAAATGTAAAAACTGCTTGCACAACTGCACTTGTGCACACAGTGTCAGATCAGAAAATCTGGTGCTTGAACAGCTTCCTAAGAGTCCTAGAGAACTTTATAGATCTCTAAGAAAAATCAGAATCTAATGTTTAGCACAGCTGACATTTATCCCAGAAAAGGTTCATTCCAGAATGTAACCATATAATCATTCCAAATCATATCAAAATTCTTCTGAGTATCAAAGTAAAAGTCTTTTGATTGTTGAAATAATTATAGGCAATAGCAGCTTACTATTTATACAAGCTTTATTTATCTAAAGGTAAAGGTTTCCCTTGCTTGAAAGCCAGTTGTATCCAACTCTAGGGTTCAGTGCTCATCTCTGTTTGAAAGCCGAAGAGCCAGTGCTGTCTGCTTCTGCAGACGTTTCCGTGGTCATGTGGCAGGCATGACTAGACACCGGAGAACACGGAACGCTGTTTACCTTCCCACTGAAGTGATCCCTATTTATCTACTTGCAATTTCTTGCTTTCGAACTGCTAGGTTGGCAGGAGCTTGGACAAAGACGGGAGCTCATTCCGTCCTGCAGTACTCAGGAATCGAACTGCTGACCTCCTGCCTTCCAGTCAGCATCTTAGCCACCTGAGCCACTGCAGTTGACTCAAGTTATCAACATTGCTTCTATGTTCCAGATACACAAAATGAAAATTCAAATATTAAAAACATAACATTTTGAGAAGCTACTAGCATATTTCAGTTACACTGGAATCAGTCTTACATCTATGAAAAACTGTAGGTACAAATCCTTAAAAATATATGAAAACCAAAGATGTAGACAAATGCTTAAATCAGATTTCAATCCAAAATACAGGAGCATAAAAGTACAATAAAAATATCAAAACAAATGTTATATTCTAAAAATGCAGAAGCTTATTGCTTAAAAAGACATAATCAAAAATTAGTGAAAACATCTTTAAAATACATAATTAAAAATAAAATGTATTATAGCTCCAAGAAATCTTTAACCTCTAAGCATATGACTGGACACACATGAAAAATATTATGATTGCTCACCCAGCCAAGCCAGTTTGAATCTAAGGGGGGAAATCCATGTTGTCTTCATCTGTTCTGAGGAGCTGTCATAAACTGTGCTATGTGTTGATGCTCTGTATTATGTCTGATACCCAGCATTAGTGTTGTTGGTTTCTTGATGTATGTGGCGTGGCATTTATGTATGTGTCTTTTGCCTCCCTATATTTACATTTCTTTCAGTTTACATTTTCCTTCAACTGTAAATTTTGCTGGCATGGTTATTACTTTGCTCTATAAATAATCAGAATATTTTCAGTAGAAATCTCTATTACTTTTATTGGAGTGGCAAAATAAGAATCTTGTAAAATAAAAGACTAGCAAATTGTCACTATGGTAGATAATACCCTTTATTTTTATTAAAGGGTGGGTCCCTGTACCTGCAGGAATATTAAATTACTTGGGAACCATTTTGCTGGGCAGGCAAAATGCAGCCAGTGTAAACTGCTGATGAACTAATTTGATCAGGTATCAATTTGCTCTGTTTTAGGAAGATAACAGCATTCTGTGCATTCACGTGCGTTCATGTGGCAGGCATGTCTAGTCATGCCTGCCACATGACCATGGAAACATCTGCAGAAGCAGACAACGCTGGCTCTTCGGCTTTGAAACAGAGATGAGCACTGAACCCTAGAGTCGGATATGACTGGCTTTTGAGCAAGGGAAACCTTTATCTTTACTAGGAAGATTTTTGCTCAATGTTTAGATTTTTCATATCAATTGTTTACCTCCATGCATGATCATTAGGTTACAGTGTAAGAAAGTTTTTTGCAAAGCAACATTACTTTACATTGACCTTTCTTGCAGACTGGTCTGGAGAGCTGGTTGATCATTTTGCAGTGAATTTGGTAAACTGCTGCTCAAACTTCATTTTAAAGCATCAAAATTGGGGGGGGGGGGGGGGAGATAACAAATTGGCATTCTGCTTCTCATGCAGTTCTCTCAAATTATCATAGCTCAAAGGGATATGATGATAGCACCGAGAGTTTAAAAAATACCAATGGAAAACAATTCTCAAAAGGTTAATCTGCTGTAGAATAAACAACCAAGAGTCCTCTGCCATTTTAGGCAAGTAACACATTTATTACAGTCTATGTGCTTTCATGGAGTTGAGGTGACTTCATTATAATTATTAAGCGTTAGCCCTATTTTCATGTGCATATATTGTACACATGGCCAAAGCTAGATCTGTAAGCACCTAGCTGAGGGGGAAAATTATATACACCAAGTACTAACAGTGACAATTAAATTATTAACAACGTGTTCTCAAAAATATTGTTGTGATGAAATTTGTAATCCTCATTCTACCCTCTAATGCAGGATAATGGATTTTTCTTGCACTGGGCGTATTAATTGCTTTGGCTTACCTAGTGCCAGAATGTCAATATTATTGAGAACGCATTTTGATCAGACCAGACAGTATTAATGAGTTTTTCTCGCTAAAAGCAAGAAAGAGAATATGCAACTCTGAATCTCACTACTACTGGTTCACATAGGAGGAAAGCTATGGCTCTGTATTAATTCTGGATGAGCCCAACCACTCTGATGCAGAAAAGATTGGCTTACCTGGTAAGCGTGGTCAGAGTGAACGAGGTAGAGGTTGGTAGGAGCTGAGCAGCTTAGAGGTGTCATCCCTTTAGCATCTATTTTGGCACAAGATAGCTCATTTTTGCTTGCATCTTGGGATGGAAAAGAAGGAGGCGATGCTAGGGACGGTGAAACTGGAGATAAACTACTTAATCCATCAGCTACAGAATCAGTGTTGAGACGGATCTCTGTGTAATAAAAGTCTTCTTCTCCATCACTGTAGTCAGATTCTCCCACACGCCTAGATCAAGTGAAGACCAAGAATTAATTTTCGAGTGTGCTACATTTATTATAATAAACCAGAACTCTTTTGCTTTCAGTATATGCAAACAAACGATTCTTCTCTACAAGTATTCAGTGGTACAACTAACATGAACATTCTTTTAAGTCTGGTAGTGCCTCGTTATATGCGCATGTATGGCTGTGTGCTACGTGTATGAATGTATCCATGGAAAGCATGGAAGGATAGAAAACCAGATTTTCATCACTCTAGCTGATTATTTATTTATTTATTTATTTATTTATTATTTCGATTTCTATACCACCCTAAAAAGGACCTAAGTGACAGAAGTAATACTAATGTATGTACAAGTATAAGCACAAGTTGCATGTAACACAGACTTCTCTATTTTGGACAAATATTGAGCTAAAGTTTCATTTTCTAATGACTGGGTGTGTAAAGCATAGGCTATAGAGGTTCTGGATAGGACTTTTTTTTTAAGGGACTATGCCTACATTTTCTCCTTTATTCTATTACTGGCTATGGGACAATTCATTCTTTCAGCTAAAGCAAGTAGTAAACGTTTCCCTGGGTGACTATAGCAGTGATGGCGAACCTTGTCACTCCAGCTGTTCTTGAACTTCAATTCCCAGAAGCCCTGATCAGCAGGAGTGCTCACCTGGGCTTCTGGTAACTGAAGTCCAAGAACACCTGGAGTGCCAAGGTTCATCGTCACTGCTATAGAGTGACGGTTTCAGATAAGAGTCCCTAGATCTGGATGAAAAAGTAGCAAGTTAATGGAAAGACATGAAACTGACCTTATTCTGGCATATTATTGTTCTGAGTGCAGGGCATTGTTTTATGACGTACATAGAAGATTATAACATGATGTCACGCAACCACTTGCTCTAGTTCAAAAAATGTTTACCAACTGATTTTTTGATTGTTTGGGATGGAGCCAAGCCACTGTCCTCTGGATCAATCTCTTAATTTCCATCTGTCTGCTAACTTATTATTAATGTTGGGAAATGACTGAAATCCTGTTGCTCAAAATAGTAGGTTGTAACTGGTGTAGACCAATCCGAATCAATAGAACATATGGTAGAGTTGACTCACCCAATCTCCCATTGATTTAGTGGGTCTACTCTATTCTGGGATGACTGTGGTGCCTTAGTGGTTAAGACACTGAACTTGATGACTAAAAGACAACCTCTGGGTTGGAGAGATAGGCAGGATATCTCTCAATGCCATTTCCAGGGAATCCTAAGCAGGTGAAGGCATCTGCTTGGGAATACCCTGAAGGAAATGGTGAGCCACTGTGTGAGACAGAATGCTGGACTGGATGGGCTGTGGCCTGTTCCAGCAAGGCTGTTCTTATGTTCTTATGTTATGTTCTTAAGTTTGGCAGGTTAGCAGTTCGAGACCCAAGTGCTGCATGATGGAGTAAGCTCCCATCTCTGTCCCAGCTCCTGACAACCTAGCAGTTTGAAAGCAAGAAATTGCAAGTAGATAAATAGGTACCACTTTGGTGGGAAGGTAAAGTGTTCTGTGCCTCCGGTGTTTAGTCATGCCTACCACATGTCCACAGAAACAAAATTTCAGCCACTAAGACTGATTAACTGCAGTTTAATGCTCTGTCTGAATGATAGTTAATTGAAATGACTTCTTTTAAGCAAGCCATAGTTAAGATTAATGAGAATTTGTCTGGCTTAGATAAAACAAACTGCATTTAATAAAAAATGTGAGTGAAAACTGTAGATCTTGTCAGGACCAGACAGGAAAATGAGGTAGGAAAAAAGCAGCACATGAGCCAAAGGCTTCCTAAAGCTTTTTATTTTCTTGATCAACCATAATTTAATTTGATTTCTCAACCTGCCTGCTATGACAGTCTAACACAGCTTGGAAAAGTTACCAATTATAAAAATGTGGACTATAATTCTCAAAATCCTCACAGACGGCCACAGATAAAGTGTGTCCTTCTATGAATTAGACAAATCACTTGTCAATCAGGAGGGGGAACCCTCCTGCATATATTTTAAAATATATATTGCAGAATGGATAAAAATCAATGGTTTTTTTAATTTAAATAGGCTTTTTATAAAAAAACAAAATGCTTTTTAAGGAAAAATCTATCAAGTATAGTATTAATTTTTGGAAATAGGGATAGCTATAAAAATTAAAAGAGAGAATTGAGATAGGCAGAATAGAAGAAAAGGTCCCAAGAGTGGAGGGCGCACTTGTCAATTGTCAAATGTTATGTTGTTGTTGTTTATTCTTTTCTATAATATAAACAAGGATGAATAATTAATGCACATTTTGTAATAACCTAAATATTGATGTGTTTTCATTTTGCCTTCTTTATGTGTATTTCTTTTTTACTTTATGTGTTTTGAAAATTAAAATAAAACATAGTTTTCTATTTAAGATGTTATGTTCAAAGATTTTTTGTCATGAAATAAGGATTATTTTTTTAATTATGTAGCATAAGGATAGATACAGTATAAAATTGGTTATAAGTGAAATTGGTTAGGTTTGTAAATACTAGAAATGGGAATGAAATATTTTCATAGCTACATGGAATCACAGTCCCCTTACCCAAGGTGAATGGTCCGGATGTGTTTTTGAATCCCAACAGCTGTGCTTAGCACTTTCCCACAGTTTTTCCAAAGGCATTTAAACATTACTTTCATGGAGTTCTAAGAATTTCAACAAAAGAAAACATTAAATTCCATATTTTTCAGACCATAAGATGCACCCAGTTTTTAAAGCAGGAAAACAAGAAAAAAAATATTCTGAACCAAATAGTACTGTATTTGCATCACCAACCAGTGGTGGCGCTGCAGGGGAAATGGGTGGGCAAGCCAATTGCACTGAGGCAGGAAGCGATGCTCTATCCTAGCCTCTTACTCTCCCTGCATCCAGGAAGCATGGTTTCCCCCTCCATTTTGACCACATGGAGAAGGGACAAAGGCAAGAAAAGTAAATGAAATCCTTTCTTTTTGTGCACTGGTTTGGTTTCCACTGAAATGCATTGGGAACATACAAACAGAAAAGCTTTAGAATAGTGTACAAGAAATTGATTTCCAAGGCATTTAAATGGGAAATTGCAATTTGCACCCTCTTGTGGGCACCTGTGGTAAAATGGCCCACCGAACATATGTTTTTCGTTCCCTGGCCGAGGAACAGCTGTGGCAGAGGCGGCGAGGACGTTGTAAAATATCCTTTTACAACAGCCTTGCTGGACAGTATTCGGACTATAAGACACACCCTCATCCCCCCCCCCCCAATGTTTTGGGGAAAAGTGTGTCTTATGGTCCAACAAATGCGGTAATTTGTTCACACACTATTTAACGTCCATGGATCATTTTGCTTAAAAGTATGCTAGAATAAATCCAAATTAAGATTGGAAACCTAAATAATTTGCTAAATAGAGAATAAAGCCCACTAAACACAATGAGCCTGATCTAGATTCAAATATCCACTTGGCTGAGAAACTTGATGGAACATGACAATGGTACAAAACAACTCCTTAAATATCTCAACAACCTTGACAAATTTATTAGGGTTGCCATAATTTGTATGTAACTTGACAGCATAAAATATAACTATATATTCACAATTCAGACACTAAAATGCACCGATAAAGTTCATTTATAACCATGATAAAATATTATTTCACTTTGTACTGAAATGACAAGCATCCCTTTCCCCATAGTGTGCTGTATAGAGTATGTTTTGAGGGCAAAACTCTTAAAACATACCGCTCAGAGTTCACTTGTCCAGATGTCTCGCCGGTTTCCTCTTAAGTAAAGACCAAATAACACACAGATTCTAAACAAGCACAATCCAAATGCAACACTATTCAACATTCACCAGCTAAATAACACCTAACTAAAATCTTTTGGTATGTTTGTACATACATAATAGGAGCAATGAATATAACTCACCTAGTATTTAAACATGGCTTTATATTTAAACATGTAAAAAAAGACCAAACTAGCATATGATATACATCAGGCTACTTTTCAAGCAAAAAAAGGAGAGACTTATTAATCAACTTCAGGGTGTAGTCTCATATTATCACAACTTGAAAAGACTGTTCTTTTCCTTTATAAATTAAAATCTGGATTATTTAGGGTTTTTTATTTAAAAAACACCAATAACTGAATTTAAATGTGGGAAAGCCTCTACCGTATATACTTGAGCATAAGCTGTTTTTTTCAGCACCAAAAATGTGCTGAAAAAAGGAGACTCAAGTCATCTCCTGACGGGAAGTAGCACTGGGGTCATGCCGGGTGAGAGAGCTCCTTCTGAAGCAATCTTTCTCATCCATTCCTTCCCCCTACCCCTCCTGGTAGCCGGCGGCGGGGGTGGTGGGGCAAAATTGCTCCTTTTGGAGTGATTTTCCTCACCCAATCCTTCCCTCATCGCCTCATGGCAGCCAACAGCTCTGCTATCAGGAGGAAATGGACGTCAAAGGAGCCCTCTTTCTACCCCATCCCACCCGCAAAAACCGGGCTCCCAGAGCACCCATTTCTTCCCCCATCGCCTCCTGGTACAGGCAGGGCTTGTGGCAAATTTCTCTGGCTTTCTTTCTTTCCCTCCCTTCCTTCTGTGCAGGGAGGGCAGGTTCAGTTGCAGATTTCTCTGGCTTCTTTTTTCCCTTCCTCTTTTCTTTCTGCTCACTAGTAGCTGCTGCATTTCCCACCCTCGGCTTTTACTTGAGTCAATTAGTTTTCCTGGTTGCTCAGGTAAGATTAGGTACCTCGGCTTATATTTGGATTGGTTTATACTCGAGTATATACAGTTAGCTGCTTTTGAACCTGGCAAGAGGACAATATTTGCTTGTAGGAATGGAAAATCTATGACTAATGACTCTGTTTCTGTTTGACAATATATCAGAAACCTGTGAATAGAAGGAACAGGGGTGTGGGGAACATGTGGCTTTCCAGATACTGCTGGATTACCCTTTGCAAGATCAGCTAGGGCTGATGGGAGTTGTAATTCAAAAGCATCAGGAGCTCCACATGTTCTGGAGTATATAATGGGCAGGTAAGGAAGTGGTTTAGTGGTTAAGATGCTGGTACCGCTTTAGTGGGACAGGCAACAACCTTCTGTGCACTCCAACATTTAGTCATGCCTGCCAACCATGGGAACGTCATCAGACACAGACAGTGCTGGATCTTTGACTGTAAATGGAGATGTGCACTACACCCTAGAATCAGAAATTACTGGTTTTCAAGCAAAGGCAAAACAAAAACTCAAAGCAATCATACTTATATGTTGTCCCACAGCGCTTAGTGCACTCTCAGGGTGGTTCACAAGTTAATTAGCATTTTGCTCCTTTTAGTGTTCAAGGAATGAAGAAGCAGACGAACAAAGTAGTGAAATTCAGCTCTTTATTAGTGGGGTCAGTGCCAAACAGTAAGTTTCTTAAGAAGCTGATGTAATGGTTCGGCAACTAAGGCTTTGCGATGGAGAAAAGCGTGATAGAAGTTTAACAATCCTAGAAATGATTGCAATTCAGCTTTACATTTCGACCTGGGTGCATTCCGCATGGCCGTCACCTTGGAGTCAGAGGGCATGATACTTTGGGGTGTAATGTGGGACCCCAGGAACTCCACTTCCCATGCCAAAAACACACATTTGTCTCTTCTGAGACGTAGACCGGCCCTCTCGAAACGTGACAGGACTCGATCGAGCCTGGCCACTAGTTCAACGGTGTCCTTAGCGGTGATCAGGACATCATCAAAATATGGCAGGACACCAGGCAACCCTTTCAAAATACGTTATACAAGAGATTGAAATATTCCGGGGGCCGCATTCACCCCAAATTGTAGTCTAGTTACCTTAAATGCTCCTCTATGCGTTACTATGGTCTGGGCTATGGCAGCAGCAGGAGACACAGTTAATTGTTGGTAAGCCTGGGCAAGGTCAAGTTTTGTGAAGCAATTTCCTCCATGCAAGGAGGCAAAAAGGTGGCTTACCATGGGCACAGGATATGCGTTCGGGCGAATAGCTTTATTGATGGTACACTTGTAGTCAGCATATATCCTGACCTCCCCGTTACTTTTCAAAGCAGTCACAATTGGTGTCTCCCACCCTGTGGAGTCCACCGGCACTAGGATGCCCTGCCCCACCAGTTTGTCCAGCTCGGCTTCTATCTTCTCCTTTAAAGCAAAGGGTACCAGGTGTGGCTTCATCCGGATGGGCCGGATGGTTGGATCAAGCTCAAAGTCAACAGGGGGTCCTTTGTATAAACCTAAACCCTTTTTGAATACCTCAGGATGTGCAGCACAAACGTCCCAGATTGGATCAGAATCTATTGTGTGGATGCCAGAAAGCCGGATTCCCAGGGGCCTAAACTATTGGGTCCCAATAAGACAGTTAGTACCCTGCTTAACTACAACCAATGGCAAGGAGGTGCAAATGTTTTTGAATTTAACCAATAAATTACCCATCCCCAGGACCGGAATCTGGCAACTTGCACATCCCGGAGGGAAGTTTTAAAGGATTTAAGCTCGGGCCAAGAGACAGGGGGAATTCTCAAAAACTCCTGCTGTGGGATTATGGAAAAGGTAGTACCTGAATCCACCTCCATCTTGAAGGGGACATCCTGCAGACTCAGGTCTGTGAAGAAACGCTCGCTGACGATGCCCACTTGGCAGGACTCAGGCTCGGGTGACTCTTTGGCGATGGACGTGTTGTGGTGATAACTCTTCTTGGGCACAGGCGCTGGAAGTCTATGCTTTCGCTGTCGGCATACCTTAGCAATGTGGCCTCTTCACCTGCAGTTGTGGCATTCTGCGGTGTGGAAGAGGCATTTCTTGCGGTCATGCCGTGCTCCGCAGCCATCACACTTGCAAAGGAATTTCTTCTCCCAATCCTCACGGTGCTCTTGGTGCTTTCGTCGGACCGCTCGGACTTTTCCCTCTGCGTCGCTGGACTCTGCTGAAGAGGTGGAACCAGGCGATGCTGAGGAGGATGAAAGTGAACTTTGCTGAGCTTGCACAGCTGCGTCGGTGGCACTTGTGGTGGAGTGGCGATGCTGGAAAAGCTTTATCCCGGACCGTGCGGCCTCAGAAGCTAGTGCCTCTTCTAGGACATCCATGAAGGTTTGCGTCTTTCTGATCATGAGGTGACATTGAGCATCTTCGTCTCTCATGCTGGCCAGCAGACGGTCCCAGAGTGCTTCTTCGATGTTGTCCCACTTGCACTGGGTGGCAGCAATGTGCAGCACGGCGGCGTAGTCTGCAATGGATTCACCGGGTCGCTGCTCTCTTCTGTGGAAGGCCACCCTGGCCGGGAAGCTCGAGACCTCTGGCTGCAGGTGCCTCCTCAGTGCGGACATGATTTCTGCGAGTGGCACCACATCCACGTCCCTTGGGAGAACGAGGTGGGTTGCCAGCTCAAGCATCTCAGAACCGCACTGAGCAAGGAAACAGGAGCACTTCTGGTTTCCATCGGTGATCTTCTGCGAGGCCATTGCATGGCGGAACCAGCGTTCGTATGTTGCCCATTTCTCTGGATGTGCTGGGTCGAATGGGCCGATGTTGCTGCTGTGTGGGGACGCCATCCCACCTTCGTCGCCAGTTTAGTGTTCAAGGAATGAAGAAGCAGATGAATGAAGTAGTGAAATTCAGCTCTTTATTAGTAGGGTTTGAACACAGTTTGGATGGGCCAAAACTCGGACTTATATACTATAAACAGTAACAATAATACAACAAGCCCATTGGCTAACAGAGTGTACACATTTTTCGATCCACTTATTTGCATAACAATAGATACATGAGAAAAGATACATTCCACTCCTGTCAGAAAACACAGTTAACATACATAACACTCCCAATATGCTGGGTACTCATTTTACCGACCTTGGAAGGCTGAGTCAACCTTGATCCCTGGTCAGAATTGAATTCGCAACCTTTTGGTTGCAGTACAGAAGTTTTAACCACTGCACCACCACGGTGTGGTGGTTAAAAAGGTGACCTTTCCCTTTCCCCATAGTGTTCTGTATAGAGTATGTTTTGAGTGCAAAACTCTTAAAACATACAGCTCAGAGTTCACTTGGAAATAATGTTTGTCTTTGTGACATTGCCTTGAATGCAATTTCTGAAAATTAAATGTCCTATCATATTGTCCTGGCATAATATAATACTCACCTTCCTTTTTCTAGGAATGGGCTCATCAAAGAGCAGGCTGCTAGTTTCAGCTTCATCAATGCCATCTTCTGCTTGAGAGAGCAATCGAAAGGGTTTGAAACTGTCGGCAGAAAGAGGTGGTGATGGGGTGGATGGATTTGAATGGTCACTTGGAGCACTCCAACTCCAATACCCACTGCTGCTGGTGCTGGAAGGCACGAATCCTCCTTCTTTCCAAGATCCATTTAAGGATTCTAGAATTTAAGAAGAACATTCAACAGCAATCAAACATAAAGGGAAGTAGAACAGTACTGGTTAAGCAGCCAAGGTTCCATTAATGTATTTTTAGAAAGAACATTTGTTAACACTCTTGAAACTGTACATCTACGAAGACATCTCAGTTGACTGAATTATGAACTGAGGATGAAAATAAAAAGCCGTTTACCCAACGTACACCAAAAGTGGAGATTCCAGTTTTTATTGTTGTATACCTGGTTGAAAGCTACAACTGGCCATGGTTTCTAAGGTTTATAGACTAAGAGTACCACAGGATCACACGGGACAGGATATGACACTCACTTTTCCCTAGCTAATGTCAAAAATGCTCCAAGATATACCCAGAACCACTGGCTTTGGCCACAGATACTCAGTGGGATAGGCCATCAAGTCTGACTGGATATTTGCCTAGGCCAGTGATGGTAAACCTTTCAGAGACCAAGTGCCCAAACTGCAACCCAAAACCCACTCTGTGCTGGGGGGAGGGAGGAAGCGCTCCCATTGGGCTGCTGGGCAGAGGGGCGGGGCGAACTCTGTGCTGAAGGAGGGAGAAAGAGCTCGCATTAGGCTGCTGAGCAGAGTGAACTCTGTGCTGGGGCGATGGTGAGCATGCCCACAGAGAGGGCTGTAAGTGCCCCCTCTGGCACGCGTGCCATAAATTCACCACCAATGACCTAGACAGTAAAAGGCAGTCATCAAGATAAAACAATGATTCCACTTGGCCACTGACTTTCTCTTCAGATTAGGACTTTGCTTAGGCAAAAACAGGCTTTACTGATATTGATTCTCAAAGTGTTCATTCAGTTGTTCAGCAATTTATTGCATTCATATTCACTCTTTGGCCATGAACTCTGGATAGCAGGATTTCCAGGATTGGGATGCAGCAGCCTTGTGTGTCAAAACACAGTTCTGAGCTTTTCAGCAGAGGAAGTACCATATTTTTTGGACCATAAGATGCACCTGACCATAAGATGCACCCAGTTTTTAAAGCAGGAAAACAAGAAAAAATATTCTGAACCAAATAGTACTGTATTTGCATCACCAACCAGTGGTGGTGCTGCAGGGGAAATGGGTGGGCAAGCCAATTGCACTGAGGCAGGAAGCGATGCTCTCGCCTAGCCTCTTGCTCTCCCTGCATCCAGGAAGCATGGCTTCCCCCTCCATTTTGACCACATCGAGCAGGGACAAAGGCAAAAAAGGCAAATGAAATCCTTTCTTTTTATGCACAGGTTTGCTTTCCCACTGAAATGCATTGGGAACATTCAAACAGAAAAGCTTTAGAATACTGTACAAGAAATTGATTTCCAATGCTTTTAAATGAGAAATTGCAATTTGCCCCCTCTTGTGGCCATCTGTGATAATGGCCCACCGAACATATGTTTTTCTTTAC
Source organism: Bradypodion ventrale (assembly GCA_035047345.1). Taxonomy (NCBI): domain Eukaryota; kingdom Metazoa; phylum Chordata; class Lepidosauria; order Squamata; family Chamaeleonidae; genus Bradypodion; species Bradypodion ventrale. The sequence goes on from JAWDJE010000004.1 coordinate 286,938,761, forward strand.
CCGGCCCCGGAACAGCTGTGGCGGCGGCAGCGGTTGAGGTCTTTGGCCAGCCATGGCTGTTGTAAAATATCCTTTTACAACAGCCTTGCTGGACAGCATTCAGACTATAAGACACACCCTCATCCCCCCCCCCCTTTTGGGAGGGAAGTGCGTCTTATGGTCTGAAAAATATGGTACCTTCAGGCCTTGGGTTAACTCCACCCTACCAACACCTGTCACTAGATCCTCTCAGACAGGAAGGGAGCATAAAACAGCTTCCTGTCCCATCTGAATCTTCCTTGAGAAACAAGTTCTTCCTGGACATTGATGTTTATCTTTCACTGCAAAGTCTGGCTTGTTTCTGCCTCAAATCAGGAGGTCTTCAGTCAAGATACCTGACTTACTTCTGCATGCTGCCTCCTAGCTTTTCCTTTGGGCTTGACTTGAACTTCTGCTTATCTTCAACAGTTGTAATGGATTATCCAACATTTCTTTGTCTGTGACTCCTCTCGCTTCAGACTGTGGCTCATGACCTAGCTTCGAACTTTTACCCTGATTTCTAGCTCCTATCTCAATGCTGCAGTAATATCTACATAAATTATGTACACAAAGCAGTCGAGTATAAATACATGACTGTGCTTTCAACGGCTATAAATTTCAAGGCACACCTCCAGTAAACAAGATCAAGGGAAAATACCTACAGAAATGTTTCTTACACCCGGGCAAAGGAGCGTACTTTAGAAAACTGCTAGAGTAGCTTCTTATGAAGTTTTATTTGCATCACTAGTGAGCTAACAATTAATTTAGAGGGATACCTTTCAAGCACCTCATAGAAGCTACTTTTGCAAGATAACGTAGATTTATGACAATAGCACTGCACTATAAACTACTTATGAAATATAGTTCCATTTACTATCTGGTCAAGTGTATACCATATTAGTTGGTAACAATGACAGACTATCCAGTTAATTTTAAATTCTAAGGCATTATAAACAATTCTCTAATTTTCCTTGGGCTTGCAGAACTTTCATTAATTTTTTACAAATATATGTATGCAGCATATCTTGTATCAACTTCTAAGTTGAGCACAATTTAAAAATGCTGTTTGTTCACAGAAACCAAAAGAAAAACAAACAAACAAAAACATATTTTATTCAAATGTAATTTTCAGTCACTTAACTATGGAATTTCTGTATTCTCTGGATTTACAGCTTCCCTTTACCTTTCCTTAAAATAAATAAATAAATTGGGAACAAAATTTTGAAAGAAGGGAACCTGATAGAATGAGGTTGAATACAAAGTAAAACAGAACACTCTTTTACCCATCTCCAGGTTTCTCATTCTCTGTCTTACTGAAAGAAGAGTATCCATTTGATTTTATTATGCTCTGGGTGTTATACACAACTGCAAGCCTCATGCTGGTAATTATTTTTTTGCTTTAAACAGGAAAATAAACTTAGAAGCTGCCTTTGGGAGAAGAGTGAAGGGAAGTGGTTACTTAACTCAGGGATGCCCAAACTAAGGCTTATGGGCCAGATCCAGCCTCCAACGGCAATTCATCCAGCCCACACCACTCGTCGTCCTGGAAGCAAAAGTAAAATGTGCCTGTACAGGAGCGACGAGGGTGGTGCGGGCTGGATGAATTGCCATTGGGGCTGGATCCGGCCCACAAGCCGTAGTTTGGGCACCCCTGGTTTAAGCAGAGAAAATCTAAAGTCTAAAATCTATCTCATCCTGTTGCAAAACATCTATTGCAAAACAGATGGCAAAGAGCGTTTTACTTCCGCTTCTGGTGGGAGGAACCACGTGACCAGCCCATGAAAAGTTTGGGCACCCCTGGCTTAATTCTTTCTCCTCTGTCATTTGTTAGCTCAAAATTGACCCCACAGCTCATGACAATTGGGAGATTCTGCAAGTTGTTGTCCAAAAAGTAACTTTCTCAAGCTCTGTCCCAGCTTCTGAGAAACTGATTTATGAAGCTATACATTGACTATTTTAGCTTCAGCATCATATTACAGTAAAACCCTGGTTTATGATTGTGGTCCGTTTCAACAGCTTTCGTCGGAAACCAGATCAATTGTAAACCAAAGCACATTTTCCCATAGGAATGCACTGAAAACAAAACAAAAACGTTCCCCCCCACCCCCAAATGAGGGACACTACCTTTCTCTACCTTGCCTTGGCTCTGGCGCTTCCTCAGGGTCGGCATCGGGCGACAAAGAGGAGCGGTTTGTCCGGGGTATGTCCAGGGCTCCTCTGCTGAATACGCGCAACCAGGTGAGGCGGACCACGCCTCTCCCTCCTTCTGTGCCCGGTTCGGTGCGGCGAAAGGGAAAGAGCCAATTGCAGCAGGCGACCTTGCCTTGCACGTTCACGATGCCTCTTCCGGAGCCGATGCCAAGCAATGGCTCCAGAAGAGGCTCCACGAATGCGCAAGGCAAGGTCGCCTGTTGCGATCGTGCCACCCACAGAGTCCAAAGTGGCTGCAGGTGGCCTTAAATACCCCTGCAGCCATTTTGGACTCTGGGGAATCCCCGGTCATAAGGCGAAAAAACATCGTACACTGGGACGTCATTTCCTCTGGATTTGCTGTCGTAAACCGCAGCAAACGTAAACCAAGGCAGTTGTAATCTGGGGTTTTACTGTATAACATACTATTCAGCTTGATCCTAGTAGACACAATGATAATCATCATGCTGAATTATAACATATATGATGATTTCAGTATTTATTGCAATTGCTCCTAAATGAGTATGGACGCACGCTTACCATTGGGTCGGACAGGAGGGCTGCGAACCAAGGGGCTGGTGGATAAACTGGTTAGTACCATAGCTGCCGTGACTTTATCCATATCCAATTCTTCTGGAGATTTTCTGAAACAGAAAGTTAAAAACAGAACAAACAATGTTAGCAGACAGGGAGGTAACAGTGCCACTGATAATGCTACAGCTTAGACCCCTGTATATGGCAATTAACAGTTAGGAAGCCGGTATACAATTTACCCAACGTCTATTGAAAATCAGTACGCAATGGTTGCCCCCAGTAACATGCTGTCCTCCTGTACCACAAATGCTATGTTACAAGATGTTAAAACTGGCTATTATTACCTGATGATGTTCAATGTTCAGTCAAATGAATCAAAGTCCTTTCAAGGTATTATTCCCTGGAACAGTTGTTTCTCGTATTACAATTAACAAAAACAAAATTAAGAACAGAGCCAGGGACAACAAAAGACAATCCATTTTTATTTTGCTAAAAATAGTGCATTCCCCAGGCATTCTAAGCAGATTAACAATACACTGCCACACAAAGAAAAAAGTTGATAGAACAAAATACACACAAAGCCCTTGTTAACATACTTACCAGCACATACCAGTCCAACTATAAGATCCTGAAAAGAATCCTTGTCTCAGGCGCTGAGATGTGTTCCACAGTCACAGGACAGTTGTATGACAATCACCAAGAACAGTCAAGCACAGAATCAGGCAATAAAGGAATTAGTTTTACCTAACTCAGTATAGGTTCCAACTTCTATATTTCAACAGAGAGGAGGACTCCTAAACACCTAAATCTTTTACACCAATTTTATGGTTCTGCACAGAATTAATATAACCCACCATCAAGGCAATCTAGATGATAACCTGGAATGTATGGTCCTCTATCGTCCAAATTTGGTTCCAAGTGAAATGTAGCAGAAAGAAGCTATACATGAGGCCAAGACTGTCTGATGATTCCCACTGTATTATCTAGTTTGCCCCTCATTTGGAGAGAGGATTACACAGTGGGTTTATTAAGAAGTGTGTGTTAAACCACTTGCTTCATTTGCTCTGCTTTGCTGAAGGGTTGCAGCACCATGGATTTTTTTTGTTAACAAAAAACTTCTTAAATAACAAGCCCTTTTTAATTTCCCATGGAGTTAATTAGATAAAGTAGCCTAAAGGCAAACACAGTGCCCTTTAACATGGATTCAGCTAACAAATGATAATCATATTAAGCATCAGGTAGGGATGAGAGACCAACTACATGTGGTGTTATGATGTACCAAAGCCTCTACCCTCCAAGGTCTGATAATGTAAGATATAGATATGCATACATGCATACCTTAGTGCTGCTATTTCACTTCAGAAGCTATGATTGGAAATGCAATGAGAATGCATTAGCTAGGGGTGATGACTCTTGTCAATATATACTTTCCTTTATCACTAACAGAATTACCATTTCTGTGATGGATCACTCATGCTACAAACACTCTTGATTTGTGGGTTAGTCAATCTCTTGATTTGCAAGAAAATGGATAGCGTAAAAATAAACTGCAGGATATGTCAGTGAATTACACATCTGACTGAGGAGCCAGAGGTACTCCTACGCTTCCTAGGGGAAGAGCTAGCCAGTGCCGCATTGAGTAAGTGAACCCAGCCTAGACAGTCTCAGAATGCCCTCAATAGAAGGAAATGATAAACCATTACTGAGTACTCTGTACCTTGAAAACCCTGAGAATATTTATCCTTAGTTGGAATCGACATGACAGTATGTAATTATCCATTACTTTAAGGTAACACTTCTTCTTCTTCTGCCATATCTGAATCTGAATATTGGGATTCCTCATGGTGATCAGCCATGAAGACTGTCCTGAGAATTTAATGCAGTGGCCTTTCTTCTGCCTTCTGTATCACAGCATGACGCCTGTACCACTGGATCCAGTTCCACGAGTCACTTTCTGGTCCTGAGCCCTTTTGGCACTCAAAGTCCTCCTCAGCCACTGGCCAGTATTGGTGAAGCTGCTGCTCTCCATCAAAATGGATTCAAGTGGGATTTAATCCACTCTGGGACCATCACTCTTCTCTGTGGACTTCAGCACCCAAGCCATTAGTCCTCTGAGTGGTTAGGTTAGTTAACCGCTGTCTGACACTCGGTGTTGAGTCGCTGGCAGCATAACATGAGGATCCAGAAAATAAACAAAATATGAACAGGAGATCAAACTGTACTGATACTATTGTGTTTTGTGTGAGTCTGCTTTTGTAGACTGGTGGGAAATAACTTTTGGTTCAGAATAGGACCGCTAGATAACTGACTAAGAACACATCAACAACAGTTAGCACCACTGCCTTCCTGTCTATGTCTGGGCACAATCCAAAACTGCCAGCTTGAATGTTAAATGCTCTATAGCCGTGATGGCGAACCTTGGAACTCCAGATGTTCTTGGACTTCAATTCCCAGAAGCCCAAGCACCCTGTGAATCCACACGAATGGGTTTACTAAGATTCATCCGGCCCGTGCTACCCTCGTCGCTCCCGGAAGCGGAAGTAAAATGCGCCCATATGAAGACACGAAGGAAGAATGGCTTCCTCGCTGTACGGGCGCATTTTACTTCTGCTTCCGGGAGCGACGAGGGCAGCGTGGGCCAGATGAATTGCAGTAAACCCATTATTGTGGATTCACAGGGTGCTTGGGCTTCTGGGAATTGAAGTCCAAGAACATCTGGAGTGCCAAGGTTCACCATCATGGCTCTATAGCAGAGGCCTGAAAACTTGGCTCTCCGGGTGTTCTTGGACTTCAATTCCCAGAAGCCCTGATCAGCAGGTGTGCTGACATGGGTGTCTGGTAACTGAAGTCCAAGAACACCTGGAGAGCCAAGTTTGCAGATCCCTGTTGTAGAGAAAAGCTGGATAGTTTTGGACCAAGCTGTCTGAAAGATTAAAGGATGATCTCCCATATCTCTCTAATCTTTAACACTTTATCAGGGTTTCTTCTCCACATCATTTGGGGTCTGGGGAGGATTGTGTATGTGGCTGTTTATTTTTACTATTTTAGTTATTATATTGTTGTTACCCATTTGCAGTTTGATTCTGTGAAGTAAATTAAGTTACAATTGAATGTGCGCTTATTCTTGTTCTCACTGAGAAGTAATTTTGAACATTTTCTTAATGGAAAATATAGATATGAATCATGCATGTTCAAGGAACATCTACATGCTTGTTACTTGATCAGAGAAGGGACTGTCAGCAAAACAATGGAAGCAAGGAAAACCAGGAAAATTCCTTCCTTAATCTCAGTAAATACAAACAGGGCTTTAATTCTGCTACAGAAATCTACTTAATAGCTTTCATTCAAATATGAAAGCAAACATATGAAATGTGAATGACATTCTTTCAACTTGAACAAGAAGCACTGTGGTGGCTTAGTGGTTAAGATGCTGAGCTTGAAGACTGGAAGGTCAGGGTTCGATACCCAAGTGCTGCATGATGGATCTTGAAGACATGAAAGGAGCCTCGTTCATGCGTCCCCTGAGTGGAGTTTCTCCAGCAAAAATCCTTTCAACCCAGAGTAATTTCTGACACAAATTTTTATTTAACTTGAAACAGCTTTCAGATACACTGCTTGATCTACTCTGCATATCTGTTATCTAATCTACATTTCAAACCAGAGGTGGGGAACTAATTACCCTCTACACGTTGTTCAACTGCCACTCCCAACAACCTTAGCCACCACAACCATTGATAAAGGATGATGGCAATGCAGTGCAACATTTGAAGTGCTGCATTCCCCAAATGTGCACTCTATAAGAGTCAGCCTCTGTGGCCTTGAGCAAGCGGCACAGTTCCTGAATGCTCCCAGAAGACAAGAAGAGTGTACCCCTTCCAAATACTCTCTCTAGCTAGAAAACTCTAGAAAGGATTGCCATAATTCAGAATTGGTTTTGATGGCACACATAAGTGTGATGCATCAGTTGTGCTTGTTGGGTGAAGCATGGCACTTTCCCTCACACTTTTTGTGACAAAAAACCCCCCTACTCCTCAGATCTTTCTTTATAGTAAACTTTCAGAATAGCACCTTTTCTTTCCATTTAATTCTAACTGCCCTTCGAGTTTTTGCTTCTTCAGTCTTCTCTCACTTTTTTCAAGACTGGTTTCCAGTTTTCGGTTTCTTATCTTTTCTCCCAGCCTGACAGTTCTGATGTACCCCACGGTACAGCCTGCCTCTTATTTGATAACTGTGAATGCCAACATATCCCACCATGCAGATACACTGGTCTAAGATGTCAGATAGGGCAGCCTACCAAATCCAAACAGAGTTTATATTTCCTGCCCTGTGAGGAAAAGATGAAAGACCTTTGAAGCAGTTGCCACTTGAAAGTTCTTCTTCAAGTGCTGTATCCAGTTCTAAATACAGTACAGATGAACATCATTGCAATCAGCCATAAAGATTGTCCTGGGAATATAATGCAGTGGCTTTCCATCTGCCTTCCACACCTGTACCACTGATTCAGTTCCTTGAGTCACTTTCTGGTCCTGAGCCCTTTTGGCATGCAAAGTCCTCCTCAGCCCCAGGCCTGTATTGACAAAGCTGCCATCTTCCATCAAGATGGATTCAAGTGGGATATAATCCACTTGGGGACCATCATGCTTCCCTGTGGGCTTTGCCACCCAAGAATGTTAGTCCTCAGGTGGTCAGGTTAGTTCACTGCTGCCTGACAATTGGTATTGAGTCGCTAGTAGTATGGCCTACCTGTCGTGGCCAACCTTGGACTGTTCTTGGACTTCAATTCCCAGAAGCCCTGATCAGCAGGTGTATTGACTTGGGCTTCTGGGAATTGAAGTCCAAGAACACCTAGAGTGCCAAGGTTGGCCACCACAGGCTCTATTACCATAGCAGGATAACCTTAAAAGTTCTACTCAGATAAATGTACATGGAGCTACCCTATAGGGTAGAGAAGGAAGAGAAAATATCACCCCATCTGGAAGCTGTGCCCAAGGTGGAGACTGCATGAGGGAGAAGGAATGGTATCAGTCTCACCCTCCCTGACAAAACAAGGCAAAGAACATCTTGAATTGCATTTGTTTGATGGGCAATTTGATTCTCTGTGTGTGAATGTTGATAAATCCCTTCTCTGTGGGCTCTGAATAATTTACGGTGCCATATCTCCCCCTTCCTCCCCTTCTCTTCTCTTGGTGAGCGCAGAGAATGCTAATCACCACCGTCCGTGCATTGCTGCAAAGGCCCCTCCTCAATGAGCTCATCCCCTAGCAGTGCAAATGAGAATGACATAATGTTTCTCTGAAGCTCAACATGAAGCTCCTGGAGCTGCAGCCACACTCCTTCTTCAAGTACATGTTTTTCTTCCCACATCTCCTATTATTAGGAGGTCACATAATAAGTTTGGGTGGGAGGCCAGCGGGTGGGTAAGGGAGAAAGAATACAGAATGCTTCAGGATCGGAAGATTTCTCACCTTCCTACTTTCGCAAACAGAGGCCAGCCTTTTCAGTCGACAATGCGAGCAGCCCTGAAGACATATTTTCTTTCTCTGTACGATAAGTAAAAATATTTATTCCTCCCGCAAGCCTAAGTGGGAAGGATGCAGAAACAGAATAGAGGAAGACAAAGCTTTTTCGAGAAAGCAAATGGGAATTACCAGTAAACTCCAGATTTTATATATATATTTTTTTCTAGTGAAATTTCTTGGGCTTCTTTTATTTCCTGTAACAATTTGCCTATGTGACATCTGTTATTGCTACTGTCATTACAACCATCACCAGAATGTTTTGAATTTACAGAATCCCTGCCAGCCCCTTTATACAGAAGCCCCTGAATCAAAACAACTGGAATAAAAGATCGTGAAGACTTTTTGATGGGTCCCACGTGTTTCTGTCCCAGAATGTATATTTTCAAGCCAGTTCCAGACAGTCTGATTCTCCCCTTCAACCACAAATGAAGCTGCCATAATAGAAATTACCAGTGTTGTCTAGTCTAAACAAACCACTCAACTCATAATAGGAAGGAGAGCAAAATGAGCAGTTTCCACACAGCACAGTAAGTAGCTATGCCAGTGATAGCCAACCTTTTAGAGAACGAGGGCCCAAACTGCAACCCCAAACCCACTTATTTATCGCAAAGTGCCAACACGGCAACAGGGGAGGGGGGAAACTCTTCCATTGGGCTGCTGAGTGGAGGGGCAGGGCAAACTCTGTGCTGGGGGAGAGAGGAAGCACTCCCATTGGGCTGCTGGGCAGAGCAAACTCTGTGCTGGGGCAATCGCATGGGTGCCCACAGAGAGGACTCCGCGTGCCACCTCTGGCACATGTGGCATAGGTTCGCCACCACTGACCTATGCTGTGCTTGTATCATAAGACAAATACAAAATTGTGATTGCTTGGATGAGAACACAGCTATTCTAACTATGGATGGGGTATCGCCAAAAAGTTGTGACCACCCTTTTATAACACCCAAGTAACTAGCAATCCCTGGTTACAAAGAAAACACATTTAAATACCTTTTAAAACCCCTAACATGACTGATTTGCCACATGATCTGCAACACAAAATGGCAGCTTCTCTCTAAACTCCCCCCCCCCCCCCGCTCCCTCATCCCCAGTGCAGTGTAGCATAACTATGGTGACCCTTGAGAAAAAACTTTGAGACCCCTTGGGGATCACAACCCAAAAGCTGAGAATTCTTGCTCTGAACCATGAGACTTACATTCAAATCAATGTGAAGATTCTTTAGTCAGTTAGTGCTTCTTCCTATATTTGTTTTTTCTGCTTGTTGTGTTTATATGACTGATTTATTCTAGCTTTCTGGATTTTATGCATTTGATTATTTCATTTTTAATTGGTCACCCTTTTGAACCCAGCTATTCTTAGCCTCCTGTACTAAATCCACATTTTGAATGCTTCTACTTCTTTCCTTATTCTGAATACTTCTACCTCTGCAGTGGCTTAGTAGTTAAGATGGTGAACTTGATGACCAGAACATTGGCAGTTCAGCAGTTCAGGACCCAAGTGCTGCACGGTGGAGTGAGCACCCGTCTCTGTCCCAGCTCCTGACAACTTAGCAATTTGAAAGCAAGAAATTGCAAGTAGATAAATAGGTACCGTTTGGCAGGAAAGGTAATAGCGTTCTGTGCACTCCAGCATCTAGTAAGCTGTAAACTGAAATGAGCAGTGCTATATATTCACAACTCTACTGCTATACAGTAGAATTGAGAACATATAGTGCCACAGATTCACAAAGCCAATTTTTAGTTAATATATATGGACCATACCTATTCTGATTTTTATTGTATTGGTATCTCTTACTAATCAAATTCAAGGTACTGTACTCATTTTTGCCAACATGCTGCACACTTTCATTTGTATATGTAATTACTTTGCTTAGACTGCTTGCTTTTTACTGCTTGCCACAAATTTTGTTTCCTTTACATTAATCCGAACCCTATTGCTTAGGTAAGCTGGTAAATGGTATAAATCATTGTGACAAATTGCTGCTCATCAAGAAATCAGGATTTGTATTCCTCCTTGTATAGCACTCATGTGACTTGGCATACAACAAGAGATGTAGTCATTGACTGCTCAACTTGCTGTTGTTAATGCAGTTTAATTTAAGGAGGTGCACATTCTGTCCATTCATTTTTAGACAGTGTTTGTTCCTTTTCACTGATTTTAACAAGTAATCTTTGCAGACCACCCAGACTGTCAGCTTGTAGTACTGTATCTTCAGCACAGATGCTGCTGCTGGTAACTCCTTCATTGACAATGATACCATTGTTTGAATTTACAAATGCTTCTGTGAAAATGCTCTCATATTGAAAAGTAGTGGTGACCGTATAATCCCTTTTGTACCCCTCTTCTTATCTGTACTGTCATCTGATCTTAAACCTTCACTGCAGATTTCTATTGCCATTTGTATATGTAAGTATATTTGTATGAATATATCTTGCATCCAAAGGTTGTTTACCAACATCACCTTTTCATTTCTGAACACTGTTAAAGCTTTGTCATAATGAAAAAAGCAAGAACACATAGCCATGTTCATGTCATAACACAATGCCAGCTAAGTATTAGTAGTTGTTCTACATAGCAGCTGATGAGGTGGTTAGGATTGTAAAAAGACCTTTCATGCTAGGGCAAGTAGTAGCTTTGGGCAGGAAGGGTCAACATGCCATAAACTAACATACTATGGCAACAAATGCCACAAAGAATCTGAACTGAACAGCATTGTAAAAAGATGCCATGTTACACCACATCGGCACTATGACAGTATAAAGCAGGGGTCCAAACTTTTCGCACCAGGGGCCTGAAAGCTTTGGGAATGGTCACATGGTTCCTCCTGGCAGTGGCGGCATGTGAATTCATCGTGCGTTTTCGGGCATTTTTTCTACCTCCACCACTTCCCATGGCTGTAGGAGCGAGGGCGGCACATTTCTGCTGCATTTTTATAATTTTTTTGCTGTTTTTACAGCTTTTTGGCATGCTTTTGGTGCAATTTCTGCACATCCGGCGGCAGCGGGGCACTTCCGGCAGCAGCAATCTGGCCTATGGGCCAGAGGAATTGACACTACAGACTGGATCTGGCCTGCAGGCCGTAGTTTGGGCACCCCAGTATAAAGTGACCACAAAGTCCCAAGGAATCACACATAGACATTTGTGAATGTGTGTGCGCGCGGGTGAATTGTGGGAAGACTAAGCACAGAACTTGCTTTAATAGGCACAGATGTCTGGCACTTCAACAGAGATTATTTTGGTACATCGTTTAACACATGCTGTAAAGCAGCTACTTTTGCTGAGGATGCTGCCTGCTGTTGAACAGTTTTCCTGAGACTACACAGCCATTTCTTCAAGCCTTCAGGCTAGAAAATAAAGCTCTTGCTTCACAACTCGTTCAAGTGAAACTACTGAGCTCAGTTCTCCAGGCAAAGGCTGTTGGCCAAACCACTTTCTTCGATATACTTTCTGGCTCAGTGGAAGTCATCCCAGTATTGCTGGCAATATAACATAAACAAAACCAGTTATATTTCCATGACAAGTGGGTGGGCAAATGTACAGTACATAAAAATCACATGGGAACAGGAGCACTGGCTTTGCTACATACCTGTCAAGTATCCATATTGGCTGGGATTTCCTGTAAATTTGCACCGCTTTTTATTTTCTGCCTGGAGCCACCACCATCCCGTAATTTGGCGGCGGGGGAAAGTAGTTACTGCGCACCCCTTCTGCGCAGGTCCCTTCTACATATGCGTAGAACCCTTCTACACATGCGTAGAAGGATTCTGCGCAGAAGGGGATGTGCAGGCTTCTACGCATGCATAGAATGGACCTGTGCAGAACAGTTCTGCGCAGGCCCCATATTGTCCGGACCCGCACTTGACAGGTATGCTTTGCTATTGTCAAAAAATACCGTCAAAGCACTGTAATGGCATGATGTACTGGTTGCAGTTTTGACCAGGATTGGAGAAAACTGGCCTGATCTCCACTTAGCTATGAATCTTACTGATGACCATGGGTCAGTCATTCTCTCCTGGCCTAACCTACATCATAAGAATGTTTGTTTATTTTTTAAAATTTGTATCACTGTCCACTCGCCGAAGCGACTCTGGGCGGCTCACAACATGACATAAAAACATCCTCAATAAAAGCTCATCTAAAACCAATCCATTAAAAACCCACCCACCCCAAACCACAGAAGAGGGCACAATTTATACGAGCCAGTGGGGAGGGGCCATCTCCCCCATTGGTGCCCCACACCTGCATCGCCAGCCAGGTTTTAAAATCTTTCCTAAAGGGCAGCAATTCCGTCTGGAGCGTAACTCTATCGACAGGAGGTTCCATAGGGCTGGAGTGGACACGGAGAAGGCCATCCTCCTTGTGCTAGAGAGACGAGCCCCTCTAGCCGATGGTACAGTTAGAGAGCCCCTCCGGTACACTCTGGTTGGATGGACAGACATTCTTGGGGAGACACGGTCTCTTAGGTATCCTGGCCCACTGTTAGCGAATGAAGTGTAGAGAAGGAGGAGATCCATGTATTTTACCATGAACTCTAGAAGAAAGTCAATGGCTGAAATCCTGTTCATTTTCTTTACAATGTAAAATTGCAATTGTATAAATGCACCAGGCATTAGATTCAGGCAGCAAGGATTGCACAGTTCAATTTCACAACTGCCTGCACAGCTCCCATTGGAACTTTTGTGTGGCACCCACGTGGAAGCATTTCATGAACAGAGCCTCCACTGTGCTGCCATTTTCTGAACCAGAAATACACCTTTGTATTGTGTATGAGGAATTATGCAACAGGATTTCAGCCAACATAAAAATTAGATGAATAAATAGACAGACAGATAAAATAAGAAAATGCCACTGGAAATCATCATGTTGGGCCCAACTGGAAAATTAGCAGAGGAGGAACTCTGATTCCCAACTATAATGGAGGTAGAAGAGACCATGCCAGATGGACTGGCTGTGAAGGTGCACTTTGATCATATCCTCAAGGCTGCGGCAGCCCATTGCAGTCCCAGTGTTAAATCCTGCATGTCTCATTTCATATGTGCAGCAGAAGATGGCTCCATGATCATAGTGTGGCATGCTGGGATCCACCTTAAACAAACTCACGGCAATGGCATTTCCCCTGCTTCAGGGGAAAAATGCATTCTCAGATACAAGTTGCAGCTGACAATATAGTACTGAACATAGTGGAGGGATGTTTTCATGGAAAACTTGCCACTATGTCCTTAACTATAGCTTAATTTCGAATTGGATCACACATCGAAACATCCATGGTGAAAAAGTTTTGACGGACATGCTACAGCAACCAACACTGCCAAACCATGCAGGGTACATTGTGTTTTCCCAACACATCTACAACTGCCTCCCTAGGAAGTACTGTCACACAGTGGCTCAGGATCACTGACATAATGCAAGGGTGGTTACCTTTGTCTGGATCAGGGGACCATTTTCTGTCCCCAGGACCCATTTTTTAACACAAGAGATCGAAATGAGAGAGCAGCTGGATTGTGCACAATATTTGCATGCCCAATTGCCATTTATAATGATCATTCAGTTATTAACTTCAACTGGACTAAAACAGCATCTGTTAATTAGCCATGTCTGGCAGAATCTCTGTTTGAAGTCACATTTGGCAGGCTTGAAATCTCAAAATGCATATGAAAATAATGTTGGAGGCTTTGTGTACCCATGCCCATGAATGTGTAAAATCTCCTGTAAGAGAGTCTCCAGACTGCTATTTTTCATGCAGTTACGGAGTTACTCAAAGGAATTGGCACATTTAATACACTGTAACGCAATTAAAATATCCATTCTTCAATCTGCCTATTATTCTTTTCAGAATGTTTCATCAGCTGATGCACAGATAGACTATAAAGCAGGAAACTACAGCCCAAGGGCCGGATCCGGCCCCTAACGCCAATTCATCCAGCCCATGAAGCCCTTGTTGCTCTTGGAAGCGGAAGTAAAACACGCGTTTTACTTTCTTACAGGTATGTTTTACTTCTGCTTCTGGGAGCAACGAGGGCTTCGTGGGCCAGATGAATTGGTATCGGGGCCCGGATCCAGCCCTCAGGCCATAGTGACTGGCCCCCTGAACCACGTGACCAGCCCACGGCCCAAAAAGTTTGGGCACCCCTGCTATAAAGCAAAACATGATAATAGTTGCAAAATTAAGTCACTGGTCATTATGTAAAAAAATAATATCTGCTGGTATCCAAGAATTCATAGGAACATCAAGAAGGGAAGTGTTTTGTCAGAAATTGACCAAGTCAAGATCTTGTGGGCTTCTGGATTCAAACCAAAAAACACATTGAGTTTAATAACCAGACATAGCAGCAATAGAATGAAGAATTGTCTGGGAATTGACATCCCAATTCCAGGGGATCCCAGTGTTGAAGATAAAGAATCAAAAATAAAAATAAAAAATATAGAGAGACCTGACACTTGATTGTGGATGAAATATATTTCAGTGGTCCCCATAGTTATTGGGGCACTGGGAACAATGTCACAAATTTCATAAAATATTATAACCATTTGCATATCTCTGAAATATCACCATATAACTGTACTTCTAAATAAATATGATTGCATCCAGAAAAGTTGTATTTGTTTCTTATAGAGCTACGCTGGTGGGAAAAAGTCCAGTCCTTTATTGGTAACACTACCATTAAGTGAATCCACACTGCAAGTCCTACCTGATCTGGCTGGTTTGTAAACATAAACAATCAGTGATTGAAACTATGATGCAGCACAAAGGGTTGTGTGGGCTTCTGGAAGGGGTACAGGTCTCTGGAAGGTGGAATGAGTCCTATGATAGTAAGATAAATGTGAGGGATATAAATGATATAGGGATATTGAAATTAGGTGGGAAGTTAAAGCAAGAAGCTTACTGCAAAAGGTTCGAGTAGGAATGCTCTGGGAATGGGTTGGTTTGCTCTAGATATTTTGTTACCTGATTGCTAGGAAAAGGAGGAAACAATTTTGGCACCATAGCAGACCAAAGAGTGGGACAACTGATCATCTGATCTCTAACTAACTAACTAACTAACTAACTAACTAACTAACTGACAATGATCTAACAATGAAACCTTTCCTTAGGTAGTTGAATAATTTCTTTATTCCCTTCTTTCCACAGTTGTCCAACTTAGCAGGGCTTGTTTTTAAAGAAATCAACTGTGTTTTGAGAAACAATCAATTGTTTATTTTCAAACAATATATCGTATGGTTTCATTATTTTTCTTAAACTCAGCACTTACAAGCAAGGCATCATCTGAAATGAACAATTATACCTAGTTGCCATAGGAAAGATGAACTGCATGCAAACCATCCTATAGATCTGAAATAAAACTGAGATCAATTGTGGCTGAACTCGTCTTGAAGCTGATCTGGAGTTTAAAATACCGTTCTGAGTCAAATTTTCTCTAAAATGTATATAATACAGTAGCAGAAGATTCTTTATTGTAGTTTTCCGATAAACATAGCTTGATAATTTCACAGGAGACAAATTATCTGACTTTTTCTAGATGTACTGAAAAGCAAATTATTGTATTCATTCTTCCCTTATATACCCTTGAATGTCATTAAAGGATTATACTGTATCCCTAAACACTTGAAAGAACAGGATGTGTGCACATTTAACCCAGCAAAGTAGCTAACAACATTAAGTACTGTATCATTCTGTATTAGATTTGCTTCAACATTTGCACAGATCACGAGCACTGTGCATAATTCACATCAATTTCTTTCTACACAGGTGCTCCTTCTTATTTCCGTATAGTAATTAATGTTTGACAATGAATATTATCAAGCCTGTCTGCGAAAAAGAGACAGGTCTAGTCACAATACGAATCCAGATGACTGATTTGACTGTAAAGAGAAATGGGACCAATTATTTTTAAAATAAGCTTGCAACAGTTCTCTCTCCTGCTTTTCTTATATACAAACAAACAAAATATTGGCCAAAAAGAACCTTTCTCATCTACTATTTAAGTTACATACCCTGTTCTTCCTCCTATGATTTGGCAGCTAATGATCTACACAAAAAGACTGTTACATTCACAAATTACAAATGCATAAACAAAATTAGAAATAAATTACAATCAGCTTATTAAGTTTTTGCTTATTACTTTAAAATCTCTACAAATAAACATGTTTTTAACTGGTGTATGAAATGGAAATGAGGAAGAATGTACAACTTTTCTTTTTGCTACCCATTTAATACTTCTGTTGGCATTCTTTGGTTCCACTCCGACATTCAGCTTGACCAGGGCATAATGAACATGGAAATGGCCTGGCTCTATCCCAATGCTCTGATACTGACCCATCAGTTCAGAGCTAACTGTGTTGAGTGGCAAAATATGAAAGGGAGATCTACTACTCAAATTCATGAAAGTACTTCATTCAAGTACTTCCAGGACATCACTTACTACAACAAAGTCTGAAATAAGGATAGGGGTTAGGCCAGTATTCTCTTGGTGGTAAATTGTGGACTATGGTAATATGAGCAGTCAGGTTAGTCCAGTGATGGCAAGCCATGGCACTCCAGCTGTTCTTGAACTTTAATTCTCAGAAGCCCTGATCAGCTGGAGTGCTGACTTGGGATTTTGGTAATTGAAGTCCAAGAACACCTAGAGTGTCAAGGTTTGCCATCACAGGTTTAGTGGTTAAGATGCTGAATTTGGCGAATGGAAGGTTGACAGGTCAGCAATTTGAGACCCAAGTGAGCATCTCTGTCCGAGCTCCTGCCAATCTAGCAGTTCGAAAGCAAGAAGTAGATAAATAGGTACCACTTTGGTGGGAAGGTAAACAGCGTTCCATGCACTCCGGTGCCTAGTCATGCCTGCCCCGTGTCCACGGAAACATCTGCAAATGCAAAAAGCGCTAGCCATTTGGCTATAAACAGAGATGAGCACTGAATCCAAGAGTCAGATACAACTGGCTTTTGAGCAAAGGCGACCTATGCCCTATTGACTCATCCACTATGTTCTGCTCTGTCTCAGTACCAGAGAGCTCCCATCATAGTAATATCTTTGCAGCTTTGCAGCCCCCCTACCACTAGCAATAATGTAAATAAGAGTTGAGTATTGCTGGCAGGCTATACAACTATGCACATGTTGACATGGCCCATCCTGTTTAGTGATAGATTGCTAAGGTGCTACAGGTGGGTGGATGTAATATGAGTTGTATCCATTCCAGAAGCATTAAAAACAAACAATCTGAAATATAAACTATCCATTTAATATGCTACATTAGTCGTTACTAATGATTTAATCTAAGACCACTAGATTTTTTCTGACTCAATCTCTTTCTGATACCAGGATATCTAAGAGCTTCTGCTACAGACTGAGATATCGTTAGAAAGCGGTGGGTTGTTTGCAGAAGCAAGCTGTGCTCACTTGGATTCTAACTAAACAAAATTAATATCATATGTTCCCAAACAGCAAACTCTGAGGCAGCTATGCTGCTATTCCATACAACATGCCAATATTTCAAATTATTCATCCCCCCTCCCCCTCTCTATCTCTCACACACACAGAAACAAACAAACACACACAGGACCTTGCTTTGCATGCTTAAGGACTCAGGTTAAGTTCCCTAACATGTTCAGTTAAACAGATAAGGCTCCCAGCTGCTGGGGGAAACCGGTGCCAGAGACCCTTGAAAGTAAGCCTAGAGTCACTTGCTTTAAAGAAAACAGGAATTTTTGTTAAATGATCTGAAAAGTCTAAGATATCTTGGAATATGATCTGTATCTAACTCTCTTGGTTGGATAGCTCAGTGATTTAGGTATCTGGCTGTGGAATCATGAAGTTGGGAGTTCAATTCCCCATTGTGCAACCCAGAAGAGTTAGCCTGGCTCAGTGGTTAAGAAGCTCACCTAGTTATTTGGAAGTCTGGCAAGTCAGCAGTTCGATACCCGGGTACAGCATTACAGATTGAGCGCCTGCCTCTGCCCCAGCTCTTGGGGACATGAAAGGAGCCTCATTTGGGCATTCACTGAGCGGAGTTTTCCCCATAAAAATCCTTTCAACCCAGAATAATTTCTGACACGAAATTATTATTAGTGAGATGCACAGTTCCAGGGCAATTCCCCAAAGTAGGGAACAATAAACTACTTATGTGAATGTCATGATAATCCCAAGGGACGTTCACACATTTTAATTTCTTTACATTTATTAAGTATTAAAGTTCATATAGCATTTTCTCTGTAAAGTTGAGAATGGCTAACTCGATAGAGAAGGCATGTCAGTAGCATTCCAATACACATACCAGTCACATTCCACACATCAAGACGTCACCAAGCATCTGGGTTGCTAAGAAGCATTTAAACACCTGTGAGGACGCCCAAGCTTGAGCATTAGCACTTGAACGGAGATAAACCCAAGGTACCAATGGGGCATTCAACTCAAAGGAGAGGAGAGGACCTCCACCCATGCCTTAACAGGAAGAAGAACACTTTCACCTGCCATTTCACACTGACATTCACACTTTCAACCATCACCTTAGAAAGGGTAAAGGTGACATTCTCATAGAAGTGGACTATGCGATACCCAACTCAATACCGATACCGATACTCAATAGTTACATCATTGTCTGGGAAAACACCGGGATAAACACCTGTTAGTCAAAACAACCAGATACTTCACATTCTGGGGGGAGGGATGAGAGGTCAAAATAGAATATAAACCCCAAGATTTGAGGGTTCAGGAGCACCAATTTGAAATAGGCGCAAGCCTATGTTCTTTTAAACCAGCAACTATTAGGCATAGGCGCGAGCCTACATCATTTTGAACCCAGACCATGGAAATCTAAGGAAATCCTATGGGGGCAAGAGCCCAGCGCATCAGTCTCTGAGTCTTTGCTGAAACCATCTGGGGCAAAGTACTTAGAATCTGACAGGAGAAATGCCAACTTAGAAGAGTTAGCTATTTCTTGTTTTATTTAGCTTGTTTAAGTTAGGATAGATATAGGGGTCCTATCTATGGAGATGATAGTGTATTTAGGGATTCAAAGTAGTTAGATTGATTGCTTTGATCTGCATTTTGATATATTTTTGGATGAAAATACTTCTTCAATAAAAGCCTGAAAAGACTACGAAAGCCTCGTTTGTGACCAGGAGAAGAGGGAGTATTTGCGGAGTGGAGAGGAGCCAAGATAAGGTCAACTTAGTGGCTACATCTTCACACCGGCTCTCTATGGAGATACAGAGGGAGTAGCTCTTTCTTCTATCATCGGCCTGGGAATATTATCTGCCGGGGCATCCCAGTCTTTGAAGGAAAAAGCTATCTTCGAGCGGGGCGGCTTCCCAGGGCCGGGTCCGCTCTGTGTGTGTGTGTGTGTGTGTGTGTGTGTGAGAGAGAGAGAGAGAGAGAGAGAGAAGGCAAGTGGAAAGGGGGCCGGTATAAAAAGGACTTTTTCTCAGCCGAGCTACCATATTTCCCAGCTTCAAAGAAAGAATCGTACCCCATTTGCCCAATGCTTCACGACAGTGAATTCTCTACCTTGAAAACCCTGGGAAAAGTTGCAATAAATCAAATTTGAATTAACAGCATATTATTGTTCTTGTTGATTATCCACCTGTAGTCTAAAAACCTGAAGATTTAAAAAGAAGACTAAAATGCTAAAAAAGTAAGATTTTAGATGCTACAAAATCCCCTCTGTTATGGCAGAAGTATAACAAAAGATAACACATGGTCATCTTCTCTTTCACAAGAAGATTCTTCTCAAATGAAGCTTTTCGGAAGTGTTTCTGAATAAACCAATTACTGTACATATCTTTGAAAGCACCAGGTCTCTTAGTGTGTTACCACAAACAATGATATCATTTGCAAAAATAGCATAGAGGATCTTAGATCAGTTGGTTTCTGAACTTCATGTATCTATCCCAATCAACCATATTCTAAGTTTGAATTTAAAAATTAAAATATTGGTTGTTGTGGAATGCTGGGGAACAGGATTGCTAAGGGTCATTAATTCATTCATTCCATTTCTATACCACCCATCTGAGATATATTCCCATTCTGTTTGGTTTACACTTCTAAAACCAGCTACAGAACAAATAAAAAAAAAAATCAAAAATAAGCATAAAATAAAAATACCAATAAAAACCCATTACCCAGCTGAACATTGCTGTGAAAAGATAAAATAAAACCCTCCTCCTCTTTACAGAGCATTGTGGCCAAAAATGGTGGTGGTGGTGGTGGTGGTAGAACCTAATTGAAACTTAATGGCTAATAATAGAAGATCTTTAGATGCCTCAACGAACAGAGTGGTTTTAAATATTTATTTATTTATAACTCAAATTTCTATGCCACCCAATCAGGCGAACCCGACTCAGAGCGGCTCACAACAGGATTAAAACATACATATTAAAAACAATTAAAACCCCAACATACCCACCCACCTATTAAAAACTGACCACATTAAAACTGCCCGCATTAAAAAGATGGGGAGGCTTCATTTTATAAACCAACATGCGGGGGCCACTCTTCCATCCGGGCCCCACATCTGCCCTGCCAACCAGGTTTTTAATTCTTTACTGAAAGGCAGCAGCTCCGTCTGCTCCTGCAACTCTACTGGCAGGAGATTCCACAAGGCCGGTGCGGACACGGAAAAGGCCCTCCTTTGTGTGTCAGAGAGGTGAGTCCCTCTGGCAGATGGAACAATTAGAGAACCCCTCCGGTCCACT
Organism: Bradypodion ventrale; assembly: GCA_035047345.1. NCBI lineage: Eukaryota > Metazoa > Chordata > Lepidosauria > Squamata > Chamaeleonidae > Bradypodion > Bradypodion ventrale. Next base: position 286,959,701 of record JAWDJE010000004.1, read on the forward strand.
CTGGTTGGATGGACAGACACTCTTGGGACGATGCGGTCTCTTAGGTATCCTGGCCCACTACCATGTAGGGCTTTAAAGGTCAAAACCAGCACCTTGAATTGCACCCAGAGACACTGGTAACCAGTGCAGCTCCCGAAGCAATGGTGAGGCGCAAGCATAACGCCCGCAACCCCATCACCACCTGGGCTGCCGTATTCTCCACCAGCTGTAGCCTCCGAATGGTCATCAAGGGCATGTAGAGTGCATTGCAATAATCTAGCCTGGAGGTCACCAGAGCATGTGTGACCATGAGCAGGGAGTCCCGGTCCAGGAGCGAACGCAACTGACGGATGACACGAAGCTGTGCGAAAGCCCTCCTGGCCACGGCCACCACCTGATCTACAAGTAGCAGTCCCGAATCGAGGAGGACCTCTAAGTTGCGTACCGGATCTGTCTGGGGCAAAGCAGCCCCATCCAAGACCAAAGTTGGCAGCTCCCTGGATAATGCGGGGCCCCCTATCCAAAGCCACTCAGTCTTGTAGGGATTCAATTGTAGCCCATTGTCCCCCATCCAGACCCCAACAGCTTCCAGACATCTGGATAGGACATTGACTGCATCACTGGGGTCCCCATGGGCCGAGATGTACAGCTGGGTATCATCAGCATACTGATGATACCTCACCCCATGGGAACGGATAATCTCACCCAGCGGCTTCATGTAGATGTTGAATAGGAGAGGAGAGAGCACTGAGCCCTGAGGCACCCCATAACGTTGGGGCCTAGGGCTGGACCTCTCACTCTCCAACCACACCGACTGGGTCTGGCCATCCAGAAATGAGGAAAACCAGGATAACACAGTACCCTGGATCCCCAATCCTTTCAGCCATTCCAGAAGGATACCGTGGCTGACAGTATCGAAGGTCGCTGAGAGGTCAAGTAGGGCAAGGATGGACGGATGACCCCCGCCCCGCTCCCGTCAGAGAGCATCTACCAGTGCGACCAATGCCATCTCTGTACCATATCCAGGCCTGAAACCTGATTGAAAGGGATCCAGATAAGCCGCTTCATCCAGGACCCCCTGCAGCTGTCGCGCCACCACCTTCTCCAATACCTCCCCCAAAAAGGGGAGGTTGGAGACCGGTCTATAGTTAGCTGGAACTGCTGGGTCGAGAGATTGTTTCTTCAAGAGGGGGTGCACCAAAGCATGTTTTAAAGGTGCAGGAAACACCCCCTCCCGTAGCAATGCATTGATTGTAGCCCCGACCCAGCCTCCCGTCACCACCTTAGAGGCTTTCACCAACCAGGTGGGACAGGGATCTAAAGGGCAGGAGGTGGTGCGAACAGCTGCATGAAGCCTGTCCACTTCCTCAGGGACAACTGGATCGAATTGATCCCAGATAACACAGCCAGACTGAGCTCTGGTCCCCTCCCAACTCTCCACATCTACGCCAGGATTGAACCCGGAGCGAATCCGAGTAATTTTCTCCACCAGATAGTCTGAAAAAACCTTAGCCAAACCCTGCTAACCGGGCACCGGCCCCTCCCGGCCAAGGAGAGACCTGGTAACCTGGAACAGGGCAGCTGGGTGATTATCTGTGGAGGCAATGAGGGTGGTGAAGTATTGCTGCTTCACCACCCTCATCACCACCAGGTAGGTCTTAATAGCAGCCCTAGCCACTGTCCAGTCAGAATCGCTCCGGGTCTTCCCCCAGCGGTGCTCTCGGCGTCTCTTTGCCCGTTTAAGCTCCCACAGTTCTTCTGTAAACCACAGGCAAGATCTATCCCTGCGGGCTCGGAGAGGCCATAGTGGTGAGATTTCATCCAAGGCGGTAGTCGTCCTGTACCACAGGTCAACGAGTGCCTCGGATGAATCGTGTAGCCGATCCAGAGGAAAATCTTCCAGTTCCCTCTGGAATTCGTCAGAATCCATCAGTCGCCAGGGGCGGGCCAATTTAATAGGCCCTGCCTCCCTGCGATGAACCGCCGCCCCCAGGAAGTCCAGAGTCACCATATAGTGATCTGACCATGGAACAGGTATAGTGTCTAATTTCTGTAGTCTCAGATCACTCTGCCACCGCTCCGACAAAAAAACTAGGTCCGGTGTCTGACCACTGCCCCTGGTCGGGCCGTGAATTACCTGAGTCAGGTCCATGGTTGCCATGGAAGCCATGAACTCCTGTGCAACCTCTGAATCAGTCCCCAGCAAAGGCAAACTGAAGTCCCCCAGAACCATCAGCCTAGGGAATTCCAACGCCGAGATGGCCTCGAGGAGCTCAGGCAGGGAGTCTCTTACCCTGCAAGGAGACAGGTACAGGAGTAAGACTCCCAGCTGACCCTTAGGGCCCAATCGCAGGAGTATATCCATGGAAGGAGTCTGGCACAGCTCTATTGGGTAAGGTTTTCCATAATTAGGTGCCACTCCAAGGAGGCCTGTCTTCTGCATTGAAGCTTTCTTTGCCAATCTAAGTGTTGGTACTTTGAATGGTGCTGATTGAGTGGATTAGATGATGTAGGCAACCTTTGGGAGAGATGACCCACAAGATAGCAAGGTCTCTTATGTTACACTAGTGTTACCCATGATGGCCAACCTTGGCACTCCAGGTGTTCTTGGACTTCAATTACCAGAAGCCCAAGTCAGCACTCCTGCTGATCAGGGCTTCTGGGAATTGAAGTTCAAGAACAGCTGGAGTGCCAAGATTCGCCAAAACTTTCAAGCAGCTCAACAATATAAAAGAAAGAGCTGCATCAACACTGACTGTTACCCTATAAAACAAAACAAAATTAATAGAATCTTTGTGCTCCTTCCCTATTTTCTCAATTATCTACAAGTTTCATATCTATATGCTGTATACTGAATCTGTCAATTGAAGGACTTTTTATGCCCTTCAATACAAAATTTACCCTCATCTTTCAGGTAAGCCATTTTGTTTTATACAGACAAAGGTAAAGGTTGCCCTTGCTTGAAAGCCAGTTGTATCTGACTCTAGGGTTCAGTGCTCATCTCTGTTTATAACCAAAGAGCCAGTGCTGTCTGCATTTGCAGACGTTGTCGTAGACATGAGGCAGGCATGCCTCAACACCTGAGTGCACGGAACACTGTTTTATACAACTCCTTGTCAAACTTGAGGGACGGAAAATTTATCCCAGTAAATAATAACAAATATCTCAGAGCTTGGAAATGTTACTTTTTGGGATTGAAACTCTCAGAACCCATAGCTAGTATGGTCAGTGCAAAGACTAGTATAAAATTCAAGGTTTTTTTATTTTGTAGGATACCAACCCAAATCTCATTTGCATACCTGTCAAGTATCCTGGATTGGCCGGGATTTCCTGTATTTCCACGCCGATTTTCTCCATTTCCCGCCCGGAGCTGCTGCTACCCCGTAATTTGGCAGCGGGGGAAAGGAGTTACTGCGCATCACGTTTCTGCACAGGCTGCTTCTATGCATGCATAGAAGGCTTTTACGCATGGGTAGAATGGACCTGTGCAGAAACGTTCTGCGCAGGTCCCGTAATCTCCAGAGCTGCGCTTGACAGGTATGCTCATTTGTCAAACAAATTTTGTAAGTACTCTCTCTTGCCACCTAGTGGCTATGAGGCACACCTGCTCTGGCTGTACAGATCGTTCTCTTGAGGATTAAGCAGATTGCTAGGGTTTCTGAATCCCCATTATTATTATTTTTAAAACATCATTAACAAAACAATTCACCATCACCCTGCCCTGAAATATACAGTACTGCTGAACTGTTGAGACCTTTAATAGAGTCTGTGTGTGGAAGAACCATCAGTTCCATTTACATATACAGTACACAAAATTCCTGGGCTAAGAATTCTTTAATTCTAGGTATGAAGGTCCAGGTAGTGGATTTTCAGCTTCTAGTGAATAATAAAATAGATTCTGCAAGCTTTAAGTCTGCCTGCCTCTGTAATATATTGCATGTTTTGGTGGTACTGTTTAGGGTGGGTTCCACAGAAAGATTGGAAAGGCTTAATTAACCCCACTAAAGTTTAGCACACAATTACTGTAACAATGCCCATGCCTTTGGAAAGGCAAATGAAACAATTTGATCTTAATAATACAGTATATACTTTTTCTTAACTAAAGTGTACATGTCAGCACAACAAGGCGTTGCACGCAAATAAATAGAATGAGCCATTTTTAAAACTGGCAATAATTTTCTGAGCCCATCATCTATAAGTTTATGTTACAGCATTGACATTCCACTTCTCTATTTAGCTTTTAAGGAAAACAATATTGCTTTTATTAGTTCACACAGGCAGGCCTGTAGCTTAAAAGAGAAAAACATCCAAAATAAGAATAGTAACAGGATTCTCACTAAGTGTACTTTGGTCCATGAAAGCTCACAGTTAAATACAGGAGTTAGTCTTTAAGGTGCCACAACATTTTGTCTTTTTTGCTGTTCTGTTTTATTTACTCTCAGATATGCTTGCAAAGACTAACACGGCTACCATTTCAAAGGATTCTCATTGATTCTAGACATCCTTTTGTTCATGACCTGACACATATAATCACCAGCAAGTATGCCAAGCACAGAATGAGACATTGAGATATACAGATGTAAAAATGCTTACATTATTGTCACTGCCAATCTTCAAGTGGCAGCCCACAGATCCAGTTAATGGGACAAAGTGGTTGTGATGCCACAGTGTTGTTGTTTTAAAACATGTTTGTTGTCTGAGAAATTATGCGCAAAGTGGGGGAAGGAGGCAAAATGCCAACACAAGCTGTACAGTACACGCAGCACAGAAAGCACATGAAAAGTGTTCTACAGTACCATAGTTCCCAAACTAGAGTCATACACAAGTCCTAAACCGGCAGCTTCCAGGACAACTGGTCAAAGACATTATGCAGTTATTTTGTCCTTTTCTCTTTGGTCCCTTTTCACCCAAGCAGAACAAAGAACTCTGGTTGCAATTACACAATCACATTAAACCAGTGAAAGTGTGGTTGCTGTGAGTTAACTACAAACAGGTCTGATCTCACTTTTTAACACCCAAGTTGCACTGGGTTTTTTGTTTGTTTGAATCTGGCCCATTGAAATGCAGTGCTAAACCACGCTCTGGGTAGTTCACAAGATCTGTGCACAAACTAGTTTGTCCCTAACATGCTGGGTACTCATTTTACCAACCTTAGATGGATGGAAGGTTGAGTCAACCTTTATCATCTCATGATCGAACTCAGATTGTGAGCAAAATTTTGGCTGCAGTCCTACAGCTTAACCACTGCGCCATGGGGGCTCTACTGATACATATGGTGGAGATACTGTGGGCTTGGTGAGTGGAGACACTGTCATTGTGGGCATGACACCAAAAGCACATGATGGGAGCATAGTGTTGTTCCCAGCCTCTCCCCCTTTTAAAAGGTTTTTAATGAACATCTTTGGATGCGTGATTTTGATATAGTTTAAAAAAAGAAATTAGTCTTCTGTATATTTGAACAGAGGCACAAAAGAGAAAAACATTCAAAGGCACGATGGTGGGAATGAACATAGAGGGCTGTCAAGGGAGTGGCAAATTCCACGGAGGAGGCATATGGCATCTATTCATTAATAACAGCCTCACCTGGAAATTCTCCCATTCTCAAAAGCTTAAGAGCCTGCCAAGATAAGCAATAGCTCTTATTAGAAATCGACAGCAAGCAGAATGTGAGCTATAGTATCATATGACTACAAAAGAAATGCATTTTAAACAATTCTTAGAGCAATAGTTTATCTATAATCCCCTCTTTTCTCCAAAAGAAAACAAGGTGGTCTTCATGGTTATCTCCCCCACCCCTCTAAAGAGATGGGTGAAGGTTGAGTCAACTAGGCCAAGGTCAATCACTAAGTTTCAGGGTTTAGTGGGAACTAGAACCCAGATCTCTCAAACTGCAATTTCAATGGCTGAAATCTTGTTGCTTTGTTATACACGTGGAAGGTAAATGGCATACCTTTTAGTGCTTTCTAATTGGCAATTATCAAGTCCCCACAATGATTCTTGAGCACACACCAACCCAGTGAGAATTCTAGCAGAGTAAGAATGCCAGCAGTAACTTCTTAATTGTCAGCTAGATAAAAGTAAAGGTAGCCTTTGCTCTAAAGCAAGTCGTGTCCAACTTTAGGGTTCAGTGCTCATCCCTTTCTATAGCCAAAGAGCCTGTGCTGTCTGCGTTTGCAGACGTTTCTGTGGACATGTGGCAGGCATGCCTCAACACCAGAGTGCACAGAATGCTGTTTACCTTCCCACCAAAGTGGTCCCTATTTATCTACTTGCAATTTCTTGCTTTCTAACTGCTAGGTTGGCAGGAGCTGGGACAAAGACAGGAGCTGAATCCATCGTGCAGTACTCGGGAATCAAATTCCGACCTTCCAGTCGTCGAGTTCAGCATCTTAACCTCTCGAGCACCACAGTCCCAATTGTCAGCTAGAAGTAACTAAATGTTACACTACAGTGGAACCTCGGTTAAAATAAAAATTGCACAACGAAAGGAAATCCATAGAAAATAGTGGCTCGATTTACAAATTTTCCCCCCAGAACGGATTAATTGGTTTTCAATGAATTCCTAAGGGAAACCCCTTTTCAGTTAAAGTATTTTGGTTTTCAATGCATTCCTATGGGAATTTGCATTCAATGCATTCCTATGGGAAATTTGGTTAAAATAATTTTCATTGTAAAAAACCTCCCAGAGAATGCATTAATTACATTAACCTTTTAAAGGTTGCTTTTTATATACAGTATGTAATAAAGCCAAATGATTTCAATCACAATTGTTGACTAGAACTCTCAAAAATCCTGATCAGTGCCCATGATGGTTGGGACGTCTAGGCATTAAGTCCAACAACTTTTAGGGATTGTAAACCACTGTCTTAGTCCAGATCCGATTCAGATGTAATCATGTTGATCCAGAAAATAATGGTTTATTAGATTGTTAATGAGCATTCTATCCACATGCTCTGTCCTTGCACTTACCACAGTGCATGAAATTTTAGTTTTCACTCACTACACTAGACTCCATGATTGCAAACACAATAACCCTGTTTGTTTTTTCACACTCTAAAGTGTTGTGCTGTTCTGAAAGTTCACTTTATTGTCAAGAAGTGGTAGCATTGAAACACATCTCCACTACTACTGAGGTTGGGCTGCCTTTAGCATTTGTTAAAACTGAGCTCTAAAACAGGGGACCCAACCAGCATTGGTGGACCACGGGTGTTGCCATTTGAAAAACAAAATTCCCCTGACTCTCTCAAAGCTATTAATTTAGCAAAACCCTTTGCTTTTTGGAATTTCACAGAAAAGTCCAGCTGGGATTCTTCGGCTAGCTCCTAAAAAATTGAATGTCCGATAATTCGGGAACTAAAAACAACCTGTTTATTCAATAACATCTCAATTAGGATGCTAAACTTTCACTGAGGAAATAACCATTCCTGCTTTATCCTTACAATGGACTCTTTTGCAATCTATACCTATAAAATGGTGTGTTAACCGTTGGAATGTGACAAAGGATGTTGCACCAGGCCCCACTAGCCCGTAATGGTCCTCCGTTTGCTCGCCCGAATGAGGTTCGCAGGTAACTGTTGGGTTGAAATTTTCGAACCGGGGCAGGAGCCCCCCAGTTGCAAAAAAGAGGAAACTTCAATTCCCAACGTTCCTTTTGCCATGCCGTGCCAGAGCCAATCAAGGTGAGCGGCGCGAGCAAATGGAACGTTCAAAAACGCGGCGCAGCCAATCAAAATGAAGCCGCAGGGGAAAAACCGCCGCACAAACCGAAAACACAAACGCCCAACTACAATCCCCAGTGTCCTGTGCGCCATGAGCATGCAGAATGCTGAAGAAGCCGGCGTGCGAAAAATAAAAACACAAACCCACACCGTGAGCACAAGTCCGCTGCAGGCGGATGCAGCGCCCCAAAAACACCCAAACCCCGAAAACATGCAAACCCCGACACCACGGCAAACCCCGACATCACTAAACCACGCAAACCCACCGGCCTTCTTGCACAGAGCAACGGGGAAGAGAGGGACACCCTCTCCCCCCTGCTGCCCCGCCGAAGACACGGCGAGCCCAGGGAGACAAACTCACTGGAAAAAATCCAAACACCCCCCCCCCCCAACCGCTGCAAAAATCGCTGTGGCAGCGGCAACCAAAAACAAAACAAAAAAAGGCCAGCAAGGAAACCCCCACCCCCAAACATGCAAACCCCAACCCAGCCCGGGCCACGGCAATGCCCTCCCCCAAACGCCGCATGAAGCGGTGAAGCAAACCCCCACCCCACAAACACACACACCGCAACCCAGCCCAGGCCACGGCAATACCCCCCCAAAACACCGCATGAAGCGGCGATGGTATTTCCGCGGGCCAGCCATCAAGACTGGCCCACGAAAATACCCAAAACACAAGTCAAAAACAGACACGTAAAAATGCAAAAACATTCAAAAAAACCAAAAGCATTCAAAAACACACACACAGAAACCTCCACCCAAAACCCTAAACACACACAGAACGCCCCCCCCAAACCCAAAACAACCCCCCCTAAAAAAAAACACGGAGAGCTTACCTAATATTAGACGTCTTGCCTCAAAAACAACCGGAACTGAAATGAAGATAGAAAGAGACTCACCGGAAGAAGCAATACACAAAAATTGCTCAACACCACCACCCAGTGGCCAAAGGAGAAAAAAAATCCAAAATATTTCCAAAAATTCAATTAATCCAAAAAATAAGGGTAATCAATTCCAAAAACATTCAAAAATATCCAAAAAAATCAAGAATAATTCACAAATAAATAAATAAGTTTTCAATAAAAAAAGAAAACATATAAACACAGTAAAAAACCTTGAATTTAATAAAACATATATTTACACATTTTTAAAATTATTATCCAAAGTACAACTATTTACAAAAATTCACAAAGTAACACATTCTTTTTTTAAATACAATAATTAGAAAAAATAACAACCTGTCCTCTTTTTAAAATCCAAAAAAACAAAAACAACAACACAGTTTAAAACAGTCCGTGTGTATAAATAAACATTTTCACAAACACAAATAACAGACTAACCTCATTTCCATAAACAAAAACCTTCCAAAACCACTTTAAACAGCCCGGCACCGCCAGGCAAAATCTGCTAGTAGTATTATAAAAAAACTATTCTTACTTTTTCTTATACCATCAGCTCCTTTCTTCCTTATTTCATTTGTTATTTCATTTTATCCTCACTAGCAGTTGCCACAGCACCAACCAATTTGTGTTGGTTATCAAGATATGAATTCTAAAGCTTTTCACATCATTCATTCATTCATTTCCTAAGAGTATGGACTGAGAAAGTATCCTAGCTCCAAACCAATACCACAATTTCCACCATTTTCCACAATAAGCTCTAATGTAGACTAATGGCCAGAACAAAATCATGGGTACCAAGTATTTCTGGCTAATGGAAGGGATATTTTGCAATTCCTCTGCACACTACCACCACTCCAGAACATTATGCTGAATGACTTTCACAGGAATGCAAATACTGGAAACAATGAATATATTTTATGAGTCTTTTGCTAATGCACCAATACAAGCCTTCAGAGGGGAGGGAGAAAGAGGGAGAGAGGAGAAGTCAAAGTCCTACTAGATATTGTGGAGCAAGGTAGTCACTCCAAAGGAAATCTATAGTCTGCTACAAGGCTGGAATGAATAATATGCAGAAATATGGAGGGTTAGTTATCACTGAAATGATTTCTTATGCTCAAAATCAAGAATATAGCTCTGAAATATCCTAGATGCCATATAATTAGTGTGAGTTATACACAAAGCAAAGTAAAACAAAATTGATAGCATTTATTTCCTATTGTACACGCTTCACTTATTTTATTTTAGAGTAATGCTTCAAGATTTTTAAAAATGGAATACAAGAGTCTGAAAATATAGCTTGTATTTATGGGGGGGACGCAAGCTAACAGACAAAAGCAACTATCAAACAAAAACAATAAGAACACAGTTTTGCTTCAACTGATAACCAGAACCACTCTAGCATACGAGCCATGTTCAGGATTAAACTCACAACGCTTTGGCAGCAGTACAGCAGTTTAACCACCGTACCACTAGGTTCTCCTAACCATGTAATTTCAGTGTGAAAATAAGCCTTGTGTTCATACCCTCCAGTCTTTCAGCTTTTACGCCAAGTTTCAGCACTTCCTACTGTTGTTTATTAATCCATGGTTTTCTTTTACAACCAAACAGGGAAACTGTAGTTTAACCATCTCTCTCCACAAACAAGGATGCAAGATCCTATCCTTGTTTCGCAACATAATTAACAAAGACATATTCCCAAATGGAGGTTCAACAGGAAAATATAGTTTAACAACACCTGTGAATGCAATTCTGTGAGGGAGAGAGAGAAGGAAGGAAGGAAGGAAAGAAGGAAAACATAGACAAAATACTCTTTTTTTGTCTAAAAGGGAATAACAAAACATAGTTGATTACAGATTGGTGTCTGAACAAGACTCCCCAATCTGGTGTCCACTAAATGAGTTAGATTACACTCATTTAGAAGGTGCTACTTTGAAGGATGATCTAGATATCTGACACATACATACAGAACCATTATTTAATAAATTCCTTTCTAACAGCTCTTGTTCAGTATTTCTTTCGGCTGATTATTTCATACTGTTTATTTTACAGATGAGAGAAGTGGCAGTTCAGTGGAAGTCCCTTGACAAAGGCCACCCAAATATCTACAATTCAGATAGGATTTTGAAGTCCTTACCAACATTGATCATAAATTTCCTCATACTCTCCACACTTGTGAATTTAACTTGGAAAATTCTGTATCTTGAATCTCCTTGTATTTGGAAATACTACCCATGCTTTTTGCCCTTTACATATTCCTTACCTTGCAGGAGGCACGTCAATATTTGAAGACACAACTTTCCGTTTCTGTTCAAGAAGACAGATTGAACGAGTGCTTTCCTTCTCATGTTCATTCACTCTGCTGGTTTTTTGGGTGTCTGCTGTTTTTGAATCCTCTTCCTTTACGGCCATCAGAAAGAACTGTGATTCTGACAGTTTTTGATTTAGATCACATTTTAGGTCTTCCTGCTGAAATGCTGTGAAGGTCATTTCACGCTTTATGCTGGTTGCCTGAAAAATTAAAAAAAAAGTGATGATTAGATTTTCTACAGTTAAGTCTTAAATGAAGGGGAAGACTTCGTAATCAAGAAGCAAATTCTGTGTAGTAGCTCTAACTTACACTGCTTTGTTTTTCATAGGCATCAGCAATTTTTTCATTTCCCTTCCAGGAGATATTTGTAAAATGTCAAGACACATCCCCCTCCCCCAAATACTAGTAGCCATACTGTCTGGGGATTCTGGTGCCTGGGGGGCAGGGGGGGGGGCTTTCCCAAGCTCTGTCTACAATAAATTCATTTGCTGAAAGTTACCAGCAGCTTTCCCTGTTACAAGGGTAAAGGTCGCCCTTGCTCAAAAGCCAGTTGAATCTGACTCTTGGGTTCAGTGCTCGTCTGTTTATAGAGCCAGTGCTGTCTGCGTCTGCAGACATTTCCATGGACATGTGGCAGGCATGACTAGACACCAGAGTGCACGGAACACTGTTTCTAAAAAATAATTACCCAAAGTTATATCATTTAAAGAGAACTGATCAGAACCAGACAGCTCTTCAATAACATAAACATGCAGCCATTAAACAAATAGAAACAGGCTCTAATTAAATTTTAGACTGGTTGTCATAGATGCCTGACATCAGACATTGGCTTATCTTACTAAATGTCGGAAAGAGCCTCCTCGAAGATTATGAATACAATCGGGCATACCCTGGGCGGCAACCTTGCTGGTTAATCTTTCTAACACCAGATCAAACTGACGGTAAAAAGAGCTCTGGTGGTGCAGTGGTTAAACCGCTGTACTGCAGCCAAAATATTGTGAGTTTGCTCCTGATTGGGATCAAGGTTGACTCAGCCTTCCATCCTTCCAAGGTCGGTAAATCGAGTACACAGTGTATAGAGGTCAAAATGCTAATTAACTTGTGAACTGTCCATAGAGTGCACTAAGCAATATGGGGTGGTATATTAGTGTAATTGCTAATTGCTATAAAAAAAAAAAACACCACAACACAACCCATATCTGCAATGTGATTGGCTTTTTCCTGGTCTCAAATTTCCACAACAGTTTATGCCTAATTGTTTTATATTTTAGAAACATATAATAAAGGGGCCAATTACGCTATCTTAATTGGTAACTTTGCAGAATCACTGAAACCCAACACTCTAGGTACCATTTAACTAGCAAAAATAGATTGTTTTTTTTTTAAAGATTGATGTATGGAGAGGAAGAAATTATCACCTTGTTTTTTTCCTTACTTCCTTCCCCAATACATTGCTTTTAACTTCTTGATTGCATTATCCCAAAGGAAATTTCCCATGTGCAAAACTGCACAGTTGCAAAGAAATTCTCCCATGCTCTTAGGATATTTCACAAGATTTTGTTAAGATCTAGATTTTCTATACTTTGGTAATAGCAATTACAAAGCCCATTTCTTTCTACTTTATATTTTCTAAAGCTGAAGAGAGGGGACACTGGCGACAGGGCTTAGAACTCCCCAAACAACCGGACGGTATTTGAGGAGAAAAAGCTTTAATAAAAGTTAATCCATTGGAAAAATCTCCCTCCTCCTACCTGCCCTAGTTCCATAGCAGTTAGTATACAATCCAGTGGAAGATGATAGTCCCAGCACATGCTGCCGCATGCATACTAAAAATATTAGATGCAAAATATTTAAATACATTTTTCATTTTGACGTTTCCTTGGGAGGTCTTCTGGCAGTTGTTTCCAGAGTAAAACTGGAAAGACAACTTTAAGAACATACTGTAAATGGCCTCTGAGCTGAAAGCATCAGTCATTTTATACTTCTTGACATGCAGCCAGATGAAAATATGTATCCCCACTGTATCGTAAAGCAAAAAATCTCTGAACACAAAACAAATTATAATTAATTTTGGAAGCATAACTTTCACAGCTGCAATAATGGTCACATATTTGGGAAACAGAAGGCAGACAAGATGTCGCTTCCTGAAAAAAGTTGAATTTCTGTCAATTACTCTTGTGGGTGGCTGGAAAACCCCATGCAAGAATACAGTTGAAACAACCATGGAGTGCATGGTAACCACAATGTTAGCTTGTATGTATGCAAACTACTGCATAACCATGGCTAGCTGAATATATACAATTACCAATAACTATAAAACCAGATTTTACATTCCACTATAGGTTGTTATTTTGGTCATGTATAGTGTCACATTAACCAGCATTTGGAAGGTAGCGTCTGCACACAGTAGGGTAGCTGTAAGAAAGGATCTGGTACATATAGGAATCGCAACAAGCTACTTGTATCTACAGTTCTTCTGAGGACATTCCACACTAATCCCTCAGGTTCCTCGGCCATGAAGTCCGTCTACATCCAGGGCCTCTCTTCCCAGGAATCTTTCCTTGCAGAGTGAGTTGGAGTATTCTATACTTTATGTTGTTCCTCATGATATGGCCACAGTATTGGAGCTTTCCAATACCATGACTATCACCATGATGATAGCCAATATCCAGAAAGGATACAGCACCTGAAGAAGACTTGTATCTAAGCTGCCTAAATAGCTCAATGATTCAGGTATTCTTGCTATGGAGCCAGAGGTTGAGAGTTTGATTCCTCACTTTACCTCAAGAGAGAACAGCTGCACAGTCCCAGGGTGCCTCCAGAAAAAAGGAATAGTAAACCACTTCTGTGTATTCTCTACATAGAAAACCAGGGAAAGAGTTGCCCTAAGTCAGATTTGAATTTGGTGGTACACAATTATAAACTGGCTGGATAGCTCAGTGGTTTAGGTATCTGGCTGTGGAGCTAGAAGATGGGAGTTCAATTCTCCATTGTGCTTCCTGCAAGAAGAGCCAACCTGGCTATTCTCATGGTAGGCACTGTGAGGAATCACGCTCCCAACTTCTGGCTTCAAAACCAGATATTCACCACGATGGAATTTCCTACATAAAGTCTGAAGTCGTGCAGCTCGTTCTAACAACTCAGGAAGAGACCGCCTTATTTCTCTACATTAGTAGATCAGACTTCACTAGCCCCAAAGACCTAATAACTTCAAAGGTTGTTAACCAATGAGTGGGCTATTAGACTGCAGGCAAGGATCATATAACCTCATGAAACTCTACCACTGGTTTTTCTTCTTTAAATGAAGCAAAATTATTATGAAGGCTAAACTTCTTTCTTTTTTCCAACAAGTTCCCTAGGTTGAACGACTATTTATTTTGCTATGAAGAAGCAGTCAAACACATAAAACCTATCTGCAGCCAGGCACACATTTCTCACCTTAGCTTGACCTAGAAATACTTTCACAGCCAGTCCTACCATCAGGAAAAGTGAAACAGCTGCCTCAGATGGTAGAGGTTTCTGTGGCAGTGTAGCAATAGATCCCTATATGGGTCAGGCTGCACATGTACTAGAATTCTGCTGGCATGCCACCCACCGCACTGTCCAACTATTAACTTTATGGAGCTAAGTAGAGTGGTTTTGGGAGAGAGGTTTGACTACCCCCAACTTTTTGTGCTGAAAGACTCCCACCAGGATAGCCGCAACGTGGAACTTAGAGTGGTTGCAGACTTCATGACAACCATGGCCTTTTCCCAGTTGGTATCTGGCCCTACTCATTCTGTGTTGTTTTCTGTACAAAGGAATGTGAAACAATATTCTAAGTTTCCCTTGCCTTAAGATCTATTTAAGTGTATTTTATCCATTTTTATCCATATTGTTAGAGGTAAGCACATAGCCCTGTCATTGCTTTCTCCACATGAGTGACAAGTGTGAAAAGGTCTCAGATTTTCCAGGGTTCCTGCTCATGTGCATAACTTACATATGAACATGAATTCTTGTGTTCATATTCTTCCTGCTTCCCTCCAATTGGTGCTGGCTACAGTAATGCTTGAATAGGTCGATAGACAGATCTCTACCTACTAGGTTTAGACTTAATGCAAATGGAACCTTTGGTGGGGTGTTGATTAAGACGGGTCATTCCAGGAGATTAATCTCCATGACTTTCTGAGGTTTCTAAGCATTTCCTTGCTCCCTGAGATGTCAATTTTATGCAACTCTAGCTGACTTCTAGGAAGCAGCCTGGGGCTAATGACATGACAACTCATGAGTGTTCCTTCCTACTGACTAGAGCCAAAAAAAATCCTCAGATTTTCTTGGTGAGATAGGAAAAATGAGTGGGACAGTGAGAGCAATAATGGCAGAAAATTCAGAGCAACTCGATCAAGCATGGTCTGTAGCCCATCTAAAGGCCTATTATGTGATAGTGGTAAAGCAATTCTTCTCTCCTACTGCTAAAGCCTGCAGTGCCATTCAAGTGAGTCAAAAGTATACTGCTTTCTAGGAAGTTGAGGTCGCTCACTTGCCCTTTGTGTCTAATTGGCACAATATTGCATAGGCAAAATCACTCAAGACACCACAGTTGAAAACAAATCTAGCAAATTCAACTTTCACCACTGTTTGTCCAGATACAATTAATACTTTTCAATTTGTACATGCTGAGGTTGCATGCAGTATCCTAATGTGTGTGTTAGATCTGTGCCCTTCGTAGCTTATAAAAGAAGTGAGAGAACAATATTGGCCAACAGTAGCATACAGATTTGAGCTTTGGACTACAACTTCTAGAGCTCCTCTGGCTGGGAAATTCTCTGCCCTGGAAATTCTGAAAACCATGGGCTAGAACAGGGGTCAGCAAGTTTGGCTCTCCAGGTGTTCTTGGGCTTCAATTACCAGAAGCCCAAGTCAGTATACCTGCTGATTAGGGCTTCTGGGAACTGAAGTCCAAAAACATCTGGAGAGCCACGTTTGCTGACTCCTGGGATAGAATCAAAGGTCATCAAACTTGGCTCTCCAGATGTTATTGGACTTCAATTCCCAGAAGCCCTGATCAGCTGGTATATTGACTTGGGTTTCTGGGAACTGATGTCCAAGAACGTTCTGGAGAACCATGTTTGAGGAATCCTGGGCTAGACGACTCAACTATCACAAAATTCTGAATGTGGAAGAAGTTAAGATAGCTGATACAAGTAGCTCAGTCTCAAATATATTGTTTCAGAGATCGTAATCAAGACAAATCATGCGGAAATATCCGAAAGTCAGCAAGGGACAAAGAATGAAGGGGTAGGGAAGATTCTGGGGGCAGATTCATTAAGTGAAAGTTTATTAAATACTTGCAATGCTTGTAAAATGAGATTTCCAGGAATGCTTACACCACAAGAGCTTCCTCGGAGCTTTTACTAGCACCTATAAAACTATTCCGGTAACTCCAAAAAAGTCTTGAACTATCAGTAGCAACCATCAACTGCAGAGTGTCCCATCCTGTTAAAACAGCAAATAGCTAAAAGACTAACTGACAGCAATTCTAACAGTTCATATAATTCTACTTACAGCACTTCAGCTTCAAGTTTCCTGCAACATTTGCTCATTTTTCTATCAGCCTAAGAATGTGTCAATTTATAAAAGGATTATATTGTCCAAATCTATCTGGCAACAAGTCACTGTTCACAAATGAGCACAGTGAGGGAAGGGAGATGTTTGGGAAATGTTGTTTGGAAAACAGTTGTACTGAATTTTAGTGAATCAGTACATGTTGGCTTACTGTTTGCATTTAATTACTCAGCTGGTCCAACATATGCTAATTCTCTATAAACTATGTAGAATGTAGAGAGGTTTTTCTCAAATTTTAAAAATCCTTGCCCCCACTTTTTGATTAACAAAAAAATCTCATGCCTCTTCAAACCTTATCTGAATAACCTGAAATGTAGAATGTCATAATTTTGACTTGGAAAGTCAAGGTGAAAAATGGGTGGATATTGCCCCCCTGGAATATAATACAGTGTTGCCATGGGAAAAGATAAGTTTTGGGTAGCAGGGGACTGGATTTGAAGTAGGTAACTAAAATCCTTTTATAAAATGGTTTGTGATACTGTCACCACTTTCTGGATCTGCCTTTGTTCCTGAAAGATCATTGACTTGACTCAAACAAGCATCCCAAACGTGACCCTGAGGACTGGAAACATGTTTCTAGCAAGCATCCTTTATCCCAGGGGTGCCCAAACTATGGCCCCAGGGCCATAGTGACCAACCCACTGAACCACGTGACCAGCCCGCAGTCCAAAAAGTTTGGGCACCCCTGCTTTATCCTCGCTGCTCCCTTTACAGACAAGCTAATTTCTTCCTCCCTGTCAATTTGCTAGACTTTTAAATTTAGCACTTTGGACTAAATCCAACAGTTAGCAGTAACAAAATCAGAGGTACTTAACAAATTGTTAAGACAACATTTACATTAAGTCCCATTGACTCAGAGGGTCTACTGTGGTTGGGACGAAAAAAAACCTTAGTACTCCTATTAACACAATACCCAGTGTGGTATAGTAGACAGAGTGATGAATTAGGACTCACTAGACCAGAGTTTGAATCCCTTCACAACCACTGAAACTCACTGGAGGGAAGTGGAACTGGTAAAGCCACTTCTTCAATATCTCACTTGCCCTGAAAGCCCTATTTGGGTAGCTATACGTTGGTTTTTACTTGGCAGCACATAACTATTACTTCTTCGTCTTAAGGGTTGTATTCAATTTCGAATATTGGCTATTATCCATAAAGATTGTCCTGGGAAAATATAATGCAGTAGTCCATTTGCCTTTTGCATTGATGAGTGACAGCCGTACCAATGATCCAGTTCCATGAATCACTTTCTGGTCCTGACATTTTTTTGGCACACAAAGGCCTCATCAGCTCCAGGCCAGCATTGATGAAGCTGCTGCCCTCCATCAAGATGGATTCAAGTGGGATTTAACCCAATTGGGGAACCATCACCTTTCCCCTGTGGACTTTTGCCACCCAAGGCTGTTAGTCCTCAAGGTTATCAAATTAGTTAACCGCCACCTGATGATCAGCGTTGAGTCATTGGCAGTAATAGTCTACTCACCATAACAGGATAACCTGGCCAGATAAGTAACTATTACTACTAACATTCAAACCACAGTTTGTTGTGATTTGCAAGCCACTCTTTGGCTCATAAGATTATGATGACATGCTTTGTCAAGTATAAAAGCAAAACAGAGTAAAGAAGACTAAGACACTGCGAGTTTCACCAGAGCAGTTTTCAGACTAGGTTTTAGGAACATCCACAAAAGAATAATATCTGAACAAGAACAGAGACAGGACCTTTCTTGTCCTTCAAAATGTACCCACAATTTCATACACAGTATCACACTAAAAGTGTAATCATCATTATCATCATCATTTTTTATTTGTATACTACATTTTCAGCCCAAAGGTGACTCAAAGCAGTTAACAACAAAGTGTTCGCAGCACACAACGGCTGCAAAAGTAATACAAGAAATGTCAATTTACAAGAAATAATAAATACATATTAATACAAAAATACAGTAATACAATAATATAACATAATCCATATAATATCAGCAATACAAATACAATACAATGTATCAGCATAGCAGTGTATAAACATATCAATCTAAACAGTCACAGAAAAAACTTCAAAACCCAACCTCGCCAGGGGGAGAGGTGACGGGCACAGCTGCCTCCCATCCTGAGGCCGATGGCGTGGGCCCAGAAATACTGAAGCAGCGTCTTGGACCCAGCTGCTCCCACTCCTCCCGACTGGCAAGACCGGGGGAAGGAGCTCATGGTGATGGTAGGGATGAGGCGGGCCGGTCTTTATGGCTGGCATCTCAGACCCAGCTGCTCCCACTCCCCAGGCTGGCAAGACCAAGGGAAGGAGTTCACAGTGGTGGGGATGAGGCAGGCCGGTCTTTATGGCTGGTGTCTCGACCCCAGCTACTCCCACTCCCCCCGGCTGGCAAGACTGGGGGAAGGAGCTTGCGGCGGCAAGGCAGGCCCGTCTTTATGGCCGGCATCTGGGCCTCAGCTGTTCCTACTCCCCCCGGCTGGGAAGACCGGGGGAAGGAGCTCGCGGCGGCGGTGGTAGGGACAAAGCGGGCTGGTCTTTATGGCCGGTGTCTTGGCCCCAGCTGCTCCCACTCCCCCTGGCTGGCAAGACCAGGGGAAGGAGCTCAGCATATTCCTAGAAACTATTAAGTGTTTGAGCTCATAGTACAGTTGCTTTTCACCCTTCAAACTAAAAGGTTTGTAGCCTAACTGCCTGGAGTATAACTCAGTGTTCATCTAATTAGTAGATCATGCCTTAAAGCACAGATCAGAGTTTAAAAAAAGGTCACAATACAGATTGTACCAAAGTTTCTGAACAGAAAGTTAAATTCTTTCTGTAGCCTGATCTAGTAGCATTTCCGACATATGCACCAAGAATGTTTTTTTTTTTAAATAAATGAGTACGTACTTAATGTTAAGAGATTGTAAATATACTGAGGAAGCATCAATGTAAGCAGTTTATAACAAAATTTACTTCCTCTGGACAGAAAGTCTCTTCAACTGTTTACTTCCTAAAACAGAACTATAATTCTTTCCTTTATACTCAGTGGTAGGCTCCAAAACATTTACTACCACACTGTGGGCATGGCCTACTTTGTGGGCATGGCTATTTGACTGGGTGGGCGATCTAGTCATGCCTGCCACATGAACATGAAAACGTCTGCAAACACAGACAGAACTGGCTCTTGGGCTGTAAATGGAGATGAGCACTGCACCCTAGAGTCAGATATGTCTGGCTTTTGAGCAAGGGCAACCTTTACTTTTACTAACCACAGGGCCAAACTTCACAGCAAATTTGAATACCAATCAGGGATCTTCTGTTATTAGGTAAAGGTTGCCCTTGCTCGAAAGCTAGTTGTATCCAACTCTAGGGTTCAATACTCATCTCTGGTTACAGCCAAAGAGCTAGCATTGTCTGTGTCTGCAGATGCTTCCATGGACATGTGGCAGGCATGACTAGACACTAGAGTGCAGGGAACACTATTTACCTTCGCACCAAAGTGGTCCCTATTTATCTACTGTACTTGCAATGTCTTGGTTTCGAACTGCTAGGTTGGCAAGAGTTGGGGTAGGGACGGGAGCTCACTCAGTCATGCAGTACCTGAGAATCAAACTCCAGAAGCAGAAAAAACCCAACACGTTAAAAGTTTTGCTCTTAGAAGCATTGGAGGGCTGAGTTACCAAAAGACCTTCTGAGGACAATGTTCCCTCAAGAGAGTAAAGGAGGAAAGTGTAGGAGGGAGCAGAGGCTGGAGGGAAAAGGAAATGGGCTCTTTCTGAAAAGCCTCCCTTCCAGTCCGTCCCCTTTCTCTCTCCCCACAAGGAGGAAAGTGGAGGGGGATCAGAAGCTGGAGAGAAAAGGAGTTTCTACTCCAGAGAGTTTTTTTGGGGGGGAGGAGGGGGTTGGAGTTGGGGGGGGAGTAGTTGGGGAACCCCTCCCACAAACCCTCAACTTGCCCTGTAGATTATTTGTTGGTGTGCAGGAGGAGGCCACTGGAAGGGAGACCCAGGAAGAGAGCCTGCATGCGTGAGGGTGCAGGGAGGGGGAATGGGCACGGCCATGGGGAATTTCTACTCCCCCCCACCCTGGGCAAACCAGTGCAATCCGGGAGCTGTCCATCACTGTTTATACTACATGTTTTTAAGCAGAAATGTTCTTATGCAGTTTATTTATTTATCACTTATGCGCTGTTGAACTTGATGTTTCTTGTTTTAGAGCTTGACAATATAGTACAACCCACCCACCCACCCAAAAAACCCACACATACACTGGGAAATTTTACAGGTTTGAGGTGGGCTGATTTGCATTTTCCCTATTGATTGCATGATGTAATGGGAAACTTGAATCACCCCAGAATCCAATAGTCCCAATCCATAATTTTCTCTTCCCACTAGAGATTCTTCTATTTCCCCCCAAGATGAATCCTTTCACTTTGGTTCAAAGCCTATGATTGCTTTAAGATAATGGGAAAAGAAAAGAGCAATCGAACACATTGCACGTGCGCACAGAGTAGTGTTTTAGCAAAATACCTTTCCTCTTCCTTCCTGCCTCACAAACTTCACCTGGGCAAAACTTAACCAGCTCTGCAACCACAAGTGACCAAAGAAGGAATCAATCACTATTTCCCTCATTATCTTCCTTCTTTTGAGTTATACCACCTATAGGCATTTCAAACAGAATTGCAATTAGAAGGCTTTCCCCTCCCCCCTCCTATCCAATTAAAATGAAGAGGACCGAATTCTCTGGTGTAATGCACAGCAAGAGAATACATTCACATTTCCCTCACTGTGTCATCACACGTTTAGCCAAGTTAGGTTCATTCACAATATGAGCATCAGGATTCTTCACTCAATAAGTGCTATGTTTTATGCTGATGTTTCACTATGTTGAAAAACTGGTATATTGTACTACGCATACCTGTCAACCGCGGCTCCGACGAATCCGGGACCTGCGCAAACTGGGTCTGCACAGGTCGCGTTTTATGCATGCGCGTGGAGGGCTACGCCACTTGCGTAGCCTTCTGTGCATGCGTGGAAGGGAGCTACGGAAGTGTAGAGCCCTTCCACGCATGCGTGCAACGCGACCTGCGCAGATGGGCTGCGCAGTGCCTCCTTTCCCCTGCTGCCAAATTACGGGGTTTTGGCAGCGCGGGTCGGGAAATGGCGCAAATCGGCGCCAAATTACAGGGTAATCCCGGCCAAATCGGGATGGTTGACAGGTATGCTACTACGAAACATTTGAACTGGTTTGCCGAAGGTTTGCTAAATTTCCCATCTTTATTCAAGAGGCACCATCTGCAGTGTACAGTTCATCCGACTCCTCCCTTCAATATGGAGTCCTTTTACTTACAATGATCTGAGCATGCTAAAGTTAGATGAACTCATTAGTACACTTTTCCAACAACAGAATGATAACTTTATCTCCATTCAGACACTATAAAAGAGGATGTCACATACTGGACATGGTAAAGATATATAATTCCTTCAGTTGTTTACGAAACATATTTTTAATCTTCTTTGTACAATACAATTTAAGGAAGCTGGCAGCAGAGGACATCAAAACAATAATAATGAAGGCTGTTATGACACTCTGAAGGCAACCACATTCTTTCACGGACTTAACAAATGCAGCCTATGCAGGTTTTGGTCAGATAGAATATTTTAGTCCTTAAGAACAACATTTACTGAGTTTGGCAAAATGGGCAAAGAGTTTAACATATGGTGCAAATATTGGGATTGTTAGCTCCGCACTTAGAACATAAAGCAATACTGACCAGCACATATTCATTCCCACCTTATGTTAGCAGTGCCAAACATGGACACTTACAACAAAACATAAGCAAAAGTTGGTCACCGTGGAAATTAGATGTCTGAGAAAGATTGGTGGAGTGACTCAAAGGGATAAAATCAGGAATGAGATTATAAAGGTAAAGAATCGGAATAGAACCAATCTTGAACTACATACAGAGACAACAAATTAAGTGGTTTGCCCACTTGGAGATAATGTCTTGGAATTCCATACCTTACAAGAGAAGGACAAAGAGCACGAGGCAGACCCAGAGGAAGGTGGAGAGATAGCATCAAATAAATATTACAAGAATACCAAATAACACCGGTGGAGGCCACTAAAAGTGCCAAAATAAGAAGCTTGTATCTCCCTCGACACCCAAATGAGTAAAAGAGGAAGGAAAAGAAGAAAAGAAGAAGTCCTTAAGATGTCATATACTTCTTTCTTGTTTTTGCTAAAACCTACCAATACTGCTACCTGCTGTGGACATCAAAACAATACTAAATGTGTTAAATGCAATGGCCAAGCTCTAGTGGAGTAGTTTGGTAACCAACATCGTAAAACAAGCACGGGCCTCTTTTACCTCTCACTGCTTTTGTAACCCTGCGTGGTTTGGAAAAAGACCACCGCTGGCTTTGGTTGGTTTCCTAGCCCATTGAAACAATTTTCAAGGTGCACAGCAGGCTTTAAGAAAGGAAGTTATTGATCTTGGTATAAGCAGCAGAACTCTGCAGAAGTACAGTGCTAAATTCTAGCCAATGACAAAAATCTGCCAAATTACACTAAAGGAGAAAAAAAAGCCAAACAACAGCTAGCTGGTACTGAGGGTGTTCTTTTTCATTTTTAAAAACAACACATATACACCTCTTCAACAAACAGTAAAAAATAGACTACTGTTGAAGGTAGGTGGGTGTGCCTGGAACAGAAGGGCATTCCAGAAGATTGGTACCACTATGGTTCTTCAGCCCAAAATGAGTAAAGCAAGTGAGGCTTTGAACACGGTTGGAATTGGAAAACATTTAGTAAATGAGATATTAAATAATTTCTGAAGAAGATATATGCTTGAAAAAGTACTTAATCCGGAAGACTTTCAAAACATTGCTACAGTTAAAAACTTTGCTACAGTTAAAGCTACAGTTACTTTACATGTTTGATATAACCTACAAGTCAAACTGTTGAAAAGTTGGAACTATTAAATATTTATGTTGCATGGACTCAGTCATAGCCACGAACGGTTTCTGTTGCTTTTTTGGATTGACGCCGTTTGGCCATATGTTGTTCATGTGGCGGGCATGACTAGAGGCTGGAGTGCACAGATCGTTGTTACCTTTCCCACCAAAGTGGTACCTACCTATTTATCTACTTGCAATTTCTTGCATTCGAACTGCTAGGCTGGCAGGAGCTGGGACAGAAACCAGAGCTCACTCCTTCGTGCAGCACTTGAGTCTCAAACTGCTCACCTGCCAACCTTCCAGTTATCAAGTTCAGCATCTTAACCACTAAGCCAGGGAAGATGGGGCAGTACCAAATTCTATGCTTTGTCTCCACAGAAAATATTCTGGCAAGGGCAATTTGGATCAAGTTACGTTTTTGGAAAGTTTGCCTCATACAGATTTAGCTGGGTATAGCAAGTCATTTATCTGACCGAGCTTTCCTATTTACATGTTTATTTAAATCTACAGGGAACTAGGGGGTATTTACACCCTTGTTCATGCTATTTAAATCTCCAGAGTGGTCTCACTGAAATGGTTTACCATTCCATTCTTCTGAGTTGCCTGGAGCTGCACAACTTGCAGGTTGGCTCTTGCCTTTGAAGGCCCAATGGGGAACTGGATTCCCAACTCCTGGCTCTGCGGCCAGATGCCTAACTCACTGAGCTATCCAGTTATAATCTACCTTTAAGATTTATTTTTATTACAAAACAACATAAATACCTACAATATTTTTTTTAATTAAAATACTTATTTT
Organism: Bradypodion ventrale; assembly: GCA_035047345.1. Classification (NCBI taxonomy): domain Eukaryota; kingdom Metazoa; phylum Chordata; class Lepidosauria; order Squamata; family Chamaeleonidae; genus Bradypodion; species Bradypodion ventrale. Next base: position 286,983,938 of record JAWDJE010000004.1, read on the forward strand.
AGATGTAATTCTGCAACTGTATGAATGTCTATCTCATCTCAGGGCACCTCACAGAACAAAGGAAGAATTTGGTGCATTGCCTGGGACACTCATACCATTGTCAATAGATGCTAGGTCTGAAGGGTAAACTCATTAGCAAGTGTATTATGACACAATGTTTGTCTTTTATTCTTCTACTAACCATTTGCAACTCAATAGGACCAAACTTCAGAGCAAATCTGAATAACAACCAGGGATCTTCTACTATCACCAGTTGTAAAAGGCCACCATCTTCTTCTTCCGTGTCTAGGCCAGCTGTGAAATGAAGGCACCTTTTAATTTAATTTAATTTTCACACTTGTATGCCGCCCAATCAGGGAACCCGACTCAGTGTGGCTCACATGGTAATTAAACAATATACACAGTAAATACACAGTAATACACTACACAAAATTCAATCTACAAAACAGCATGTAATAATATACAACACAATGCAGTACTATAACGGCCTCTCCACCCGGTAGCAGCGAGGTCCTGCCACCATAACAGCCTTTTCAAGCCTGGAGAGGGGCAGGGCGCAGGAGCACCAGCAGGTGGAGGGGTCCTGGCGCCCATGGCTGGAGGGCCTCTTTGCCCCAGCCGAGGCCAAAATCTGGGGGCAGTGGTGAGTTTGGTTAGTTTATTCTGCAGTTCCTTTTGCCTGACCAAGTGTGAGAAAGATTAGCCGGCAACACAAGATTTCCGTTACCAGGATACACCCGATTGTGATTCAAAAATACCACAATCTTTGAGGAGTTTCTGTTATCCCAAAAGCCACATTGATTTGTACACTTATCTGTTATACTAACCAACCATTATGTACCTTTATAACTGATGTGGGAAGGTAAACAGTGTTCTGGGCACTCTGCCTGCCACATGTCCACGGAAACGTCTGCAAACACAGACAGTGCTGGCTCTTTGGCTGTAAACAGAGATGAGCACTGATCCCTAGTGTCGGATACAACTGACTGGCTTTCTAGTAAGGGCAACCTTTACCTTTACCTAGCTGATGTGTATAAATTGATGCCATGAAGTCTCATTCTTATGTCTGATGAAGTAGATTTGATCCACGAAAGTCAACATTAAAATACAGTAATTAAGTCTTTAAGGTGCCACAACCTTTTTGTTTTGTTTACTCTCTGATATTCCAAAGTAAACTCCATTGTGTTCAGTAGGCTTTATTTCCAGGTAAGTATGTGCAGAATTGTCCTGCTAGAACTTCAAAAAGCCTTCACTCCACCTATCCATGACTACTTATCTGCCCTATATTCCGTCAAAGAATCTAATATCAACCAAAAACACTGCGTCCTACGACAAAGCAAGTTACAATACCATTCATGCTTGCTGTAAAAGTTGTCTAAAACCATATTTTGATCACAGCCACATGCTAATTCACAGAGCAATAATTACGCTGTAATAGCTTCAATGACTTTTCTAATAGTTATTCTCTGCTTTCTATATACAGTAAAACCTCGCATAAAGAGCACCTCGCTTAGAGACTAACTCGCTTAAAGAGCAGAATTTTCTCTGAATGGTCACCTTGATTAACAACTAAAACCCAACCAAAAACTTACTTAACAACTAAATTGGGGCTCACAATCCCACCCCCGCACACAATTGGTCACTTACAATGGTGTTTCGCTTAAAGAGCAAACTCGCTTAAAGAGCGATCCAGTGGAACGTATTGTGCTCTTTAAGCGAGGTACCACTGTATACAGCTACTTCTCTCTCTCACTCACTCTTTCTTTTTTTAAACAGAGGCTGGAATTCATCATGGCTAAGACGCAGACTGGGAGGCAGAAGGTCAGCAGTTCAATTCCCAAGTACTGCAGGATGGAATGAGCTCCCGTCTTTGTCCCAGCTCCAGCCAACCTAGCAGTTTGAAAACAAGAAATTGCAAGTAGATAAATATGGACCACTTCAGTGGGAATGTAACAGCATTCCATGCGCTCTGGTGTCTAGTCATGCCTGCCACATGACCACGGAAACGTTTGCAGAAGCAGACAACACTGGCTCTTTGGCTTTGAAACAGATGAGCACTGATCCATAGAGTCAGATACGACTTGCTTTCGAGCAAGGGGAACCTTTACCTTTTCCGTCTGAGGCTGTGACCAGCTGTTCTAAACAAAAATATTACGTTGAATCCCAGCATGTCTGCAAATATGTTCAGCCAGGTAAAGTTCTCCTTGTTGTCTTCTGTTCCCATTTATTTTACCTTGATTGATTGGTTACAGTAATACAGTACAGTGGAACCTCAGTTAACAAATGGCTCGGTTAACATAAAGATTGCATAACAAAAGGAAATCCATGGAAAATAGTGGCTCAGTTTATGGAATTTCCCCCAGAAAGGATTAATTGGTTTTCAATGCGTTCCTATGGGAAACCACGTTTCGGTTAATGTATTTTGGTTTTCAATGCATTCCTATGGGAAATTGCATTCAATGCATTCCTGTCGGAAATTCGGGTAAAGTAATTTTTGCTGTATGAAACGTCTCAGAGAATGTGCTAATTACGTTAACCGAGGTTCCACTATATATGCTTCTCCCTTTTCACTACTCGAGGTACATATTTACGTCCCAAATATTCGGACTCCAGTCCTTCCTGTGCCTTGGTCTTCCAAATGTGTTGGACTGAAAACCATCCCTGACAACTAGATGTAATGTATGGGGATGATAACGAGAAGACTTGTAGCCCAATGTATTTTGGTGACCACCATGTATGGAAATGCTCCTATTTACACATACCTGGGGAGTACAATTTAGTAGGACTTTCTCAGTGGACATGCCTAGAACTGCCGTGTTCGTATCCCTGCAATTTCCTCCAGTGGTGGGGTTCTGCTGTCATTGTGAAGTCATTTTTATCCTTTGTTTACCCTTTCTAGCACTGCCTGGTTAAGCCATTTCATCATTCCCCACCACCCACCTGCACTTCAGACGCCTGGGTTTCAAAGCCTGAAGCACACCTTAGTAGTACCAGCTGTGTTGATGCTCCCTTCCGATGGTCACTCCAGCATTGCCCTCTACCGTTGGAGGACACCTTCCATGCTCAGCCACTTACTGTAGTGTGTTACGACCCGGGCAACAGCTCCAAAAGTTCTCGTTGAGCCCAACAGAGGGTCCTTGGCTTTTTTTAAAAATGGTAAACAACAGCCATCTTTATTTACACACAGCATGAGGAAACTGAAAATAAAATCCTCTACGGGGCAGGCATTAAACTGCAGCATTTTCTGTTTAAAATCCATCTAGGCATGAATTGCACAGAACTAAAAATTACCCCACCCCACCCCAAAAAAAGGTCAATAACCACCTTCTCTTTGTAAATCTATTTTGAGAATGAGGACGGAAAAGGCTACACGTGATGCCTTTTGTCACCCAACAATAGAGGCACACGAGCCTTTGGCCACAAACCTCTCCCTCCCAAAGGGGACGACCTGTGCAGCGGCAGAATGGATCTACTGGCTGGCAGAAAGGCTAAGACCGTGATGGCAAACCTTGGCACTCCAGGTGTTCTTGGACTTCAATGCCCAGAAGCCCAAGCCCTGGTGAATGCACACGAATGGGTTTACTGCGATTCGTCTGGCCCTCGTCGCTCCCGGAAGCGGAAGTAAAACGCGCCTGCGCGTTTTACTTCCGCTTCCGGGAGCGACGAGGGCCAGACGAATCGCAGTAAACCCATTCGTGTGCATTCACCAGGGCTTGGGCTTCTGGGCATTGAAGTCCAAGAACACCTGGAGTGCCAAGGTTTGCCATCACGGCGCTAAGAGGACGTTCCTAGGGAGCCATCGGGGCCTGCGGTGGCTCAAGCGGTTAACACGCTGACTGGAAGGTCGGCAGGTCAGCAGTTCGAGACCCGAACACTGCACGTCTCTGTCCTCCCACCAGCGCTCCTGCCCAACCGAGCCCTGCGAAAGCCAAGACATGGCAGCCAGGCAGCAACGTCCGACGCCCGCGCGCACTCCGTCCGGTGTCTAAGGCATGCCTGCCACATGTCCACCCGAAACGTCTGCAGACGCAGCGGCAGACAGCGCTTGGCTCTCTGGCTGGGAACACAGATGAGCACCGAACCCTAGAGTCGGGTACGAGTGGCTTTCGAGGCAAGGGGCGACCCTTTCCCTAGTGAGCCATCGCCGCTGGCTGCGCCGTGCCTGGAAGGCACTCTGCGTATGCTCAGATGCCCCCCTCCCCATTCCCTCCCGGATCCCCTCCTGTCACCGTCGTCCGGCCCCACCCCGAGAGAGCCAAGGCGGTGGCCCTGGCGACGCACCTTGAAGCTGGCCCGGGCGGCCGCGTGGCCCTTGCCCGGCTCGGCGCCCTCCGACCACGGGCTCCCTCCGCCTCCCTCGTCTTCCTCCTCCACGTCGACCACCACGTCCTCCTCGTCGTCCTCCTCCCCGCCGAGGGCGGCCGTCGTCGAGGTCGAGCCTTCCCGCCGGGGCGGCCTCCAGCAGGAGTCTTCGGGCGGCGTGGGCAGCAGGGGCGGCCCCGCGGCGGCGGCGCTCAAGCACCGGCGGCTGCCCAGGCTGGAGCGCTTGGCCAGGCGCCGCGCCTGCATGGCCGCGCCCAGCTCAGCCGCGCGGCGGGGGCGGGGGGCGGGGGTGTTCGCCTGGGCTGGGCGAGCCGGGCCCGGCTCTGAAAGGGGCGGCAGCGGCGAGAGCGGCACTCACGGCGAGGCAACGGAGGGGGAGGCGCCGCCGCCGCTCCGGGTGGAAGCGCTGGGCAGGAAGGCCGGGCGCGCCGCAGCCATCCGGGCCGCCTGCCTGGTGGGCGCGAGTGAACCCCGGGGGCTGCCTGGCTTGCTGCCCGCCGCCGGTCCGGCGATACTTCCCAGCTGTTGACGAGCGGGAGAGACGCGGGCGTGTAGGGAAGATGGGGCAGAGCAGGGCGGGGGAGGGAGGGAGGGAGAAACCTTACCGAGTATTAAGCGAGCGAGCGAGGTCCTTCGAATTGGCCAGCCTTTTCCTTGCAGGCAGGCAGGCAGCTTCTCCCCAGCTCAAAAACCCGGACTGGAGTCGCCGCTCCGAGCAAGCAGAGGCTCTCTGTGTGTGTGTGTGTGTGTGTGTGTGTGTGAGAGAGAGAGAGAGAGAGAGAGAGAGAGAGAGAGAGAGAGAGAGTGTGTGAGAGAGAGTGAGTGTGTGTGTCTGTGTGTGAGAGAGAGAGAGTCGCAGCTCCGAGCAAGCAGAGGCTGTGTGTGTGTGTGAGAGAGAGAGTGAGTGTGTGTGTGTGTGTGAGAGAGAGAGAGTCACTGCTCCAAGCAAGCAGAGGCTGTGTGTGTGTGTGAGAGTGTGTGTGTGTGTGTGTGAGAGAGAGAGAGAGAGAGAGAGAGAGTGTGTGTGAGAGTGTGTGTGAGAGAGAGACAGAGAGAGAGTGTGTGTGAGAGAGTGAGTGTGTGTGTGAGAGTGTGTGTGAGAGTGTGTGTGTGTGTGAGAGAGAGTGTGTGTGTGTGTGTGAGAGAGAGAGTGTGTGTGTGTGTGTGTGTGTGTGAGAGAGAGAGAGAGAGAGAGAGTGTGTGAGTGTAAGAGAGAGTGTGTGTGAGAGAGTGTGTGTGTGAGAGAGTGTGTGTGTGTGAGAGAGAGTGTGTGTGTGTGAGAGAGAGAGAGTGTGTGTGTGTGTGTGTGTGTGTGTGTGAGAGAGAGAGAGAGAGAGTGCATGTTGGCAAAGCTGCCTTCACCTCCAGAGAGGAAGTGAAACAAAACAAAAAGAAAAAAAATAGTTGTGGCTTCAATTCAATTCAAATTAAATTTGTACCCCGCCTTTCTCTGACCAAGGCAAACTCAAGGCGGCAACAACATCTTAAACAAAACAATATAATAAGTGCAATTCAAAAAGCAGTTATACAATACAGAATATCAAATCAGAAATAAGTACAATATCATACAAAAAAATTATAATTCGAAAAATCACATTAAAGAATAACACACATTACAACCTCAGCCATCCATAAAGACTGATTCCTGCTTTTGTGGATTCAAGTCCACTCCATCACATTAATTTATATTAAATACAGTATGGTGGAGAGGAGGACAGAGGTGCCTGGAGTGGAGGGCAATGGTCCATGGGGTCGCAAAGTGTTCGAATTGACTGTGCGCAATGCGACTGAACAACAACTATATAATTATATCTTATCTGTTACGCTAACCGTTCTGTACCTCTGCACTTGGTGTGCATAAATTGATGCCATGAAGACTCACTCTTCTGTCTGAGGAAGTGGAGTTGATCCACGAAAGCTAATGTTAAAATACAGCAGTTAGTCTATAAAGTGCCACAAGGTTTTTTTTGTCTTGTTTATTCTCTGACATATATAATTGTAATTACCTGTACTATATATATTAAATGTACAGTACAGTAAAACCCCTACTTACCGGAGGGGGGGGGTGAGTCTGTTCCGTAGGCTTTTGCTTAAATCAGTTTTTTATGTAACTCGAAGCAAACCCATAGGAAAAATAATTTTTTTACCTAACTCGAAGCAAACCCATAGGAAAAATGAAATTTTTATGTAAATCGAAGCAAACCCATTGGGAAATGAATTTTTACATAACTTGAAGCAAACCCATAAGAAAAAGAATCTTTATGTAACTCAAAGCAAACCCATAGGAAATTGTGTAAATCGGGACATGGTTTGAGCACAGAATCATTATGTAAGTCAAATTTTATGTAACTCGAGGCATATGTAAGTTGGGGGTTTACTTACTAAAATATACCTTATGTATGATGAAGCAGATTTGACCCACAAAACATATTTAATATATATTAGAAAGATAAATCTTTATTGTCATTGTCCCCTTGCGGGAACAACGACATTTCTCGGTTGCTATATATCAACTCAAATAAGGCATACCCCATAATTTAAAACAGCTACAGAAACACCAATTAAGACAGTACCATACAGTACAATATAAAATTTTTATAAATTTATAAATTTAAAATAAGATAAGGTGACTTCAGAGTCCAGAGTTTCCATTTAAGGCCAAAATTGCTCTGGCGAAGAAACGGTTCTTGAGACGGCTTGTTTTTACCTTCATTGTTCTATATCTCCGTCCCGATGGCAGAAGCTCAAAGAAGCAGTGGCCAGGATGCGATGGGTCTCCTATTATATCTAATGCTTTTCTGCGGCACCTGATGGTGTAAATTTGATGGTGTAAATTTATTAGACTCATTAGCCAATGTGGAATGCCATAGTGTTTATTTTGCATCTGTGGCTTAGTGTTTAAGCTTAACTTGATGACTGGAAGATCGGCAGATCAGCACTTCGAGACCTGAGTACTGCATGACAGAGTGAGCTTCTGTTGTCTGTCCCAGGTCCTGCAAACCTATCAGTTGGAAAGCAAGACATAGATAAATAGATACTGCTTTTGTGGGAAGGTAACAGCGTTCTGTGCACTCCTGTGTCTAGACATGCCTGCTCTTTGGCTGTAAACGGAAATGGGCATCATACTCTAGAGTCAGATATGACTGGCTTTGGAGCAAGGGACACCTTTACCTTTACTAACTATTTACAACTTCATGGAACCAAATTTCACGAAAATAAATCTGAATATTAATCAGGGATCTTTAGTCATCACCAGGTGTAAAAAACCACACAGATTTGTAACTTTTTATGTTATACTAACCAACCATTGTGTACCTCTGTACCCCCACCTGATATATATAAACCAGAGATTCTCAACCTGCAGCCCATGGGCCAGATGCAGCCCATGGTGCCATTTCATGTGGCCCCCACTGAAGTGTCATGTGGTGAAGGAAAGGCAAAATGACCATCTGGCCCCCAGAGCTGTCTGAGGGAGCATGACCCGGCCCTCAGCTTATAAAGGTTGAGAACTCCCAGTATAAATTAATGCCATGAATTCTTACTTTGACAAAGGACTTGAATCAAGTAAGTTAACATTAAAATAAAATAGTTAGTCTTTAAGGTGCGACAACTTTTTTTTTGTAATTTCCTTCCATTTACTACTCTCTGATATGCTTGCATAGAATAAAATTTCACCTCTGGAGTTCTTACCCATCCCAGTGACAAGAGCTGACAATGATCCCATGTGTTTTGGGAGGGAAGGACGTGGCTGAAAGATAAAGGTAGGTTGTTGAAGTGCTGGTATGTGGGTGTATTTTTCTTTTGAAATTGCACCTCAAATTGCTGGTTTTGGTGAAGTGAATCTGGAAACTCTTGTGCAAGGAGGATCTCGGCATGGAAACACTCATCTGCAGTTTGCACCAGAGCTGCAATCTGTGTTTGAACTCTTTAGTCAAGGTCCTATCTTAGCAGGCCAGAGCCTGTGGTTTCCAAGGAGATGGCTCTGTTCTTTGGAAACTCAAACAATCCACAGTCCACTGCTGCAGGACTTAGCCCAAGCTTTTCTGGATGTACAGAGTGTTGTTATACAGAATTTCAGATATTACAGTATATCTACAACACAGATGGTGGGCAGCGAGGTTGTATTTTGGTAGTGAGGTCAGAGGAAAAATGTAGAGGTGTGATGACATCTCCAATTGTTATTATTTTTAAGCATCAAAGAGAAATATGCCTGCGGCTGAAGATGTCTGGTCACCCAAATACAGTACTGGTTTCAGAAGTTTGGAGACCTGAATAAAATGCCCCTGCCTTCCTTTCGTATCATGTGAAATGGTTATAAAGATGTAGAAGGCAAAAGGCCCCTAGACTCAGAAAATATGAAGGCAAAGAAGCATGTATTTGCAAAGGTAGTTTGTACTGATGTACTTATAGGAAACTAGCAATTTTTGCCCAGCCTTGCCGGGCAGGTATAGTTGGTGGTTGGGGTGGTTTTGGGGCGCGCACACACACACACAGACAGACAGAAGGAGGGAGCTCCACATTCAGCCCATTGCCTGTCAGAGAAGGGGGTGGATTTCTCCAGCAGGCAAGGGCAAAATGGAGCTCTGCATTCGACCCTTGCATGTCAGAGAAAGCAAGCCCCTTCTCCAACAGGCAAGGACCAAATGTGGAAGGCGCATGCTTCCCTCCAGGAGGCGAAGGCAGAGAAAGGAACGCCGTTCTCTGCCTTTGCTTCCCAGGAAAGTGGCTCGCTTCCTTCGGTTGGCGGGGGCCGAAGGCAGCAGTGCCTTCGTCCCCCGTCCCCCGTGGAAGGTGATCGCTTCACTCCAGGAGGCAAAGGCAGAGAATGGAGCGCCGTTCTCTACCTTTGCTTCCCGGGGAAGTGGCTCACCATCTTTGTATTACCCCCTTCATTGTTTCGTGTCAGCTCTCGAAACAGCGGCGGGGGTAATACAAAGGCGGCAGCGAGCAATCCGTCAGGGAGAGTGCCTCTCCTGGTGGATTGCTGGCTGCCGTCTTTGCATTTCCCCCTCAACTGTTTCAAAGGTTGACACAAAACAGTTGTGGGGAAAATACAAAGGTGCCAGCCAGCGATCCATCAGGGGAGGAGCTCTCACTGGAGGGTTGCTGGCTGCCACCTGTGTATTTTTCCCTCCGTTGTATTGTGCGCTGGCTTGAAAGAGCAGAGGGGAAATAGCGAGGGCAAGAGCCAGCAGGCACGGCTGAGGGTGTGAGGGGCGGCAGGGCAGAGGCAGCACCTCCCTCAGCCCTTCGGTAAGGCAGGGCCCTGGGCTGAGGTGTTTTTTGCGCGCATCGGCCATTTTTTTTTACGTGCATGCCGGTTGTCCTGCCTCCTCTGCTCTCGTGTCCTTCATCCTGATTGGCTGAGTTGTGCTGCAGCGTGGAGGACGCTGGGAGTCTTAGTTTTTTGTTTTGTTCATGTTTGTGGGGTGTTGTCCCCACTCTCGGCTTCCGGACCCTTGCGGCGATGCTCTCAGGGACAAAAGGTAAGTCAGGTCGGCTCATTATGGGATAGTAGAGACAGGTGTGGCTACGCATGCTGGACACGCACGGCCCAACCCTCTTTTTATAGGTATAGATAGGATCTAGGCAAACCCAGATTTATGACCAAGTAATGCAGAATGGGGAGTTAGATCTGGCCCTTCTGCTATCCCAAGCCACCTGTCTAGTGCTTTCCAGATCACAGTCCTCCTTCTCTGGTACATGTTCGGGTCAGGGTCATAGCCAGGATTCTAGATTATTATTTTTTGGGGGGAGGGGAGATTTCAGGAGGGGCAACAATGTCACAAACACATATATAACATTGACATCCGCGAGTGGGTTGGGGGGCTGTTAGCTCAGGAGGGTTCCCCCCCCCCGGGGGCCCCTCTGGCTACAGCCCAGGTTCAGGTTTATGTGGATTTCTCCCCTTCTCTTTTGAAAGGTTGAGGTGTCTCTGTGGAGTTAATTAAAGGCAGTAAGAGTCTAAAGCTATAAGATGGTCTTGGCTTTGGTCCAGTAGTTTAATCTAAGCCAGGCATGGCGAACCTTGGCACTCCAGGTGTTCTTGGACTTCAATTCCCAGAAGGCCAAGTCTCTGTGAATTGACACAAATGAGTTTACTGCACGTAGCAGTAAACTTGGGCTTCTGGGAATTAAAGTCCAAGAACACCTGGAGTGCCAAGGTTCACCATCATGGATCTAGACCACTGTGAGAATGTACCACCACCCAGCCACAGAGTATTTGACACTGAATCTAGCAATCAATGTGAAGGAAGCTCCCCATGTTTGGCAAAATGAATGAAGCAGCTCTGAGTTTGCAGTCCTGAGTTTGTCCTCCAGTGCTGCCCTTGCAATATTTGATCAGAAGTGTACTCTAATGCAATACAAGCCAGAATTTATTCACTATTGCACCCATTACCTTATTCCAAATCCTTGTCTATTTTGTGACATGGGCTGAGGAAATAGCCACTGGCTCATAGGCCCTGCCTGTGTATTGCACAAAAGTGAGGTTTGCAATGGTTATTAAAACTGCATTCTTTGTCAAGACTCTTCTGGGTGCTTTTACTCAAGCTCTAGAGCACCTATACAAAAGCTTGGGAAACAACTCTACAGATGTCTTTTTGTTTTGTATTTTTTTTGTTATTTGTACATCACCCTTTAACCCCTTAAGAACTCAGAAACTAATGCAAACAGCGAGAGAATTTGCTTTACAAAGTCCGAGAGCCCCCCTTCCTTTGGGATCCAGTGACCTACTAATTGAAGTGAGTTTCAGATTGAGAGCTCAGTTGTTCCTTTTTCACATTGATCACAGAAGTTCTTTCATCTGTTTGGTAGGGAGCTTATCAATCAGATGTCTACAAGACAAAACAAGTGTGTTTCTTTCCTTAGTCCTCACTCCATAACGTGTTCATTGGTTTGTCACATTTGGCAAAGACTCTTGTATATGAAATGAACAATATTCTTCAACTTTGGGCAGCCTTTAGGTGTTGATGAATGAGCTGGGGTTGGATTCTAGTTACAACATATTGTCATGTGCTGTCAAATCATCGCCAACTCATGACAACCCTATGAATGAGTGATCTCTAAAATGTCCTGTCCTTAGCAACCCTGCTCAGTTCTGGCTTGGTTTGTTCTAGGACCTATTTGTTTATCTTTCTGGCAATCCAGGGTATCCGCAGAAGCCTCCTCTATCATCATATTTCAAATGAACCAAGTCATACTTGTTAATTATTCCTAAATGTTGCTTTTGGGGAATGTTGCAGAGATAAAATATAATATTTATGTGTGTTTTAAAAATGTATTAAAATAATTAAAATAATACATTATCAACATGTTACTCTTTAAATTTCAAGTAATGTTAAGAAGGCACTTTAAAAAAATAGTGGGCAATGAGTAATAAATAGCCATTTGGGGGGAAAGTCCCAAGCTATCCTTCTTCTCTTTTATGAAGCCTATCCAGTGGTGGGCTCCAAATTTTTTTACTACTACACTGTGGGCGTGGCCATGGGGAAAACCCTGTGTTGCACCCGAATTAGGACTACAGTGGTACCTCGGATAAAGTCTGATTTGGATGAAGTCTGATTCGGATAAAGTTGCGGTTTTCATGCACATGTGATGCATCGCATAAAGTCAAAAACCGCTTAAAAATGGATGGTATCCAAGGTATTTGGTATAGGAACCTCAGATAAAGCCCATTTTTTGACATTATCCGATACATCGCCCATTTGATTCGGAGAAAGTCCAAAATTGGATAAAGTCCAATCTTGTGGAACGGAGTTTTGACTTTATCAGAGTTTGTACTGTACTTTATTTCAAAACTTGAATGGGCGGGGCCAGCCAAAATTTCTGCTACCAGTTCTGGCGAACTGGTGCGAACCTGCTGATGCCCACCAATGAACCTATCCATGACTTTTCAAACATGTTCAGAAGTGTTGCTGCAGAATTTCTTTTGCTTGGTTTAAAGGCTAATTAGATAAAGGTAAATGTCGAAAAGCCAGTCGTATCCGATTCTAGGGTTTAGTGCTCATCTCTGTTTATAGACAAAGAGCCAGGGCTGTTTGCATCTGCAGATGTTTCTGTGGACATGAGGCAGGCATGACTAGATACCGGAGTGTACAGAACGCTGTTTACCTTCACACCAAAGTGGTGCCTATTTATCTACAGTACTTGCAATTTCTTGCTTTCCAACTGCTAGTTTGACAAGAAGCTCCCTCCATTGTCCAGCACTCTGGTCTCGAACTGCTGACCTGCCAACCTTTCTGGTCATGAAGTTCAACATCTTAACCACTAAGCCACCGCAGTCCCAAAGGCTAATGACTTCTTGCCTTATTCGGCAAAATTGAACAGGGAAATAGTGGAAGGAAGAAATCCAGCATCCTGCTAAGAATCCAGTACAGCTTTTTCATCAGACCATCTTTCCTACCGGCAGAATGCAGTCTGTAAACATGTGTGGCTCTGTTAAAAAGCTGGCCTCTTATTGGTAGAACTACTCCAGGCCTCCACTAAGCTGCACATTGGAGCTGTCAGTTACTTTTACAGTGTGCGCTAGATTTTGGCGCCAGAGCTAGGAGTGAGGTTTTTGTTCAGTAACAAAAACATGAGCCTGAATGGCCGTGCACAGAGGAAAGAAAGGCAGATGCTTGGACAGTGCGCTGAGTGCTGTTGACAAGGGACATTTTGGGCTTGGAGAGAGATTGTACTCACAATGGTGCAAACATTGTATGTTTACATTTTTGCAAAATGCATAATATAATAGATATGCATTTATGTATAATGTGCAGTGCATTGTAACTACAAATGGGAACAGAGAATATTTAAATCCATTATGTTGATTTCTGTTAATTATAAACAATATACTAAATATAAAACAAGTGGCAGAGTTCAAATACCTAGGAACATTTACTTCTGTGTCTAGTTCAGACATTAAACTGCCAAAATGAAGCCACCTTTTGGTGGATTCATTCTGTAGGTCCTTTCACTTGACTTAGTGTGAGAAAGATTAGCCGGCACAACAAGATTGCTGTTGCCCAGGGTGTGCCCAATTGTGGTTGAAAAATACCACAATCTTTGAGGCTCTTTCCGTGCACCCCACTTTACTACATTCACTGAAGAAGACAAAATGAACTAATATTAACATACACAGTGTAGTAAGGCAAACCAAATATTGGGACTGTTAGCTCTGCTGTTGCAACATAAGGCAATACTGACTAGCACAAAGAAACACCTCATTCATACAAAGCATATTCATTCCCATCTTATGTTACCAGTGCCAAACATGAACACTTACAACAAAACATAAATGAAAGTTGGTCACCATGGAAATGAGATGTCTGAGGCAGGCTGGTGGAGTGACTAGAAGGGATAAAATCAGGAATGAGATTATAAAGGGAAAGAATTGGAATAGAAGCACTCTTAAACTATTTACAGAGACAACAAATAATGTGGTTTGCCGATTTGGAGATAATGTATTGGAATTCTATACCATACAAGGCATATACAAGGAGAGAAGAACAAAGACCACGAGGCAGACCCAGAGGAGAGAAATAGCATCAAATAAACATCACAAGAACACCAAATAACACTGGTGGGGACCACAAGAAATGCCAGAACAAGAACCTTGTATCTTTCTTGACACCAGAGGAGGTGAAGAAGAATGCTAATTTCTTTCCAGTGGTTAAACTGCTGTACTGCAGCCAGAACATTGTAAATTCAAACCTGACCAGGGCTCAAGGTTGCCTCAGCCTTGCAAGATTGGTAAAATGAGTACCCAGCATGTTGAGGGCAAAATGCTAATTAAATTGTGAACTGCCCAGAGAGTGGTATATAAGTGTAATTGCTATTGCTATTGCTAAATGATTGGGACCAAAATATAGTCTTATTCATAACGGAGTGCAACCCTGTATCACATTTGCTTGAATTGAATATTGCTATGAAAAGTGAGTTTAACATTTTGGTGCAAGATTGCACACATATTTGGAAATACCTGTAATACTTATTGGAATAAGTGTGGTATATTTTTATTAAATAACTGGAGGATTCGATTGTAGAGCCTGGCTCTTGGCTTTTTGTGAATTTGCATATACAGTAAATGCAAATTTATAAAAGAGTGGAAAGGTAGAAGGGACAGTTTCTAATGAAGACTCAACTCACAGAAAAGAAGACAAATGCTAAAAGTCTTTTGATGGAGATACTGTATGTGTGATTTTCACTAGCAGTTGTGTGAGTATGCAAGTTGCTTTTTCCTTAGCTGTTCATCGGATGAAAGAGTCTTAAATCAGAAAGTACAGTTTCCAAACACGCTTTGAGCTCTGTCAGGCCAATAAATATCAGTAGTTGCTAGTAGCATATGTAAAGACCATCGGTAGTGGTCTTATTTAAATACATTCCATAGCTAGTTGGATTGTATTTAAATTGAGGAAAGAGAAGTGTGTGCGAGTGAGAAAGTAATGCTTGATAAGACTTTCCCCTCTAATTTTATCATGTACCAAAACAGCAGTTCTTCACAACATGATGTGGGTAGGCTGGAGTACCTAATCCAAACACTGATTACTGAGCCCTGAAAATCCTATTGGCTTCTCTGGAAGAACATTTGACATGTGGCAATCTCTCTTGCACATGTAGGACCTGTGTAGGGCTATGGGGATAGCTCTACGTGAAATTATGTATGAAAGTCTTGCAGGAATGGTGTCAAGTGATCCAGCTGATGACTAAAAGTGGACTAAGCTGCATAAAGGAATTCCTGACAATTTGGGAAGAGATGCATTGTATCCCTACATTATAACAATTATCTAAATATACACGCTAGTTGCAATTTAGGTCAGTCTAGCACATAGCCGTCCCCTGGGTTGGTTTAAGAAACACAATTTTCATTGGGATTTTGCAAAATGTACTCTACTATGAAGACTCTGGGTTTTCCAGCTGGCAAGTATTCATTTTGGAACACTGGTACTGTACTGTATTTCACTGGCAAACATCCACATAACCGTAACTTTTGAATACAGTACATTCTTTATTGTGATTCACAGAGAGAGGCTCTCTGGTTGCCTTTTAATCTCAGCCTGGTCATGGAGATTAGTTGATTTGTGTAGTGCCAACTCACTAAGTACCACTGCTCTACTAAATTAAGAAGTTATTTGTGACAATGAATATGTACAGCATTTTTAATTTGGCTTCCCATTAAAATAGGGTGATTTGGCCAACATGAGACTTGAATTGGCTGTGTCACTTGATGATATTTTAATTTTATCATCTGTCTGAATAGGTTCACTTTGGGAATCAGTCCCTTTCCATTGGCTATTATATGTAAAATTATTCCATATGGCATAAATTACTACATCATATTTCTCCATGGTAGCAATTTTTCTGTACAGCTTCCAAGTTCCACCATGGAGTGAAACTGTTCAATAGAGGCTTGATTTCTTTTTCTCTAGATGACAGGCAGCTGAAGAACAGTGCATTGTAAAAGTGATGTGGGGAAATCTCAAAGTCCTAAAATTAGATTTCTGAGGAAAGAGCTATCAATGTGGTTTACTTTGAGGTGAAGACTAGCCACAGTCATGGATTTGACAAAAAATATTCCTAGGTAGCCTCTTCTAGGATATGTTCCATGGGAGATAACAGGTAAACAAATTTCCTGATGTCTTCAGATGTATGGCTAGAAAACCTAAGAGTGGAGTGCTTTTCTTCTTTCTGTTTAGCTAAAGGTAATGCAGCCCCTATTACTCTGCAGAAAGAACAGGGTGATTGTGACTTTATAAGGTAAAAGGTCTACCTTGCTTGAAAGCCATTCGTATCTGATTCTACTAGAGTGTGGTGCTCATCTCTATTTACAGGCAAAGATCCAGCACTGTCTGCATCTGCAAATGTTCCCATAGTCATGTCAGGCATGACTAGATACCAGAGCGCATGGAACACTGTTGCCTATCCTGCCAAAGCGGCACCTATTTATCTACTTGCAATTTCTTGCTTTTGAACTGCTACTTCAGGTTGGCAGGAGATGAAGCAGAGACAGGATTTCACTCTGTCATGCAGAGTGTCATGCATGTCTCAAACTGCTGACCTGCCAACCTTCCAGTCGTCAACTTCAGCATCTTAACCACTAAGCCACCGCAGTCTCTTGTGACTTTATAGCCCACCCTAAAATATTTTCAAAGGTGCCAATGGCACACATCTCCAGGTTGGGATGGGTAGACTCAGTACTTTCAGCCACTCAGTGGACTTGATGTTGCATTGAAACACATACAGATCAATGTTGGCCCTATGGTTAGACAGAGTGAGGTAGCTGCCTTGTGCAGCAGATGCTGCCATAGAAAAATAGTAGGCTGTTACTTATTTAAATCATCATTTTACTGCCAGGGCTGTGGAGAGAAGGCTTGTGGGATTCTCACAATGGGGACACCCTACAGATAACTAGAAGATGTATGTTGTGGCAAAATGCTGTGAGAATTTTGTGGGAAGGATGATATTAATTTAGTTAATGTTTTTGTTCTCACTCATTCAGTAGTTAAATACTGGCTAGGACAAAAACAAATAGAAAATATAATACAGTACTACTTTTTTGGCACAGTTTTGGTTTGTACGAGCAGCAACAGATGTATGTGGCGAATGAGTGGAACATGGAAATATTATTTATAATTCTTTAGATGACTTTGTCACACATACTGACCTGACAGGCCTACCTCTTGTGGACCTTGCAGCAAAACATGACTTTGGGCCTGTCCACAATGATCACCTGTTCAGCTTTCTTTGAACTGATGATACCACTACTGTATAATTATGTGTATACTGTAATTAGAAAGCTGAAACTAATGTCAACAGCATCAAAATGGGACAAAATGGCTTATTTTCTCAGTTTTCCCACATTATATGGACATTCAGTTTCCCAGTCCCTGGCGCAGAAAACCTGCTTATCCAAATCGGTACTAATCTTTTCCTTCTTCCTTCACTATTAGAGATCCAGAACAACATATTTTTTCCTGTTGCCTGATTTTGTGAGGTTTAGAATTTTACTGAGCTGTTGGATTTTGCATCCTAATTCCCCCGCTGCCATTTTCTGTGTACGAGCTAGCATTTTTAAAAAGACATTACCATACTGACGATGAGATTAATTTAATAATCTTCATCACAGACACATTTCTAGCAGAGTCGCATTTGAAATAGGTTTGGCATGCATATTGGTAACTCCTTGCAGCTTGAGGCTTTAAGCTGCACCTGCAACTGTCATGTCACTAAAAGTCAAATATGAACATTTGTCAAGTCAGCACTAAGTTAAGCAGCAAGCACTACATTTGAGAGAGAGAGAGAGAGAGGGAGAGGGAGAGAGAGAGAGAGAGAGAGAGAGAGAAGTATAAAATATACATAGATTTCATATGAAATATATGAAAAATCTATGATATGGCTTAGTGCTTAAGACACTGAACTTGAAAACTGAAAGGTCGATAGCTCAGCAGTTTGAGACCCGAGTGCTGCATGATGGAGTGAGTTCCTGTCGTCGGTCCCAGCTCCTGCCAACCTAGCAGTTTGAAAGCGAGAAATTGTAAATAGATAAATAGGTACCACTTTGGTGGGAAGGTAACAGCGTTCTGTGCACTCTGGTGTCTATATATATATATATATATATATATATATATATATATATATATATATATATATATATATATATATATATATATATATATATATATATATATATATATATATATATATATATATATATATATATATATATATATATATATATATATATATATATATATATATATATATATATATATATATATATATATATATATATATATATATATATATATATACTGTGCCTTTGAATTTATATCTCACCCTGTGCAGAGACAGCTGCCTACAAATGTTTGCCTCTTGCCAGTAAGAAACCTCAGTCATACTCCCAGCTTGCCCTTATTTTCTTAATTTAATATACATATTTCTACTCTGAGTACTTTTCAGTTATATTGCACTGAGACAGTAATCTCCCATCCAGGAGATAAAAGCAATAAGACCCAGTTAAATAAAGTCAGAATTAAAAGCCCCAGCAGAAACATTGTATAAAATAGCAAAGGCAGGACATGTCAAGACAACAGATACATTTATATGTCCTCCCATGAATAAATCCATAGATAAATTGCAAATCTTTTAATTTTTTGGAATAGTTAGTCTGTGTTTCAAACATATCAGAGAATAAACAAAACAAAAACAATGTAGCACTTTAAAGACTAACTGTTATATTTTAATGTTAGCTTTCATGCATCAAGTCCAAACTGGACTTGAGCTACGAAAGCTAACATTAAAATATAATAGTTAGTCTTCAAAGTGCTACAGCGTTTTTGTTTTGTTTATTTTCTGATATGCTTGTAAATCTTTCTTACCCATCCCCCCCACCAGAGCGGCGTAAAATGGCTGCTTAGACTCACTAATATTTTTCTTCTCTCAATCTTTGAAGATGTACCTTTTAAATTGCTAATTTTAGCCAAACAAGTAGTGATCAAAATTCACCCATAAAAAAATCAGTTATGAAGAAAGTGGATGGAGGTTTTGTTTTCAGAAAACTATTCCTCAAATACAAATTCCCCCACTTTGTTAATTGTTGTAGAGTGGGCTGGTCTCTGGCCAGGCCAATTTCACTGTAGACGCTCCAAGAATCTGCTACCATCCATTTCCCCCCCTTCACAAAGTGCCAAGTGAATGTGTGAAAAGGGAATAAGATTTTAGAGCTTTGCCTGTACAATAAAACTTTTATTCGGAGCAACCAAACAGATGGCGGACACTTTGGTGTAATTGGAACGAACACAATAAAGCTCTTGAGATGCTTTTTCATTGCAATCACACATCAGGGTATTAAAGAATACTGGCTCAAATAGAACAAGCCTCAGAGTAGAAGTTGCTCATTGACATGGTTTCTAAAGACAGTGTTTTCAAAGCTTTTTTTTTAAAACTTTCCATACCTGATAAGGATAAGTGTGAGCAAATTGCATTTTATGTGGTTTACTTTCTTGACTCTGATCATAACAAATCTGTGCTGAATCCTGTTTAAAATCAACAGGTAGATAGATACTCTTTTACGGGGACATTGGCTGTTCTAAACACAATAATGTTGTGCTTTATGTAAACTAGATAATACATGGTCCTACCTGCACTTCTTTTCTTTTTTGTACTAAGCGATCAACTGTAAAAATCTGTACTTTGTATTCTTTTTACATGACATAATTATTCCAGTTTCCTGCATTTTATAAAAAATAATTTATCATTTCTTGGTCTTTATTTTTAACTCTTAGTACTTTTTTATGGGACATCCAGTCAAACTAAGAAATTCTTACCATCCTGCTATAATGTTCAAATGCTTCTAATTTTTTCATAGACCTTTGTAAGGACCATGAATGCATCAACATTGAAAATACATACGTTTGTACAGTATGCAGTCCGAAAGCCAGATAGACATACCTGTCAAGCGCAGCTCCGGAGATTACGGGACCTGCGCAGGATGTTTCTGCGCAGGTCCATTCTACGCATGAGTAAAAACCTTCTACGCATGCATAGAATGGACCTGCGCAGAAAAGTTCTGTGCAGGTTGCTTCTACGCATGCGTAAAAGGCTTTTATGCATGCGTAGAACAGACCTGCGCAGAAACATTCTGCGCAGGTCACTTCTATGCATGCATAGAAGGCTTCTACCTATCCCCTTCTGCACAGAACCCTTCTACGCATGCGTAGAAAGGACCTGCACAGAAGGGATGCACAGTAACTACTCCCCCCCCCCCCACTGCCAAATTACGGGATAGCGGCAGCTCCGGGCGGGAAATGAAAAAAATCGGGGTAATCCCGGTCAATACGGGGTACTTGACAGGTATGCAGATAGATGCTTTTATTTCATACTAGCTATTTTGCCTGGCCTTGCCGGGCAGGTATGGATTGTGTGTTGGTGGCAGGGATCCGTCAGGGAAGGCGCTCTCCCCCACACACAATACACACAAACACAACGTGCACACACACCACACACACACACGACTCACAATACACACCCACCACAGCCACACACATCACACATGACATAACACCCACGACACCCACACACAATACACACACTCTCACACATAACACATGCTTGACACACAACCCACACCCACCACACCCAGACACATCGCACACAACATAGCAAACCCACACAGCAAACCCACATAACACACGCCGACACAACACATACCCACACAGGACACACCCACACAATACACTCCACACACACAATACACACACACAGCACACACAACCCAATCACAAACACCACACCCGACACAACATACTCTTGCAACAAACCCCCTGCTTGGGGTTTCTCTGGTGGCCCTAAAAAGGCACCTCCCTGCCGCCGCCATTCCCGCCACCACCATCCTAATGGAGTTCGCCCGGTAGGTCATCCGGGGGAGAAGGAAGCCGGGAGGTACCTTTTTAGGGCCGCCAGAGAGACCCTTCGTGTTGCAGTCATTTCTTCTCCCCGCCTCCTTCTCCCCTAGCCGACCTGCCGGGCGAACTCCACTGAGATGGTAGCGACGGGAACGGCGGCGAGGCAGCTTTTTAGGGCTGCCGGAGAGACCCTTCATGTTGCAGGTCAGCCGGGGGAGAAGGAGGCGGGAAGGAGAGATGGCCGCAACATGAAGGGTCTCTTTGGCGGCCCTAAAAAGCCGCCTCACTGCCGCTGCTATTTTCACCACCACCATCCCAGCAGAGTTTGCTGGTAGGTCGGCCGGGGGAGAAGGAGGCGGGAAGGCACCTTTTTAGGGCCGCTGGAGAGACCCTTTATGTCATGGCCATCTCTCCTCCCCACCTCCTTTCCCCCCGGCTGACCTGTTGGGCGAACTCCGCTGGGATGGCAGTGGCGGGAAAGGAGCTTTTTAGGGCCACCGGAGAGCAGCTGCTGAGAAGGAAAAGGAACACATGAATCAGCCGTTTTTTCCTCTCTCGCGCACCAGCTTCCCACCTCCTGTGCATTCGCGTCCTCATGCCTGATTGGCTGAGGTGTGCCTCAGCGCGGAGGACCCTGGATAGCATAGTTTTTTTTCCCATTTGTGGGGCATTAGCCTTACTCTCGGTCCCTGGACTCTCGTGGCGATGTTGTCTGGGAGGTAAGGTAAGTGTGGCTGGCACATTACGGGATGGGCTGGATGTGTGCGGACATGCATTCCAGACACGCATGGCCCAACCCCCTTCTTTATAGGTATAGATTACATTCTCTCTCTTAAAGAAGTTTCTCTGGGCCATCTCTGTTTTGATTATGATCATGTGGCTTTGATCCCAGTGTTTATCCAAGCAAATTCCAATATATTCATGTTGCCAATATTCTCCATGTTTTTATTTATTCTTTAATTGCATTTCTTGGACATTTCTTTATACTATTATCTGTATATCATCTGTTCTTGATAACATCTTCATTAACAATGGTTCTACCTTCTGAATCAGCAAGTACTGTAATTCTTTAAAGATGTCCAAATACAAAATAAAAAGTGTGTACATCTTTGTCATACTCCTTCAAATTTCACAGCAGTTTTTGGTTGCTGGGACAGATTTCAAATTAGCTGTATATGAAAAATCTTTTGAACCAAGAACAACACTATCAGCTTGCTGTATTGTACTTTGTAGAAAACCTCTTCATAAAGTAAGCAAATCATGACACAGCATCTTTCTCCAAATATATGTAAGCAGAATAGGGCTTTTCTCATTCCAATTCTCCTCTGAATCCAAATTGTGCCTTACATCCCTTTTGAACAATTACTCTCTATTACACTGCATCACAAAAAAAGAAAGAAAGAAATATTGTCTGCTACTTGGTCTAATCTGTGTGCCCTATACTAAATCAAGTGCACTAGAATGTCAGGATCTTAAGTTAGCAAATATCACCCTCTTGGTTAAGTTCTTGTGTTGATCACGCAAGGTATATTTGGCAAAAATGTAGCAAAATTTGTCCTGTTTATTAACACAGCTGTGCCTACTCATCTTTAGCTCAAAACAGACGCACTATGGCCTAGCTTTACTATCCAATAAGATAGTTTTGCACAAGAGACAAGCCCTTGGTCCATCTCACTTTATACCTGTAAACTTATTTCTGACGTCAGCTCACTGACTTGCCCAGACATGCCCAGCTGCTGCTGGAACATGCATGCCACCAGAGGACATGATTCAGCTGAGGCAGCAGCAGGCATAGTGGTAGCTGCAATTGTTATACTGTTCCCATGTAAAAATACATTCCAATTATTAACCATTTGAACAACTATAGCATGCCTTAAAATCTGTACGTGATTGGCAAATTCTGAGTTCAGATTTGGAATTAGCATACTCGATATCATGTAAATAAAATGTGTTATTCCCAGAAGCAAACTCATTGTTGTGTAATTATCAAAGCATCATAATACCACTGGACTAAGAAGTTATACCCTGTCTGCTGGTTTCCTTCCCCTAACTAAAAAAAAAGCTCACTTGTTTTGAAAACTGGATGATTGGTGGTTGCTCCTCAGTTACTTTTCATTCATTTTTTAAAAACTGTGTACATTTCTGACTCTCAAATTACTTCATGTATTTATTTATTTTATTTACTAGATTTAGCCAGGAATGGCAGTTTGGTGTATGGGTATTTATATATCCATACACCAAAGTTGGCCAGCTATCTCAGTAGTTTATGGACTAGTGTGCCTCTTGGTAGAAGAGCCAGCATTTATCTAGAAGGGATGGTTTAACCACTTCTACATATTCTCTACATAGAAAACCCTGGAAAGGATTGCCATTAGTTCGAATTGGCTTGGTAGCACACAGTTATTGCCAGTGAGTGCAAAAAGGTCATTAGCATTGTTGCACGTATCTGAGATCTATCAAAATATATTTATAATTGTTATAAGGTGCTGTTGGTGCAGTGGTTAAACTGCTGTAAAGGTAAAGGTTTCCCTTGCGCGAATGCCAGTCGTATCCAACTCTAGGGTTCAGTGCTCATCTCTGTTTCAAAGCCGAAAAGCCAGTGCTGTCTGCTTCTGCAGACGTTTCCGTGGTCATGTGGCAGACATGACTAGACACCGGAGCGCACAGAATGCTGTTACCTTCCCACCAAAGTGGTCCCTATTTATCTACTTGCAATTTATTGCTTTCGAACTGCTAGGTTGGCAGGAGCTGGGACAAAGACGGGAGCTCATTCCATCCTGTAGTCCTCGGGAATCGAACTGCTGACCTTCCACCTCCCAGTCAGCGTCTTAGCCACTTGAGCCACTGCAGTCCCTACCTCAGCCAAAACATTGTAAGTTTGATCTTAATGGGGGATCAAGGTTGACTCTTCCTTCTAAGGTCGGTAAAATGAGTCCCTAGCATGTTGGGGGCAAAATGCTGATTAACTTGTGAACCATTCATATAAGTGTAATTGCTATTGCTATATTATACAGTATCAGTTTGATACAACTTTAACTTTAATGGCCCTATCCTACATCACACTGGACTTTCCTTGTTAGTGAGGTGTTTACATTTCTCTGGCAGTGAGCTTCACAGTTTTTAATCCCCCAGAGTTAACTAATATAAAACAATAATTGTTAGTGCCTAGGTAAAAGTCATGTACTGTACTTTCAAATGCAAGTAAATGTTTTGAGGTTTCAGACTAAACATGTTTACTGTGGCAATCAGTTTTCTAACCAGTTAGCCTAGAGGTGTACGAGAATTTGACAGACTGGCTGAAAATCAGTTACAGCTTTCAAATGTTTTTCTTTCTACATTTGTCAATCTCAAATTAAGCATATGAATATGTATAGAAAACACTATGGTGCTGAATCTCTATTTGTAAAAAATGTAAAACATTTTGCTCAAATGATTGTAAAAGAATGTCATTTGAATGCATTTAGCAACTGCCTCCAGTGACAATGTACTTGCTGCTTATATGTGCAGTGTTGTTTTATGTGTGCAAGCTAAGTTTGAATAGATAGGTTTATAGCAGTTGATTTCAGGATTATGTGTAATTAAGTCAAGCAGACACTGCAGCACTCATATTGTGTATCCACTTTGGAGAGAAAGTACTGTTCATTAGTTGGGGGAATCACTTACCATCTACTTAGAGCAAAGGAATGTCCCTTCTTTTAGTTAGTCTTTACTGTTATAATAGAAGAGCCTCCATTGTGTTTTTGAACCACAATCTGGAATCCCCTAGGGACTGCAGTGGCTCAAATGGTTAAGATGCTGAGTGAAAGGCAGGTCAGCAGTTCGAGACCCAAGTACTGCACGATGGAATGAGCTCCGTCCGGTCTCTGTCCAATCTCCTGCCAACCTAGCAGTTTGAAAGCAAGAAATTGCATGTAGATAAATAAGGACCACTTCAGTGGGAAGGTGAACAGCATTCTGTGCACTCCGGTGTCTAGTCATGTCTGCCACATGTCCACAGAAACGTCTGCAAACGCAGACAGAGCTGGCTCTTGGGCTATGAAAAAGAGATGAACACTGAACCCTAGAGTCGGATACGACTGGCTTTCAAGCAACGGAGACCTTTACCTTTACCAGGCGTATCCTGATAACGGCAACCTTGTGTTGCTGGTTAATCTTTCTTACACTAGGTCAGGTGAAAGCAACTGCAGAATGAACTCACCAAAGGTGCCTTCATGTTGGCAGTTTCACGCCTGGCCTAGACATGGAAGAAGAAGAATGAAAAACAGGCCTATCTCCAAATACTGTAGATATATATTTTTTTAAAAATGCAGTCATGTCACAGACATTTACAAATATGTTTATACTGCAATGAATTTATAGATTCATTTATCCTATGTAAATGACTCTTGTCCCAGTTTTGCAGAAGTACTTGGATTTAAGCTAGTGGAAGACCCAGCTGGCTTTATCCTTGTGGGCTCTGATTTCACTAGGCTGAAGGCCCAAACTAAATGAGACTGAAACCACAAAATTATATCAAGATTATTGTATTAGGATTATTATATTAAGATTGTTAAATTATATTACTATTATATTAAGAAGTAAAATATATTGTTTATTCATCTGTGAGCTTGCTTTATTCTGCATATTGCAAGTGAGCTTGCTTTTTGTGTAATGAAGAGTTATTGAGAAAGAAACATGGGCTACATTTACAAATCTGATTGCTCAAAGCTTTGAAGGAATTACATCTTTGAAGGGAAAATAGCTGGAAATATGTAGTTCTCTTGACTCCTTCATGCCACTTCTTTTCTTCATTTGATGCATATTTGTATTAATCAAAAAAACAGTGAGATGCCACATGTGGGAGTTTAGAGCCCGGCCTCTCTTCTGCCTCCAGACTAGCCTTGCAGGGGAGGATACACTGGCTTGTCTGCCATGCTGGAGCTGCTTGAATGAAAATGCATAGAGTAAATTATCTGAATGGGGTAGTAGCAATAGACCATTAGCCATGGTGTTTTCAATTCTGTGGTGGCTCAAGGGGACTGTGGTGGCTCAAGTTGTTTAAATTGCTGAACTCAATGACTGGAAGGTTGGAGTTTGATTCCCAGGTACTGCATGACGGAGTAAGCACCAGTCTCTGTCCCAGCTCCTCCTGCCAACTAGCAGTTCAAAAGCAAGAAGTTGCAAGTAAATAAATAGGGACCACTTTGGTGGGAAGGTAAACAGCATTCCATGCACTCCGGTGTTGAGGCATGCCTGCCATGTGTCCATGGTAACATCTGCAGATACAGACAGTGCTGCTCTTTGGCTCTAAACAGAAATGAGCACTGAACCCTAGAGTCAGATATGACTGGCTTTCAAGCATGGGTGACCTTTACCATTCCACTCTACCTTTTTTACATTTAGGAATTAGATTGCTCCTGTTTGACACATATTCCCTTCCTCCTTCTTCATCAGCATCACTGCTTCTTGTCCATTCTGGTTTAGTTATTAAAAGGTAGCAACAAATAGGGTTCTTCATGATATCTGCAAGCAGACCTGCTGACACAGGAAGCCAACTTCAGGGATTTTGGCATCTCTGGTGATCATCTTCTGTAATATCCCTAAGTGCATTTCCTGAGCTAATAAACAATGTTGCGTCTTTTTCACGGGGGAACTAGCTGCAGAACAGCTTGTTCCTCCTTTGTAGCTGCTTGTGCAAAGGAGAATCCAGCAACTCTCTGTGTAACCAGAAGCCATAGAGCACCAGGACAAATATTGGATATTAGATTGAAATATGGAGAGCTCCATCTGTGGATCTTTATGCTCCATATTTCCAACAGGACACTAACCAAATAATTTTGTTAGAGACTGCTAGTCTCTTGAGTTCTGCCTAGTAGTCTCAAGCTGAGTACTAGGCTGTTGTATTTGTCAATATAAAACCTGCGGGTCTAGACCAGTGGTGCCTAACCTTGGCACTCCAGTTGTTCCTGGATTTCAATTACCAGAAGCCCAAGTCAGCACTCTTGCTGATCAGAGCTTCTGGGAACTGAAGCCCGAGAACAGCTGGAGTACCAAGGTTAGCCACCACTGGTCTAGACCAGTGGTTTCCAGTGTTCCAGATGTTCTTGGATTACATCTCCCAGAAATCTTGGCCAACACAGCCAATGATGAGGGCTTCTGGGAGCTGTAGTCCAAGAACATCTGGGGCCCCAACACTGGGAACCACTCATCTAGAGATAGTTGTAGTGGACTTTGTTGGACAAGCTCTCTACTACAAGTGGAGAATATATGCTCTACAAAGGTTGTTGGACTGGATACTCCTTCAGTGTCATACAGCATGGTGCTGCAGTCCAGCAAGAGAGTGATGTGCTCCATACCTTTCCCCTATATTCTCTAGAATGCTCAAGGTCACGTCCTAAAGGTGCAATTCACCTTTGCCCCAGTTCCACTGAACTTAACACTGTTTGCTTTTATTAACCAAAATGTATACTCTGGTCATAGTAAACATGAAAAGCAATTACAAGAAATGCAAATGGTCTTAGAAAATAATGTGAAAAATTTGTTGCATATTTATTAAGTGATTTTTTCAAAAAAATATTTCATGCTTTTCTTATATATGCTTTTGAGATAGGTGCTTCATCTCTGAACCAAAATGTTGATTTTAATACTATTTATAGGGGTACACAGAAAGAGCCTCCTCAAAGATTGTGGTATTTTTGAACCACAATCGGGCATACCTTGGAAACAGCAACCTTGTGTTGCTAGCTAATCTTTCTCACATTAGGTCAGGTGAAAGGAACTGCAGAATGAACTTGTCCAAGTTAGTGCAGGAGTAGTGCAGTACATAAATAAAAAATCTGTTTTATATCTCTGAAGTGGAATATTTTAAACAACACTTTCTTCTACGCTCCAGTGTACATATGTAGGAGTGGTCTACATTTACAGTCAATAAATGTAATTGACTATTGTGTTTTCAGCAGCCAAATGTAAAATTGTTTGGGATCTTTAATGAACATTATTAGTAAAACAGGGCTGTTAAATTACATCATGTACACAATAATAAGAAATACTGAAGGGAAGTTCATTGCAGTACACCCACTGTTATAACCATACTTTAGTCATCATGATAAATTATTTTCAAAGTCAAACAAGACCTGGAATTATAGCAAAACTGCAATTTGTGGTACATAATTTCTGAAAATGACACTACTTTGCTGCCTGCTAGCTCAGTGTACAAAACCCTAAATAGAATATAAAACCATAACCAAATAAGTTTTTTTAATAAAATAAACCCTCACCTATTATATGTGAAGTTGTCATAGTGGCAGCATATTATTAGCGATTTTCTATTCACAGAAGTTGCAAGTCATCATTGGTTACATTCTGAAGGTAGAAGTGGACAATCATTTGCAACCCAAGCTTAGATGTGGATATAGAAATCTTTGCCTGTAAGGACATGCATTTCAATAGAGAAAGGTGGTAGTGCATGTACTCTTTTAGATATGCATTTCTACTTTATACATCATAAAGAATGATGATTGATGTGTGCAGACATATATCATCACCACACAAACAGGTATGTTGAGCACTTGGTGGGGGAAAAAAGGTTCACACTGTGACTACCAGAATCACATTAGCTGTGGGAATTTTGGAGCTATAATTCCAAAAAAGTAACTTTTTTCCATACTGCAACTCAATTCGTCGAGCAGTTCAAAACACTAATTAGAAATCTACTATTCATTAAAACTGGTTAGTGAACTCTGAAGGAAAACCTGTGACTTTAAATCCATAGTGTACACGACTTAAAAATACACACATCCAAATCTTTTATGACATGAACATATGATGCGCAGCACCTTTCAAGAGCAAAGACAGAGTTTTAGCTCCAAGGCATGTTTTTTTGTGAAGAAGTTAGCAACACACAAAAGACTGGGGGAAAACAGGCAAAGAACCAAAGCTTAGCAAAAACTAAGCAATCACAGTTATATACCGCCCCATAGCACTTAGAGCATTCTCTGGGTGGTTCACACATTGAATTAGCATTAACTTTTTGTCAACCCTTGAATGGGAAAGAATAGGCAGAATAAAAATACCTGTTTTGGGTGGAAAAAACCCTCACCGATTATATATGAAGTTGTCTTACACATCGCTTTTCCTTTTATTACATGGAATATGCAAAAACAAAGCCTACCATCCCAGCAGGGGTATTTTTGGGATTAGCCTCAATAACATGCTAGCTGGGGGATTCTGGTCTCAGAAAGACATTTTTGCAAGCTCTGATTTATAATTAAGTCCAGCTCAATAAACCCAGTTCAGACCATACCTGTCAAATGTTGCCTGTGAAAATCCAGGAAATTATCTGGGCATGGGTACGCATGCACAGCAACACCTTTGCTCATGCGCACAACCCCTTTGTGCATGCACACCGCTGCCTCTGATGGGTGTGCATGTGCAGCAACCCCATTCCCAGCCACTCCAATACGGGATGACGGCGGGAAAGAGTGGGCAAGAGGGGCAAAAAATGGTATTTCCTGGCCAATACGGGATACTTGACAGGTATGGTTCAGACAGAGTGTAAGGTTTATAAAGCAATACTAAGTCAGTTCTCATTGGAGCTGTACAAACATGATTGCACTGAAACTGTTACTTGACATCCGTTGTTGGCTTTTCTTCTGAACATCCAATGCACACACTTCTTTCCCCCATAACCCAATCGATCGATTGATTGAAAGATCGATCAATTGAATGACACATTTACATCACAATTCAAGAAAAGTAAAAACAATCACAAGAGATAAAATGCAAAATATAAAATGTGATGTATAAAATTATAAACATATCTGGATAGCAAATGCAGTATAATTTTTGCTTCATTTTTAACAGCCAGGAAATCAGCAAAATCTCCATTATAGGCCCTGTTTTGGCACTCTGTCGCTATGTGTTGGATAGTTCGTTTTTCAGCCCTGCAGTCGCAATTTGGTGCTGTTATTTTGCCCCACTTATAAATGGCATCTGCACATTTCCAATGGCCATGTGGATTCTATTCAATGTTGTCCATATTGCATGTGCCTGGTCAAATCCAGATGGTTCCTCTAAGATGCAAGACAAGCTTTAACATTGTGGGGGCAATTTTCTAGCCAGTGCTGTTTCCATGTAAAACCATCTTCTTAAATGCTTTAGCAGTTGAGATGGCTGGATGTCTAGATCTCAGCCTGCTTTGCTCCAAGCAGGTTACATTGTTCAATATTGGCAGCTGGAGATGATCAATAATCTTCCAGTGTTCTTGAAGGAGAGCATTTTACTGGTTTACATCCAGGGGCAGTATATGACTCGGAACAGGCAGCCAGTATGTGAGGATAGATCATATTGTCCTACTGACAATGCACATTGTCTAATGCAGTTGTATATCAATCCTGCTTGTGTATGAACTATTAAACCACACTTGGGCACAATACTCTGCTGTTGAATATATCAAGCTGAGTGCCGACACTCATAGCATATCCATTGCCAAGCTGCAAAGTTTATGTAAGATAGAGTACCCTGGACTTCTCAGTTTGACAGCAATCTTCATCAAATGTTATTTATGGGGAAGTTGTTGTTACTGTTCAGTTGCATAGTCGAGTCCGACCCTTTGCGATCCCATGAACCATCACACACCAGGCACCCCAATCCTCCACCATCTTCCTCAACCTACCCAGCTCTGTGCCCATTGCGTCAACAATACCATCTAGCCATCTCATCTCTGCCGCCCCCTTCTTCTTTTGCCCTCGACCTTTCCCAGGATCAAGGCTTTCTCAAGTGAATCCTCTCTTCTCATTTGATGTCCAAAGTACTTTAGCTTCATCTTCAATATTTGACCTTCCAAGGAGTAGTCGGGGTTGATTTCTTTTAAGATCAGTCTGTTTGTTTTCTTTGCTGTCCAGGGTACTCTCAAAATTCCCCTCCAACACCACATTTCAAAGGAGTCTATCTTCTGCACTCAGCTTTCCTTATGGTCCAGCTCTCACAACCATACAAAATTACCGGGAATTCCATTGATTTGGCTAGATGGACTTTTGTTTGCAAGGTGATGTCTCTAATGTCCGGCCCTTATAAGCACCAGTCCAGACAATGATGAAGAAAACAGCAACAAGTCTTTATTCAACAGTCTTTTAGAGATGAGCTTACAAGGTGCTCCGGACCACAGAGATGACTACACAATCCCAGTGGAATCAGTCCCTCCGGACTCTTGCCGTGGATGAGGCAATAACTAGCTACCATAGAAGCATAGCATAATGGAGGAGACCCAGGCTTAGCACTTGCTGGCTACCTGTACGGAGTAGGAAGTGTAGATCCGGCCCGGCCCTGGTCTAGCTCCTCAGGCCTTAAGGCTTAAAGAAAGGGCAGAGCCACTTTATATACAGTCTCTGGAGTATGTGCAGAGAGAGATACATTTACCTTGGCTTCTTAGGTCAGGAAGCAGGAGCACCGACAACCAATCAGGCGTCGAGTATAATGAAACCAGACCTAGCCTTATATGGAAATGCTTAACAGTTTGAAATAATACCTAATAAACCTTAATACACAACAGGTATGTTCCCCAGGTTTCTCATAGCTTGTCTCCCAAGAATTAGTTGCCTTTTTATTTCATGGCTGCAATCTCCATCTGCAGTGATCTTGGATTCTAAGAAGATAAAGTCTGTCACTGCTTCTACTTCTTCCCCATCTATTTTCCAGGGAGTGACAGGGCCTGTTGCCATTATCTTGGTTTTTTTGATGTTTAGTCTCAAGCCAGCTTTTGCACTCTCTTTTTTCAACCTAAGCAAGAGCTTATTTAGGTCTTCTTCACTTTCTGCCATTAGGGTAGTATCATCTGCATATCTCAAATTATTGATGTTTCTCTCAGCAATTTTAATTCTAACTTGTGATTCATCCAGCCCTGCATTGTGCATTATGTGCTCTGCATATATGTTAAACAAGCACGGTGACAAAATGTAGCCTTGTCTTACTCCTTTTCCTATTCCAAACCACTCTGTGATCATGGGGAAGAGCCCTGTCTAAAGTAACTCCAAGTTATTTGGGATGCATGTTGTGATTGAGTTGATTTCCCTTAAATCGTATATTAAGCTCTCTGCTTTGCTGATCTTTTACAATTTAGTTGGATTAGGCTGTAACCTCCATTTATGAAAATATTTATCCTCATGTCTACATCAGAAGTAAGAACATCTTCTGTTGTTCCAGATAAGTTATGTTGGGTGGCTATAGCCCAGTTGTCTGCATAGCCAAACTTCATAGACTTTGTGTAGAGTGAGTTGGCTATGTATAGATTAAAAAGGAAGGGACGCAAGAATCGAGCCTTGTGGTAGGCCATTGTTTAGTATTTTAGGGACACTAATATCATCTCCCATAGTCACAAAGATAACCCTGGTTCTGAAGCCTTCCCAACTGCAAGGCAAGCATTTGAAGATCTTGACTCGGTGGAAATGGCCACCATGGATTTATAAACAACCTTGCTGGGCAGGGAGGAACACTTTTCCATATTAGAAGTGATCTTCCACAGTATGGTGGGTGATGAAGTTCACTGTCATGCTTCAGATGACGAGAGTTTTGGCCACTTCTTGACCCTGCCTGCATGCTCTGTGAGTTCCAAAAGTTGGCACAAATTTTAAAGTAACTCCTAATTAGACATTGCAATAGAGATTCTCCTACACAGACAAAGATCAAACTGGGGAGGGGCTATGATGTTTTTATAAACAGATAAGTTGCTCTTCAGACATGTGTAGCATCAAAGAAACAATGAAGTCTATCCCTGTTATTAATGCAGAGGGTGAAATGCCAATGCCAGCTGGTGTGCTTTCTCTACAACCCAGACATCACAAAATAAAAATCAGATAATACCTGTGCCTTTGCTCCTGCCTTCCATAGCTGTTGCAATGGCCCATGGAGGCCGGAATGGCTGGCCGCAAGGGAAGGCGCATGAGACGAATGTGCGGTGAAAGTCCAGTCCTGATCTAAGTCGGGTGGCATATTTATTGCCCTACCTCGAGGTCTCCATGCCTAAAGGAACACATGACCCCGTCACAGAAGGCTAAGGCATGCGTGGCACTATGCTGGCCAAGTTGCATTCGTTACCCTGGGGAGTTACCCTGGACCTCTGCTGAGGAACTGATCAACAGGATGGGCGAAACCCCATTGTTCTTTGCCTTTTCTTGGAGCCCATATGGTCTTGGGGAACTGACTTCCTTAGCCACTGACTCAGTGTGCTTACTCAACCTTATCTTGTGTCAGAAGGGGAAGAGTGAGTTCAACCCTGGAGTCAGCAACTTTTTACCTTTTGTCCTATTTCCTCCGCAATTCCTCAGCCAAGGCTCTTATTATTCATGCCAATTAATCTAGTCTGCACCCAATTTCCCTACCATCAGAGCCCATGTTGATTCTCAAGCCGTGTGCGTTAGCGAGCGAACCCATCGGGAAGGGTAATGACCAATCTAGGAATGCGGGCATACCACACAAAGCAATAGTATTTTGTCCCAGCATTTGTTCTCAAGGGAAGAGCTTAGTGTTAATGTGCTAATTTCTCAACACATTACTTGTCAACAATTGGTAAGAAAAGTTCAGTTCTGTTTCAGTCATGCCATCAAAACCTTAATTAACTCTGAAATTAGCATTTAAAACTCCATGCAAATCTTTCAGAGACAAAGCTGTAGCAAGGAAGTGGATTTTCCACCTTCCTGAAAAGCTCAAGAGTAGCAATTTTCAGAATTGTAGTTTGTGCATGCAATGTAGATGCATTTAAATGCCTTTGGGATGAACCCTGACTGTTCATTTACTATGGTACTTTAAACCATTTGGATAACACCACAATTTAAAGTTTTTTTTTTAAAAAACCTCTAGTTAGGATTTATAATTAGATTTATCTCAGAATCCTGTGATCAGAAGTACATCTATAGTATTCACGTGTATTTCTACCTGCTTCATGCCTACTGCTTTGAAAGCCACACCTAGGCATCCTCTAATTTCTTGGCACATCACTTGTCTAATTTCTTGGCACATCACTTATCAACATTTTCCTACTGAATCAGCAGATTCCAGGATGACTAGAATCAGTTCAATAAACTGCAGTGCAGTTATTAGAGAACATCCTTCTCTGTGGTAATTCCTCTTGTATTATGAAAAGAGCAGCATTTCTCATTGTATTTTTTTGAAAGATGCAGACATATTTTCATTAATTACTCTTATTTCTATGTAGCCGCGGAAGAAGTGGAAAGCCAACAGACACAGTTTTGTCTCTGAGAAGCAAACTGTACACCTACACAAAAACAGAAGTTACAAAACACTGCCAACTTTTAAAATGAGAAGCTGCTTTGATGGAGAGCAAATCAGAGTGTAAAAGCACAGACAGAAAGGATTTTTTCTGTGTCACTTATTCCCTTTGTTCTAGAGGATCTTTCAGCCTGTTAAGAGTTTCAGACACATATTTGCAAGAGCCAAGGGATTAGAAGAAGAGATGGTGTTTCATATATTTACCTATAAGGTTATTAGGTAAAGGTAAAGGTCACCCTTGCTCAAAAGCCAGTCATATCCAACTAGGGTTGCCATAATTCCCTCCCACAAAACCGGGACAGAAGTAAAGGTTGCCCTTGCTCAAAAGACAGCCGTATCCAACTCTAGAGTTCAGTGTTCATCTCTGTTTCAAAGCTGAAGAGCCAGCACTGTCTGCTGCACCCAGTCTGTCTCTTTCTCTCTCACACACACACACACAGACACACACACACTCTCTCTCTCACTCACCAATTTTTCTCTCTTTCATTCACCCTCTTTTTCTTTCTCTCTCTCACACACAAACTCCAACACACACAAAATCACCACCCCCACACACAAACACTCACACAAATCAGCAGCATGTGTGGCCCTGGCCTTCCGGGGAAGTGGCTTGCTTCCCCCTGGCTGCGGGGGCTGAAGGCTGCCACGCTTTCGGCCTCTGTCCCCTAGGGGAGGCGCTCGCTTCCCTCCAGGAGGCTTTGACAGAACGGAGCGGTGTTCTCTGCCCTAGTCTCCTGGGGAAGTGGCTTGTTTCTCCTGGGAGGTGAGGGCCGAAGGCAACTGCGATTTGGCCCCCCACCCCTGGGGTAGGCGTTTGCTTCCCTTTGGAGTGTCGTTTTTTGGCCACACCTCTCAGGGGTATGGCTCATTTCCCCTGGGAGGTGAGGCCCAAAGGCAGCCGCGCTTTGCCCCCCCTCCCTGGGGTAGGTACTTGCTTCCTCCAATGAGGTGAGGGTGGAACAGAGTGCCGCTTTCGGTCCTTACCTCCCTGGGTGGCTGAGCAGAGTGCCAATGGGCTGTCTCCATTCTGTCTGCGCACGCCTCCGGCCCCGCCTCTCCTTTGCTTGCGCCAGCCAATCTGATTGGCTGGTGCATGGCAATGTGGCTCGTGCCAGCCAATCTGATTGGCTGGTGCGTGGCACAGGCATTTGTGGGGCTTGTAGTTGTTTTTTGCTTTGGTGTTTGTGGGGCGCATGACCCACCCACGGCCCCCAGATTTTTGCTATGCAATCTGGGACGTGGATGGTAGGCATGAGCCAGGGGGCTGTGTGGCCTTGTTCTGGTGCGTGGAAACGCATTCGGGACTCACGGGTCCACACGCCTGCTTTATTTATACAGATTAGCATGGCAAGTGATAATTTGCTTGTGTACTAAACAACAAAAACTGAACTTTCTACAAGGAGTTGGTAGTGTATGTAAAATATCTAACACTGAGTGAAATTGTTGATCCAACTATCTTGGCTGAGACTGTTCAAAATTTCAAGTCTGTTCGATTTCTGGTACATGGTCCTATTTTAATAGAGGGTGCCAAATTAGATATTCAGATATGTGTCTGGATGAAGTCAACTTTGAATCATATGAGAAATCAAGGTAGTACTGCTGCCTTTTGCTACATATATTGGCAAAGTTGGTATAAGCTCAGAGCACCACTGACACTGACTACATCTAATCCTCTGCAGAAACTTTGCACAGATGTACCTAAACAATGAGGAGGATGTAACACACAATGGATTAAGATCAAAGTCTATACTTTCTAGAATTAGGCATGTGGCTTGATTCATCTTTTCCTTTGTAGAAAACTTTACTTACCTTTCTATGTATACAGAATATTGAATAACATGTCTCTGAACACATACACAGTAAACTCAACATGTAGTAGAGATATTCAAGTTGACTTTTTCCAATATCAAACATCTGGCTTTGATGCCAG
This sequence comes from Bradypodion ventrale, assembly GCA_035047345.1. Taxonomy (NCBI): domain Eukaryota; kingdom Metazoa; phylum Chordata; class Lepidosauria; order Squamata; family Chamaeleonidae; genus Bradypodion; species Bradypodion ventrale. The sequence continues at coordinate 287,019,836 of JAWDJE010000004.1, forward strand.
AGCTGCACAACAGTCTTGAGCAGACGTGATTTCAAGCTGTGCAAAATGTTCCTTTTAATTAAAGGTACAGCTTAACTTTCAGGAACATATACAAAGAAACCTTTCAGAATATTTTATAAAGCACCATTATTAATAAAGTTGAAGAGAAAGCACCACATATAACTTGATAGAGCAAGCTATCCAGAAAATGTCATGAAAGGTAGATTTCTAAAGACACCATGTTTTATGCCCTGAGGAATATGATGGCCAACACAAACCAAACTGCTATTGCCAAAGGCCTGGTTTAGCCTTAACAAAAGAGAACTATGAATCCTAGTATTTGGGATTACAATCCTAATAGTATACATCCTTCAATACGATATTTATTTGAAAGGATAGTATGCATAATTGCCTCAAAGGAGTTGGAAAAACATGACTATTTGGCCATATCAGGTAGGCCTGCCTGAGGTGTAGTCATGTTCCAATTATTAGCAGCTGGCATAGAAATACCTACTCACCAAATGTGTTGCATACAGTGGGGGGCTAGAAATTCTAGCTTCTATGCATGTAAATTAGCATTTATGGCAAGCGTCTTTTTTTGGTGTTGTCAGAACATACAAGGAGAGAGGAAGTGGGGTAGAATGCCCAGGGTGGCCCTGTTATTGTCTCAAAGTAAAGCAGCCCTCTCATACATTTCGAGGACCAACAAGGGCAACTATTGTTTGAAAGATTCTTTTTAACTGCTATTCAAAGAAGTTGGAAATTTTCTGTCCTCAGTGCCAAAATAAAGTGCCTAAACTTAGATGATATATGCACCTCGATTTAGGAAAAGGGGGATCCATTGGCTGCCACCTCAGTCAGCAAAATGTTTTGGATTTTCTTGCAAACCCACATGGAAATTCACAATTTTATCCACATTATTTCAGCATGTGGTGATGGGGATTTGTGTGAACTGGCCTCTTTAAATAGAGAACCCAACTTCAGCAAATCATTTTAGAAGATTAATCATTCAGCCTCTGTGTTTGTGCTTTGTTTTAAGAAATGGCACCTGGTCACACAAAGGACTCTAGAACAGTCTTTCATAGGTGTCCTGTGGACACACAGTTACAACCTTGTTTGATGGAGGAACTACACTTCCTACATCCTAAGTAAGCATAATTAACTGCATCTGCCAGCAAAACTGCGAATAATCAGTTCAATAATGCTGCTATAATCACTGTCCGTGAGACTAAATGCCATTAAATGCCCATGTGCCATTACATGTAGTTCAGGGATTCTCAATGTTTTCAGGTCGACTAAGACAGCTGAGCGGGCTGGTCACGTGGTTCCCCCACAGTTATCTGTACCTATAAGGAAGGGATGTGGCCGTGTGTGTGCAGAATGCGTGTCCACACACGTGCAGCCTATCCCGTAATGGGCCGTTCACACTTACCTTACTTCCTGGACATCATCGCCACGAGGGCAGAGAACGGCACTCTGTTTCATCCTCACCTCCCGGAAGGAAGCGAGCACCTACCCTGGGGGCCAGGGCCCGAAAGCACAGCTGCCTTTGCCACCCCCCCAGCGAGCCACTTCCCTGGGAGGCGAGGGCAGAGAATGGCGCTCCATTGCACCCTCTCCTCCTGGAGGGAAGCAAGTGCCTACCCTGGGACGCGTGGGCTGAAAGCACAGCTGCCTTTGGCTCCTGACTAGCGAGCCACTTCCCTGGGAGGTGAGGGTAGAGAACAGCGCTCTGTTCTGCCCTCGCCTCCTGGAAGGAAGCGAGTGCCTACGCTGGAAGTAAGAAGAGGTCCCAAGTGACCCGACTGGCGAACTTGGGTACCCAATGCTAGTGCTGCTATAAAATGTGTCCATGGCTGTCATAAACACATTTATGACAGTTGGGATAGCATTTTCTTGCATGTTCTAGGCACTTCTGCTGCTTGCAGTGGTGGCAGGAGCAAGGGCCACATGAAACGGCACCACGGGCAGTAGGCTGCAAATCCCTGCTGCAGTTTACATGTTATGACTGTGGCAAGGAACAGGATTCCTTACATGGTGGTTTAGCGTATGGGTCACCAAGACAGGAAACTGAGTTACCTCCCTGGCATATCTTTTAGTAGTATGAATGCTTTAAACCCAATAAGGATGATGCATTGGGCATTATAATAGTTGCATCAGTCAGTTGATGGCAGCACATGCCAAAGGTGGATTTTGTTGTTGTTTAACTGAAGACTCCAGGAATTGTAACCAAAAAAAGAGAGTAAATTTCCCAAGCTCTTATGGGAGAACATTTGGAGCAGCCACAGCCTCTAAGTAGAGGCTGTGGTGTGCTGCATGACGGAGTTTCCGTTTCTGTGCCAGCTCCTGCTAACCTAGCAGTTCGAAAGCAAGAAATTGCAAGTAGATAAATAGGGACCACTTCAGTGGGAAGGTAAACAGCATTCCGTGTGCTCCAGTGTCTAGTCATGCCTGCCACATGTCCATGGAAACATCTGCAGATGCAGACAGCACTGGCTCTTTGGCTATGAACAGAGATGAGCACTGATCCCTAGAGTCAGATAAGACTGGCTTTCAAGCAAGGGCGACCTTTAGCTTTACCTAAATGTAAATGGCAAGCTGCATACATTGATAAGTACTCCAGCTAATATGTCAGCTCATTTAATGCAACCAACTGTGACATGGCAGTTGCTGATAGGACTGGTGTTAACACACCAGTTTGAGTGTGTGTGTGTATGTGTGTAAGATAAAGCTGCAATTAACATGCAACATGTTTTCTGGAAACTTGTATCAGATCTTTCTTCTGTGCCATATCTGATTCCGAATATTAGCTATCATTATGGTGATCAATCACGAAGATTGGGAATAATACAATGCAGTGGCCTTCCATTTGCCTTCTTTATCACGTTGTGACACCTCGTACCACTGACCCAGTTCAGTGAATCACTTTCTGGTCCTGAGCCCTTTGGGCACACAAAGTCCTCCTCAGCCCCAGGGCTGCCCTCCATCAAGATAGATTCAAGTGAGATTTAATCCACTAGGGGACCATCACCCTGGCCTTCCCTGTGGACTTCAGTGCCTGAGGCCATTAGTTCTCAGGGTTGTCAGGTTAATAAACAGCCACCTGAAAAATGGCATCAAGTTGCTGGCAGTATGGTCTACTCTATTGCCATAACAGGATAACCTGGCCAGATCTGGAGATCTAAAATTATCCAGAGAACAGAAGAGTAGCACCTTTCCATAGTTGCATGATGATCCTAAATACCTAGGGCAGTGATGGTGAACCTTCACACTCAAAGTGTTCTTCAACTTCAATTCCCAGAAGCCCAGGTCCCAGAGACATGTGTACTTGCAGTAAACCCATTTGTGTGGATTCAGAGACTTGGGCTTCTGGGGTTTGAAGCCCAAGTACACCTGGAGTGCCAAGGTTCACCATCATGGGCCTAGGGTTATTTCATACTTTTTCCAGTTGCAGAAAGCAGGCATGCCACATGCAGGTGAATGTTTTGAAGTGTTCTGCCATTCACTAGTTAATACTACAAAAATCTTATTGCATATGCAACAAACCCTTAGAAGCAACACCCTTTCTGATTCCTGTGATTCAGGCAAACAAAGGCTGGAACATGGTGCCATGTATTCTATATATAAACCAGGTTGCAACTGTAATTAGATAGCTGTATTGAGGATGATCGGAAGCTAAGATATGGCATTGTAGCTAGAACTTGACCTCAGTTTGTTTACAGATGCTTGGATCCGTGACAACAAAGCATGTTTTCTCATTATAGGATATTTTCTTATACTGATAGACAAAAAACTGTACAAAACATTGCGTCAAAATGTGAAAAGAGTACCACTATCTTTCTGTGCTCAAGTGAAATATTCAGTCTCAGTGGTCTGTGCAGAACAAAGAACATGAAACATTAATTCTGAGTTGCTTTAGTTGCTGACTGAAAACGTCCAGAAATCTGTGTCAAAATGAAAAGAGTTGCTTAAATGGCAGCAAGTAGCCTGAAATTGATTATAGCTTGAAGGTGAGTTGGCAGGTATTAATTTTGTCTAATAATTCTGAAATTAACTCAAAGAAGGGGAAAATAAACATATCCTATAAATTACTGAAAGCAATATCTGGGTCTGTTAGGATTCACCTCTATAGGAATAACATTTCAATTTTGTTAATGTTTAAATCCTGATTTAAACTTTGATATCCTGAATTCACTATGGGCCTGCACACCTCACCAACTCTGAATTCCATAGTACCACTAATATTTTATTTAGTATTTGATACAAGAAGATATCTTCTAAACATATATTAAAGTACCTGTCTGTGTGGGAAGTGTTTCTGATGCAAATTGTAGCAGTCTGTTTGGAGAGGCAACATAATCTAATGCAAATACAAAGTGAAAGTCACTGGGGATCAAAGATAGTTATATTAATTAAATCCTAAATATTTCAAGCATCAAGATTGTATCTCCAATACAAAAATAGTAGATCCAAAAGCAAACAGTTCATCGGATACTGTCACGTGGGAGATTATTACAATGAATTTTAGTGGCTTATTGGTCAGCAGTTTGAGACTTGAGTGCTGCACTATGGAGTGAGCTCCCATCTCTGCCCCAGTTCCTGCCAACCTAGCAGTTTGAAAGCAAGTAACTGCAAATAGATAAAAAGGTACCATTTTGGTGGGAAGGTAACAGCATTTCATGCACTCCAACAGCTAGTCATGCCTGTCACACGACCATGGAAATTCTGCAGATGCAGATAGTGCTGGCTCTTTGGCTGTAAATGGAGATGAGTGCTGCACCAGCTATGACTGGCTTTTGAACAAGGGCGACCTTTACCTGAACTGTTTTACATTATTAATTCAAGTACTGTGGATTTAGGAAGTTGTAATATTCTGCAAATCAAGGAATGGTTAAGTAAAACTCTGAAGCCCTGCAAGAGGTTTTAGGGGCCTTCAGTCCTCTCTCTCATGACAACTTTCCAGCAAAAATAGGTGAACTGAGTTTGCCATCAAAGTAGCAACTCACTTTTTAAATGACAGGAGCCTCTTGTACAATTTAAGACAATTCCCACCCCCACCCCCAGTTTTTTTAAAATTGAAGTTGGATTCCTTTCCACTTCTAGATCCATTTTCTATATTTCTGGGCACCAAATAAACCAAAGCAGGCTTCCAAACATATCTGTTGTGTTTCCTTAGAAATGGATACCAAAAATCCATGTGTTTCTGTGGAACAGGATACCACAAATTAGTTCTTGGCCTTTATTGTGTGATCAGGTAATACTGTGCCATACATACTGAACATCGCTACCATATGGTATGAGGCATGTATGAAAATGTCCTAAATGTGCCAGTATGGTACAGTGTAATAATATATTTGAAATAGATGAGAAAATTGTGTTTTAAGGTAAATTGAAACCTGGATTTTTAGCAGTAATATGTATTTGGATGTACCCCCCCCTCCCCTCCAATTTTGTCTTCTCATTCTCCCTCCCTCTCTCTCTCTCTCTGTGAGTGTAACAAACATAGTACTTTTCATCAAATACTGATTTTCTCTATGGAATTCTTATAATTTTAAGTACCGTCTACTTGAATTTTTATCTGTTCCTTGTTGTGATGACCACCACCAAGTGACACTGCATATTTTGGCAAAACATATAACACCCCCACCTGCCACCAAAAGCTTATTTCTTCTTCTGCATGGTCTTTCTCTGATCTTCAGGAAGAGAAACAGGCCTTTTCCCAATTCCAGGGTGAGACCACAAATCTAAGTTGATCTGCATGCACACAGCAGTCATCCATGGTCAAATATTCTAGGCTGGGGTTTCAGATCCTGCTCTCGTTGCAAATGAAATGCTTTGCCCCACTCGCAACAACAACTGGAGACAATTTCACATTTTCAGCTGTGAGCCAAGTTTGAAAGTGATCATGATATGGACTGAATCCAACTTGGATCTCTTGAAAGGTGTGCCAATAGATCAGTTTGCACTATTGTGTGTATGTGTGTGACATAGTTAAAGCCTTGTGACATCCTTGCTTTGCTGCAAGTCCCCAATACTCTCATAGTCGTTCTCCTGTGAGAGGATTGACTGGCTGCTGTTAAGAACCAAACCATTTCTGTCCTCTTCACGATTTAAAGTCTGTATCGCTTCGTAGTCTGGCTCTAACTCCCCGTTTAGTCTCTCTGAGAATTGAGGTGTATTGGTAAAGTTTGGAACATTTTCCAAGTCCTTCACGCTGGCATACAGGCCACTGCAAATAGACGGTGATTTCTGAGGTACAGTTTCTGAGATACAGGTATATGCAGACTCCAGGTTTCTATTAGCTTGGCCTGGCTTATTTATAGAAGAGTACATTGCTGAAATCTATAAGTGGTGAAATAAAATGGAGAAACAAATTAAGCATATAAAAACAGCAAACCTCCTGCAGTGGTTTTATAATTTATAATGCCAATTCATATGACAACATGTCAGTTCAATAATGTTTTTATGGATAGTGAGCACTTTGAGTCTGTGTTCCTCATTTCATTAGGTAAGTTGACTTCTAGCCGGCGATTAACCACAGAAATGATCTATTACTTTGAAGTCAAAACTGAGGAAGGTAAACTTTCTACAGTAAGGACCACCTTCTGTCTCCTCTAATCTGTCCCCTTGTGGCACCCACACTCTCTTTTCCATGACACCATCATCCACTGCTTTCCCAACTTTTGTATGTATACTGTACCTCCATTCTTAAACAATGAAATGCCTTTCCCAAGGCTTATTTATTTAGCTGTATTATTATTTATTAATTTACATTTATATGTACAGTAAAACTCCGGATAACGCCAAATCTGGATAACGACAGTAATTTTTTAGAAAAGATTTGCACCGGATAACACAATTTTAGTGTTATCCGATGCATCGTGTTTGATCTCCTACCTTTTCATGCTGTTTGGGGCCAAAAACAATTGCCATTTCCGGATGCATTTTTCCAGCTATCCGCCTCCCCAGCAGCCTCTGGGAGGGTGGGAGGATCTTTTTCGTGCTATTCCCGCCTTCCTAGGACATCCCTGGGCTACACAACAGCTGAAAAAAGTTGCGGCTGCCATTTTGTTTACAACTTTTTTCAGCTGTTGTGTGGCCCAGGCATGTCCTAGGAAGGCGGGAATAGCACGGAAAAGATCCTCCCACCCTCCCAGAGGCTGCTGGCGAGGCGGATAGCTGGAAAAAATGCACCCGGCAATGGCAATTGTTTTTGGCCCCAAACAGCATGAAAAGGTAGATCAAACACGATGCATGGGATAACACTAAAATTGCAGCCTCAAATGGTAAGGAAGGTGTTCCAGTCCCCAAATCATTCTGGTTGCCCTCCTCTGCACTTTTTCCAGCTCCATAATATCCTTCTGGAGGTATGGCGACCAGAACTGTACACAGTATTCCAGATGGGGCCTCACCATAGATTTATAAAGAGGCAAAATGACACTTGCTGACTTATTGTCTATACCCTTTCTAATGATCCCTAGCATTGAGTCCTATGCTATTATTTGTAACCTGTAACGTCTAAGAGGTGACCTGATTGAAGTTTATAAAATCATGCACGGTGTGGACAAAGTAGATTAGGAAAAACTGTTTTCCCTATCGCACAACCCTAGAACTAGGGGGCACTCTATGAAACCTTTGGGTACTAGTTCTCAAACAAATAAGAGAAAGTACTTTTTCACCCAGAAGATCACTGATCTATGGAACTTCCTGCCAAAAGAAGTGGTGACAGCTGTCAGTCTTGACAGCTTTAAGAAAGGATTAGACAAGTTCATGGAAGACAAGGGTATCAATGGCTATAATTATGGACACCTAAGGACAACCTCCAGGTTGAAGTGATAGGCAGGATATCTCTCAATGCCATTTCCAGGGAATCCTAAGCAGGTGAAGGCATCTGCTTGGGAATACCCTGAAGGAAATGGTGAGCCACTGTGTGAGACAGAATGCTGGACTGGATGGGCTGTGGCCTGTTCCAGCAAGGCTGTTCTTATGATTTCCCAAAGTTTTATTTTATCATGAAATAAACCTCCATTCATCTGCCTCATTATCAGGATCCTTTAGAATATTTTTACACAATACTACTACTGACAGCTTAATGAATCTGGTTTGCTTCCAAGCATACAGTGTCCCAGCACAAGACACTTGTACTTAAGCAGTGGCATGGTTTGCCAGTTCTTTCCCCTTAAAAGAAAGTCCCACGTGCAATACACATAATTCCAGAAAGTCTCCTGAGCAACGGGAGGAAACATGCGCATTTGAGAAAGGGTCTTTGAAGCCACAGGCTACACATCAAAGTTGATCCTTCATAAAATTCTAAGAGCTGAGCCCCCTGGTGGAGATGGATGGGTTTTGTCTGCAGAGTGAGGTAGCCTGCCCAATGTTGGTGTCTAAGTACCAAATGTGAAACTAGTAAAATAAAACGGTTTCTTTATCTATAAAACAGAATGCTTCAAGATCTGCAGATGAATCTAGTAAAAGAGATCTTTATGTCTGACACCATATTTTCAACTATACATTTGGCAATCATTCCCAGACCTTCTTAATCACAGCACTTGGATCAGGAGTTCTCAACCTTTTTAAGCAGGGGGCCAGGTCGTGTTCCCTCAGACAGTTTCAGGCGCCTGAAGGCTATTTTGCCCTTCCTCCACCACATGGCACTTTTGGGTGTGGTGGAGGCGGTGGGGGGCCACATGAAATGGTGCTGTGGGCTGCATCCAGCCCACGGGCCGCAGGTTGAGAATCCCTGACTTAGATGGTGATTTCTTGTTTGTAAAAGGAATTATCACATACTTCATACAAGGATAAACTCACCTCTTCTTCTGTAAGTGATGGGTCATCTTCTCGTGATTTGTAAGAAAATGAACTAAGCCTCTGATAAAGAGAAAAAATAATAATCCTTATTAACATTGATAGTGACAAAACAACATTCTACAATAAGCAGTACTGTTTACAACCTATTTCCATGGTAGTGAAAATTAAACTGGAGTTTCAGAGATTTAAAATGCAAATAACCTTTGTTATTTATGGTGTAATGATGGGTTAGATCAGTGTTTCTCAACCTTTGGTTTTTGGACTTCAATTCCCAGAGGCCTGAATCAATTCCCCAAAGCAGTGACCATCCAATATACTGTACTGACTTACGATTCTGGGAATTGAAATCCCCCTGTGGGGTGTGTGCCCCATATTGGGAACTACTGTGTTAGATGATTCAGTAATGATGAGAGATCAATTTCTTTTAGATTTTTTGAGCAGTCACTGAAGTGAAAATAAGTCAGTAGCAGTGTATGTATATAAACAAACTGCTGGATGTTATGGTGGCTGAGTTTGTTGTGCCTCATTAATGTTGTTGGACTACCAGTAGAAGTCACTACCAAATCCATAACTGATTGTATAATTTTCACTGTACAGTATTTTATTAGTTTGAGGAAGGCCCATGATTCCAGTTTCTGGGCTTGACTTGACAAGGAGCAAAGACAGAACTGTGATGAACACTTAATTCTTTATGGCAGGGGTGACCAAACTATGGCCTGGGGCCATGATTCGGCCCCCCGGGCCACAATGACCGGCCCCCTAAACCACGTGACCGGCCCCATGGCATGAAAAGTTTGGGCACTCCTGCTTTATGGTATCTTAACTGACTACAACTTCGAGGAAATTTTTCCTACAGTTTATTTACCATGGATTTTCTTTCACAGAATCCTGAGGAATGCAAAAATGAATTGGAGATAAAATGGGAGCATAAAATAAAAACAATAGCTAAAAAAAGCCCAAAATAAACAAAAACAATTCAGGGCCATTACAAATTCTAGACTTTGAGACAACTGCTTTGTAAACTTAAGATGGAACAGAAAACAACAGAATCTAAGGGCTTTTCTTTAAAAAGACAGTGACTCCTCCCATTGCATTTTAATTTATACTACCAAGTTAATGTCAAACAATACAGCTAGGTAGCAATAACAATGCATGTTCCCTTTTCTAGTTCAAAAGCATTGTATGTATGTTTGAGAAGGCAAAATGGTATGAGATCTTGAGGCAGGGGGAAGGAGTTGACACCCTGCGGAAGTCCGAATTTGGCTCCACTGTTGTAAATTACACAGGGAGAAATCTTAAATATGCTTCAGCATTTTCCTCCATGCAAACTGCAAACCAGGATCACAGTGGGAGATAAAGGATTAAAGCTCATACCATACCAGAGTGCTACTCAATTCATCTGTGCTCACTTTTGAATAAAGAAGGAAAAAGCCACAGCTGCTTTGTAAATATTAAAGGTAGCACACAGTTTGACCCCCTACTTGCAATCTTACGGACATTTATATGAGACTGAGTTCCACTGCAGCCTATTATTTCCTCAACAGATATCCATGAAATTTTGTTGTTAGTCAGATACAAGAATGATTCCACTGAAACAAAACAGGGGCATTTTGTTGTTTTGAAAGAAAGAAAAATTGTGAACTCTTAGTCAAGCAGAAATTTCTGTGATTTTTGTTGGGAAAACTATTGTGATTAAAGATGTGTCCTTTAAAGCAGGGGTCCCTAACCACCGGGCCGCGGGCTGTCCCGAACTGGGCTGCGGGCTGTCCTGAACTGGGCTGCGGGAGGTGGTGGTGCTGGGAGCCCTGATGGCAGCCTTCTGCCCTCAGCGTGTTCTGCCGGGTCTGCCCAGTATGTGGGGCGGAGGCGCAGGCTTCAGACACAGCAGATGGGTGGGTGGCCGGGCCCCTCTTCTATGCTGCTTAAGTGCAATGGGACTCTGCCCCCACCTGTGTGCAGTGCAGTGTGATACCTCGCTGCCCAAGTTGGTCAGTATGGCTGGAGGGCAGCTGGGCCCCTCCTCCTCATTTTTGGGCTTGATTTGATTTGATTTATTCGATTTGTATGCCGCCCACTCAGCATATGCTGATTCAGGGCGGCTCACAAAAATTACAACATATCAAAAATTACAATACAATAAAATATAACAATGCAATAAAATTATAACTATTATTATGTTTACACTTGTATCACATAAACATTGGGGCTCCTCCCCTGCCTGTGTGCTGTGTGCACTTTGTCATATTTTGTTGTGCGCTTGCCCCATCTGGTCCTGATACCCCTACTTGCTGGCCCGTGGAAAGGTTGTTTGGCATGAAGTCAGTCCGTGGTGTGGGAAATGTTGGGGACTCCTGCTTTAAAGTACTGTATTTCACAAACTTTTTCAAACAGACAGCTCTACTCTTTAAATACAATATGGAATGGGAACATAGATAAAAAGCTGGTCCATCTAACTCATTTTTGTCTTCATGAACTTGTAGGAACTCTCCATGGTTTCAAATAGTATCCCCCCCCCCTGCACCACCTTAAGATGTCAGGGACTGAACCAGTAAACAAGAGCCCACACGAGATAAATGTTAACGGGTAAAACACAGAAGTTTAGGTCTGAGGTTTTGTTTACTCCTCATTTTTTTCTTTTGTGCTGTATACTTGGCTACCGATGACACTTAGAGTTGCTTCTGTTTTCAGACAAGACTAGATGGTTTTAAAACAAATGACAAAAATGTGAGCTGTATAGACAATAGTTAAAAATAATCAGTCATATAAATATCTGCAAACGCTTTAGGAAACATTAATCTTTTAATACTCTTGGAACAACCACAAAATGAACATACTGTATTAAATGAACATACTGTATTTTTTAGACTATAAGATGCAGCAGACCATAAGATGCACCCAGTTTTTAAAGCAGGGAAACAAGAAAAAAAATATTCTGAACCAAGTAATAGTGTATTTGCACCACCAACCAGTGGAGGCGCTACAGGGAAATGGGCGGGCAAGCCAATTGCACTGAGGCAGGAAGCAATGCTCTAGCCTAGCCTCTTGCTCTCCCTGCAACCAGGAAGCATAGCTTCCCCCTCCATTTTAACTAGATGGAGCAGGGACAAAGGCAAGAAAAGTAAATGAAACCCTTTCTTTTTATGCACAGGTTTGGTTTCCCACTGAAATGCATTAGGAACAAACAGAAAAGATTTAGAATACAAAAAATTGATTTCCAATGTATTTAAATGGGAAATTGTGATTTGCACCCTCTTGTGGCCATCTGTAGTAATGGCCCGCTGAACATATGTTTTTCTTTCCCTGACCCCAGAACAGCTGTGGCGGCGGCGATAGAGGTCTTCGGCCAGCCGTGGCTATTGTAAAAATATCCTTTTACAACAGCCTTACTGGACAGCATTTGGACTATAAGGTGTACCCTCATTCCCCCCCACTTTTGGGTGGGAAAAGTGCATTTTATGGTCAAAAAATATGGTAATTCTCTGCTATGGACTAGTTATTAGGACACCCTTTCACTCTTAATGAGAGATAAAATCCAGGGTGTATGTACAGTATATATGTGATAAATGTTATAATTTCATCATAACTGGTAAATATTTAATAAAAGGCCCCTTTTAATCACCTATTCTTAAAGTCATAGCTTAATAGAAAATACATACTTCTTTTGGCACTGAACAAATTTCATATTTATTTACATCTTTTACTGCTGCAGCAGATATTGTAAATGCACGGAGTCATCTAATGTTAGATGTACCTTGTCACGATCACTAGACCCTTCCACCAGCTCTTCCTCCTTGTTGACTGCTTTTTCCTGCACGTTCTGATTTTCATCTAGGAGCTTCACCGGTACTGGAGGTGGAGATTCAGTTTCCACATCAGGAGTGCTGCTAAGAGGACTCTCCGAATTGGCACTCTGGCGGCTTTTTTTATTTCTGTCAACAGAAGCATACTCGGCCGATTCAATCTTGCGCTCGAGAACATGGTCTAGACTCCCATTAACAATCACTGCAGCTTTTGGTTTGCTCTTCTCTGTATTGGTTGTTGGTCTCAGATCCTTAATTTCCTTCACAGTTTCATACAAGCAGTCCTCCACTATGTTTTCTTGGGAGGAGCTGTCTTTCAGCACTTCATAAGGCCCTTCTGTTGCCAGACTCTGATCATTTTCTGTGTTTCTTGTAGAAAGAATAGTTTCTATGGCACTATTTGGAGGGATTCTGGGAAGCTCTCTGCTTTGGTGACATTTTAAAGACCTTCCCAGATTGTCCTGTGGTTCCAATAGATCTGTAACAGGGGTCTGCACTTCTTCATAAGGTTGGATGCAAGCAGTTGTGCTATCATCTGAGGGAACTATGAGAAAAATATATAATTGAGCAGCATAAGCAGATAACTATAACATCAGGACCATTGTTAAGAACACATGTCTTCCAACAAAATCTTCCTGCTACTCTGCATCACTCACACAAAAGCAGACCCATGTTACAGGGACGGTATTTCAAAATGGGATTTCTTTCAAGCAGCTATTAGATGATGCCTTGATCAGTCAAAGGTGGTGATTTTCTTGGGGTGTGGGGTGTGTGTGTCCCTTGGTGGAAGAGAGAGAGGAGGCAGGAAACACCCATTCTGAGACATCTTAATTGCTTTCGGTATTTCCTATTTAGCTCCAACAGCTTGGCTAGAGGTGTGCATAAAATTACTAAAACACCATGGTTTATTACGCAGATCATGGAATCTTTGTCTTTAGACAGAGCATTTACTGCAATTTTACACCCAACTATTATGATCTAATGGGCCGTCCTAATGCTATTCACTTTATTCATAGCAGTATCACTGCATTAGTCCCAAATCTACAGTGACAGAGTCATAGATACATGAAAGGGAAGGAGGTATTTTGATGCAGGTGTCAAGCTTGTTTTACTAAGAATCGTTCAGAGCAGAGATGGTGATCCCATTCTCAGAGATTATACTGAGGCAGGCCACTGCACCACTGGTTGGTCTCCTGCTACAGCACTTGCCATAGCACAGGAAAGTAGTGCTGGTGAGGCTCTTAAGTGCACGTACTATGGTGTTTTACTTCAGTGAAGTGGTGGCAGGAAGGTTTGGTGATCCTTCTGGATGTTATTTATTACCTCCTGGTTTTCTCCTTGAGGCAAGAGATTCATCCTGCTTCATGGGAGAGCTATTCCTGAGTCAAAGATGTCCAGACTATATGCAAAATATATGTAACTGGGAACATTTCCCCCCATGCAGGATCTACAGTTACATTTTCAACCACTTGTTAAACCGAGGTTGCAGTAATAATGAAGCTTTCTTCCCATCTTGTCCTGCTTCTCCCTTTGACACCACCTGGAAACCAGCTCTTCATGGTATGTCAGTCTTTCAAAATAAGTTTCTGGAATGTCTAGGGCAGGGTTGTCCAAACTATGGCCCGCAAGCTGGCCCCACCCCCAAAGAACCCATCAGGCCCACGATGCCCTCGCCAAACCAGGAAGTAAATACTGATGCTTCTGTGCATGCACAAAAAGCAGTCATTTTACTTCCTGGCTTGGATCGCCAAACCAAGAAGTAAAATGGCCACTTCATACATTTGCAGAAGCATCTGCACCAAACTAAGAAGTAAAATGGCCACTTCACGCATTTGCAGAAGCGTCCACGCCAAACTAAGAAGTAAAATGGCCGCTTTCGCACATGCGCGGAAGCATCCATGCCAAACCAGGAAGTAAAATGGCCATGCATGTGCAAACACACTCTGTTCCAAGGGTGTAGTCAGGCCCCTGGCCAAAAAAGTTTGGGCACCCCTGGTCTCGGGAAACCACAATGAGATGCAAAGAACACCCTTCCTGTTTCTTTGGATGGAAACGGTTATGTCATCAATGTTCCCTGACAGATTTAGGCTTCCAACTTAGTAACATTTAAGGTAGACCCACTGAATCAGTGGGGCTTAAGTTAGTCCTATTGGACTTGTCTCATGTATTCCAGTGGTTCTATTGTGTTCATGACTTCTCCTGTACAAACTTCTCTGTAGATTAAAATGGTCTCTTTGTGCCTGTTGTACAGGAACCATCAAAATGATCTTTTCACACCAGAACCTTAGTGAAGTTCCTTAATTTCAGGCAGGCATCAAATATATTTTTGCTCTCTGGGGCTTTTTGTGTTTTTAACATAATATTAAGTTGGTAAGTGATTTTGGATTTTTTCACTACATCTGCCAGAATTTATCAGGAATTCCCCAAGCCAGAATTTTGGTAGCTGTAGCCAAAATTCCAAGTCCTCAGAGGGGTTTCAGAGCACACATCTGTGCCTCATCTAATCTCCATCTAAACCAGTGGTTTCCAATTTTTTTGTGGCCATTTCTCAAATCCTGATCTCCCCACATCCCTGTGACATATAATTTTTATTATTCAAAAAGTGAATTCCTATTCATGTGGAGGATACCTAAAAGGCCATTCACTGTTAATAACTTATTCTCAAACTGACCCCCTTAAGATCAATTTGCCCCCCCTGTGGGGCGTGTGCCCCACATTAGGGACCACAGCTCTAGACAGAGCAACAGTTATTAGCCTGCAGAAGTGGAAAATGGGTGAGAGTCGTTAATCTCCATGGGAGCTGCAAGGGATTTGGGGACTGGTATGTTATTGTGAGGTGCCCTACACAAAACCTAATGAGCAGAGAGACAAATAGTACCCTAATCCAAGGGCCCCCAACTACTGGGCTGTGGTACAGTACTGGGCCACAGGCTGTCCCAAAGCGAGCCACAGGGGTGGGTGGCACTAGGAACCCCAATGGCAAACTTCTGTCCTCAACGTGCTCCGCCAGGTCTGCCCGGTGAACAGAGTGAGAACACAGGCTTCAGACACAGTAGATAGACAGGTGGTCGGGCCCCTTCTCCACATTGCTTAGCTACAGTGGGGCTCTGCCTGAGTCGAACGGTGTGGCTGGCAGGCAGCTGGGCTCCTCCTTCTTGTACTTTCTTGTATTTTATTAAGCGTTTGCACCATCCAATCCCGCCCACCCCAATTATTGGTCTGTGGAAAATATGTTGAGCATGAAACCAGTCCATGGTGCAAAAAAGGTTGGGGAGCCCTGCCCTAATCCTGTCAAATTTATATGAAGTGTAGGCACTCTCACTCACTCACTCACTCCTCTCTCTAGGATAATGGACATCACTCCAGGTTCAGACATGCCTTTTGAGGACTTGTAGTTTTGGACTACAACTACCAAAATTTGGGGTGGGGAAATTCTTGGCAATATAGATAAATTAATCTAAAAATACCATGCCAATTTTAAAGATAAAGTTGCTTTATTTTTCATGATTATAAGTTTGACTGTAAAAATCCTTCCATATTCTGCCTTGAGAAAATAGGTTAGGCATGAAAACCAATGAAAACTCTTATAAATAAATCTAGATTCAACTTATTGTTTTAACTATTTAGTTACTCATTTATGCACCTGTATCTGCACAACTCTCTTACCACATGACTTAGTAAGTGCTGCATAAACTGCTAACCCGCAGGACATAAGAGGCTGACTAACACAGATTAAGTTATATAACAACTCACACGGTTTCAGTTTACACATTCAGCTTCCAAAATGCTATGAAATCTGGTAATGATCCTTACCATCACCATTGCTGAGTCCACCATTTTGTTCACTGCTGACAAGAGGATCTGTAGCAAGACTTGTGACGGAATGGCTAAATGCATCCTTATCAGAGGGCTGTAAATGAAAGTGGGCAGATACCATTTGAAAAAATCATGGTACAGATTGTTATTCATTATCTTTAACTTAGTAATAATGATTGTTATTGAATGAGAGCAAGTTTATTTTATTTATTTATTTTCTAATTTGTATTGCCGCCCAACGCTGAAGACCCTGGGCGGGTCACAGAAAATAAAATAGTTTTAAAAGCAATAAAAACCCATTAAACAACTACTGACAACAATATTAAAAAGATTAAAAGATTAAAAGAGCTTGAAAGAGCTTAAAAGAGAGTGAGAGAGAGAGTGAGTGAGAGTGAGTGTGTGTGTTCTGCTAAATTAGCCAGCAGGCCGGGTTTACCATGTCGCTAGTGCCCCACACCTGCCCTGCCAGCCAGGTTTTTAACCCTTTCCTAAATGGCAGCAACTCCGTCTGGAGATGCAGTTCAATTGGCAGGAGGTTCCATAGGGCCAGAGCAGATACTGAGAAGGCCCTCTTTCTGGTGCTAGAGAGACGTGCCTCTCTAGCAGACTGAACAATGAGAGAGCCTCTCCGGTCTGCTCTGGTGAGATGGATAGATGTTCTTGGGGTGACGCGGTCTCTTAAGTATCCTGGTCCACTAATATGTAGGGCTTTAAAGGTAATTACCAGCACCTTGAATTGCACCCAGAGGCACACTGGCAACCAGTGCAGCTCCCGAAGCAGTGGTGCGGCATGGGCATAACGCCAGCACCCCATCGCACCTAGATGGGCCTATTCTACTCCATACATTTAACCCAAATCCCACTGGTTATTTATGCAGGTATAAATACTTTGGCATAGATCACAGCAGGGAATTGCTGCTAGTTAATGAACCTCCTCTACTCATTATCCTTGCTATGCACCAACTGTGTGAGCTGGCACACAATAACAAGTGCAAACAGTAACTCATTAACAAGAAGCAACTTGCCATTGTGACTAACACCATTTTAACCAAATCTTTCTCTTACAGAGGTGTTCATTTATATCAGGTATTCCCAACCTATGGTCCACGGGTCTAATCTGGCTCATGGAGCTCATCAATCCGGCCCATGGTGGCCATCCGGGCACCTCGCCCCACCACTACCGGAAGTTGAAATATGTCACTTATCGCGGTGGCAGGAATCACACTGTTTGAGTGGCTTCTTGCACAGCCTCCACTGCTTTCCAGGGTGGCAGGAGGCTTTTTGGAGCATGTTTGCTCTGTTTTGGGAATTTTTTTTTGCCGCTTCTCCGCTGCACTTCAGCAGCCAAATCATGGCGGTTGGCGACTTTTGGTGCCGGGTGGCGCTTACATCAGCGCCTGGATTCCCAGCACGGAACCAGGAAGTCATCACCCACTGCGGTTTGGCTGCCGAAGTGCAGCGGAGAAGTGGCAGAAAAAAAATCCCAAACCAGAGCAAACATGCTCCAACCCCTGATTTATATTCTAAATCCTTCATTTTGTACTATGCCAAGCAACATAAAGGGTTGCCATTAGTGCAGTGTTTCCCAACCTTTGGTTTTTGGATGTCGATTCCCAGAAGCCTAAGCCAATTCCTCAAAGCACTGATCAGCCAATGTACTGACTTAGGCTTCTGGGAATTGAAGACCCCCTGTGGAGTGCGTGCCCCATGTTGGAAACCACTGCATTAATGAATTCTGTGGAACACAATTAACTGTGCCTTTGCAAACATTCATGTAAAGTCCTGCAGAACATCTGCGTGGGGATATGGAAGTAGGGTAGGAATGAGATTTAAATGCATCCCTGTGTCAATGCCACAAACTTTAAGTCTGACTGTCTAGATAGAACTTTAGTCCCCAAAGATCTATGAACTGAATAGTTGGTTTAAGGAGACAAAATTATCCCCTTTGTAAAATGGGACATCATTTATCAGCTTCCTCATAGCAGAGGGGTGGCCAATCTTTTTATGTCATGGGCCTTACCATACCCCCAGACAGCTGAGCAGACTGAACCACACACCCTGGAAGCGGATGCATTTACGACTGTTGTAAACGTGCCCACTTCCGCATTTACAACAGCCGTGGGTGCATTTGCGCATGCACAGGTACATTTTATGGCTGATGTAAATGTGCCCGCTTCCATCTCCAGGTGTGGCAGAAGTGGCAACGGGTCTGATGGAATGTGTCAGGGGCTGGGGCTGGCCCACAGGCCATGGGTAGGGAACCACATAGCAAGAACAAAGTGTTAGGATAGGAGGTGTGTACCATGCTTTGGGCACCTCCATAGTTTCCCACCCCAACATCCATGGATGTATTCTTAGCACTCACACACCCAGATGCAGACTTCCTCCGACATTATAAATCTTGAACTATTAA
Organism: Bradypodion ventrale; assembly: GCA_035047345.1. Classification (NCBI taxonomy): domain Eukaryota; kingdom Metazoa; phylum Chordata; class Lepidosauria; order Squamata; family Chamaeleonidae; genus Bradypodion; species Bradypodion ventrale. The sequence continues at coordinate 287,038,652 of JAWDJE010000004.1, forward strand.
AAAAGGTACTTTCAAATAATAAAGTTTATCTTTTTTTTACCACATTCATCAGATTTTCATGGTCCCCATTCTGGTGCTTGGGTTTCTTCTCCCTTTAATGCAAATCATATTCAGGTATATTGTCAAAAATAATCCTATTATGTCTTAGTGTCCATCTATACACTTAAGCATCAATCAATATTTGCATAATGTACCTGTAAAGCTATGAAGATCCCAGTCCAATTAAAATCCCATTAAAAACTAGGCATAATCTACTCATAAAGAACTTGAACTACTGATTTCAGGAGGATTATGAATCCTTCCTTGATTTTTAACTTTTTTTGACAAAGAAAGAAATTCAGGCACCCAGTGCTTGTTAGCCATTTGCATTTGGTTACAGCGAAATGTTTCAGCTGCCCTTTGGAATTGCTGTAGTAGATTTCTTAATTCATCCCAAACTGGAATCTGAGATCTCTAGCTTTTTCAAGAATTCTAAAAGAAAAACAATGCTCAGTGCTTCTTTCTCATAATTTGAGGATGAAATATAAAGATGAGAAAGAATACTGTATTAAAAACCCACTATTCTTATATTGGATATTTAAAAGATGTATCTTAAATGACAGTTGCCATCAATCATATAAAGAATTTCTTCTCAATGTCATCAGTGTCCTCTAGCATTCTAAATACTAATAGATATATTAGTCCACAAGGTATCTAACCTACTTGTGTAGCATCTGATGAAGTAGGCTTTTGATGAACAAAACACATGTAAAAATAAATGCATTAGGCTTTGTGGTGCCATAGGACTCGTAACTAGGAGCATGTTTCTTGCAAAAATTAAAACATTTGTGTAGCTACATAGCAGGATTTTGGCTAATGCTTGGAACGGCACTCTATGCCAGTGGTTCCCAACCTTTTTTTGGCCATGCCCCACCTAAACAACTCTAAAATCCTGATGTCACCTCCATTCTGTGACATAATTCTTATTATTCAAAAAGTGAACTCCTATTCATGTGGAGGAAGCCTAAAAGGCCATTCACTGTTAATAACTAATTCACAAATTGACCCCCTTTTAAAAATGAAATTGTTCCCCCTCCCCCCCAGTGAAGCATGTTGGGAAACATGGCTCTAGAGATTTGAGTCAGACTTATTTCCTAGCCCAAAATACCTATGTGGGATTCTTCACTTTCTGTGAACTGCTACGCACCTAGCATGTACTTTAACTGAGCTACTGCACATTCCCATTCCATGGAGGTCTCCCATGTTCGAACTACAAGGTGGCAGATTCTCATTTGTTTAGAAAAAGTAGGATGGATTGCTCACAGATGTTTATGGCTTTTTAAAATGAACACGCACACAGTTCTGGCTCTTAAGAGAAAGTGTGACTCAGGAATATGTATTGAGTTTGGGGAACGCATCTGGCAAGCTGAACCAATATATTACTTACTAGTCACAATGGTGTCCCTCAGATTCTGCTCGATCTTTCCAACACCCTTTCCACTGCATCAGCTGGCAGAATATCCTCAGCTACAACTGGCTGGATGGCTCAGTTAGTTAGGGATCTGGCTACAGCAGGGATTCTCAATGTTTTTCAGCTATGGGCTCAGACAGCAGAGCGGGCCAGACTAGTGGTTCCCCCCATTGTAAATGCTACCGTAAAACACATCCACGGCTGTTGTAAACATGTGGACTAATTTATGGCTGTAGTAAACACATTTACGATGGCTGCAAACTCATTTATGGCTGTAGTAAATGCATTTACAATGGCCACAGACTCATTTACAGCTGTCATAAACATGTTTACGATGGACATAAATGAGTCCACGGTTGATTCCAGCAGTGGCAGCAGGGGTGGTTGGAGTGAGGTTGGGGGCTGGATTATTTGGTGCCATGGCTGGATCCGGCCCACGGGCTGTAGGGTGTGAACCCCTGGGCTACAGAGTCAGATACTGGGAGTTCAGTTCCACATGTTGCATCCCAGAAAAGCCATCCTATGTGGCCTTGAGGAAGTTGCACAGACTCAGGATGCCCTCAGAAGAAGGAATGGTAAACCACTTCTGAAAACTCTCTCCCTCAACAACCCTGAAAAGGGTTACCATAAGTCAGAATTGACCTGACAGCATGCTTTTATTGTTAACATAACTGCTACTTAGACATAAAGAGCATTCCATTATATTAACATTTCTGAAGCAAAGTACTGTATTTACTTTTCACTATCATACTGGTGGCAAATCTCTCAATAAGTGTAGCTATGCTTTTAAAAATATATTTCATTAAAAGCAGACTAATGATGCCTTTTAAAATCGATGATGCTGTCTGTGCAGTACACAATATGATTCTTATTTGTAGTTACTAATTTGCTCCCTAAAGCTTTTCTGATAAAACATCTGCTGTTTTTTTAATGTCATCAATGATTATATCAACAGCATCTCTGTAAGGAAGGGATTTAGTTTAATTGCATTTCTGGGAAAGTACCTGCTACGCAAATATTCTGATGCCACATCCAGCCTAGCAATATGTTAAATTATTAAAGGATGATTACCAGATAATGTCTGGCAATAGAATTTGCATAGCTTGTTAGAGATACCCAGAAGACTGATTCTTATACAATATTTTCTTCATTTCCCTCCTCTTGAGAGATGTCTAGAGACTTCAAGGATAAAAGATGCAAGAGAGGGCAGGAGTCATCAATCACAAAAGTTTGGTAAGGATTCTTTTGGGATTTTTAACTCAGATCTAATTTAACTACATGATTCATAAGTTTCCTCCTCTTACAAACAAGAAAGATTAAAGAGTAAGAGGAAAGCTATTTATCTCAAGAATACTTGTAGTCAAACTTAGGTTCAGTCTTTCAACTAATCAGGAGTGTAGAGTGGGCTAAAATTAAGATGATCGGCATCTCTATTAAACTGAGATTTAAATTCCAGAGATATTTAAAATCAGAGCATAAATTAAAACTGAGTTCAACCATAGCCATTTCTACAGGGGTGAAAGCATCAATTTTTGAGAAGCTGAAGTTTGAATCTCAACTTTATAAAACTGGATTTTTGGCATTAAAGAGATATACTGTTTTTTCCTGTGACATGATGTATTAAAGCAGAATTGCAAGTTGCTCAGGCAATGCCTTGCAAAGGGAAAATGGCGATTTCCCGCCATCCAAATTAGGAGCTAAAGTTGGTGCGCAATTCCCCTCTCTGGGTGCGCTCATTATGCTAATTAGAGTTCTGTGATTGGTTACAACTTTGGATTTTGTTCCTCATTGGTTAATACTTGTATATCTTGTTATGATTGGTTGGTTATGATTGGTTATGATTGTCCAGCAGGTTACTACATTGTAACAAGGAATCACCGCCTGGGAGACACTATGTAAGCCCCATGGGCAAACAAGGGTGGGGCCAGGCTGGATCTATACTTCCCATTATCGCTGCAAGTTAGCCAACATTGGGTTAAGCCTGGGTCTCCTCTATACGCTAACATGCAAAGGTTTAGCTTAGTCACTGCCTCTATGGTAGAAACACGAGGGACCGATTACATGGGACTTGTGTAGCCATCTGATGTCCGGAACACCTTGTAAGAGCAACCTAAAAGACTTCTCAATAAACATCTGTTGTTCTGTTCATCGTTGCCTGGACTATTACTTATAAGGGCCGGACACGACACATGATTAATTACCCTGACATAAATACCATGCTTTGCAGTGTTAAATTTCTGTGGTTGTTTCTTGACAATATTCAAAACACATAGGCACATTCGACACCCTAAGCAAAATGGGGAGGTAAAGGCCTTGCAGAATAGGGTGGTAGGATTTTGATGTGGTAAACTGGATGGCAGCAATTTGTTTTGCAGAATAGGGTGGTAGGATTTTGATGTGGTAAACTGGATAGCAGCAATTTGTTTTGCAGGCAGCAAAAATATGTTTTTTACCCCTCTATATAAAAACCTCTATAAATAATAGTAATTGCCTTCCATCAATTTCAGGGTTTTCTAGATAGATAATACTCAGAAGGGGTTTATCTTTCCCTTTCTCTGGGGATATCCTCTAACTCAGGGGTTCCCAACCTACAGACTGCAGGCCAGACTCAGCCTGCGGCACAATTTCATCTGACCCATTGCCACCGCACCTGGACCTGGAAATGGAAGCATTTACCTCAAACGTATAACACACCCACACATGCATGAACGCGCCCATGGCTGTCATAAATGCAGAAGTGGGCACATTTACGGCTGTTGTAAACATGCCCGCTTCAGCTTCCAAGGGCATAGTCAGGACTGCTGAGCTTTTTTTTTTTTGGGGGGGGGGGGGGGCGTGGTCAGGCCCATGCATCAAAAGGTTGGGAACCCTTGCTCTAACTGTTCAGCTTAACCATGACTGCACAAGTTGGCCTTTTCTCACAAGAGGCACAGTGGGGAATTAAACTTTCAAACTATGACCACAGCCAGATACCTAAACCACTGAGCTATCCAGCCATCTTTAAAAAACTTCTATACAAGCTTTTAAAAATTACCAGAAAAAATGCAAAGTAGATTATATTAATTTGTTTTTCTTGATGTACTGGCTGGTTGAATTTTTAAAAGTTTTTAGAGGTCCTTTTCCCTTTAGCTTGGGTCAATATCCACAAATCCATCTGGTAGCCAGAAACAGTACAGAGTACATTTCACCATTTCGAAATTTGTTCATCAGAGTCTCCGGTTCCCATACATTGGCTTAAATGCCAGTCTGGTGTGTGGTCCTTTAGCAAATGTCGAGAACCATCTCCCATGCTGTAAATTTAAGATCTGGAAGTAGTCAATGATCTTATTTTCTTTTAGCTAATATGTTTTCAAGTATATGGCCTTGCTACCAGAAAGAAAAGAAACCTGATTCTTTTGAAGTATACAATGTAAAATTACTTCATAGAAGAAAGTTGCCATTTCAAACAGCTGTAAATGTTTTGTCTGAAGTGGCTGATTTACATCAATAATGACAGACAGGCCTAAATTCTTGTAGTGGCTCTACTGTGCCACAGCATATATTGTAAGATGGCTATAATGGGACTTAGCCCTACAGGTCTATTTTCATGCAGACACAGGCTTTTTTTTACTGTTTTCTCTTCAACCAGGACTAGGTCTGGAATGCAGGATGGGATTCCTGAGCCAAATGGATCCTGTGTTTATTGTGTCCTTTTTAGCCAGCAATGCACTTGCCTCTCTTGCTCATTTGTTAAGAATGAGAAATGGTAAACATCTTATCTTTGCCTATGATGGGACAAAAATGTCTTTTGAGAATGCTGACAATAATTTTTACCTTTCTTGGGACTACCTGCTGTATACAAATGCAGATAATACAAACTGCATAAATTGCACAGCTATAGCTTGGTTTAATGGATTTTTAAAAGCCATGGATGGGCTACTTGTTTGTTTTATAAAAATCTCCCTGCCTGTGTTTATTCTCTTTCTGTTTCTCAAAGGAGGGGGGTGTCCCTAATTTTGCACAGAGGCATCTTGGGCAAATGACAGAGATTCAGATGAAAAAAACAAGAGGTCTCACTTTCACATTGCAAGCTATCTCAGAGGGCCGGAAAATTCCTGGTCAGATTATCTTGCCATGTTGAAACAGGCTAAATAGATGAGAATGAGGGGTGATATCTGTATTTTTAGCTGAGCCCTTACCTGTCACAGCTAGAACACAGGAAAATAAGGAAACTGAGGATCAGAAGCATTGTTATGGCTGCCAAGCCTCCCCATACAACGATATGGAGCAACCCTGTGCTTAAGGAACCGCCGTCTGGACCCATGATGTAAAAAGCAGATGCTATCAAGGGTTGTGATGATCATTCCCCATGAGATATTTGTGTTTGGACTGAAAAGGGTTTCTCTGTAGAGAGAGAAAGGGAAAGAAAAGACATGGAGATAAAGTTCCATCAACAGCTTGCTTGTGATTAGCAATAACACTAGAATTTTTTATTTTATTTAATTAAAATCTTATTGTGTGAAACAAGAGGTTGGCAGAGATTAGTTTTAACTCATGGCCTCCTCGAGGCAGAGGGATGCTGAATCCAATGGCAAATAAGTAAGTCTCTTTGCAACCACCACACAGGACACTGGATTCTACATTCTCAAAGGCAGTCTTTATCAGTACAGTAATTGGGTCAGAACAAAGCCCATAATTGACAATTTTAGACAGGTATAGCACAGACTATACTAGTACTTCTTACAGCTTGATGAGTGCTCACGCCGTGTTCCCAAAGAATCAGTGCAAATTAAATTGCCACCACTCATTTTTTTACATCTCTTTCAGTATGGCCTGCATGCAAATGGTTTAATCTGGATCTAAAGCACAGTTTTCTAAAATAAATTAAAGCTGAGAGGAGGAAAAATCAGGGTGACAATTAAATCTAGGAAAAGTATCTTTTAATTATACTGAATAAAAAGAAAGGAGAAATGCATGAATACACCATTAAGTAAGATGAAGAGGCACACAGTTCTTTGACCTGCTGTAACTATTTTGCATTCATTATGTCTACAACAAGAACTTTTCTAAAAGTCCAGATGTCACAGTTTGATAACTCTAGCAGGGCAAGACACCTTAATTATTCTTCTGGAAGAAGCCCTATTTCTTGTATAACAGTGTTATTTTTAAAACAGAAGTTCAGACTGTATGTTGAAGCATAGAAATGGGATGTTAGTGTTTGAAACAGCTGTAAATTAATCTGCAGCTAATGATTAACCCCGGTGGCTTAGTGGTTAAGACATTGAACTTGACGACTGGAAGGTCAGCAGTTCAAGACCCAAGTACTGCATGACAGTTTGAGCGCCTGTCTCTGTCCCAGCTCGTGCCAACCTAGCAGTTCAGAAGCAAGAAATTGCAACTTTATAAAAAGGGACCACTTTGGTTAGAAGGTAAACAGCGCTCCGTGCACTCCAGTGTCTAGTCATGCTTACCGCATGTCCATGGAAGTGTATGCAAATGCAGGATATAAATGGAAATGAGCACTGAACCCTAGCGTTGGATACGACTGGCTATTGAGCAAGAGCGACCTTTACATAATGATTAACAATACTGAACATTTTAAAATGTTGAATTTTTTGGAATAGTAGCCATGTTAGTCTGTGGTTCAGGCATATCAGAAACAAAAACAAAAAAATAAAAATAAAATCACTGCAGCACTTTAAAGACTAACTGCTATATGTTTACTGTGAGCTTTCATGGAGCAAGTCAATTTTACAAGTGATATTTCTCCCAGGTTAAAAAAAAGTCCTAATGTTTCATTTTCAAATGCATATAAAAAGCAAAAATTCCCTATATAATTTTTAGCACTTAACAGTATATGGCAGATACTCAAGAAGAGCAGCATGATAGGACCTCACCCAAAAGACTTAAAAACAAAACAGAAAGGTAACCAAAACCCCAATACTTCTAGACCAGATTACATTCCTACAGAAGTGTGATCCCAATATTCTGGAAAAAATAGTCTCCAAGCTTTGGGGTCTACATTATTTTTGGAGTCCATCAGAATCAGATTCACCTTCTAGAGAAAATAGAAAAAGTAAGTAGTTAATGATGAGCAGCCGTACACTGAAGGCTATGTAGGTGACTAACTCACCCAATGTGTGCTACAGTGTGTAGAATTCTCACCCAGTCCACCTGGGAACTGTTTATGCTAGTCATGATCATGAGAGCTCCAATTAAAAAAACCTAACTTCTCTAAGCTCTACGTTAAAGGGAAACCAGATATTCACTTCTGGCTCTGGTTCCAAAGATCATGATGGCTTCCTAACATCCAGAAAATGAGCATTGATCTCTACAGAGCAAGAGCCTTTGTGCAGATCCTACCCGAAACTGGAACTGTGTTCATGTGACTCCGTGATCTTAGTGATCATGTTCTGATTTCCTTCCTTCAGACATTTAGCAGTGGCACATGATGGGACATATAGGTGATTAGTGCAGTGATTAATATAGACACTGAATCCTAGATTGCTACATGATCTTAGGTGCACAGCCACAAGCATAGCCCTTCAGCTACTTTAATTGGTGAGTTCTTTCATGCATACAACTGGCATGGGGACTCAGAAGCTTTTGTTATTTAAAGGAAACTAAATAAATGGGAACTATCTAATCTATCAATTCAATTCAATTCTGAGATATGGCAGCCCTTTCCACGGTTTTCTAGGTACAGAAAGACAGAAGGAGTCTAACATTCCCTTCTTCTGGGAACATCCTGAGACTGTACACTGGTAGGCACAGAAGGGAATCAAATTCCAAACCTCTGGAGCTGTGGCCAGATACTTAACTTACAAACTTTCCAGCCAACCTTGAAAACTAATCTAAAAGGTAAAGGTAAAGGTTTCCCTTGCTCGAAAGCCAGTCGTATCCGACTCTAGGGTTCAGTGCTCATCTCTGTTTCAAAGCCGAAGAGCAGCACTGTCAGCATCTGCAGATGTTTCTGTGGTCATGTGGCAGGCATGACTAGACACCAGAGCGCACGGAACGCTGTTACCTTCCCACCAAAGTGGTCCCTATTTATCTACTTGCAATTTCTTGCTTTCGAACTGCTAGGTTGCCAGGAGCTGGGACAAAGACAGGAGCTTATTCCATCAGTACTCGGGAATCGAACTGCTGACCCCCCCCCAGTCAGCGTCTTATCCACTTGAGCCACTGCAGTCCCACAAACTAATCTACCTGTCCACAAAATAATTTCTCCCCCGCAAAGAAATGGTGCTCTCTAATGTTGAGATTTTAGGTCAAAAGTGCATAAATTTTTAGCCACAAGGGCTACATCCGATGGAATCCACTGAGGGAGTGGAACTGGTAAAGCCACTCCTTAAATATCTCACCCTATATTAGGGTTGCAGTAAATTAGTTCTGACTTGACAACACATTACAACAAATATGCTCAAACTTTTCTTCCAGTTTTGTGCAGAAGGTGGCAGCATTACACTACTGTCTTTGCTCACCACACTCAAAATGAAGGGTGATGTTGCCTGTCACATCCCAATCTATATTAACTTTAAGCCATTATATATCTATACAGTATCTATATAAAACAACATGCTTATCATGCCATAAACATTTTAATTAATTAATAATAGGTTATCCAGGTTAATTTTACTAACAAATAACTAAGTTTTTGAAAAAAATTATTGTCATATTAGTCAAAATAAAGACTTAGAGATGCTTATATTGCTCAACAACAGTCCACAGGAACCAGGCTGGAGGTCTTTGGAATCAGGAATAAGTCAGATATCTCCAGGAGCAAGAGATCTTCAAAGGCAGGAACCAACAATAATTCAAAACCAAACAAGTCCAATGATCTTCATTACTAAGGCAGCTTTTAGAGGAAAGTGCCAGTTTTTATATAGTTCAGCCTCAGTTCAGCCTCCTAGGCCTTCCTTAAGGCTTTCAGGTGGAGCCTAGCAGACACAGCTGAGCAAGTATTAGAGATGCCTTTTTGGGGGGGGGGGGGGGGGGGCAATCCTGCAGGTATCAAAGCTGTCTCTGAGGAACTTATCTGGCAAGTACCGGAGCTGCTTCAGATCCTGACACTTTATAACCAACCACAGTATACATTACATCTTAATTATAGCATAACTCTCTTTCTCTCACACACATCCTGCTTCAAGAAAGAAATTACAACACTTCTATATTTAGTTATCATCGAGACAACCCTCAGCCTGTCCGCAAGCTTAGAAAGCTCTGTGGTATCCAAAATACAACCCACAGACAAAACGTGGTAATGCCATTAAAGAAAACTGTCCACGCCTCTGCCAGGAATGATAAAAAAAAGGGAACTGAGATTGACCCATACAAGAAGTGGACCGAATACAAGTGGACCGAAGAAAGACAGTGAATGGGGGACTGGCTGTGGAGAAGGCCAGCTGTAACCTTACCAGCCATAAAAACAGAAGAAATTTGCCCCATTGCTCTTTGACTTCTGTTCTTTATATGCAAAGATAAACCTTTAAAAACATAGAAACAAAAGTTTTCTTCACAAAATTTGTCTTTCAGCTGTGATATTATGATTTTTTAACTTTATAATCTCATTTTCTTGCAAAAGAAAGCTCTAGGTCAGGAGTTCCCAACCTGTGGGCTGGTCATGGCCCCTGATGCCATCCCATCTGGACCATCGCTGCCTCCATTGCACCCGGAAGTGGAAGCAGTCATGTTTACATAATTCATAAAACACACCTGCACATGTGGAAATGTTGTAAGCGTGAAAGTGGGCGCATTTACATCAGCCGTAAATGCACCTGCTTCCGTGTCTGTCCCACTCAGCTGGTAAGGCCTGCAGCAAAAAAAGGTTGGCCACCCTTGTTCTAGGTTAATATAGTCCTTATATTCAGGTGTAAAGATAAACTTAAAGTCCTTTATTTCAGGTAAGTAGATATGAAAATAATTCAAAGTTCTAATCCAAGTAAAGAAAACCGAAGCTATCCGGTGTATAGCTTTTCACTTGCGTTTCAACAGGGTTTTCTATAGAAAAATATACACAAAACCATAATTATTACATGCTCTATAATACACTATTTACATACAATACATATCAGTATACTGTGAAAAGACCAGAATTCACCCAATTCTTACCTCTCTAATAAAGTATTATTCTAGGTAATTAGGTAATATTATTTCAATATATGCTGTGTCTCGGCCTCTAGGTTGATTCTTGTGTGCCTATGACGTTGTTTCCAAGTAAAAACCTTACTCATTTATACACTCTATTGCTCCCAGCTGGGTTCTCACTGATATCCTCACTTAAAGGAAACTCATCACTAAGCATTTACAGAAAGGAGGTAAGATCTAAATCATGATTCAGACCAAGAGGCATAAGGGAATCAAACAGGTGAATGTAATGAGCTTCCCTGCGCTTCAACAGTTTATTCATGTCAGTTTGTTCATATTTTTGGGGTAGAGGTTTTTCCAGAGCTAAGAATTTTAAGTCATCTTCCGAATGATTTTTTTCTACATAGTGAGATACAAGAGGAGCGGTCATGACTTGGCTGCGAATTCGGGAACGGTGTTCCAACACCCGAACTTTCAGTGGCCGACTAGTTAAACCAATATAAATTTTATTGCAGGGGAAAATTATAGCGTAAATAACATTATCAGAGTTGCAATTAGTACACCCCATCAATTTGTGTTCATAATCTTTACCCGGTATCGCAACAGATTTAACTTCTAGTGCAAACCTACAGGCTGCGAAGCCAGCACAATGGAAATGTCCCCGTATGATCGAGGGGGGGGGGGGGGGATGATGGGAGCGAGAGTCGGAACTCACAACGTGGTTGCCAATAGTTTTAGTTTTCTTAAATCCAAATACAGGAATTCGAGCACATCCTGGTAGATCCTCCACCACATGCCAATATTTAGTGATTGCCTGTTGAATTTTAATAGCCAAAGGGGAATAATCAAACGAGCAGTGTAAGCGAGAAAAGGTGCTCTTTTTGCTCTGGGTTAGGAATTGACTTCTAGGAGTCATATTGACTTTCCTAAACTGATGATCTGGATAGCCCTTATCCTTCAAGAATCTGCTGATTGTGCCTGCTGAATCTATAAAATCCTTATTAATGGTAGAATTTCTCTTTGCCCTGGACAAGAGTCTAAACGGGATGTTTCTTTTCAGGTGGGCGGGATAAAATGATCGATAGTTGAGGTATGAGTTGTGGTCTGTTGGTTTTCTATAGAGGTGCATATTCAGTCTGTTGTTGGCTACATATACCACAATGTCCAGAAACAGTACACTAACACTGTTGAAATTTCCAGAAAAATGTAGATTGCTGTCTAATGTATTTATCCAATTGGTGAAACTCGGGATAACACTCTCATTATCAAAGATGAAAAATAAATCGTCTATAAATCTCTTATAGGTAATCATGTGTTGAAAATAAGGATTCACTAAGTTGTTGAAAATATAAGTCTTTTCAAAGTCCACCATGTACAGATTCGCAATGGCAGGCGCCAAAGCCGACCCCATTGCCACTCGTTTAATTTGTAAAAAGAAATCATCCTTGTACCTAAAGAAATTATTCTCTAGGACCACATCCATAATATCTAATAGAAAATGTGTAGGTGGAAATGTAGAATTTCTGGTATTTAAAACATTTTCTACAATAGGTCTTACTCTATCCAGAGGGATATTTGTATAAAGAGACTGAACATCCAGTGTTAGAAGCCCTGCGCCAGAAGGTACTGCCATACCCTCAAGCTGTTTGATAAAGTCAGGGGAGTCCCTTACAAAGGAAGGAGTTTCCCTAGTGAATGGATTTATAAAGGAATTAATGTACTTAGCACTCCTTTCTAGTAGGGACCCAATCCCAGCTACAATTGGTCTGCCTGGGACAAGAGTACTGGTCTCCGAAATTTTATGAATTTTAGGCAGCGTGTAGAACACAGGTACTTTAGGAAATTGATAATTCAAAAATTCAAATGTCTTATCAGAAATATAATTGAAGGAAAGCCCTTCATAAAGCACTGTTCTTAATATCATAGCCACTCTGGAAGTAGCGTTCCCTTTAAGTTTTCTGTAAAAGTCAACATCCCCCAACTGTCTTAATATCTCTTTCTCATAATCCGATGTATTTAAGATCACCACCACTCCTCCCTTGTCTGCTGGTTTAATAGTTATGGAATCGTCATTGGCTAAGTCTTCGAGTGCCCTTTTCTCTGCTAATGTTATATTTTTATATGCTCTCTTGTGCATATTTTCTGTCCTGCTGATGTCTTTAAGAACTAAGTCCCGAAAAACCTCAATGGCTGGACAGTCCACCTGGGGAATAAATGTGGAGGTTGGTTTAAAGGTGTCCCTAGACCCCGGTTCCATATCTTTAAAAAACACTTTTAGCTTAAGTAACCTTATCAGTTTAAACAAGTCAATCCTAGTGGAGAAAGAATTATATGCAGGTGTAGGAACGTAGTTGAGTCCCAAAGATAATACTTGTAACTTAATGGGTTACAATACTCTCGATGACAAATTAAAAATTACGTTCTCTTTCTCCCTCTGCGGGTGCGCTGCTCCAAAAAAATATTCTTGGAAGTAGAAGGCTCCACTGAATCCGCAGAAGAAGACCTATTATCACTGTCTGTAGATTCGAATTCTGAACTACTGACCGGCTTTTTCCATGTAACTCATTTCTGTCTTTTATTCTGTGCAAATTGCACAGGTAGACTTTAGATGAGTTATAATCCGTAATATCTCTATCAAACTTTTTTGATATATTGAAATAATATTACCTAATTACCTGGAATAATACTTTATTAGAGAGGTAAGAATTGGGTGAATTCTGGTCTTTTCACAGTATACTGATATGTATTGTATGTAAATAGTGTATTATAGAGCATGTAATAATTATGGTTTTGTGTATATTTTTCTATAGAAAACCCTGTTGAAAGGCAAGTGAAAAGCTATACACCGGACAGCTTCGGTTTTCTTTACTTGGATTAGAACTTTGAATTATTTTCATATCTACTTACCTGAAATAAAGGACTTTAAGTTTATCTTTACACCTGAATATAAGGACTTTGTGTTACCACCATATTATATCACTATACTTTAGACCTTGAGTCTTACCTACGGATGGATTTCTGCTTGATTTTTGATTCATATTCACCGTCTGGCCATTTTCTGTATTCCTAGGTTAATGGAGAACAGATCTTTCCCTTCCTCTTTGTGATTATCTTTCAGGTGTTTGAAGAGTGCTATCATATCTCCCCTCAGACTCCTTTTCTCAAGGCTAAATATGCCCAGTTCTTTCAATCTTTCCTCATATGGCTTGGTTTCCAGGCCTTTGATCATCCTTGTTGCCCTTCTCTGTACCTGCTCTAGTTTCTTTGCATCTTTCTTAAAGTGTGGTGCCCAGAATTGGACACAGTACTCTAGATGTGGTCTAACTAGTGCCGAATAGAGAGTTTTTTTGGAGACTATACTTCTGTTAATGCAGTCTAAAACAGTGTTGGTCTTTTTTGCAGGCACATTGCACTGCTGGCTCATATTTAGCCTATGATCTACAACAATTCCAAGACCCTTCTCACTTGTAGCATTAATGAGCCAAGTATCCCCTATCTTGAAACTGTGCATCTAGTTTTTGTTACCTAAGTGTAAAACCTTGCACTTATCCCTGCTAAGTTTCATTGTGTTGGGTTCAGCCCAGTGTTCAAGTATATCAAGATCTTTTTGAATTCTGCTCCTGTCTTCCAAGGTATTAGCTACTCTACCCAGTTTTGTGTCATCTGCAAATTTGATAAGGGTTCCTGCACTTCCTCATCCAACTCATTTATGAAAATGTTGAAGAACGTGGGCTCATGACTGGGCCTTGTGGTACTCCACTTGTTACCCCTCCCATTGTTACACATCATGCAACCTATAATTATCCTGTGTTAGTTTCCTTTACAACTTTTACCCCATTGCTTGAAGAACTGCATGGAAACATCTATGAGAGCTGTGTTTCTAGGCCCTGGATACTACATTTAAAACAATCACAATTAATTGATACCTGCATGTTTCCAATGTGCAAACTAATTTCAATGAAAAACATTTTTCTGAGATGATATGTAATTTCTAACCTTACTTCTTATACCACGGATTCTCAACCTGTGGCCTGTGGGCCGGATGGGGGTTGCAGCACCATTTCATGTGGCCCCCACTGCCTCCACCACACCAGGAAGTGCCATGTGGTGGAGAAAGGGTAAAATGGCCATCCAGCCCCCAAAGCTGTCTGAGGGAGCGTGGCTTGGTGACCTGCTTAAAAAAGGTCGAGAACTCTTGTTTTATACTCATAACAGCCTGTGCACATGTGATTTTCAAAAGGTATTCAGTCCCAAGCTAGTATAGCTCAGTGATATAAGTGTCTGGCTGCAGAGCCAAGAGCTACAAATCTAAATCCTCTTTCTGGCCAGGAGAAAGGTCATCTGAAAATACCCAAAGCATGTGTGTCTGATGGGTTAGATATCCTGCCCCTTGTATAACTTTGACAAAGTTGCATGGTTCCAAGGTATTGTAAAATCACATCAGAGCACTTAATACCCGGACATCACTAGGACAGATTCCATAAGTCAGAAACAACTTGATGGCACATAGTTATAATTAATCAATTCCATGGTCCTTAACTTATTTTTTTACCAGAATAATAAATAAAATAAAAATGAATTCTGTATCAGACTTCTCTAGTTTGTCAGGACAATGTTCCATTTGCCTGTCTGCCTGCCTGCCTGCTGCTTGCCTGGTATAGAAGGGGAAATATAAAACTACAGACTTACTAAGATGGTGAAGCAAAGAACACTGATCCATGTTCTCAAATGCAAGTAGGCTTTCTTTCCTTTAATGCAGAGCAAATATGGTTACTGTATAAGATCTAATGATCTGCAGCAAATACAATCTTGGAAATCTCCACAACTAATGAATGAAAGGTCTTTCTCTCCAAAATAATTAGGTTGCTTCACTCACTTTCTATGATATAAAGGGAGAGACCTTTCACAAGGCTGTGTATGGTTGGATGGGTTATGGGTTTGTTAGTCCCAAACATCACTTCTTCACTATCCTTCTATCAAAGCAAAATTAGCCTTGCATAGCGATATGCCTGAAGACTTGTGTTTGGATGAAACAGGGCATACTTCACTGAGTGGCTACATCACTAGAACAGACTCATTGAATTGATGAGAATTTGGTGAGTCAGTACCTCTGTCAATTCCACTATCAAATGGTCATAACTTACTAAAGGAATTTAGTCAGTGATATACCATATCTTAACAGAGATTGTCTAAGATGACTCTGGAATTCTGAAAGATTTTGTGTATTTACCTTGAGGTGTTATTTATTACATTTTATTCTCACACAGAGCTCCTCAAAAAAGCCAAAGACCTTATACAAGTTCTCACTCTGTCTTGTAGTGACTCTGTGAGGTCTGTTTAGGAGGAATGAAAATGTTTGATTCAAGGTCATCCAGAGAATGTCATAACTGAAAGGAGATTTGAGCCATGGTTTCCCCATGTCATTTTTCTTCTTCTGTGTCTAGGCCATACATGAAACTGCCAAAATGAAGCCACCTTTGGGTGAGTCTATTCTGCAGTTCCTTTGGCTTAGTGTGAGAAAGATTAGCAGGCAACACAAGGTTACCATTATGAGGGTACACCTGGTTGTGGTTCAAAAATAACACAATCTTCGAGGAGGCTTTTTGAATGTACCCGTACCATGAAGACTGTCCTGAGAATATAATGCAGTGGCCTTTCATCTGCCTTTCTCATTGCTGTGTAACACCTGTACCACTGATCCAGTTCCACAAGTCACTTTCTGATCCTGAGCCCTTTTGGCACACAAAGTCCACCTCAGCCCCAGGCCAGTATTGATGAATTGCTGCCCTTCATCAAGTTGGATTCAGGTGGGATTTAATCCAATTGGGGACCATCACCTTTCTCTGTGGAATTCAGCACCAATGACCATTGGTCCTCAGGGTTATCAGGTTAGTTTTATTTATTTATTTATTTATTTGCAACATTTATACCCCACCTTCCTCATCCCAAGATGACCACCGCCTGACACTCGACATTGAGTTGCTGCCAGTAGGGTCTTCTATTACCCTGTTTCCCCAAATATAGGACCTCCTCCCATAATAGGATACCACCCTTTCCCCCCCTGCCTTTGAAATATAAGGCCCCATCCAAAAATAAGACCTCCTTACCTCCTGGCTGTAAGGCAGCCGGCGTGGCCAATAAGAAAGCCTGCCGCATTGGAGTCTCAATTGCCTCCCCGCTCACAACCAAGGGAAGTTTCCCCTGGTGAGAGCCGGATCGAGACTCCGACGCGGCAGGCCTTCTTATGGGCCACGCCGGCCGCCTCACAGCTGAGGCCAGTCTCGATCGCGCTTCCCCACTCGCAACCAAGGGACGCTTCCCTTGGTTGCAAGTGGGGAAGCGCGATCGAGACTGGTATTCTTCTTCATGGAAAAATAAGATATCCCCTGAAAATAAGACCTTGTACTAATTTTGGAGTTTTTAAAAATATAAGACAGTGTCTTATATTCGGGGAAACACAGTACCATAGCAAGATAACCTGGCCAGACAGCAGTCACAGCAATGTCATTAGAAGTGCAGACTGGGGAGAACAGACATGCTAAAGTTATGTATCAAGATTGAAGGAAGGGTGAAAAAACTTCTTTGTTAGCATTCCTGGAGATTTTAGCTTTATTGGGCAATTACCACTGAATGAGTCATGTCAGGGAGAATTACTAGCACTGCCGTAGAACATATTAGGGATCATTTAAGGGCTTGCCTTGTTCACAAATCCTGAGGAAGAATATGCTTATTAGCATGCAAACACAATAACCAGCTATCTGTGTAATCAGGCATACTTAATTTGCTTTTTCAAGTCAGCTGTCCAAAACTACAAGCTGACTTTAGGTCTCAAGCCCATCACTACTGAAATCTCAGTTCTTTTGCACGCAGACTGTCTGTCTGGAAAAATTTGCCTTTTTAAGTCATGTAGCCAAAAAATATGAGCCGAATTGCTCAAAATGTAAGCATTTCTGTTATAGAAATTTTCTCTCTCCCCTACCCGAGGGTGCATCATAACCAGTTGTCTTCTGCAACTTGTATCTGAGAATACATTTTTTCCTGAAGCAGGAAAAATGCCATTGGCGTGAATAACCAATAGTGAGAAACAAATCACAGTTAACAGTCCCTGCCCACAGTCACATGGGCTAGGACAGGGTTCCTCCAACATGGTTCTCCAGGTCTTCTTCGACTTCAATTACCAGAAGCCCAAGTCAACACACCTGCTGATCAGGGCTTCTGGGAATTGAAGTCCAAAAACATCTGGAGCCAAGTTTGAGGAACCCTGACTGATGGGTTGTACAAAAATTATAAGTAGACTCCTAAATTTTTCACAGTCCAGTCCAATCCAGTTGGGAATAGGGAAAGGCTATCTTAGGTTGCTTAATCATTTCCCACATTGTGCAGTATACCATTCCTTTCTGGGAGTGCTCTATAACTGTACAACTTGCTCATGGGCATGCAGACTGGCTCTTCTTCTACAAAGGCACAGTGGAGAATCAGGCTCCCAACATCAGGTGCTCCAACCAACTGAGCTATTCAGCCAGCTTAGTATGCATATCTGTCATGGAAAAAAAATCCTTTGCTTGCACACAAAGTGTCTCTGGATCTTTTATTAGGATTTTCCTTTCTTGTTGTTGATATGTTATCAAATCTCTTCTAACTTACAGCAATCTTATGAATTCATGATCTCCAAAAGATGCTATCATTAACAAGTTTGCTCAGGTCCTGCAAACTAAAGACTATGGCTTCATTTTACTGAATGTCCTTCTCATATAAGGTATTCCTCTTTCCCTATTGTTTTCTACTTTTCCTAGCATTATTGTATTTTCTCATGAAAATGTCCAAAGCATGATGGCCTCTTAAAGAAAATGGCAGCACCTGCAAGGTACAGTATGAGAGGACCTATGCTTGGGATCCCCCGAATCTCTACAGTTCTATGATTCAAATGTATGTGTGGTGTGCTTTGTTCAATGAACATAGGTTTGGTCACTGCATGCACATGTTAGATAACATATTTGTTTCCTGCTAAAGGCATTTATTTGGCTGCTGCATGGCAGAACTCTGGACTTTGGACTGGCCTAGCTCAGGTATCTCCTACCAACTAGCAGTTTGAAAGCAAGAAATTGCAACTAGATAAATAGGTACTGTTTTGGCAGGAAAGTAACAGCATTCCATGTGGTTCGTTGTCTAGTCATGCGTGCCACAAGACAATAGAAACATCTGCAGATACAGACAGCACTGGCACTTTGGCTGGAAATGGAGATGAGAGTTGGACACAACTGGCTTTTGAGAAAGGGCAATCTTTATCTAGCTCAGTTATGATAACTTCCTGGCTATTTTTCTCCAGCATCTGGTGTAGAGACATGCTGCCACCCCAAGGAGTCATCCCTGACAGCCTTATCTGCCTCCACTCTCTCCTGTGATAAAAGGCAGAAGGTGTTCCCCCTCTCACAAATGCACACAACTCTTCTAGTTCTTATAGAATGCTTTCAAACATTTCCAGCACAAAATGCTCATTGTGTGCCAAGCAACAAGTATCAGTGTTTGGAGTAGGCTAAATGGAAGTGGAGCCTAAAAAAAGACCCGAGGCTTTGCTATCTTATGTGAGCAAACAATCTGCTATATTCTTGCACAACAGTCTCTGAATATAGACAGGCGGCGCACAAAGAGGAAGCCTGAGTTTAAAATAGACAACTGCTTGTGCATTAACAGGCTTATGGGAAGGTTACTTATGGTACATTTGCCTTGAGGATTCAATAGGGATGTACTGCAGCATATTGTGGCAAGCCATCTGCTGAAGAGGCAGAATTGATCTCACAGTCTCTGTGTCCTGCTCTGCCTGCAGATCAACCCACTGTGACTAAAGCATACACACACTCAGAACTGACGATTAAAACCAGCCAGCTCTAATCTTTCAGGGAGAGGGAGGGGAGCCTCATGTGAAACAAGTTTCAAAGGAGGAACAAGAAAATAAGAGATGCCACACAAGTCATTTCGGAGAAGCTGTAATCTGAAAGATTTGTTCTTTTACCAATCATCTGACACATCTAGGCTTCAAACAAAATTCACATAGTAATTACTATAATTGAAATGTCAAAAATATTTTAAACCTGCATGGTGCTGTGTAAATATGGGCTAATTAAGCTCACGGTCATTATTCCTCGAAGTATAAGGGATCTTGTTAGGAATATAGGAAGTTGCAGGGAGTTGTCTGTATCCTTGTTAGAAATCTAGGAGTTCTCTGATTTGTCTATCCTACTATTTGTTACATTTAATGAAACAAACCTCACCTCTCTATACTTGAACAAGTCTCTTGAAGGTTGCAATTGCAGGATAAAGAAACTCTAACCACCAGATTCAAAGCCTGGGCCAGGGGCCACTGGTTTCTAAGTATCCTTCAATAACAAAAACAGGGTAATGTGGTGGCTTAGTGACTAAGAAGCTTGCCTTGCTAGCTGGAAGGCCGGCAAGTGGCAATTTGAGACCCACGTACTGCATGACGGAATGAGCACCTGTCTCTGTCCCAGCTCCTGCCAACTTAGCAGTTCCAAAGCAAGAAATTGCAAGTAGATAAATAAGGACCACTTCAGTGGGAAAAGATCTTGAGGACATGAAAGGAGCCCCTGAGATTCTCCAGCAAAAATCATTTTGACCCAGAATAATTTCTGACATGAAATAATTATTATAATAACAAAAAACAATAAGCACATTTCAATTACAAAACTCACCATTATTGCAACCCATATAGCAGAATATCCATTAAAAGTATGTAGAGTAAAAAACAACTCTCTTCCCTCATAATGTGACTACTAATTACTCAAAATATCATTAAAGTCCCATTTAGACTTTCCATTACCTTACACTGAGTCTCATACTTGTATAAAACGGATTATTTAAGATTCTAGTAATGTTCCTAAAGATGTTAAATTTAAAATAGACTTACTTTTGTCTATCATTAACTTAGTAAGTAGTGTGATGTTTTGTAAAACAATACATTGGAAAGCTATATATAGAGTTACTAATGCTAGAAAAGTATTACAGCGTCAAATAGCCAGAAACACTGTCCCTGTATTTCAATGATTCCACACACAGGAAACTAATAAAACATCACACAGGAATAAGAGGATTAAACTTTAGAGTCTCTGTTGGTGGTTTTTATTTATAAATAAACAAATCACCAATTGTTCCCTGGCTTTGCAATTAAGTACACTACAGTATATTTAAAAAATGCAGGGCTGCTTATTGTGCACACAATGTGACTTGTGTATTATACATATATCTGTGAAAAATATACAGGATTGCTTCGCATCTGTTTGCAGTTATTTTGCCACTGCATCTCCCCTCCTCCACACTTCCTGCTCCTATCTTTGTTTTAGAGAAATATTTTCTTCTAAGTCTGAATGGAATGTTTTGCATTAATCTTCTTAAGCTCACAGTCCAGTCCACTTAACCAGTTCATACACCTAAGTCTCCATGATTCTATAAGCTTAGTTAGTACAACTGGATTCTGAACTGTAATTAGAATAAGTTGAAGTAGTGGGCTGTAGATGACAGAACAAACTCCAAATACTTTGGAATATTTAAAATCTATGCACCCCCCTCCCCAAACACCTGGGCTAATTCTCATGATTCATGTTTAAAGTGCAATTAAACACATGGTTTATAAGAACAAATGCCATGTATGAAGCAGATGATTGTATCGTGGTTACTGCCCATGGCCACTCTCTTTACCAAGACAAAATTAATTCTGGCTACATCCTTGTTTTACTGGCACACATGTAGTTCAATTAATATGCACAGTTAATATACTGATCTTATATTTAAAATTAATGCCACCCTGGTGACTATTTACCAAGCACAGCTAAGACCTATACATAAACATGTACACAGGCACAAATCTGGTGTGAGGAGGATCTTAAAAGAGGAATATCAGATGTTTCCAAGGTGAACATAAGATACTATGAATAAGGGTGTGGCCATACTGAAAAGCCAAATCGGAATGACAAGTCTCATGCTTTCAAGAAGGAAAAACATTAGATTGTACTGGGAAATGCCCGATCGAATCTTTTTGACATTATAAACTAGAATGCCTCCAGCAGCAAAGAAATAAAGCCAAGTTGGGAGAAATAGCATTGGATAGATTTGAATTGGCCATTGGTCAGTAAAAAGTAAATCAAATTCACTTGTTTTATAAGTTTAGCAAGTCCCATGGACCATGGTAAAATGTAAGTGAATGCCATGAATATAAAGATACAATTCCTCATATCACAGATGTAAACTCAACATTAAGTTGCAGGCATAACAAAGTTGCAAATACAGTGGAACCTCATATAACGAACACTCCCTATAGCAAAATAATAATTGCATAACAAATAGTTTTTTAATTTAAAAAATGGCACCCAGCATAATGATTTTTTTCTATGGAAAAAATTGTACAATGAAAATTCAATGGGAAAAACTGCTTAGTGAAAATATTTGTTGTATGGTTTTTTCCATAGAGATTTCCACTGTACGATTTTTTTCCATAGGGAAAAAGTATAACAAAAAAACCGCATAGCGAACAGACCTGTAGAACAAATTAAAATTGTTATACAAGGTTTTACTGTAATATTTTCAGTAGTTGGCTACAAGTTATGGATAATTCATACCTTTCCCTTCATATTATAAGTTCTATCTACCTCTTGTTTTAGAACATGAAACCACAATACTTATACTGGGACAAGCAAGTTATCACGAATAATAAACTCAACATTATATTTCTGAAAAAGCAAAAATGACAAAACATGATTTGCAGAAGTTGGAATTTCATCAACGCAACCTCAAAAGCACAGAAAGTATCAATATTGCAAAGTATCAAGCATTAAGGCAAAAAATTAAAATGATATGGAAGCAAGATTAATTAGATCATCCTTCTCTCCATACTAATTTCAGCAACTGAAATCTTTACCACTGTAGGGCAATTGCCAATTTCTGCTAATCTGCTTCGTGAAATTAAAAAAACCCAGTGATTTTGCAAACATGTCATCTCATCCAATTTTAGGATTTGACTCCTACGTTTTAGGCTTGCCACCAACAAGGTTGCCTGGGGTTAGCCTTAACAATCTAAACTGAATAAGGAAGTCTTCATCTGTGCAATAACTTCCTGGTATGTGACTCCCATCTTAGTTGGACTGTTTATTATTCCCAGAAGTGTCATTCCAGGAAATAAATACAATGGTGGAAGACTTCCTTGTCATTCAACAAGCATATTTAGACAAAAAACAACAGCAATAAGTCAAACAACAATGTAAGTTAAACATTTTTAAAAATTTACAGAGGTCTATTTGAGGCCACCCCTGCTGGAAAGCCTAAACATTCCCACTAATTCTCATTTGGTGTCAGAGCTTACTGGCTTAGTATAAAAGTGTGAAGATCTTTGACAGTGATGCACAGGAACAAACCAATACATACAGATACACATGGAGAGACCCTATGGGTGGAGGCATTTGGGCAGTCCAGTGTGCCATTTGGAATAGAGTGCCATTATTGGTATTGGTGAATCTTCCTATTGCTCAAGTACTGGGAACAACAGTGCAGAGATAGGGAAATATCTCCCGGTGTTCAGCCTTCTTAACAGATTGCGCAGCAGCCACATCTGCTGTGGGTGAAGCTGGGAGGTGATAGGAGACTCAGCAGGAATAGTAGCAATCATTGAGGCTGTTGGATACATTTTGTCAACCTTATCATACCATTTCCCCCACCCCTACCGCTGGGCTCTGGGGAAGCCACATTTCCTGGTAAATTGCATTTTGCTCAGATTCTGGACCCATTTACCTAGATTTTTTATCCTTGCCTCCAAATACCAGAAGCAGTTTTGGGGGCCCTGAGAACCTATGTCTGCCCCACCACCTCTGTGGTGCCACCAGGAACCACCTTTTTGACATCCAGACCCACATTTGTAACCACCATAACACTGCAAGGATATGCTGGCTAGTCTTGTTTTGACCCTGAGATCTCAAGAAATGGGATGATACTCATGTGACAAGCTTATCTAAAGGGTCCAGTTCAAACTTAATCATAGTTAGAGTGATCAATGTAAACTCCACTGATTTCAATGTATGTGAATGAATCCAATGAATCTTTTAATTCAGTAAAATATAAGATGCTTTTTCTCCTGTGACAGTAATTGAATCCGATAGAAAATAACTGTTCATTTCTAACAGTCATAGGTTTTAAAAAGGAACACAGTATTAAAATTGTATGTTCATAAAGGAAAACTATCTTTTACATTTGCACCATGTTCCTTCCTTATCCTATATTCACAGACAGAATACCAATGCAAGCGTGGCGCCAAAATGGCCGCCGTGCTCCTTGCGGGCCTCCCCCACCAGACTTGGACATCCGGGTAGTTAGGGGGGCGTGGCCATCCCTCTTTAAAAGGGGTGGCCACGAGGCAGCTGAGCTGCCATTTTCAGAAAGCGACGGAGAGGAGAAGTTTCCCCCCTTTTTGCTCCGTCGCTCTTCGCTTCTGCGAGAAGCCTCTTTTCGGCAGCAGTTTTCTTCGATTCTTGGCAATGCCTTCCAAAAAGAAGGCGATGGCGAATTCGATTCGCCCTTCCAGGAGGCGCCAGCCTGGTCGGAGGACCGCGACTGCGCCCCCTCAGCAGGCCCCCTTTGCAGGGGCGGCCACCGGGACCGGTGGGATGGGGTCGATTAATCCTTGGCCCGAGGCCGCGCAGCCTCAGTCCGGCCCAGCGGGGGCCGCGGCCCCCGGCCCGCAAGTGGCGGCCATCGGCTCGGGCCAGGCGGGCGGGCATAACCAGGCCGGGCCTTCGGACCTTGGCCCGCACCTTCAAGCAGTGGGCTTCAACCAAGGGGGTTGGCTGGGTTCCCTTCCCTGGCAGGGCATGCCCCCGGCCCCTCAAGGGCCAGTGATTGGGGCATGGCCATATTCGGGCCCCGGTGTTCAGGTGCCGGGCCCGGCCCCTGCTACCAGTGGGCCGGCTGGCCCGATGGCCCCCATCTGCGTCGGGGGCTCCGTAAACGTGGATGCCCTCCTGGCCCGCGTGGCGGCCTTGGAGGCATCTTTAGGGATAGTCAGTCCATCCGGGGCACCTTTTGGTTTACAGGTCAACGCAACGGCCGCCGGTCCTCGGCAGGCGGCCGATCGGGTTGAGCTGCTTGAGGCTCGTAGGCCGGCGCCCACCGCAGCCTCGCAGCTCCCCATGCAGCAGGTGCCGCTAGCAGGTAGTGGTCAGGCCCCATCTACGAGCTCGATTGCGCTCGCGAGCTCCGACGCCCGCAGTGGGCCGGAACCCCCAGTGGGGGCGGCCCTTGGGGGTGCAACTTGTGAGTATCCAGTTCAAACCAGTGCACCCACACCACAATCCACAACGGGGGGAGGCCTACAGTGGCCGTGGCCTCGTCTGGCTGGGGCGGCGGGACAGCAGCCGCCGGCCCACTCGGGGGCGGCTATACCACTTCCAGGCCCCACATGGGGCGGGGGACCCTATGCTGCAGGGAACTTACTGGGGGTGGCAGGGCTGGTTCAGGCCCCTTTCATGGTGCCCCACACTGCCAATGTGCCGGTCTCGGCTTTCCCAACAGCGGGGTATTCTTTGCCCCTTGGGGATCATTTGGCCCAGGCAACTAAGGAAAAGATCTGGTGTGGGGAGTATGTGGACATTTTCTCCCTCTTGAATAGGGAACCCACCAAGGAGGAGAGGGAGGGGCAGGACGAGAAGGACAAGGAGCAGTCCCGTCGTCGCAAGCCGCCACGCACGTGGGCCAACTGGTTACCCGCATACCTCATATACATGGCGGTGTACTTTAGGGCCCGGCCTGACCTGACCATTCCGATGGTCCAGTATTTGGACAACATATACAGGGCGATGGTTGATTTCCCTGGCCCGTCGTGGTTGGCTTACGATGAAGAATTCCGTATGAGAGTGCCCCTACACCCAGAGATGAGGTGGGATGAGCCCTGCCAGAAGCTGTGGCTTCTGTACATGACCCCCACGCGCCCTGCGCCGGGGGAGAGGTACCATTGTGGACATGCGGTCCAGCGAGCCGCTCCAGCCCAGGCACCCCGCCAGGCGGCGGGGCAGGGGGTTCCAGCCCGCCTGCTGTGTTGGAGCTTCTCAGCCAATGGTTCATGCAATAGGAAACAGTGCCGATACAGGCACGAGTGTCCCTCTTGTGCTGGATCCCACGCTGCCTCCGCGTGTCCGCGGGCAGGCGGACTGCGGGGCAGAGGTAGAGGGGGACAAGGAGCGGGCAGAACTGCCGCGGAGGGAGCTGGTCAAGCAAAAGGCCCCCTCCCCAATTAATGTGGACATGTTGGAGCGTTGGCTCACAACGTACCCTAGGAGGGCAGATGCAGCTTACCTGCTTGAGGGTTTCCAGCAGGGGTTTCGCATTCCTTTCACAGGGGACAGGTCCCCCCAAGATGCACCCAACCTGTTGTCACTTAGGGGCAGGGAGGAGGTGGCTGCCACGAGCATTGCTAAGGAGGTTACTGCTGGCAGGGTCGCTGGCCCTTTCCCTGTCCCACCATTTCCCAATCTCAAGGTTTCCCCTTTGGGGTTAGTGCCCAAGAAGTCACCAGGGGAATTTCATCTGATACACCACCTGTCTTACCCAGCTGGCCACTCTGTCAATGACGCTATCCCTGATGACCTTTGTTCGGTCAGGTATACGTCATTTGACCAGGCCCTGCGCATGGTGCGCTCTTGTGGCCCGGGTGCGCTGTTGGCAAAGTGCGACATTAAGTCTGCATTCCGTCTCCTGCCGGTGCACCCGGGCGACTTTGAGTTGCTAGGTTTCAAATTCCGGGGCGAATTTTATTTTGACAAAGCCATGCCTTTTGGCTGTTCCATTTCATGCTCGGCATTTGAACGCTTCAGTACCTTCTTACAGTGGGCCTTTGTTCGCAGGTCGGGCTCTCGGTCTGTAGCCCACTACCTCGATGATTTCTTGTTCGGGGGTGAACGGGGCTGGGACACGTGCACACGTCTCCTACACACATTTCAGACGCTAATGCAGGAACTTGGTGTCCCTTTAGCGCCCGAAAAGACCGAGGGCCCATCAACCAAGCTCACATTCCTGGGGGTTGAGATTGACACGGTTGTGCAGGCATCCAGGTTACCTGTCGACAAGGTTTCACGGATCACTGCACTGATCTTGGACTTGCTGGCCAAGTCCAAGGTGTCACTTCATGAGCTCCAGGTGTTACATGGTCACCTTAATTTCGCTTGCAGGGTGGTTGCACCTGGCAGAGCCTTTGCTCGGCGCTTGTGCGACGCCATGGCTGGCTTGGCTAGGTCCCATCACAGGGTCCGACTGAACAAGGGCGTGAGGGCGTATATGCTCATTTGGCTCCAGTTCCTGAGGGGATTCAATGGGGTGTCATTTTGGAGATCCGACCTTCTGGTCGCCCCTCGTTTTCAGGTTCAGTCGGATGCATTGGGGTCCCTGGGTTATGGGATTTACTTTGAGAGGAAGTGGGCCTATGGCAGATGGCCGCCAGCCTGGTGGGGCTCTGATCGTTTGCGCGATCTCACATTCCTTGAATTTTTTCCCATTCTGGGAGCTCTGATGCTATGGGGTGAGGAGTGTGCCAATTCGGTCGTCCATTTCTGGTGTGACAATTTGGCAGTGGTCCACATTGTCAACTCACAGACGTCAAAATCTCCCAGGGTTATGGAGCTGGTGCGCCAGTTTGTATTGCGCAGCCTACGCTTCAATGTGCTATTTAGGGCCAGACATGTTCCAGGTTTTAATAACGATATCGCTGACGCTTTGTCCCGCCTGCAGATCTCCCGGTTCCGCGCCTTGGCCCTGGACGCAGAGGAATTTCCCTCACCGCTCCCGGACGAGATATGGACGCTTGGCAAGGGGAGGTGAACCGGGCGATCGGCATGTCGCTGGCGCCCCGCACGCGTAAGGCGTATCACCATGCATTCATTACATTCCAGGCCTTTTGTGCCCAATTTCGGCTACCCGAGACTTGGCCTATCCCAGTGGCCCACGTTCTCCAATTCATGGTTTACCTACATACCCAGGGCCTAGCCCCCCGCACCATAGCATCCAGGCTGTCAGCGCTGGCATTCATGGCCAAAGTGGGGGGTTATGCTGACAGCACTACTGATTTCCGTATACGACATGTTTTGGAGGGGTGGGTGCGGGAGCGTGGGCGCAGCCCGGACGACCGCCACCCAATTTCCCCAGGGGTACTTACCCACCTTGCAAGGGGCTGGCATGACCTGTGCTTTGACAGGTATGAGGCAGCCCTGTTTCATGCGGCTACCACGGTGGCCTTTTTTGGAGCGCTCCGCATCAGTGAGCTGGTGCTACTGTCTAAGGCGGATGCGAGTCGTAGGGCACTGGAACTCGAAGATGTCTATGTTTCTTATGATTGGGCTCAGCTGAGGATACGCTCCTCAAAGGTTGATCAGCACGGTGTAGGCAGTGGTGTCAGACTGCTACGATGTTCCATGGCAGACATCTGTCCGGTTGGTGCCCTACAGGAGTTCCTTGCACTACGTGGCACGCACCCAGGCCCGTTTTTCTGTCACCAAGATGGGTCTCCCCTGACTAAATTTCAATTTTGGAAGGTGACCGGTAAAGCACTAGCCAGTGTTGGCCTCCCTGGGGCTCGTTACGGCACCCATTCGTTCAGAATAAGGGTGGCTTCCACTGCTGCTGCATTTGGGTACTCTGGGGCTGAGATACGCCGTATGGGAAGGTGGGGATCACAGTGTTTTTGGTTATATGTTCGCCCTTTTCAACCGTAAGTACCAGTTAAGTCACTGCCCCGTTTCCTTTTTTCCTTGACAGACCCTGGGTGTCGTCTTACACCGGTGACAGTATGGCTGGTGGGCCACAGCTATGTGCACAGGGCAGCGCAGTTTGCTGCGGCGACAGAGTGGGGACCCCGACTGGGACTGGGTGCGTCCGCATGTCTCAGGTGGTACGGTAAGCGTGGAATGTTGTGGCGGGAACTGTTGCCATTCCTTTTCTCCATCAGGGATGCTGACCCGCCTGATGTCCCGATTACACAACTTGGGGGTAATGATTTAGGACAGGTCACGGGCCTATCGCTGAAGCATGCGATCTGCGGTGATCAGACCTACTTGCATTATGTGTGGCCTGCCACAACCCTGGTTTGGTCGGACATGATACGCTTACAGGGGAGGGTTTAACCTCCAGGCCCTTGACCGGGCTCGGCGCTCGGTGAACAGGGCTGTGGCCCGGTTCCTTCTGGACAAGGGTTGGGGGCGCGTCATACGACACCCCACCATCAGTCTTCAAAATTACGAACTTTACACAGGGGATGGGGTCCATCTGTCGCCGGGAGGTATGGACCTCTTTTTGGGAGACTTGCGAGCAGGCCTGTTGACCGAGCTGACGGTCTGGGGGGGGGGGGGCGGTGAGCCTTTATTGAAGCCTCCCCGTGTGGCGGGTAGCACTGGTAAGGTAAACATGTATGACCCACAGGTATCCGGCAGGTTCACAATTGACTGGACAACACTAGACAGGCACAAGTTGGTTAACGTTGTCCGGTCAACGATGAACCAGGCAATGGGGTGATGGTACGAGCTAGGCAGCATGCATCACCCCGTTAATTTACGGATACACGTCAGAGGGTGGGGTCAGTAGTTAGCTATTGACTACGGTCAACAATTTGTTTGTTGTCAACAAACAAATTGATACAAATTGTTACATTGTAACCAATTGCCGTTGGCAATTTTGGGAGGAACCTTACCAGTGTTACTTCGGCCTGCTTGCCTTAAGAATTATAATTGGTTGAATACCAATCGAAATTTATAATTCGGACTAGGGCATGAATCAATAAATGTGGCCCAATGCCGTTATCCACTTTTACCAGTGTCCGAGTCCTTTATTGGGGGGTGCGCCTGCAATGCAAGCGCAGCGCCAAAATGGCCACCGCGCTCTTTGCGGCCCCCCCCACCGGACTTGGACATCCGGGTAGTTAGGGGGCGTGGCCATCCCTCTTTAAAAGGGGTGGCCACGAGGCAGCCAAGCTGCCATTTTCAGAAAGCGACGGAGAGGAGAAGTTTTTTCCCTCCACCCCCTCCCTAGTTAACAGTGTGATTTCTTGGTCGCTTCGGGGCCGGGAGGGAATTTTTGGCTGGGACCTGCAATTGGCTCTTGGGTCCTGGCTTTTTTGCCCATCCCACACTGTTGCTATGGTTTGATACAGGGGTTTTTGGTGTGCTGTTGACTTTGGTCACATGGGCGGGTAGCACTGGTAAGGTAAACATTTATGACCCACAGGTATCCGGCAAGTTCACAATTGACTGGACAACACTAGACAGGCACAAGTTGGTTAACGTTGTCCGGTCAACGATGAACCAGGCAATGGGGTGATGGCACGAGCTAGGCAGCATGCATCACCCCGTTAATTTACGGATACACGTCAGAGGGTGGGGTCAGTAGTTAGCTATTGACTACGGTCAACAATTTGTTTGTTGTCAACAAACAAATTGATACAAATGGATACATTGTAACCAATTGCTGTTGGCAATTTTGGGAGGAACCTTACCAGTGTTACTTCGGCCTGCTTGCCTTAAGAATTATAATTGGTTGAATACCAATCGAAATTTATAATTCGGACTAGGGCATGAATCAATAAATGTGGCCCAATGCCGTTATCCACTTTTACCAGTGTCCGAGTCCTTTATTGGGGGGTGCGCCTGCAATGCAAGCGCAGCGCCAAAATGGCCACCGCGCTCTTTGAGCCCCCCCCCCACCGGACTTGGACATCCGGGTAGTTAGGGGGCGTGGCCATCCCTCTTTAAAAGGGGTGGCCACGAGGCAGCCAAGCTGCCATTTTCAGAAAGCGACGGAGAGGAGAAGTTTTTTCCCTCCACCCCCTCCCTAGTTAACAGTGTGATTTCTTGGTCGCTTCGGGGCCGGGTGGGAATTTTTGGCTGGGACCTGCAATTGGCTCTTGGGTCCTGGCTTTTTTGCCCATCCCACACTGTTGCTATGGTTTGATACAGGGGTTTTTGGTGTGCTGTTGACTTTGGTCACATGGGCGGGTAGCACTGGTAAGGTAAACATTTATGACCCACAGGTATCCGGCAAGTTCACAATTGACTGGACAACACTAGACAGGCACAAGTTGGTTAACGTTGTCCGGTCAACGATGAACCAGGCAATGGGGTGATGGCACGAGCTAGGCAGCATGCATCACCCCGTTAATTTACGGATACACGTCAGAGGGTGGGGTCAGTAGTTAGCTATTGACTACGGTCAACAATTTGTTTGTTGTCAACAAACAAATTGATACAAATGGATACATTGTAACCAATTGCTGTTGGCAATTTTGGGAGGAACCTTACCAGTGTTACTTCGGCCTGCTTGCCTTAAGAATTATAATTGGTTGAATACCAATCGAAATGTATAATTCGGACTAGGGCATGAATCAATAAATGTGGCCCAATGCTGTTATCCACTTTTACCAGTGTCCGAGTCCTTTATTGGGGGGTGCGCCTGCAAAACATAGTTTGCTTTTCCACTTGAATTTTATGGTTTTGAATCTCTAGCTGTCAGATTTCAGACAGACAGCAGGTGAGGCAAATGCCAACAGATGATATTCTGGTAATAAAAGAATGATCTACATTCTTATTTCACTGTTGTCATTCCAGCCAAGAAAATGTGTTTTGTAAAAAAAGTTAGGAACCTTAAAATGAATGAAATCTCCCTAGTTCTACCTTACCTAAATATGTACTGTATTGCTTGTGTCTCTCAAAGCACCATCCTTCTCTACCACCACTCCAGTGTAAGATAGTGCTTTGAGAGACACAAGCAATGCATATTTGGGTAAAGTAGAACTAGGGAGATTTCATTCATTTTAAGGTTCCTAACATTTCGTATAAACAAAAAACTATCCTTCTCTACCACCACTCCAGTAGGGCTGCGGTGGATCAGTGGTTAAGAAGTTCACTGGAAGGCCGGCAAGTCGGCAGTTCAAGACCTGGGTATTGCATGACAGATTGAATGCCCATTTCTGTCCCAGCTCTTGGGGACATGAAAGGAGCCTCATTTGGGCGTCCCCTGAGTGGAGTTTCTACAGCAAAAATCCTTTTAATCCAGAATAATTTCTGACATGAAATTATTATTATACCACTCCAGTGCTTTTGGAATGAAAACCAAGCATGATGATAAAGAGATTCCACTTTCCTTTGGATGGATCACAAACATTAGGAATGAAAATTCAGTTAAAATACAGTTAAAATAATTTTTAAGACTTTTTAATAAAGTGAAATAAGATGCAGAAAGTGCTATATTCAAGAAAGGACATCTTCACACTGACATGGTCCGGAACCTCGGTTTGTGGTGAGGGGAGGTGTAAACTTGTTTTTACCTTACACTTAGGAATAGTTGTTTGCTTATGTCCCTTTTCCACAGAGTCTGGGGAAGCTTAATTCATCTTACCCATAAAGAACTCTGTAAAGTAGGGTAGGTTGAGGTCGATCCAAGATCACCCTATAACCTACGTGGCTGACCAGGGATTTGAACCTGTACTCAAGAAGAGTGATCTATGTACCCACACATTATACCTACTCCCATGAATGAAGCTTTGAATCATAGATACTTGAGTATCTTCAAAATGTGATTAATCGCATACCTTAAGTGGCTAATGACAGTGTGATTATTTTGGTCTTTTAAATATCTTATGGGAACTAGTTGGACCCAAGACTTGTGTGCTATCAGTAAACATGTATATATGTAGCCCAAGAATAAGCATGATTCCACAAATTACCCTGATACACCCAGTCTCATCTGGTTCTGGGAGCTAAGCAGGGTCAGGCTTGGTCAGTATTAGAAGGGAAACCACCCATAAAATACAGAGATCTCCAAGTAAGCTAAGAAAACAATCCTGGTGAGACCCTAAAGGGTCACTGCCACCCATCAGATTTGCCAATATTGAGCTAGACAAAATTATTTATTTCCTCATTTTCTGCAACTTTTCTCTTTCTATTTTTACTTTGAGGTTACTCTCAGAGTTTTTGCTTCATGTGCCTGTCAGGTATAGGAACAGGGCTCTCATCAGTTGGCTCACGCTGCATAAACTGCCCAAAGTGCAGCCAATCTGACTCCATCATGACAGGATTTTGGAGATCCATTGATTCAAAAATCACATTTGCTGAAGTCATCTATATAGCTGTTCTAACTCCTAGAGTGTATCAGAGAAAAAACAAAATAGGTCCACTGATGTGTATAAATTGATGCCATGAACTCACTCCAATGTCTGATGAAGTGCACTTGATCCATGAAAGCTAACATTAAAACACAGCAGTTAGTCTTTAAAGTGCTACAACATTTTTGTTTTGTTAATTTTATGATACGCTTGAAACACAGACTAACACGGCTACTATTAAAAAAAACCAACAACACCTCCTAGTGTTATTAAGTTGGGCTTAAGCATTTTACTACCAGTACAGCTTTACTGAGAGCCTTAGCAGTATAAATAATTAAGTATCTCAATCCCCCAGAAAATTTCTAGCATCGCCAGAAGGCTCATGAGCAATCGCTTGGCGAAGCTTCTGATGTTTTTAGTCATTTTAACACTGCAACAGCAATTAAATTCATATTAGTGTCGACTATTTTAAAGCTACCACTAGGTGATGCTACACCAAGGGATTATAATCACTGGCATGGATGGCAAAATGTGTCTGGTTCTAAGAATTTCTTTGCAGTGAATTGCAACTTCAGGAAGTTATTCCTCAGGTAGTCAAGGTTATTTTACATCTGCTGATCTACTATGAGCATTCTCAATTTCACTGATACAGCACTGAACATTCCTTTCTTTATTTTCCCCCTATCTTTGCACTCCCTGTTTAAACTAAGCACCCAAGTCCTTATAAAATATCTCCTTTAGGTTTAGCACTGCAGATGGTGACTGCAGCCATGAAATAAAAAGACAATTTATTATTGGGAGGCAAGCTAGGAGAAACCTAGGGAACATAATAAAAATAGAGACATCACCCTGCCAACAAAAGTCCACATAGTCAAAGCAATGGTATTCTCAGTAGTAATGCATGGTTCCCGGCCGGGGCTCAAGGGAGCCTAGAAACACCTGGGAGCAGCCGGCGTGGCTTTAAAATGCCAGCGCTGGGGCCGACCCCCACCGGACTGCTTCTCCGCCCACCGGTTCGCTCCCCAGCGTGGTCGGGGATCAAGGGAGCCTAGAAACACCTGGGAGCGGCCGGCGTGGCTTTTAAATGCCAGCGGTGGGGCCGTCCCCCACCGGACTGCTTCTTCGCCCGCCGGTTTGCTCCCCAGCTGTTCCCGGGGCCACCTCCCCTGCTTAGTCTGGGAGGGAAGAAGAAGCCGATGGGTTAGACCTGCCGCCACAGCTGTGCCCGGTCCGGGGATGCCCCTCCTCTTGTCAGGGACACTGATTTGGGCTCTGTGGAGCGTAGAACATGGGCCCGAACAGGTACATTGAGCCTTGGGCTCCGTTCATGGATGTTGAACCCTGGGTTCTGCTCCCTGGACCCTATGGACTGGCGATGGTGTTTTGTTCTGTTCTGTGGCCTAATTGTAATTATTTTATTATGGTGCTTTTATTATGTATAGTTTTATTGTATTTGATTTTTTGATACTTTGCTTATTGTATTTTGGTGTATTTATTATGTATTATGTATAATTTTATTGAATTATTTTCTCTGATCTACATTTGAATTGTTTTGTATTGTATATTTTTATGCTTTTTATGTTTTGTTATATTGTATATTTAATTATGTTGGAAGCCACCCTGAGTCAGCCTACAAGATGAGTAGGGTGGGGTACAAATTAAAAATCTAATCTAATCTTCCTGTCAATCTAGCAGTTTGAAAGCAAGAAATTGCAAGTAGATAACTAGGTATCACTTTGGTGGGAAGGTAAACAGAGTTTTGTGCACTCCGCTGTCTAGGCATGCCTGCTACATGTCCACGGAAACATCTTCAACTGGCGTTCGAGCAAGGGTGACCTTTAACTAATGTATGGTTGGAGAGCTAGAGCATAAGGAAAGCTGGGCGCAGAAGAATAGACGCCTTTGAGATGTGGTGCTAGAGGAGAGTTTTGAGAGTTCCCTGGTCAGTGAAGAAAAGAAATAGGTCAATCTTAGAAGAAATCAACCCTGACTGCTCCTTAGAAGGTCAAATACTGAAGAGGAAGCTAAAGTACTTTGGCCACCAAATGAGAAGAGAGGACTCATTCGAGAAGGCCTTAATGATGGGAAAGATTGAAAGCAAAAGAAGAAAGGAGTGGCAGAGGATGAGGTAGCTAGATGGCATTGTTGATGTCATGGCCGTAGAGCTGAGCGGGCTGAGAAGAATGGGAGAAAATAGGGGAGCCTGGCTTGCAGTGGTCCCTGGGGTCACAAAGGGTTGGACTCGACTATGCAACTGAACAAAAACAACAACAACAACAACAACAAGAAGAAGTCAATCACAGTAAAAAGTGTAAAGAACATTTGACTTAGCTCTCATGGCTCTAAATCAGGGGTGCCCAAACTACGTCCCATGGGCTGGATCTGGACCCCAATCCCAAACAGTCATGTTTTACTTCCACTTCCGGGAGTAACGAGGGCTTTGTGGGCCGGATGAATTGGCGCCAGGGGCCAGATCCGGTGCACAGGCCTAAGTGACCGCCCCTCCTGAACCACATGACTGCAGCCCAAAAAGTTTGGGTACCCCTACTCTAAATGGAAGTAAGCAGAAATGTTGAAATAGGGAAAAAAGCCTACATTCCACAGTCAGTATAGTCAATGGATCAAAGGTGATCAATTGACAGGGACAGTCTGGGAACCTGGGAGTAAAATAAAAATATCAGAACTGCATCCTTTGCTCTGAAGAAGGACTTTAACATGCCAAGCAGCAGAGAGAGGGCAAGAG
This sequence comes from Bradypodion ventrale, assembly GCA_035047345.1. Classification (NCBI taxonomy): domain Eukaryota; kingdom Metazoa; phylum Chordata; class Lepidosauria; order Squamata; family Chamaeleonidae; genus Bradypodion; species Bradypodion ventrale. The sequence continues at coordinate 287,074,040 of JAWDJE010000004.1, forward strand.
AAGGAATGATGAGCACAGCTGAAAGAGTTATTTGAAGCTGCTGCCTGGCAGTCTGCTGAGTGCAAGAATATATCAACATCAGAAGAGAAGGACAAAAGGAAAAGCAAGAGAGGATGGAGAGGAAATGGCTTCCTTTGTGTTTGTTCTGTTTCAATATGTTTGCGACAGCAGTAGCAGAATGACAAATAGATCTGTGAAATATGATGTAGAATCCGACACCTGTTAAAATGATCCTGCAATACCTGGCTGAGAACTTTCACCCCCAACTCTCCGATCTGGAGTACCATGAACACACACACTGTATTGATTCTTTATGGTTTCCAAAACATCTTTTTAAATGTGTAGAGGGTGCTATTTTTCTTACTTAAGGGCTGGCAACCAGAGATTACTATAAATATATAAATAAATGGCAAATTAATAGTGCAAGTGACTTACACTCTTCACGCCTGTAGTCATGCAGTTTCAATGAGGAAGCAAAGTGTACGCACTGAAAAAGAAAAAAAGAGTGATCAGATGGATGAAAATCATGTGCTTCCTAGCCTGAAATACTGTCAAAATTACACATGTTACATTCAGGATATGGATGTAAACCAGAGATTTTACAAACGGATGCTCACAGTTGTGCAATTTCAGAAAGCACAGAACATCTAATTCTGTAAAATGTAGCAGTTCAGCATTTAGCAGTTAGATCTTATATGCAATATTGTAAATGTCAATTGTGAACATTATTAAAAAGCAACTGCATTTTTCTGAAATGTGTTCAAAAAGTGTAAAGCCTTGCTCTTGAATTTCCTTCTGAAACAACGTCAATGTCAACAGATGTTTCAAAAGAGAAACCTAGCCTGGTCACTTTGAAAGCAAAATATTTGAGGGTGGTGGTCACATGACACATGAATACATATTTTGCAAAGAATGGGTTGGCTCAACTCGGAGTATACCATATATACTCGAGTATAAGCCGACCTGAATATAAACTGAGGTACCTAATTTTGACCTGAAAACACAGGGAAATACATTGATCCGAGTATAAGCCGAGGGTGGGAAATGCAACAGCTGCTAGTGAGTTTCAATAATCAAAATACACGAAAATATGGTAAAATTAATTAAATTGTTGGCACATCTCAATCCGGTGTGGTTTTGGGACCCTCGTGGTCATTGACTAGAGTATAAGCTGAGCTCCAATCTCGATGTGTATAGGGAAGATGGGGCAAATCAGACTCTGAATTCAATCTCCTAAATAATAATTTCATGTCAGAAATTCTGGGTTGAAAGGAATTTTGCTGGAGAAACTTGACTCAGGGTACACCTGAATGAGGCTCCTTTCACATCACCAAGATTCCCACCACCACCACCGAAGTGGTCCCTATTTATCTACTGTATATACTCGAGTATAAACCGGGTTTTGGAGCACAAGACCACACTGGATTGAGATACGCCAAGAATTTAATTAATTTTACCATATTGTCATTTATTTTGATTATTGAAACTCACTAACAGCTGCTGCATTTCTCTCCCTCGGCTTATACTCAGGTCAATCTATTTTCTTGGGTTTTTAGGTCAAAATTAGGTACCTCGGCTTATATTTGGGTCGGCTTATACTCAAGTATATATGGGTACTTGCAATTTCTTGCTTTCAAACTGCTAGGTTGGCAGAAGCTGGGACAGAGATGGATGCTCAATCCATCATGCAGTACCTGGGTCTCAAACTGCCGACTTGTCAGCCTTCCAGCTAATAAAGTGAGCTGCTTAACCACTGAGCCACCACAGCAAATTCAATCTCCTCAATTTGCTACTCATTTATAGTGTGTTGTCAAAGGCCAGGATAACATGACTGAAGTAGCTCACTTCTGGGAAAAAAATCTAACTATTTTAATATTTTAATGTGTCTGAACTTTATTTATATATTTATAAAGTCTATAATTTTAAACTGTGCAATGCTCTGATAGAAAGGAAGGAAGGAAGGCTGTTGCTCCTAGATCGGGACTCCTTGCTCATGGTCATGCATATACCTGTCAACCGCAGCTCCGGACAATCCAGGACTTGCGCACAACGGTTCTGCGCAAGTCATGTTCTACGCATGCGTAAAAGGGTTCTACGCAAGCATAAAAGCCTTCTACACATGCGTAGAACTTGACTTGCGCAGAAGGGATGCGCAGTACCTCTTCCCCCCCCCCCGCTGCCAATTCCAGGGTTCTGGCAGCTGCAGGCGGGAAATGGCGCAAATCGGCGCCGAAAATCAGGAAATCCCAGCAAATCCGGGAAGGTTAACAGGTATGGTCATGCATGCTTTGGTCAACTCCAGACTTGACTACTCCAATGTGCTCTACACATGGGGCTGTCTTTGATGACCATTCGGAGGTTGCAACTGTTCCAGAATGCGGCTGCTCGGGTGGTGATGGGGTGCGAGCTATATGTCATTGCCTCACCACTGCTTTGAGAGCTGCACTGGTTGCCAGTGTGCCTCTGGGTGCAATTCAAGGTGCTGGTAATTAAATTTAAAGCCCTACATGGTAGTGGGCCAGGATACTTAAGAGGCCGTGTCACCCCAAGAACATCTATCTGTCCCACCAAAGCAAACCGGAGAGGCTCTCTCATTGTTCCATCTGCTAGAGGGGCGCGTCTCTCTAGCACCAGAAAGAGGGCCTTCTCTGTGTCTGCTCCGGCCCTATGGAACCTCCTGCCAATTAAGTTGCTTCTCCAGATGGAGTTGCTGCCCTTCAGGACAGGTCTAAACACCTGGCTGGCAAAGCAGGTGTGGGGCACCAATGACGTGGTGACCCCTGCTGGCTGGCTGATCTAGGAAGAACACTATTTCTCTTTTAATCAGTAAGGGTTGGGGTAATTTTTAATAGTGGGTTTTAATGGGGTTTTTATAGGTTTTAGAGTTTTTAACTGTGATGCTGGTTTTTATTCTTTGTATGCTGCCCAGTCTTTCCAGTTGGGCAGCAATATAAATAACAAAATAAATGAAGGAAGGAATGAAGAATTATATATAAGGGTTAAACTGTGGATGGAAGACAGTCTGTTTATCTTTCAGTTCAGTCACTGATTCTCCTCATAATGCTCTCCATTCTTAACCTTCTACTCCTTCGCTCTTGCAAATGACCGCTCCCTCAACCACCATTAAGTAGCAAACAAGTGTGTTGGAAATCAATGTTGGCTGTACAAAATGTATTTGAGCCCTTGGACTCTATACCACATTTTTCTGCCTTGATTCTTCCAGCAAATTGTATTACATAGGAGGTCATGCTAGGCTGAAATTTCAAAACCACATTCCCCCCCAATAGACTGTGATTCTCTTCTACACAAATGTCTTTTCTGGAATTTCATTAACTACTACTGAAACTCAGCAGAAATAACAACATAGTGAAATCCAGTCCAAACGATTTACTACAAAAAGCAATATTCTCACAGATTTTTCAAAACATCCTGAGGCTACAGAGGTTTTTTTATTTTGCTTTTACATTCAGCATCTTGTTGGGAATGTATATCTACTTTCTTAATATCTCACAATTCTTTATCTCCTTAAGCAAAGATGTGTCATCTCAGTGTGTGAGACATTCTTACATTGCCAGTTAATGTACAGGTATATGAAAAAGGAAGTGGTTTTGTAATCTGAGATGATGATGACGACGATGATGATGATAATAAAAAATTTTGTGTCAGAAATTATTCTGGGTTGAAAGGATTTTTGCTGGAGAAACTCCACTCAAGGGACGTCAGAATGAGGCTCCTTTCACGTCCCCAAGATATTTACCACTGAAGCGGTCCCTATTTATCTACTTATAAATGCATAGGTTTTGAACTGCTAGGCTGGCAGGAGCTGGGATAGAGATGGCCGCTCCAACCATCATGCAGTACTTGGGTCTCGAACTGCCAACTTGCCGGCCTTCCGGCTAACATGGTGAGCTTCTTAACCACTGAGCCATCACAGCCCTTGTAACCTGAGACAATCAGATCTGTGTTCAGTGAGTCTCCCAGAAACTAGCTGAACATACACATCCAGATCATGTGGCCAACTGCTCTCAGTATATATAGATCAGGGGTTCCCAACCTTTTCAAGCTGGGGGCCAGATGACTCTCTCAGTCAGCTTTGAGGACCGGATGGCCATTTCCCCCTGCCTGCATGATGGGGGTGGGGTGGCCATTTTGTCCCAACAGCTTCAAAGGGATGGTCATTTTGTTTCTAAAATGCCCTTGGAAGGTTGGAGGACCACATGACTAGATTATTGTAATGTGCTCTCCATGGGGCTGCCCTTGATGACCATTTGGAGGCTGCAAGCTGGTCCAGAACGCAGCCGCCTGGGTGGTGATGGTGTGTGGGCATTATGCCGCTGCTCCGGGAGCTGCACTGGTTACCAGTTTGCCTCCGGGTGCAATTCAAGGTGCTGGTTATGACCTTTTGAGCAGGCCAGAAGGGCTCTCTAATTGTACCATCAGCTAGAGGTGCTCACCTCTAGCACAAGAAGGAGGGCCTTCTCTGTGTCCGCACCAGCCCTATGGAACCTCCTACCAATAGAGTTATGGCTGCAGACGGAATTGCTGCCCTTTAGGAAAGAACTTAAAACCTGGCTGGCGGGGCAGGTATTGGACATTGATGGAGGTGCAACCCCCGCCTGCTGGCTTGTATAAAACATAATCAAGATCCTTCCTCTCTCTTTTTTACGGATGGGGTGAGTGGGATTTTAATGGGGATGGTTTTAAATGATTTTATTGTGGCTTTTGTATATGTTTTTATTTGTGAGCTGCCTGGAGTTGCTTTGGCGAAGGAGTGGCGATACAAATGTGAACAATAAATAATGTGAACAATAAATAAATAAATAAATGAAATGGCACCATGGGCCAGTTGTGAACCCCTGATATAGATCTTCTCCGCACACCCCACCATACATCTTAAGAACACATGGCAGGAAGAGCAATTAGGTGTTTGTGAAGGAGGCTTGCTTTAATTCAAAACACAAGTTGCTATACTATGCATGACACAGATTCTACATACAATATGTGTTCCACTGCAACACTTTCTCTGTTTGGCAAGCATTGACGGAAATGAAACTAACACAACATAAAACTTCTTACACTAACTTCACAAAGCTGTTGGTATTCAGAGCCAAGATCTAGAAGCGTAGTTTCTGCTGACAGGAGAAGTTTCATTAGAGGAACTCAGAGGCTGGGCTGAAATTATGAGGAAGGGCATTCAAACCTAGAGATGAATCTCCTGATTAGTGTTGGGAAAATAAACAGTACCACCATTCACCCTATTCATTTTCTCTCTTTTTTAAAAAGCATACATCAGTGGTGGTGAACCTATGGCATACGTGCCATAGGTGGCAATCGGAGCCCTCTGTGTGGGCACCCATGCGTTTGCCCCAGCACAGTGTTTGCTCTGCCCCTCGGCCCAGCAGTCCAATGGAGCTCTTCCTCCCTCCCCCAGCTCAGAGTTTGCCCCACCCCTCTGCCCAGTGGTCCAATGGGAGAGCTTCCTCCCTCCCCTGTTGCCGTGTTGGCACTTTGCGATAAATAAGTGGGTTTTGAGTTGCAGCTTGGGCACTCAGTCTCTAAAAGGTTCGCCATCACTGGCATACATGGTTTCCTGACATGGGGTGGAACCACATTCTCTTCCTCCTTTTCCTTGGGACACCTGTGCTTGTACCTCATGACCGATTGAGTGAGATCTGGTGCTGCTTACTCTGGCTGACAAAATGACTAAGTACAATTCTTCCAGGAGGGGAAGACTTTTAAGCCACCTGCTACAGCCCCAATGAAATGGATGCCAAGAATCTTTCCTTCTCTTTCAGCTGTTGATGTTGCACAAAAGATTATCTACAAAGGGTTTCTCTGACCTCCAGAGCAGATTTTGAGATCGTTGAGATTTGGGCAGGGAGAGATAAATCACTCCAATTCAATTATTGTGACAGAATTGATTCTGTATTTCAAACTACAGGAGTGTATCCTAGTCTCAGTCGCAGCTCCTGCCAACCTAGCAGTTCTAAAGCAAGAAATTGCAAATAGATAAATAGGGACCACTTTGGTGGGAAGATAAACAGTATTCTGTGCACTCGTGTTGAGGCATGCCTGCCACATGTCCATGGGAACATCTGCCAACGCAGACAGCTATAAAACAGAGATAAGCACTGAACCCTTGAGTCGGATACAACTGGCTTTCAAATAAGGATGGTCTTTACCTTATTTGCCACCAGTACTTACATGGAAGAATGCCAGAATGGGAAGCAGAAGAAAAAGAAGCAGTAGGTTGGATGGAGTACAATATATCGCTGTATGGCTATGATGATGCCTAATCTCCTGCAGGAAAGAATCAAGATTCAGTGTAGGATTCAATCGTTTTGCACTGCATTAGCAAAACAAACAAGCAGGATTCCACCTATAGCGATAAGACAGAGCAGATGTTGTACATGCAGAAGGTCTCAGGTGCAAGTCAGATGGTGGGAGAAAAAAGGTTTAGGTCAGAAATGACGAAGAAGACCAAAGCATGAAGTTCTGCCCATCAAAACAGATATTTAGCTTTAGTCTACCTTTCTTTCTAAATTTGGGACATATTGTTGGTGAGCCACTGTGTGAGACAGAATGCTGGACTGGATGGGCTGTGGCCTGTTCCAGCAAGGCTGTTCTTATGTTCTTATGTTCTTATTGTTTACCACCTAGCAACAAATTTGGTCTTGCCACTGATTTTATGCACAAGGAACACCACCTATATTTGCTCTCTCTGACCACTGTACCTATATTCTCAGAAGACAGGGCTATTGATGGGCAATAATGGTGAATAATGATATCCATGAATAATGGTGTTATTCAATAATGATGAATGACGATGTTACCCATCAATGATGTATATATCATTGTATATATCATGATGGGCTGTCAAGTTCATTCCAACTTATGGCAACCCTTTGCAAGGGAATTTTTAGCTACACAGTACTCAAAATGGTTTACCATTATCTTCTTATGGAGGCACACTGAGATTCTGTATCTTGCACAAGACCATATAGGCCCGTGGTACTGATCTCATAGAGCTCGCTGTACTTTGTGTTGCTGTTGTGTCTTAATCCACAAGGACAGCTGTTTATAGCAGCAAAAACACACTGTGTTGTATGTGAGACACAGTACTTGACAACTGCAGCCTTTGCCTGTCATACTTGAAAAGAGGGTGCCAGAATCATCTAGATCTAGGAATATTACTTGATTAAGAGCTGCAGGCTGACTAACAGAACTTAACTATCAAAAGTTGGTGAATCCACACGAATGGGTTTGCTGCGATTCATCCGGTCCATGCTGTGCCACCCTCATCACTCCTGGAAGCAGAAGTAAAACACGCCTGTACGGGCACATTTTACTTCCTCTTCCAGGAGCGACGAGGGCAGCATGAATTTCAGCAAACCCATTCATGTGGATTCATGGTGGCTTGGGCTTCTGGGAATTGAATTCCAAGAACATCTGGAGGGCCAAGGTTCACCATCATGGTTATAGTCTGGCTTGTTTCCTATAAGGCATGGGGGCGAGGGGGGGGACAAGCTCCTGATCACACTGAGCAATCCTGTCATGATGGATATATATATTTCCAGCCAAAATCAGAGGGAAACTATCTCTGAGTATCAATTGATGTGTAGAGCATGAGTCACAGGAGATAGTGTCTTTCCATTCATGCTTTGATTTGGGTGTTTTTCAGCGCCACTAGAAACAGAATACTGAACAAAACAGTCATTAGATAATTGTCAATATATTCTTACAAAACATGTATTTTCAAACATATTTACAATGTAGACGACTATATATTATATATACTTAAAAGCCTTTACTGTTAAATTTCATTTAATAAGCAAATGAGCCTTAAATATCTGTAGGCACAAAGTGATCCTAGAATAGCTTCCCAAAAGCTTTGGACTGCTTTGTTTCTAATTTGGCCACATACATCATCGAAGATCTTATTTTGCTGTTCACCAACTTTTGATAGTTAAGTTCTGTTAGTCAGCCTGCAGCTCTTAATCAAGTAATATTCCTAGATCTAGATGATTCTGGCACCCTCTTTTCAAGTATGACAGGCAAAGGCTGCAGTTGTCAAGTACTGTGTCTCACATACAACACAGTGTGTTTTTGCTGCTATAAACAGCTGTCCCTGTGGATTAAGACACAACAGCAACACAAAGTACAGCGAGCTCTATGAGATCAGAACTTATTAGCAGATCCACAGATGGCATGAGCAAGGGTCTCTGGAATGAAAGCCTCCAGGTGTTCAATCCGATCTCACTTTGTTATCACAGATTTCTGGTTCTCCAGTTTCATTATCCCTTGAAGCAATAATCCTGAACATGATTGCAAAATGCAGCATTCTTGCCTGGTTTCACTTCCTCTCAACTTTGGATAAGTTTGATAAGTACAAATATTCACCTTCTTCTTTCAAAGAACAGATATTTTAAAACTACTCCTCGAATATTACTTAAACACTTTAGCTCATTCTAATGAGGGTTGAACCCTGAATAATTTTCATGATACAGCAGCAATTAAACACAGCCAGAAGGCAAGCTAGCTCTCAAATGAAAGTATATAGCGTAAAAAGAGACTGAAGTCATCAAGAAATAATAATAATTAACTCAGCAAACAAACAAACAAAAAACCACGTATTAACTATTATATAAATGCCAGTTTTAGCACAGCTTGTAATTGACTCTAATAATATGTGGATTGTCATTTTTCCTATTTCATTGCATGCTGTGGAAAGAATATTAGCTTTACAACAATGTCCAGTAGAACTTTTGCTACAATAATTAACTAAGAAATAAGGCATTGGATCTGGAAGTGTGCAATGGCTCTAACACTAATGCAACCTTATTAGCAAAAATCCTCAAACCATATTGCACGTAAACATTAGCTACTGGCTATAGCTCGGCAGCTAAAAAAGCCTAGATGGCCTTTTTCTTTTTCACACCACTTCTCTCATTAAATGTTAATCCAGCCGACAGACGCACAGCAGGGAGGCACCAGGGCTGAAACTAAACAGAATCTCAGAGTCGGAAAGAACTAGATAAGGCTGCAAATGTTCAACATTTTAAATGTCTAATTATGCGGGTGGGGAGGAATGGTAATTTAGCAACACACACTAATTTAGTTAGGATAAAAGCAAGAAGAATTACCTTCTATTTAAAATGCCTCTTCCTACCAAGCAAAGATGACAAAAGAGGTGTACGCACAGAAGCATGCTACAAAGTCCATGCCCATGATTCACTTCTTGAAATTTGAAGATTCTTGCGCACTCTGCTAGTTTCTGAATCTGTATGTGCAGCACAGAGCCGTACCTTATTTGGCTGCCAAGCTTATTACAGTGAGGAAACAATGCCTTCTCTGTCAGAACAGAGAATGAATAGTATCACAAAGACACTCCTCTCATGTACTGCTCTGGACTTTTTCCTCCTCCTCCTCCTGCATCTCCTCCTCCTTTCAAAGCAATCTAATGAGGGTAAGAATGGGTGGAAAGAAATCGCCAGTATATTTTTGTGTGATCCCTCCCTCAATGGCAGTCATCGTTATTACAGTGGCAGGAAAATGTATTTATTTATTAGTTCAAATGATACAGATGCTTTCCTTCTTTTACTCACAGTCTGAAATTCAATGATGGAATGGATTTGCTAGCATTACACTTTCATCCCAAGTGACTGAATGTACAAGTAAGCATCTAGAATATCTATTACAGGCTCTAGAAAGTTTGTTTCAGCCCATCAAGAGCAAAAACAAAAGAGCAAGAAGAAAAATCTCAAAGAGTGTCAGCAGAATGTGGATAAATCTTTCTGCTGCTCTCAGTTTTGAAATGGATTTGGTCTTTGAATAATGGCTGGGTTTCTGCAAAAGCATATGTGCATTATGAACAATGGAGCAAGGGTTTCAGGTGGGATTTGGAGGATAAAAGCAGATGAATAAATCTTTGCATTACTGGGGGCTGACTTTAATGCTTAGAACAAAGTGACTAATCCTAAATAAGTATAAATGATTCTGGGAATACTAATTACCTCCTATGCCATGAACATGCTGGCTGGATTTTATATGCATTAGAACATCCAGCTAAAATATGTATGTTACAGTTAAAACTAGTTTTCAGTTAAAACATAGTTTTCTCTAGTTGAAACCAGTTTTAATCAAACGTTTTCGTTAGTACTAAAATAAACTTCCAATTATATACGAATGTCAGTTAAAACCAGTTTCTAGTTCTAACAGAAGCGGTCAGTGAAAACTGGTTTTAACTAGAGAAACCTAGGTTTAACTGAAAACTAGTTTTAACTGTAACATATATACAGAAAGAGACACAGGGAAACAGAAACATGTGGGTTAAAGTGGTCTTCCAATACCCATAATATTTCATTACTAAAGGACTTGCGTACTGTAAATTTAAGTATGTTGCAAGTCAGTGCTGATGTTTCTTCTGATTTAAGGAATACATTCTAAATTTTGTCTATGTATCATCACGTTGATTTCATGGCATGTGAAAGCACTTGTACATGACTAAACTCATGCCAAACCTACTTGATTATCCCTGGGACTTTCCTTTACGTTTCCTGCAACAAGAGCCTAAAGCTGATGGAAAACCACCAACAGATGCTTCAGAAAGAGGATGGCTTTTGCCACCATGTCCTACTTGAGTGTTTCCCAAGGACATATTGCTAGAATATGAGATTAGAAGGACCTTTAGCTAGGCCTAGCAAAGCAACTCATATGAAATCAGCCAAAGCTCTTTCACGCTCAACTTCTGCCATTTTTGTAAACAACTTTATTTTTAAATAGATCAAAATGATGCATAGCCCATCCCTTTAATGTACATTTTCTTTGCAACATCTATCAAAGTGTAGCATACTGGCAAAGTTTCAGAGTCAGTATCATTCCCAGATGAGCACTGGCAATTTAGCAGTTATGCCTAGTACAGTACTTTTATTAAATGGAAACTCATTTAACCATCTTAGAAGAGGCCTTCTATTTTCCTCAAATGAGGTCATGCACTGTCTGGAAGTACCAGCTACTGATAACTGTCTTAAAAACTGATAGCATTAAAACATTATTACTTTTGTGATCCAAAAAGGGATTGTGTTGCTCCTGTACTGTGTAAGGATTACATGGCTTTGTTTTTTGAGCATCAAAATTGAAGGTGAAGCTGCCTTATAATAAAATTGTAATGACAGTGATTTAGAATTACAGCCAAAGAGGGGTGTAGCAACTACAGCACTGGATTAAGACATGGGACAGCAACATTTATATCCCTCTTCAAAAGGAAGAACACTGAGTGATGCTGGACCAATCAGCAAAATCTCAGCCTAGCCTACCATGTAGTGAAAATGTAGTGGGTAGATGCAGAAGCCATACATACCAGAAGAAGTCATAAATACTGGAGGAAAGATGGGATATCAATGTAACAGTTTTTTGTTTCTCTCCTACTAGACGTTCAACATTGTCTTGGCTACCTTGACCTTGGATAGGCATTTCAAAACAATAATGTTGTGCAATATTAAAGCAAATCTACTAGATCAAAATAACTAATAAATAAATAAATAGAAAAATGCATTTTACTTATTTTAATTAAAACAAAATGCATCAATATTTTAAAATAGGAAAAAAAAACACTAAATCATAGAATAATTGGGTGAGTTAAAAGTAATACCATCTCTGTCTTCAGTGAAACCCCTTATCTCATTGCTTTGGAACACATAATATAAACATACCCTCTCTTGGCAGAGTACCTGGATGTTCTGTGTCTGTAAACAGCAGGTCAGGTCTTTGAGCAAATTTGGCATAAACCAGTCACTGAGTAAGGTCATGAGCTTTTTATTTATACTTTGAAGGGTGTGACATATTTCACCCCACACCCTTATCTGAGCCATCTAGCTCCCACTAACCTAGACATACTGATTGTAATGCCAAACGGGGCTTAGCTCGCTTTAATTTTGCTGGCATGGGCTGTCTCTGCCCCGCTTTCTATCTAATTTGTTTCTATCTGCCTTACTCAGCAGTCCCCGTCCCCCCCGCCCCCTGAATTTAGCTTATACATACAGGCCCATAAAGCCTCATACATTGTTTTCATGCCACCTTTTATTAATTTATATACTCTAACAATGACTTGACACCACACAATAGAAAGTGCATGAAATGATCAACAGATCACAGTAACTTTTTCTGCAAATTGACATTCAGGACTGGTTAATAATCATCGATGCACAGGATGGTAAGACAAGACAGGGCAGCAAGTGAGGAATGTTGATGGCCACTGAAGGATGTCAAAACAAATGTCAAAAAAGGAGTTGAGGCCATAGCTGAATGGGACTTTGCATGCATTAACACTCAAATTTAATCCCTGCTCCTTCAGGCAGGGCTGGGAAAAGTTCTCACTTGTTTGTAATTCTTAAGAGCAATGGTAAACAAGACTAAGTAAACTGAGTAAAACCAATGATTTTACTCAGTCTAAGGCAGCTACTTCCTCGACAGCAGGAAAACAAAGGCATATTGAAAGCCGGATTGATCCAGTGGAAGAGATCTACAAATGAAGGATGTCAACATAAAGATGTGTTAATTATCATACAAGAGTCATGTAAATGTTTGTCACATGCCATTAAGTGGAAACCAAAGTATAGTAACTCTACTAGAGATTTCAAAGAGTGCTCTTACCATTTCCACCCTACAATGAGTTTCCATTGCCAAGCACGTACTCAAAACTCAGAGTCTCCCGAGTTCTAGATCATCACTCTATTCACTATATTGCACTGGGTATAGACTGTAATAACATAGATACTGTAATATAACGAGGATTCATTATCTTTATATTTTGCCATTGGGCCGAATATATTACGTATTTGAAAATATAAATGAGCAATTTTTTAAAAAATGAAAGCCATTTATCGAAGTAATACAGTCTAGGTCTTTGTGCTGTGCTTTGAATGAACATGTGAAACTGCCCAACGTGGTAGATGGATCACAGTCTAACTCTCAGTTCCTTTCCCTGCCCAGGTTGTGTATTCGATCTATTTAGAACAGTCTTTCTCAACCTTTTAGTGGCAAGGGTGGGATCACTCCCCTCAGAATGGCTGCACGGGCTGGTCATGTGTTTCTGCACAAGTTCTTGTGTGAAAACGTGAGATTTCGGTGAGATCTCTCCAAAATCTTGTGAGATCTTGCCAAAAACGTGTGTTTTTGCAGTTTTAGAAAGTAAAGGTCGCCCTTGCTGGAAATTCAGTTGTATCTGACTCTAAGGTTCGGTGCTCATCTCAGTTTATAACTGGCGCTCTCTGATTCCCAACGATCATGGAGGTGGAAGAGGCCATGCTAGATGGTCTGGCTGTGGAGGCGCACCTTGTCCATATCCTCAATACTGTGGCAGATCCACTGCAGTCCCTGTGTTAAATCCTGCATGTCTCATTTCATATGTGCAGCAGGAGATGGCTCCATGATCATAGTGTGTGGGTCACTTCATAGCAAGCTGGGATCCACCTTAAACAAATTCATGCCAATTGCACTTTTTCCTGCATTGGATGGAAAATGCATTCTCGGATACGAGTTGCAGCCAACAATGATATTATCTTTATAGCAATAGCATAGACTTGCATTTGAAAACTGAACAAGCAGATGGAATTTACTAAAAGCCTAACCACCAGATGATACAAAATTTTTGACATGGACAATTACTTGCATACTATATGGAGATGCAACTGTAAGAAGAATAAAGCCACCTTTTATATAAATGACTCGATCAGGGATGTAGAAAATCCTTTTCCATTAGGATGATGACAGAGGTTTTCTGAACTTTATAAAAGATTAACATAATCCCACTCCCACCTACTCAAAGTCACGAAGCAATCTGCGGAACATGCAAATCTCAATACTGATTATGCAAATTATTTGCCCCGAATTATTATGACAGTGTGCATAATTCTAGGCATTTTACTGCCACATCTTCTCTGTAGAAAATGCACAGGACAGCATTCAGTAGAATCTATGTCACATTATACGATAGTTTGTTATGTCTGGGTTTCCTACTGTTCTGCCAAATGGTGAAGGACTGGATGGTCCAGTTAATCTAAATTGAAATGTGAGCATACATATGCAGTAAAGGTAAAGGTTTCCCTTGCTTGAAAGCCAGTCGTATCCGATTCTAGGGTTCAGTGCTCATCTCTGTTTCAAAGCCGAGCCTGCTCTTTATTAATGCAAAAGTAGAAATTCTATACAAGGTGTTTCAGAGGATACTGTAATGAAAGAAAAGTATTAATGCAAGACATTTGCGTATCGTCCATTTGTCTTCTTCTTCTGATGTATCTGAATCCGAATGTTGGCGATCATCATGGCGATTAGCCATGAAGACTGTCCTGAGAATATACAACAGTGGCCTTTCATCTGCCTTCCGCATTGCAGCGTGACCCCATACCACTGAATCAGCTCCGTGAGTCACTTTCTGGTCCTGAGCCCTTCTGGCATCCAAAGTCCTTATCAGCCCCAGTCCAGGATTGATGAAGCTGCTACCTTCACCAAGATGGATTCAAGTGGAACTATCACACTTCCCAGTGGACTTTGGCACTCAAGGCCGTTAGTCCTCAAGGATGTCAGGTTAGTTAACCGCCACCTGACACTTGGCATTGAGTTGCTGGCAGTAGGGTCTACTCTATTACCATAGCAGGATAACCTGGCCAGACTGACTGTCCATTTTTAATGAACAAATATTATAAATAATGAGACAGTCATTGTCACTGCTTTCTATATCTGAATTTGTTTTGACCTCCCTGTCAACATCCCATCTACACCTGGAATAGATAAATTCCTGGACCTCTTGAATAGGCTGGATAGCTAACTGACTGATTTGCTCATTGTTTTTATTCATATACCATTCATTCTTCTGTTTTAAGGCACCCAGGTTCACACACAGCACAATGCCATCCACATACAACAAATCGAATACAATACTTCACATAAATTATAAAATAAAAATTTGGAACAAGCTAGAGTAGGGGTTCTCAACCTACAGCCTGTGGCGTCAAATAATCTGGCCCTCGCCCTCATTCCAGCTGCTGCCACCGCTGCCAGATTCAGTTGCAGGGGGGGGCACAACCAGTCTGGCCCCCTCAACTCTTTGAGGGAGAGTGACCCAGCCCCTGACTTGAAAAGGTTGAGAACCCCTGAGTTAGAGCTTACCAGACAATTTTATCTATGTTCATTACAATAAAATGAATGCTTGCCACATAAGTAGTGGAACAGTAGCTCCCTAGCATCAAAAGGCCCACTGAATCAATTCTTCTTTTTATCACCTTCTAAATCCCTGCATGGATTTCATATTTCACAGGGATTTAGGGAGAGAATTCCAAATCACAGGGGCAGCAATACGAAATGATTTTTCCTAACATATTTAAGCTGGACAGCTTGAACAGTTGGCAGATCTGGACAATCTTAATTACTACCACAGCTCATATTGGTAGGACATTTCCTACACCTAGTGTGTTGCAGTTATTATAGAAGTGTGAGTATTTCATGCATCCAATGAGGCATACTACATTTTTCAAAAACTTAAATTATAATATTTTAATATGTCACTGCTTCAAATACAAGCTTTTTGAAAGTCCAACATCCAATTTAATCTCTCAATTCCCATTAAAAAAAACTACTTGTCCAAGGTCCTAGGCCTACAGACTGGCCTAATATCAAACCCTGTCTTCTTCTCATAAAGGCTGTCACAAAGAAAGCCTGCTAGAAAAGTCCTGGTCAATTTGGCTCACAGTTTGTTTAATTGGTATTGCATTTTTTTAATATCTTCTTTCAAAGTCGATACCAGTTATTTCGACTTTTCGAATTATTATATTCTTCTTCAGGAAGATCTGTACATAAAAATTATATACAAACATGATAATTAGCATGACTAAAAATGGTAACTGCTGTTGCACATGAGTTCTCAAAGATATATAACATTACTATGGATGTAAGAAAGTCAAAAGGCACAAGCTTACCAATATGTAAAAGAGTCTCTTGAAACCGCGTCCTTGCCTCCGCTCAAACTATTAGGTGCATATGGACGTTAATGATGTGTGTGGGGAAGCTGCCTTTATGCTAGATGAAAACTGACTCATGTGTAACCAATTGCTATACACGCCCGAAGCCAGCTGCTAGAGTCCTATAAACTTACTCCCTGGAAAATTCTATAGAAACGCCGCCAAATCATGCTCCTGATTTAATCCTTATCAAAGAAGTGAATAAAAAATGCTTCCCGTTGTCTTAATCTTTTGTTGATATCACATCTTTCAAATAACTTTGGCCGAACCGTCTCTAACACTACAAAGTGGAAGTCCCTATCTGAGTGGCACTTTTCCATATAGTGAGAGACCAATGGAGCTTCTGTCACCTGGTGTCTAATTTTAGACCTGTGTTCTGAAATCCGCTGCCTGAGTGGCCGACTGGTGAGTCCCACATAACGCATCTGGCAGGGGCATTCCCACATATAAATCACGCATTTGCTGGCACAACTGGAAAAGGATTTTAAAGAAAATGTTAACCGCTTATTTGGAACATAAATATCTTTGGTTTCCCAGCAGAATTGACAAACTGTGCATGTATGACACTTATAATGTCCTGTTGGAAATGGTTTATCATCAATAATAGTCCTGGCAGTATGGTCGGAACGTACAAGAATGTTACTAATAGATTTCGACCTTCTAAAGCCAATCATCGGTTTTTCATTACACTCGGGAAGGTCCTTAACCAAATGCCAGTGTTTGTAAATAATGTTCTTAATTTGGTTGGCTGCTGGTGAAAACTCAAAAGAACACCTGATCAAATTACTCCCTCCACGCTGTTTCCTATCAAGCAAATGTTTTCTGGGTGTGTCCCTTACTCTCTGAAGAGCTGAATTGACTACGTGTGTGGGATAACCTCTATTTTTAAGTTTTCATGGACTTCCTCATGTGCAGATATTTTATGGAGTCTTCAACATGTTCTAACTGCCAAATTTGCCCTGAAAGTTTTGCAATAGTTTCACTGTGTCTGACTATGTTGTGGAGGAGAAACAAGACAACTTTAACACACACAAATCCACTGATACAAAAAGGACTTTAAATCCAAATTATGGTAAACCACACTAGTGTCTCCACTCATCTCTTTAAAAAAATTTTTTTTGCAGAAAACTCACAATTAGACATACATTTGAACAATACTGGCTGAAATCCTGTTGATTTAATAGACAAAGGGTATAATATTCAGTCATTTCTAGACAGGAATTAACAAGTCCCTGCTGGGATTAATCAACATGCAGGAAGTCGGCAGGGATTTATTAATAAATCGCATTTGGAGCTTGTTATTTGCCAGGATGGAACAACTGAATGTTACGTCTTTTGCGTAACACAATGATAGGGTTTCAGCCATTGTGTTAATAGTACATTTCTAGACAAATTTCATCTATATATATATATATATATATATATATATATATATATATATATATATATATATATATACACATATATACACATATATATATATATACATATATATATATATATATATATATATATATATATATATATATATATATATATATATATATATATATATATATATATATATATATGATTTTTTTAAAAATATAAGCATATGCTTCAAAATGTATGAGTGGGAAATGCAAAGGATAAGGATGTTCTATCTAGAAAAGTTATGCAGCAGTTGCTAATGAAATCAGTTGGAACAAGAATGTTAAAAAAAAATTCCTCAAGTATCTGTAATTCTGGAAAGAGAATTGAAGAGGAGAAGTGAAAAAATCTGAGCCAAACAGTTCAGTAAATATATACATTAGTTGACTATTCACTAGGGGGTTTTAACGTTGTTTTGTTTTTGTATATTTTAAGGGATGAATAACCTGAGATACTGGAGTGGCATTTCCTTGGAAGAACTGTTCTGAGGAGTTAAGAACAGGAAGACTACTGCCTTGATGATAGCCAATATCTGGAATGGATACGGCACCTGAAGAAGGCAGAAGCAATTGCTTCCAATGTGCCACCTGAGATATCCTAGTAACTATCACTTCTCTAAATGTAACTACAAATTATACAACTATAAATAGAATAAGTATTCATATGTTCTGGACAACATATTCTTACAGCCACCCAGTTTGAAGTATACTATTTTGCGTCTCAACTAAGAATGAAGTGACATGCTTCATGCTGTTATTTCCATTCCTTAATTAGATTTCTAATAGGGTCTCCCTCCCACCCTCACCATTTGTGACTTTTAAATGCATTTAAGTTAATCTGGCTAGGAAAACGTAAAAGCCAATCATTTTACGATGTTGTCATGACTGAGTAATAAGAACTCCCTAGATGTAGTTTGAATTATGCAGAATATTTCGTTAGCTAAATCAAATTTCTATGCTCTCAAAACACAAGGGAATGATAATAGAAATGCTTTTCTGACACGCCAAATCTGATTAAAAGGCATGTCAAATAATATGCCAAGTCACTGAATGCTGATATAATGGAGGATTTTAGAAATTAAATATTCATGATGTTAAAAGTATGCCCATCCACCAGAAAAAGGATACCATTGCACATTACTGGGTAATTAATCTTAACATTTTCACTATAGACAAGATAAAAGAATGACACATTTTTGGCATTCTAATGGTAACATGACACAAAGCAGTTGGATAAGTAGGAAGATGAGGGGAAAAATTCACCTGCTTGGAGCTATTTTTATGAAACAATGCTGGCATTCATCACTACACACTTGCAGATTTTTTTTCTAGACATGCAGCATTTATATAAGGAATGCAGTGGTTTAGTGGTTAAGATGCTGAACTTGATGACTGGAAGGTCAGTAGGTCATCAGTTCAAGACTCGAGTGTTGCATGAAGGAGTGAGCTCCCATCTCTGTCCCAACTCCTGCCAACCTAGCAGTTCAAAAGCAAGAAATTGCAAGTAGATTAATACACTGAATTGACATTAAGTCATTTTCCGAGAGTGGCTGCAAACTATATGAAGACTTGCTTCAGGTTAAGCTACAGAAACTTCACAGTACAACATTTAAGAACAAATAACTGGATGAGCATCTATTTGAAATAACACTGTATTGGGACAATAAACTATCTTGGTTCTACTACTGTGAATGACGTTCAGAAATATTGTTACAAATCAAAGGAAATAACTAGGATTGTAATCTGGATTAGCAGAAACAACTGAGAAAACGGGAACATCAAAACACAAGAAGAGTCATGGTCAATTAGACCAGGGGTTTCCAAACTTTATCACTGTGGGCCGGTCACATGGTTGAGCAGGCCATTCACGTGGTTCCTTCCACCGGAAGCAGAATACTGTATTAGCTAGTCAGGTTGAGTCTCCATGCCTTCAGATGCCAGAAACTTTAGTTTAGTTTAGTTTGTGATGTATTTGTCAGTTGTTTGTTTTGATTTGTTGTGTGCTCTGTTGTTATTTGCTATCTGTTTATACACTACCCAGAGTGGGATACCACCCAATTGGGTGGTACCGAAATGCAACAATAAATGAATGAATGAATGAATGAATGAATGAATGAATGAATGCTGTGACAAGTAGACCTTGAATGCTTTGTTTAGTCTTGTTTTAAAGTGATCCAAGGTGGCCTGCCCTATATACTTTGTGAAAGCCTAGTCTATAGTTTAACTCAGTGGTTCGCAACCTACAGCCCATGGTCCGGACCTGGTCCATGGCACCATTTCATGTGGCCCACTGCCCTCGTTCCCGCCACTGCTGCTGCCGTCACTGCCAGAAGTGTTGGAAGCTGCCAAAACAGCCAAAAACACACTGCCTTTGCTCCTGCCGCCACGGCCGCAAGTGCCGAAAACAGTCGAAAACATGCTGTAAATGCACCCGTCACAAATGCAGTTTATGGCATTTATGGAGGAGGAACCATGTGTCTGGCCCACTCAGCTATCTGAGGGGACTTGGTCTGGCCCACAGCAGGAAAACTTTGAGAACCCCTGGTTTAACTGTGTGGGGGGGGGTCTTCCTTTCTTTTGTTCTATATTGTCAACTACGCAGCTCCACATAGAAAACCACAGATTCTTGCGTTATTCCAATGCATGTACAGTATAAGAGAAAAAGATCAGTATGAAAGTATTTTCCTCCAGATTTCTTCCTTCTTTTAGTTATAATCACTCAGAAAACAACTATTTGCTAGCAACAGAAAAGTATCTCTTTTGAAATCAGTGTGTAAATCTTTGCTACACAGAATTTGGCTATAATGAAACTACTTATTTGGGACTGAGCATTGAAGGCAAGCATTAGATCAGTGGTTCTCAACCTTTTCAAGTCGAGGGAAGGGGTCACACTCCCTCAAACAGTTGAGGTGACTGGACTGGTTGTCCATCCCCCGACCCCCATTTATGGCTGCCGTAAGTGAGTCTGCGGCCAATTCCGGCATCGGCGTCAGCTGGAACAAGGGTGGGGGCCGGATGATTTGCTGCCGTGGGCCAAAGGTTGAGAACCCCTGCATTAGATTATAGTCAAAGAGGGTTAGTAAAGGTAAAGGTCAGTCTAGCATAATCAACTCTAGAGGGTGGTGTTCATTTCCATTTGCAGCCAAAAAGCAGTGCTGTCTGTATCTACAGACATTTTGTTGGTCATGTGACAGGCATGACAAGATGCCGGAGTGCATGGAATGCTGTTTTCTTTCCCACCAAAGTGGTACCTATTTACCTACTTGGATTTTTTTGCTTTCGAGCTGCTAGGTTGGCAGAAGCTGGGACAGAGGATGGGCTCTCACTCCCCTTCAGGAAGGCGCTTAAGACCTGGCTGTGCCAGCTGGTATGGGACCCGACAGCTGTGATGGCCCAGTCCCGCTGGCTGGTATGATGGCCTATCTTGAATCATTTCTGTCTATTTTCTCCCTCCCCCTTTCCCCTCCCCTTTTTAATTTTTTAAATATTTGTAATTTTATTCTATTACCTTTTAATTTTTTTTAACTTTTAATAGTTTTAAATCCTGTTGTGCTTTTTCTTATTCTAAGGGGCTAGGGAGGGCATGGGGGAGTATTGTTGTTTTAATCTTTTATGTCTTTTTAACCCTTATGTAAGCCGCCTTGGGTCATCCAAGGATGAGGAAGGCGGGGTAGAAATTTTGTAAATAAATAAATAAATCATGCAGCACTTGGGTCTTGAACTGCTGACCTGCCAATCTTTCAGTTGTCAACCTCAGTGTCATAACCCCTAAGCCATCTTGACTCCCAAAGATGGTTACTCCAGTATATTTTTGATGCAAATGCAAAATTACAGAAGCTAAGCATAAATAGACCATAACACAGTAGTGAATGGAAGCAATAAATCCCACTATCAAACATAGACTTAAATCCTGTTTGTTTCAGTTACATTTCATGCTTCTGTCCTGAAGCTCCCATGATTTCTGTGCAACATCTTTCATTGTTGAGAACATTGGGAAGGGGGGGGGGGGCGGGGAGACACCACAAAACAGGTGGAGGAAGATTGAAAACAGCAGCCACCAGGATGACTTTACTTGTTGCAGTGGCTTTTGCTAATTAAACATTCCCTAATTAAATTTCAGCTTCCATCAGTTCCCAACAATGAAAAGGATTACACAAGAATCAAGGCGCCTGAAAACAGAAGCAGGAAATCTTTAATTTCCCCAAAATCATCTTATCGGCTTTCATGTCCTAACTCATACAAATAGGATTTTAGCTAGCCTGTTTTATGTCTACAAAGTACAATAATTCCTTTGCCATCAGAACATAAAATAACATTTAGCAAGATCTGTCTATTTTCAAAATCTTAACTGCAAATTACTATGTTTGAGGAAATTTGACAAAGAATTTATTGTCAGCTAGCAAGTCAATATGTGACAGTTACCAGAACTTTAAAAAGAGAGAGAATCAATCTATTGTCCTCCTGTTACTCTTCACAGTTCCTCTTTCTGAGGAGATCATCAATTTCTTAGAAAACAGGAAATCAGTGTGGGGGAAAAGCTAGAGGAAACAAAATAGCTTTCTAGCCTTGGTAATAATAATGTGTTTTTTTACAACTAAATAGTAATTCCAAGTGGAAGTGGTTGTAAAGAAGGGGTGGAGAGAACTTCATTAGCTTGCCCATGTTGGCCTTTCATATTCCCTTGATGAGCTGCAACATCTTTCTGATATTTGAAGGGTTTGTTCTCTTTCAATTCTCAATGAAGAACCTTCCAAACTAATTCTTCACAGGTTAGTTATTGTAATCTCTGGGAAGGAATGAGATTCCTCTATGGAACTTGACTTAAGAACACTTATGTCCTGCTCTTAATTTGTTCTTTAGTTTTGCCCCCGAACCTGACTGCTCTTCAGCCTTGATTGCCACCGATAACTAGCTCCAGATCACTGACAAATCAGCCCTGATGCTACGTGCTTATTGAGCACCAATCAGCTGAATTCAATGTTGAGTTCAGAGACAGTATGCCTTTGTATAGCATTTTCTGGCCAGCATACTGAAAGGAAGATGACTGCCCTTGTGCCCTGGCTGCAGGCTTCCAAGAAGTATTTGATCAGCAATTATTATTCTTATTAGCCACTAGAAATAGGAAAACATGAACCCTTTTAATCTCATGTCTCCTCTCTTCTTGGTCAATGAGAAATAAAGACCAAAGAGGGACAAGAGGCTCCTTGGATCAAGGAATATGTGATTAAGGAAGTGAATGCAAACATCAGTAGTTCCTAACTTTGGTTCCCCAGATGTTGGACTACAATCTCTATTGTTCTTGAGCACTGTCCTTGTTGTTTGGGCAGAAAGGAAGCTGTATTACAGATGAGGAGGGAGGATTAGAATTAGAGACTGGCCAGAAGCATCAAGCAAAAGGAACTGTGTAATCACACAGCAGAAAGTTGCAGCAACAGTGCCTCTTTCTTCCCCTTTGAAAATTATGGAAAATACTAACATACACACCACGTCCTATGAAAGACAGAAGCTGCCCTGCAACTCTCAGCACTAAAAGAACACCGCAACATTATCAACTGTGTTTTAAAATGCTGATGCATGGGAAAGCAAAACCCCAATCAAGTTTTACACATTGTATATCTCAATATTTCTTGGGATTTCCTTCCTCTCCTCATCCAGCATGGCTCAAATGTTTGCAACTGAGTTACAGACTACTGTCTTAATCAATATGAACTGAATTTTCAACTTACTCTCAAATAACCCAGGTGGGCAGTAAGTAAGTAAGTAAGTAAGTAAGATTCAATTCCATACTGTAGCTTGGATTAGATTCCAACTGTGTGTTTCTTGACTTAGTGTTTTTCAGACTGTATGGGAAACTAGTAAAATAAAAATAATTTTGACATATTATTTAAAAAAACACATGTTTTCTAACATTACGCCATTTTTATTACTATTCACATTGTCTTCTTACTTCTATGTTCCATCTATTAACTGGGTCCTTTGCCTAGATCCGTGATGCCGAACCTTGGCAATCCAGATGTTATTGGATTGCAATCCAGATGTTCTTGCACCATGTGAATCCACACAAATGGGTTTACTGCAATTCATCCGGCCTTCGCTGCCCTAGTCGCTCCCAGAAGCGGATACGGGCGCGTTTTACTTCCGCATCCAGGAGCGACAAGGGCAGCACAGGCCAGATGAATTGCAGTAAACCCATTTGTGTATATTCACAGGGTGCTTGGGATTCTGGGAATTGAAGTCCAAGAACATCTCGAGTGCCAAGGTTCGCCATCCCAAGCCTAGATGGTTTTTCTTTATCCAAGCAGAAAGTTAATCTGTTTAGTCAGCTTCAAAGTTCTATAATAATAAACACGATACCTAAATTCAGGAATGTGTAAGGGTGTTCACAGCACGATCGCTGTGGCTCATGGCAAACCATGGTCATAAATCGTGGGTGATCGTTCTCCTGCCTCATCTGTTTATGCCGTAACTTAGAGGCCCCCAGTTTGGGCCTCTGACCATTATTCAAGGCCTTCTGGCCCTCCCTACTATACCCAGGGATGGCACGCAGTCACTTAGCCAGCACGCAGCTGTCTGACCAATCAGCAAGGTGAGCACGAGGCAGGCATGCTGATATTTAGCCAATTATGTAACCTTATGCTATCGCAGGTAACCAATAAGGATATATTGCATACTGTTCTCTGGAATTTCTTTGTCCTGTTATTCCTAATAAACTCCGTCCGGGCTATCTTGCCCTATGCCTCTTCATGAATCAAGCCTCCGCTGTCTCCTTGATCCCAAAATACATCAGGAATGGATAAAAATGGAAAAGCATATTAGTTTAAGGTGCAAGAATAAACTTTAAAATGTTAAATTGTGAGTTATCCTTGGCCTGGTTCCATCAGCAGTTCAAAGGTCATTCTACCATATATCAGGCTGTAGTTACATTTACTCCACTGCTAAGGCTACTTTAGTCTCATCTCCTACCTCAAGATAGCTGGATATACTAATTCTTGGAGGAAAAGCTATAATATTATCTTGTTGCCTGGAAAGATGATTTTGTTCCAACAGAAAAATAACGTAGCCATTAGAATTGTGCAACCTAATTTTATAAACTCACACTACAAGAGTCTTTGGTTATATATAATTATTTTTGTTTAAACCCTGCTGTGTCTAACTTTAGTCTTCACTGCCTCCCACTCATTCATGAGTATAAGACTTCATATTATTTAGTCTGTTTCCTCTCTCTTCAAGAATTGCATTGGATTTCTTCTGAGAGAAATTTACTGTAACAGCTGCAGCCAGCTGTGAACTTTCCCATGGAGTCTGCAGCTGCTGCTTCTGATAAATCAATGATCATTCTATGATGATAGTGAAGGGTTTTAGCTGCCCCCAAAATAAGATCATTTGCTAGTATCATGGGAACTGAGGAAGCAAAACTGCTACGCTATTAATTCATTCCAAAAAGGCGGGATTTTTAAAATCTCTTCTCCAACTGACTAGAAACTGTGTGCGAGAATAAGACTATAATGCAAAATATTTTAGGCAGCAGAAACAGAGAACATCTTCCTAAAGGAATTTATAGGATCCCATATTAATCATCATATACTTTTCTTCATCCATCCATCCATCCTGCCTGAATGATAAAAACTGTTTGCTTACTTACTTAAATTTATATCCCACCCTTCTGACTGTACAATCATTCTGGGTAGAGTAGGTATAACAAAGTAATCAAACTCAATAAGAAATAAAAATAAGACAGAATAATAAAACTACAGAATGTGAAAAAATAGCAATAGCAATAAATGCTGAGTAAAAACAGGTAACAATAATGGCAGCAAAATAATGTAAGGTGGGGGAAATGACTAATTGGGGGAAGCAGTTTCTTAAAAACTTGCTTAAACAATTCAGCCCTAGCTAGTTGAAATATAAAATATGGCATTGTCCACATTCTTATTTAATCACTATGAACGTACAGCACCTAGATATAAAACAAAGTTTCAAAATTATTTGCAGAAAAGGTGCTGCACTTCACATAGATTGGTTCTTCATTTACACCTGGAGTGAATTTTTATTGTTTCAGATATGATGATTAGCCCTCATGTTCAGGAATGATGACTAGTGAATTTAAAACATTTTATTCAGTCAGCTTTGCATATATTAGAGTCTAAAACATATGACATTCTTGCCATTTAAAATCAGTCTGTCTAAGCAGCAAATAAGTCATTCGCTTTCAACACAACCTTCTGCACGCCTTCACAACTGTAAGTAGCTTGAACTGGCCATTTTCTGGATTAAGTTAAAGGCATTAGGGGAATGGTGATGGCAGGATATTAAAATGTTACTTTTAAATTACAGCTTCCAGAATGTCCGGGTAGTATAGACCTCATAATTACCTAACACCAAATTTGGTGCTGGTGGCACAGTGGTTAAACTGCTGTACTGCAACCAAAAGGTTGTGTGTTCAATTCTGACCAGCTCAAGGTTGATTCTGCCTTCCATCCTTCCGAGGTTGGTAAAATGAGTACCCAACATGTTGTGGTAAAGGTAAAGGTTTCCCTTGCTTGAAAGCTAGTCGTATCTGACTCTAGGGTTCAGTGCCCATCTCTGTTTCAAAGCCGAAGAGCCAGCGCTGTCTGCTTCTGCAGACATTTCCGTGGTCACGTGGCAGCCAAGACTAGACACCAGAGCGCACGGAACGCTGTTACCTTCCCATCAAAGTGGTCCCTATTTATCTACTTGCAATTTCTTGCTTTCGAACTACTAGGTTGGTAGGAGCTGGGACAAAGACGGGAGCTCATTCCATCCTGCAGTACCCAGGAATCGAACTGCTGACCTTCCGCCTCCCAGTCAGCGTCTTAGCCACTTGAGCCACTGCAACCCTACATGTTGAGGGCAAAATGCTAATTAACTTGTAAACTGCCCAGAGAGTGCATTAAGCACTATAGGGAAGTATATAAGTGTGATTGCTCTGCTTTGCTTTATCAGATAGTAAACAAAACAAAAAATATTGTGACACCTTAAAGACTAACTCCTGTATTTTAATGTTAGCTTTCATGGATCAAATCCACTTTGTCATACATAAGAGTGAGTTTTCATGGTACTGTACCCATTTATACATACCAGGCACAGAGGCCCACAGTGGTTGGGCTCACAGTGGTTGGCTGGTTTGACAGATAGGTGTGCAAATCAGTGAGCTATTTATTACCAGTAATAACATACAATCAGTGTGGCTATTTACAACAGTAATAACAGAAGATTCCTGTTAGGAGTTAGCCACAACTTTTTTTTTGTCTTGTTTTGTTTACTCTCTGATATGCTTGCACAGACTAGCATGGCTATTATTTCAAAAATTAGCACCAAATTGTTTGCAAACAACAGTTAGGTTCCCACCCTAAGAGGTGAAGATATAAAAGTATCTGGACTAAGTGACTGACAAGAAATTGGGGTGAGCAAGTGCCCTGATATGCAGGATACTCTAGCACAGGGATTCTCAACCTGAGGTACGTGGGCTGTATGTGGCCCACAGCACCATTTCATGTTACCCGCTCCCCTGCCTCCACCACACCAGGATGTGCCATGTGGTGGAGGAAGGGCAAAATGGCTGTCTGGCCCCCGAAGCAGTCTGAGGGAGCATGACCCAGCTCCCCAGCTTAAAAAGGTTGAGAACTGCTGCTCTAGCAGTTGGAGGAACTTAAGGCTAAGTCATGACTATTTATTTTGTCTTCTCCTGAAGACATTCTAAATCTGTAACAAGGGTGAAGAGGTCAGGAAACAAAAGCTTATTTAAGGGGCTGGGGTCTGTGTGAAAATCAAGCCAAGGACTTCTAAAGAACCTCAGGACAGGTTCAGTAACAGCCAAAGGAATAATTTATTACCTCATAAATGCCTTCCATAAATGGGTGCTCTTCACTGCACCCAGCTTCTCCCCCTCCTCCTCAATTTGCAGTTTGCACCCAACTTCTTTCTCTCTGGTAGCTTTCAGAGTCTTATCTCATACAGTATATTTATTTATTCCAGCTGTTCCTCTGGCACTTACCCTCTGAACTGATCTCATCAGCGCTTCTAGTAACTGATGTGTTAATATGGCCCACTCACATCAACTGATGATACCTTCCTCTGTTTGATGCATCGCTAAATTAAAACAGCATAAACAGCAAAAAGAAAAGAAAAGAAAAAGACCATTAGAGCCTCACTCACCTTTCAAATGGCTTTTAAACTGATTTAGCTGAGCTTTGGTTTTGCCCTCAATTAGGGAAAGGGCAAAACTGCTTTTACAAACCATTAGTGAAGTTACACTTCTACTTGTCATAATCGTACCGGTTCATGTTTCACTAGTATAAATCCAAGAGCATTCAACTGTCTTTCATCACAAAAATACTTACATACCTACACTTACTTGGCTGATCCGTCATTTACATAGTTAGACTTGGAAGATCAAAGAATTATCTCCCACTGTTTTCGATCCTGAACCAGTCTCATCCAAGACCTTATAATACATTAACATCTATTTTGTTTTCAATATGGAAATTAATTAATTATTTTTTACATACCTACACGTATTAAAGAAAAGACCCTGACTTTAATTAATTAATTTTGAAACCAACGGGGGAAACCATACAGAGATTCTATCACACTGCACAGTGGCATATACATTTTGGGAATACTGTGAGCTATTTTATCATCTAAATTACATGCACCTTGCCACAGCATAATATATGGAAAACTCAGAAAATGGAATTTTGCTATTTCATTCCTAAAATGAATGAATGAATACACTCGAGGTGGGTTGCCCAAAACACCTCCCTGCCCCCCCAAAAAACTTAGCAAGACGCACAGCTGGAGAGGAAAATATTATTTATCTCAGCCTTTTTTAGACATGCAGATTTCTGTCTTGCAATTTAATAAGGTTGCAGTGGATGTGTGACCTATCAGGGAAGTCATGAGCATGTTCCATCAAATCTCCTGGGATCAGACTTCTGTATTTCATTTGCATTTGTATTCCAGTGTGAAGGGCGGGGAGGGGAGTACTGATCACTTTAGAACTGAATTGTGGGTAGATACTACAGGAAATGCATAATTTAGGAAAGGACCTACAACAGACTGTGAATGTCTGGGTTGCCTCAGAGTTAAAATTAGAAGCGTCCAAGAAGAAAGATAAACTGTACACGCTCATTGCTCATTAAACAAAGAAACTCAGTGACTATGATTCTTAATATACCATGGATATACTTGTGAGATGATTGAAGTAAAATAGCAGAAGCTCATAATCTAATACTAGACTGGCTATAGATCACAAAATAGCCAAAATGCTACTGTTTTCTCCTCATTATCACAATGTAATTGGCATAAGGACTGTGGTGGCTTAGTGGTTAAGATGTTGAACTTGATGACTGGAAGGATGGCAGGTCAGCATTTCGAGACCCAAGTGCTGCATGACAGAATGAGCTCCTATCTCTATCGCAGCTCCTGCCAACCTAGCAGTTCCAAAGCAAGAAATTGCAAGTAGATAAATAGGTTTCCAGGGGGCATGGTCAGGCCCATGGTTTAAAAAGGTTGGGAACCTCTGGTGTGGACTCTGACAACCATAGTTCCCACTGTTAAAAACAAAGGTCCTAGCCAATTATTTTCCTATAGTTCAGTTGTTCATGATGGGCAAGTATATATAAGATACTATATCGGATTGAGAAGTTTCAAACATAGGGAAAGGGTCACAATATGCTATTGACTAATTACCCTTGGGTAAATATATCTGTACTGTCTCATCCCATTTAGTAAAGAAATTTAAGCAAGGGATAAATGTTTTCACCATTTTATTTGTAAAAGACCTTTAACTCTAGCTATAAGAAAATACTGTGCGAAAATGTAACAAAAAAATTATCTATTCCCCCTCCAAACAATTACATACTCCAATTAGACTGATACTTCTTATTAGTAATTTGCTTACTCAAGCAAGTGTTCAAGTCCACTGTGGGCATCGCTCAAATGAGATTGCAATAAATACTGTAGTTATGTTTCTTTGTACTATCTGGTGTTATTAGTGTCAATGCAATGTAGATGTTTGGTACAAAAGTTGCTTGAAGTTCTTAAGGAAATATGAAGAGGCTACTTTCCTTGTCATACTTAATTTCCTTAGATTATTTAAATATATAGGTAATTAACAGTATGGTATTAAGTGTTTCTTCCAAGGCCAATAAGAATTTGAAATGACTGTGGCCTGAAGCAATTATTATAAACTACAGTATAACTGATTAAATAAAAGAAATACATTAAAATCCCATGCCCTATTAATAAAGAATAATCTTTATGCCACTATCCAATAGGTTTTTTTTACATTTTTAATGTGAGAGAGCAATCTTTCCATTTTTTGAACAATAAAAAGGCACATCTATTTTTAAAAATTGTTTAAAATGTTGAAATTGAGACGTGAGTCTTTAAGAGTCTGCAGCCAGTTTAAGAGGATAAAAATTACTATTGGCCAGGCTTTAATTCAGGCAAAAATGTATTGCTTCTCTCTGAATAGAGAGAATAACTTTTGCAGGCGCACCCCCCAAAGAAAGACTCAGACACCGGTATCTGGATAAAGGCATTTGGCCACTTTTATTGAATAATGCCCTAGTCCGAATTATAACTTTCAATTGGTACTCATCCAATTATAATTCTTAAGGCAAGCAGGCCGCAGTAACACTGGTAAGGTTCCTCCCAAAATTGCCAATGGCAATTGGCTACAATGTATCCATTTGTATCAATTTGTTTGTTGACACAAACAAATTGTTGACCGTAGTCAATAAACTATCTACTGACCCCACCCTCTGACGTGTATCCGTCAAATCACGGGGTGATGCATGCTGAAAAGCTCCTGCCATCACCCCTTGCCTGGTTCGTCGTTGACCGGTCAACGTTATTACACCTGTACCTGTCTAAGTGTTGGCCAGTCAATTGCGAACCTGCCGGATACCTATGGGTCATAAATATTTACCTTACCAGTGCTACCCGCCACACGGGGAGGCGTCCATGATGACTCTCCGCCCCCCCCCCCCCCAAGACCGTCAGCTCGGTCGCCAGGCCTGCTTGCACCACACCCAGACGAGGTACATACCTCCAGCCGACAGGTGGACCCCTTCCCCTGCCTACCGGCAAAATTTTTGTAAGCCTATCCTCAGGTGTCCAATGGCTGTCTCCCAGCCATGCTCAGCAAGGGACTGAGCAATAGCCCTGTCCACTGACTGCCGGAACAGTCCGAACCACGGAGATCCACGTCTCCCCTAAATTGGTGTCTCGGCACGATGTTAGACCATAGCGACCGTGTGTAAGCCACACGTGATATAAAACGCCAGGTCGCAGCCCCTCAACAGTTTAGTAACAGCAGTGATCCGTATAAGATCGTTGCCGCCAAGGTGCCTATTAAGAACATCGGGCGGTCCAGCATCCCCGACGGACATCAGGAATGACAACAGTTCCCGCCCCCTTGTGCCGCACATACCATACCATCGCATACGTGTGGATGCACACAGCCCAAGTCGGGGTCCATTCTCTGTCGCCGCAGCATATACTGCTGCCCAGTGTACATAGCTGCGGCCCACCAGCCCCACTGCCACCGGTGTGTAGAGACACACAGGATCTGTAAAAGAGGAGAAGAGGTTAAGGACATAACTAGGTACTCGTACAGTGAGGGCACGTACATATAAGAAATTGCGCGTACATGCATGTCTGCCTCCGAGTACTCCAAACGTAGCCGCGATCAACGCGACGCCTATCCTAAATAAATGGGTGTCAAAACGGGCCCCCACACCACGAAGCGCGGCACCGGTCACCCTCAGTAACATTACTTCGGCAAGGGTAGACCTATCCTGGTGGCAGAAAAACAGGCTGGAGCGCGCAGCAGGCACTGTCGAAAATTCATGTAGGGCACCAACCGGATAGATGTCTCCAATAAAACTTCGTAGCAGCCTGACTCCACTGCCTACGCCGTGCTGAACAACCTGTGAGGACCGTATCCCCACTTGAGCCCACTCATGTGTGACAGAGACATCATCGAGTTCCAGTGCCCTACGAGACACATCCGCCTTACACAGATGGTACCAACTCTGGCACCCACCCACTGATGCGGAGCGCTCCAAAAAGGCTACCGTGGTAGCTGCGTGACCAAGAGCCACTTCACACCTATCCGAACATAAGCAATGCCAGCCTCGTGCAAGGTGGGTCAGAAACTCTGGGAACTGGGGTGACGCGTGTCCGGGTGGCGGACACGTTCCCGTGTCCACCCCTCCAAAACACGACGCATGAACGCATAGTGATACGCCTTACACGTGCGAGGTGCCAATGACATGCCCGGTTCACCTCTCCTCGCCAATCGTCCAAATATCGGCCGGGAGTGGCGAGTGGAATTCATCTGCTTCCGGAGTAAGGCATGGAACCGGGGGATCTGCAGGCGGGATAAAGCAGCAGCAATGTCGTTATTAATACCTGGAACATGTCTGGCCCATAACAGCACATTTAGGCGTAGGCTTCTCAAAAAGAATAGACAAACTAATGTCATGACCCTGGGGGATTTGCATGTCTGGGTGTTGACAATGTGCACCACTGCCGCATTATCACACCAAAAATGGACCACTGAGGAGGCCCACTCATCGCCCCATAGCATCAGTGCTCCCCAAAATGGGAAGAAACTCAAGGAAGGTAAGATCGCGGAGGCGATCCGTGCCAAGCCATGGGTGCTGCCATCGGCCGTAAGTCCCCCTACCCTCAGAGTAAACCCCCATAAATCCGGGAGCCGGAGGGATCCGACCGTACCTGAAATCCAGGGCAGACCATCAAGTCTGATCCCCAGGAAGAGACCCCGTTAAAACCCAGTAGTAATTTGAGCCAGACCGGAAGGTCCACCTGTATGCCCCTGATCAGCCGGACCCTGTGTTGACGTTTTAACAGGCCAACCATGGCGTCACACAGGCGCCTGGCCAATGCTCTGCTGGGTGGAACCACCCTGCAGGCAAAATTAAGGTGGCCATGAAGTAAGGGCAGGTCACAAGGGAACACTTTATGTTTGGCAATCAATGCCAAAATTGCCGCGGAGATCCGAGCCACCTTATTCATGGGTAACCCGGATGCCCGTGCGACAGAGTCGATTTAGAAATGTGAGCTTAGTAGCTGGGCCCTCGGTCTTTTCAGGCACCAAGGGGACACCCAGTTCCCACCTGAGTGTCTGAAATGTAGTGAGGAGACGCGTGCACGTGTCCGAGCCCCGTTCATCCCCGAACCAAAAGTCGTCGAGGTAATGGGCTAGAGACCGAGACCCAGACCTGTGAGCAAAGGCCCACTGAATGAAAGTCCCGAATCATTCGAATGCTGAACATGAATTAACTCAGTCAGCAGGGGTTGGACTTATCTAAGTAAAATTCACCTTGGAACCTAAAAACCCAATAGCTCTAAATCCATTGGGTGCACTGGCAGTAATCTGAAAGCCGAGTGCATAGCACACTGTGCCAGGAAAGCACCGGGACTGCATGAGCGAGCCACCCATAGGGGCTGAATCAACTACGAGTACCTGACTGAACAAGGTCATCAGGAATGGCATCCCTAACCGGATAACCCACAGGGTGAGCTAAATGGAGGATTAAATGACATTCACCCTGGTTCTACCTTGGTACTAGCCTCATAGGGGAGACGTTCAACTTAGGAAAGGTGGTTCCAAGAAGGGACCCGCTACTCTCATAGCCCCAACTCCCATAGCTGTGCACAGTGGAACAACCTCTTCGTTACCTTTCAAGGGAACCATATTAGTAGCATCCTGGGATCCCTAACACCCCCGAATGGAATACAAAAGCCCCATTGAAAACCCTCCAGCAGGTACCCCGCATCATCCCTTCTTGGATGAGCTGAGTGCCATCGCTCCAGCCTGAGTACACTAATTGGGGAGGGGGGGGGGCTTTGACAAGGCTAGTTCTTTCAGACGGAACTCTGATCGCCCCTGTGCACCCCTAGCTCTGCCCTGTAACCCACCAACCCGCGGGCACGCGGAGGCAGCGTAAGGGCCAGCGCAAAAGGGGACACCAAGTCGGTAACGACACTGGCGCTTAGTACACCCGTCGCCAGCTGAGCAGGTCGAACACGGTGGGCGGGCTGGAACCCCCTGCCCGACCAGTTAGCGTGGAGCCTGTGTCTGAGCAGCCCGCTGCACAGCATGACCACCGTGGTACCTATCACCAGGCGCCAGTCACGTGGGAGTCATGTACACGAGCACAAGTGCTGACAGGGCTCATCCAACCTCCTCTCAGGGTGAAGGGCCACCCTAATCCACATTCCTCATCGTAAGCCAACTGCGATGGGCTCATCAAATCAACCATCGCCCTGTAATATTAGCAATAGATGGAACCATCGGGATAGCCCAACCAGGCTGGGCCCTGCGGCATACCACCATATATATAAGGTATGCCGACCACCAGTTGGCCCCAGGTGCGCGGTGGCTTACGACAATGGGACAGCTCTTTGTCTCTGTCATCCTGTCCCTCTCTCTCCTCCTCAGTGGGCTCACAGTTCAATATGGAGAATATCTGCATATCCCCCTCCAGACCTTACCCCTCGTGACCTGCGGCAAATGATCACCCAGGGGCAAGGAATAACCAGCCGTCGGCAAAGCCATCAACAGCACGTTCTGTATCAAGGGCATACGCAGGAGGACCCGGACAGCCCCTGCGATGCTCGGCACTGCCCCGGGGGCGGACACCCCCACCCTTAACGAGGGACCATTTAGCACTATGGGACACTGGGATAAGATGGTAACTGATGCCTGCTCGCATCAACTGTACTCCCCTCGCCAAACCTTTTCCCTCGAGACCTGGGACAAATGATCACCAAGGGGCAAGGAATAAACAGCCGTTGGCAAGGCCGTCACCGGCACATTAGGTACACGGGGCATACGCAGCGGAACCTGGACAGTCCCTGCGATGCCCAGCACTGCCCCGGGGGCGGAAACCCCCACCCCCAACGCTGTGCCAGTATGGAACCAAGGGGCACTGGGACAGGCTGGCAACTGATGCCCACTCGCCTCGACTTGACGAGGCCATGGCCACTGAACCCCACCATTGGAAGTGGACTGTGATGTGGGTGCATTAACTTGAACCTGATACTCACTAGGTGCACCCCCGTGAGCCGCCCCCACTGGGGGTTCCGGCCCACGGCGGGCGTCGGAGCTTGCGACCGGAATCGAGCTCTGGGGCCACACCTGACCACTCTCCTGCTGTAGCTCTGGACGAACAGGGAGCTGCGAGATACCGGCAGGCGCAGGCTGGAGCGTCTCAAGCAGCTCAACCCGGCTGGCCGCTTGTTGCAGTGTGGCAGCCGTTGAGGTAGCCGGTGGACACGAAGGGCCCCCCGCAGAGAGTGAAGGGCCACCTGACATGGGGTTGTGTGCAATCCCCAAGGATGCCTCAAGCACAGCTAAACACATTAGCAATGCATCAACTGCCATAGATCCCCCAGTATAAAGTGGGCCGGGTGGGCCGGACGGCCCACCAGGCATTTGACCAAGAACCCCAAAATGAGAGCCTGGGCCCGAATAGGGCCATGCCCAAAACTCCGGCCCATGAGGGGCCAGAGGGGGAACGTGCTGTGCACCAGCACCGCCCCCCCCCCCGCTGACCGGACCCATGGCCGGCAACTGCGGGCCGAGGGCCGAAGCCCCATAAGGGCCGTCTGAAGGCTGCCTAGCCGAGGGCCAAGCAGCCTGCATCGCCCCACCGGTATCGGTGGAGGTAGTGCCCTGCCGCGTGGGCGCAGCCCTGGTCCTCCGACCTGAGGGCTGCCGCCCGCGTTGCGCAGGGCCAGCAGAAGTCCTCCCCGTTGGCCGCGGTTTCGTCGCCGGGGCCTTTCGTTTGGGAGGCATATCGATAGCAATAGCAGGATTCCTGTCCAGGGATCAATCGATGCCAAAAAACACAGAGCGAGCAAGCCAAAGGCTCTGTGCAACTCCTTCCTTCCCAGCCGGGAAAGCCAAGGGCTAAAGAGCCGAAGAATCGAAGGAACACCGACGGAGAAAACTTCTCCTCTCCGTCGCTATTTTAAAATGGCAGCTCGGCTGCCTCGTGGCCACCCCTTTTTATAGAGGGGTGGCCACGCCCTCTAACTCACCCGGATGTCTGAGTCCGGGTGGGGGTGGGGCGCAAAGAGCGCGGCGGCCATTTTGGCACCGCGCTTTCATTTAAATTGTCTTTTTTACTTCTTCTGAATCAGTATGGCCATATTAGTAAAATATAATATCTAAACCTAGCCGCTAGGTTTCTTCTCAGTTTTGGGGGGATCTATAATGCCATATACAAATAAATGGTATCATTATGCAGTCTTTGAAAAGCCCACAGCAAAGACACTTCACAGCAAGAGGTGACTCAGAACAAGCATAAGCTCACTGCACTGTGCTTAGAACTGACAAAGACTCATATTTAGCTGCTGATGACTAGAATCACAAAATGGTGACGAGATACTTCACACTGCATCAATTATTAGTTGATATAGTTTTAGGGTAGCTGATCACCTCCATATTCTCAGGCCCTATTAATATGTGGCACATGCAATATGTGACACATATATCATAATCAACTCACAAAATGTGGGCTGGTTAGAATGAATATTTAAAGTCCTCTATTTGAACACCTGTCCTGTATTTTGAAAGGCATTGTGGTCCAAGTCTTTTTTAAAGAACCATCAAGCAAATTCAATAAAATAAGTCATAGAAACAGGACAGAAAACAAGCTGGTTGTATTTCTTCACTGAAACACAAATGCACAGAATCTCTTATGTGCTTAAACATGCACCCAGCCTTTCCTCATATGGCTTGGTTTCCAGTCTCCCGATCATCCTTGTTTCCCTTCTCTGTACCTACTCTAGTTAGTTTGCATCCTACTTAAAGTGCGGTGCCCATAACTGGACACAGTTCTCTACATGTGGTCTAACTAGTGCCTCATGAGTTTTGGAGATTGTACTTCTGTTAATGCAGCCTAAAACAGTGTTGGCTTTTTTTGCAACCACACCGCACTACTGCTTTCTACAACAATTCCAAGATCCTTCTTTCTCATACTATTACTGAGCCTAGTATCCCCCACATCTTGTAATGGTGCATTTGGTGTATCTCCACACCCCTGGTGTAGAATGCTGCACTTATCCCTGTTAAATTTCATTCTGTTTTCAGCCCAATGTTCAAACTATCAAGATCTTTTTAACACGCCTTTATAGAAATAGCAGAAGAAATGAGAAGTGTGATTCGTACTTTGATTCATTCCCCTAATTAAAGGCTCTATAATTATCTCTCCCTTGGATTAACGTGATATATAAATACAGTAGATTTTCAGAATTATGAAATCTGTCCATACAAACTCAGTTTTTACATCTAAACAGATTTTTGAAGAATCTTTCCCAACATGAGCTTTTCACACTTCTTTTTTTAAAGGCTTCAATAATTAACAATTAATTATGTGCCATCAAGTTGATTCTGACTTTGGCAACCCTCCCAGGCATAAAGTACTCAAGAGTACCCTCAATTTACATATGCCTCGAGTTACATAAAATTCGACTTACATAATAATTTTGTCCTAAAACCTTGTCCAGATTTACACGATTTCCTATGGATTTGCTTCGAGTTACATAAAGATTCTTTTTCCTATGGGTTTGCTTCGAGTTACGTAAACATTCATTTCCCTATGCGTTTGCTTCGATTTACATAAAATTACATTTTTCCTATGGGTTTGCTTTGAGTTATATAAAAAAAAACAATTTAAGCAAAAGCCTACGGAACAGACTTTTTTTTTCGTAAGTAGGGGTTTTACTGTAATATACTAGTCCTTCCTTCTGGTTCTATTCTGCATGTGTGCAACTTCCCAAGAATTTACAAGTTGCAGAGCATGTAACTCTTACAGCCAATGTTTCAATAATTTTTCATAAACTTGTTTACTAGGTTACTAGCTGCTCTTTCATTATGAAAGGTGCACGTACAACCCACCACCCAGACCTGAATATAAATTTATTTATTTATTTAGTATATTTTTATACCGCTTTCCTCACCTATTGGTGACCTAAAGCGGTTTACAGACAAGAATGGTAAATTACATAAAACTTGAAATACAATTAAACATTTAATTATACCATTAAAAATAAAAGCAGAATAACTCTTAATAAATATCAAATCAATTGAGTTTTCTCCATTTAAAGGTTTAAAACTATACTTAAATAATATATTCAACAATCATGTTGAATATGTCTGGTCTGGTTTATTATGCCTCAAGTTTCATGAGAAGGGGGGAAAATGGAGCCACAACATTCACACCTATTAACTGCATCATATTTATCATATTCTTGACAACTCATGCACAAAATAGCTAGAGCAATTTACTACACTTTGCTATAATTACTTCCACAATTTGCCACACTCTATCTATCTGCATAATGTTTTGAATTGCTAAGTTGGGTAAACTCTTATGCACCGTTATATGTGAATATAAGTATTTCTCCCTTGCATGTTGATAGTGGCATAGAGTCCTTTTGAGTCCATCTGCCGGCATCTTCTATGACAGCTGTGAGGATGACCTCATGGTACTCTATCAACATTTCATCCACTTCACGCTGCTCCAGAATGTTAAAATATGTTTATTACCTTTCTGAAATGAAACTAGTAAGCCATCTGTGGCCTATTGTTATTACTGTGCAAATCATTTTGTAGCTAAAGTTGTTTGTAAGCATTCCAGCTCAGATACCACTGATTGTTTTGGAGTCTTTCCCCAAGATATATTGGCCAAATAAAACCCATTCCCTGAATCAAACAGACAGATGAATATAGAAATTGATATTCTGTATTCAACCTCAGATGGACAAAGATGGCTAACCACTTATCACCCGGTCAGTATATATTCTGCATATTTTACTGATAACATAAATCATACTTTATGCACATTTTTTTTTACAATCAGGAAATATTTCCTAAAAAGATAACATAATTCTTCAAGGAAATATAGTAATAATTACTGTTTTGAAAATATCAGCAAATATTGGATCAGAATCTAACTGAAGAATTAAATCACAGATGGTCTTGTAGTATAACTTTCAGCAGCAAATTCTGGCTTGTTTAGAGACTGGCATTTATTGTCATATGTCAAGTGACAAGATTGGTGTGTATCACCAAATACCCTTTCTGACATTTAACTAGCAGCACCTTGCTTCTGCCATTTTTGCTGATGGACATATGTTGGTAGGTATAACCAATAGGATTCTGGCCAATACAGTAATGACCAGAACCAGTTTTTCAGATTTTATAAAATAGCTTAGATTTTATATTTTACTAGCATATTTGTGCCCGGCCAGCCGGGCATTTTTAAAGTGTGTGTTGGTGGTTAGGGGTGGTTTTGGGTGTGCACAACCACCACCACCCATACAACATCACTCCAACCACCAACACACACATTAAAAATTCCTGGCAAGGGGGGACAAAAGGGGTCTGTCCCCCCAACCCTTCCAGAGCCAGAGGACCCAGCAGAGAGGGGATCCCCCTGCAGGACACCCCATTATTAAAAAGAAGAAACCAAGCGGCTTCTTCTCTTTAAAAACAGAGTGTTTGGGAGTGGGTGGATTCGATCCCATCTCCCTGGTCCCCTGGGTTTGGAAGGGTCGGGGGGACAAAAGGGGTCTGTCCCCCCAACCCTTCTGGACCCAGGGGACCCAGGAGAGGTGATCGATTCCACACACACACACACCCAACACTCCATTTTTAAAGAGAAGAAACTGCTTGGTTTCTCCTCTTTAATACCCGGGTGTCCTGCAGGGCGGGGGGGGGGGGGGGGGGAGGGAGAGAATCCCCTCTCTGCAGCACCTTTGCCTACTGGAGAGAAGGAATCCCCATTACGGAGGGGCTTTGTTTCTCTCTGGGTTGGCTGGGAACGGAACTTCCCAGCCAACCCAGAAAGAAGCGAGTCCTTCTCTCCGGTAGGCCAGGAGGTGCTCCGGCCTCTCCTTTGTCCAAGGCCACGTCGCCCACAGGTACAGAAGGAGAGACCGGTGCTTCTCCCTACGCAGAAGGCTGTGCCTAGAGGGAAAGTGTTTGAGAGATCCAGCCGGAGCTGGCAAAAGGTAAGTGCGGTTGGTGGGGGTTAGGGAGGGGTGGCTAGGTGGTGGGGCGGGGGTGGCAGCATGGTTACTGGGGCCGTGCCTCACCCACCCACCTACCCCCTAACCCCCACCGACTGCACTTACCTTTTTTGGCTCCAGCTTGGTCTTTCAAAGTCTTTCCCTCCGGCTCCTGGCGGTGTTTTTTTTAAGTCAGCACGCGCGTTCCTGCTGAAGGGTTGCACAGCGCAGAGGACTCTGGGAATCGTAGTTCTTTTTTTGTCATGTTCGTGGGGCTGCTGTACCACTGGCGATGACCAAAACCCCACGGCGCTAAGAAGGCAGGGATTACGGTGAGTGCAGAAGGCTAGGTCGGAGATGGTGCGGGAGCCTTTGAATGAACCCAACGGTTAAGGCCTCTTTTTATAGGTATAGATCTTGGTATACATCTACCTTAACATTCACTCAGAACTTTGTTTTCCCCTCCAACAATCTTTATTTTATTCTCATGGACAGGCACTAGAAGGAAAAAGCGTAATATTTGGAGTTGAAATATTCAGACTTTCTGATTTTATGCTGATGCAATGCTTATTTTCTAACACAATAAAACTGTTTCTCTGGAGCAGCTCAAAGCACTTCAATTTTTAACTCTCTTAGTTACATTTTCATTAACATATAAGAAAGAATCAGGTGGAAAATTGATAAAGTTGATCTTGTGCTATCATACAAAAGATGCAGAAACCTATGATGATATAATTGGAAATGCTTAGAAGAAGCCATTGTGCATATGGACATAAACTGAATTTTAACAGCAGCTGTTTCTCCTGGCACTCATAATCGGTATTTAGCCTCTTTCTTAGCCTCTCTCATGCAGAGAAAATCAAAATGGATGATAAGTGGCAACATTTAAAAGTAATAATCAAATCTTCAATGGAATAAAATTAAGAGCATTCAGAAAGTAAGAATATTGCGTGATCTTTAACTTCAGTTGCTAAAAGCTAGCCTAAATGAGAAAATCTAACAATTTTTTAAAATTGAAACTTAGAGTTTGGAACATCTCCAAAAGAAGAGAGCCT
Organism: Bradypodion ventrale; assembly: GCA_035047345.1. Lineage (NCBI taxonomy): Eukaryota > Metazoa > Chordata > Lepidosauria > Squamata > Chamaeleonidae > Bradypodion > Bradypodion ventrale. Next base: position 287,114,591 of record JAWDJE010000004.1, read on the forward strand.
CACAACTGTGAAACAGCTGGCATGAATTTTAATAATTTAACAATAATTTTACAAGCCAAATATAGAGGTCTATGTCTATCCCCTGTCAAATCAATTCAACAGCTAGTGTCATTATTCAGTTTACTTCAATTCTTTCAGGTTAACAGACACTGAATTTAGCCATACGTAACAATAACACAGAAAACAAGATTGCTGTTTGAAGATAGATCTTTATTAACACATTTTGATAGCTGGCTGCCTCCTGAAGGGTGAGTAATTCTACATGCATGCCCCTACACAATAACCTTTTCACTGAATTTAATCGAATACCTCCTACAGACATAGCATCACAAGGCACAGATTGGTTGAGGGTTGTTGTTTTTTAGTCACAGACCACAACAGTTCAGTACAGCAAAAGTTTCTAATTAAATTTACAATGGAGCTGTGAGAGCATTTAATCCGATATACACTCAGATCTACTTTCTAAATCAGCGCTCTGTTAACCAGATGATGGTGACAGCTGAAATTGGCATTCGAACACCTGCCCTTCAAGAACTAAAAGAAGAAAAGTCTGTGCATGCATGAAAGCTATTTAGGATAATGGAAGACTTATCAGGTGGATGGAAGGTTTCCTCTCTCAGTTCATTACACAGCCCTTTTAGAAGCAAAAGCTGGTACACATTATAAAATTAGGATTCCAAATTAAGACCATCTTTTGAACATAATTTAAATGTATTAAAAATAATCTGGATAATGTAGATAGGAATTTTAAAGCTATAAAAATAGAGGGAAGACAAACATCTGTTACTCAGCTGTTTGTTTAAAAGAGTTATGCCTACCTTGGTTTATGTTCAAGGCAGTCCACAACAATAAAGATACAAAACTAACATGCCCATAGCATGTAGTATTATATACCATGCTGCTTCTAAGATATCTTCTTTAATACATAGGTCTTGCAGAATGCACAAAAGACTTCAGGATGTGTTTGGATAAATAACTTTTCCAGTGAGATCATTCAGCAAAACTGGAATGACCATGAGATAATAATAAAACTGGAATGACCATGAGATAATAATAATAATTTCCTATCAGAGATTACTCTGGGTTGAAAAGATTTTTAGGGGATGCTCGAATGAAGCTCCTTTCATTTCCCCAAATGCAGTTCTTGGGTATCGAACCCTGACCTTCCATTCTCCAGCTCAGTGTGTTAACCACTAAGCGTGTTAACCACTAGATGGGGGAATATATGCACAGAGTATATTCAGTAAGATTGTAGTAACTCCTAACCCTGTCAGGTTTTTATTTATTTTTCGCTAGTTCTGATACATGATTGATTTAACTTGGCTTACCTGTTTATATTTCACAATTATAATCAAAGTGGGTTTGAATCAGACCATAGCAGCTTTGTCCATATAATGCCACCATACTTTAATATACAGTCTTGTGTAGTAGTTTTCAAAATCTTTCCACCAAGGAACTTTTTAAAAAATGAACATTTTATTGAAGAACTTCATAGAGCTGAGAGTGAGCTGTAGAAGACGTTACACAATTGTAGTGTCCAATGCAACACTACAATTCTGCAATGTCTTCTGCAGCTCACTCTCAGATGCATAAAACTTTTATAATTTATGACAGGAGCGGGCCATATGTGTCCACCTCCCTTTTCTTGTAAGCCCTACCTCCTTCTTCCCTTTTACCTGCCTCACTTGTAAAGGTGAATATATTGACCAAAATTATGTTACTTAGTGTAGTAAAACATGCTAGAGTAAGCTCACTGAATCAATGGGTATTTGGCAAGCCAACTCCTCTGTAAGTTCCATTAACTGAAATCGGCTTACTCTAGCAGTGGCTTACTGTAAGCACAGTAAATCCCAATTAGAGTAGGTTCATTTGAATTAATAAAATTAAGGAGGAGTTGAATCATCAAATCCCCCATTCGGTTAATGGGTCTAATGTGATTTACTATGTAAACAACAGGATTTTGGAAATTGTTTTTGAAAGTTTGTGGTGCAGCAGCAACAGAGAGGTCATGTTTCCTTTTTAAATAAGATACATGGTGAATTTGAGTTGTTTTCAAGCTAAATATACTGCCAGAAGCTTCCTGAAGTACTCTTAAGATTTAAAAGAAGGTATAAGCCACTTATGAACCTTCTTTTAAAGTAGAAATATGATTGTCTTGCCTATGGACGATGTGGTAGAAAATCTGGCAATGCAGGGGAGGGGGGGTTCAAACTCCAGGAAGAGTTTCTTGCATGACCTCTGCTTTTTAACCATTCCTCATGAACTAAGTACACATAATACATCACCAGACACCCATAATTCCAATAGTGAGTGTCGGGAACGGGTGAGCCTTGGCCTCTGCCGTGGGTAGTGCACGAAACATACCAAGGACCCCATCCACGATTTGCTCTGGTGAGCATGGCCGGTGAAGGATTCTCCTTTAAAGAGAGATGGGCTTTTGTTACTCCCCCCGAGTGGCTTGGGAGTAATGGAGTTGGTTCTCAGCTTGCCCCAGTGGCAATTTAATGTCCAGTTGTAGATTAAGGAAGGCCACTCCTTGAAAGACATGATTTTTGTGAGAACAGAGCCCATTGTTTTCCTTCTAAGATTGGGGTAGGCAAGGTGGCCTTGAATTGCTAAGGTGGGTACGTCCGGGTGCAGATTCATACCTTCGCTCCTCATCTGGGAAATGGCTCCATGCAGTTTTGCAAGTTGCAGCCTGAATTCCTTGAGCTGGTTCTCCCCGCATTGCTGAACCATTTGTTCAGTGTGTGAGTGTTAGCAATTCTAACCCCTTTAATACTTCCCAGGTGTAATTTGGGAGTTCTTAAAAACTTACTAACAAAAGATCTTCTTTTGTAGTTTTATTGTATAGAAATAGAACGACTCCAGAATATATAAAAATATACTTAATGCATCCTAGCTCTCTGGTTTAGCTAGAAAACATATCTGGAAAGATAGAATATTTCAAAGTACTGTATAGAATAAGGAGTTCTTATGGTACAGACTCAGCCGCCCATAACAAAGTATGGTTGGTGGTTCAGTCAGACAGCATAGCTAACAGAATCCTAAGCATTTCATGCTTCATGTTCTTTTCAGTAGTTTGTTTACATTAAGAACCCTTCTTATAGAGCTTTCATGGGAACCTTTGAAATTAAGTGTGCCTTGTCTGTGCGTCAATGCTGTGATTGACAGATGACTAGGCACCCTAAGAATATGATCCAGGGCTTTGCTCCTGGTTCCATATCTTGGCTTGGAAATCCCCTGTAGCAAGATTTTACCCCATAACCCAAACATGAATACAACTTGTTTGCATTTCTGCTTGTTATTGACTCTTACAGAGCACGGTGTTTTTCACTTGCTGGTGAAACAGCTTTCTCAGGCAGAGAAAACCTGCGTCTGCTGATTTGAGGCAGACACTTCACAGTGGATCCTAGCTGGCTGCTAGAAATGAACCCCAAATTAAGCTCAAAGCCAAGCAAAGCAATGCAATGTGAATACATATCAAGCATCAATTTAAATTACTTTAAAATTAAGGCATCTCAATTTATGGAATACATGACAGTGAGAACGGCAGAGTCCTTTGTTGTGGTTTTTGTTGTTGGACACTGAACAAGAGGGCCTGTTAACACCCTCTGGCAATTTCTGTTTGAACTGAAGATTGAAAATAGGAAGGAGATTTTTTTTCCCTCTTTCTAACAAACCTTAGTTATGAGGAGACTCCAATTGTCTTCCTAATCTTATACAATTATTAGAAAATGCAGGACGGTGAATTATTTTCTCACTAGTAGGGAAAGGCAGGTCTTGATGACTATTTTAGCTTTCTCCATGTCTCTATAAAAATGAGAAAGGCTCCACCTTCTCCTTGAGTGTTCTAACAATATAAAGTACCTGAGACAGAAGTGAAGAGAAAGTATTAATGAGAGACTATACTGTACCAGTGATGGTGAACCTTGGAACTCCCAGTGTTCTTGGACTTCAATTTCCAGAAGCCTAAGTCTCTACTGCGCATATGCACAGCAAACCCATTCATGTGGATTCACAGAGACTTGGGCTTCTGGGAATTGAAGTCCAAAAACACCTGCAGTGCCAAGGTTTGCCATCATGGGACTAGACACTTGTAGACATTCTTCCCTCCCCCCTCTCATTTTAGACAAATCTCCATGCTAATGAGATTCCACTGCCTCATTCCTGAGGTATGTGCCATGTAGCGTGGGCAAGTAGTCTTTCTTGTACAAAGCCATTTGGACAAGATCAGAAAAGGAGAGAAAATGTAGGGGGAAATGAGATAAATACTTACTTCTTTCAAGCGCTCCGTGCATGTTATGAGGCTGGATACAAAAGACTGGAAAGTGAGAATTGGGTAGGAATTGGAGCTTGGCTGTTAAATCAAGTTATAGGAGCTTGGCTGTTAAATCAAGTTGATATTTGAGAATGCATTTATTTATTTAGCTCTTAGTGGCAAGCACTACTCTGGGAAATTTACAGAATAACAGGATACAGGATTTCTGGACAACTTACTCATGTGGCTGAATACTGCAAAGGAAGACTGGAATTACTGACAAAAATGATCTTTCAAATAAGGTTGCATGTTATTGCTTACTTTCCTACTATAGAACAAACCACTGAAAAGCCTCTGAGGATGACTAGGGTTTCTGGAAAAAAATGCGTGAGAACCTGCTTTTGAGTGAGAAATTAGCATCAATGAAGCTGTCAAAGAAGAGTTACGTATATTTCCTTTCATCCAGAAATTAGTATCATTATGATGCTACACAACTGGATTTCAAACAGTGAAATGTTAGAATTTTTAGAATTATAAGCAATTAAAACAGTAGGAGAACTGAGAGTTAATTTCTAATCCGATTTTATTTTAGCACCACTGTCGAGGTACATTTGTGGGCACAGAGATTATCATATAACTAGAATGGAATTCCTGTTGCTAATGACAACGGAAGAGACTTAATAATGATAACAAAACCCAGCAAGTACAACATACAAAAAAATTCAGACGGAACTTGCAGCAATAGATCATTAGCATAAAATTGGAGGTCATTTTTTTTTTTTGCAAAGTGTAGAAAATCAGGAATTTGACTGCTTTTCATTACAATAATGCTGAAGTCTCTCTCTTTTACTCATTGCCTTGGTGATTTTGTAGACACGAGGTTCATTTTTACATTTACTGTAACTACCTCCACCTCTTTAAGTCTTAGATGCCATTCTGTACAAGAAAAAGCTACACTTGCATTGAATCACAAGTAGCTTTTTAAAAAAATCAGCAAACAACACGTGCCAACTGTATTCTATCATTTCATCAAACATTCTGGTATCTGTTTTCTCAAGTCCTGCTAGAATGCATATCAGAACTTTAAATTATGGTGAAACAGGATGCTATTATTAATTAAAAGCTGAACAACAGAATAAAGTACAGTACTTGTTAATTATAATTGTTTAAAAGCTGTTCTGTTATCACATTGCAAATGAATTGGACAGTGTTATCATTAAGATGTTGATTCAATTAGTGCATGACCTCTTAATTATGCTTGTACAGTTGTGCTCATATAGGTATGTTTTTGTATTCTCAGCAAGTACGATCACTTTTGCTTTGTTTTGTAGGAGCTTGCATATGCTGAAATGCCTTTTCCTAGTTCAGGACATTACAGTAGAAAATTCTCTTTTTTTCAATTCACTGGAAAAAGAAACGCCTTTTCAAACTCCATGGTGACTTATACAATCTTATATTATTGTTCTTGTATCTTCCCCACCAAATGAACATATGGGGACCTTTACATGTTATTCTATTCATATATCCTGCTGTTATCTAAGGAATGACTAACTCCTCTGAGTCACAGCCTTCTACAGACAGAAATGATGTACAGTATCTGCTATGGAGCATTCTTGCTTGTGTGTAGGTTCTACAAATGAACAAGAGCCCCAATTTCCCAGGTTTTTGACTTGCATAGATAGCTCATAGACAACCAGGAGGCTTTCCTTTGCACAGAATATACTTTCCCTTAATCAATTTTTGATTCTGTATTAAGTGGAAAACTGCTTCCATATTCTGAAAAGGCAAAACAGGATAAGTCTGGATGGAAGGAAGACCCGGAATGAAGGAAGGAAGGATGGAAGGAAGACCAGGCTACAGTAGGTCCGGACTACAGGAATCTCAGCATTTAATCTTTTCCTTGCATTTTTTTAGTTCATAAGAAAACAAACAAAATACAGGTATGTAGATATTTATATTTTATTAGTGTAACTCCATCTATTTCACCTCCTTGACCACATATATACAGTGGGTACCAAATACAGGTGAAACTTGGAAAATTAGAATATCGTGCAAATGTTCATTCATTTCACTTAAATATAGATATACTCACTACATGCAAAGCGAGATATGTCATGCCTTAATTCATTATAATTGTGATGATCATGGCATACAGCGTACATGAGATTATGTGATGATTATGGGGTGCATGAGGTTGGGGGGTTGGGGTTTTCATAAGTTGTAAGCCATAAGCATCAATATTATAACAAAGTAAGGCTTGAACTGCTCCTTAGAAAGTTAAATAGTAAAGATGAAGATGAAGTTCTTTGGACACCAAATGAGAAGAGAGGATTCACTTGAGAAAGCCTTGATGCTGGGAAAGGTGGAGGGCAAAAGAAAAAGGGGACAGCCAAGGATGTGATGGCTGGATGGCATTGTGGAAGCAGCGGGCACCGAGCTGAGCAGGCTGAGGAGGATGGTGGAGGACAGGGGTGCCTGGAGATTAATGGTCCATAGGGTCGCAAAGGGTCGGAATCGACTGTGCGATTGAATAACAAAAGGCTTGAACTATCTCGCTTTGCATGTAATGAGTCTATCTCATATATTTGTTTTACCTTTTAAGTTGCATAACTGAACTGAATGAACATTTGCACAATATTCTAATTTTCCGAGTTTCACCTGTATATATAGACATTTTAAGAAAGGGGAAATCTGTATTAAAATTGTAATACTACACACACACACACACACACACACACACACACACACACACACACACACACACACACACACACACACACACACACACACACACACACACACACACCAGTCTCCAGACACTTCTGACTATAGCAACTACTACTTGAACAATTGTGACCAAAATGTCCACTTGTATTGCTGCATATGCCATTTCAATTCCTTCCCGAAGTACCGGTATTGTAGCCAGTTTTCAAATGCTTTACTATCCTTTAAAATTTCCCATAGGTAGAACTCAAGAGGAGTTAAGTCAGGAGAATTTGGCAGAAACTCAACCACACCTCTTCAAAATGATCTTGCACTCCTCGAACAACAACCATGCTGCCTCCATTTTCTTTGACTGTCATGACTGTAGAGTGGTGATGCTAGCATCAGTGTTGAGCTGTTCCAGGTGCCCACAGGTGCCCGGGCACCGGTAGTGGAAATTCCCCCAGGCCACACCCACAGCCATGCCCACCTCCCTACCCCAGGCCATGGCGTAGTGAGGCCAAGTGGGCATGGCCCACAGAGTTAGCCATGCCCACAGAGTTAGCCACGCCCATGGTTGGGGTAGTAAAAATTTTTGCAGTGCATCGCTGGCTAGCATTAATTATTTTGAGTGAACATCATACTACACATTGCTACACTAATTCAATTCAAGTTTGAAAAGTAAGACATAAATAGCAGCTCTTAAGATGTGTATATGGAACTGCAGTGGCTCAAGTGGTTAAGATGCTGAACTTGCTGACTGGAAGGTCGGAATTCAATTCCCAGGTACTGCATGATGGAATTTGCTCCCATTTCTATCCCAGTTCCTGCCAACTTCGCAGATCGAAAGCAAGAAATTGCAAGTAGATAAATACCTTCGGTGGGAAGATAAACAGCATTCCGTGCACTCCGGTGTTGAGGCATGCCTGCCACAAGTCCACCAAAATGTTTGAAGACACAGACAATGCTGGTTCTTTGGCTATTAACAGAGATCATCTAAAGTTCTACCACGATACCACCTAAAATTGCAACTATTGTAGATACAAAGGTACTACTTTGATGGGAAGGTAAACAGTGTTCTGTGCAGTCTAGTCATGCCTGCCACATGCCCATGGAAAACCACATGTCCATGGAAACATCTGCAGATGCAGATAGTGCTGGCTCTCTGGCTATAAACAGAAATGAGCATGGAACCCTAGAGTTGGATACGACTGGCTTTTGAGCAAAGGCAACCTTTACCTTTACCTAGAAGTCACATTTCTTCTAAAGTTCAGCAGAGTTGTTGAGTCCTGAAATTTTGAAGAGCTGAATTATCTGCTGTTACCAGCAACCATAGATAGATAGATAGATAGATAGATAAATTTTTATTGTCATTGTCCTGCACAAAACAACAAGACTGAACACATTATACTAAAATTCAAGCACCACTTCGCATTTAATACATGTGCACATGCAATACATCCACAAATGGTTTTCGTTTCATGATTCCTTCCCCTCCTCTTCCTAATATTTTCCAAAGGAAGCAACATGCTCAATAAAATGCATGAAGGCATATTTCTGTGTTTAATTTCCAGTCCCATGATATCGTTATCTCAGCACTTCATTTTCATGAGCTAATTACACTTTAATAACTCTTGAAGCATGTATTTACAATAAATTAAGTCTGAAATAAAAAGGGCTAATATAGATAAAGTCATTATCAACCATATTAGAATACAAGCTTTTGGTTTTGATTCTCTGTTTCATTTTCTCACACACAGTATAAGATTTAAAACTATGTATTCATATAGAAGACTTGTGTTTCAATGCTTGCAGTTAAAATGTTGAACAGTTAAAATGTTGCAATTGTTACATCACAGATGATGGGAATTAGCTTTTTCAAGCCATCTTATGACTCCTTAAATGACCTCCACACAATACTTTCTTTGAAATACAGAGCCTCAGCAAAACATCTAGAAACATTCTCTACTTGAATGGAGAACCGAGATTAACATCTCCTTTTTTTGTCTTCTAGAACATCTCTTGCACAAAAAACTACCATAGATGTTAGGTAATAAAGAAATAGTGACTCCCTGAGCAAATATGTATAAGACATTTAGCTACCATACACAGTTGTGGATTACATCTTATTTATACTGCTCTACTTTTCAATCTTAACCTATAAAACCAAGGGTTAACCGTTGGAACTGGCTATAGGTTGCTATGCCTCGCCCTACTTGCCTGCACTCACCCTTCCTGCACACGGCCGATCTGGGTCCGCAGGTCAACGGATTGAGAAAACCGGCAGTGGGGCAACAGCCCCACAAATGCGAAAAAAGGGAAACAACTTCACTTCCCAACATTCCTTGCGCCGCGCCAGAGCCAATCAGGCTGAGAGGCTCTCGCACGGCACAGCGTTCGGAAACGCGCCGCAGCCAATCAAAAGAAAACAATTTAAAAAAACGTAGCACAAACACAAAGCACCAACCCATAACTACAAGCCCCAGCATCCTGCGCACCATGAGCGCGCAGAACGCTGAGGAAGCCGGCGCCCAAAAAATAAAACAAAAACACTGGGAGAGCAAGTCCGCCAAGCCACAGGAACCAAAGCCCCCCTCCCCAACAGCGCCTAAAGCTCCCAATCGGGGTTTCCCCTTTAATATCACTGGGAGGGGGGGTGTTGTGCTCCCCATCTCTACTGGCTCCCCTGGGGTTGGGAGGGTTGGGGGGACCAAAGGAGTCTGTCTCCCCAACCCTCCTGACTCCAGGGGACCTGGCAGAGAGGGGATTCCCTTCCCCACACACACACATGCCCCATATTAAAGAGAAGAAACCAAGCGGTTACTTCTCTTTAAAAACAGAGTTGGGGGGGGGGGGAATCCCCCTCTCCGATGGCTCTCCTGGGTCTGGAAGGGTGGGGGAGACAGACACCTTTTGTCCACCCAACCCTCCTAAACCCAAGGAAGCCAGCGGAGAGGGGGATCACAACCCCCCTCCCACTGATATTAAAGGGGAAACCCCAATTGAAATTTCCCTTTTAATATCAGAGGGTGGCCTGGATTCGATCCCCTCTCCTGGGTCCCATGAGTCTGGAAGGTTTGGGGAGACAAAAGGCATCTGCCCTCCCAAGCCTTCCAGAGCCAGGGGAGACGGCAGAGAGGGGATCCCCCCGTAGGACACCCAAAAACACACAAAAACAAACAAAAATAACACCAAAAACAATACAAAGTAAACAACAACAAACATTTCCAAACACACCCAGCACCCAGCCAAACACCACAAAATCCAACTACCACCACCACCACAAATAAAGAAAAACAGCCAACTCACCACCAGACGACCTCACACAACAACTACTGGAAAAGAAATGAATAAAGAAAGAGACTACTTACTGGAAGAAGCTCCACCCAGAGGCCACGAGAGAAAAAACAGTCAAAATACAAGGTAACCCCTACCAGCACCACTTGCTGCCCACAATAGTAAAAAATAATTCAAAAAGACACAACAGCCCCACACAAAAGGCACCAAGAGTAAAAACAAGTAAAAACAAATAACACAAAATCACAATTTTACACAAATCAAAAACAGATGTCAATAAAATAAAATAAAAACTATTCAAAAATCCTGTGCTGAATTTTTACTCAAATAAAAACCAAAAACATCAATACACAGTTTAAAAACAATTATTGTGAAAAACATGTACTTTCACATTTTTTAAATTATTACCTACAGTACAACAATTTTTAAAAAATACATACTAAAAATTATTGGGTTAAATAATTTTTTGGGAAAAAGTATATCATCCTTTATTCTTTTTTTCATCCACAAAACCAAAACACCAAACAAAACTCATCCCTGTTTATAACAGGCCACCAAAGAAATTTGGATAAATAAAAAAATTAAAAATTTCAATTATAGACTAACCTCTTCTTTACAAACATTAACAACAACAACAAAAACTTTCCAACACCATTTAAAACAGCCTGGCAACTCCGGGCAACCTCTGCTAGTACAGAATAAAAGGTGTCAGACTCCTTTGAAGAGAAATAATTTGATGAAGAACCTGCAGTTATAGAAAGTGAATTGAAAACTGCTCTGAAAGCCCAATGAAGAAATAAATCACCAAGGATAGATGGAATACCACTAGAACTGTTTGAAGCCACAGACCCTAACAAGAATATGCCAACAAATACAGAAAACATAACAATGGCCTATAAAATGGAGATGTTTAATATAAATGTATCACTATGAATACAATATACATTTCAATATCAAAGAAAAGAGATGTAAAGAAGTGCAGTACCTATAGGATCACTGCCCTAATTTCCCATGCAAGCAAAATGGCACTTTTAAATTATATGGAGCAAGAAATGCCTGATAATCAAATTAGTTTCTGAAGAGGAAGAGGCACCTAAGATCATATTGGAGATATCTAATGGCTACTGGAATGCATCAAAGAATTTCAGAAGATCACTTGTTCTGAAAGAAATGGTGTGCTTCAAGCTACCATTAGTACAGAATATGGAGAAACAGAATAGATTCATATAGGTAAAGGAGTCAGACAAGGGTGCATTTTATCCCCATCTGTAAGCTGAACATATTATATGGAAAGCTGGACTTAATTCAGATGATGGAAGGGTGAAAACTGATGAGAAACCCATCAATAACTTAAAATATACAGATGATGCCATCTTACTGTCAGAAAGCAGCAATGACTTGAAATGACTTTTAGTCAAAGAAGAATGTACCATAGCAAATCTTCAGTTGAATATTAAGACAAAATTATGTTTACAGAAAAGCTACATTAACTTTAATGTCGACAATGAAGAAATTGAAAGTGAAATATAGTGTATACCTTTGTTCAATCATTAATCCAAATGGAGACTACAGCCCAGAAATAAGAAGAATGAAACTCAGAAGGACAGTAATGAAGGAATTAGAAAAGATCAAGTGTCAAGATGTTTGAATGGAGACCAAGACCAAAATCATCCACACTCTTGTAATCCTGATCAGTATATACTGGTGTGAAAGCTGGTTAGCAAAGAAAGCTGACAAGAAAAAATAGATTTGTTTGAAATATGGTGTTGGGGGTATGCTTCAGTTCAAAACATTTAGCTGAATTACCCAAATCAACAGTGCTTGGTTGGACAATTTGGCAAAAGTGGTCTCACATGATGACATTTTTCTGGTAGATACTTCACAAATAATGGTGATGGGCATTTCAGGATGCTTATTTGAGTCCAATAGGATGCTATTCTGTACATCCTTTCCTTTAATAAAGCCAATAAGACAGAATCATAGTGATTTGTGTCATAATGGCTATGTCAGCATATTACCTTGCTTAAATTTTAGTCCCTATTATTTCAGTGTTTTCTCAACATCCAATATTGAATCCAAGCAACATCAAATTAGGCAAGGGAGAATCAAAATGATTAACAAACTTCATGAATTCAACTTTTGTCTATCCTTTTCTTGGAGCCTAGGCTGAGGGTAGGCTGGAGTATATCTTACAGAAAGCACCACTACTTTCTAATGACTTGGAAAAGAGAAGGCAGCAGCCTTATGTTTTCCATGTAAACCAGTTATGTAACCAGACTGATAGAACACATTTGACCATACAATGTCACATGATTTTAATAATTCCAAATATTACCTGTGTCTGGCCAGGTTATCCTGCTATGGTAAAAGAGTAAATCATACTGCCAGCAACTCAACGTAGAGTGTCAGGCAGCAAGTCCACAGGAAAGGGTGATGGTCCCCAAGTGGATTAAATCCCACTTGAATCCATCTTGGTGGAGGGCAGCAGCTTCATCAATCCTAGCCTGGGGCTGATGGGGACTTTGCATGCCAAAAGGGCTCAGAACCAGAAAGTGACTCACAGAACTGGATCAGTGGTACAGGTGTCATGCTGTGATGCAGAAACCAGATGAATGGCCATTGCATTATATTCTCAGGACAGTCTTCATGGCTGACTGCCATGAGGATCACCAATATTCGGAATGGCAGAACAAGAAAAAGAAGAAATATTACTACAGCAGAAAGGGAAAAAAACTAATCGATGTAAGTGGCTTCCTTGTCATTTTGATGATGGAATGAAGAGGACCTAAAACATGTATTAATTAAAGGAACAAGAATTAGCCCTTACTATACCTACATAATTCTATTTGCCAGTAATCACCATGCAAATGTATATCTGGGAATGCCACACAAGCACGCTCAATTATTGTACATCCAAGGAATTACTCGGGGTGCCTTCTAGAATTGCAGTCTGAATGATCAAGTAGTCAAAAATATTTCAGATGACATGCTTGATACTGAGCAGGCAGCATCTTAATAGAGTGAATCTATGCACAGGCAGCGGTACAAAATGAAATATTCTTATGGTCAAAGAAAATCACAACATAAATACTGATGAAGTGTTTAAACATGTAAACTATGGTGGATAAAGTTTAAATCCTGATTTATAGAAAATGCTTTCTCCTCAAGGGAATCATATACAATATCCTGTTAGAAATAAAAGAGGAACTGTCTCAGAAATTGGGAAGAAGATGAAAAATTCTCATTGCTTCACCAACCTGAATAGTAATACAGGGAAAAAGAGAAATGTTAGGCTTCAAGTTTTAATAGCCAGTTCATTCTCCAAATGAATGGATGATTGCAGAAATGAGTGTCTGCCTAGAATGAGGATATTTTTGTCTGAATACTTGGGCTTCTAGCAGAGCCTTCCACAATTGTTATCTGGATTATAGATTTACACCTCTGTAAATGGCTCTAAGGCATCTTTTCTGCCTTATGAATAAATAAAATGGTGTCCCTAGAAATCATTGATCTAAGAGGAAAAAAGTCAATATGTGTCTGGCATGCAAGAGACCTTCATTCAGCTATAGTCTGTCTAAAATTTATAGAGCAATTTTAATGACAAGGGGCAGGAGGAGAAACTTTGGCCTTTTAAAATATAGGCTTTCAAAGCCTCCTCTGCTACACTAAGAGTTCCATTTGCAAGAACAATTATTTTCTAAATGATTTCCCCTTATAGTTTGTGACTAACCGTTGGATAGATTTCTAATATTTAGTACAAAGTAAGTGATAGTAAATTGACAGTAAGCTTGATTTTTCAATTTGTTCCAACACACACCAGTGTAATAAATGGAATGTCTTTACAAATTGCTCAGTTAAAAATTGTATCCAGCAGCTACTTCAAATATTATCTCCTTTCTCAGCCACACAAAGTGGAACAACCTGCCTTAGGTGGTAAAATGTGATTAATAACAATAATATGCCATCAAGTCAATTTTGTCTTGTGGCAATCCTTCCGAGGGCTTTCCAGGTACAGAAAACACAGAAGTCCCTTCTTCTGGGGCCCTCAATGCCAGTATGCAGCTTACCCAAGACCATATAGGCTGGTTCTACTTGCAGGAGGCACAGTAGGGAATTGAACTCCCAACTTTTGGCCCTCCAACCAGATGCTTAAACCACAAAGCTATCTAGCCAGTGGTAAAATGTGAAGGACTTTAAAAACAAGACAGGAAGGAAGCCTCTTTCAAGCGGTAAATAGAATGGTGGTCTTCATGTACCTGAAAGGTTATTGGTCAAAAGACAGAGTTGACTTGTTCATTATTGTCCCAGGGATCAGGTTCAGAACTAAGGAATACACAGTAACGAAAGGAAATATAGGACACATATCAGAATAAATGTCCTAATGGTAAGAAGGGTTTGACAGTGAAATACACAGCAGAGGTGAGATATCATTTGAGAGCCACTTTGTTAGCGGTGTGAGTCTCAAGGATAAACTGGAACTAGTTTTTGCTACCTGTTACTTAATGTCAGTAATCTAGAATAAAGATACCTCAGAGAACAACCAGAGTACTACACTCAGGAGGCTTTAGAAATCCTTGTCCTTATCATGCCAAGGATGATGTAAATACAATTTGCAGATCCTCAGCAGACCAAGTCACCTTTAAAGTGTCTTCCATCTCAACAATCTAACTCACTGTTAGATCTTTTATGAACAGAGCTGGGATTTCTTGCGCTTTTAAATATCCATTCTCATTTGATATTGTTGATGACCATCAACAGAACAAAGCAGAGATGAAAAGAGAAGGGCGAAAAATAAAGCAAATTCACTGGGCTGCATTATCTTTAAGGGTCTTATCATTATTTCTTCCTCCACCTGCCCTTCCTTTATACCCAGTAAAGCTGGTTGATAACAAATCTATGAGACTGCCTCTTTTTGAGCTACAGCAGGAGTTCTCAACCTTTTAAAGCCGAGGGCCGGGTCATGCTCCCTCAGACAGCTTCGGGGGCCTGACAACCATTTTGCCCTTCCTCCACCACATGACATTTCCTGGTGTGGTGGAGGTGCTGGTGGGCCACATGAAATGGTGCCCACGGGCCACAGGTTGAGAATCCCTGAGCTACAGCAGCAACTGTGAAAGATGGACAGAGGCCACAACCCATAGGATTTTCTTAAATTCATTCCCACTCCCTCTGTTATCCACATCAAAAATTTAAGCAACACACTAATCATCTTGTTGACTTTCCTCATCTTACTTAAAGGCCTTAGAAAATGGATTTCCAGTCAAGGCTTTGCAGGGAGGGGAGACTTTCTCCTGTGTCTCTTCAGGTCATCTGCAGATGTGGAAACACTAGGTTGTTTTAAGTTCACATTTCTCTGAATCTGACATATTTACTGCATTACTTGATAACTTGGAGATGAAAGCATAATCTTTACAGAGAACATATGTAAGCCTCAAATTAAACAAACTCCCTTTTGATTCAAAACAGAAAGAACATGTCATTGTATATTTTCATTCCAAAATTAATGCGTGCAGCTTTAACAGCCTAGCAAGTGCCTCTAACTAAACGCCTTCAACCACTTAACATGCAATATGAACTACTAGGCAGAAAGCAGCAGCTGACATGCTTCAGCAACTCAAGTGGACAGACTGTAAGATTTTGTAGAGGTTCCCTATTACTGAAGATGTTCAGCAGATGGGGAATTCTTTGTTCAGATTGACTTGGCAAGCCTGGTCAAGAGAAATGATAAGATGTGAGACTATTTTAAATGAAGTTCTTACAGAGAAGAGGAAATTCTTGGATGACGGTAAAAACCGGTTAATATAAAGAGTAAGAACAGGGGTTCCCAACTTTTTCGTACTGTAGGTTGGACCACACACCCCTCCCCGGACAGCTGAGCAGGCTGGTCACATAGTTCCTCCTGCCTTAAATGCTGCTGTAAAACGTGTCTGCCGTACATGCATTTACAACAGCCACGGGTGCATTTACGGCAGGTGCAGGAGTATTTACACATGTGTGGGTGTGCTTTATGGCTGTCATAAACATGTCCACTTCTGCTTCCATTCCCAGTAGCAGCAAGGGTGGCAGCGGGTCTTATGAAATGGTGCCGCAGGCCTGTTCCGGCTCACAGGCTGTAGGTTGGCCACCTCTGAGTAAGAAGAATGCATTTACAGATTATTCACACTTTTTCGGACTATGCAACAAACAGATACAGGCTCAGCTCATGCAACTGGGAAGCGCCTTAGGGAAAAGACTCCAATCAGAAGCTCCATAACAATAATTTCATCTCAGAAATTATTCTAGGTTGAAAGAATTTTTACTGGAGAAACTCCGCTCATGGGAACATTCTCTAAAGGCATTTGGGTAGCTAGTATTAGGAAAAGAAAAGCAGACAAAATGGACAACTTGCTCAAGAACACAGTCATTAAAAACTAAAATATGCTTTGATAAAAATAGGTAGTGATTTCAGCCAGATCAGATTCAGAACTCTATACTTATACTACAAATTGAAATAATAACTGCCAATTCTCACACTCCACATTGTTGACTGAAATTCTGCCTCGGCTATCAAGAGAAAACAAGGGGCGTTCATTTCATATTGCGATTTCTTCTAAGCTTTCCACCAGAGACAAAAATTGCCTTTCATCAATAAAGCTTTTCAGCTTCTGATAACAAACCACAAGCTAATTTTTGTTTTTCGATTAGCAAGCTCAGAGCTTTAATTGAACTTGAACAAAGGAAATACAGTACAAAGGTCATAGCCTCTTCAAAAGTACAATGTACTGATAGACGCCAATGACTTTTCAAATATTCCCTCCAAGCAAAGTAGGGAGTAAAAAGAAGAAACCATGAAGCACTTATTAATAATAATAATTGCACACCATCAAGTCAATTCTGACTTACATCAACCCTTATCAGGGTTTTCTAGGTAGAAAATACACCGGTCCCTTGCCCATGACCACACAGACTGGCTCTTCTCCCTGGAGGCACAGTAGAAAATCGAACTTTCAATCTCTGGTTATACAACTACAACTAGATACCTAAGTCACTGAGCTATCCAAAGAACTGAAGCACTTATTAACAAGTCAAAAAGTCTGTATAGTGGCTGTTCTAGGGCTGTGGAACTTCTTTCTTTGGGAAGCTAAGATTGCCTTATTCTCTCCTTCCGGGATGAGGCAAAGACCAGAGGTGGACAACGTACGGCCCACAGAAAACCCGGCCCGCTCTGCCATGTTTTACGGCATCATTTATGGTGGGGGGAACCACCAGTCTGACCTGCTCAACTGTCTGAGGGAGTGTGACCTGGCCCCCAACTTAAAAAGGTTGGCAATCCCTGGCAAAGACCATTTGTTTCCTACCAGCTTTTGGCATCTGACTAGCTATGAGAAAGAAGCTTTTAATGGATGGGTAATGTGGGACTATGATGGCTTAGTGGTTAAAACACTGAACTTGATGACTGGAAGGTCGGTAGGTCAGCAGTTTGAGAGCCAAATGCTGCAGGACGGAGTGAGCTTCCGTCTCTGTCCCAGTTCCTGACAACCTAGCAGTTCAAAAGCAAAAAATTGCAAATAGATAAATAAGTACTGCTTCAGTGGGGAAGGTAACAGCATTCCATGTGCTCCGGCATCTAGTCATGCCTGCCACATGACCATGGAAACATTTACAGATGCACAGTGCTGGCTCTTTGAATGTAAACGGAGATGAGCACCGATCCCTAGAGTTGTAGACAACTGACTTTGAGCAAGGATGACCTTTACCTTTAATGTGGCTGTGCTGTTATTTTTTTTCAAAGTCAACTGTGTTTTAAGTGTACATTTTCTTGACGCTCCCGCTATGCACCTTTGGCCCCATCAACACCGAGGGTGGAGGGGGACACCGGCAGGTGTGGCCGCTTGGGTGGTGGAGGCTTGCTCCCGCCTGCCCCTCCCTGGGATCCGTTTGCCCGGAGTGGTCAAAAGCCACCACAGTCCTGGACCATGACGCTCCCGCTACGCACCTTCGGCCCCGTCAACGCCGAGGGTGGAGGAGGATGCCGGCAACTGAGGCTGCTTGGTCGGTGGAGGCTCGCTCCTGCCCCTCCTTCCTGGGCTTCACCTGCCCCGTCGATCCCAGCCTGTGTTCTGTCCGGTCTCCTCGGTGAGGACCAGCTGGAGGGAGTTTCAGTGGGTGGCTTCAGGATTGGGGCCAGTGCCGATGCCGCCAAGGACATCGGGCACCCCTGTTCCCTCTCAGCTGAACCAGCGTGAGGGAGGCCAGTGCTGCTTGAGGGAGTTTCAGCTTCAAGAGCCGCTGCCGATTCTCCTCCAGTTGACGCCATCCCGACTCCTTCTTTGGCCCGGCTGGCTGTGAGAGGTGGAGGCACACCTGATGGTCACTCTGATGGCTGGTTTTCATAGTGAACTTTGATTTAGTATTGCATATTGTTTGGTTAACATATGATGTAACTATTGTGTATTGATCATTGGTTTGGATTTAGCCTTTGTATTATTGTATTGCTTGGATAATATATGATGTATCTATTGTGTATTGATTATTGCATTGGATTTATCTTTTTGTATTATTTATTGCCATGATGTACCTGTAGTGATATGTTGGATGCCGCCCTGAGTCGGCCTGCGCTGAATAGGGCGGGGTATAAATTAAAATTGAAATTTTGGTATAGCAATGTCAATAAACCAGACCTTCTTCTTTTCCACAACAGTTATATCAGGTGTGTTGTGAGGCAGATGTCTATCTGTTTGAATTTTAAAGTCCCACAGGATCTTGACTCTCTCATTCTCTAAAACTTTCTCTACTTGATGTACCCAATGATTTTTACTGCATTCAAATCCAAACTTCTGGCAGTTCCCAATGGATAATTTTTGCAACCCTGTTATGACGGTGCAAATAATCAGTCTGGGAAATTTTGCTGCATCCACTGATCAGATGATTTACTGTTTCATCCTTTTCATTACAAAGCCGGAATTTGCTATTGTTGGATATGTGCTGTATTTTTGTCTTCATGAAATTTGTTTGCAAAACTTGTTCCTGAGCTGCTAAGATAAAGCCTTCTGTTTGATATCGCAGAAGCCCAGGGGGAGGTCAGTGAACCATCATGCCACCTCCCCCCCCCCCACCTGAAGCAAGAGAGGGAAGGAGACAGTTACCAAGAACCAGATTAACCACATCCCATTGAATATGGTGGGAAATTATAATTCTAATCCCATGATGGCTCAGTCATCACCCAGATTAACAAGGACTGCGATGGATGATATGGCTCCTGGGCATCTATTGAAAAATGGACTACAGAGCTCAACTCCTTCTGTTAGGCAACCAGAGCATGGAGTTGATGAGGTACTGAAAGGCAGTAAAAAAAAAACCAGAAGAATCTGGATGAGGGAAGACAACTATTTGATTATTTATTTATTTGTTGTTCTTATTTGTATCACCCAAGCAACTCTGGGCGGATAACAGATAAGGTATAAAAGACATAAATAAGAAATGCCACAGTAAAAATCATATGGATTATGGAAGTTTATTATCAATCTGAGCCATCAAAAGGTGGATTCCAAAAATGCATGTACCAAATTGTTATTGTTGTTGTGTGTCAGAAATTATTCCGGGTTGAAAGGATTTTTGAGGGAGAAACTCCGCTCAGGGGATGCCCAAATGAGCCTCCTATCATGCTCCCAAGAGCTAGGACAAAGACAGGCACTCAGTCCATCATGCAGTACCCAGGTCTCAAACTGCCAACTTGCTGGCCTTCCAGCTAACAAAGCGAGCTTCTTAACCACTGAGCCACCGCAGCCCCAGTGGAACAGATTGTGGAACAGATTGTAACTACCAAGACAAAAGTCTGTTGAGACAGGTTTGCTAAGTAAAAATTTCCCTCTTACTTTGTAGTGTCTACTGCTTTTGATTCAAACTTTTTCAGAATTTTTGAGTTTATTCATGGTGTGTGGATGTATCCGCACAAAAGAGATGGGTGTAGGACACTAAAGGGTTCATGAAATACTTTGGAAGTACGTTTTTAGAGTCTCAAATGACATTTGGGATTTTTCTCTTTACCCTTAATACCTTTTTGCAAGAGACAGCACACATTTGCTAGAAAACCATAAATATCCTCAGACTAATGTAGGTTTCCACAGTTTCAGAGGGGTAGTGTGGGGAGTAAGTTAACACAGCACACAAAGGAACATTAAGCCATAAGTAAGAAAGCCTCAGTAAAGGCCACATGTAATGTTCTTAAGTTTAATTGCTTAGAACTAGTGCCTCCATAAATTGTAAATGTCTCCATTTGAGATTGAAGTAAACACAGACTGACCTTTAAAGCAAAGGAAAAGTTATAAAAATAATTACCTGATGTTGTTCTGATGTTGAAGTGATCTATAATCTCAAAAGATGTTTCTTCCTAGAAGTGGGGAGGGAGAGAGAGAAGTTCTCACAAATCTTGTAGCATGAATTTGTAGAAGCAGGAGATTGGACCAAGAGGAGAAACAAGTAGTAAATTATTTTAATCTAAAACTCAAGCTTTTTCGCATTTGTTGATTGCTATTGCTATTCTGGTGGGGGGACATTTTTTTACTGCCAGATTAATTTATTTTGCACATATGTGCTATACAATGAAATCTATATCTATAAAACAGAGGTATGGGTTTGTATGTGCTCTAAAGGAACCCACTTGCGAGATCAGCACTGTGGGGGGGTCACAAAACCCATTTGGGGGTTTATGCCCCCCAAAGAGGGATGCAAAGGGGACACCCCCACCAACAGGAGAAAAAGCAATGAAATAGCAGTACTTCACACATGCAACACAGCCTTCTTTTTCCCTAACCAATTCCAACGCAGCCAACGCAGCCGCGCTTTTCCTTGAGGAGAATTTACTGATAGGACGGTTTCCAGGCTTTCTCGCCAGTAGAACATAAAAGTCACAAAGGCCACAGAGGACCACATACATACATACATACATACATACATACATACATACATACATACATACATACATGAATGAATGAATGAATGAATGAATGAATGAATGAATGAATGACAGTGAACAGCAACCATTTGGGCTTCTGCATTCAAAGGCGTTTCATTAGTCCTCCCTGTGCTATTTTCCAGCTGTTGAAAAAATTGATCACACAGAACTAATGTAAAACTCCTAAACCAGATGGAGCCACTGAAGACATCCACACTCTAATGTTGCTATGATGTAGTGCAGTAGTTCAAAGACACAATCTATACATGCATTAAACTGTTACAGTATTTTGCATCTTTCCAAATTCACAAACACAACACAGTGGGGACTAAACTATCATAATGGTTTTAAAGAGTTTTCAGAAACATAAATGATACTCTAACAAGCAATGTTTATTCAGTTCTCCACAACCAAAAGATTACTTGCTTTATTGCTAGCACACATACATACCTCCACAAAGTAACAGTTGGGGATTGAACAAAATTCCTCTATGGAAACCATATGATTTTCTGAACTCTTATTTATCTCTGCACAAAACAAGTATTTCATCACACTTACATGAAATACCTTAATTCAAAGATATGCCACACTTTCATGAGGAAATTTACTAAGTACTGTTGTAATTTAGAATATAGTATGCTGCCACAACATTCACTCCTCTAATATACTGTACTAGATTTTTTGTTAAATTTAATGATGTCATAACACATATTAGTATTACTTTAACGTAACGGTATCACATATTCATTCAGTAGCTGTTAGAAATTCTCTGGCTCAGGATTTTTATCTGGACTCCCCCCCTCCCCCAGGAAACAACTCAATTCTTACAAAACAACAATCAACCTAGGGCTATTTATCAGTATTCACTCTGGAAAACAGAATCATTTTATCTTCAAAGCAACAGACCTTTATAAATGTACCTGTTTAGTTGTCTAACTTGTCCCATATCAATAGGTCGTAAGACAGGATGCCTTTAGTAAAACTGCCTTAAAGGAATCTAAAGTAGCTTTAAGTACTTCAAGCAATTCAAAAACAATTTACAACACTTTTGAAACAATTTACTAATCAAAACATTATAGAAATCAACAGACTGAAAAACTGGTGACCGGCCCATTAATCCATTAGGTGATAAAACACTTAGAAAAACAGCCACAGTTTCAACTTGGTGGTAAAATAAAGCATTGTTGATACAGTAAAACCTCACATAAAGAATGCTTCGCTTAGAGACTAACTCGCTTAAAGAACAGAATTTTCTCTGAATGTTCGCCTCGCTTAACAACTAAAAACCAACCAAAAACTCAGTCAACAACTAAATTGGGGTTCGCAACCCCCAGAAGTCACAATCGGTTACTTACAATGGTGTTTCACTTAAAGAACAAACTCGCTTAAAGAACAATCCCATGGAACACATTATGCTCTTTAAGCGAGGTACCACTGTACAAGTCAGGTCTCTGAGGTTAGGGCACAAGAGAATTATGTGCTGTAGCAGAATGATGTCTGCTATATTGATCAACTTTATACATTGATGCAGACTCAATAAGAGTCAATGAAGTATTTCCATTTCAAAAACTATAGATTTTTTAAAAATCTTCTGAAATAACTCCCCTCCTTCTCTCATATCTGTTTGCAAAATAATGCAGGGAGAACCCCCCGCCTCCCCCTTGGGCATAGTGAAATAAAAATTGCATTTGAATTCTCTAAAAGTGAAACTAAGGAATTCCCCTTTAAGCCATATATTTATAATATATCTGGTTGCAACATATACCAGTAACATTCCCCATTACACAAGTTTTGGATTTAACAGATAAGCCAGCCTATACAATCATCAGTGATACTATTGATGTACAGTTTCTCCATTTTCTCATAAAGAACTCAGTGCACCATAGAAATGAAATAGTCAGTGGAATATAAAAAGAAATCAAATCCACAACAGAACAGACTAATACATCACCATCCAGAAGTCTTAGCAAAAATAAAGTTGCTACGTTGATGAACAATTTCTTTCAGGCTGCATGAGAATAAAATGAACTATATCCCCAATTATATAAAGCTTGCCCAAAGGAAACTGCAAACATGGTCATAAATTGTGGCACTGGAAAAGAAATGAAGCTGGGCTGTTAGAGAATATTCACTTTTCCACCCCAAAGAATGAGGCATGGAGCACCCCAATCAGTGTGCCAAGGAACATAAGACACATCTATTATTCATCATCCATTACTGATAACATATTCTTAAGCTATCTACAGCTGTTTCAGCTGTGCTGAAATAGTAGTTTTTGTGCTTCAGTGTCTGTGACAGAAGAAGTGATAGCTTTAGAAAGGTTTCTCAATACTGCTTATCTAACGTGCATCGCTAGAAGAGACTCTTAGTCAGACAAAGCTACTCTATAATTTCTGTCTTTCTGAAATCTAGAAAGTACTCATTACAATTGACAATTATAGGGAAAGGCAACCCATGGATGTTTGCATTTCTCCATCAATATAAGATGTGCCTGATCAAAATATTGTCAGCATCAAAAAACATGCAAAGGTTTAACACAGTGTGAATAGCTATTTCTCTATTTATTTTTGCTCTGAGACTCTGTATTACTCTTATCTTTTATTGGAAAGATTCACACCATCACTATGAAAGGATATGAAACATTGCTTAACATGGAAGAACTGTACAGTATTTAGAATTCCACCTGTAAGAAGGAAAAAATTAACAATGGAGGGGGCAGAGGGATTATGTTTAAATTTGAAGCTGTTTGCTCATGAAAACATACACACAAGATACAAAGCCAGGAATTTACAACAATTGTGGCTTGTTTTGAATCATCAGCATCCTGGCACACACAGCTGTATCACTCTTCCATCCAGTGGCAGCAGGTAAACAAAGCATGGCATTTTGCCCCACAGTTTGTTTACTGAGCCATTGGTCAGCAGGTTTGTTTTTTCCCTTTCAAAATATCAGAAAAGGAATCCCAAGTTTGTTCTTATCTTCTACACCTGGTTTGTTAGGACCAATAAAGAATCACTAAGGAAAATAAACAAACACTTAGTATACATAAAACATACAAAATGCAAAAAGCTACAATATTTTGGACTCAACTATGTGACTGAACATCAATATCATCATCATCAACAACAACAACAACAACAACAAACATATCAAACAAGAATAGTGAAAAGACTGTTAACAGCTGCACAAGGTACAATAATTGAGGAGGGGGAGAGTGTCAGAATGAGAACAACATAGAGCCACTCCTACACTGGCCGATTTTAGAGTGGTGTGGTATGGAATTAAAAGGTATGGGGGGGATGCAAAGTGCCATTTGGTGCAATCCTACATCCTAAGGACATTATATTTCCCCTGATTGGTTCCAGACAATTAGAAAGTGTACAGCAACAACATAAATTGGTTGTACACAATAGCAGCAAAGTAAACACTTCCCCTGAATGTCTAAGGATGTTCCGGAAAAGTGTAATTCTCACACCCCCACGCCCCCATGTTTGATAGATGGTTGCTGCAGCAGAATATATGCATTGAGAATGGGATCCAAGCGAGTGCAACCCAAGTGAAGAATTCCCTGATGTGGGCTCAAAAAACAACAGTTTGCAGTGACTTGCTTCATTCCGGTGTTCAACAGGTGTGGAAACCAGAATTAAAAGCAGACCAGCCTGCTGCAAAAATGCCCAGAAGAGAGGCCTATGGGCCAATATAGACATCCTCCTTAGTTTAAAAAAATTGGATATTAGCTTATATTCAACAAATCACCACTTTTCAGAGAAGCTGCATCCAAAGTCGGAGTCACCATGACAACACCCAACCTCAAATAAATAAATAAATAAAGCAGGAGGAGATGACAAAGAGCATGAATAGAGAAGGAGGTAACAGAAAACAACCTTCCCTACGTAGCATCTTTAAAAATAATAATCCATATTTGCATTCTTCACTTCATACATCTATATCCATGTATTCTATCTATGTAGAACAGTGATGGCGAGCCTTTTAGAGCCCAAGTGCCCAAACTGCAACCCAAAGAACATTAAATCTTGAGCTTTATGCAATGGAAGCATGAAAGATATTAGTAGTGGAATCTTAGGAGTGCACATCTGGAAGTGATCTGTGGATTATCAAAGAGGCACAAGTGGAGATCAAACTCGCAACCTTTGGCTTACAGCCAGATACCCAAACCACTCAGCTATCCAGCAGCAAGTACTACAACAACAATTAATAAAATCCAGGTCTTGAAAAAAAAAATAGTTTTAAGTCTAATGACTACTCTAGTTCATGTTTCCAACTATACTAATACAAAACTAAGCTAGTTCAGTAATATATCGGTTGTTAATCACTGGAGAAAAAGAAAGGATGTTATTTAGCCATGAAATCATGAAATATAGTTACAACAAAATATTTTGGCCAATCCATATCTCCAAAACCTGTAGTTCATATTCACTTATACGCTTCATGCAGTGGTTGGGCAGAAACTAAGTACAAACACAACTTGAAAGGATGAAGAAAAATGTGATAAAATTGGCAGACAAGAATGAGGGCACTAGAGGAGAAATTTTGCAAATATTACCAATTTGTATGGACAGCTGAATCACCGTATTCTGGTATAAAATAAACACAGATGTATGAACCAAACAACAAGTATGATCTGCAACTACACAGTACATAGAGTGTGCATAAGTGTGGAATGATCACTGTGTCTGGTCTTTACGTTACTCTACTAAATTGTATAGTACCACAGATGCCCAAATTTACTCGGTGTCTCAGTGGTTAAGCTCACCTTGTTAGCTGGAAGGTTGGCATGTTGGCAGGTCGGGACCTGGGTACTGCATGATGGTTTGAGTGCCCATCTCTGCCCCAACTCCTGCCAACCTAGCAGTTTGAAAGCAAGAAATTGCAAGTAGATAAACAGGGACCACTTCAGTGGAGAAAAGATCTTGGGGACATGAAAGGAGCCTCATTCAGGCATCCCCTGAGTGGAGTTCCTCCAGCAATAATCATTTCAACCCAGAATAACTTCTGACATGAAATTATTATTATTATTATTTAATGTGATAGAACATGTATTCTGGAATTATTTCCAGATCAATATAGCCTTTCACGTTTTGTGGATCCAAGAATAAATCTATACATTTGCAAGTGAAGTCTGTATCTAACAAAACCAAGATAGTTCATAGATTCAAGAGATAGTCCAGAGAAAGGCAATTTAAGGTAACTCACAGCCTGCAGTTATATAAGATGTTTGAGAGGATGTGAGTTGAATTAAGGTCATACATATTTTATGTCTATTACCCATCACCTCATGAAATATCGAGGAAGGTTTTTCTGCCACTTTCTATTACTCAAGCCAGAATGCAATAAGCAAGCTGTTGCCTAGAATCAGTATGACAGTCCACTTTGTGCCAAATTTATGCCATCTTTTCTAATTTGCAATTTGTTGCCAAGCTTAATCCAAGGGACTGCCTTTTGATTTTAAGGAAGCAAAACAGCATGAGATTCAGATATCTGAGAAAGTGCTTCCTCCTGTAAGAATCTGTCACATCTTAGATCCTTATTAGGTTTCATCACCAACAGAGAACTGGTCAGTTAGAATAAGTGATGGTTCTTCCATTATAGCATTGAGATATGAGAACAGAAAATCTGGAGCCTATGACAATTTATATATATATTCACTCATCAAAAGTAGCAAATGAGCCTTCACATGTACCAAATTGACTGGATGGCACATAATTGTTATATACTTACATTATCTGCACAAACACACACTCACACATTATATGCATATTATTATTATGAGTTTGATTTGGCTCCAATTGGTTCTGCCTTGTGATTAGACTAAATTTTAATCCCAGTGCTCTGAAGGGAACCCACCTGGACAAACAGGAACTTGAAAAGAAGAAGCATATGGGTGAGGGGAAATGTAGAATAACTGGCAATTCTTTGTTTGAGGAGCTGCATACAAAGTTGTTTAAAAAACACATCTCTACTAAAAGTCTGCTTTTTTTCTAACTCACATTTAAGAAGCAAGCCTAACAGAAACACTTGCCTTGAAAAGATCCTTGAAAAGACAAGATTCTTTTTACAGCTAGTAGAACTTAGTTGTCCATTTAGCCATCCTTATATGCTTTGCAGGGACTGCAGTGGCTTAGTGGTTAAGATGCTGAACTTAATGACTGGAAGGTTGGCCGGTCAGCAGTTCAAGACTTGAGTGCTGCACAACAGAGTGAGCTCCCATCTCTGTCCCAGCTCCTGACAACCTAGCAGTTCAAAAGCAAAAAATTACAAGTAGATAAATAGGTACCATTTTGGTGGGAAAGGTAACAATGTTCCATGTGCTCCAGCATCTCATCATGCCTGCCACATGGCCACATGGACAGTGCTGGCTCTTTGCCTGTAAAAAAATTAGCACCACCCCCTAGAGTCAGACATGACTGTCTTTTGAACAAGGGAGACCTTTGTTGTTGTTTGGTCGGACAGCCGAATCCAACCCTTTGCAACCCCATGGACCACCACACGCCAGTTTCGTCATTTGCCTTGCTCCGTAGCCCACCCAGATCTATGCCCACTGCATTAACAATGCCATCTAGCCATCTCATTCTTTGCTGCCCCCTTCTCCTTTTGCCTTCCATCTTTCCCTACTATAAAAATTTATTAAAATATATATGTATATATATATAAAAGATCCATTTCCTATGGCTACAGGGTTTTATTTAATTCCTGCTTTCCAAATCACAAGGCAATGTTCCACATAATTAACACATCTGGTTTCTACGGGAACCGTTAGAGCAGTAGAAAGATCAGGCTGCCTACAATCTGTGTTCAACATGAAAACACTGCAAAAGGTGCTTTTAATACTTCCAGCCAAAAGAGAAGCTGAAATAAAAATATTCCTACAGTTAATAGTTCTTGTAATATTTACAAAACAATAAGGACTGCCCTGTGCTATCTTAAAACTATAATACCATAGATGGCTAGAAGGCAGACCAGAATAGCTCCTGCTCCAAGTAATTATAGGTACAGTATTGTAAAAACAATGAAAGTCTGCCCAGGTTATCCTCCTATGGTAATAGAGTAGACCCTACTGCCAGTGACTCAACACCAAGCATCAGGTGGCAGTTAACTAACCTGATGACCCTGAGGACTAACGGCTTTAGGTGCCGAAGTCCACAGGGAAGGGTGATGGTCCCCAAGTGGATTAAATCCCACCTGAATCCATCTTGATGGAGGGCAGCAGCTTTATCAATACTGGCCTAGGGTTGACGGTTCCCATAGAAACCAGATGTGTTAATTATGTGGAACATTGCTTTGTGATTTGGAAAGCAGGATTTAAATAAAATCCTTTGCATGCCAAAAGGGCTCAGGACCATAAAGTGATTCGCGGAACTGGATCAGTGGTACGGAGGTCATGCTGCGATGCAGAAAGCAGATGAAGAACCACTGCATTATATTCTCAGGACAGTCTTCATGGCTGATTGCCATGAAGATCACTAATATTCAGATTCGGATACGGCAGAAGAAGAAGTAAAAATAACAGAGTGGCAGGGTCAATCTTACTGTAAGTCACAGTGAAGCAATCCAACTGCTTCCTCGGTTCGTGTCTGGAAACATTTATAGTTTTAAAAGACTGAACTGAGCCCAGAAACAAACTAGAAAGCATTGGAATTATTGAAATATACCTATACCAAGATAATGGTAACACATTTCCATCTATGCTTCCTTCCCTCATTCCCTGAAATTTCTATGCACACTTAATTGTTCCAATTTATAAATGTATTTTAACTGACCTTTGCTGACTCTAACCCATAAACAGCAAAACTACATCACACAGTTTCATTTCCTCTCATTCTATCTATGCACATATCACTGCGTAGTGTGCATATGGGTGGCTTGTGGTCTGTATGTGTGAAGTGATGCTTCTCAGACTATGGACAACTTATAGAATGATGGCCTTTGCAACCAACTATAAAACCATAAGATTGAAAATTGTAACAGGATATATTCCCATGAAAATTACAGGTACTACCAGCAGCACCATCACTGCCACTAGTGACAACATGCACTTCATTGTGTTCAGAAGCAATAGTGGCTAATGGCCACTGGGTCATCACAGTTGATCTTTACCGTTTTCATTCTGCTACCCAAACTCTCCAAGTGAACCTTAAATCTCTACCACTGATAGTTGGTAGGAGCCCTGGTGGCCAGGTTGGCAGTTCCCCATCTACCCAATCAGTAGGGACACTCTGTTCAGAAGTTTTGGCCTCTTACAAAAAGAACCTAGAGTCACAACAACCTTAGAAGGTAAAGCAGAGCTTGGAAGATTGATTCAGTTAGGCTACAGAAATGGGCATGTGGCAATGTTGGCTTTGAGATTCTGAGTTGTTTTCTGGAAACATTCCAGGTCCTGAAATGGAGACTTTATTATATAAACCCTTTCTGGCCTACACCCACAGGCAGACTGCCCTTGCCTTATGATGCAAATATACATCCAGGAGGATGTGCATTTTTGTGTACAAACCCAGAAATTATCAAAAGCTGACCTGGGTCAAGGAATGCACCTGCCACAAAATATTTATTTATTTATTAAATTTATGTCCTGCTTTACTCAGAACAGGTATGACTCAAGGCGGCCTACAATAGGGAATATACAATACAATTTCAAGTTACAAAACATCATTCTCCACAAAAACAGCAAACAAAAGACATATGTACATCATACAATCCGAGGAGAGGCAGGTCGGCGGTGGTGGTGTCATCCCTTTTCAAGCCCTCCGAGCGGGCAGGGCTCAGAGGGCGGAGATGGCGCACCTGCCTCCCATCTCTGGGCTGGTGGAGTGGGCTCTGGGGAGAGGCAGGTTGGCATCTGCAGCATCAGCATCTGCAGCGTCATTCCTTTTCAAGCCCTCCGAGCCCTGCCCGGCGCACCTGCCTCCCAGTAATAGGATATTACAGTTCATATCCATATTGTCCCAGTAGAATGAATGGTAGAAAGCTGGATACCTGTAAACAGGCGGCAAACTATTCACTTTGTTACAAATATCTGTCCAGCCTTTGTCATACAGGGCAAATGGATATTTAAATCATATTCCTAACTTTAAGAAAGAAAGGTATTTATTTTTAGCTATCATGGTTTGACACTGAGAATGACGAATTGAAAGCTTAACTAAAACAAAAACGGAAAGGCTGAAAGGCTGCAAGGATCACTACATATTTGTGTCATTTATATACAGCACTAAGCTATCAAAAACCTTGCATAGATCTAGAAGCACAGTTAAGAAATCAGGACCCTCAGTGTTAAAGATTGTTATTTAACTTACACCACAAGTACAGTCAAACCTCTACATATGAATTTAATTCAATCTTTGAGGTTGATTGTATCTCAAGAAATTCTTATCTTGAATTTCCCAAGGAATGCATTGAATGCAATTTCTCATAGGAATGCATTGAATTTTGTATTTCAAAAAAATCCTATTAAAAATTCGTATCTCAAACCTAATTTTTTCTGAGATTTCCAGATGTATCTCGAGTTTTTTCTTAAGTTGAGCCGTTCTTATCTCGAGGTTTGACTGTACAGTAAAACACCATTTTACGGGAAAAGTCTGTTCAGTAGCTTTTTTATTAACTCGATTTTTTGTGTAAAATGAGGTATTCCCATAAGAACACATTTTAAAAAAAAACGTTCCCAACCCCAACCCCCCCCCAAGAAATAATAAAATAGAAAAACACTCCAACTCTTCTCCAGACCACTCTACTGCCACCCACATGGCACAGAATGGCTGCAGGTGATCTTTTAGAGCCCACCAGGTACAATGCACTCTGGGAAATCACGTTATGTAAAATGGGTTTTTTTCTGTAAAACGGGACACGTTTTCAACCAAAAAAAACCACCCTTCTATAAAAGGGTTTCTTCCTCAGCAATAAAATTTACAAACTGTACATAATTTAAAAGCTCATATTCTGCACAAACCTCCATCATTCCTTTCATTTCCAAACTGGCTAATGTGTGTACAATGGACATTAGTTGACAAATACTGTACGGACTTTTTAAAAGTCCTCACTAGTAAAGCATCTTTAATTACTATACACATCAATCAGAAGAAAGAAATGTCTGTTAATTGTTAATTTTATGACCCAACACATTTGGTGTAAAGACCTGCTGCAGTTATAAAATAAAATTCTATGATTTTTGCATAGATGAATTACGTATCCACTGATTGTTAATTTTGTGACCAAACCCATGTGGAGTGCTGCTGTAATTGCAGAACAAAATTCTCTGCCTTCTGCAAATCTTCTAGGAACGACTTTCTGCAAATGACATAGCTTTAATGCCAAAATAGCCAATACAGTAATTGCATCCAGGATATATTGCCTAAATGGAGCACCTGCAATGTCACTTGCATATTTTAAATGAAATGATAAAGTCCAGGAATGTGGCAGGACAGCTATTTAATTACATTGTGAAACTGCAGACAACATAGAAACATTTTCAGTTAAACACCAGATAATGACACAGATTGGAAATTAAGCACACAAAAAATCTGATTAACCATCTGATCATAATTAAGGCTATCAGTGAGTCAGGAAGCCTATGTGAATTGCCTTGTGTAATGTACTACTAGTGCTTCACACTTAAAAAACAGTGTAATTATTTGAATGAAGCTTTGATCACAGATTAAAATTTGCATCCTGATTAATCAGTGGAGCAGATGACAAGCAATGTGTGTGCGACTTGAGATTCTCACAGGACACACAGAATGTGTACTCATGGAGTAGGCTGATTTTTTTTAAAAAAGCACACCCTTATAAATGTCTCTTCCTTCCAGTGTGTAAAAAACATAATAGTTTTGATTTGCAAGCTTTCTAGCCTTCTCTCTAACCGTATAAACAAGAGGCAACCAATGAAGACAGTAATCAGCTAGAATCAATGTCAATACCCCTTTTAGAGATGGATGTCTTGCACAGCACTGACAGATCTTCTATCGAAATGTGCATGTGTGTGAGAGACACCTCATTGGTGACCTGCAAAGTGTGTGCCATCTTTGTCTTAAGAACAACACAGCATACACATGTAGCATGGCAAATTGGTAGCACTGTTGAAAGAAACATCATTGAGCCCTCTGTCCCTGTACGCTGTACAATATTTTCTTTCCAACTTAGAGCAAGGCAGAAACATTCACCGCCGGCTCCCCACCCTGACTTGCCATGGTCAGGGGTGGGTGGGAGCTTGCCACAGCTGCCCCGAGTTCCCGCCGCGGGGCTAGAAGAGCCGCTGCCGCCGCTGCTGAGCCGCCACAACACCGCCGGCTCCCCACCCCGACCTGCCTTGGTCAGGGGTGGGTGGGAGCATGCCACAGCTGCCCCGAGTTCCCGCCGCGGGGCTAGAAGAGCCGCCGCCGCCGAGCCGCCACAACACCGCCGGCTCCCCACCCCGACCTGCCTTGGTCAGGGGTGGGTGGGAGCATGCCACAGCTGCCCCGAGTTCCCGCCGCGGGGCTAGAAGAGCCGGCGCCGCCGAGCCGCCACAACACCGCCGGCTCCCCACCCCGACCTGCCTTGGTCAGGGGTGGGTGGGAGCATGCCACAGCTGCCCCGAGTTCCCGCCGCGGGGCTAGAAGAGCCGGCGCCGCCGAGCCGCCACAACACCGCCGGCTCCCCACCCCAACCTGCCTTGGTCAGGGGTGGGTGGGAGCATGCCACAGCTGCCCCGAGTTCCCGCCGCGGGGCTAGAAGAGCCGCCGCCACCGCCGAGCCGCCACAACACCGCCGGCTCCCCACCGCCGGCGTTCCTGGGACCCGCCTGCAGCTGCCTCCAGCCAGGACTTAAAAGGCCGTTGAGGCAGCGAGACTTTGCCGCCGCCCCTGGCCCTCCTGGCAGGGTGAAGGGACCCCTGCAGCGCCGAACGCAGAGACCACCGCCGGCGTTCCTGGGACCCGCCTCCAGCTGCCTTTGATTGCCTCTGGCCAGGATTTAAAGGCGGTTGAGGCAGTGAGACTCTGCTGCCATTCTTTTTGTATTGTATTATTGAGTTCTTGTTACTGTATCTCTGTATTTCTGTCCTTGCCCTATGCTATATTGTATTTTGTTTTTTGCAACATTGTATTTGCTATTGTATTTTTGCTATATTGTATTTTGTTTGATGTGTTGTGAGCCGCCCTGAGTCGGCATGTGCTGAGAAGGGCGGCATATAAATCAAATAAATAAATAATAATAATAATAATAATAATAATAATAATAATAATAATAATAATAATAATAATAATAATAATAATAATAATAATAATAATAATAATAATAATAATTCAATAAATCATAGTTTCCTATTCTGTCTAAAGCAGGAAACATTGCTTCTCTTGGAACAACCCAATCAACTTCTAATCGTGGTTTAAGATCTTTATTTACTATAATGCTGGTAACCATAGTTACTGGTTTTCATGTAATGAGAATTGGATTTCTCTTTTCAAGTGAGTTAAGGAAAGAAAGCAGCTGTGTGCATGGGCACAGGGCTTTTTGAGCTGAGATATGGTCACCTAGGATTGCTACCTGTATGTAACCATTTTAATCCTTTGCTTCCAGACCCAAGTAAAACCACCTCTGAAAGCTAGGCATACAAAACAGATCTAGTGTAGGGGTGGGAAATCATATAGCTCTTGATGTTCATTCATTCATTTATTCATAGGTTTATTTATACCCCGCTTCCCTCAGCCCAAAGGCAACTCGAACCGGCATAACAACAGTAACAAAAGCAGTACAATTGAAAACAAGTACAAATAACAATACAGTAATAAAGAGTAAATATCAGCAATAGGTAAAGGTAAAGGTTTCCCTTGCTCGAAAGCCAGTCGTATCCGACTCTAGGGTGCAGTGCTCATCTCTGTTTCTAAGCCGAAGAGCCAGCGCTGTCTGCTTCTGCAGACATTTCCATGGTCATGTGGCAGGCATGACTAGACACCGGAGCGCACGGAACGCTGTTGTATCAGCAATACATATAAAAAAATCAACAATCAGCAAAAACAATATATCAGCAAACAATATCAACATTTACAACATAGGGGAAATTACGATATATCAATAAATATGGGCACCAAAGGTGGGGAGTAGAGGCGGCGAAACATTGCCGCCTCAGCAGTTTTGTAAAGTACTAACAAGGAGCGGAGCCCAGGAACCGATGGTTTCGCCTCCACTCTCCCGCCAGGACAGGCGAGGGCAGGCGAGCGTCTGGGGCAAGGCAGTGTCCAGAGGGTCTGAAGCAGCAGTGGCAGATCTTCTTATAGCCGCTGCAGCGGCCACCCTCAGCTGAGGTTGGTCTCACCAGTCTCGCCTCCACCGGGACCCTCGTGTGGCAGCTGCTTTTTTCCCTTCCAGCCAGGCGTGGAGCCAGCCTGGAGTGATGGTGTGGCTCCGGGGAGAGCGTGGGACCTCCATGCGGTGGTGGCTGCTTTCATCCCATTCCAGCCAGGCATGGCTCAGAAGGGGGGCGGTGGCAGGCAGGCACAGGTGGCTCCCATCCCCAGAGCGATGGTGAGGCTCTGGGGAGAGTGCGGGACCTCCATGCGGCTGCTGCTGCTGCTGCTTTTCTGACACTGTTTTCACAGGGACTGTTACTTTACATTTCTTATAAGCATTTCCAAACGGATACTTATGGCAACCTAAGTCCCCACTGATCAAACAACAAGTTGTCACCTTCATGAATGCTGAGAGACATGAGGTTGGCGAACAGCAGACAAACAGATAGCAACATTACACAGGCCCGTGGTACCCCCCCCCCCCCCCCCGACGCAGGCAGAAGTATAACACCAGGTGGCTACACAGTGGTGCAAGTTGATTTCCGCCCAAGCCGGAACCTTTGAGGCAGCAGGGCACTGTTTCCGTGGGGCGGGTATTGCCATGCACCAACCAGCCCCAGCCCCCACCATGACCCCCAGCCATGGCCTCGATCACTCCGCACCCAACTCCATAGGCTCCACCCTCTCTACCCTGTCCACCACCCTTTTAGAGTAGTTAGCACACCCCTGACACTACAGATTAACCTTGTTAACCAACCCACGTCTGCATGTAAGAATGTGAGAGCTGTCTTGCTGAACCCTTGAGTATAGTCTTCTGTGTTAATTTTGGAAACAATTTTCTCAACCATTTTCTTCCTGTTCCTGCAAAGCTGAAACCATAAATCAAACCTGTCAAGCAAGAATTCTGAGGTAGTTTCTTAACCCTAAGCACTGGTAACATTTCTATACTTGAGAAATGTCCTTCCTATAATAAAGGAGAAACTTACTTGAGTCATCAGATCTGTGGCCATGTTTCCTGTGGTATTTTGTGTTTGGGTACAAGCTTAGATGCAGTGTAACATCTATGAAAATGATATGTTTCAAAAACCTTTAACAATACCTGTAAATATGGACCTTTTCTTCCTTGATTGTCACTTGTATTCCAAAAGAAAATGGCACATGTTTGGAAAAACATGGTTTTTCTATTGTGGTTTTTAAACGTTTTTCATTCAATTATACCTTCCTCACCTGCAATCTGACAATGCAAAGTTGTATAAACCAGAACAGGTTTACCACCTCTTTTGCTGTTTGTGAGTTCCAGATTAAATAAGTCATATTCTCCCAGAAAAAAGGGTACAGAGTTGTATGCAAGAATGATAGTGTTTTATGCATATTTCTTTCAACATGGGCAGAAAGGTCTGTGCAATCATGACCCTTATTAAAATAAGATTCACTCAGAGAAGGAGCATGATATAATGGCTACAATGACAGATAAATACATAAAAGATCTGGGCTCAAATTCACTGGGAAGTGGTGATAGTAGAACTACTACTCAGATATTTTGCATACCTTAAAAATCTAATTAAAGTTGCCATAAATCAGATGCAGTTAGACAGTTCCTAACAGAGGAAGCTTGGACATGATGGGACATTTACTTCTTCTCAAGCAAATGCAAGTGAAATTTCCAACCTACCCAAAGTGAGGAGATCAGCAAATTGTTAAGCATAGCCACCACATATGGAAAGTGGGGCCAGCATGCTGAGCCCTATGCCTCTGGTATCTCTTTCAGTCATAATGCTTGAAGAGAGCCACAGTATCCTCTGCATTTAACAATTAAGTACAGCTAAAGTATTAGTCTCAACACTATTTATGATTAAACGTTCCAAGTTAAGTAAAAAAAGTCATACATCATTGCAACACTTCTTTTTGTTCCAATGTTTGTTTATCTTCCTAAATGAAATCAGGAACATAAATGAAGCTTGCAAAGTGAAGTCTAGTCAGTTTTGGTCTTGTGAGTCATTTTACAGTCACTCAAGCAATTCTAATTTATGATCAGTACATGAGATCACACCAAGAATCGGTCTGGACTGTGACAGTAGTTTTTGTTTACTAAAATCGAAGCTTCATAGACTTGAAAGAATGTTGCTTTTCACTTCCTTCAGATTCTCCAACAGAACTTTCACTGAGATTTCACATTTTATGCAATTATTTTTTTCAAAACATCAGTCAATTAAGCCAAACTACTAAATGGTTAACAACACTATTAACCATTTGGCCCTCCTACCTGTGAATGAAGGACTTTTAATTCAGCATGTCTTCTAAAGCAAATATATCTGCAGTAGCAATAAATCAATTGCATGTGACTGAAATATTACATATGTTGTCCTAAGCCAGGGGTTCCCAACCTTTTCAAGCCGGGGGCCTGGTCGCGCTCTCTCAAGTCAGCTTCGAGAGCTGGATGGCCATTTTGCCCTGCCTGCACAATGGGGTGGCCATTTTGTCCCAACACCTTCAAAGGTGTGGCCATTTTGTTTTGTGATTGCCCTTGGAGGGGTGAGGGCCACATAAAATGGCACTGCAGGCTGGATCCGGCCTGCAGGCCTTAGGTTGGGAACCCCTGTCCTAAGCAAACACAATGCACCCAAAATTCACTTGGATAGCAATAGTCACTTCAGGACACACAGGGTGTGTGAACACAGAGAGAGTACTGGCAATATGAGTTCTCATCAAATACAAGTAAATGATTGTGTCAGCTATTTTGTGTTATATGTGGCCTAAAGATACAGTACTTGGACATTTTTACAGGAAAAAATCAAGGAAACGATGTTTCTAAAGTTCAGGTGTCTACATTTATTTACCATTCTCATATGTGAATGGTGATAACATCTAGGCATTAAAAAAAACCCAACACAATCGAATATCATTCTAGAACCAACACTGAAAATTCAACAGAGACTCACTGTTGAGAAAATTTAAAACCATGGCTCTTTTAGCAATTTCAGCTTCATATTATAAAGTGTTTTCTTAAAAAGCAGGCTCCAGATGGTGTCGTCTACCAAATTAAAACCATTTTAATGGCTGGTTAAATGGAGCTTAAATTACGTAATGGAGTACTTGGGAAAATGATGTATCCAGTAACTCTTCTCCCTGCCCCATATTGTCATTAAAACTCCTCTCAATTAGATTTATCCATCGCCCTGGATTTTGAGATGCATTAAGAACCAGACAGCAGATTAATTTTTCATTAAATGATATTTTTACAAAAGGAATTAGAGAAACCCATTTATGTGAATTTTAAGGATTAGAATAATCCTTCCAGACCATTCGCTCCCGTCCAAGTCATGCAAACAATATGTGGAACTGATTTGTCGTCCAAGAATTATAGAATATTCAGCTGCATAGACAACATACTTTTAAGGAATATTGTTTAGCTTCCCACTGAAATGGTACCTATTTATCTGCTTGCATTTTTTTGCTTTCAAGCTGCTAGGTTGACAGGAGCTGGGGCAGAGATGCATGCAGCACTCAGGTCTCGAACTGCCGACCTTCCGGTCATGAAGTTCAGCATCTTAACCACTAAGCCACCGCAATCCCTCTCGTGAACACAGGATATTGTAAAAGAAAACAATAATGTACACAGACTTTACATGGAAAAAATTCACAGTAAGACATTTTTTTATTTCCAAATCATATTCTGTATACTTCTTAGTTAGATTCCCTTCACAGAGGAAGAAATATGTAGGACAAGTATATCTATAAAAGGTAATAATAGAGTCAAACCCTAAAGCAACTGCACAAAAGAGTTTCATAAATTGTGTCTGTGATGCCATGTAGAGATTAACAGTGATTTGATCTACTGTACTTTCTTTGTAAAGGAGCAGAAAAAGATGTGGAATTTTTAAAACCTTGAGTTGTTCTCCAAGTATACAAAGATTTTGAATTTTTATTTTATTTTCAGTGTGTGGATTTTAGAGCACATTAGCAGCTGCAAATGGGTGATTGTTACATAAGATACAATTCTCATCTACATTCCTAAGATACAGTCTCGAGAGAGAGAACTGTGACCACATATTTCAGCTGCTGTAAAGCAAAATATCTTGCGGGCACTGTGAACTGACTGGCAGAGTCCCAATGCTATATATGTGATTATTAAGGCATACCAAAAAGGCTTTCTGAGTGAAAATAATTAACAATATTGACTTTTGTAATATTTTAGGACTATACTTCTGACCTCTGTTTGAACTGCCTCCTATTTGTTCAGTGCTTTAGTGTTACCTATATGTTTATTGCTTTTTCAAATCCAATCAACTCAACTATTGAGCACTTCTGATAATATATTACCCTGCTCGAAGTCAGACCTCTGGATGACAGATCAGAATGAAAGGTTAAAGAGCCCCAATATTCAGTTATGAATCACTAGCTCTGTATATAGATAATTAGGTCTAATAGTTTGATGAACCTGAAGAGCTTTTGGGTTGCGTGACCACCACCACCACACCACCCACCTTGCAAAATATCACTGAGTGCATTTACCCCTAAGAGATCTTCATTCATGTACACTTCTGCAATTGAATGGAAAAAGCCTGTAACATGTTCATGTAAAAAATTCTCACATAGCCCAGGAGGCGCATTTTAGGAGATGCAGATTCTATAGCAGAAGTGAAATTCTTCCTCAATGGAATGAAAACATGACTTCAAGGCTTCAAATGCAGATAAAAAGTGTGGAATAGAACTAGGGGGAAAGAGTTATGAAGTCCTTTATGGCTACAAACTATGCAATTTTAGCTCTACCTCGGAGCACCAGTTTAAGTAATCCCATTTAACCCTGGATGCAGGCCTCAATTATCTCACTGCAGTTATGGATCCTTCACAGACAGACAATAAATTATCTGTGTCAGAAACTACACTATCAAAATTAATTTCTCAATTAGAATTTTTGAATTCTCCTATCTGTGGTGTGAGGGTGGCTTTTTAAAGGACCAAAGCAGTAGAGTCCTAGACTTGCCTAGTAAGAAAAGTCCCAATGGATTTTTTTTCCTTACTTGCTTCATTCATTCATTCATCCATTCATTCAATTTATACACCGTCCATCTTGGATATTTCCCACTATGGGCAATATACAACAGTTAAACAACATTACAACAATATCATTCAATGACAGAAACAGTAACCAGCTGACAGTGTCCTAGGCAGGTAACATCTAATTAATCTAATTAACAGTAAAGGTAAAGGTTTCCCTTGCTCAAAAGCCAGTCGTATCCGACTCTAGGGTGCAGTGCTCATCTCTGTTTCAAAGCCGAAGAGCCAGCACTGTGTGCTGCAACAGGCGTTTCCGTGGTCATGTGGCAGGCATGACTAGACACCGGAATGCACGGAATGCTGTTATCTTCCCACCAAAGTGGTCCCTATTTATCTACTTGCAATTTCTTGCTTTCGAACTGCTAGGTTGGCAGGAGCTGGGACAAAGACAGGAGCTCATTCCGTCCTGCAGTACTCGGGAATCGAACTGCTGACCTTCCGCATCCAAGTCAGCATCTTAGCCACTTGAGCCCCTGCAGTCCCAATTAACAATATAAACATCTAATTAATTGGCAATGAGAAAAATGTCCTTGAACACTTCTGATCATTACCCTCTACCCAATTATCACAATTACATATTTGGTAAGAACTGCAGTGACTCAAGTGGCTAAGATGCTGACTGGAAGGCGGGAGGTCAGCAGTTCGATTCCCAAGTACTGCAGGATGGAATGAGCTCCCGTCTTTGTCCCAGCTCCTGCCAACCTAGCAGTTTGAAAGCAAGAAACTGCAAGTAGATAAATAGGGACCACTTCGGTGGGAAGGTAAACAGCATTCTGTGCACCATGACCACAAAAATGTCTGCAGAAGCAGACAGCGCTGGCTCTTTGGCTTTGAAACAGAGATGATCACTGAACCCTAGAGTTGGATACGACTGGCTTTTGAGCAAGGAAAACCTTTACCTTTACTAAGCACAAAGCCACTTAATTTCCCAATTCTAGCAAGTGTTTACAGGACTGCTCCACCATCCATTGATAGGAGCTGTGGGTAATAATTCCCCAAACTAAATACTAAATAATTCCCCAAACTAAATTCTTCTTGCACAGAACAAAGCATCTCAGTCCTAGCCAAAGTGACTTCCATGTAAAAGTGACTTAAAATTTTCTTTTAAATGTGCACATTATCATAGAGTTTGAAGGTACCAATGAAGCCATCGAGTCTAATCCCCTGCTCAATGCAGGAATTCAAATCAAAGCAGATGGTTGTCGAATTTTCCCTTGAATAACTCCAGCACTGCAGTGCTCATCATTTCCAAAAGGATTGGTCCCATTGTTGTACTGCTCTAACAGCTAAGAGGTTTTTTTTCTTCTTACATTCAGCCTATATCTGGCTTTTTGTAACTTGACCCCATTATTATGTGTCCTGCACTATGGAGCGACTGAGAGCAGATCCTGCCCCATTTCTTTATGGCCATTTTTAAATTTTTTGAACGGAGCTATCATATCCTGCTCCTTACTCTCTTTCTGTCAAGGCTAAACATGTCCAGTTCTTTCAGTCTTTACTCACAGAGCTTGATTTCCAGTCTCCTGATCATCCTTGCTGCTCTCCACTGAACTTATTCCAGTTTATTAGCATCCTTCTTAAATTGCAGTGTCCAGAACTAAGCACAGTACTGTAGAAGAGGCCTAACTAGTGCTGAATAGAGGGTGGCTAGTACCCCATGGGTTTTGGAGACTATCTTTCTGTTAATGCAGCCTAAAATAGTATTTGCCTATTTTGCAGCCCATTCATATTCAGCATGTAATTTACAACAGTTGAAAGATCTTCTCACTCTGCCTCTGTTACGAATCAGATACCTTGTGCAATTTTTGGAAGCAATTTTATCTGAAGTTAATGGGACATAGTTGACATAAATGTGCTGACACAGGAATCAGGGACACTGAAACAAGATAGCTCCTTTGCAGCTGGTCAGACAGAACTGGCAACAATCATTGCCTCTTGACCTATGATAAAATAATCTACAGTTTAATAATCCCACAGCTCATGTGTACCAGAGAAAATTGCACACTCTGCATGTATGCTCATTCTCACCACATGTCTCCTTTCTTCTTTCCTTTTACCATATACCAGGGTTTTGCAGGGGATTTCCACCTGCTGTTACAATCCCCTTGTCCATCATCTTCTAAATAATGCCACTATTGACTACAGTTCCTAAAACTGCCTTCCACCAGGAACAACCCATTCGCTCTGTAGTACAGTACTTTTTCCTGGAAATGAATTGAATTAGAGGACATTACTACTGCAAATGCCATTTGCTCCCAATCAACTAGCATTCCAATTCTGTTCCTGCTGTTTTCTAGACTTTCCTAGTATATTTCAATACTATACTTTCACAACCTAGGGCCAAGTCCACACACACTTACAAAATTCACTGTCACACAAAGGAAAACACAATCTTCAGCTAGTCTCTAAATATTCTGGGTGAAATTCACATTATGTTTCCTAGCCATGTTGCTTCTACAGTATCTCCTTGTTCGCACAAATGGTTCATCCCAGTATAAACTAATATTGTTATTCCACATTCCAAATGTATTTACTTATTTGTTAAACATACATACCACCCACCTGGGTGGTTTACAAACATCTGAGACAAATTCAAATATACAAAAGTAATAAACAAATAGGGGAGAGCACCTCTGAACATCTCAAGTGTTTCCACA
Organism: Bradypodion ventrale; assembly: GCA_035047345.1. Taxonomy (NCBI): domain Eukaryota; kingdom Metazoa; phylum Chordata; class Lepidosauria; order Squamata; family Chamaeleonidae; genus Bradypodion; species Bradypodion ventrale. The sequence continues at coordinate 287,156,775 of JAWDJE010000004.1, forward strand.
AGTCTTGTTATTTATCCTCATTTATTCTAGGATTTTCCCAAGACCACACAGGGAGTTTCCTGGATGAGTAGGAAAGTATATCCAACTATATGCCACAATCTTGCTATTAACCATCACAAATGAAAGCAGATGTCAACCAGTATCACAATTTTCAGTGTACAGTGTACACCTCTACATGGCAGCAATGCCTGTTGTCAGTCGAACTTTCTTCCAAGTAATGCTGAAAACCTATCAATGCATAATATACTATTGACTAAACCCCACTTAAATACAGTGAGGCAGATCTGAGTATATAGTCTAATATAAAGCTGCATGTACTCTTCAGATCCTAACTGCAAGCTGTAAGCTTCAAATTACGGATAAAAGAAATACCCTCAAACAATGCAGATGGCTTCCTGGAAGGCCATTTGAGGCTTTCCCTGATCAATTATTTTCAGACCCAAACCCGGGCTCCCCTATAAAGCCATCAAATAATTGTTCTTTCCCTGTCATAGATTGACTACTTCTTAAGAAGAGAAAACAGGGTGGCAGGTTGCCACATCCGCTCCCTGTGGCCACAGTAAGAAAGGTGAGTAATACCTTTCCTAGACTGTGAAGACAAAAATAGACAGGCTTTCAGTTGCTGGACGGCTTTAAATATCTCACCTGCTTTTGATATTGCAGAAGCCTTCTTCTCACCGAGGGGTCGCCGGCCCTAATAAATTCTGTACTGCAACCCAAACTGTTGACGTTGTGAGTCTGACCCTGACGGGGTATAAGGTCGACTCAACCTTCCATCCTTCCGTGGTCGGTAAAATGAGTCCCCAGCTTTCCAGCATAGATTATTATTATTATTATTATTATTATTATTATTATTATTATTATTATTATTATTATTTGGGGGGATGCTTAATTACCTTATGAAGCTCCCAGAGAGTGCGCTAAGCGCCATAAGGGCGGCGTAGACGTCTAATTGTTATTGCCAGTCTCAGTCCACATAACTTGGCCCTGGATCAGAGCACTGTCCCACATGCTGACTTTTCCGTCTTGTATGTCGTGCTCCTGGGCATGTGCAAAGGGCACGATCCGCCTCCCCCGCTTCGCCCTTGGACTCTCAGGCTCGCGGGACCTTGAGGACGACCCGCCACCCGGGACCTCCTCCCGCTTCGCCACGTGGGTGGAAGGAAAGGACGCGAAGCCACTTACCAGGAGCAGAGCAGCGAAGCTCTCGCCAGTCCAGGGCGTCCGTCCTTTCAGCCTCGGGCAGGACGGCGCCCCCGAGAGGCGGCTGCCGGCGCTGCAGCGCCAGCGCGGCAGACCTGGACTCTCCTCCCTCCGCCAGCCCCGCGTCGCCGGGCAAGGCAGCCCTCCTTCGCTGCTCGCTCGCCGCGCTCGCTTAGCCAAACCGAGCGAGGGGAGGAGGAGGGAGAGCAGCAGCAGCAGCACGTTGCCAAAACACAACGCCCTCCCCCGCCCAATGGCAGGAGCGGCGGTGCAGGGAGGCGGAGGCGGAGGCAAGAGGCTTTGGCTCCCCAGTCTCTCTCTCGCGCGCGCAGAGGAGGAGGAAAGGAGGGCGGGGGGGCCGCGGGCGCGCGCGCACCTCCCAGCCCGAGCCGCCGCCTCGCCATCGCCGGTGGCCGCAAGAGGAGGAGAGGAGGAGGAGGAGGAGGAAGAGCGCCGCCACCAGCCAGAGCGCGGCGGCAGGGGACACCCCCCCCCCCCCGCCCCAGCCAATGCGCATGAGCGCCGGCTCTCCAAAGGGTTCCTCTCTCTAGTCTCCACGGGCTGCGGGAGACCGCAGGAGAGGGGAGGGGGGTTGGTTAAGGGGAGGGAGGGAGAAGGAGGTGCCTCTCTCTGTTAATAATAATAATAATAATAATAATAATAATAATAATCCTAGAACTGCAGAGTTGGAACTATGGTTCCTCAGATCCACCACCACCACCCCCCGCCCCGTTCAAAGAGGCACAGTGGAGGGCTCGAACTCCCAATCTCCCGCTCTACATTCTGAGACTTAAACCACTGAGCTGTCTGGCAGCCCGCCTTGGACCGCTCCGTTTGGAAAGTCAGTGGAAACTTAGGAGGCATCAGACAGGGTTTTCTCTGCCATATCACACCAGTCTCCAAGGCATGTAGGCAGGATTCTAGATATATATATTTTTATGGGGGGGGGGCGAATTTTCCCCCAGGAGGGGCAACAATCTCTCTCTCTCTCTCTCTCTCTCTCTCTCTCTCTCTCTCTCTCTCTCTGCTTGGGTTGGAAGAAGAGAGTGCAAAAGCTGGCTTGAGACTCAACATCAAGAAAACCAAGATAATGGCAAAAAGCCCTATCAGTCCCTGGAAAATAGATAGGGAGGAAGGGGAAGCAGTGACAGACTTTACTTTCTGAGGATCTAAGATCAATGCAGCCATGAAATAAAAAGGCGACTGATGCTTGGGAGACAAGCTATGAGAAACCTGGGGAACATAGTGAAAAGCAGAGACATCACCTTTTTAAAAAATTTGCATAGTCAAGGCAATGGTATTCCCGGTGGTAGTGCATAGTTGTGAGAGATGGACCATTAGGAAAGCTCTGGGCAGATGAATAGATGCCTTTGAAATGTGGTGTTGGAGGAGAGTTTTGAGAGTCCCCTGGACAGTGAGGAGAACAAATAGGTCAATCCTAGAAGAAATCAACCTTGACTGCTCCTTAGAAGGTCAAATAGTAAAGAAGAAGCTAAAGTACTTTGGACATCAAATGAGAAGAGAAGATTCACTTGAGAAAGCCTTGATGTTGGGAAAGGTGGAGGGCAAAAGAAGAATGGGGCGGCCAAAAACGAGATGGCTAGATGGTATTGTAGACGCAATGGGCACAAAGCTGGGCCGGCTCAGGATGGTGGAGGACAGATATGCCTGGCAGGCAATGGTTCGTAGGGTGGCAAAGGTTTGGAATCAACTGTGCAACTAAACAACAACAACAGATGGGCTGCACTCATCTGAGTTGAGGCATATGGATGGTTTGTGTGTTGTTTTTTAACCTAGTAACATTTATATGTGGACATTTGCTGGGTCAAATGGAACAAGATAAGTAGTACAGTTGGGCATGTAATGGAACACCATGGCAAACCCAGGACACACTTTTAATTTGGTATGATTGTATACATTTGGATGATTAAAACCCAGGCCTGCCTTTTTTCTGCCAGGCAGTAGTATCACATGCAGCTGTGACATGAAGTCAAATGGTATCATAGATTGCTCTACAGGGACAAAGACACAGAAGAAATTACAATTACTTCCTGGCAGAAAAGGTATGCCTGGATTTTAATCATCCAAATGTATAAATGCAATCATGCTGAGGATATCCACATTAGTAGAGTCTAGCAAAAAATGGCAGAGACACTGCCAGTTCTTCTTTCATGTCAAGCGCAGATTTTAAACTGCCAAAATGAAGCCACCTTTCATTTAATTTATTCTGTAGTTCCTTTAGGTTACTTTTTCCTTGTCTAGGCCAGATGTGAAAGTGCCAAAATGAAGGTTGTTGTTAGTCAAGTCCGACCCTTTACGACCCCAAGGACCATCACATGCCAGGCACCCCTATCCTCCACCATTCTCAACCCGCCCAGCTCTGTGCCCATTGCATCAACAATACCATCAAGCCATCTCATTCTCTGCTGCACCCCTCTTCTTTTGCCCATGACCTTTCCCAGCATCAAGGCTTTCTCAAGTGAGCCCTCTCTTCTCATTTGGTGTCCAAAGTAGTTTAGCTGCATCTTCTATATTTGACTTTTCATGTAGCAGTTGGGGTTGATTTCTTTTAAGACCGACCTATTTGTTCTCCTTGCTGTCCAAAATGAAGGTACCTTTCAGTTAAATCATTCTGTAGTTCCTTTAGCCTGACCTAGTGAGAAAGATGACGCAGGCATTAAAGGTGACATTTACTAACTAATTTTATTAGTATTAAATTTGGACATTCTGGTACCAGTCCTTATAGCCAGTCCCCTACAAAAGGAAATCTGAAAATCAAGGCAGCTGGATAGTTTTGCCTTTACAAATGAAAACAGGGCTTTTGTAAAGTTAAGGGCTTTTAATTAACACTTTAAGACCAAACCACCCTTAAATACTTTGCATTACAAGGCAAAGTAGAGCAGAATGTATTCTTTGTTGTAGTTTTTAAGTACAAGTAGTAATCATGCTAGTCTGTGCAGATTTAGCAAACAAGAAAGAAAGAAAAGAAAACTCACATTGAAATGTAACACTTAATCTTTAAGGTGCCACAATGTTTCTAAATTTATTTATTTAGCTTTTACCTTTGTTTTGTTTTGTTACTTGTCTGATATTCCTTTAAGAACATAAGAACAGCCTTGCTGGAACAGGCCACAGCCCATCCAGTCCAGCATTCTGTCTCACACAGTGGTTCACCATTTGCTTCAGGGTATTATTTCCAAGCAGATGCCTTCACCTGCTTAGGATTCCCTGGAAATGGCATTCAGAGATATCCTGCCTATCTCTCCAACCGGAGGTTGTCCTTAAGTATCCATAATTATAGCTGTTGATACCCTTGTCCTCCGTGAACGTGTCTAATCCTTTCTTAAAGTTGTCAAGACTGACAGCTGTCACCACTTCTTCTGGCAGGGAGTTCCATAGACCAGTAATCCTCTGGGTGAAAAAGTACTTTCTCTTATTTGTTTGAGAACTAGTACCCAAAAGTTTCATGGAGTGCCCCCTAGTTCTAGTGTTATGCGATAGGGAAAACAGTTTTTCCTTATCTACTTTGTCCACACCATGCATGATTTTATAAACTCCAATCAGGTCACCTCTTAGACGCCGTCGTTCAAGAGTGAAAAGGCCCAACCGTTGCAGCCTCAGATGGTAAGGAAGGTGTTCCAGTCCCCTAATCATTCTGGTTGCCCTCCTCTGCACTTTTTCCAGCTCCATAATATCCTTCTGGAGGTATGGCGACCAGAACTGTACACAGTGTTCCAGATGGGGCCTCACCATAGATTTATAAAGAGGCAAAATGACACTTGCTGACTTATTTTCTATACCCTTCCTAATGATCCTTAGCATTGAGTTTGCTTTTTTCACTGCTGAGGCACACTGGGTTGACACCTTCATTGAGTTGTCCACCAGGACACTAAGGTCCCTTTCCTGGTTTGTCGCAGAGAGTTCAGACCCCATCAGTTTATAAATGTAATTGGGGTTCTTTGCCCCAACATGCATCACTCTGCACTTACTAATGTTGAAGCTCATTTGCCACAGTTTTGCCCACTCCCCCAGTGTCGAGAGATCCCTCTGGAGCTCCTCACAATCTCTCACAGTTTTCACTACCCTGTATAATTTAGTGTCATCAGCAAATTTGGCTACCTTGCTTTTTACTCCTACCTCTAGATCATTTATTTTTTTATTATTTTTATTGAGTTTTTTTTCAAAGACATACAAAAAAGAAAAAAGAAAACAATAACTAACAATACAATACACATACAGATCCAAAATATCATCTTAACAGACATTATTGAATGTTAGCCATTACATATCTAAACTCATTAATCAATATATAACCACCTAAAAAAACTGTTGTTTTAAAAACCAAGATAATAATAACTTTCTGTGCTAGCACTAATCTTTAACTAAATAATAAACACCCTGTGAATATATACAATGCCCGGAGAGTTTATTTTCTACTCATCTCCAAAAACTTCTTTGAAATGGTACTGGTCCTGAACTATCATTTGCCATACAGGAATGATCCACAAATGGTTTCCATATGTTCCAAAATCTGTTCTCTTTTAAGTTATCTCTTTTCACTTTAATCTCCCATGTCAATTTATCATTCAGTGCTAAACTCCACATTTCTTTATACCACTCTCCAATCTGTATATCTATATCATTTTTCCAATTCCTGGCTATACATTGTCTACCCGTTGTCAGTACAATTTCCAGTAATTCTTTTTCCTCCTTATTTAAACCCAAGCCTTCCACATTCGTTAAAAGAATGATACTTGACACCAGCTTAACACTTCTACCCATTATTTCACCAAACTCAGCTTCTATTCTCCCCCAAAAATCCCTTATTTTTTTACAACTCCACCACATATGTTCGTATGTTCCATCAAATTGTCTACATCTCCAACATAACTTATCTCTTTTATTATCCATCTGGTAAAGTCTTAATGGCGTCAAGTACCATTGCCACAACATTTTAAAATTATGTTCTTTAATTCTCACAGACATTGTTCTCATAATCCTCTTTTTCCATTTGTTTTTCCACTCCATCTCCCCAATTGTTAAATTGTTATATTCAAACTTTGTTCCCACTTCCGTCTCAAATCCTCCTGTGGATCTACCCCTCTATTCAGTATATTGTAAAGCTTACTCACAAGACCTTTTATACTATTTTCCCCTTTTCTAATTCTCCATACCAACTCCTCAAATTCTGTATGCATTCTATCTAGCCCTACTTCTTTTCCATATTTTTTGTTCCAATTTTCCACCTTCAACCTCTGAAACCAATTCAAATTTAATATCTCAAATATTTTTTTCCGCTCAACAAGAGACTCACATATTTTTAACCAATCCTTCAATAAAAGCATCCCATTTTTATCCAATATTTCCATTTTTTCCTTATCTAACTTTATTGGGAAACACATCATATCAGTCAGTTCTAAAATTGGAGAGAGATTTGGGACCATATCCTTTTTTACCTTCTTCCACACCTCCACGAGACCTCTCATCATAGTATTATTTGGTCTTTTCACCTTATCCTTTATTCCTAAAAAAATCAAATTTCCAATATTTCTATATTCTTTCATCTCCAATTGCTCCCAAATTGTTTTTTCTCTTGCCAAAATCTTCACAACATTCTTAACTTGAAAAGCCCGGTAATATGCTAGCAAGTTTGGCAATCCCAAACCCCCTTTTTTTTGAGACAAGTACCATAACTTCTTTGGAAGCCTAGATTTTTTTACCTCCATTACAAAAACCATTGAACATCTTTTGAAACTCATTAATTTCTTTCTCTTTCAAATGGATCGCTAGTGTATCGAATAAAAAGTTAAGCTTTGGCAACAATATCATTTTACACATAGCAATCCTTCCGAACCATGACAGCTTTGACTTCTGAAGCTCTTGTATTTTGTTCTTAAATTCTACTTTCAAGCTGTCATAGTTCAATCGTTTAAGTTCTTCTAATTTGTTTGAAATAATTATCCCCAAGTATTTCAACTTATCTTTAATTTGTATATTAAGTGGAGGGCAAAAGAAGAAGGGGGAGGCCAAGGATGAGATGGCTAGATGGTATTGTAGACACAATGGGCACAGAGCTGGGAGGGCTGAGGGGGATGGTAGAGGACAGAGGCGCCTGGAGGAAAATGGTCCATGGGGTCGCAAAGGGTCGGAGTCGACTGTGCGACTGAACAACAACAACAACAAAGTGTCAACACTGTCCTACCCATCTCACTTGGTTTCAAATTGCACAACATCAATTCTGATTTATCCCAGTTTATCTTTAACCCAGTTATATCTTGAAATATCTGTAAATGATCTTTAATCCTGTCTATTACCAACTCCGGGTGTTTTACCATAAGCAATGTATCATCTGCGTACATACTCACTTTATTACCCATGATCCCTTCTATATTTAAATCCTCCCTTATACTTTTAGCTAAGATCTCCATTGCCATAATAAACAGAATAGGAGATAATGGACAGCACTGCCTCGTACCAGCTTCTAACTTTACCACATCCGTAAGCTCCTCATTTACTCTAACCCTAGCATTTCCTTTTTGATATAGTAAATCTATAACCCTATTAAATTTATCCCCAAATCCATATTTTTTAACTATTTCCTTGATTGAGGACCACTGCAATGAATCAAATGCCTTGAAGATGTCCAATGATAATAGTCCCACCTTTTCTTTTGTTTGATTTACATTGTCTATTAAATCTAATACCCTTCTAGTCAAATCCGCCATATGTCGTCCTTTTAAAAACCCAACTTGATCAACATTTATATATTCCCCCATAAAACTATTTAGATGATTAGCCAATATTGCTGTAAAGATTTTCGCATCTTGATTTATAAGTGAAATTGGTCTGTACGAATCCACTCTTTCCAAATTCTTACCAGGTTTTGGCAGAAGAACGATTGTAGTATTATACCATGAAGTCGGAATTGATCCTCCATCTAGTATATAATTATATAACTTCACCAATTTCGGGACCACCACCTCCTTGAATTCTTTATAGAACTCTGTCGAAAATCCATCGTCCCCAGGGGCTTTCCCTATCTTCAATCTGCTTATTACCTCCTTAACCTCTTTATCAGATATCTTTTCTTCCATTTTCTCCCTATGCTCTTGTTTTATCCCACTCCCTAACTGTTTCTCCAATATCTTTTTAAGCTTTTCCAAATCTACTTCCTTTTTTTGCATATAGTACCTGATAAAATTCCCTGACAATTTTACATTTATCCCTATTCTTTTTACATCTTAAGCCTTGCTTATCAACCAATACACCAATTTCTCTTTTTTCCCTTTTAACCTTGGCTGCTCTTGCTAATAATTTTGAATTCTTATTACTAAATTCAAAATATTCTCTATTTAGATAAATCAAATCCCGTTTAATAGATCATTTATGAAGAGGTTGAAAAGCAGGGGTCCCAGTACTGAACCTTGGGGGACCCCACTCTTTACCTAGGCAGCAAAGAGTATCACTAGGGAGATTTTTATTTAAATCCCATACCACTTTCCCACAAAACCAGCCATGGGAAAATTCTCAAAAGAGTCAGAGCCTATGTCAATAAAGATGACGTTTTCTCTAAACCAGGTTTTACAGTTACCATAGTTTGAGTTTTAAATACTGCCATATCACAATGTGAAGTCTGCTTAACCCCTGCACAGACTTTAAATCTTGCAATTATCAAAACCAGTGCAACCATTCTAATACTCAGTAAATATCAAACCATGTAAAAAAGCCACTCTGAAGAGATGAGCCTTCACTGGGAGCAGTGGACGAGAAAACCTTCTCTCCTCACCACCAAATGAGATTCAGCAGATGTTGGTCTCCTTGAGGATGATTTGCCTGAAAAGCTATCCTGTGACGATAACGCCATTGGGACCTCCTCTATATGCAGTGATTTTGTCTTTTATCACTTTTATCATTCACCTAGACTGCTATACAGGGTGGTAGATAAGAGCTGAGGTCAGGAACAAGATGTCAGAAGTTGCCTGTGATTGGAAGAGGGAAATTCTTAATTGATGTGATCATTCTGGTGTCACAGTAAGGAGTTTGGTGATTGATCTTCAGGACCAAGGGTGTAACTAGGGCAAAGCAAGCGAGGTTTCAGCCCAAGGCTCCAAAATGCAAAGGGCAGTGCTAATCTCCGTGTACAGTCAAAGAGCCAGTACTGTCTGTGTCTGCAGTCATTCTTGTGGTCATGTGGCAGGCATGACTAGGTGCTGGCGTGTGTCCTTTCCTGCCTAAGCAGTACCTATTTATCTACTTGTAATTCTTTGCTTTCAAACTGCTAGGTTGGCAGGAACTGGGACAGAGATGGGAGCTCACTCCATCATGTAGCACTCAAGTCTCAAACTGCTGCCATGCTGACCTTCTGGTAATCAAGCTTAGCATCTTAATCTTAGTGCGTTTGGCACTTCTCTGCAACATGCATGTGCTTTCAACTTCAAATATGGATTACCCTAACATCTGTTTTGTCCTGAAGAGAAGGTATCTCATTTTGAGAAAATGCATGCTTTATTATTGTAATTGTTGTTGTTGTTGTTGTTGTTATTGTTATTGTTGTTATTATTATTATTATTATTATTATTATTATTATTATTATTATTATTATTATTATTATTATTATTATTATTATTATTATTATTATTATTTTGGGGGGACAGTAGGCTATTTTGTTTGTTTCTTAAGCTTCTATACTGTTCATCTAGCACCGTAGCTATTATTATAATTGTAAGCAAGAGTAAATGGTAAAGAATAACATCAATATGGCAGGAAGTAATAAGGAATGTTAGGGTGGGTCTACCTGAACGCTTCCATCTCTGACCCTGCTCCTGCCAACCTAGCAGTTAGAAAGCAAGAAATTGCAAGTAGATAAACATGTACCACTTGGGAGGGAAAGTAAACAGCATTCCATTCACTCCGGTGTCTAGTCATGCCTGCAACATGTCCATGGAAACATCTGTAGATGCAGGCAACACTGGCTCTTTGGCTGTAAACAAAGGGGAGCACTGAACCTTAGAGTTGGTTAGATTTCCAAGCTTTGATTCATGCAGGAGGCACTCAAGAAGCAGTCTGCCCTCATTAAGTGGAGAATAGGCAATGGTAAAATTCATCCTTGCTCGAAAGCCAGTTGTATCTGACTCTAGGGTCCGGTGCTCATCTCTGTTTATAGCCAAAGAGCCAGCACTGTCTGCATCTGCAGACATTTCTGTGGTCATGTGGCAGGCATGACTAGACCCTGGAGTATATGGAACGCTGTTTCCCTTCCCACCAAAGTGGTAACTATTTATCTACTTGCAATTGATCTCTTTGTATCTCTGTACTAGCTGTTTTCCGTCTGTCAGTATCTTCAAGATATATCTGACCCCTTGCTCTTTTTTGGGGGGAGTGGGGGGGGGGGTTGTTATCTGATGCTGCTTTCTGGTGTCTGATGTTTTTAGATGTTGCTATACTATTATACTCTATTTTAAATTTATTGTCTGATATATTATTATGCAACCTTCCTTGAATTTACTTTTTTTTAAAAAAAGTGGAATCATAACTTTGCATTTGTAATTATAAATACTGTAGCTCTCTTCTACTAGCTATGGAATGTTTGCATTAGACGATGATTATAACTTAATGAGAAATGGCCTCACTCTTATTGCAGTGGACTGATAATTTTTAGTTTTATTAGAGTTTTTGGACCTCACTAAATGGTAAAGAAGAATGGTTCAAGAGTTAGTTCATGCTGTGCCTTGTGCACCCGCCTCAAGGTCTGCTGTGTGGGCGGAGACAATGAAAAAGAGCAGTATGGTTTGTACCAAAGGCCAGTAATTTGTAGCATTCATATTATTAAAAAAAACAAATAAAAGCAACGTTTAGTTACTGTGGGGACTGTCAAAGTAAAAACTCACTTTTTTACAGTATAGGTTAAGAAGGACATTTTGCGGATCTCTAATTCATAGGGTTGCCATGAGACAACTTGACAGCACATAGTACCAGTATAATATAATAGTAACCAATTGCATTTGGGGGGCCTTGAAACTATAACAATAAATAATTACTATTTAAAGGAAAACATTGGATGGGATGCATATATTTAAAATAATATGCTAATTTAAAGCATATCGTGGCTAGAGGTCTTTTAGAAGAAATCCCTTTCTACTTCTATGAATGCATAGTTCCAGATTATGCTGGAATAAGTCTTTGGACATCTGTGAGCAGATCTACCTTTTTCATGCATATACTGAGTGTTTAGATTAGGTGTAAGGACATGAGCTAGCTCCACTTCTAGTGCCATGCATTTTAAATGGTCCTTCTTGCCTGTTTCTGTATTTAGCAAAAGATATGAGAAGGATGCCTAACTGTAAATCTGTAGTCTAGGGAGCTGGGTTGGCAGGCATACCAATGCTGAGGGTTGCCAACAGCTTGATTTCACTCCCTGTTGTGCTTATTTTGTGAACACATGGCAGGGAAATAACTCACAAAGGGGTCTAAAATGGTAGTGAATGTGTGGAGAGGGTGAGAGGATATGAGCTGGGAAATCATTAAGGGCATTGGATAGTTCAACGGGCCACATGTATTTCCCTCATGTGTGTTGCTCGCATGCCTCCTTGCTTGCTTCTATATCTGCCCCTTGAGTTTGTCTGAGGCAGTAACAGAAAGTAAGGCAGTAATTCCATGCTGAAATTTATACTTCATTACATTATTCAGCAGTACACATGTTTATGACAAAGATCCATCCATAATGTTCACTCCAGAATGTCCCACTGAACAAAAATCCTTACTAATTTAATTAACAACTTGTTCTTTCAAGCTTCTGAACTTATAATGGTTCCTGTTCAGTGTGGAAACTACTCTCAGGATGAACAACATTTTAACTAGTCCTCTACTAGTCAACTACTGTGCCCTTCAGTAGGCGAACCTACAGTTAGTGATTTCCTCTTTTGAAATTGTTGTTATTTTTATTTTTAACATTGCAGCATAATATAGGCTGGGCTGCGGTGGCTTAGTGATTAAGATGTTGAACTTGATGACTGGAAGATCGGCAGGTCAAAACCTGAATGCTGCACGATGGAATGAGCTTCTGTCCTGGTCCCAGCTCCTGCCAACCTAGCAGTTCAAAAGCAAGAAATTGCAAGTAGATAAATAGGTACCACTTTGTTGGGAAGGTAAACAGCGTTCTGTGCACTCCAGTGTCTAATCATGCCTGCCACATGTCCACAGAAATGTCTGCAGACGCAGACAGTGCTAGCTCTTTGGTTATAATCAGAGATGAGCACTGAACCCTAGAGTCAGATATGATTGGCTTTCAAGCAAGTGTGACCTCCACGTGTAATATAGGTTGCTGTCACTGAACAAAAGGAACAAGAAGACTAAGAGCTGCAAGAAGGAAGTTACTAAATAAAAGGCCAGGAAACCTGAAAACTCTCAATAGCATTTTACCCGTCTATGCTAGTTAGGCTACTTCTCATATATTGAACCACTACAAATCAAAGAAGACTGGAGGATACATATTGGAATGCCTTGGGTTGCATTTCTACCATCTGAAATCTCTACTAAACATAAATGAAGAAAGAACATTAATCTAGACTTAACCATTAACATGGTAGCAACTGTTGTTTGTTGCCACTGCTTGCTTTGTTTTTCTTTATACCGTTTTTATTATTTTATTGTTATTGTTAAATTTCTATACCGCCCACTCAGCCAAAGCCGACTCCGGGCGGTTCACACAGTGGGTAAAAACAGATAAAAACCAGCAATAGGAACCCACCCCTAAAAAGAGGGGGGTGCAGGAACTGAAGAAACCGTGGGGCAGGCATCATCCTCTATATTAACCACCCAACGGAAGCCACCCCTCCACCTGCACCCTAAACCTGGCCTGCCAGCCAGGTTTTTAGTTCTTTTCTAAAGGGCAACAACTCCATCTGGAGACGCAGTTCTACTGGCAGGAGGTTCCAAAGGGCCAGTGCGGACAAAGAGAAGGCTCTCCTCCTTGTGCCAGAGAGGTGAGCCCCCCCCCCTCTGGTCCGCTCTGGTTGGACGGACAGACGTCCTTAGGGTGTTAGGCAATAAACTGCAGTACTGTATCCCTTTGGACCCATAAATATTTGCACACATATCCTAAGTTGATAACAAGATCTCACTATGAGAATCAGTGCTGAGGTCTGAAATGGCGGTGTTCCCCTATCTGGCATTAGGTCCACCGTCCACTACTCTGGTGCCATGTTGAGCTTTGCAAGCACTTGGCCAAAAAAGATGAAAAGGAAGGAATATTTGCTTCTGAGTTCAGAACATAATAGGTTAAATCAAACAGCATTTTTATACTATAGGATATCAAATGACACTGTATTCGCAAAGACTAGTGCAATTCACCGAGTTTTCTACTAGACACAGACTGTCAACACATCCTGCTCATGAGGTAGGAAGTGTGTGTTTATATCTGCAGAAAGTGCAGAAGTCTACCATATGGCTCAGCCTGCATGAAAGCTGTTCATGAATATTCTGCTAGCCCAGCCATGTTTGACTTGTGGTTAATTCCCAAGTGACATGCTGGCACTGCTCTGAAGTCGCATGTGTAGTTTTGTATATGTGTGAAGAGATTCACTCCAAATCAGTGTTGTGTTTTATTAGGGTGGTGAGGGTTTATACAAGAACAATAGAAAAGACTGGGAGTGCTGACTAAGAATCTCTTGCCTGGACCTCACTCCCAGCACAAGCATCGCAATATATACAGTTCCTACATGATGGAATTGAGTGGACGTAGCCATAGAGGCCAGCCTTGTTGAGTGGGATCAGCAACTCATGGTTTTTAAAAAGGAGAGTTCTGTCTTTTTGTGTGTCTTGAATTTTTTTAAAAAATTGTGTCAAGTATACAAACGTGCTTTCTTGGTTGAAAGGATTTTTTGCTGGAGGAACCACTCAGGGGACACCTGAACTCCTTTCTTGTCCCAAGATCCTTTCCCACTGAAATGGTCCTTACTTATGTACTTGCAATTTCTTGCTTTCGAATTGCTAGGTTGACAAGAGCTGGCACAGTGGCCGGAGCTCATTCCATCATGTAGTTATCAGGTCTTGAACCACCGACTTGCTGATGTTCCAGCTAACAAGGTGAGCTTCTTAACCACTGAGCCACCGCAAGTCCCTCTTGTGTCTTGACAAAAATAACACATTTCTCATCATTGGGCTGTTTTCATCATGCAAGAGTATGTTAAGATATGTATGTCTTGCCTTTTCCCCAAATCATTGCTAATAAAACACTGATAAAGCTAGTAGGAAATGCTAATAAGATGTAATACCAATGCAGCAAAACAAATCATCATAGAATATAATGTCTACAGAGCCCGCTGATCAGGCCAACTTATTAACACCAAATACATTGATCAAATACCTGTTAGAATTATGGTTATGAGAGAAATTCCTCCTGGCTCAGAGACAAACAGGAGAGGGAAGGAGTCGGAGAGATCAAATGAAAACAGGGCTAAGATGTTTTAACCTGCACAGACAGTTTATATATATTATTAACAGTTATTCCTTTCTAGTAAACAGAGTATGATGTAAAAGCCAAAACATCAGCAGCAGAGAAAGTGTGAGAAAATAGCCCAAGTCTCAGACCTAAACCCCTTCTCACAGTGACTAGCTCTTTGTATGACCTATATACAGTAGAACCATGGATAATGCTAAAACTTGATTCCACAACTCTTAGCGTCATCCGATTTTTAACATTATGCGATACATGCATCATATAATGTTAAAATCCTATGGGATGAATCGCATAATGTTAAAACTCCATAGAGATACATTGTAACCGACACAGGCTTCAGCAAACGTTATGCGACACATCCCATAGGATTTCAACATTATGCAATGCAATGTTATGCGATGCAAAGTTATGCAGTACAATTTTTTTCCAGATTGCTTAATGTTATGTGGTTTTAGCATTATCTGGTGCAAATGTTATCTGAGGTATTACTTTGTATATATATTCTAGAAACTTAATGTATATATACTCTAGAAACTTAAATGTTTCTAGAGTAATATAACCCTAAACCCCTTCTCACAGTGACTAGCTCTTTGTATAACCTATATATGTGAGAAGGGGTTTAGGGTTATATTACTCTAGAAACATTTAAGTAGAAAAGAGATATCTTAGAGTTACAATCAATATTTACAATCAGAAGAATAAAAGGGAAAAAGATTCAGTTCTCTGCCATGTCTGGAAGGCACACTTAAATGCCTGCCACATGGGCAATGGGTCAGAGGAGAAAGAGAGAACATTGGAAGTAAAGCAAGCAAACCAAAAGAGGGGATGGGCAAGCCAGAGATATGAAAAAGAACTTCACTAATGGGTTACTGGTAAAGGACAGTCACTTTTTATTGTTAAAATCCTCCTCCCACTTATACATAGTGGGATTGCTGCCATGCAGGATTGCTGCCATGCCAACACCCCTTCTCAAGTTTGCATGCAGCACCTGTTAAGTCCCATCGTGCTTCATGGGCTCTCAAAACAACCTCTTCGTAGAGACTTAATTAGGATATCTACTGTCATCTTTGCAGTGGAACAATAGATCATCAGGATGGTCCCCTTTTCGGTCAGGTTACACACTAGGTGATACATCACACCAATATGCATGGCGCACACATTCATCTTCTCACTTTGTGACAGTCTGATGCAGCTCCAGTTGTCTTCCATCATCTGGATTGACATTTCTTCATCTATTCTAAGGTCCTTTAGCAGCTTCTCTATCTACAGTCGGCCTCTGCATGTTTTCACTGAGGCGATGAACTCTGACTCTGTTCAAGACAGAACCACAACACTTGTCTATGACTAGCCCATGAGATAGGCCTGTTACCATATGTAAACAGGAAACCACTGGTGGACTTATAGTCTTGTGCTGTCCTATGCCCAGTCTGCATCTGTGTACCTTACAAGTTTTGGGTATCTGCTGGCCGGCAGTATTAACTTAAACTTTATAGTTCCTTAGCTACTCTTTTGAGAACTGTCCAGCCACCCTGTGTTGGTGAATTCACTTTTCTGCTTAGAACTCCTACAGAAGTAGTTCTACCAAGTTTGACAGTAGTTGTTAATTACAATAGCATTCCTACAACTGTTCTGTACTTGCTATTGTTTGACAGGGGTTTGCTCTCCTCTCTGCCTTTCAGAAAGTCTGTTAGTAAGTATGTAGCAACAGTGTGGGCAATCTTGGAGGCCTAGTGTCCCCATAAATTCAATAATCTTTTGTTTCTAGTTCAGCAAATGTGAGGTATCTACCTTCCTTTTGAATACCCAAATAGTCATTGGCTTTTCATTTGAATTTATCTGTGCCCAGGCCAATACAAATTGTGGCATAAATGGTCAATGTAGTTACCCCTTAAGTCAAACTAATCTTGAATATATTTCATCCAGTCAGTGCTTGCTTTATTTGAAATCCTGAGTAAACGTGTCTGTGTTGTAAGACACAGGACCAACCAGGAATGGAATCCTTTTTCTCTAAAACAATATGTTTCTCCTTGGCTTCTTCTAAATCTATTCATTCTGGCATAGTTTTTAGGCCATTAAAATAAAAAACATAAAATCCATTTTTATGTAGCCTTCCAAGCACTTCCTCACTATCCCAAGGGCATTCTGTGCTCCGTATTTGACAAACTCAAGTTCCCTGACCGAGTTTTCCTCTATATCTGTCACTGTTACTACAAATAATCCACCACAAGGAGGGCAACAGTTATACTAATCTAACCTTCTTTCCCTCAACATTTATCTGAAGTGTTGCTGTTGTTTTGCAATGGTATGGCCACCTAAAAGACGTCAAAACAGTCAAAGGACTTTCACAGAGAAGCATTTGTTTTTTGCTTTTAAAATGCATTAATATATATTTTATATTAAACGGTATAACTCAACAGTTAAAATAGACCAAAGTTTATAAAAATTGTTTGTAAAATCAAACTCTAAGCTATGTTATTTCTTTGAACTGTTTGTTGGGGCACTAATTTTATCCTCTTGATGAACCATAGGGTATGTATGATGCATAATACTGTACCTCTAAAATGTGTTTATGTGCTGTTCAGTTAGAACTGATGTGCAGTGATCCTAATAGAGTTTTCAAGATAAGATAGATATTTAAGAAGTTGTTTTGCCAATTACAGGGTGGCTTAGTGGTTAAGACGCTGAACTTGATGACTGGAAGGTCGGCAGGTCACCAGTTCAAGACCCGAGTACTGCACGATGGAGTGAGCTCCTGTCTCTGACACAGCTCCTGCCAACCTAGCAGTTCAAAAGCAAAAAATTGTAAGTAGATAAATAGATACCACTTTTGTGGGAAAGTAAACAGCAGTCTGTGCACTCCGGTGTCGAGGCATGCCTGCCACATGTCCACAGAAACATTTGCAAATGCAGACAGCACAGCACTGACTATAAGCAGAGATGAGCACTGAACCTTAGAGTCAGATACATCTGGCTTTCAAGCAAGGGCAACCTTTACCTTTACCCCTTGCCAGTGCCAGGCCCCAAGTGAGCTTCCATGGCTGAGCAGACATTTGAACCCAGGCTCCTGCATTCTTGTCAATCACTTTATCTACTCCACCACTCTGGAAACCCATCCCCGATAATGAGGATAATATGTTTCCCTGGCTCAAAAGCCAGTCGTGTCCAACTCTAGGGATGGGGCTCATCTTTATTTACAGCCAAAGAGCCTGTGTTTGCAGATGTTTCCATGGTCATGTAGCAGGCATGACTAGACACTGGAGTGCATGGCATGCTGCTACCTTTCCCACTAAAGCGGTACCTATTTGTCTATTTGTAATTTCTTGCTTTCTAACTGCTAGGTTGGCAGGAGCTGGGACAGATGATGGATGCTCACTCCATCATGCAGCACTTGGCTCTTGAATTGCTGACTTACCAACCTACTGATCTTCATGCTTAATGGTAATGGTAGCAACCATTACTGTAAGCCGCCACAGCCCTAATAGAGACAATATGGATCTATTATTTCTAGTTTTTTTGGGAATGTGTACATATATCAATTTGCATAAATGCAATCTTCGAGGAGACTATTTCTGTGTACCCCAGAAAATATCCTCATGTTGGCAGGGCCGCCATCAGAAATTTCTGGGCCCCGTACTGAGCAATCCTATTGCCCCCCCACACACACACGTTTCTCTCTCCTCGCATTGGGGTGACGGCAGCGGGTGGAATACACAATTTCCCAAAAGAAATTGATGGGCAGTTGTATCTAACTTTAGAGTTCAGTGCTCATCTCTGATTACAGCCAAAGAGCCAGTGGCCTTGATCCACAAAAGCTCACATTAAAATACAGAAGTGAGTCTTTAAGCCTTGCTTGAAAGCCAGTTGTATCCAACTTTAGAGTTCAGTGCTCATTTCTAATTACAGACAAAGAGCCAGTGGCCTTGATCCACAAAAGCTCACATTAAAATACAGCAGTTAATCTTTAAGGTGCCACACATTATGCCCCAAAAACAGACTTTTATATCAACACAAACATAATTAAAAGGTAAAGGTTTCCCTTGCTCAGAAGCCAGTCGTATCCAACTCTAGGGTGCAGTGCTCATCTCTATTTCAAAGCCGAAGAGCCAGCGCTGTCTGCTTCTGCAGACGTTTCCGTGGTCATGTGGCAGGTATGACTAGACACCGGAGCACATGGAACGCTGTTACCTTCCCACCGAAGTGGTTCCTATTTATCTACTTGCAATTTCTTGCTTTTGAACTGCTAGGTTGGCAGGAGCTGGGACAAAGACGGGAGCTCATTCCATCCTGCAGTACTCGGGAATCGAACTGCTGACCTTCTGCCTCCCAGTCAGTGTCTTAGCCACTTGAGCCACTGCAGTCCTTATGACCACAGTTTTGCACCACCAGGGCTCAGAAAGAAAGGAAGGAAGGATGGATGGATGGAGGAAAGAAAGGAAGGATGGAAGAAAGAAAGGATGGAAGAAAGGGAGGATGGAAGGATGGAAGAAAGAAAGGAAGGAAGGAAAAAAGAAAAGAAGGACGGAAGGATGGATGGATGGAAAAAAGGAAGGAAGGAAGGATGGAAGGAAGGAAGGAAGGATGGGAGAAAGGAAGGAAGGAAGGCATGTTAGTATCACTCCACCTAAGATCAGAAGAGAGGTAGCAGCACACACAGATAGAGCTAAGTTATAGAATGACCCTTGACATCCTCGGAAAGGGTATCAGGCTCAAGTCTGCCAACTCAGATCCAGGAAGAACTTTATGGCAGGAACAAACATTCTTAAGGGTATGCAAAAGCAAAATAAAATTAGAAACTGGAGGAAAGAAGTCACTGGGCAAGGAACATCATCAAAGGAGGATATAGCTGACCATCTCAATCTCCCCTACGTCACTTGGAGAACCCTGAATAGGCTGAGGGTTGGAATCCCTAAATGCAAGAACAACGTTAATGGGGGGCATGGGGGGGCGTGGTGGATAAAAACATGCTGTATGAATGTGGAGAGGTACAGAATCCAGATCGTTTACTGGTCTGCCAGTTACTACTGGAAATATGTACCGTTGAGGATTTAAGTTGGAGCCCACCACTGTGTGTGTGTGTGTGTGTGTGTACTGACCCACTTGTTTATTTATTTAATTTGAATCAATATATAGAACTGTTTTCCTCTCTTTTCCTTTCACATGTTACTTGGGATAACTAACCATCTTATTGACATCTCTTTTCTGCCATTGTGTAATGCAAACTTAAAAGTATTGCCTTGAGTCTATCATGCATTATGTGTGCCTGTTTTGTTTTTCCTTTTTTGAAGAAAGGAAAATGGTTGTGATGGGAGTCCATTATAGCTGTCTAGCCAGAGCACTTGGAAATACATCAGTGTGTGCCTGAGGAGCAGATTAAAAATAGATCTTTCAAGTTAATCGGTAATGTTTTGTGTCTGTGATTGTCTGTATTATGGTCTATAGAGATACTGTAGTCTGTTTTAAGTTTTGTAATTTGTCCTTTTCTTCTTTTTTCTTTTTCCTCCCTCTCTTTTTGAATGTTGAAATTATGAGTTCAATAAAAATCTATAAAAATAGATATTCAGAATTTCTGTTTCATATTTCAATTAATGGCCCACCTGCCAAGTGAAATGAACCCAAACTGATTGTGGCCATTAATGTTCAGATGCAGCTTTCCACTAAACAGGAAAGAAAAGAAATGAGAATGTATTAAAGAGAAAAAAGCCTCAAAGCTACCCTTTACCCTGCTCCTGGATCTCTTTCTTTGTTGAGGTTAAAGAGCTGGCTGTCATCTGGAAGAAGCAACCAATTTTGCAGACTGGCTAGAGATGATTTTTTTTCATTATTGGAGAAGGATAAACAGCAATCTGTTAAAGGCAGACAGGCTACGCACAGATCTGACCTCCTGAGCAATAGCAAATGCTGCAGATAATGTAAAGGCTGAACAGAGGCCTGCTCTGTCTAGTCACAGAATTAACCTAAATGACACAGTTTCCAAGTCATCAGTAGTAGAGCGCCCTTTAGATGAGAAGTCTATCTGCTTACTTTAATATGAGCTGGTTTCAATCTATGTATGCATGGGAAATCCATCTGCTTTTGCTTTTTTGATTGGTGTGTGGTGGTGTTAGGCAGTCATGTAAAGCAGGGGTGCCCAAACTATGGCCTGGGGGCCAGATCCAGCCCCTGACGCCAATTTATCTAGCCCACGAAGCCCTTGTCGCTCCCGGAAGCGGAAGTAAAACACGAAGAGAGCTTTGCGGGCCGGATAAATTGACATCAGGGGCCAGATCCGGGCCCCAGGCCATAGTGACCAGCCCCCTGAACCACGTGACCGGCCCACGGCCCAAAACGTTTGGGCACCCCTGATGTAAAGTAAGGGCATGGAGGAAATATAACAGGAGAGCAGTGAATTCTTTATGAGAGATCTCACAACACTTTCAAGAACAAAGCTGAGAAGGCAACAGTTAGCATAACCACAAATTCACTTTAATCAGCGGGGGGAAATGCAAAGTCTCCGTTCTCACTGTGCAATATACTTCTGGAAATAACCCTTCATGTAGGAAGACTAAAGGTGCCAAGACTTGGCATTTTGCTTCTGTACTTCTATTTGTTCCCTCCAAAAGGGATGGCCTAGTCTAGGAGTTCTCAACTTTTTAAAGCCAGGGGCCGGTCACGCTCCCTCAGACAGCTTCAGGGGCCGGGTGGCCATTTTGCTCTTCCTTCACCACATGGCACTTCCTGGTGTGATGGAGGCGGTGGGGGTCATATGAAATGGAGCCATGGCCGTATGCAGCTCATAGGCCATAGGTTGAGAATCCCTGTCCTAGTCAGCAATAATTCAAGGACACAAACTGGTAGCAAAGTGGCTTTACAGACACAAAGGATGAAGCATAGCTGGATTGCTGTGCCCTACGTGTTTGGAAAGGGCAACATGGTACCTTCTGTGCTACATAGTTTGAAGATTTAGGATTTACCATTGTGACACTTCTATTGCTCTGAGATTCCAGAAGGGTTTCGTGCCACCTTCAGCCAGGCACCAGGAAACTGGGTCAGCCGTTTCCTATCTGAGTGGGAACTATGTTAATCTTAGCTTTATCGTCTGAATGGATCCATTAAATTCACCAGTGGGGAAACCTAGCAGCAAAATAATAAATCTTGTCTGAAGGCCCCTTTCCCCTAGAAGGTTAAGTCTCTCCAGATATTTCCAGCACATGATGTCATTGTGTTTCTATCAGTGATGCACTCATCAAGAGGTACAAGGAGGAAGAAGGACTGCTTCTAAGCAGATCGAATGGAAATTGGAGTCTTATCTCTAATTTGTATTATTTTCTCCAGTCAATGACCTTTTTAGGAAAAAAAAGTAACATCTAGTCTCTTGACCTACCCTATCACCTAAATCAGGGGTTCCCAACCTAAGGCCCATGGGTCAGATCTGGCTTGCAGCATCGTTTCATGTGGCCCCACTCCTCCAAGGGCATTCGAGAAACAAAATGGCCACCCGTTTGATGTTGTTGAGACAAAATGGACACCCCCATCATGCAGGCAGGGCAAAATAGCTGTTCAACCCTTGAAGCTGATGAAGAGAGTGTGACCCAGCCCCCGGCTTGAAAAGGTTGGGAACCCTTGACCTAAATGGACAAAAATAGACAAAATAATTAGTGCTATTTTTTTTTAATTGCTAAGGTTGAAAAGTCTGCTTCAGGAACTGATATCGCTGGATTTCATAGACTCATAGAATAATTGAGTTGGAAGAGGTCTATGAGGCTATTGAGTCCAACCTCCTGCTCAATGCAGGAATCCAAATCAAAGCAGATCTTACAGATGGTTACCCAATCAAAAGACTCCCTTCCCTGTTCCATGTTGTCTGTTGCTTTGCCTGGATCTTTGCTCCAGTAATTCCATCCTTGCCTTGCTCCAAGCCTTGAGAACACTCTGCCATGTCTGTTCACCTGGTCGCCTTACTTCTGACTTATTTGAACCATGTTTTCATCAACTGGACTAATCCTGCATCTCTGGTTTCATTTGGACTTGAACTCTGGACTGAGATTCAGTTACTGTTCAGCCTGTTATCTGGTTGTTCTGGATCCTGGTATTTGTGTTGCCTGCCAGCCGCCCACACCCTGGACCGTGATAAAAGGTAATAGGAATAGGATTTTCTAACTTTTTTTTTACTACAAATGCCATAACTCTCCATTCTGGCAGTTCTACCTAACAGACACTTTGCAGATATCTAAATATCTTATCTGGGAGAAAGGTCTAAACCTGGAAACCTAGCTAAGCTTAGCTAAGCCTAGCTCTGGCTAGCATCCTGTTCAGATAGGAAACTAACAGATTCATACAAATGAGAGCTTAAAGACTGAACTACATTACTGTATATGCATGTTGTAATTTATGCAGAGCTCTTTTGCCAGAAGTGATCTGAACACAGTAGGGTGCCTCACCTTGAAATTGTGGAATGAGGTAACCTCTTTTGCCAGAAGTGATCTGAACACAGTAGGGTGCCTCACCTTGAAATTGTGGAATGAGGTAACCCCTTCCCAAGCTTGGATTTCTGGTCCTACCATTTACAGTATTTGACAAAGTGAGGTGGATGTTCCTGGCTGATTCTTCTGAAACTGACATCCATTTCCCCCCTCCACTCATCTCTTCCTGTATCCGGTAATCTAATTTGATGCTTCAGAGCCAGTACCATTATGGAAATAAAATTAAGCTGCCAAACCCACCCATGTTGTACATGGAATTAAGAGAAGGCCATAATCTTGTCCATTTTTTAGGCAGAAAAAAATTGTTCAGCCTGGCAGAGAACACAGTGCCGGAACCATGCTGTGCAGGTTGAAAGCCCTGGTTGTTGCATCCCTTATGCAACAGTGCTTATGGTGTGACCTTGGGCAACCTCTATATTCTCAGTCTAACTTTTTTGATAGTTGCTGGACATTATAAGGCTGCTTTCTGGGACTACAATTTACAGAAACTCCCCTGCTGGCTGGGAAACTCTGAGAACTATTGTTCCAAAAATAACTCATCCAGCTTCCAGATATTTGTAATATGAGAATAATAGTGACATCTTGTCCTATGTTTTTGCTGTGATGTTAGCAATAAATGAAGACTCAAAAAGAAGTGTGCGTGTGGCTTAATTTGCATACTTGAAAAAGGATATCCTGTCGCATCTTATCATGTCCAAGCAGCTTAAAAACATTGTACATAAAATGCTGTAGAGGAATGATCAGTAATAATTAATCTCTTGCCAGTGAATACTGTAAGTCTAAAAAGAAAAGGCTTGGCAAGCTCTAAGTTTTAATGAACATTCTATTTCGGGTGTGCATGGGAAACAAAAGTCCAGTCAAGTACATAACTGTGCTGTAATGAGGATATGAAACTGTTATCATGTATTATCAAGTCACTTCTGACTTAAGATGACCCTATGAATTAGTGACCTCTTGGCGGTATGTTGTCAATAGCCCTACTCAGCTCTTGCAAACTCAAAGCTGTTGTTTTTCTTTTTTAAATTAATCCACCTCACATTTGTCTTTTCTCTTTTCGTGTTGCCTTCAACTTTCCTCAGCAATATTATCCTTTCGTGATTTAATCTTCTTATAATGTGCCCAAAGTTCAATAGCCTCAGATTAGCAATTTTTGCTTCTGGAAAAGAGTTCTGGCTTGATTTGATCTGGAATTTATTTATTTATTTATTTATTTATTTATTTATTTAATTAATTTATTTAGATTTATACCCCGCTCAACTCAAGCACAAGGCCGATTCAGAGCGGCTACAGCAATCAATACATACAATTACAATTACAATAACATAGTAATAAATATAATCATAAACCAAATAAGTAATCAAACAAGTAATCCAAAAGTCACAAAAGTATAAGAGGCACAGCAAGAAAAATCGATACTCAATAGTTACAATAGTCACTTTAGCCCCCCCTCAGAGACCGCCAAGAGCAGAACCGTTACCAAGAGACATAGTCCAAAGTCACCGTCCTTGTCCTCCTCCCAGTTGGTAATGGGCTGGGAGGGCACGGCGGTGCTGGCGGCAGCGTCTTCCGGACTCCCCGTGGCCATGGGGAGCCCTGTTTTATCCTCCTGGCATTGGCAGGCTGGGAGGGCATGGCGGCGCTGGTGGCAGCATCTTCAGGGTTCCCCATGGCCACAGGGAGCCCTCTTTTAACCTCTCGGTGTTGGTGGGCTGGTGTTGGATCGGGGCCGTGAAGCGGCCGTTGGGTCCCGGAGGAGACTGGTCAAGTAACGACACGAGACAAGATGGAGCGAAGACCAGTGGTTTATTGAGGGAAAATCATAATCATATATAGGAATTCAAGGTGGCGTGTGATAGAATCGTCATCTGACAGAAAATCACATCGCATGTTTACATGGGTTAATTGGGAACCTCTCCCGGGGAAGTTAATTAACTAAATTAAACACTGGCAGGGGAAGTCCATTGTTCCTAGCTTACCCAAGAGTAAACATGGCCACTGTTGACGTTAGGGCTTGGGGTAATTCGCAGGTGCGATATTACCTATTACCTAACCGCTTAGTTAGACATTCAATTTCCTCCTGCTCGGACTGTTTGTCAGGTCAGATATGGGTGAATCAATTTTATGACTATTAATCCGCTCCCCAATTTCTGTCCCCTCGGAGCCCAAAGCTCGGAGCGTTCTCACAAGTCATGGCCTCTGTCAGGGACAGTATGCCAATTGTGCTCGCGGATCCCACACTCCCCTTTACTTGTTTGATTGGACCTGACAGACGGCACTGTGCAGGAGTGGCATCAGCTGGCGTGGGGTGATGACATTTTGGGATTCCTTCCATGGGGGACATCTCGATATCAGTGAGGGAATACATTGCACAAAACAACACACTGCTGTGCCCAGTATTACCACCCCCACAATCATCTTGAGTGTCGTCTGAAGCCAAACCCACGGGAACCACGACCATAACGAATCCCACCACCCCCACGTAGCATCCTCCTTGATGTTTTTGACCAAGGTGTGGAGGTCCGTAAGCTGACTCTGTACCTTATGCGTGTTGTCTGTAAGATTAAAGCAACACGTACCGTGGACAGACTCGCAATCCAAATGATGTAACAACAGGAGGTAATCGATAGCTGCTCGATTATCTAGTATGGCATGGCGAAGCTCCATCTGCTCCTGGTTGAGCAGCGCTATCGCCGAGGAGGTGTGGTTGATGGCTTTTGCCGGAGCGCAAGCCAATTGACCAATTCTCCGAGCGTTGCCGACGGCTAAGCCTGGCACGCCAAGTATGCTGACTGCCAACGAGATGTACTCAGCTTTACTCAAAACTCTGATGTTGCTGTCACATGAGCTGTCCAACTGGGTGGCACAAGCGTGCCGTATGCGGAAAGGGACATTCGTGCTTGGTGCAACCATATCCCTAGTGGGGAGCAACAATGTCAAGCGACTGATACAATATGTGGAATCTGATACATTGGTGGGAATGAAATTCCAAGTATACTGATTGCATGTAAAGAACCATCCTGAAGGCAAGATGACATGAACATACATTGAGCTAATTGTCTCTGGGTTATCACAAGTTCAGTTGCCGCTGCCGGGGTCGAGGCAACGGCACTGAGGCCCGCCGGACGCGGAGCAGCCAACCATTCGGGCACAAGTAGAGTTCGGGCTGACTGCCACTCGAGGAGTGTAAAGAGTGGCTGCATCAGCCGGCAAAACTTTGGTGACTTGAGTTCCCCGCTGCGCGTACGTTGAGAAACCAGTTTTGTAAAACGGACCGAAAATCCGCTTCACTAACCAGTCGCCGTTCCTAGTGTGCGTTTCTGGAGAGTGACACACTGGGATGAGACAGGTGCTCAGGATTGAGGCAGAAGCGGTGGTCTGCCTCAGGCAAAAATCGGACTGGTTGACGAGTGTTGCCAACCTTTCCCAAATGTTGTAATGCATCCGGGCAGAGAGGTCTCTGCCTGGCATCAGGTTGTTGGCTTCCAGCGAAGCTGCCTGAACGCCTCCCCCTGCAAGTAGGGAGAGGATCAGGATGATGGTGGCCGCCACGGAATTAGCGGTGATCAGGGAAAAAGCTGCAGCCAAGATGTTCTCCGGTGTCGGCTCCTTGTCCTCGTGACGGACGGCGTCCACCGCCTCGTGGTAAAGGGTTTTGACCATCCCCCAGGTGATCGTCGGTGCTGTCATCTGCTGTCGCCGCTTCCTCCGCCTGGTTCCCCCCGTCAGGGTGAGGTTTTCCATCTCCGGGATCAAGTTCGGAACGGCCTGAGTCCACGCCATGTGGCTCCAAGTGGGGTTTGATGCACCGGGCTGGAATCCAGATGACACCTGTGGGAGACATAATTGCAGCATACCCTCTTCCCCAGGTTACGAGTGGCGCCGGGCCCTTCCAGGAGGGATCCGGTGGCACTCGGTAACGCACCATCGGCCGCGGAAGAGCTTCCAAGCGGCAGAAGTGCTTCTCCTGCAGCGTGCAATCCGAAAAAACATTAAGGTGATTGTACGTGAACAACACCTTGTTCAGACAATGCTGTGCCTGAACCTGAGATTTGGGGAGGGCAGGTGGTTCCCCCCTTTCTGTTTGTTTGTCAATGTAGGACTTAAGTGTCCGATTGACTCGTTCCACAATCGCTTGCCCCTGCGGATTGTATGGAACGCCAAAGGTGTGTTTAATGTCCCAGGTGGCCATGAAGTCGACCAGTTGCCTGGAGCTGTAGGCCAGGCCGTTATCAGTTTTAACGTGCCGTGGTTTGCCCATTGCTGCAAAACAAGAAAGGAGATGCTGCTCCACATGGGAAGCCGTCTCTCCCTTTTGTGCCGTTGCCCAAACGAATTGTGAAAAGGTATCAATGCAGACGTGCATGTACTGCCATCTGCCAAACTGCGGGACATGTGTGACATCCATTTGCCACACCTGATTGGCCTCTGTCCCTCATGGGTTAACCCCCCATGAGGGGCCCCCCGGTGCCCCTGCACAATGCTGACAGGAACGGACTATGCCTTGGGCTTGAGAGAGTGGCAGGTTAAACTGTCTAGTGAGCACCTTGGCATTCTGGTGAAAGAATGCATGGCTTTGAATCGGAGTTGTGAATACTCCCCAAACTGACCGTTGCTGAATTTCCTTTGCGGCCGCATCCGCTCTGCTATTGCCCGCGGAAATCGGACCAGGCAAGTCCTGGTGACTTCTGATGTGGGTGATATAGAGCACTTTGGTGCGGTTTCGCAAGTGAAATTGAGCTGTGAGAAACAGACTCAGCAAATTTTTGTCTATCGCGGGAGTGATGTACGCTCCCGGTAGACTGTGAAGCAAATTCCTAACATACTGGCTGTCAGTTATGATGTTGAGGCGTTCTTTGGCAAAGGTGCGCAAAGCGAGGTTCACCGCTGCCAACTCTGCCCGCTGCGCGGACTTCTGTGGAAGAGTTAGAAGCTTGCGCCAAGCTTGGTCCTCTTGCCAAGTTACAACCCCCATCCGTGAAAACTGTTCTGGCCCCCTGAAGTGGAACCAGCGACATCAATTCACACAAACTGACTGTCTGTATTTGAAGCGAGACGAGTCCGGGGTCTTTCAGCAAGTGGTATGCCAAGCATCCCGTGAATCACTCCAAGGCAATTGGAAGCGAGTCATCAGCTGCATCAACTGCTGAACTTGCTCTTTTGTATATGGGACCACGATTTTTGCTAAATCGTGCCCTGAGATGTCCCTTGCTCTCAGCCTTCCTCGGTAGACCACCGCGGAGACCAGTTCCTGGGGGGGACGACGATGTTTCAGGAAGAGGTGTTTGGTAAGTACACCCATTCTACGATACTTGCCCCTTGCTCGGAGTCCACTCCCAGGGCTCCGGTGAACATGGATCCGGTCCGAACGATGTATAGGTTCAGGATCGGAGCATATGGCCCCTGAGTAATCCTGTCTACCCATCTCTGGCTGAGAACTTGATTGACCTTTTCGAGAGTCAAGCATGCCTCTCGAGGAATTTGTATCCGGTCTGCCGGATGCTTACCTAACGTTAGCAGTGAGAAGAGCGGCTTTAAAAGATCCGTATCCAATCTGAAGTACGGTCTGGCCCAATTAATGTTTCCTAAAACCTGCTGTAACTCTACCAGGGTGATTGAGTCCTTCAAATTGATCTGGGACAAAACTGGTGCTGCGAAAGAACGGAGAAGCCGATGACCCATATATGAAAACGGCTCGGTTCTCTGAACTTTCTCTGGGGCAATGAGTAACCGTTTTTCCCCCAGGGTGGCCTGGAGGTCCTTAAACATTTCGCTGCCGAGTTGCGGCGCTGCGACCAAGATGTCATCCATGAAATGACACACTAAATCTGTGGGGTGAAGGTTTCGAAACCTTGCTAGTGCGTTGTGAACATAAATTTGGCACAGGATGGGCGAATTGAGCAGAACCTGCCCATTCGACTCGGAGGGCTGCGCGTCTTCGGGTTGAGTGTGGGTTAATTTTTATTTGGTGTGCATTGGAAGAGAGGTAGTCTTATATGGCAAGTATATTCCAAACTCTATATTTTAACTGGAAAAGTTGGGGGTCGTCTTATACACCCAGTCGTCTTATACACCGGAAAATACGGTAATTAACTAAATTAAACACTGGCAGGGGAAGTCCATTGTTCCTAGCTTACCCAAGAGTAAACATGGCCACTGTTGACGTTAGGGCTTGGGGTAATTTGCAGGTGCGATATTACCTATTACCTAACCGCTTAGTTAGACATTCAATTTCCTCCTGCTCGGACTGTTTGTCAGGTCAGATATGGATGAATCAATCTTATGACTATTAATCCGCTCCCCAATTTCTGTCCCCTCGGAGCCCAAAGCTCAGAGCGTTCTCACAAGTCATGGCCTCTGTCAGGGACAGTATGCCAATTGTGCTCGCAGATCCCGCAGGCTGGGAGGGAGCGGCAGCACTGGCACCATCGTCTTCCGGACTCCCCGTGGCCATGGGGAGCCCTCTTTTAACCTCCTGGAGTTGGTAGGCCAGGAGGGCGCGGCGGTGCTGGTGGTAGCATCTTCTGGACTCCCCATGGTCACAGGGAGCCCTCTTTTATCCCCCCAGTGTTGGCGGGCCGGTGGCGCTGGTGGCGGCATCTTCAGGGTTCCCAGTGGCCACAGGGAGCCCTCTTTTAACCTCCCAGCATTAGCAGGCCAGGAGGGCGTGGCGGCACTGGCATCGTCGTCTTCCGGACTCCCCGTGGCCATGGGGAGCCCTCTTTTATCCTCCCGGCATTGGCGGGCCAGGAGGGCATGGCAGAGTTGGCTGTGGCATCTTCAGGGTTCCCCATGGCCATGGGGAGCCCTCTTTTAACCCTTCGGCATTAGCGAGCCGGGAGGGCGCCAAAAGACTTCTTTGTCTTTTGTTGTTGTTCAGTTGCATAGTCGATTCTGACCCTTTGCAACCCTATGGACCACCGCACGACAGGCACCCCTACCCTCCACCATCCTCCTCAACCCACCACGCTTTGTGCCCATTGCATCAGCAATGCCATCTAACAATCTCATTCTCTGCCGGCCCTTTCTTCTTTTGCCCTCAACCTTTCTTACTGGTAGTCATGGTATCTGTAAAGCTGTCTTCCAACATCGCATTTCAAGTGAATAAGTTTCCCCCACTGTCAGGCTTCTTCACTGTTCAGCATTCATGTCCATACACAGTAATCAGGGATACCATAGCATGGATGGTCTTCACCTTGGTCTCAACTTATAGATCTTGAGGATCTTTTCTGGTTCTTCCAAGTCTCTGGCTTTTTCTGATTTCTTAGCTGTAATATAAGCAATCTTAACCTATAAAACGGAGTGTTCACCGTTGGAATTTGCGATTGGCGGCTGTGCGTCGCCCTACTGACCTGCACCCTCCCTTCGAGAGCACGGGCGAATTCCCTACGCAGGTCAACGAAAGATTTAAAAATCCGGCACGGGGGCCTCAGCCCCACAAACGGCAAGAAACGTAAAGAACATCAGTTCCCGAAAGTCCTTGCGCCGCGGCGCGCCAGAGCCAATCAGGCTGAGAGGCTCTCGCACGGAGCAGCATTCCAACACGCGCCACAGCCAATCAAAACAAAAGGATTTTAAAAAAACGCAGCACAAACACAAAGCACGAACCCATAACTACAAGCCCCAGCGTCCTGCGCGCCCACGCAGAACGCTGAGGAAAACGGCGCCCGGAAAATAAACAAGCAAAACAATTCACAGGAAACCAAACAGCAGCCGGCTTTCCCCGCTTTAACATCCAAACCAACTGGAAACAAAAGATCAGGCACAAAGGATCGATCACCCACCCCTCCCCCTTAAAACAACTCCGTCTTTTCTTCTCTTTAAAAACGGAGTTGTTTTAAGGAGCGGGGGGGGGGGAAGACCCTCTCTGCCTGTTCCTCTGTGTCCAGAAGTGCAAAGGCAAATCACACCATTTCTCCCCACAAACCTAACAACACGAGGGAAGCCAGCGGGGAGGGGGAACGCAGCCCACACCCACTGATAATACAGGGGAAAAACGATCTACTTTCACAACTCCAAAAAAAAAAAGCACCATAAAACAATACAGCTCCCCTCCCCACCACATAGCCCACCCATCCTAACCCCCAATGCCCATGCCCCCCTCCCCAACACGGGCCGGCAGCTTACATATCCCAACGACTCTGCCTTGAGAAAAAAAACCCAACATCACACCACATGGTCTTTCAAAGGGCCACCCAGCCAACGAGGGCGGCCCACAGAAATCAAGACTGGCCCACGAAAATACCCAAAACACAACAGAAACCCCCACCTCAAACCCAGAAAACCAAAAACATTCAAAAAAACACACACAGAACCCCCCCCAAAACCCTAAACAGACACAGAACGCCCCCAACCTAAAACAAACCCCCCTTAAAAAAAGGAGAGAGCTTACCACGTCTTGCCTCAATGAAAAACGAAACTGAAATGAAGAGGAGAGACTCACCAGAAAAAAAACACAAATATTTGCTCAACACCACCACCCAGTGGCCAAATGGCCAAAGGAGAAGAAGGTAAAGGATTCCCTTGATCAAAAGCCAGTCGTATCCGACTCTAGGGTTCAGTGCTCATCTCTGTTCCAAAGCCGAAGAGCCAGCGCTGTCTGCTCCTGCAGACGTTTCCGTGGTCATGTGGCAGCCATGACTACACACCGGAGTGCACGGAATGCTGTTACCTTCCCACCAAAGTGGTACCTATTTATCTACTTGCAATTTCTTGCTTTCAAACTGCACAATATTTCCAAAAATTCAATAAATTCAAAATATTTGGGAAATCAATTCCAAATACATTCAAAAAATCCAAAAACACAAAAATTCACACATAAATAAAAAAAATTTCTATAAAAAATTAAAATAACTTCATTACAGCCCAGAATCATTGGTGCAAGGAAAAAAAATGAAACCCTTACTATCCAACACAATTTTAAAAAGCCCGGCACCGCCGGGCAATCTATGCTAGTGTAGTATAAAAAATATCATTAGCTTAATGTAAAAAAAATTATAATTTCACTTCCCCTGACCAGCCCCTGATGGCAGGGAAAGTCTTCAATTCGTTGGAATCAGAAAGCAGCCACTTAACCATACCAGCATGTAGGTCATTGGTGTTATTTGGGTGAAGAGAGGTAGGATAAATGTCATTTTATCTCTTTCCCCAGTTCTCAAGCAACCCAAACTTGTGTGATCCAGCCTGCACCATAAGACCCAATGTAGACTGTCCCTAAGTTTATCTGGACTTCTGCAAAATCCTGCTGGGTCTCATCTATGCCTTATGCAAATGAAGTCCCAAACAAGCTCAGCAATCCTCTGTAAGTACAGAGTTAAAACAAAACAGAGCCAGTTGTGATAGGCCAAGTGCCTTTCAAGAAACCTTGTTCACACGTTGTTGATCTTCTTATGAACCAATGTCTGATATACTTTCAAGGAATTTTAGGGTCTTCTGGGAGAGTCTGAATGAAAGCCACCAAATTACAACCTGGGTGGCCACTTACAAATCGCCAAGAAAGAGGGACTTTTATCACCAGAAAGGAGGACATAGATTTGCATATGCTAAATGATACATAGAAATGCAAGCATTAGATTTTTTTTAAAAAAAGCCATTTAAATAGAGTTACAATAATTTCACTTGAGTGGGAAAGATTGTGATTAGGTGCCTGTGTGCTTGCAGAAACTGTTACCTGGACCCTAACCATAGATTGCCAATAGCAAGATTCTTGATCTGCATCTTTATGGTTCTTTCATGTTTGGGCTGCATGACCTTGCCAACTGAAGATACCTTTTAAAAAAAAGGTACTATCTTCTCATAGGCCTTCAAAGAAAGACTGTAAATGAGAACACATTTTTATTGTTAATGCCAGCTAATTAACAATGCAAAATCTCATCATAGGCATGGGACAAACAGCAGCACACAGCAGTAATTTCTAACTAGGCTTCAGTGTAGAATTTTAAGGGGGGGTGTGTGTGTGTGGAATCTGACATCTCTAAGATAATGGTATCTTTAAAACAGGGATTCAAAACCTGTAGCATGCAGGCCAGATGCGGCCCACTGCACCATTTCATGTGGGCCCCCACTGTCTCCACCACATCAGGAAGTGTCATGTGGTGGAGGAAGGGCATAATGGCCATCTGGCCCCCAAAGATGTCTGAGGGAGCGCGACCCGGCCCCTGGCTTTTAAAGGTTGAGAACTGCTGCTTTAAAATGACAGTATTCAACATTAATTTGATGCCACAGATAGAAAGAAAAGCTTGCATTCCCCTTGACAAGCATGAAATTATTACATACTACCAAGTGTATCAGCTTTCTTGGCTAGAAGAACAGCTTCATCTTGTCTAAACAATACAATGTCAATCGCACATCAACACTTGCAAGATGGGACTTCCTCTGCTTCTAAAGGGGCCTTTCTGTACAGAGACAGAAGCCTGTAAGTTGCATAGAAAAGCGATTATTTTCAACTGGGCTCATTGAATTAAAATGCTAATGCAGCCTGTGTAGATCATGCTCTGTTAGGCACATAGGGTAATGTGCCTGGGAAAAAATATGGCTGATTATCCAGGGTTCCACCAACATTCTGTTTACATAAATTGAATTTTAAGAAGTGCACCACAAGAATTCTGAGGTTTCAGATGATTAAACACACAAGGAAATGGCAACGGGTATGGCATTTGAATGTGGTGCTCAACTTCTGAAAGCATTTCAGATCATTAAGTAGTCTTTTCTCTTATTTCAGAATCTTTGCAGAGATCAATCCCATTGTCAGTTAATTGCCGCACTGTGTGGTGCCTGCACTCATGCCACAAGGAAGCCTCCTTTTAAATATGCAAAGAAATGCTATAAATAAGTCAAAGCTACTGTTAAGCAGCCAAGCCAGAAAAAAAGATAGGGTGGGGGGGAAAGGAGGGAATTTATTTCAAGACCAGCAGGTTTAAGTACCCAGTTTCTCTTCTGCAATTAGAACTCCGAGTTTACATTTAAAAGCACTCCCACACCAAATGCTGCATTTTCTGAGTATCCAGTGGCAAACATATTTCTAATGGTGCAGTAGCAAGCCAACAATCTATATGTGTCAAGATGCATAAGGAAAGCTATTTATGTGCTCATGCAAAAAACAGGTACAGGTTTGACTTCCTTGGTTCATACACTTTACACCAGTTTAGACTTATCAGAGGAAAGAAACAAATGAAACCCAGACTTGTATAAGAATCAGTTTGTATCAACCGAAGTATATAATTGTAAAGAAGGAATCATATAGGTGCTTTTTTTTTTGGGGGGGGGGGGTGTCTTTCATTTTGGATTATTTTGGGGCAGTGTCATTTTTATAGTTTTGATGTACAAGCCATTTTGTTGTGTACAAAAGGAAAAGACCTCTTTTAGGTAATTCATTGTGTGATTCCCCATTCATGTTTTCTGGCACTCCAAAAGTCTTAAAGCAGTGTTCCCCAATCTTTGGTTTTTGGACTTCAATTCCCAGAAACTTAAGTCCATTCCCCAAAGCACTGATCAGCCAATGTACTGACTTAGGCTTCTGGGAATTAATGTCCCCCTATGGGGTGTGGGCCCCATTTTGAGAACCACTGCCCTAAAGAATACTTTAAAATTACTCCAAAAAGCTTCAAAACATGGCAACAAAGAATTAGTTCACTCCAAAATCAGTCAGCATTAGACCTATGATTGTGATACCCTCCATTTTGGATTCCTGCCTACCAATGTCTCTATTTTTCATTATTTATTTTCTCTTTCTCTCTCCCCCCCCCCCTTATATATATATCCTGTACTTCCTAATTTATCCTGACACTGCTGATGACTCCCCATACTTGTAGGTTGTAGAGGAGGTTTATGTGTGGCCAAACATCCCGCTACAGTAATGGAGTAGACTGTACAGCTAGTGACTCAACACCGAGTGTTGGATGGTGGTAAATAACCTGACTCCCTAAAGTGGGCAATGGCTATGGGTAGATGAGTCCCTTTAGGTGGGGTGATGGTCCCCTCAGTGGAGGAAATGCCACTAGGAACCATCATATTGGGCCAATTGGCAACATGAGCGGAGGAGGAACTCTGATTCCCAATGGTCATAGAGAGGCAGAAGAGGCCATGCCAGATGGACTGGCTGTGAAGATGCACGTTGTCCATATCCTCAAGGCTGTGGCAGTCCATTGCAGCCCTGGTGTTAAATCCTGCACATCTCATTTCATATGTGCCACAGGAAATGGCTCCAAGATCATAGAGTGTGGGTGGCAAGCTGGGATCCACCTTAAACAAATTCACGCCACTGGAATTTTTCCTGATTGCTTCAGAGGGTGAAGGTGGTCCAGACCCAGCTGGCCTCCAAGACCAGGCCTCCTGGCACCCTGGGGCAGGAAAAAAACAACGTATGCTCAGATTGAGTTGTAGCCGATAATGATGAGAGGAGGTGATCAAGAGGATCGATGAAGGAGAAAAGGAGCAGAAGCAGTGGTTGCATGGACTTTCAAAGCTTGGAAGCTTTTTTAAAAAAGATATAGAGCTAAATCCAACTGTGGCACTTTAAAGACTAACTGCTATATTTTAAGGTTAGCTTTCATGGATCAGGTCCCCTTCATCAGAAATGGCAGTGAGACTTCATGGCATAAATTTATACACATCAGGTACAGAGATTCAGAATGGT
This sequence comes from Bradypodion ventrale, assembly GCA_035047345.1. Lineage (NCBI taxonomy): Eukaryota > Metazoa > Chordata > Lepidosauria > Squamata > Chamaeleonidae > Bradypodion > Bradypodion ventrale. Next base: position 287,192,524 of record JAWDJE010000004.1, read on the forward strand.
TAGCACAACAGATAGGTATGTGAGATTTTATTTTACAACTGGTAATACCTGTTATTTAGATTAGTGGTCTCACTCCCATGTCTGATGAAGTGGACCTAATCCACAAAAGCTAACATTTAAATACAGCAATTAGTCTTTAAAGTGGCACAACATTTGTTTTGTTTACTGTCTGATATGCTTGAAACACAGACTAACATGGCTACTATTCCAAAAAATCCAACTAAATCCAACTGTTACTCTTCAACTTGACTTTCTAAGGTCCCATCGATTCAGTGGGTCTACATTAATTGGGTTTAATGACATCCATGCACTTGGAGGAAGAAAATGTACCTAATGCACAATTTCCCATCTTTTAAAGAAAAATTCTGGATAACTCAGTGGTTTGGATATTTGTCTGTGGAGTCAGAGGTTGGGAGTTTGATTTCTCACTATGCTTTCTGCAAGAAGAGCTAACCTGTGTAGTTATGGGCAAGCTGCAAAGTCCCAGGGTGCTCCAAGAAGAAGGGAATGTTAAGCCAATTCTGAGTGTTCTCTACCTAGAAAATCCTGAAGAGGGTTGTTGTAAGTCACAACTGACTTGACGGCATGCAGTTATTATTTAAGGAAACATAGTATAAAAATGTTCTATGGGATCCTCCACCCCCTGGCCCTCAATTTTCTCCAACAAATTGCTTTTGGCAGACATTTGAAAAATGCTTCTGCCAAACTCTTTTATTGGCAGATGGTAACAGCTGGATGCGAGTGACTTTGAATAAGTGCTGATGAAGCTCTTCTTAAGAGTACAGTATATTGTATTGTCCCCATGCTTCCCCCCCCTTGATGACAACTTCTCATTGTACTAATGTATAATTTCATCAAGCAACTGAACAAAGAAGAGAGCACAAATAGTGAGTATTTTAAAAAAACAAACAGGGGGCTGAAACTGAACATTTCTGCATATCCTTGGGGTAATATAACATTTTTGTTATACTGGAAAAGCTATCATTGTCTGTGAAATTACATTATATTGCTGACAATTTGATTTGTGATAATAATTATTTTTAATACTCTGGAAATTATTGGAACAATTAGAAGGTCTTTTCCATGGCACTCTTCCCTCGTTAAACTTTTTTATATTCCCTTTTGCAATCAAACTTAATGCATTAAGAAACAGAAGTTTATCACTTTTGTGGTTGTTGCTTTTAAAATGCACTTAACTCCCAATTTTTAAAAAGAAATATAAAGAGCATGTAAAATTGCCATTAGCATTAGGTTCCACAGTATTTACAATAGACCCTGGACTTGAATTTAAATACCAACTGCAATGGCTCAGATGTGATTGTGTCAAAATGAAACTTGATTTCATTTACTGATTCACTAAAATTTGATTTCTGCACTGATCTTCTACACGGAAGCTGGAAAGCTCATTAATTTTCTAGCAGGGAATATGGATTTTCTCTTCAGGTAGTCAGGTGTTCTAGGCTAGAGGGATCAAACTCATGACAGAGAGAAAAGGAGAATTTGATCTTAAACCGTCAGAAAACTAAAATTTCAAAATAAAATGACTGGCTGTTTTATTGAAAAAGCAGAAAAGTAGACCTTAAAAAACAACAGTTACTGAAGTAATAGTGGTTCACTCTATCCATGTTTGTTATGCATAAGAACAAGTATTGGGGCAGGTAAGTCTGGGGCTGTTGTGTTTTGGGATCAAGGAGACAGCAGAGGCTTGATTCATGAAGAGGCAATAGGGCAAGATAGCCCGGTCGGAGTTTATTAGGAATAACAGACAAAGACATTCCAGAGAAGAGTATGCAATCTATTCTTATTGGTTACCTGCGATAACATGAAGTTACTTAATTGGCTAAATATCAGCGTTTCTGCCTCGTGCTCACCTTGCTAATTGGAAGAAGGCTGCGTGATAGCTGAATGACTGCGTGCCATCCCTGGGCATAGTGGGGAGGGCCAAAAGCCTTGAGTCAGAGGCCCAAACTGGGGCCTCTAAGTTACGGCGTGAAAACAGACGAGGTAAGGAGAACGATCACCCAGGATTTATGGCCATGGTTTGCCACTAGCCACAGCGATCATGCTGTGAAACTCCTCACATCTTCCCCCTTCTGTTTTTAAGAAGCTTATAAGCATAATAAATTTGTGGGCGGCACGCTGACGGACCAGCGTAGTGCGCTTGGGCAAAGCAACAATCATACGGCTAAGGCAACAAGTGGTTTTAGAGAGGTTAGCAGGAATATAGTTCCAAGTTCGTGACCCACAGGTCCAGAACCACCCAGAAGGCAACAGAATGTGCTGAAAGTTAAAATGAAGGTACTCTGTTTCTCTCCCGGTGCAATTAAGACCGCGACTGGGCTGGAAACAGCGAGGCTTTGACTTATGTTGAGTACAGTTCACAACCCTGGCACATTTACTAGCATTGCTAACAGCTACAATAGGAGTATAGAGAGACAGGGCATCACAAACCCATTTACATGTGTAGGGTACTGAAAACTCTTCCATGTACTTCTGGAGGTACCTTGAGATATGCAGTTACATAAGGCAAAATATAACATAAGCAAAGACAGGTCTTTCCCCAAGAGAATAAGCAAAACATTTAAGCATGAACAAAACATGAACATTTCTCTTCTTCCTTACATGAAGGAGGTCTCTGTTGCATTCTAGAAAGCATTTCTCACTCCCCAATTACATGAGTAAGGCATTACATTTTTTCTTCTCTCACTAGGTGTAAGTGAAAGAGGCATTCAATAACTTAAAACCAGCATAGCATGGTAAATCAAATACAGTACAAATATCATTAGAGCATTTCACACTCATAGCATGAGCAGGTTAAAAAAACAAAAAAATCAGGTAGACAATTTGTTTCTTTAAAAAGGTTTTCAGGTTTTATAATGCAAACAAGGCCAATTCTTCTTAGAGTCCATACAAACTTTTTAGTCCAATTAAAATGTCCAAATTAAAAGACCAAATGTTGATTGAAGCTTTCTTCTCCTCAGATTACAACTTAAACACTATCTTCTCTCCAGCACAGTTCTTGGCATGGCAAGGTTGAAATTAGGCCATAAATTAAGTCTCACTGAATTCACAAGACAACTAGACAAACCCCCTTTTCAGCTTTTCAGGCAAACACACATTCCTTCATGCTCCGGCCACCCTGATGCTTGAAACTTGGAATAGCCCATTCAGATCTCTTTGTTTGAGGGTTGGGCAGTTCAAAATCAGCAAAAAACTGCAGTATGTCTTCTCCCTCCTTGTATTTTTGCAACAGCCTGCTGTCCATAGAGGAAGGATCCACACCCCTTTTCCTCTGGACTTCTTTCATTTGCAGCATCTGAATCTTAACTTTATGACAAACTGCACCTGTTAGGTTGTATTTGCAAGAAGACCCCTTTTTGGGTTTTCTGCATTCCTCCTCTGGGCCATCCTTCCACTTCCTGCCCAAACATGAGGTATCAAGTTTACTACTCAGCTTCTCCTGCTCTTGTGATGAGGGCTGCTTCAGGGGTGAGCTGAGGTCTCCTGTGCTGCTCTTTGAATCACATTCCTTGCTTCCTGCCACTTTGCATGCATCACTAGCTTCAATCTGTGATGAGGTCCCCACCATTTGTTCCCAATCAGCTGGCACTAGTTGTTTTTTAGACTCGGCAGGCAGTATTGCAGCAGTCCCATTTGCCAGAGCCTCTCTGTTCACTGGATATACAGCAACAGTTTCCATATCCAGCACAGCTGCAGTTAAAGCAGCAGAGAACAGGTCTTTTGTAGGGCTAAAAGTGCTTGATTGCTGCAAGGCAGGATATAATGTCCCATCTCCATTTCCACCACCAACTCCATCAGGGGGCTCATGCTGTTGTTTCTCATATGATGGAGGGGCAGTCAGACTCCCTCCCTTGGCTGGGGGCAAAAGCTGTGGCAATGGTACAGTAAGCCTCTGGGACAACAGAATATTTTTGGAGTAAAATCTTGCACTTCTTTTGTTTCTGCTCTTTGCCCATCATCCCATTTGAGGGATCCAATTTCTGGGTACCAAGGACATTGGCATTCGACTTCCTTAGTGAAGCCTTCTATACTAGTAAGCGTGATGTCTGGACATCCGCTCTCCTTGATGATTCTCTGCAATTCTTTTGCATGGGTCTTTTGCCCTAAAGAAAGTTTCCCCCCCCCCCCCCCCATACTCACAATCGGAGCTCGAAAGCTGAGGGAGCCTAAAAAGGCTGTGGCGCGCCAGGGGGCTATTCCAGCCAGTGAGTCGGGGAGTTGGGATCTAGCAATCATGACGCGGGTCACCAGATGTTGTGTTTTGGGATCAAGGAGACAGCGGAGGCTTGATTCATGAAGAGGCAATAGGGCAAGATAGCCCGGTCGGAGTTTATTAGGAATAACAGACAAAGACATTCCAGAGAAGAGTATGCAATCTATTCTTATTGGTTACCTGCGATTACATAAAGTTACTTAATTGGCTAAATATCAGCGTGTCTGCCTCGTGCTCACCTTGCTAATTGGAAGAAGGCTGCGTGATAGCTGAATGACTGCGTGCCATCCCTGGGCATAGTGGGGAGGGCCAAAAGCCTTGAGTCAGAGGCCCAAACTGGGGCCTCTAAGTTACGGCGTGAAAACAGATGAGGTAAGGAGAACGATCACCCAGGATTTATGGCCATGGTTTGCCACTAGCCACAGCGATCGTGCTGTGAAACTCCTCACATGGGGCCGGTGTTTTATAGGTTTGGCCCAACGCATTTCACTCCCCAAATCAAAGTGACTTTCAGCCAAGTCAAAGCCAGGCCAGTGCTTTGCAAAATATCGCTCAAACATGTACCTGCATCCATAGCAGTCTTTTCCTTCCATGTCTAGACCAGATGTGAAATCCATTGCTTTAAAAATACAACAACAAACCAGATAGATTACAATTTGCTGACCTTTTATGCCATCCAAAAATATTGCCTAAAGGAGCCCATTAGTTTTGACTATCAATAGGGTTTGCCTAGTCTCCCCAGTCCCAACGAGGCATGTGTCACTCAGGCTTTCAGCAATGTTTCAGGTGTTTCTGCAGTGAATGAGGCAAAGGTTGCTCCGAATGGAGCTTTTGCCTTCAATAGTGTCTCAGTCATCAAACACTTTTATGCAGTCCTTGCCAATCCCTTCCAAAGTCCAGCTGCAGCAGATCGGAGGCTTTGAGTTGGGGCCTGAGGTACACAGAAAGAGCCTCCTAGAAGACTGTGGTATTTTTGAACCACAATCTGGTGTACCCCAGGAAATGGCAACCTTGTTGTGCTAGCTAATCTTTCTCACACTACTGTAGGTTGGGCGAAAGTAACTGCAGAATGAACTCACCAAAAGATGGCTTCATTTTGGCAGTTTCACATCTGGCCTAGACAAGAAAGACGCTTACTCATGAGTACTCCTCTTTTACCAAGAGTCTTTTTCTTTAGCCAAACCATTTATTCAGATGGTTCTACTCTGCCTGTTCAGGTATGCTAATGCAGTGAGGTTTGCTGGAAGAACTTGTATACAGCAGTTATTTCTATGTGGTTGGCTACAGCTGATATTTTGTTCTTAGAGCAAAAGGGAGAAATAAAAACCTTTTACAGTCTTTGGTTAGATCAAAATGAGGTTTAATGTTTAACTTATATACAAAGAAATGCAGGTAGGTTTAACTTAAGTTTGAAAGTTGATATAGTGCCAATTCAGTCTTAGTGGGCTGAGATACACTAACTAGCCCCTTGGGTGCATCTTGCCAATTTGGGACCTTAGTTAATCTTAACCAGTTTGACGAGGTTATCTTGCTATGGTAATAGAGTAGACCATAGTGGGAATGACTCAACGCTGATTGTCAGGCAGCAATTAACTGACCTGAAAACCCTGAGGATTACTGACCTTGGGTGGTGATGTCTGCAGGGAAGGGTCATGATTCCCAAGTGAATCCATCTTGATGGAGGGAAGCATCTTCATCAATACTGGCTTGGGGCTGATGAGGACTTTGCATGCCAAAAGGGCTCAAGACCAGAAAGTGACTCATGAAACTGGATCAGTGGTATGGGTGTCACACTGAGATGCAGAAGGCAAATGGAAAGTCACTGCATTATGTTCCCAGGAATATAATTTCCAATGTCTACATTTCTTGTCTGTTTCCCACCAGGGCACCTGCTCTCATCCACCTGTGTTGGCACATTCTTGCTGGTTTGAGGCTTAAGAGTTCTGCCGTGCCTCTTACCCCTCTGAACCTCTCAGCTGGGTCCAGATGGCCCATCTGGGCCACACATGGGTGCACGTGTCCAACCCTCACACATGTATTGTTTTCTCATTAGTTTCCATTATTTTGAAGAAAGACTTTTTGGATTGATGAGGAAATTTGAAAAGATTCCTATTATAAATGCACTTAAGCCGTTACTTCAAAAGCAGTTAATATACATTATTTAGTAAAGTATCTTTGACTCCACTTACCATATTGCTTTTGAAATGTAAAAGTTACAACCCCATTGCAAAAATAAGTAACTTTGCAACTCATTATTTTCACATTTTGTACACAACATAATGGTCTTTTATAAGGAAAAGTTTATCTTGTTCTTTTCCAGTATAAGTTTTGGGAATAAGATAAATGTAAAGGTTTCCCTTGCTCGAAAGCCAGTCGTATCTGACTCTAGGGTTCAGTGCTCATCTCTGTTTCAAAGCCGAAGAGCCAGCGTTGTCTGCTTCTGCAGATGTTTCCATGGTCATGTGGCAGGCATGACTAGAGAGACACCGGAGCGCACGGAACGCTGTTACCTTCCCACCGGAGTGGTCCCTATTCATCTACTTGCAATTTCTTGCTTTCGAACTGCTAGGTTGGCAGGAGCTAGGACAAAGATGGGAGCTCATTCCGTCCTTTATTACTCTTTGGCAGCCTCTAACATCTGCCAGCAACTGTTATTATCCAGACAGCAACTGGAATTTCTCCAGTTGCTACACTCTCTATTCCCTCTAGGCTCACTATTTAGTCATCTGAATGCACTGAGATGGCAGTTTTCCCTTTCCCTTTTTGGAGGACATTCCTCTTTTGTTTCAATCCCAACACAAAAGTTTATACAGCCCTTTGTCCACTCCTCTGCCCGTTTTCATTAATGGTTTTACAGTACAGTATTTGCTTATGTTTTGCTTCTAATCTGATTTGAAATTCTAATATCAAAGACAGGAAAATACAGATTCAACTGGTATTCTGCTGATGGAACAATGGGATCCAGTGGAACGTGAAGGAAAGCAACCTTTTCTCCCCCATGTAGTCAAGGGCATGCTGGTTTCCTTAAAAGTGTGCTGGACAGAGAGTGATTAGGGCGTCTAACCCTAAAAAATTATATATGTTCCCACTTGCCTTCGAATCTGGGGATTCGAACCAACCACCACCTACTTACATGGCAAAATTGCAACCTCTAAGCCACAGTGGCTTCACTATCAAAAAGCTGTTTTTGGTATTGTTATAACTGAGAACTCTATGTTAACCAGAGAGGACATCATTGCTTTTTTAAAAATCAGGTTTAAAGAGAAACCCTTAGTGGATAAGTGGTTTGTGTTTTTGACTGTGCCCAAAAAGTATTGAGTTTGATTCCCGCTTAGGACTTTATTTTTTAAAAAAAATATTATTATAAATATAAATATAAATATAAATATAAATATAAATATAAATATAAATATAAATATAAATATAAATATAAATATAAATATAAATATAAATATAATAATAATAATAATAATAATAATAATAATAATAATAATAATAATAATAATAATAATAATAATAATAATAATAATATTGTCCCATGTTGCATCCTTTATTCAAACAAAGGATCTCTCGTGAGGCAGAGTTTGATTCCCATTTAGGGCTTCAACAGCCTGGATTAACATAGAGTTAACATAGAGTTCTCTGTTATAAGATTGCCAAAACAGTTCCATTGGTAGTGGAGCCATGGTGGCTTAGAGGTTGAAATTTTGCCCTGTATGCATGAGGTCTGGGTTCAATTCTCCAGGAAGGATGGTGGGAACATGTATAATGGCCAGAGACAAGGCAGGAGGAAGGCGCCCATACTGCTGGTGTCGCTGCCCCACCCCTGCTCCCCTTGAGTTAAACTCTGTGCAGCGCCGGCTTGGCTTCTCCCTTCCTGCCCATTGGTTAAGAAAAATAAAATAAAATTCCACCTGCAGGGGTGGAGATTGCTGGGGCAGAGTGGGGCATTGCCCAATTGCTCGATACCCCAGCGTGTAGTTCCCTATGTAGCCATAAAAACCAGGTCCAGAGATGCTGGAGTGCCTTTGGATTTGGCTTTCTGGATATTCAGGTGGCTTTGGGGAGGAGGCCAAGGAAAGATAGTTCCACAACAACTATGAACAAAATGTGGGATTTAGTCCAAAATGACAGCCTGCCCTATTTAGACACATTTCCATTTCAGCTACTGCCACAAAAGACATTTCTGCTGTTCTGCTCAAGCACCTGACTGTACATGCAAAATGTTGACCAGTGAACCATGAAGACTGTGTGTGATTTTGATTTGATTGCAGGTTAGATATAATTAACATGGTGGCATTTAGGGACAGATAATAGCCAGAAAAGATCACAGACATGAGACTTTTCAGCAGTTATTTCTTTCAAGCCTATCTATTATCAGAGCTATCATTTTCTTCAGGGATAATAGCAAATAATGATCCCAAAATACTTGCAAATTGCAATTCAGCTTCAACAGATTAAATCTGTTAAATGTCGGTAGTAGTATGCAGGCATTGGTAAATCCAATCCAATAAAAAAATAGTCAGCATTATTTTCTACAGAAAATTGTGGAACTGAACATTGAGCTACATCCTAAGCATATTAACTCACAACTCTCATTTCAAACAGTGAAACATACTTCACTATAAGTGTGCAAAGTGTTGCAACATGTGTCATGACTATTTTAACCATGATATATTTACTTACTGTACTTCAATAGGATTACTTTAGTTACTTCAATAGGATTTTGTCATGATTAACCTTTGCTGGATTGTGTTAATTGTGTGTAACCTGAATGAAGTACACCATACAGAGCATATTTACATTCAATTGAAATTCATCAGAGTTCAGCACATAGTGTAACAATTAATCTCTGTTAATTTTATCTCAACTGATATATACTTTTTTGTATATTCTCTGCAATACTGTAACAGTTCGATCAATATTTATGAAATGACCATAAGTTCTGGGAAACACATATTACTAAGGGAAATGCTAAAATTATCCATGAGGGAATTATAGTGCTAATCTGTTTAAAGATACATTTTAACTGTCATGGGAAGAAGTGTATAAAACAAGCAAGATCAGGACTACAAATGTTAGGATGTTGGCCTCACGTGGTTCCACAAGCTCTTATAAAGGCAGACACAAGAACACAAATCAAGAATCAGAAGAGAGACTAAGACAAATCTGAATGCTAGGATTTCTAATAAGATGGAACATGCTGTCATTTGTGAGGTTTATGGGTGTTGACTGAACCTTGAAAATGGCAGGAGAACAGCAGGCAGAAATAACTGATTACAGTAATGAGGATAAAAGAATTAGACCTAGCATTAGACCTACCAAATGACAATAAATGCTAAGTCAAATTAAGTGAATTTTATGCAGCTGTCATTGGCACAGAGGTCTTTAACCCTTGAATTGACAATGTCTTTTATTGCAGCAAATAATGTAGCTGATTCTGAAGGTAGAAGTTGTCATGATTCCATGACAAGATGACATTATTTTATGTTGTTAATCATAGTTTCATGTATGTTATCATGTAGAAATGCTATGTAATTAATTTCATTTAATTCTGAGTTAGTACACTTAGCCTAAGCAATTCCATTTTGTGAGAATATTCCACCATTTTCTAGAAGGTTTAACTTGCCTGCTTAGTGGCCAGTTGTTCAAGGTCGTCCCTAGGGAACCAGCCTTGAACTTGTTCTCTCTCACAGAGTTAGATGGAGAACACCGATAAGGAGCCATCTGGCTTTGATCTACAGACTTGACTTGTCACTTTGACAAGTCAATTAGCACTGCTTATCTATCTTTTCTCATCAGAAAAGGTATATAAACAGAAGCTTAATTCAATCTTGATCGTCAGAAAATTTTTACTCTCTCTAAAGCATACTCCCATACATCGATAGGCTCTCTACCTTCGAGGAAGCTATGGAACCCATCTTTCATGGAGCGCCACAGAGCGCCATAGCCTAGCTTAGGTTAGAGTACTACTATGCTCTATTTATTAACTTTGATTTCTTTGATTTCTGTATTATGTGCATTTATTTTATGATTCTAAAATAAATTCGTTAAATTGGCTTTTGAGTCAATCTAAGTTCTTCTTGCTCCTTAAGCCAAAAGGGTAAGCTTTGCATTACAAAGGGCCATTATTGCAGGGAAGTAACAACTTTCTCCTGTGAAGTCTGTTGGTTTTTTTCCAACTGTCCAAGGGAGGATCGGCCCGTCTCGCCTTTCCCAGCCAGAAGCGGCAAGTCATCTTTGAAGAAGATAATGGGCAACTCCTACACACATACACTGTATTTTCAAGGCCAGCAAGTTCTCCCCAAGTTTAGAGATAAGGGTGTCATTCTGTGGGAATTGGCATATTCTGTCCCAGAGGTCTTTGCAGCCAAATTAGTCCTTGAACATTGATTTGCCTTTGCCATCTTCCCAGAACTTATGAGCCAGATTCGCTGGACCCGTCTTTCTCTGACTGAGGATTCTCAGAGCTCCAGTTCAAAAAAGTTATTTTTCTAAGCTCTGTACATTTAATGGTATAACTAGATGCTTTCGAACTCTTCAGTTCCAAAACCTTATGTTAAAACATTTCACAAATGATCGATGTTGTGTTAAGAATAGGGAGTCTCACTTAAGTTGCATTGCACTATTTTATTTTCAAAACTTCCCCTCTTCATTTATATTCTCTACATTTTATAAATATGTAAAATACATATTCTTAAATTTCATAAGCACAAGGAAACTTAATCTTTGTAAATCCACACAAGGTAGTTACTTTCACGTGCTTTCATTATACCTGGCAGAAAGGATTTTATCATTCCATGCAATATCAACTGCTGAGAACTGATCATGAAGAATAATAGTAATAGTACACCATTTGTTTTCTTTCTGATCTAGGAAGGAAAGGCAGCCTAATTTTTTTCTCTTTCATTCCAGCAAGTCCCTCAGTCCATTAAAAGATACTGGTGGATTATATGGCTCCATTGCTTTAATATCACTTCTAGAGGGGTGCCCATGTTAAGTCTGTTACAAAAAGGAAGATCATCCTTTGGCACCTTAAAGACCAACAGATTTATTGCAGCATATGGTAGCTTTCTGTGGCCTTGAGGCCACTTCATACATCTCAAAACATAGGCCATAATAAATTGCTTTTTGCAAACTGTGTGTCTTCTGCCATCTTGTGGCAGAGGAGGCAAAAGGCTTCAAAAATTTGCGAAGCCATGGAGAGCCAAGTTAATAATCTTCTGTAGCATAAACAACCAGATACATGGAAAGAGCCTCCTAGAAGATTGTGGTCTTTTTGAATCACAACCGGGTATACCCTGGTAATGGCAGCCTTGTGTTGCCGGCTAATCTTCCTCACGCTAGGTCAGGCAAAAGGAATGGCAGAATGAATTCACCCAAAAGTTACTTCATTTTGGCAGTTTCACGTCTGGCCTAGACAAGGAAAAAGAAGAAGTCACACAGTTCATGTGCAACAATGAATGCAAGAAGCCACTTGTTAACTAGTGACAATTCACCCCCGTGATTTATTACATTGTACTTAAAAAGAAAACCTCATTTGATTCTCTTCTTGTTAGTTACATTTTGTCACTGTCACGTTTGCTAAAAGGTTTTTAAAAAACAAATTTTGTGGCATTGGAGATGGTTGATACTATTTGCAGCTTGAACTTGTGCAGTTACTCAGACATAAATTCAGTTGTATCTGAGAGTAAACAAAACAGAACAGGGAAAAAGCAAAAAACGTTGTGGCACCTTAAAGACTAACTCCTGTATTTAACTGTGAGCTTTCGTGGACCAAGCTCACTTCATCAGACATAAGAGTGAGGCCTTATGGCACCAATTTATACACACATCAGGTATATAAATTTATACACACATCAGGCACAAAGTAATTGGCCAGCCCAACAGAATAGTTACATTGTATCTTTTTCAAACATTTCAAATTCAGCTGTTATATATATATATATATTTAAAAACTCACATACACCAACTAACAAGCTTGCAAATTGCCTTTTGAATTGCAATGATAGGGAAAGGAAAAAGATTTCAGAAAGATGCTTCTTTTTCCATGACTAGGGCAGATGTGAAACTTCCAAAATGAAGGCACCTCTTGGAGGATTCTTATATGGAAGAGACATACAGGTATTGTACTGCCTGCACTGGTGTATTGCTGAAATCACATTTTCCCACAGTCTTGGGAGAAGTTAGTTTGAGTCTACCATTTCTAGAATTTCCTAACAAACATAGCCAGTATCATGTATGTATTGAAAAGTAAACTGCTTCCTCAAATGACCGCTTATGTCACGGGTATACCAAAAAAAATATTGCAGCTGTTATGTAGGATGTGAGATCTCCAAAATGTCCTAGCTTCAACTGCCCAGCTCAGCTTTTGCAAACACAAGCCTGCGATTACTTTACGAAGTCAATCCATCTCATATTTGGTCTTCCTCTTTTCCTGTTGCCTTTTACCTTGCCCAGTATTATTGTCTTTTCCATGGGGCTGCAGTGGCTCAGTGGTTAAGAAGCTCACTTTGCTAGCTGGAAGGTCGGCAAGTTGGCATTTCGAGACCTGTCTACTGCATGATGGATTGAGCGTCCGTATCTGTCCCAACTCTTGGGGACATGAAAGGAGCCTTATTTAGGCAGCCCCTTGAGTGGAATTTCTCCTGAAAAAACCCTTTCAGCCCACAATAATTTCTGACATGAAATAATAATAATAATAATAATAATAATAATAATAATAATAATAATAATAATAATAATAATAATAATAATAATAATAATAATAAAGGTAAAGGTTTCCCTTGCTCGAAAGCCAGTCGTATCCGACTCTAGGGTGCAGTGCTCATCTCTGTTTCTAAGCCAAAGAGCCAGGGCTGTCTGCTTCTGCAGACGTTTCCGTGGTCATGTGTCAGGCATGACTAGACACTGGAGCACATGGAATGCTGTTACCTTCCCACTGAAGTGGTCCCTATTTATCTACTTGCAATTTCTTGCTTTTGAACTGCTAGGTTGGCAGGAGCTGGGACAAAGATGGGAGCTCATTCCGTTCTGCAATTATTATTATTATTATTATTATTATTATTATTATTATTATTATTATTATTATTATTATTATTATTATTATTATTATATTTTGCAGGAAATCTTGCCTTTCCATGGCGTGCCCAAAGTAGGACAACCTCAGCTTCATCTTTTTTTTTCCTCCCAGTGATAATTCAGGCTTGTTTTGTTTTAGGAATCACTTGCTCATCTTTTAGGCAGTTTTTCGGTACCCACAAAACTCTCCTTCTGCGTCAGATTTCAAACAATTTTTCTCCTATCATCTTTTCTCACTGTCCTGATTTTGCACCCACAACAATGTTGGATAGTCTCGGTGGTCTTCAGTGAACCATCCTTGTCGGGTGAACCAAAATGCCCCCCCCCTCCCAAAAAAAAAAGAACAATATAGCTTCACAAATCAAAACTGTTAATTCCTTTTAACGAGTAAAGTAGGGGAAGAATTTTCCAAACCTCGCAGAGAACAGGGACGTCTTACAGGAAGGATTGACTACATTTCCCAGCAGGCTGTGCGGGAAAGGCTCAGGCGTTCTCAATTCTTTGAAGGCGCTGAACGGATTTCTGGGGGATGTAGTTTTCCGGTTATTTCCGCGCTCCCCGAAGCAGGATCGCAACAAGCGCTAGAGAAAATGCCGCTCCTCCTCCCGCATAAAGTGGGGTTGTCGCTAAGGTTGGTGAACAGCATCTTTGTCCGCTTCTGTCCTTTCGAGACCAATGTGGAAAGCACCAGGTAAGGACCCGCGTCTCCTTTCTGCTCCAAATACAGCCTGGAAGACCACGTTGCATTGAACCAAGCCATTTCCTTGCATGCTTACTAGGGAGTAAGCTCCCCTGAAATAGGATTATCCCCTAGCCCTGGGATGGCGAACCTTGGCACTCCAGATGTTCTTGGACTTCAATTCCCAGAAGCCCAAGCCCCATGTGAATCCACACTAATGGGTTTACTGCAATTCATCTGGCCCACGCCGCCCTCGTTGCTGCCCCGTATGGGCGCATTTTACTTCCACTTCTGGGAGCGACGAGGGCAACGCGGGCCGAATGAATCGTGGTAAGCCCATTCGTGTGGATTCACAGGGGGCTTGGGCTTCTGGAAATTGAAGTCCAAGAACATCTGGAGTGCCAAGGTTCGCCATCACGGCCCTAGCCCAGTGTTTCCTAACCTTTGGTTTTTGGACATCAATTCCCAGAAGCCTAAGTCAATTCCTCAAAGCACGGATGTACTGACTTAGGCATTTGGGAATTGAGGTCCCCCACATTGGGAACCACTGCCCAAGCCCCTGTAGGAAGCCTCATGAGTTAAAACAAATTAATTGAGCTAATTAATTAGTGAACATGGTTTCAGCAGCCCCTGTGCACAAGAGTAGAAAAGTAATTATTTATTTTTTCCCCTGATTTATATTGCCGCCCAACTGCAATTACTCTGGGCGGCTCACAGAAAATAAAACCAATTACGTTTTAAAAACCAATAAAAACTCCATTAAAACTTGAGTTGGGTTGGCTGTTAATGCCAGCAAAGAGTGAGAATAGTAGATGGCCACAAATAGGTGAATTCAACGGTGTTTATACTTCACTCTGGGGTAAGCCAGAAAGAAAATTGACATTGTATGTCCATCTTGCTCTGAAGCCGCGTGTCCTGACTAAAATATTTAGCAAGTAAAATGTCCTGGATAAACGAATTGGTGGGCTGTGGTTCCATAATATGGATGGAAAACTGCTTCCGTTCACGCAGTGGTACTATAAATGGACCGAGAAAAAGGAAATCATCCAGTTTATATTTGCTAAATGAATAGGATTACTACTATTTCTGTGATTCAGGCCAGACCTTTGGCTGCATGGCAAGCAGTAATTCAAAAGGTGCGGTCTTTCAGGTCATGGGATGACAGTGGCAGCATAAGAGCTTCCTCTATTGAACATGTACCCCTTGTCTGTGCAAAATAATGAAAGTTGCAAACAATTATACATGTAATTCCCTTTTCTCACTTCAATCTGTTTGTATGTAACTCATGGCGATCTGAAGTACCATGGTTAGTACAAAGTTGCATCAAAACTGCATACACTACATGCTTCATATTTCAGAGCATTGCTACATTTATTCTTGGGCTTTGATGAATATGAGGGTGATATAGTCAGTGTAAGGAGCTGTATTTTGTAAGTCTGTCTATGTGAGCTAATAATTGTCTGGGGGCGAAAGCCCAAGTTTATGTTTTGTAGCTTCTTCCAATCTATGTTTCCAAAACCTTTTTTCCAGATATTTTCTTGAGTGTATATTTGCAAAGAAAGCGTACCAGACCAACGTCAAGTGTAATATAAAGACAGAGGTAAAGCATGACAGATCTGAGCCAGTGATAGACATCACGTTTGGTAAGTAATGAAGCTTGTTTCATCATCAAGAGCAGGGGCTTATGAGCGGATAGTCTCAAAACTTCCAGCAAACGTGCAAGTGGGATCCTGCGTTGAGGCCATTTTTGTAGTCACTGATCTCATGGTTGGTAGTGGACTACTGGGAAATCTCCCACATGAAATCGGTGGTATAAAAATGCAATAAATAAAAAAGTTATTGCTATGCTAAAACAAGTTGCAGCAGAAGTGAAAGCATCAAAGGAAAATCATGTTTTCTGAAGGTGCTTTCAAGAGTTCAGCTGCTTGTTTAAAGCAAGCCATCTGCATCTGGAGCGTACTGTTACCACAAAAACTGCTTTGGGCAAACAGGAACTTCCCATTGATATGCTGTCCTATTTTGGCTGTGTGGAGGAGGGTGTATGTCCAGTACATAGCATGATTGCCAAAGTGTGAAATTAACCCTTGCTCTTGCTTATTTGCTCAAAATAATTGTTTGCCTTCTAGGAAACAGATACATTTCCAACCTCTTAAGAAGCAAAGATCTAAGATATTAATGTGCCTGGATTTTGTAACATTCCAACTTGAGCTGAATACTCTCGGCCTTCAGGTTATGGAGATGTATAGATGCTTTTTTCTAAAATCAGGCTCCATCAGTGACTGACCTCCCAAGTAAACCCTTTTTTTCCTTTCAAAATCATGAAAATGCTACATATACCCTACACATGGCTACGTCGGGAGCTAATCTAGAACAGAAGTATTCTGAGGCCAGAAACTTAATTTGCTTAGCAATATCTAACATAGTCCTTTAGCACACACACAAACATCTTCTCATGGTTTCTCCAAACTGTCTTTATTTGTTACTCCCGTCCCTTGGTTTCAGCTTCCTTTCATTTCATTAAGAGAATGAAAGATTGCATGCATTTACTGCAACCAAGTCTGTATCAATCAATCAATTCTTTATTGCAGCCAGTGGCCAGTTGCAGTTCAAGGGGTTTGAGTCCAGGAAATGCTGACAAAATACACCCTCATCAACACATTCATTAATATTAAAACAAAATAGAGTAAAATCAGTTTGTAAATTTGTGCTACAATTGGGACAGGAATGGTATCTAATTTAAAAAGAATAAAACAGCACATAAAACAGTTTTAAAAATGTAGTAATTATAAAGTAGGGATGTTTGTTGTTGTTCAGTCGCACAGTTGATTTCGACTCTTTGTGACCCCATAGACCATTGCCCTCCCGGCACGTGGAGGATATGATTACGCAAGTTGGATGTAAGGGTAAAGGTAATTACTAGTGTAGCCAAGTCTGTGTCAAACCTAAACTCTACTGACTTCCTGCTCTCTCTTTTTGCTTTTTCTGGCAATTCTTGTTCTGCAAGCAGAAAAAGTTACTGCCTGTGAAAGGATGCCTTGATGCCACTAGATGGCTCAATCTAGTTTTTTAGAAGCTCATTTTATACTGCAAAAATGAAGCTACTTTGATGAAAGATTTAGGGCAGTGTTTCCCAAACTTTGATTTTTGGACTTCAATTCCCAGAAGCCTTCATATATTCCCCAAAGCACGGATCAGCCAATGTACTGACTTAGGCTTCTGGGAATTGAAGTCCCCCTGTGGGGCATGTGCCCCACATTGGGAACCATTGATTTAGGGTAACCTTTTTATTAGGTAATTGGGCTGATGAGGGACTGTGGTGGCTTAGTGGTTAAGATGCTGTACTTGAAGACTGGAAAATTGGCAGGTCAGCAGTTCAAGACCCAAGTGAGTTCCTGTCATCTGTCTCAGCTCCTGCCAACCTAGCATTTCGAAAGCAAGAAATTGCAAGTAGATAAATAGGTACCACTTCGATGGGAAGGTAAACAATGTTCCATGCACTCCAGTGTCTCCTCATGCCTGCCACACGTCCATGGAAACGTCTGCAGACTCAGACAACACTGGCTCTTTGGCTATAAACAGATGAGCACTGAACCCTAGAGTTGTATATGACTGGCTTTTGAACAAGGGTGCCCTTTAGCTTTACTAACTGGACTGATAGCCACATGTCGTGATGCTGCGAGGGCATAGGGCTAGTAGACCTTAGGGAAACAAGGATTTGACACAGGGTTCTAGTATTCATGAAATTACATCTCCATGCGGCAGCTGTAGATAAACATGGCCATCTTTATGAGCTGTGTGATCACTGTAATTAGCCTTCAGGAACATTTATTAAGTGAGAACATTCATATAAGCATGGAACATAATGAGGGAAATAGGTCTCTGATTTCTTTTTTCTCTCCTGCCCCTTCCCTTATTCTTGTAGCATGTCTTCTAGCATTAGTTTATGTGTAAACTTGTTTTTATTACACAGGTTTCTGTTTTGGGAGAATGGTTGTTAAAAATCATGGTCAGCTCACTTCAAAGACAGCATATGAATCTATATTGTTTTCACACCAAATATTTACAAATACAGTACAGTACTTGGTCTGTTTTCACTGAGCATTAGATACAGTGCAAGAGAATACTCATTTTTGCTTCTAGGAATATTGTTAAGTGCTTTAGACATAAATGTGGGACTCCATATTTATTTATTTATTTATTTGGGTTATTTATAGCCTGCCCTTCTAGCGCGAACGCCACCCAGAGTGGCTATACAACAAAAGAAAGCTCTACAAGGAGAGAGCGATCTCAGCAATACAACAATGCATAAAAACACATCAAATGCAAAATACACTAAAATAAAAACACATTCTTAAAAACCACTAAAACCCTCCAGCACCCTCCCTAACCTCATAAGAAGATAAAAACAAGAATTTAAAAAGATAAAATCCATACAAAAGCATAAAAAGCAAATGGCAGATACAAAAATTCACAGCAGACAACTAAACCAGCCAATGGGCCTGGGCCATTCCACCCAACAGGTCCCAAACCCGTTGGCATAGCCAGGTCTTAAGTTCCTTTTTAAAGGGGAGCAGCTCATTCTGGAGGCGCAGATCTGGTGGTAGGTTCCACAGGGCCGGGACAGATACAGAGAAGGCTCTCCTCCTGGTCCCCATCAGATGAGCTTCTCTTGTCGAGGGGACCACCACAGAGCCTCTCTGATCTGCCCTCGTGGGACGGGTGGAATACCTTGGGGCGATGCGGTCCCGTAAGTAACCCGGTCCACTGCCATGAAGGGCTTTAAAGGTCAAAACCAGCACATTGAATTGCACCCGGAGGCAAACTGCCAACCAATGCAGCTCCCGGAGCAGTGGAGAGGCACGAGTGTAATGCCTCCGCCCCGTCACCACCCGGGCAGCTGCGTTCTGAACCCGCTGAAGCCTCCGAATGGTCATCAAGGGCAGCCCCATGTAGAGTGCATTACAATAATCCAATCTGGAGGTGACCAGAGCATGAGTGACTGTGAGCAAGGAGTCCTGGTCCAGGAGCGGGCATAACTGGTAGATGACACACAACTGCGCAAAGCCCCTCCTAGCCACGGCTGCCACCTGCTCTTTGAGCAGTAGTCGTGAGTCCAGGAGGATCCCCAAATTACGCACCAGGTCAGTCTGAGGCAAAACTGTCCCATCCAGTACCAAAGATGGAAGCTTCCAGGACAATATGGGGCCCTGAACCCACAGCCACTCAGTCTTGCCAGGATTCAGCTGAAGCCCACTGTCCCCCATCCAGACCCGCACAGCCTCCAGACACCTGGTAAGGACTTTGACTGCATCACTTGGGTCCCCATGGGCCGAGATGTACAACTGGGTATCATCTGCATACTGATGATACCTCACCCTGAGGGAACGAATGATCTTACCCAGCGGTTTCATGTAGATGTTGAACAGCGAGAGTACCGAACCCTGAGGTACCCCGCATAGGAGCGGCCTAGGGCTGGACAGCTCGCACTCCAAAGATACCGACTAGGACCGGTCCTTCAGAAATGAGGAGAACCAGGACAGCACAGTGCCTTGGGCCCCCAATCCTTGGAGCCGGCCCAGAATGATACCGTGGTCGACGGTATCAAAAGCCACTGAGAGGTCAAGGAGAGTGAGAACAGAAGGATGCCCTCTGTCTCGCTCCCACCAGAGATCATCCATAAGCACGACCAAATCAGTCTTGGTACCATAACCGGGCCTGAATCCTGACTGAAACGGGTCCAGAAAATCCGTATCATCCAGAACCCCCTGGAGCTGCTGTGCCACTGCTCTTTCCAACACCTTCCCCAAAAAGGGAAGGTTGGAGATTGGTCTAAAGTTTGAAATAACTGTGGGGTCGAGCGATTGCATTTTTAGGAGTGGGCGCTCCAGCACATTTAAAGGCCGCCGGAAACACCCCCTCCTGCAAAGAGGCATTAACCATCGCACTTGTACCCCTGGCTGCCTTAATCAACCAGGCAGGGCAGCAATCCAATAAGCAAGTGGCATCACGCACAGATCCAAGGAGTCTGTCCACTTCATCATGGCCAACAGGATCAAACCGATCCCAGATAACATGGCTAGACTCTGCTCCGGCCCTCTCCAGGCGATCCATTTCCATGTCAGGATTAAACCCCCAGCGGATGCAAGCTACTTTCTCTGCAAGATGGTCAGCAACATCGTCAGCAGAGCCCCGCCACTCAGGCCCCGGCACTCCTTACCCAGAAGGGACCTAGTGACTCGGAACAGGGCCGCAGGATGATTATCAGCAGAGGCAATAAGGGTGGTGAAGTATTGGCACTTCACCATCCTCATCGCCATGAGGTAGGCTCTAATAGCGGCTCTAACTCGTGTTTGGTCGCACTTGCACTGGGTCTTCACCCAACGGCGCTCCAGGCGTCTCTTTGCCCACTTTAGCTCCCCCAATTCATTTGTAAACCATATGTACTGGTCTCAGGTTTTTAAAATTTCTGAATACCTCCAGATTTTTAAAAGTCTTTTGAAAGGAATATATACCAGTCGGGCCAGGCTATCTTGCTATGGTAATAGAGTAGACCATACTGCCAGCGACTCAATGATGAGTGTCAGGTGTGGTTAACTAACCTGACAACCCTGAGGCCAGTAGGCTTGGGTGCCAAGGTGAACAGGGAGGGTGATGGTCGCCAAGTGGATTAAATCCCACTTGAACACATCTTAATGGGGGGCCCGCAGTTTCATCAGTACTGGCCTGGGGCTGATGAGGACTTAGCATGCCAAAAGGGCTCAGGACCAGAAAGTGAATTACGGAACTGGATCAGTGGTACAGGGGGTCATGCTGCAATGCAGAAGGCAAATGAAAAGCCACTGCATTATATTCTTAGGACAGTCTTAATGGCTGATTGCCATGATGATCGCCAATATTCAGATTTGGATACGGCAGAAGAAGAAAAAAAGTGATTGTTTCACATTTTAAAAGACAGCACTCCACCAGCCTTACAAGTGTTTTAAAATATTGAAATCTTTATTCACTGACACTGATCTGATATTGTTCTCTAGAACTGCAAACTTTCATTAATTGCTTTTTGTCTCTCTTCTCTCTGTTGTGCTATTTTCTTTACAGTTGATGGGGAAAGACTTATAATGAAAGGAGCCAACTTAACAACCAAAGACTTAGTAGATGTGTTCAAGAAGAAATGTGAAATCAAAGAACTTAAGTCATAAAAGAAATCTGGAAAAGAGACTTTCTGAAAACTTGAAAGAATAGTTAGCTTGCACAATAGAAACACATGAACACAAGCAAACAGCTTTCTTATTCAGAATGGCAAACCTTACCAATAACTGAAATAGATGTGTGGTAAATATGGAATAAAACCAGATTGTTTTTGAAAAATAACAATGATTTTTTTTAAAAAAAACCTTTTAGTTAAATCCAAAATTCTAATATTCTAATAATTATCCATAATTACCAAATGGTAAAAGTTTCTTCTTAAAATGTGTGAGGATTGTAGAAACGTTTTGTATTTAACTGTCACTAAGAAAATCAGTTTGATTCAAAGTTCTGTTTTGTAATTGAAGATGTGTAATATTAAAGAATTATGTTGTTTCCTTTATTCTGAAATAGAATTCACCAAAGAGGAAGTTCTTGCATAATTTGTAGAGTGGATAATTTTAGGTAAAATAGCATAGATTTATTCTTTCTGCATTCATCATAGTCATGTTTTGCTGTTGAAATCAACTTCATAATTAAGATCCACACTTTCCCAACTTACAGTCAACCCTCACATAACGTGTTCAAATAACATCATGTTCGCTTAACAATGCGTCATTATGCACCACGTGTTCCCTCGCATAACAACATTTTTATCTGGACAACAACTCTAAAATAACCGGACAATGATGCTAAAAACGTCGTTATGCGGGAAACTCCATAGAAACCCGCATATAACAACAAAAATCGCTTAGCAACGCTACTTGGGGAACCAAGTAACAACATTATGCGAGGGTCTACTGTAGCGCTTTTGCAAATGCAGACATAATTCTGCAGTTCCAGGACTGCCTCATAAGCTGAAAACAAAATCCTCGGAAACTATTCTGTATTTGACTCATCGTAAAAAATGGAGCTTTTTTTAAAAAAAAAATTGTGATTTACGCAATTCTAAATCATAGTAGAGAATGTCTACTTCGCAAACTAAGCAGGTTTCATGGCATTATATTGTTTGGTAGCTTTGTGTTTCCTGGAAATGTTGAGAGCAGGAGTGAACAGATTTCAAAGGAGATTGCATGTTATCTGACTGAGTTTTGGCGGGCCACATCTGCCTCTGTACCCCTCAGTTTTAAAAGTCATTTGCTCAAAAAGCCCTCTAACCCACTGCGCCTGGTATGAAGAGCCATTTCACCAAGTTTTCCCCTCCTCCAGAGCTGTTTGCCTCCAAATCCAAAAGTCATTAGAGATCACTTCTGGTTTTAAGATAAGCTGCTTAAAGCAGCTCATGAGAAACTCGATATTATGCTGCAGAGAAGGCTGCCCCCCCCCCCCTCCAAAACTCTGCTAGAAGGCACAAGACTTAAACTGTATTTTATCCACATCTGGTATAGGGGAAAGAAATTTACATGGAGTTACTGAAAATGGGGTTCTGAATGTCCTCTGATCTACAAATTAATGCATCCACAAAGTAAGAAATGTGTTAGTGTGCACACATATATACATACATGAGAATTTTTCTGTTTGGTTGTAAAGAAACATGGCCTAGAACAGTGGTTCGCAATGTGGTGGACACGCCCCACAGGAGGACTTCAATTCCCAGAAGCCTAAGTCAGTACATTGGCTGATCAATGCTCTGGGAAATTAACTTAGGCTTCTGGGAATTGAAGTCCAAAAACCAAAGTTGGGAAACACTGTTCTAGAACAGGGATTCTCAACCTGCAGCCCGCGGCACCATTTCATGTGGCCCATCACCACCTCCACCACACCAGGAAGTGCCATTTGGTAAAGGAAGGGGAAAATGGACATCCAGCCCCCAAAGCTGTCTGAGGGAGCGTGACCCGGCCCCCAGATTTAAAAGGTTGAAAACTCTGGTCTAGAACCTTAGCCTTACGAAAACATTTATGGCGCACTGATAAATTTTAGTCCTCAGTTTATGTGTCTTCTTTCCTGTCTGAATTATTTACATTGTAGCTTGCAGTTACCTTTTTCAGCACTGCTGTTTCTTATGGTCACAGAGTACCCACCTGCCCTTGTTCCTCCTCTTCATCTTGATTTGCTGCCAAATTGAAGAGAAAAACACCCTTTATTTCATTTCCGGGAGTTTCTCAGTCTTTCTAAAGCTGCTCAGATTCTGACTTTATGAGTAATTGCATTAAATTGCCACAGGTACAGTTTTAGAGCACATTCATTGTACAATGTACAGATCAATTGGACAATAATTTGTGGAAGCTGGCAAATTGACCCAAAGAAACCTATTGACTGGGTTCTGCAAGTTTGCCTTAGTATAGTAATAGTAATGTGCAGTCAGGTCAATTCTGACTTACAACAACTCTCTGAAGTTTCTAGGTAAAAAAAAAAAACGGTTTACACAGAGACCTTAAATTTCCAAAAAGGAAATGTCCCAAAAATGAGGAAACTAGTAAAAAAGAAGCTGAAAGGGAAAATTGAGAGAGTCCAAACACTCCAAGAGGCATGGAGGCTGTTTACAAAAACAATAACAGAGGCCCAATTGTAATGCATACCCAAAAGGAACAAGGGCACTGCCAGGTCCAAGAGGACTCGGATGTGGCTTACAGGAGCTGTTCGGGAAGTGATCAAAAGCAAGAAAAGCTCATTTAGAAGATGGAAGGCTTGTCCGAATGAGGACAGCAGGCAGAAACATAAATTCTGGCAGAACAAATGCAAGGCAACAATCAGGAAAGCAAAGCAAGACTTTGAGGAGCGTATAGCTAAAAATACTCAGAGAAATAACAAAGACTTCTTTAAGTACATTAGAAGTAAGAACCCAACTAGGAAGGCCATTGGACCATTAGATGACGATGGAAGTCAAGGGGTTATTAAAGAGGAAACAGAGATTGCAGAGAGACTCAATGAATTCTTTGCTTCAGTATTCACTGAAGAAGACAGAGACCACATGCCCAAAACAGAGCCTATATTCGTACGGAGGGAAACCGAAGAATTAAGCCAGATAGAAATAACCAGGGAGGAGGTCCTTGCATGTCTTGTTAAACTAAATGCTAACAAATCACCAGGACCAGATGGCATCCATCCACGAGTTCTCAGGGAACTTAAAGAGGAAATTGCTGATCTCCTAGCAAAAATATATAATCTTTCCTCAAATCAGGCTTTGTGCCTGATGACTGGAAGGTAGCAAATGTAACACCAATTTTCAAAAAAGGATCCAGGGGTGATCCAGGAAATTACCAACCTGTCAGTTTGACATGTGTCCCAGGGAAAGTGATGGAAACCATCCTAAAAGATAGAATTAATAGGCACATAGAAGAGAAGGCGCTGCTAAAGGAGAGCCAACATGGCTTTTGCAAGGGCAAATCATGCCTCACTAATCTGTTGGAATTTTTGAGAGTGTCAACAAGCATGTGGATAAGGGGGATCCAGTTGACATTGTTTATCTGGACTTTTGGAAGGCTTTTGACAAGGTCCCGCACCAAAGGCTCTTGAATAAACTTACCAGTCATGGAATAAAGGGACAGGTCTTGTCCTTGATCAGCAACTGGCTAAGGGACAGGAAACAGAGGGTAGCACTAAATGGACACTTCTCCAAGTGGAGGGAAGTAAAGAGTGGGGTCCCCCAAGGTTCAGTACTGGGACCCCAGCTTTTCAACCTCTTCATAAATGATCTAGAAGTAGGAGTAAATAGCAAGGTAGCCAAATTTGCTGACGACACTAAATTATATAGGATAGTGAAAACAGAGAGAGATAGTGAGGAGCTCCACAGGGATCTCTTCACACTGGGGGAGTGGTCAAAACAGTGGCAAATGAGCTTCAACATTAGTAAGTGCAGAGTTATGCATGTTGGGGCAAAAAAAAAAACCCAATTACATTTATAAACTGATGGGGTCTGAACTCTCTGCGACAAACCAGGAAAGGGACCTTGGTGTCCTGGTGGACAGCTCAATAAAGGTGTCAACCCAGTGTGTGTCAGCAGTGAAAAAAGCAAACCCAATGCCAGGGATCATTAGGAAGGGTATACAAATAAGTCAGCAAGTGTCATTTCTCTTTATAAATGTTTGGTGAGGTCCCATCTGGAATACTGTGTACAGTTCTGGTCGCCATACTTCCAGAAGGATATTATGGAGCTGTAAAAAGTGCAGAGGAGGGCAACCAGAATGATTAGGGGACTGGAACACCTTCCTTACCATCTGAGGCTACAACAGTTGGGCCTCTTCACTCTTGAACGACGGCGTCTAAGAGGTGACCTGATTGAAGTTTATAAAACATTGTGAAGTTTATAAAATCATGCATGGTGTGGACAAAGTAGATAAGGAAAAACTGTTTTCCCTATCTCATAACACTAGAACTTGGGGGCATTCCACGAAACTTTTGGGTGCTAGTTCTCAAATAAGAAAAAAGTACTTTTTCACCCAGAGGATCACTGGTCTATGGAACTCCCTGCCAGAAGAAGTGGTGACAGCTGTCAGTCTTGACAGCTTTAAGAAAGGATTAGACAAGTTCATGGAGGACAAGGGTAACAATGGCTATAATTATGGATACCTAAGAACAACCTCCGTGTTGGAGAGATAGGCAGGATATCTCTCAATGCCATTTCCAGGGAATCCTAAACAGGTGAAGGCATCTGCTTGGGAATAATACCCTGAAGCAAATAGTGAGCCACTGTGTGAGACAGAATGCTGGGCTGGATGGGCTGTGGCCTGTTTCAGCAAGGCTGTTCTTATGTTCTTATTCCCTTTTTCTGGGGACATCCTGGGACTGTACAGCTTATTCATAATTATAGAAGTTGGCTCTTCTGGGGCATACAGTAGGAAACCAGAACTCTTCACCTCTGGCTTTATAACCTAATTCATAACTTCATTGCCTTAGTATACAGTAGCTTAGTTTAAAAAATGTACTAAAAGTATATGAATTTTTTTTTACAGGTCTCGATGAAGTTGATCCCAATAAAGCCAAATCATGAAAACAAATGTGTGTATATTGGGTGGTGTGATCTTCATGCCATGATATAGTGCTTGAAACAAATATTTGTGACAGTGTGGAATGGATATTTGTGTATTTTGAACTATAAAGCCAGATGGGATTGCATCCTCCTTTCCAGCACTGTTTACTTATGGCACAGCATGATCAGGATGTTATGGGCTTATTATCTCTTACAAGTGTTGGGTGAAGCAAAGAACGTTTATGTACATGTTTACAATAGCAATGACACTGCTATCCTGCCCCACAGCACTTATTGCACTCTCTGGACGGCTTACAGGTAATTAGCATTTTGCTCCCAACATGATAGGTACTCATTTTGCCGACCTTGGAAAGATGGAAAGCTAAGTCAGCCATGATCCCCACTAGGATCGAACTCACAATGTTTTGGATGCAGTACAGCAGTTTAACCACTGCACTCAATACCATACCTGTCAAGTATCCCGAATTGGCCAGAAAATCCCGTATTTTGGTGTGCATTCTTTCACTTTCCCAGCACCGTCCCGTATTTAGAACGGCGGGGAAATGGGTTCTGCGCATGTGCAAAGGAGTTTTTGCTGCACATGCGCACCCAGGCCGGAGCAGTTCTTGTATTTTCCAGAGTGGCGCTTGACGGGTATGCTCAATACGCATTTCATGAGGGGGAGTCATGTTTTAATGGCTTCCAACTTCATCTCGGATCCTGGTGACTGATGTTCTCACCCATCTTCATGAAAAAAATACTGTGATATGTTTTTTATTCTTATTTTAAAGATAATTGCAATAGCAATTACACTTATCTACCACCCCACAGGGTGAAATAGAGAACAAGTTAGCTTCCAAAAGGTCCCCGCAACCAGAAGCTTAAACAAGAATGGCTGAAATGACCTAGTCTGCACAGGCTCTGTTTACAGGACTGCACCTACAAGTATGCCTGAGCTTATCTGTACACAAATGTGCAGTTAAACAGAACGCTCATGTGGAGCATATTTAGGGAAACCTTTCCACAATGTGGACAGTGCAGAGCTTGATGGACCAGTGTTTTAACCCAATATAGGGCAGTTTTACATCCATGGAAGGAGAAACCCTTTGGCCAGTGAATTGTACTTCACCTCTGTGCAATCTCCATGAACACTGGAGTGTCTTTGAAGATTTTTGAGGATGCATACTGGCCTATAAGGGAAAGAAGAGCCATCCACTTCCTGTCCCACAGACAAAAGCTACTCCATTGCTGGGATAAGTTAATAGGAATCTACCCATTATGTATATAACAAACAATATATAGGCAGAGAAGATAATTTAATTAAGTTTCCTAGCTCAGTAATGACCCCATTATTGTATACAAAAGATCCCATATCTGGCTAAAGCCACAGTGGAGTCAGCCGAACAATGCTGAGCATTGAGGTACAGTACTATCCCAGTATCCTATGTTCAACTATTGGGACGTCATATTTCTGGAAAGCAGCATTGGGAAGATAAACGTCTGTCTCTGTTGCACCATGATAAAAATGTGAGTAAAAACAATTTATCGTAAAAGTATGAGTGCTAGATTAGGAGCCTCTGGAGGAATAGCATATGTCAACAATTTCTGGGGAAACCCTGTGACACAAAGTTTGGGAAAGGTAAATTTCTGATAACTATCTTCATAATGACTGCTGGAGTCTTCAAACAAAACTTTGGCCTTTAAAGTGCAATAAAGTGTTAACTAACATTATTTCCCATAATGGTACAAAAGTCTCCAAGTTATCTTGAAATGTCAATCTTACTATCCCTTCCAACTGGATAAACAAGCCATCTTTGATTTCCACAGCTTTCATTGAGTTACCTCCTTAAAATAGGCCTACCTAGGGAATAGATTGATTCCTTTCGCATGTTTACCTGGGAGTGGGGGCGATCCCACTGTCTGTCCTGAAACTACTTAGAAACATGTTTTTTAGAAGTGCAGCCCAATAATTCTAATTGGAAAGTAACGTGACAACAGGGTAGGGAACTAACCACATATTTCTTAGCAAGATCCATTATAGTGCAGCTGTGTAAGCTTGCTACTTACTTAAAAAACAAAGATAATTTGGAAGGATCAAGTTAAATATGGGACTGTGGTGGCTCAAGTGGGTTAGGATGCTGAACTCACTGACTGGAAGGTCGGAGTTCGATTCCTGGATATTGCATGACAGAGTGAGCTCCCGCAAGAAATTGCAAGCAGATAAAGAGGGACAAATTCGGTGGGAAGGTAAACAGCATTCCATGCACTCCAGTGTTTAGTCTGCCACATATCCATTGAACCCTAGAGTTGGATACGACTGGCTTTTACATAAGAACATAAAAACAGCCTTGCTGGAACAGGCCACAGCCCATCCAGTCCAGCATTCTGTCTCACACAGTGGCTCACCATTTCCTTCAGGGTATTCCCAAGCAGATGCCTTCACCTGTTTAGGATTCCCTGGAAATGGCATTGAGAGATATCCTGCCCATCTCTCCAACCCGGAGGTTGTCCTTAGGTATCCATAATTAGAGCCATTGATACACTTGTCCTCCATGAACTTGTCTAATCCTTTCTTAAAGCTGTCAAGACTGACAGCTGTCACCACTTCTTCTGGCAGGGAGTTCCATAGACCAGTGATCCTCTGGGTGAAAAAAGTACTTTCTCTTATTTGTTTGAGAACTAGTACCCAAAAGTTTCATGGAGTGCTCCCTAGTTCTAGTGTTATGCGATAGGGAAAACAGTTTTTCCTTATCTACTTTGTCCACACTGCACATGATTTTATGAACTTCAATCAGGTCACCTCTTAGACGCCGTCGTTCAAGAGTGAAGAGGCCCAACCATTGCAGCCTCAGATGGTAAGGAAAGTGTTCCAGTCCCCTAATCATTTTGGTTGCCCTCTTCTGCACTTTTTCCAGCTTCATAATATCCTTCTGGAGGTATGGCAACCAGTATACAGTATTCCAGATGGGACCTCACCAAACATTTATAAAGAAAAATGACACTTGCTGACTTATTTTTTATACCCTTCCTAATGATCCCTGGCATTGGGTTTGCTTTTTTCACTGCTGAGGCACACTGGGTTGACACCTTTATTAAGCTGTCCACCAGGACACCAAGGTCCCTTTCCCGGTTTGTCGCAGAGAGTTCAGACCCCATCAGTTTATAAATGTAATTGTTTTTTTTTTTGCTCCAACATGCATCACTCTGCACTTACTAATGTTGAAGCTCTTTTGCCACTGTTTTGACCACTCCCCCAGTGTCAAGAGATCCCTGTGGAGCTCCTCACAATCTCTCACAGTTTTCACTACCCTGTATAATTTAGTGTTGTCAGCAAATTTGGCTACCTTGCTTTTTACTCCTACCTCTAGATCATGTATGAAGAGGTTGAAAAGCAGGGGTCCCAGTACTGAACCTTGGGGGCTTTAGTGTATGGGACCAAAGACAATGAAACAGCCGAAGGGTTGGCTTAACACAGGTTTATTGCATGATGGTCCGGAGGAACATGAGGTAATGGCGGATGGGTAGCTCAATATATACGGTGGCTATACATTTTGAATGTGGCTCCTCGACAGTCTATTGGTTACTGTCCGTGTGACGTCATGGACGGTCACGCCCTTCTTGTCCAGGTGTAGGTGATGGCGGGAATCTTCCCGCGCTGTTGTTTGCTGGTGAGTATGGGCCAGGAGAGCTTGAACGCTCGCTATTGCCACCAGGTGGTCATTAGCTCGCGTCCTATTGTAAAGGCTACAGTTAAGCAGCTGCTGGTTATAATGTTACACAAGCATGGTTACATTGGATACATGTGAATGGATACATTGTAAAAGGTACAGTAATAGAACACAACATCCCTCCCCCCTAGGATGGGACGAAGTCCCTCAGCCAAGATGGCTTATTGCAAACGCGTTTGGGCCGCGATGTGGGCTGACCCGCCCCAGGGGCGCTACTGCTTCCTCGTTCCCTGGTCCCTTGTCCTGAAACGGGAGAGGGAGACTTGTTAGAGGCTTGCCGTGGTTTGGCGGTTTTGGGGGAAGGGAAAAACTCCATTGTGGGCAGACCGGAGACACTCGGGGCTAACGAAAAACCCCTCTTCTCGCTTGGACGGGTGGGGGACCACTCCGCAAAACTTCCCCGGTTCTGGAAATCAAAATCTAACTCTGTTGGGGTATCCGTATTTGTGGGGAGATCCCGCGGGATATCTATGAGATCGGCTTCCCTTCTCTCTGCTGACCGATCCCGCAGGATATCTACGAGGACAGATTCCCTTTCCTCCCCCCTTGGTGGGGACCCAGGGCCCCCCTTTCCTCCCCCTTGGGCTGAACGGGTGGGGGAGAACCCTAACGCTGAATCCTGTTTCCCGCGGTCCGTGCCCTGCTCGTCGGGGACCCTGCGCCGGAGCTGGTCTGCGTGCCGCCTCCAGAGTAGACCTGTGCTGGTCTCGACGCGGTACGAGACGGGACCGGTCTGCTCTACGATGACGCCCGGTACCCAGGCCGGACCCGCGCTGGCGTAATTCCTGCAATACACGGGGGCACCCACGTCGAAACTCTTTGTGTCCTCTATCCCAATGTTCTTCCCCTTGTCCTGTACTCTCATGGGGTCTAGCCTAGTTAGTATGGTGGTCAGTTTCCTGTGCATAAGCAGCTCCGCGGGGGAGTATCCTGACGCTAGGGGAGTCACTCTGTAACCTAGCAGAAACTGGCACACTTGATGGTTGAGGTCCCCGGGCCCCATGCGCCGCAGCGCATCCTTGGTGGTGCGCACAAGGCGCTCTACTTGGCCGTTTGTGGCAGGGTGAAACAGAGCGGAGGTGATGTGCCGAATGGCGTTGATTTCTGTGAATGCCCTGAACTCAGAGGACGTGAAACAACTTGCGTTGTCGCTTACGAGGGTGTCGGGTAAACCGAACGTGGAAAAAACCCTCTGCAAGTGCTTTATGGTCGTGGCCGTGGACGTGCT
This sequence comes from Bradypodion ventrale, assembly GCA_035047345.1. Taxonomy (NCBI): domain Eukaryota; kingdom Metazoa; phylum Chordata; class Lepidosauria; order Squamata; family Chamaeleonidae; genus Bradypodion; species Bradypodion ventrale. Next base: position 287,223,565 of record JAWDJE010000004.1, read on the forward strand.
TGTAACCGGGATGACCTCCAACCACTTGGAGAAGGCATCCACCACAAGGAGAAACAGCATCCCACGGAACCGGCCAGCAAAGTCTACATGAACCCGGGACCACGGCCCCTTCGCCGCGTCCCACTCCTGTGAGGCAGGCGTGCTTCTTCTGGTCTGGAGCTTTGGCAAGGCTCACAAGTGCCGACCATGTGCTCGATGTCGGCGTCTAGCTGGGGCCACCAGAAATAGCTCCGTGCCAGGGCTTTGGAGCGCACAATTCCAGGGTGACTGATGTGCAGGAGTTTGAGTACCCGCGGTCGCAAGGACGTCGGGATCACTACTCGCTGGCCCCACAGAAGGCACCCCCTCTCAAGTGACAACTCTAACTTCTTTCGAAAAAATGGGTCGAACTCTGCTGCCGGGGAGGACGCTGGCCACCCTTTCTGCACCCAGGAGCTAACCTTTGCTAAAATGTTGTCCTTGCCGGTCGCCTTGGCGATGTCGGCGGGCAGTATTGGGGGCGAGTCGAGGACCTCTATCATCAGCACCTGGTGGTCTGGCTCCTCCCCGCCCACTTGGCTGTTACCCTGGGGAAGGGGGGACCTCGATAGCGCGTCCGCATGGCTGATCTCCCTCCCGGGCCTGTACACCAACGCGTGCTGATACGCGTTGAGAAAAATGGCCCACCTAAGCATCCTTGGGGACAGGATCTGTGGCGTGGGCTTATCTGCGGTAAAAATGCCTAGCAGGGGCTTGTGGTCGGTCACGATTGTGAATGGGCGGCCATACAGGAAGTCGTGGAACTTTTTTGTTCCCGCAATTATCGCTAAAGCTTCCCTGTCTGTCTGGGCGTAGTTTCTCTCCGCTATCGGGGCCTCCCTCCCGTCTTCCAGCACGTGGCACAGCACCGCCCCCACCCCCACCGGGGATGCGTCACAAATCAGGACTACTGGGCGCTTGGGGTTGAAATGGGTTAGGATGGCATCAGACGCCAGAAGCTGCTTTAGCTCACTAAATGCCCTCTCTTGCTGGTCGCCCCACTTCCATGCCTCGTCCTTTTTAAGCAATTTGTGCAACGGTTCGGCTACGGCTGCTTTCCGGGGAAGGAAGGAGTGGTAAAAGTTCAGCAGCCCTAGGAACGACTGCAACTCGGGCTTGGAGGTGGGGCGAGGGGCTTGCTTGATGGCGGCTACCTTAGACTTGGACGGCCTTATTCCCTCAGGCGTGACACGGAACCCTAGGAATTCGACCTCGGTCGCGAAGAAGACGCATTTGTCTTTTCGCAGTCTCAACCCCGCCTTTTCGAATATCGCCAGGACCTTGCCCAACCTCTTTGCCAATTCGGCCTGACTCCCCCCCCCCCGTTATCAATACGTCATCAAAATAAGGCAACACCCCCTCGAGCCCCTTCAGGAGGCGTTCCACGAGTGACTGGAAAATCCCAGGCGCCGAGTTTACGCCGAATTGAAGGCACGTCACCTGGAACGCCACCTTATGGGTGACTATAGTTTGTGCAGCAGCGGCAGCTGGGGTCACCGAGAGCTGCTGGTAGGCTTGTGCTAAGTCGAGCTTAGCGAAACACTTTCCCCCATGTAACCTGGCCAGCAAATGGCTGACTACCGGCACCGGATACGCATTAGGGCGAATGGCCTTGTTGATGGTGCACTTGTAATCAGCGCATATGCGCACCTCCCCGTTGGCCTTTAGTGCGGTTACAATTGGAGTTTCCCACTCCGCAGAATCAACAGGAACAAGAATCCCCTGGCCCACCAATTTGTCCAGTTCCGCCTCTATTTTGTCCTTGAGCGCGAATGGCACCCGGCGCGGTTTGAGTCTTATTGGGCGGACCTCAGGGTCTAGGTCGAAGGCTACTGGGGGTCCCTTAAATTTTCCAAGTCCCTTTTTGAAGACTTCGGGGTGCGCGTCGCACACCTCCTGAATCGGGTCAGACCCAACGGCAACGGCGTGCACCCCCCAATGAACAAACCCAGGGGCTGGAACCATTGAGTCCCGAGGAGGCTGCAATTCCCCCCTTTGAGAACAACTAGGGGGAGAGTCGCGGCGTGTTTCTTAAATTGAACCTGAAAATTCCCAACCCCCAACACCGGAATGCAGTTCCCTTGCACGTCCCGAAGCGTGGACCTCAAAGCTTTTAGTTTGGGCCGCACGTGGGGGGCAATTCTCAGAAACTCCTTCTGGGGAATGATGGAATATGAGGAACCCGAGTCAATTTCCATCCTAATGGGGGCCCCTTGTACTAGTACCTCAACAAAGTAACGGGGGTGTCCCGCGGACACGCTGAACACCGGTGCGTCGTCCTCGCTGTCGTCGGCGATGCGGCCCACGCCGTCTCGCTTCCTCGTGGCCTGGGTGCCGTCCTTGGGTCTCGACGCGCGGTCTCTCGAGCTCTTCCGGGCCTCGCGCCGTTTCCTGCAGACCTTGGCGATGTGCCCGCGGCGGCCGCAGTTGTGACACTCGGCCTTTCTGAAGGGGCATTTGGCGCGGTCGTGGTTCGCTCCGCAGCCGTCGCAACGCCGGCCTTCTTTCCGGACCTTCCGGACGTCCTCGTCGTCGCTGCTCTCCGCGGATGACTTCGAAACTCGCTGGGCCGCGTGCACCGAAACGTGCACCGAAGTCTCTGCCTTGCCCGTCTTTGGCCACCAGTCCTGGAGCTCCTGGACCCCGGCCTTCGTAGCTTCCGCGGCTTGTGCCTCCTTCAGGACCTCCTGCAATGTGGGGGGTGGCTCGCGGTTCATCAATGTACGCTGAGTTTCGGCATCGCTCAGGCCGCACAGCACGCAGTCTCTTAGTGTGATTTCTGCGTTCTCCCATTTGCATGGGCCGGCCGCCAGTCGCAGGGCCGCTGCGAAGTCGGCGACCGTCTCCCCGGGCGCTTGGACTCGCCTCCAAAACTCGCTCCGAGCGGGAACCACGCCGTCGAGGGCCGGAAGTACTCACGCAGCATGTGCATGAGCTCTTTCACCTTGAATTCACTCGCCCTCCTCGGCACGATCAGGTCCACCAAGACCCTCTTGGTGTCTGGCCCCAGCATCCGGGTGAAAATGGCCCTTTTCTTTGCCTCATCCGTGACTTCGGATTCCACCAGGGCTCCCTGGAAGTCCATCTCAAAGATGTCCCAGTCTGCCGGTCTCCTGATTTCGAAACCGGCGCATGTCTTGGTCCCGTGGGCAGCCATATCCCACCTTCGTCGCCAATTTAGTGTATGGGACCAAAGACAATGAAACAGCCGAAGGGTTGGCTTAACACAGGTTTATTGCATGATGGTCCGGAGGAACATGAGGTAATGGCGGATGGGTAGCTCAATATATACGGTGGCTATACATTTTGAATGTGGCTCCTCGACATTCTATTGGTTACTGTCCGCGTGACGTCATGGACGGTCACGCCCTTCTTGTCCAGGTGTAGGTGATGGCGGGAATCTTCCCGCGCTGTTGTTTGCTGGTGAGTATGGGCCAGGAGAGCTTGAACGCTCGCTATTGCCACCAGGTGGTCATTAGCTCGCGTCCTATTGTAAAGGCTACAGTTAAGCAGCTGCTGGTTATAATGTTACACAAGCATGGTTACATTGGATACACGTGAATGGATACATTGTAAAAGGTACAGTAATAGAACACAACAGGGGCCCCACTCTTTACTTCCCTCCAGTTGGAGAAGTGTCCATTTAGTGCTACCCTCTGTTTCCTGTCCCTTAGCCAGTTGCTGATCCAGGACAAGACCTGTCCCTTTATTCCATGACTGGTAAATTTTTTCAAGAGCCTTTGGTGCGGGACCTTGTCAAAAGCCTTCTGAAAGTCCAGATAAACAATGTCAACTGGATCCCCCTTATCCACATGCTTGTTGACACTCTTAAAAATTCCAACAGATTAGTGAGGCATGATTTGCCCTTGCAAAAGCCATGTTGGCTCTCCTTTGCAGCGCCTTCTCTTCTATGTGCCTATTAATTCTATCTTTTAGGATGGTTTCCATCACTTTACCTGGGACACATGTCAAACTGACAGGTCGGTAATTTCCTGGATCACCCCTGGATCCTTTTTTGAAAATTGGTGTTACATTTGCTACCTTCCAGTCATCAGGTACAAAGCCTGATTTGAGGAAAGATTATATATTTTTGCTAGGAGATCAGCAATTTCCTCTTTAAGTTCCCTGAGAACTTGTGGATGGATGCCATCTGGTCCTGGTGATTTGTTAGCATTTAGTTTAACAAGACATGCAAGGACCTCCTCCCTGGTTATTTCTATCTGGCTTAATTCTTCGGTTTCCCTCCGTACGAATATAGGCTCTGTTTTGGGCATGTGGTCTCTGTCTTCTTCAGTGAATACTGAAGCAAAGAATTCATTGAGTCTCTCTGCAATCTCTGTTTCCTCTTTAATAACCTTTAGTGTTCCTGAAATAATGGGCAGCAGCCAGCAATACGGGCCGAACACATAACTTTTATTCAGGACACAGAACTGATTTACAATTGTGCTGCAGCAACTTATATACAGTAAGGGAAAGTTACATTTAGGCAGGAATAAACAGGATTGGTGGATTGAACTCAGGAGAGAGTGGGGTGATCATTGATCGGCTAGAACTTGCGCTTCTCATAGTAAAATGGCACGAACCCCAATCTCGCGTTACTTGCAAACTGAGGAGAACCCAAAATGGTGAATACATTTTCTGAACACATTCAACACTGTTATTAAATACACAACATAACCCCTTGCCTTCCATTGTTGTCTAATAGTCCAATGGCCTTCCTAGTTGGGTTCTTACTTCTAATGTACTTAAAGATGTCTTTGTTGTTTCTCTGTGTTTTTAGCTATACATTCCTCAAAATCTTGCTTTGCTTTCCTGATTGTTGCCTTGCATTTGCTCTGCCAGAATTTATGTCTCTGCCTGCTGTCCTCATTCGGACAAGTCTTCCTTCTTCTAAATGAGCTTTTCTTGCTTTTGATCACTTCCCGAACAGCTCCTGTAAGCCACATCCGAGTCCTCTTGGACCTGGCAGTGCCCTTTTTCCTTTTGGGTATGCATTCCAATTGGGCCTCTGTTATTGTTTTTGTAAACAGCCTCCATGCCTCTTGGAGTGTTTGGACTCTCTCAAGTTTTCCTTTCAGCTTCTTTTTTTACTAGTTTCTTCATCTTTGGGAAATTTCCTTTTTGAAAATTTAAGGTCTCTGTGTTAGATTTCATCACTGACTTGCAGTCTATGATCAAGTTAAACATAACTGAGTTGTGGTCACTGTTCCCTATTGGATCAGTCATATTAACATCTTGCACTAGATCCTGAGTAATATTCAGGATCAAGTCAAGGATTCTTGTACCTCTAGTTGGGTCTTCAACCATCTGTCCCAGGGAACAGTCATTTAGCATATCTAGGAACTTTATCTCTTTATCATGTGCTGAACAACAGTTCACCCAGTCTATGTGAGGGTAATTGAAGTCCCCCATTATAACCAGGCTTCCCTTCTTGGATGCCTCCTTTACAACATTCTCCAACTGCCAGTCTCCCTCAGGAGTTTGGGTCAGAGGCTGATAGTATATGCCTACTGTTAGACCATCCTTGTGGCCTGGTACTCTTACCCACATATTTTCTAATGGTGACTCCAAATCACCTAGATATTCCAATTCGTTCGATTTTATCACTTCTTTGACATACAAGGCTACACCACCTCCCACTTGCCCCTTCCTATCCTTCCTGTACAGTTTGAGCATGCTTGCCACATGTCCACAGAAAGGTCTGCAGATGCAGATGTGGCTATAAACAGAGATGAGCACTGAACTCTAGAGTCAGATACGATTGGCTTTCTAGCAAGGGCAAACTTTACCTTAAGTTTAATATTTTGAAGATGCTTTGGTGATATTTGGACTAAATTAGCATTTCATCCAAAGTGACATCAAAGTCTTTATTGAGGTTATCCTAAACTGTTATGGGTGCTACTTATAATGTGTGGCTTGACTCACTGCCTTCTACATTTCCGGAAATTCCTCCCTTGTGACAACCTGAATATCTTCCCTGTACCAGCAGTGAGGAAGAACTTCGATGCACTTAGGGTTTTTTTGCTCATCCTTTGATGGGGAATTGCATTTTGTTCCTATAATTTGAATAATTTACACAGATTGCAGATTTCTGGATCCTTATAGAATGTGAGCTGACTTGTAAATTGTGTTAAATAAAGTGTGTTGAAGAGAACTGATATAGTAGAGCAACTGCAAAAGATTCGAGTTTAGTTCCTCGTTTAATCTCACTTCTGGCATGGGTTAATTACATAGCATTTCGCAAATTCCCTCTCCCCTATTTCATATCACCATTGATTTTTAAAGGTGGAAAAGTTTTTGGAGGCACCATCACCACTGTCAGTTTAAGAATCTTGCAATTACAGCATCTCATGCAGTTATGCTGTGCTTAACTCTTCATTTGTTTGTTGTGTGCTTTTCCTCTAGTGAGATCAAGGTTGACATATTACTTGCTACAATACCATATTGAGCATACTCAGTTTCATCTGACTTTTTAAAAAATAAGCAAAGTGGGGCCTGGCTCATAGAAGGATACCCTGGGGCTGTGATGGCGAACCTTGGCACTCCATATGTTCTTGGATTTCAATTCCCAGAAGCCCCCACGAATCTGTACGAATGGGTTTACTGCGATTCATCCGGCCCGCACCACCCTCATCGCTCCTAGAACCGGAAGTAAAACGCATCCATCCGGGTGGTAGTAGTGATAAAATATAGGCCTGGTATTGTAGTGGATATGGTTAAAATCTGTAATCCTAAAAAAAGGAGACAGAAGGACTTATATTTGCTGCCCAAGCACTAAGAACCAGTATCATTAAAGCAAAAATGGGAAAAAAATGGAACTGACAATAAGTTCAGGCTTTGTAAAGAAATGGATGCAGCAATGGTGCAGCAATGTCATATTGAAATCTGTACAAAAATTACAAAACACAAAATTAAGCTTATTTATGTGGTGACCCCAAGTGACAACCGAGCAGAAGAAAAAGGGATGAAAAGAACATGAGATATCAGGATTTAAGAACTGAAGTACAGCATCTCTGGGAGAAAATAGAGGCATCAGTAGAAATAGGAGTGCTGGGAGCAATCCCAAAGGATTGAAAGAACATCTGAGTCTGCTAGCCATGATAAGATCACAACAGATCAGTTGCGCAGAGTAGCATTACTAGGTACCAGCTACATTATCAGGTGATATTTCTCTGACTCTTAGGTCAAGGGCTAGGACCTGAGTAGTGGGGTTCCAAAAATCCAGTCCAAACATCTGGTGGACTATGTGCACCCCTCCCCCCTCCATTTCTGTTGTCCTTTGTATGCATGGGAATCTTCCCTTGTCAATATGCACCTGTAGAAATCATAGTTTGGAAATAATTAGTTTCAGGGTAGGTACAATTAGTTGTAAGGAAACAAGAAATGTAAAAAGTAGCCACAAACTACTACTTAGATGTAACTAGCAACATCTAACCAGCAACTCTTAGGGATTTTCCAAAGCTACTTTAAAGGGCATTTTAAACATTTTCAAAAGCATTTTTATAGGGATTTTGTATGCCATTTCCTTATCAGTCTTAAGTGACAAGTAAAGTATTTTTCAGTTTTGTCTTCTATGTTGTAAATATTTCCAAAGTACAATATTAAAATTTAGCCTCTAGAAGGAATGAGGGAGTATTTCCCTGTATTTTTCTGGCTCACTAGCAACACTAAGCTAATAAGATGCAAAACAACTAACCACTTGCATAATCAGAGCAACAATCAGACAAATTAGCTGCCAAGAAGTAAAAGGTTTTCCCCTTTAAATCACAATTTTGTTTTTGGGTGAGCCCGTTTTGCTTACCAGGTGACAGATACCAAGTCTGTTTGAGGGAATTATGAGTATTATAAAAAGAATTTTGTATTACCGTTCAAAGAAAGGCATAAGGAAGCAGAGATTACTTCTTGATTTCAAAACCAAGGTTTCCCAAACAAGACTTTTCTCCTTAAATTGTCTTTAACACATGTTGGCAATGTTAACATTTACAGAAACACTTGTTTTTCTTGTTCAAGTTGGCTGGAACAATCTGGATCCAGTAACTACTGTGTTACCAAAGAAACTAGGAAATGAAGGAGGGATATCTAGTTTTGCACAATGTGATTTGCTGCTCAGCAGAAGAAACTATTTCTTTTCATAGATTTTTTTTGTTCCAGACATGCAAGATTATTGGAATTCTGGACTCATACGACATCACAATTTTGTCATTGTCATTGGCTGTTACTTATGTCTGAGTATACATTTCCCTCCCTGGAAATCATTTTCATAGATGATGGATATGTCAGGAAAAATGTCATTGTCATGAATTTATTTATGTTGGATCCCAGCTTGCCATGAAGTGACCCACACACAATGAACCTGGAGCCATCTCCTGCAGCACATATAAAGTGAGACATGCAGGATTTGACACTGGGACTGCAATGGACTGCTGCAGCTTTGAGGATATTGACAAGGTCCACCTTCACAGCCAGTCCATCTGGCACGGCCTCTTCCATCTCCATGACCGTTGGGAATCAGAAGAGAGAAGTGGTTCCTCCTTTGATCATTTTGCTGTTGGGTCCAATCTGATGGTTTCCAGTGGCATTTCCTCCACTGAGGAGGACCATGATTCCACCTAAAGGGGCTCACCTGTTCATAGCCATTGGCCCTTTAGGGAGTCAGGTTAGTTAACCACTGTCCAACACTCGACGTTGAGTCGCTGGCTGTATGATCTTCCCCATTACCATAGCGGGTTGTCCAGCCAGACAGATGGCAATTTATGTTGCAGACAATGTGAGGGACTGAAATTGAGGGTAAAATTATATTAATTAATAAATAATTAAATGAAGATTTTCCAGACTCACAATTTCAAAGCATATATAGGTGCAAATGTTAAAAAAGACTAACAATAGGGATCGTCTTCTTCTTCTTTGCTTCCTCTTTTACCCCTTCAGGTGTTGAGGGAGATACAAGGTTCAATAGGGATAATAACGATTAAAAGCATATATAGAACATTTGAATGTTCCATGTACAGTATATTGTTTATTTGCAATTGTCAAAATGATGCTTCAAGATTAGCCATTATTATCCTCCATATTGTGAATGGAAGCACTTAGGCTGAGCATAAACAGCTGACCTAAGAGCACCTAGTGAATTAATGACAGAGACAAGATACCAAGAAAGAAATTTTTATTCCTAGCTCATCTCTTAATAATTATGTTCCATGCTAAATCTCACAAGATTAGAACCACTACCTCCCAAATTAAAACCAGAGCCTTAATTAGGAGTGCAAAATGCCTCCTAATACAAAGTACAACAACAACAATAATAGGGTTGAGCAACCATTATAATGCTGGAAGCATTCAAACCCTTTGTATTGCTGAACTGGCAAGAAATGCCAAGGTGGCTCTATTCTGACTCACCTTTGCATGAGCTAGCCCTGCTCTATGGAATTTACTGACTGTGGCTGCAATGTGCAATGTCTCTTTTCAGCCTTACTTTCTGATTAATGACAAGCAAGTGATGGTTACTGTGGTGGCTTAGTGGTTAAGACTCTGAACCTGATGACTGGGAGGTTGGCAGGTCAGCAGTTCGAGACCTGAGTGCAGCACAATGCAGTGAGCCCCTGTCTCTGTCCCAGCTCCTGCCAACCTATCAGTTTGAAAACAAGAAACTGCAAGTAGATAAACAGGTACCACTTTGGTAGGAAAGTAAATATTGTTCCATGCCTAGTCATGCCTGCCACATGTCCACAAAAACCTTTGCATGAATGCTTACCTGTAATGGTGCAGAAAAAGTCATAGTTGTAGATATGTATACCAGACCACCAGGTAGGGTGAGGGATGAAAATGCTGTGTCTTTCTTTCTTTCTTTCTTTCTAAGTCTTAAGACTGGTATCCTATTATGTTTTATGCCAGTATAGCACAACTGGCATGAAATTTACCAGTAAATGCCTAAAAGGTAAGTCCACCTGGACCAGTGATGGTGAACATTGGCACTCCAGGTGTTCTTGGACTTCAATTCCCAGAAGCCCAAGCCAGCACTCCTGCTGATCAGGGCTTCTGGGAATTGAAGTTCAGAACATCTGGCATGCCAAGGTTCGCCATCACTGACCTAGACTTTTGCTTTTGACTTGTCATGCAGCAGGAAATGGCTTACAGTGGTTTCTTAACTATAGCAATTCATTGCTGAGATTTACATGGACATAGTCATGCCAAGAAACATAACTATTAGGGATTGGGCTTAAATATTTTTTAAAAACCTTCTAAGCAGAGCAGGAAAATGTTTCTCTTTTAGACTAAAAGTTCCCAGAATCCTCCTGTCAGCATGGCACCAAATATTACACCTTGAGAGGCGAAAGATAATTGAGAGATGATTATTAGTGACAGGGCTTGGTCTAATTTGCCACTGAGGACAATTAGTCATTGGCCTCTTCCTTATACCAAGACTAGGAGAGGTTGCCCGGCGTTGCCGGGCTGTTTTAAATTGTGTTGGAATGTTAAATTGTGTTAATGTTTTTTAAAAATTGCTTAGTCTGTAATTTTAATTTTTACAATGTTTATTTATGTAATTTTTTTTGGCTTGGCTGTTATAAACTGTAATCTGCTTTTTTTTTAGGATTAATAAAAGAACAAAGTATTATATAATTTTTTCAAATTGTTTTATGTAACTGAATAATGTTTTAGTTTTTGGATTTTTTTTAAAATAGTTGTACCGTAGGTAATAATTTAAATAATGTGAAAGTAAATGTTTTTTACATTCAATGTCTTTAAAATGTGTTTAGATGTTTTGGGTTTTAATTTGAGTTAAAACTCAGCACAGGATTCTTTCTCTTCGGGAGGCAAAGACACCTTTGCCTCCTGGGGAGAAGAAATCCCCACCAGGGAAGGGGTTTGCTTCTTTCTGGTTTTGCTTGGAAAGGAGTTTCCTTTCCAGGCAGCCCAGAGAGAAGCGATTCTTTCTCTCCGGGAGGCAAAGACACCTTTGGCTCCTGGGGAGAAAAAATCCCCAGCAGGGAAGGGGTTTGCTTCTTTCTGGGTTTGCTTGGAAAAGAGCTTCCTTTCCAGGCAGCCCACAGAGAAGCGAGGGTGAGACGTAGAAGGCAACACCAGGAGGGAAACCTTTAAACACCCAGTCGTAGCCAGGAGGTAAGTGTGGTCGGTGCGGGTTAGGAAGGGTGGGCTAGGTGGTGGGGTGTGGGGGGGTGGCAGCATAGTTACCGGGGCCGTGCCTTGCCCCCCACTCCCTAATTGGCGCTACCGCGCTTTGGTGTATGAGAACCAAGACACAGGACACAGCCTCGGGCTGGGTTAACTCAGGTTTATTGCATGGTGGTCAGAGGGAACATGAGGTAATGGCGGATCAATAGCTCTTTAAATACAGTAGTAACACATTTGAACGTGGTTCCATGATAGCCCATTGGCTACTGTCTGCGTGACGTCATTGCTGGTCACGCCCTTCTTGTCCAGGTGTAGGTGGTGGCGGGAAAACTTCCCGCGCTGTTGCCTTTGATGAGTTTGGACCAAGAGAGCTTGGACGCTCGCTGCTGCCCGCTGGTGGTCATTAGCTCGCGTCCTATTACAGGGTTTATGTGATACAGCTGAAGGTTACATTGTTGCCCATAGGCAAGGTTACATTGGTTCAGATACATTGTTATCCATGAGGAAGGTTAAACCATTAGGACACAACACCCCTCCCCCCTAGGATGAGACGAAGTCTCGAAACCACACTCCCCCCCCCTATGATGAGACGAAGTCTCTCAGCCAAGATGGCTTATTTCGAACACGCTGGGGTCTCGGTGTGGGCTGCCTTCCCCTGGTTTTGCTACCTTCTCTTTGTCCCCTGGTTTCCTGCCCTGTAAGTGGAGAGGGAGACTCGTTAGTGACTTGCCGCGGCTCCGCGGCGTTGTTGGGAGGTGTGTGCTTTATTGGGGAGGAACCGGGGGCACTGGGGGCTAACGAAAAACCCCTCTTCTCGCTCGGACGGGTGGGGGAACACTCCCGAAAACCCCCCCGGCTCGCAAAATCAAAATCAGAATTAAATTCGGGGGCAGCGGTCGCGAACTCTTCTCCCCCGGTCGCGAACTCTTCTCCCCCTTCCCCAGCCTCTGATAGAACTGGCGTATCAAAAGGGTATGAGTCGGGGCTGCTGCTTTCCCCCCTTGATTGGGACAATTGTCCTCTGCTGTCTCCCCCTTGGGCTAAACGGGTGGGGGAGAACCCTAACGCTGACTCCTGTTGCTGAGCTCCACTGACCGGCCCCCCACTCACTCGGTGCCTCAGTTGGTCCGCGTGCCTCCTCCAGAGGAGACCGGTGCTAGTCTCGACCCGGTACGACACTGGCCCCGTCTGTTCCACAACCGTCCCTGGCACCCAGGCTGGACCTGCGCTGGCGTAGTTCCTGCAGTGAACAGGATCGCCGGTGGCGAAACCTTTCGAGACTGCCAACCCTATGTTTTTTCCTTTGTCCTCGACTCTCGTCGGGTCTAGCCTGGACAGGATCGTGGTCAGTTTTCGCCGCATCAACAGCTCTGCCGGCGAGTAACCTGATGCTAAGGGGGTCACCCTATACGCTAACAAAAACTGACATACTTGGTGATTTAGGTCCCCCGGGCCCATGCGTCGCAGCGCATCCTTTGTCGTACGCACCAGCCGTTCCACTTGGCCATTCGTGGCCGGGTGAAACGGCGCGGATGTGACATGCCGAATGGCGTTTGCCTCCATGAATGCCTTGAATTCAGCGGAGGTGAAACAACTAGCGTTATCGCTGACTAAAGTGTCGGGTAAACCGAACGTGGAAAAGACTCTCCTTAGCTGGCTAATTGTAGTGGCGGAGGACGTACTCTTTACTGGGATAACCTCCAACCACTTGGAGAATGCATCCACCACCAGGAGAAACATTGTTCCACGGAATGGGCCAGCGAAGTCTACGTGCACCCTGGACCATGGCCCCCTTGCTGTGTCCCATTCCCTATGCGGAAGACGGGCCGCCTCTGGTCGGGAGCCCTGGCATGCCTCACAAGTGCCGACCATGTGCTCAATGTCCGCGTCCAGCTGTGGCCACCAGAAGTAGCTCCGGGCCAGCGCCTTGGACCGGACGATGCCGGGGTGGCTGACGTGCAGCAGTTCGAGTACCCTCGGTCGCAGGGACGTAGGAACCACCACCCGTTGGCCCCACAAAAGGCAGCCCCTCTCTAGGGACAACTCTATTTTTTTTCGAAAAAATGGGTCGAATTCCGTACCTGGGGATGACGCTGGCCACCCCTTCTGCACCCATGAGCTAACTTTCTCTAGCGTTCTGTCCTTGCCTGTGGCCCTGGCAATGTCGGCTGGTACTATTGGGGGTGAGTCTAAAACCTCTATTAACAAAACCTGGTGATCTCTTTCTGCCCTTTCCTTTTGGACGCCCGACAAGGGCAAAGGAGACCTCGAGAGTGCGTCGGCATGGCTGATCTCCTTCCCGGGCCGGTATTCCAGCTCATGCTGGTATGCGTTGAGAAAGATAGCCCACCGCAGCATTCTTGGGGACAGGATCTGTGGCGTGGGCTTACTTGCAGTGAAAATTCCTAATAGGGGCTTGTGGTCAGTCACGATTTTGAACGGCCGACCATACAGAAAATCGTGAAATTTTTTGGTTCCCGCTACTATCGCTAGTGCCTCCCTGTCGGTCTGTGCGTAATTACGCTCTGCTTGGGACAGGGACCTTGAATAAAACGCTATCGGGGCTTCCCTTCCGTCGTCCAACACGTGGCAAAGCACCGCCCCCACCCCCACCGGGGATGCGTCACAGACTAAGACCACTGGCCGTTTGGGGTCGAAATGCGTCAGGATTGCCTCAGATGTTAGGAGTTGCTTCAACTCTTTAAACGCCCTCTCTTGCTCGTCGCCCCACATCCATGTTTCCTCCTTTTTTAGCAACCGATGGAGTGGCTCGGCCACGGACGCCTTCCGTGGAAGGAAGGTATGGTAAAAATTGAGGAGCCCCAGAAATGACTGTAGCTCGGTTTTGGATGTGGGGCGAGGGGCATTCTTGATGGCGGCTACTTTGGATTTGGATGGCTTAATACCCTCTGGCGTGACCCGAAACCCTAGAAACTCAACCTCAGTTTCGAAAAAAACACATTTGTCTTTTCTCAGTCGTAGCCCCGCTTTCTCGAAGACAGTCAGAACTTTATCCAATCTCTTTGCCAGTTCGGCCTCACTCCCCCCTGTTATCAACACGTCATCAAAATAAGGCAACACCCCCTCCAGCCCCTTCAGGAGGCGTTCCACAAGCGACTGAAAAAGGCCGGGTGCCGAGTTCACGCCGAACTGTAAACGCGACACCTGGAACGCTCCTTTATGTGTGACTATCGTTTGTGCCGCGGCCGTGGCGGGAGTTACAGGGAGTTGCTGATAAGCTTGAGCCAAATCGAGTTTAGCGAAACACTTTCCCCCATTCAGCCTGGCCAGCAGGTGGCTGACCACCGGCACCGGGTATGCATTAGGGCGGATCGCCTTGTTAATTGTACACTTATAATCAGCGCAAATGCGCACCTCCCCGTTAGCCTTCAGAGCGGTTACAATTGGAGTTTCCCACTCCGCGGAATCAACAGGAATAAGAATCCCCTGGCCCACCAGTTTGTCCAGTTCCGCCTCTATTTTGTCCTTTAGTGCGAACGGCACCCTGCGCGGTTTGAGTCTTATCGGGCGGACCTCCGGGTCTAGGTCGAAGGCTACAGGGGGTCCCTTGAACTTTCCAAGTCCTTTTTTAAAAACGGCGGGGTGCGCGTCGCACACCGCTTGTATTGGATCCACCCCCACGGTATGCACCCCCCCTATGAACAAACCTAAGGGCTGAAACCACTGCGTCCCTAGGAGGCTACAACTACCCCCCTTAAGGACAACTAGGGGCAGTTCCGCAGAATGCCTCTTAAAACTGACCCGAAATTTCCCGACCCCCAACACTGGAATGCTGTTCCCCTGTACATCTCGTAGCGTGGACCTCAACGTTTTAAGTTTGGGTCGCACGTGGGGGTCGATTTTCAAGAACTCTTTCTGGGGGATTATAGAATAGGAGGACCCCGAGTCAATTTCCATCCTGATGGGGGCCCCTTGTACTAGTACCTCAACGAAGTAATGGGACTGTCCCGCGGACACGCTGAACACCGGAGCGTCGTCCTCGCTGTCGTCCGAGATGCGGCCCACGCCGTCCTGCTTCCTCGTGGTCTGGGCGCCATCTTTGGGCCTTGCTGGACGGTCCGGTCTGGTCGAACGGTCTTGTGACTGCCTCCGGCCCTCCTTCCGTTTTCTGCACGCCTTGGCGATGTGCCCCCGACGGCCGCAGGTGTAACACTCGGCCTTCCTGAATGGGCATCTTACGCGCTCATGGGCCGCTCCACAACCATCGCAGCGGCGCCCCCCTTTTCGGACCTTCTGGACCTCCTCGCCGTCGCTGCCTTCCGTAGACGACTTTGAGGCCCTTCGGGTTGCGTGCACCGACTGTCCGGACTTTCCGTGCACCGAATTCTCCGCTTTGCCGGCTCTAGGACGCCACTCACGCCACTGGTGCATTTCGTCCACTCCAGCATTCGTGGACTCCGCGGCTTCCGCGGCCTCTACAACCTCTGCCAGCGTGGGTGGTGGCTCCTTGTTCATCAAGCTGCGCTGCACCTCCTTGTCCTTCAGGCCACACAGCACTCCGTCCCTGAGGGCCGTCTCTAGGTCGTCCCATCTGCAGGGGCCGGCGGCTATCCTCATGGCTGTTACGAATGCCTCAACCGACTCGTCCGGCGCTTGGACTCGCCTCCAAAACGCGCTCCGAGCGGGAAACATTGCCCTCGAGGGTCGGAAACGCTCACGCAGCAGCTTCATGATGTCGTCTGCTTTGAATTCGCTCACCTTCTTCGGTGCAATGATGCCCACCAGCGTTCGCTTGGTTTCTATCCCAAGCATTCTGGTGAGGATGGCCCTCTTCCTCTCTTCATCGTCTTCTTTGACTTTGAGCTCCACCAGCGCCGCCTGGAAGTCCATCTCAAAAAGCTCCCAGTCTTGCGGTTTGGTGATGTTGAACCCGCTCTGTGCCCTGGCTGCTCCTTGGGGATCCATTATCCCACCTTCGTCGCCAATTTGGTGTATGAGAACCAAGACACAGGACACAGCCTCGGGCTGGGTTAACTCAGGTTTATTGCATGGTGGTCAGAGGGAACATGAGGTAATGGCGGATCAATAGCTCTTTAAATACAGTAGTAACACATTTGAACGTGGTTCCATGATAGCCCATTGGCTACTGTCTGCGTGACGTCATTGCTGGTCACGCCCTTCTTGTCCAGGTGTAGGTGGTGGCGGGAAAACTTCCCGCGCTGTTGCCTTTGATGAGTTTGGACCAAGAGAGCTTGGACGCTCGCTGCTGCCCGCTGGTGGTCATTAGCTCGCGTCCTATTACAGGGTTTATGTGATACAGCTGAAGGTTACATTGTTGCCCATAGGCAAGGTTACATTGGTTCAGATACATTGTTATCCATGAGGAAGGTTAAACCATTAGGACACAACACGCGCTTACCTCCTGAGTCCCACTGGGTCTTTAAAAGTCTTTCCCTCCCGGCGGTTTATTTTTTAACTTTGGCGTGTCACGCTTTGCCAGCCTCCTCTGCGCTCGCGTCCCTCAGCCTGAATGGATGAGGGGTTGTGCAGCACAGAGAACTCTGGGATTCGTAGTTCGTGCTGCAGTTTTTTTCTGAAGCTTATTTTTGATTGGCTGCGCCTCGTTTCTCCACGTTCTTTGTGGTCGCGTCTCTCAGCCTGATTGGCTGTGGCGTGGCGTGGCGTGGCACAAAGAACGTTGGAAAATGAAGTTGTTTCCCTTTCTTCGTATTTGTGGGGCTCTTGCCCCACTGCCGCTTTTCTCAATCCTTCGTTGACCTGCGGACCCAGTTCGTCCGTGTGCATGAAGGGTGGGTGTGGGTTATTAGGGCGGGGCTTAGGAACCTATACCAAGTTCCAATGGTTAACCCTTGGTTTTATAGGTTAAGATAACTTGAGTAGAAAGTAATGTGGTAAGCAGTGAGATGAGAAAAAAGGTGCTCAGTTTAAGTCCTTTGGATTTTTAAAGTAGATGGGAAGTCCATTTTGGTATACAAGAGTGGTGCTGAGTGTAGGAGTGTAGAACAGCCTTTCGAAAGGATATTTTGCCCCGATCCATTGGTTATAATGCATCTTAACTCCCTGTCAAACAAATCATTGATATTTGGCTGGAAGCAAATCTTGGAATATAAACTTTCAGAGACAGTCCCTGTCTATAATTAAAAGGCATAATACGATTATCCTGCCTTTTTTCTCAATAGTGTTAAAGCAGAAGGGGAAAAACAGTAGGGAAACACAAACAGAAGAAGAACATAGCTAAGATCAGAAGTTTGCAATAAAGTTGGCACACTGAATCAAATGGAGTAGGACCATTTGAGTCAACAGAACTTCTGGAGGAGTTGACACACCAAATCCCCCAAGATGGAATGGACTTGCTATAGTGCAATTGTGCTAAGCAACAGGATTTCAGCCACAGTGGTTAAGGCATGAGGCTTGGAGACCGGAAACACAGGTTCGATTCCCGATAGATGCATGATGGGGAACATGAAAGGAGCCTCATTCGGGCATCCCCGGCAAAAATCCTTTCAACCCAGAGTAATCTCTGACATGAAAACCAACGAGCCAATGTCTAGACCAGTATTTCCCAACATGCCCCACAGGGAAACTTTAACTCCCAGAAGCCTAAGTCAGTACATTGGCTGATCAGTGCTTTGGGGAATTGACTTAGGCTTCTGGAAATTGAAATCCAAAAACCAAAGGTTGGGAAAGACTGGTCTAGACTATCTGTAAGCTTCCGTAAACAAGGCTGCACAATTTCACAGTAAAGTTCTGTCTGGAAGTCTGCTTCATGGAGGTGAGCTGACATGGGAGACACCGGCTGTTTACATATAGGATTGCCCCCCCTCCCACCTGGAGTCTAAGAGATTATAAAATAGATTTAAAATACTATATCCTCCCCCCCCCCCACCTTCAATAATGTTGATAAAAGTGAATAGGCAGATGATACCAAAGTAGTTTAGGTATCTGGCTGTGGAGCCAGAGGTTTGGAGTTTGATTTCCCAATGTGCCTCCTTGACTCCATGATTCCCCAATGTGCTTTCTTCCACCCCTAAGTTTATTCTCCCTGCCTCACACCCTGTGAGGTAGGGCAGGGTGTGAGGCAGTGACTGGCCCAAGGCCACTGAATATATTTAATGACTGGATCTCCCAAGTTGCAGCAGTCCAGCACGTCTGAGTGCGATACAATTCTGCCTCTCTGTATGTTCTACTTTTGTGTCACTAGACCTTTTGGTGCCTGATTAATCATAATTTCCTGGCTAAAGCGAGTTCTTGATTTTCAAATGAATGGACTCTTTCGCCTCAACACTGATTTCCTTAATTGTGAGCCACTTCATACATTCCAAAGAAAGAAAAGTTTTTAAGAATATGCACACTTTTCATTCTGCTGAAGGAGAGATGTGAAAATGAAGGAGCTATGGTTCTCCCTCCTGGAGTACCAACTCAATAAAAAAGGCACGGGGCTCTCATTTAGAGGTCATAAGAATCTAGTAAACTAGACAAATGTAACAAGGGTAAAGTTTCCCCACAGAATCACCACTAGAGATATCAGGCTCCAAATATTCTTTACTAGAGGGCAGGGCTATCTCTGTATTTCAGAAGTCCCTTATGAGAATGGTTTGGTCATTCCTATCTGCTTCTGTCAAAGGTAAGGGATGGGATGCATGCAGCCTATTGGAAGAGAAGGATGGGGGAGAGCAGCAATATTAGTGACAGCCCTCAAAAGAATGCCAGGTTGCTACCATTGTAACTGGGGGACTGCGGTAGCTTAGTGGTTAAGATGCTGAACTTGATGACTGGAAGGTCAGCCGTTCGAGAGCCAAGTGCTGCACAAAGAAGTGTACTCCCATATTTGTCCCAGCTCCTGCCAACCTAACCGTTCCAAAGCAAGAAATTGCGAGTAGACAAATAGGTGCTGCTCCGGTGGGAAAGGTAACAGCATTCCATGCACTCTGGTGTCTAGTCATGCCTGCCACGTGACATGCAAATGTGTGCAGATGCAGACACCGCTAGGTCTTTGGCTGTAAATGGAAATGAGGATACGACTGAGTTTTGGGCAAGGGTGACCTTTACCCTTACCGTACCATTATAACCACCTTCATTGCAACAGACCACCTTTACCATTTAGGGTACTTTGGACCATTACAATGACGTTTGACTATCAACTGCCATGACAGGCAAAGGTCCCCAGAACAGGAGTTTAAGCAGTGCTGAGTCTTTGAGTTTGCTCATGGATGTTCCCTGTTGACAATAGGCTGGATACAGATTATTTGTTTCTAACAATGCAACCTTAAGGGTGATTGTGAGATATACAAAGAAACCAAAGTTTTCAGTAATATTTAGGCCACCCCTGCTCGAAAGCCAGTTGTATCTGACTCTAGGGTTCAGTGCTCATCTCTGTTTATAGCCAAAGAGCCAGTGCTGTCTGCATCTGCAGATGTTTCCATGGACACGTGGCAGGCATGCCTCAACCCTGGAGTGCACGGAACGCTGTCTATCTTCCCACCGAAGTGGTACCTATTTATCTACTTGCAATTTCTTGATTTCAAAGGTTGGCAGGATATTTAATGAATATGTAATGAATGTCAATTATATGCTTTGGTCACAACAAAGAAACAACATCTGTAGATACCTTAAATCAAGGGTGGGTCCCACAGATACTTTCCCTTCACCCATCAGCAGCCCCCCTCTGCAATGTCACTGAATTTGCTTTAGTGGTGGTGGGGAAAAAAGGATTCCTTCAAAACTAGGTGCATGAATCCCATGTGCCTTGATTACCAACGGAACTGCTTTTCTAGCAGCAAGATTAAACTTGTAAGCACTACACATAAAAGTAAAAATGGATTTTTGCCATCACTATTGCTGCAGTATGTTCAGGTGTGGCAGGAAGTAAAGCTGAGGTCATGAAGGACCTGCAAAAATAGTGTAGGGCAACCCTGTCCTAAAGGGGGAGTTAATCCTGATTGGTTCCCAAAGCTTTATGAGGGTGAGTGAACCCAATGGAATAAAAGCCACAGTGTTTCCAAATACGACATATAGAAAAAAGTCGCCAAAGAGATACAGCTCAGTTGCATGTGATTTCAAAAGAGGAAATGTCTTAAGAATTATGAGACAGGATAAAAGGAAGCTGAAAGGGGCAGTCAAAAGACTCAAATCTCTTCGTAGTTGTTGTGTTCTAATAGTGTAACCGTCTTCATGTGATAACAATGTATCTTAACAATGTAACCTTTCCTACAAGTAACAATATAGCCTTCAGCTGTATCACTATAAACCCTGTATGTGGACGCGAGCTAATGACCACCAGTGGGCAGCAGCGAGCGTCCAAGCTCTCTTGGTCCATACTCATCAAAGGCCACAGCGCGGAGTTTCCCGCCACTACCTACACCTGGACAAGAAGGGCGTGACCAGCAATGACGTCACACGGACAATAGCCAACAGGCTCTCGTGGAGCCACATTCGAATGTTTACTACTGTATATATAGAGCTATGCATCCGCCATTACCTCATGTTCCCTCTGACCACCATGCAATAAACCTGAGTTAAACCAGCCCGTGGCTGTTTCCTGTGTCTTGGTTCTCATACACTAAATTGGCGACGAAGGTGGGATATGGATCCCCAAGGAGCCAGGGCACAGAGCGGGTTCAACATTACCAAACCGCAAGACTGGGAGCTCTTTGAGATGGACTTCCAGGCGGCACTGGTGGAACTCAAAGTCAAAGACGACGAGGAAAGGAAGAGGGCCATCCTCACCCGAATGCTTGGGATAGAAACCAAGCGAACGCTGGTGGGCATTATTGCACCGAAGAAGATGAGTGATTTCAAAGCCGAGGACATCATGAAACTGCTGCGTGAGCGGTTCCGACCCTCGAGGGCAATGTTTCCCGCTCGGAGCGCGTTTTGGAGGCGAGTCCAAGCGCCGGACGAGTCGGTTGAGACCTTCGTAACAGCCATGAGAATAGCCGCCGCCCCCTGCAGATGGGACAACCTAGAGATGGCCCTCAGGGACGGAGTTCTGTGTGGCCTGAAGGACAAGGAAGTGCAGCGCAGCCTGATGAACAAGGAGCCACCACCCACGCTGACAGAGGTTGTGGAGGCCGCGGAATCCGCGGAATCCACGAATGCTGGGGTAGACGAAATGCACCAGTGGCGTGAGTGGCGTCCTAGGGCCGGCAAAGCGGAGAATTCGGTGCACGGAAAGTCCGGACAGTCGGGGCACGCAACCCGACGAACCTCGAAGTCGTCTACGGAAGGCAGCGACGGCGAGGAGGTCCAGAAGGTCCGAAAAGGAGGGCGCCGCTGCGATGGTTGCGGAGCGGCCCATGAGCGCGCGAAGTGCCCATTCAGAAAAGCCGAGTGTTACAACTGCGGCCGTCGGGGGCACATCGCCAAGGCGTGCAGAAAGCGGAAAGAGGGCCGGAGGCATTCACAAGACCGTTCGGCCAGACCGGACCGTCCACCGAGGTCCAAAGATGGCGCCCGGACCACGAGGAAGCAGGACGGCGTGGGCCGCATCTCGGACGACAGCGAGGACGACGCCCCCGTGTTCAGCGTGTCCGCGGGACAACCCCATTACTTCGTTGAGGTACTAGTACAAGGGGCCCCTATTAGGATGGAAATTGACTCGGGGTCCTCCTATTCTATAATTCCCCAGAGAGAGTTCTTGAAAATCGACCCCCACGTGCGGCCCAAACTTAAAACGTTGAGGTCCACGCTACGAGACGTACAGGGGAACAGCATTCCAGTGTTGGGGGTCGGGAAATTTCGGGTCCGTTTTAAGAGACATTCTGCGGAACTCCCTCTAGTTGTTCTCAAAGGGGGAAGTTGTAGCCTCCTCGGGACTCAGTGGTTTCAGCCTTTGGGTTTGTTCATAGGGGGGGTGCATGCCGTGGGTGCGGATCCAATACAAGCGGTGTGCGACGCGCACCCCGCCGTTTTTAAAAAAGGACTGGGAAAGTTCAAGGGACCCCCTGTAGCCTTCGACCTAGACCCGGAGGTCCGCCCGATAAGACTCAAACCACGCAGGGTGCCGTTCGCACTAAAGGACAAAATAGAGGCGGAACTGGACAAACTGGTGGGCCAGGGGATTCTTGTTCCTGTTGATTCCGCGGAGTGGGAAACTCCAATTGTAACAGCACTAAAGGCTAACGGGGAGGTGCGCATTTGCGCTGATTATAAGTGTACAATTAACAAGGCGATCCGCCCTAATGCATACCCGGTGCCGGTGGTTAGCCACCTTCTGGCCAGGCTGAATGGGGGAAAGTGTTTCGCTAAGCTCGATTTAGCACAAGCCTACCAGCAACTCCCTGTAACTCCCGCCACGGCAGCGGCACAAACAATAGTTACACATAAAGGAGCGTTCCAGGTGTCGCGTTTACAGTTCGGCGTGAACTCGGCACCCGGCCTTTTTCAGTCGCTTGTGGAACGCCTCCTGAAGGGGCTGGAGGGGGTGTTGCCTTATTTTGATGACGTATTGATAACAGGGGGGAGTGAGGCCGAACTGGCAAAGAGATTGGATAAAGTACTGACTGTGTTCGAGAAAGCGGGGCTGCGACTGAGAAAAGACAAATGCGTTTTTTTCGAAACAGAGGTTGAGTTTTTAGGGTTCCGGGTCACACCCGAGGGAATTATGCCGTCCAAATCCAAAGTAGCCGCCATCAAGAAGGCTCTTCGCCCCACATCCAAAACCGAACTACAGTCATTCCTGGGGCTCCTCAATTTTTACCATACCTTCCTTCCACGGAAGGCGTCTGTGGCCGAACCGCTCCATCGGTTGCTTAAAAAGGAGGAAACATGGCTGTGGGGTGACGAGCAAGAGAGGGCGTTTAAAGAGTTAAAGCAACTCCTAACATCCGAGGCAATCCTGACTCATTTCGATCCCAAACGGCCAGTGGTCTTAGTCTGTGACGCATCCCCGGTGGGGGTGGGGGCGGTGCTTTGCCACGTGTTGGACGACGGAAGGGAGGCCCCGATAGCGTTTTATTCAAGGTCCCTGTCCCAAGCAGAGCGGAATTACGCACAGACCGACAGGGAGGCATTAGCGATAGTAGCGGGAACCAAAAAATTTCACGATTTTCTGTATGGTCGCCCGTTTACGATCGTGACCGATCACAAGCCCCTGTTAGGAATTTTCACTGCAAATAAGCCCACGCCACAGATCCTGTCCCCGAGGATGCTGCGGTGGGCTATCTTTCTCAACGCATACCAACATGAGTTGGAATACCGGCCCGGGAAGGAGATCAGCCATGCAGACGCACTCTCAAGGTCTCCTCTGCCCTTGTCGGGCGACCAAAAGGCAGGGGTAGAGAGAGACCACCAGGTATTGTTAATAGAGGTCTTGGATTCACCCCCAATAGTACCAGCCGACATTGCCAGGGCGACAGGCAAGGATAGAACGCTGGAGAAAGTAAGCTCATGGGTACAGAAGGGGTGGCCGGCGTCCTCCCCATGTACGGAATTCGACCCATTTTTTCGGAAAAAAATAGAGTTGTCCCTAGAGAGGGGGTGCCTTTTGTGGGGCCAACGTGTGGTGGTCCCTACATCCCTGCGACCGAGGGTGCTTAAACTGTTGCACGTCAGCCACCCGGGGATCGTCCGTTCCAAGGCGCTGGCCCGGAGTTACTTCTGGTGGCCCCAGCTGGACGCAGACATAGAGCACATGATCGGCACTTGTGAGGCATGCCAGAGCTCCCGACCGGAGGCGGCTCGTCTCCCGCATAGGGAATGGGACGCAGCAAGGGGGCCGTGGTCCAGAGTGCACATAGATTTCGCTGGCCCGTTCCGAGGAACCATTTTTCTCCTGGTAGTGGATGCGTACTCCAAGTGGCTGGAGGTGATTCCGGTAAAGAGCACGTCCTCCGCCACTACAATTAGCCATCTAAGGAGAGTCTTTTCCACGTTCGGTTTACCCGACACTCTGGTCAGCGATAACGCTAGTTGTTTCACGTCCGCTGAGTTCAGGGCATTCACGGAGGCAAACGCCATTCGGCACGTCACATCTGCGCCGTTTCACCCGGCCACGAATGGCCAAGTGGAGCGGCTGGTGCGTACAACAAAGGATGCGCTGCGGCGCATGGGCTCGGGGGACCTGAATCACCAAGTATGTCAGTTTTTATTAGCGTATAGGGTGACCCCCTTAGCATCCGGATACTCGCCGGCAGAGCTGCTGATGCGGAGAAAGCTGACCACGATTCTGACCAGATTAGACCCGACGAGGGTCGAGGACAAAGGGAAGAACGTAGGGGTAGCGGTGTCGAAAGGTTTCGCCGCCAGCGATCCTGTGCATTGCAGGAACTACGCCAGCGCAGGGCCAGCCTGGGTACCAGGGAGAGTTGTAGAACAGACGGGGCCAGTGTCATATCGGGTGGAAACGAGCACCGGGCTACTTTGGAGGCGGCATGCGGATCAGCTCCGGAGCCGGGTTCCCATGAAGCAATCCACGGACGGCACGGAGAATGCCTCAGCGTTAGGGTTCTCCTCCACCCGTTTATCCCAAGGAGGAGACAACGAAGGGCAACAGTCCCAAACAAGGGGGGGAAGCAGCGGTCCCGACTCATATCCTTTGGATACGCCAGCTCTATCCGAGCCCGGGGAAGAGGGAGAGGAGTTTGCGACTGCTGCCCCCGAATTTGATTTTGCGAGCCGGGGGGGTTTTTGGGAGTGTTCCCCCACCCATCCAAGCGAGAAGAGGGGTTTTTCGTTAGCCCCCAGTGCCCCCGGTTTTTCCCAAATAAAGCACACACCTCCCAACAAAGCCGCAGAACCGCGGCAAGTCACTAACAAGTCTCCCTCTCCAATTACAGGACAGGAAGCCAGGGGACAAAGAGAAGGTAGCAAACCCGGGGCAGGGCAGCCCGCACCGAGACCCCAGCGTGTTCGAAATAAGCCATCTTGGCTGAGAGACTTCGTCTCATCCTAGGGGGGAGGAGTGTTGTGTTCTAATAGTGTAACCGTCTTCATGTGATAACAATGTATCTTAACAATGTAACCTTTCCTACAAGTAACAATATAGCCTTCAGCTGTATCACTATAAACCCTGTATGAGGACGCGAGCTAATGACCACCAGTGGGCAGCAGCGAGCGTCCAAGCTCTCTTGGTCCATACTCATCAAAGGCCACAGCGCGGAGTTTCCCGCCACTACCTACACCTGGACAAGAAGGGCGTGACCAGCAATGACGTCACGCGGACAATAGCCAACAGGCTCTCGTGGAGCCACATTCGAATGTTTACTACTGTATATATAGAGCTATGCATCCGCCATTACCTCATGTTCCCTCTGACCACCATGCAATAAACCTGAGTTAAACCAGCCCGTGGCTGTTTCCTGTGTCTTGGTTCTCATACACTAAAGTAGTGCTGAAGAGATATTTCAGAAGAAATTCAGCAAGAATTCTTATCAC
This sequence comes from Bradypodion ventrale, assembly GCA_035047345.1. NCBI lineage: Eukaryota > Metazoa > Chordata > Lepidosauria > Squamata > Chamaeleonidae > Bradypodion > Bradypodion ventrale. Next base: position 287,249,071 of record JAWDJE010000004.1, read on the forward strand.
AAATTATAAAGACTGCCAACATGTAAAACAAGAAGCCTGGGCAGAGGAAGCTACCAAAGAGCTTTCTTTGGTGGAAAAGGTATCAGCATTCCATGTTTCCACGGACACCAGTGCGCACAGAACACATTTACCTTCCTGCCGATGTGGTCCCTATTTATCTACTTGCAATTTCTTGTTTTTGAACTGCTAGGTTGGCAGGAGCTGGAACAAAGACGGGAGCTCATTCCGTCCTGCAGTACTCGACGAAAATCAAACTGCTGACCTTCCACCTCCCAGCCAGCATCTTAGCCACCTGAGCCACTGTAAACATGCTGCTGCTGCAAATATTAAACTAGCAGCATTACTATAGCATTTGCAGTGGTTGACTTGTAAAACGACCTGGAGAATATAGGCAATCATCATGGTGATCAGCCACGAAAACTGTCCTGAGAGTACAACACAGTGGCATTTCATCTGCCTTCCGCATTGCAGCATGACCCCGGTACCACTGATCCAGTTCTGCAAGTCACTTTCTGGTCCTCAGCTCTTTTGGCCAGCAAAGTCCTCATCAGCCCCTGGCCAGTACTGATGAAGCTGCTGCCCTCAAGTGGGATTTAATCAACTTGGGGACCATCACCCTTCCCTGTGGACTTCAGCACCCAAGGCCATTAGTCCTCAGGGTTTTCAGGTTAGTTAACTGCCGCCTGAAACTTGGTGTTGAGGGCTAGTGGAGTTAATTAAGCTCCTTGGTGAACAGACTAAGTGGGAAGAGTCAGACATCCTGACAAGAGTCTGGATTTTATGATCCAATAGTCAAAGAGGTCCTCCCTGCCACCCTGGCAGTCACAGCAGGATGTAATATTACCAATGGATTAACAAATGGAAGATTGGTAATGGTGGCATTTTAAAGTGAACCAGGTTAGTAATCTGTAGCAGGCTAGGGAGAAAATAAACTGGGAAACTGCTAATGTATTTGCTTTGTATATATTACTAGCTTGAGTGCTCGGCTGCACTGTTGGAGGGAGGCTCTGCCCTTCCTTCCATGGCCCATTGGGGCAAGCTAAGTGTCAGTAAATCCCCAGCTGGCAGGCACTGAGGACATGGCGCCATTCCATGCCCGGGCCTGGCCGCTGGCTCCCTCAGGAGGTGGGCGTGGGAGGATGCGACAATACCCCGGCTGGCCGGTGCAGTGGAGCTTTTCCCAGTTCGGGCCCTGGAGCCCTCAGCGTGTTATCGGTTGGCAGATAAGGGAGTCCCTTGCTGGGCAGGTTATTGGCGGGGTGTGAGGGCTGGTGTGAGGGCTGGGTGGGGGAACCGGGCACGGGCAGCTCCTCAGGCTGGCCTGGGTGGATGGGCCCTGGTTACACATCTGTCCCTGTTTCCCCCCAGGCTAGGTCAGTTGTTGCTGGATGGGCCCGAGGCCAGCTCCCCTGCCCCATTCCCCATCCCCTGCCCTACTTGCCTGCCCCAGGCAGGTCTCCCTTTGCTGCGGCCTTCTCGAGCCACTGGTTTTCCTGATGGCCCCGCTGGTTCTCCTGCTGTGCTCGCCACTGTCTCCTTACATTCTGTGGCCACCATGGCCTCCGCCAGTGACATGTTGAATGCATGCCCAGCCGCAGTCTCCTGCCCTGTTTCCCACATTGTGGACACTGTATCCGCCGGGTGGTGGCCTGGGGTGTCTGTCATCATCTGCCGACTGGGCTTTCCCGGGCGCAGGAGTACGTGGGCGGTGCTCTCTGGGCATGGGCTGTGGATCACTCCATGGCCTCTCCCTGCACAGGTGGTGGCCATTGGTGTGGTGGCTGTGCGGGCTTGGCCCCACCCCTCCCGTGCTCATGCTGGCATCCCCTATTGGCTGCAGTGCACCGCAGTGGCCACTGAGACCTGTAGTTTTTCTGTTGTTCTAATTTGTGGGGTGCAGGGCCCCCATTCTGTTATGGACCCACTCAGTCCAGGGCGCACATGGGCAAGGTAGATGTGTGCCGACTTTCAGGGGGGATTGCTCAAGGGGTGTGGGAGCCCACTCAGGACCCACAAATGTACACCTAGTTTAAATTTCATTGCCATGGATGATTATTCATGATAATGTTGCTTTCCAAATAATGTTAGATTTTTTCACCAGCAACCAATGGTCTTGAGTAATGGAGCTTGTAGTCCAACATCTAGAAACTCATGGGTTCCTTATCCCTGAATTAATCTACTGATAATCTTATAATTGATTTTTAGTACAATTTAATATATGTTAATAACTCTATAGTACAATTTTAATTAACTCTAATAATCATGTTCATTAGTAGTAAACATAATAAATAGGTTTCTCACACAGCCATTTCCTTACCTTCATACCTTAATTACCTGGAGCCTTGGTGGCACAGTAGTTAAACTGCTGTCCTGCAGCCAAAAAATTGTGATCCTGATGGGGACCAAAGTTGACTCAGTATTCCATCCTTCTGAAGATAATAAAATGAGCACCCAGCATGTTGGGGGCAAAATGCTAATTATCTGTAAACCATCCAAAGAGTGCACTAGGTGCTATGGAGCAGTGTATAAGTGTAATTGCTAAATGCTACTTTATTTTGTCTTTCCTGAATCTACTGGTAAACAACTTGCTTAGGGAATCTCCTGCCAAATAATTTCCTTCCTCCGTCTACTCTTTTATCTAGTGTAGAAATCCAAGTAACAAGCAATCATAAGACATAGGAAAAAACAAGCTTACTATAAATATGTAAATACAAACTTGATTATTCATAATTGTTCTTATGGTGATAGTTGTGGTACTGATAGTGGATCTCTTATATAAATCCAGTATCACAAAACTGAATTTAGAGACAGTCCTTTCATGTCCTTTGGGCAGTTACTGAAAGAAAGACTCCTAAACACGAATGATTTCATTCTTGTGAAAGAAAAGTACAGAAAGTTTTGTTCTTCTCCTATGTCTCTCTTATGTGAACCTTGTGGTTGCCTTTTATGCTTTGTCTGTTGACAGCCCTTGTAGAAATCCGATTCATGTAAAGTCTAATCAGCCTCATGAGGAGCAGTTTATAGCCCCAGATAAACAAAGGAAGAGTTAAGACGTCTAACGGAGTCCAGCTTCATTAGGCAAAGTAAGGAAGAAACAGAGATAGAGAGAGAAAATATACATGACTGCAGTCTTGGCTGAACAAAGGAATAATCATGGCGTCTCTTTATTCAAACAGAGTTTTGGACATCAAATGAGAAGAGAGGATTCACTTGAGAAGGCCTTGATGCTGGGGAAGGTGGAGGGCAGAAGAAGAAGGGGACGGCCAAAGATGAGATGGCTAGATGGTATTGTAGACACAATGGGCACGGGGCTGTGTGGACTAAGGAGGATGGTGGAGGACAGAGGTGCCTGGAGAGCGATGGTCCATAGGGTCGCAAAGGGTCGGAATCGACTGTGCGACTGAACAACAACATATCAGAAACAAAACTAAGGCACATACAACCAATTAGAAATGTCCGAACCAAATAAGGAGAATGCTTCTCACTGTTCTACGCATGCCCACAATCAAGCGTTGTCTCTCATGTATACAAAGAGGCCTTTGTTTACAAAATGTGTAGGAGACAGCAGACAGAAACCAGATGCATTCCCACAAGCCCTTGTGATACAATTGGATGGAACATTTCTCAGGTGATTTGACAATCAGAACATACAGTAGAGTGAGAATTTTGAATTGGCACTCAGTGAGGAGTGGGACTGCTATGTGCTGAGCTCCTGGTGTGCTGAGGTCCATCATCGATTGCTGCCTTCATTGTGGATTCTAATATTTTTTTGTTCTTTTGGGGGGGGATGGGATTCTACCTTTTTCTATTATTATTTTTATTGCTGCCAGGTAGCTGTCTATACCAGCATGCCTCCTTAGAAGTATAATTTGGATTCCTCCCTTCCCTACAATTTCACTGAGGATTTCTTCTTCCTTTAGTGCTTTCCTTTCTTGGATTGTTTTTGCTGCTGACTCTTGAAGAAGAGAAGTTTTTTTGAAAGTTTTGAATTTACTGAAAATTGGGGAGTGAGTGAGTGAGTTGCCAATACCAACCAAGCAAGGCAACATATCCATTATGATCAGAACTAAACTAGATTAGTCCAAGTACAATACTCACACACAGAGCCCAACCAATATACATAATAGAAAGGCAGTTATTTGTGGGGAGAGAAAAAAATTAGCTTTCTGATTGGCTGTTTAGATTCTAAACAATGACTGTATTTGTTAAATGCTGGCCCTTCCCATCTCCATGTTACTATATAAAACAAACACAAAGCATGATAAGATTGCTGGCCGTGAGCTCAAAAGAAACATCCCATGAAAGAACCCAAAATGAAATATGAACAATTTTATTTCTCCTATCCCTAGTTGAAAATGGTGAATGTAAAACTTTGGGAGACAAAGGAGAATGAGTCCTTTGTTTTCCTAATCTCTTCTGTAGCAGTCACTGGTTAAATCGGGGGTTCTCAACCTTTTCAAGCCAAGAGCCAGGTCACATTCCCTCAGACAGCTTCAGGGGCCAGATGGCCATTTTGCCCTGCCTGCACACATGGCACTTCCAGGTGTGGTGGAGGTGATGGTGGGCCACATGAAATGGTGCCGAGGGCCACATCCGGCCCATGGGCCATAGGTTGAGAATCCTTGGGTTAAATTATCAAACTATGTGGTCATAGCATTGCTGATTTCAGATCCAGGGAACAGGAGAGGTGAGGGCAGACAAAAATTTAGAACAAGAGGCTCTTTGGATTGCTGTCTTAAAGACGCATGGATAACTGTCATCTTGATTTAAGCACAGAGTGGAGCCTTTGAAATTCCTCTCCCATACAATCAAACAACTGAAAAACGGAGGCGATACTTTTTATAGGGTCACTCAAAAAATAAAACAATGCAAGCTTTCATAACTCACAGATCACTTCTTCAGGCGAATGTACATGGCATGGTGTAAAAGCCAGGCTGGTTAGCTTAAATGTTGAATGGGAGAAGGACAACAGGCTGTATCTTTTTAAATTCAAAGGTAGGCAGCCAGGGACCTTTAAAACAATTCAGCCTGCTGTCCTTCTCCCATTCAACATATTTCCTCAGACACTTCAGAGGTGCGGACCTTACCCTCTCCACTTTTTCTTTCATGTCCAGATCAAACTTTGGACTGTCTAAATGAAGCCACTTTCTTGGCTTTTGTCATTGGCTAAAATTAAATCTTCACTGGTACGTTTCTGGTAGTAAACGGCAGAGCAGTTAATGAGCTGAATTCTGTATCTCTCCACATTCACACAGCATGTTGTTGTCTGCCAACAGTTGGGCATGTTGGTCTTGCATTTAGGCACTCTAACCCACAGCCTATCCAGGGTCCTCCAAGTGACATAGGGGAGTTTGAGTTCCTCAGCCATATCCTCCGTTAATGTTATTCCTTATCCGATGAGCTCCTTCTTCCATCTTCTAATTTGGTTTTGCTCTTGTGTACACTCAAGAATGTTTATTCTTGCCATAAAGCTTCTCCTGAATTTAAGCTGGTAGACTTGAGGCTCATATTCATTCAGAGGATGCCAAGGGTCATTCTCTTACTTAGTTCTCTCGGTATCTGCTGCTCCACTGAAACAAGAGAAGCAGAAGTGAGGAAGTGAAGCCCATGGGGTTCGACCTCTTTCTATACCCTGAGGACTCTCCACACCAAAGTCTGGTGTGTGCTAAGAGCCCCAGCCACACTTTCCCATGGCCTCTGTGAACTTCAACGTATCTCTGCGTTTATGCTGAGAGGAAACCTTTGTGCAGGAGTTATCAACCCTTTTAAGCCAGAGGCCGGGTCACGCTCCCTTGGACAATTTTTGGGGCTGGATGGCCATTTTGCCCTTCCTTCACTACATGGCACTTCCTGGTGTAATGGAGGCGGTGGGGGCCCCACACGAAATGGTGCCACAGGTTGAGAATCCCTGCCTTTGTCTTTTGGTTTGAAGTGACTGTAGTGGTTTATGCTTTGAGACGGATGACCATAAGGTTAACAGGTGAGCAGTTCGAGACGCAAGCAGGGCCATAGCCAGGGGTGTCCAGGGGGGACTTGGTCCACCCTGAGTTAGCAGTTTGCCCACCCGAGCAAAGTGCTGTTTCCCATAGGAATGCATTGAAAAGAGGCTCTGTTGCCCATCCTGAAAAAATATTTGCCCACCCACATCTAGAACTCTGGCTATGGCCCTGGACCCAAGGGCTGCCAGTCATCTGTCCCAGCTCCTGCCAACCTAGCAGTTCAAAAAGCAAGAAAATTGCAAATAGATAAACAGGTGCCACTCCGGCTGGGAAAGACACTTGGGTGTCTAGTCACGCCTGCCACGTGAGACTCGTTGGCTGTAAACGAAGATGAGCACCAGATTCGGATACGACTGGCTTTTCAAGCAAGGGAGACCTCTACCATTTTGGTTTGAGGGGTGGATGGATATGGGTGGGTGGGGAACCTAGTTCTCCCACTGAGGTACCACCAGCCCTTTCTGCAAGGAGGCAGCCAAACAGAGCGCGCTCATGCTGCCTTGCGCTGCTGAGCGCCAGCCGCCTCAGCGAGGAGATGGCGCGACGCCTCCTGCCACCGCCGGGAGCGAATAACGACGAGACGCCACTCCCTCGCTAGGCGGGAGCCTAACAAGGGAGGGGGGCCCAGCAGCCCCTCCCCGCAGAGCTCCCTTTGGACGCCAGCCCGCCTTTGGGCATGGGCAAAAGAGCCGGCGCACCGGCGCGGAGGCTGCAGCTCATCAGCGCTCCAGGGCAGGGCGGTGGCCTCTCTGACGTCGCCTTTCCCCATTGGTCTTTGGGCAGCAGCTCATGCTCGCGACAGCTATATAAGGGCCCCCCCTTGGCCTCTCGCCTCTCCCTCATTGCTAGGCTTGGAGCTTCTTCTGCAGCGACACGTGCCTTGTCCCTTCTTGCCCTCTTTGCGAAGCAGCAGGACCAGCCTCTCGTCCCCAGCGCAGCGCCATGGCCAACCCAGACGCTTTTGTAGGCAAATGGCGCCTCGTCTCCAGCGAAGGCTTTGATGAGTACATGAAAGAGCTGGGTAAGGAACCGCGTGGCTACAGAGGAGCCTCTATGGCAGGGGTGCCCAAACGTTTTGGGCCGTGGGCCGGTCATGTGGTTCAGGGGTCTGGTCACTATGGCCTGGGGGGCGGATCTGGCCCCCAACGCCAACTCATATGGCCCACGAAGCCCTTGTTGCTCCCGGCAGCAGTTTACTTCCGATTCTGGGAGCGACGAGGGCTTCGCGGGCTGGGTGAATTGGCATTGGGAGCTGGATCAGGCCTCTGGGCCATAGTTTGGGCACCCCTGCTCTATGGAGATCTTATCAAAGGATGGGAATTTTTTTTTAAAAAAACACATTTTCGTATGGTAATACATGGGGGAACGGAAAACAAAGGAGAGAGGGAGGGTTTTTTAAAAATAAATATATCATACAATAAATATATCATATTTCAATTGGAAAAACATATTTGGATCACATAAGAGGAATGAACATTTTCCCCCCTGTTTAAGCATGCATATGCATACATCACACAACTATAACACAGGGATTGGTGGTTTGTTCATGTGAACATGCTCTTACTCGAATACCTTAGGTTTGTGCATATGTAAGTAAATGATGGCAATACAGCCCAAAGCTACAAATTTCTCCGACACAGTTGTCTCTTAAAATGACTGCTTTGGGTGAAACGAAACATGAATTGCTACTGTGTCCGCTTTGATCATGTATGTGTGCGGTATAGTATTTATTTTTGTGTGTATGCTTTCTGTGGACAATACTGTGTAATTGTCATGCATTTCCCCAGTGCTCTTTTGTTTCCCAGTACACACTGCCTTTCTCATATATGCACTTGTCTCTGTTTATTAGGATTGGAGGATTATGAAGAGGGAATAAGAATTAATTAATTTTCCTCTTTTGGTATTCCTCTCTGCGCTCATGTGAGGCGCTTGGATGAGGAGCTTTGTGTCTCGTTTTCTTAGCTCCTGGGAGACTGAATGCTCTGTCCAAGGTCTGTGCAGAAGAGCTTGGGCTTATATGCATAACAAATAGATATTGTCTGAAAAGAGCTGCAGAATGGGGAAAGGGTCTCAGATCATCTGCAGGAAACTGCATGATGAAAAGCTCTTCTTTTCAATATGAGAAGGGGGGGTGTAGAAAGGGGGCAGAGGGAGTGGTGAAAGAGGCATCCAGGAGGGGAGAACTGGATGGGAGGAATATAATTCTTTCCTGAGATTTTATTTAATGCTAGATGGAGGTTGACTTTAAAAAAAAAAACCACCTTTAAACTTTGTAATGTGTGCTATGCTTATTTTGGACTGCCTCTAGATGGTGTTGGCAGTGAGATATCAAACAGCAGGCTTCCTGATCCTCACAGAGTATCTGATGCTAAATAAATACAGTAAAACCCCAACTTACAAATGCCTCGAGTTACATAAAATTCGACTTACATAATGATTTTATGCTAAAACCTTGTCCTGGTTTACCCGATTTCCTATGGGTTTGCTTCGAGTTACATAAAGATTCTTTTCCCTATGGGTTTGCTTTGTTACATAAAAATTCATTTCCCTATGAGCTTGCTTCAATTTACATAAAAATTTCATTTTTCCTATGGGTTTGCTTCGAGTTACATAAAAATATTTTTTTCTATGGGTTTGTTTCGAGTTACAAAAAAAATTGATTTAAGCAAAAGCCTACGGAACGGACTTTTTTCGTAAGTAGAAGTTTTACTGTATCTAAATACTGTAATGCGGGTGGGTGGGGGAGAGGATCCAAAACCCCAAACTTCCTGAAATCAAACACATGACTGCAAACTGTGGCCTAATGATATCATCTTTACTCTACCTCCCCCCCCTCAAAAATTAAGTGGTGCATTAGCCACATTAGTTGATGAATAGATTTGCAGTGCATTGATAAGTCTGCCAAGGGTACAATGTTTAGAGAGCAATAAATCCTGCTGAGGGCAAAACTGGGAGGAATAAAGGTTTTCTGAATTAACATCCTACTGTTTTGTTAGGGTATTTCTTTTTTTCTGACCTTGTGGATTAATTCAGCTAAAATGAGGTTAGAATTCAGTGATGCCTCTTGGGCAGGTCATTGCACCCTTTGTGCTAGATTTGGAGCCGTCTAAACTTTGGAGGACAATCTGAATTCTCTGACCCATGTAAATTTAAGCAAAGAAAATAGCATTGCATAATCTATATTTGTTGTATATAGAAGTGTTCTGTTTCTGCTTTTCTAGGTCAAGAAAAAGTCAACACTGACATTCAGTGTCTAACCTATATAGTATTCCATGCTTATCTTCTATCCCTAGGGCCGTGATGGCCAACCTTGGCACTCCAGCTGTGCTGACTTGGGCTTCTGGTAAATGAAGTCCAAGAACACCCGGAGTGCCAAGTTTCACCATCATGGCCCTAGGGACTAGAGACTTGCTTTTTGATGGTGAAAATGATCAAGAACATAGGACCACAGAGACCCACAGCCTTGATACTAAGTAACAGAAAGAAGTCCCTGAACTACAGGGACACTTGCGTAATATGTACTGAATTGTTTGATCTTTCCTTGAAAATGGTCTTACATGATTGTATTTTAATGGTCATTCTCTTTCTTTATGTTGCAAACTGCCCAGAGTGGGAATTTTCTCCCAGATGCAAAGTATAAAAATGAACTAACTAAATGAGGGACATAGCATTGGGTTCTATCTGGAGCTACAAAGTGTAGATATTGTAGCTTGCATAGAACACTGCATCCTACTATGTTTGAAAAGGATTACTACAGTACTTTGGACTGTGTGAATCTGAGTACCATCTTAACCTATAAAACCAAGGGTTAACTGTTGGAACTTGCTATAGGTTCCTACGGCTGGCCCTACTTGCCTGCACTCACCCTTCGGGAACACGGGCGGACTGGGTCCGCAGGTCAACGAAGGATTGAGTAAAGCGGCAGTGGGGCAACAGCCCCACAAACGTGAAAAAAGGGAAACAACTTCATTTCCTAACGTTCTTTGCGCCATGCTGCACCACAGCCAATCAGGCTGAGAGGCGGGAGCACAAAGAAGGCGAGGCCAATCAAAAATGAGCTGCATGGGGAAAAAAGAAGCACAAAGGGAAAGCAAAAATGAAAAAATACAATCCCCAGTGTCCTGCGTGCCGTGAGTGCGCAGAACTCTTAGAAAGCCGGCGCGTCCCAGGGAAGCCAGCCCCCGGTAAGTAAAGCCCCCCCGCCGCCGCCGCTGGGCTTCCTAACCGCGGGCCGCAAGGCAGCCCACGGTAAGGGAAGCCCACACACACCCTGCTGCTGGGCTTCCTTACCGTGAGCCGCAAGGCAGCCCATGGTAAGGGAAGCCCCCCCACACACACACACTCTGCTGGGCTTCCTTACCGCGGGTTGCAAGGCAGCCCACGGTAAGGGAAGGCCACACACACACCCCCGCTGGGCTTCCTTACCACGGGCCGCAAGGCAGCCCACGGTAAGGGAAGGCCACACACACACACACGCCGCTGGGCTTCCTTACCACGGGCCGCAAGGCAGCCCACGGTAAGGGAAGCCCACACACACACCCTGCCGCTGGGCTTCCTTACCACGGGCCGCAAGGCAGCCCATGGTAACGGAAGCCCACCCCCCCACCGCTGGGCTTCCTTACCGCGGGCCGCAAGGCAGCCCATGGTAAGGGAAGCCCACACACACACACACGCTGCTGGGCTTCCTTTCCACGGGCCGCAAGGCAGCCCATGGTAACGGAAGCCCACCCCCCCACCGCTGGGCTTCCTTACCGCGGGCCGCAAGGCAGCCCATGGTAACGGAAGCCCACCCCAACCCCCCAACCCCCGCCGCTGGGCTTCCTTACCTCAAGCCAGCCAGGGAAGCCAGCCCCCCTCTCTCTCTTACACACACACACACTCTCACAGCTTCTCTTTCTCTCTCTCCCTCTCTCACACACACAGCTTCTCTTTTTTTCTCTCTCTCTCACACACACAGCTTATCTATCTTTGTCTCTCTCCCTCACACACAGCTTCTCTCTCCCTCACACACAGCTTCTCTTTCTCTCTCACACACACAGATTCTCTTTCTCACACACACACACAGCTTCTCTTTCTCTCTCTCTCTCTCACACACATATACACAGCTTGTCTTTCTCTCTCACACACAGCTTCTCTTTCATTCTCTCCCTCACACACACAGCTTCTCTCTCTCTCTCACACACACACAGCTTCTCTCTCTCTCTCTCTCACACACACACAGCTTCTCTCTCTCGCACACACAGCTTCTCTTTCTCTCTCTCTCTCTCTCTCTCACACACACACAGCTTCTCTTTCTCTCTCCCTCTCTCTCACACACAGCTTCTCTCTCTCTCACAGCTTCTCTTTCTCTCTCCCTCTCTCACACACACACAGCTTCTCTCTATCTCTCATACACACAGCTTCTCTTTCTCTCTCACACACACACAGCTTCTCTTTTTTTCTCTCTCTCTCTCACACACACACAGCTTCTCTTTCTCTCCCCCCTCTCACACACACACAGCTTCTCTCTATCTCTCTCTCACACACAGCTTCTCTTTCTCTCTCTCTCCCTCACACACACACACAGCTTCTCTCTCTCATACACACAGCTTCTCTTTCTCTCTCTCTCACACACACAAACAGCTTCTCTTTCTCTCTCACACACACAGCTCTTTCTCTCTCTCACACACACAGCTTCTCTTTCTCTCTCTCTCTCTCACACAGCTTCTCTTTCTCTCTCTCACACACACACAGCTCTCTCTCTCTCACACAGCTTCTTTCTCTCTCACACACACATATAGCCTCCCTCTCTCTCACAGCTTCTCTTTCTCTCTCTCTCTCTCATACACAGCTTGTCTTTCTCTCTCTCTCCCTAACACACACACAGCTTCTCTTTCTCTCTCTCACAGCTTCTCTTTCTCTTTCTTTCTCTCTCACACACAGCTTCTCTCTCTCTCTCTCTCTCTCTCACAGCTTCTCTTTCTCTCTCTCACAGCTTCTCTTTCTCTCTCACACACACAGCTTCTCTTTCTCTCTCACAGTTTCTCTCTCTCACAGCTTCTCTTTCTCTCAGAGCTTCTGTTTCTCTCTCACACACAGCTCTTTCTCTCTCACACACACACACACAGCTTCTCTTTCTCTCACAGCTTCTCTTTCTCTCTCTCTCTCACACACACACAGCTTCTCTTTCTCTTTCTCACAGCTTCTCTCTCTCTCTCACACACACAGCTTCTCTTTCTCTCTCTCACACACACAGCTTCTCTTTCTCTCTCTCCCTCACACACACAGCTTCTCTTTCTCTCTCTCCCTCACACACACACACAGCTTCTCTTTCTCTCTCACACACAGCTTCTCTTTCTCTCTCACACACAGCTTCTCTTTATTTCTCTCTCACAGCTTCTCTTTCTCTCTCTCTCACAGCTTTTCTCTCTCTCTCACACACACACAGCTTCTCTTTCTCTCTCACACACACAGCTTCTCTTTCTCTCTCTCTCTCACACACACAGCTTCTCTTTCTCTCTCTCACACACACAGCTTCTCTTTCTCTCTCACAGCTTCTCTTTCTCTCTCTCTCCCTCTCTCACACACACAGCTTCTCTTTCTCTCTCTCACATACACAGCTTCTCTTTCTCTCTCTCACATACACAGCTTCTCTTTCTCTCTCACAGCTTCTCTTTCTCTCTCCCTCTCACACACACACAGCTTCTCTTTCTCTTTCTCTCTCTTGCACACACAGCTCTCTCTCTCACACACACACACAGCTTCTCTTTCTCTCTCTCTCCCTCTCTCACACACACAGCTTCTCTTTCTCTCTCTCACACACAGCTTTTCTTTTTCCCTCTCCTTCTCACACACACACAGCTTCTCTTTCTCTCACACAGCTTCTCTTTCTCTCTCTCACACACACACACACACAGCTTCTCTTTCTCTCTCTCACACAGCTTCTCTTTCCCTCTATCTCCCTCTCACACACACACAGCTTCTCTTTCTCTCTCACAGCTTTTCTTTCTCTCTCCCTCTCACACACACACAGCTTCTCTCTCTCTCTCTCTCTCTCTCTCATTATTTGGTAAAATAAAAAAGGAAAAAATTATATCATCCTTGGTTCTTTTTTTTAATCCCCCCCCCAAAAAAAACACACACAAAAAAACCACAACTGATCACAGTTTATAACAGCCTGGCAACGCCATCCTCCTCAGTCCACACAACTCCGTACCCATTGTATCTACAATGCCATCTAGCCATCTCATCCTTGGCCGTCCCCTTTTTCTTTTGCCCACCACCTTCCCCAGCATTAAGGCCTTCTCAAGTGAATCCTCTCTTCTCATTTGATGTCCAAAATACTTCAGCTTCATCTTTACTATTTGACCTTATAATGAGCACTCAGGGCTAATCTCTTCTACTATTAACCTATTTGTTCTTCTCTCTGTCCAAGGGACTCTCAAAACTCTCCTCCAGCACCACATCTCAAAGGCATCTATTTTTCTTCGCTCAGCCTTTCTAATGGTCCATTAAAAAAAAATCATTTTAAACAGCCCAGCAACGCCGAGCAACCTCTGCTAGTAGTCTTAAAAAAAGAAGGAACTCCTTTGACCTTTCTGCTTACAATCTTTTATATGATTGTTCCTGTGCCCAAAGGGAAGCTAGTCTGCTATAGACACAGTCATAAGATTATTATACTGTACATCACATTCTGTCTTCATTGAAGAAGAGGCAGCAAGAAGAAAAAAATTCCAGATATTTTTAGTACATCAATGTAAAATTGAGTTATTAGTGCCCTGTTAGACACACAATTCGAGCCTGGGATAGTGGTGTGTGGTTGTATAATGTCTGATCATTTGATCATTTACTTATTCAGCTGTTAAAGATTCATTGACAATTAGAAAGCAGTGTTTTTTAGTTTGCACGAAATCCGTTTATTATTATTATTATGGTGTAAGTTATCACTTGAGGTTATAGCTAACCAATAATGAATAAACATATATGAACACTAGCTATTAATCTCTATAGAGCTGAATTACATGAATATTTGTTAATATTTTTTATCTTTCCCTGTAAATGATCTCATCTGATTGCTTTACAGTTTCTTTCTTTCTTTCTTTTTGAGAGAGCATGATATTTCTATTTCATGTTTCTAAATTTATTGTGGTGCAGTAAATTGTTATGTTTTGCCTAAGCAGATTGATTTATAGAATTGCATCTGGAGTAGAGCTATTTTAAAAAAATATGCTGACCTATTGCAAAGGATTTGTCCTGTAGGATAGAATATAATTAAAGTGACTGAGCAGCATCCTATTTCCTATTGTGCTGCAACACCTATACTGTTTCACCAGATTTCTTCTTCCTTCTCATGCTTCCTAATTAAAAAGTTTACTAATTGTGTGTGTGTGTGTGTATTCATCATGAACCTGACAGAGTCTTCTCTTTCTGTGTGGCAGGTGTTGGCATGGCCATGAGGAAGATGGGAAGCATGGCTAAACCAGATTGTATCATCAGCAGGGATGGAGATAAATTTGTTGTGAAATCAGAAAGCACATTCAAGAACCATGAATTCAGCTTCATACTGGGAGAACAGTTTGATGAAGATACAGTAGATGGTCGAAAAACAAAGGTAAAGGCAGAGCTTGACAAAGGGAGTTTGGAATTATATCTGTCCAATTGACAAAACTGATCTCTGGGTAATGGAAACAGTTTCTAGAGCAGCTTTTCATATATTGCAGCAAGATGATACAATCAAAAGATACAACTACAAAATGAAAACACTTGTTTGACAAGAGCAGGATAAAACAATAACCATGCCAGCAGTTTAGGCCTATATAGAGACACTCCCAAGTAAGCCCCATCACATTCAGTGGAGCCTGTTCTCAGGTAGAAGGAAACTGCATCACAACCTTAGAAAGGCAGTGAAAATAAAATATGTGGCTCTGTAAAGACATCAAAAGAAGCACATTAACTAAAATTCATTGAAATAAAAGAAGTCTGTAAACCTTGCTTTGAAGTGGCTTTTTAAAATAGCCATAGATGAGTTTGACCATAGCATGTCTGGGTTCAGGAGTATTTGTGAGCTGGAGTTAATTTAAATTGGAACGGAGAGCTTCCAAATACTTCCCAGGCACTGTGGTAGAACAGGTGAGGGAAGTTCATAATACCAAGGTTTGCTATGGTTTGTCCTCATTCGATTCAGCTATAGTTTAGCATTCTTTCTGAAGCTTGCAAGCGTTACTTTTGGAAGAGTGTTGTAGTCCCAAAAGATAATGCTTCCAAGCTCTGGTCTGAATATTACCTATGCCTCAACAGATGACTGTATCCTTCGTGGCAAAGTCTTATGCAATTCACCAAACAGTTCATTACACAAGAACTAAACAGCACAAAGTGCAGGACCACTGAAAGTTCCTACTTTGGGAATTTTTTTTCCCAATGGACCGATGCTTCCTGCTGTTCTCAGTGGAAAGGTAACTTTGTGCTTTCAAAAAACATCTTTAGCCTTAATATGACAAAATTATAACTGGTTTGATGGCTTAATTTTGTATTCTTGGGCAACAAAAGAAATTGTTATTTTTCATTAAGACATGGGATTATGGCCTCAGAATCATCTATACCTACGTATTTCAATGTGATCAAGTCATAGAACCTATCTGATTCAATGGGTTTTCCATGGGAGTGTCTTGCCTGTGGTTGATACTGAAGTGTTCTCACTTTCAAAGCAAAAGATGTCGGACAACCTGAAGAACGCTTTCAAATGCTTCTCCTCCAAACAGGTACAACCTGAAACTGAAGCACTTTCATGATAATGTGCTTAAGAGGCCAGGGTCCATTAATTTTCAAAGCCATACAGTCTGCTTGCAAATGATCTGGTGCATGAGACTCTCTCAAAGATAAAAGCAAATGCCAGGCAAAGAACATGCAGGAGTAGGTTCTGGTGCATAGCCAATCCTCACAATAATGACTACTTGTCAAAACCTTTCTCTCACCTGTAATTATACTTCTCGGACTGGTTCTACATCTTTAGGGGTGTGTTCCAAAAGATTGTGTTTGAGATACAATTAGCACCTCATATGCAAATTTCTCTTCTTGATTTCCTCCCTTCTTTCTTTATAAGAGCAGTGCTCTTTCTGTTTAACAAAAAGAAAACTTCTTTAGTTAGAAGACAGAACTTTGTTAAACAAAAATGGGAATAATTCTCTGAGGAGACTTATCATACGGCAAAATGAGATAGATGGCAGAATATGAGGTGACATTAGAGATGAAAAAGTGAGCAATATGAATTGATAGAACTCATGAGCACAGTCCCAGATATTTTAGATTACAACTCCCAGAATCATTTATCTTTGGCCTTGGTTGCTGATACATCTAGAACAGTGATAGTGAACCTTGGCACTCCAGCTGTTCTTGGACTCCAATTCCACAGCCCAAGTCTCTGTACGCGCAGTAAACATATTAATGTGGATTCATAGAGACATGGGCTTCTGGGAAATGGAGTCCAAGAACAGCTGCGGATGTGCAGTAAACCCATTGGGACTTTTGGGAATTGGAAGTCCAAGAACACCTGGAATGCCAAAGTTCACCATCACTTCTAGAAGGTGGAGTGGCCCATATTTGAGAGCCCAAATTTTTCTTCTCTTGATTTAATGACATCTGTGGATTGTTCATGTGTCTCAACTTCATTTATATTTCCTGTTCTCAGTTAGTCCTGCTTATACATGACAGAATAGAATTTTATAGAGGACAGAGCACAGTAGGTGAGCAGAGACTATTTGATTATCCTTTTCTAATAAGCTGTTAATCACTTTGAGCCATTAAGACTATAGTTCAGTAATTGCACGAACAGGGAATTTGTGCAAATTACTGTTTCTGACAGCCACTGAGTACTCTTTGTCTTCTTGGGAAGAGAACTGGTCAGCTAGTTGGGTAGGAATTCCTAGAGTTCTCTAAGGAAATTAGGTGGAAGAATTTGCAATACATGAGGAACTGGAGGTAGGCTATAATGAAAAACAGATGTGTGAAGCGGTAGTGGTGGTGGAACTAGGGACTCCAGAAATGTTTGATTTGGCATATGTGTCTGTGTATAACAGTTGCATCCTGTCTCCTTTTGTTTTTGTGAGAGGATCTTTCCACACCCAATTCTAAATCTGGAAAAACAAAAGAACAATTAACTTTTCCTCCACTTCTGGACAGATTCTGCACATGATCAGGCAACTCATAAAGTTACATGTACACCTTAATAACTTATGGCTTGGTGAAAGTCATCCTTTTTATGTAACTTGCACAATAATGGATAATGGAAATATTGGACGGGTGCTTCTCACAAAGAGTGGGGATGGAACCACAAGCAAACATGTTGGTCATGTGCTTTACCACAAGATATGAAGTACTGTATGGGAATTGTTTTCTTGTCCTGTGTCAAAGACTATTTTTTGAATCAATTGTCCAAGGAGCTGGCTAAGTACCAACATTCCTATTCCTTTACAGACTCTTATCACCTTAGATGATAACAACGTATTGAATCAGCATCAGCAGTGGGATGGCAAAGAGACCACGATAACAAGGAAGATAGTTGATGGGAAATTAATTGTAGTAAGTGGAATTTTTCTCCTGGTCTCCGTGCCAGATTTGTACACAATAGCTGCAATGTTACAGTCTTATGCATAAGTCTCCATCTGCATTTCCCTTTTCCACAGCAATTATAAGAGTAACGTGTGTTTGTTTGATTTTTTTCCATACTGCCCATCTAATAATGTTACTCTGAGCATTTAATGGATAAATGAAACGAAAACAACACATATAACCAAATCTTATATAAATAGAGCACATAATACTATCCATCAGTAGATACATTTAAGACTGCAGAAAATAATGCAGCAGAAAAACCAAATAAGTAATTGGAAGAAAAGAGTCATTACAGGGGTAGAATATTCTCAAATGCCTCCCTGTAGGACTCAGCTTTCACCAGCTTGCAGAATTTCTGAAGAGATAGAAGGGGCCACTCAAACACAAGCTGGTAAAGCATTACATAAAATTGGAGCCAAGTCAATTTTTCATAGACATCTTTCAGGTCTTCCTCACTGTGGGCATTCTTAGCCCACAGGCCTGAGTGGACTGCTTTGTTCAGGCATGATTTATCAGGAAGAGGTACTCCAGCAAGCATTGAGGTCCTAAATCTTTTTAGGGCTTTTATTAGGTAAGGTAAAGGTAAAGCTCACCCTTGTTTGAAAGGCCATAGTATCCGACTCTAGGGTTCAGTGTTCATCTCTGTTTACAGCCAAAGAGACAGCTCTGTCTGTGTTTGCAGACGTTTCCGTGGACATGTGTAGGAGGCACGCCTCAACACCAGAGTTCACGGAACATTATTTACCTTCCCACTAAAGTGGTACCTATTTATCTACTTGCAATTTCTTACTTTCAGTCTGCTAGGTTGGCAGGAGCTGGAACAGAGATGGGAGCTCATTCTGTCATGCAGTACTTGAGTCTCAAACTGCTGACCTGCTGACCTTCCTGTCGCCGAGTTCAGCATATTAACCACTTGAGCCACCACAGTCCCTTGGGCTTTCATTACTTGTAGGCTACTTTTCTCCTGATGTTATATGTTAACTCCATGACATTGAATCAATGACTGAACCTTCTTTGTTTTCCAGGAATGTGTCATGAATGGTGTTAAATGCACTCGGGTCTATCAGAAAGTATGAAGACACTGATTCCTCTTTGGATTGGAAGCCTAGTGACCAAGCAATTACTTCCAGCAACAATACTACTTTACACTCCGTTATTTTTCATTTTTTGCCCTCCACTCTAGGTTTTTTTAACCATTGTGGAGGAATTAGTGCTGTATACAACAAAATTTTGAGTTCTTGGTGTAACTATTGAAAATATTAAAATTGAAAATGTTAAGTAGAAACATTGTAACTGTGTTCTAATTTCTCCAGCTAAAGCAATTAAGCAAAGAGAATTGATTAATTTCTAGTTAAGTTGCTTATAAGCACAAATATACTATGTTCCCAAATATGTTCTGCCAAGTTCAATAATGCTCCTTAGTAAGTGTGCTTTATTTTGGGGTCTTGAATGGAAAAAGCATTTTTGTTCACATTCTCGCAATGCACTGATGGTAGTGATAAGCAGGGAGCAAAATCTTCCACATTTTAGAATATAGAAGGATAATATGACTCCCAACTCCCTTAAGTGCTATTTGATAAATGATGACTGCTTGTAGACTTTAAGACTGAAGGAACTAGGCATGTTTAGCCTTGAGAAAAGGAGACTGAGAGGGGAGGGCGGGATATGATAGCACTTTTCAAATATCTGAAAGATAATCATAAAGAGGAAGGGAAGGATCTGTTCTCTATCACCCCAGAGTGCAGGACACATAACAATGGGCTCAAATTAAAGGAAAACAGATATAGGCTGAAGATGAGGAAATATTCTTAACAGTTAGAACAGTATGACAGTAGAACCAACTGCTTTGTGAGGTGCTAAGCGCTCCAAAACTTGAAGCATTTAAGAGAGCATTGGACAACATCTGTCATATCTGCTTTGGTTTGGATTCCTGCATTGAGCGGGGGTTGGACTCAATGGCCTAATATGCCCCTTCCAACTCAGTTATATAATTCTGTAGGAGAGGTTAAATTGGTGAAAAATCAAGTAAACTAAATTGCTGGGCAAGTGCAAGAAAGGATGACTCCCCAGTGAGGCAAGATTATTGTACTTGGGGCTATTTATCTTAATGGGGTAAAGCAAAATACAGTAAGGGGGGAATGATTAGGAGTTTACAATTATACTTTCTATGGAAAAAGTTGATCAGGGAATTTCCCCCCTCTCTTTTTCATAATACTTGTACCTGTGGTACCAATTGACACTGGATGGTGGAGGATGTGACACAGATAAAAGGAGATACTGTTTCACACAGTGCATGGGTAGATGTTGGAATTCATTGCCACAGTTACAGTGATGAAGGCCATGGTGAATGGTTTTTAAAGGAATTTAAATAAATTAATGGAAGTAAGGACTAGCAATGGCTACTAATTATCTCTAGTATCAGAGGGAATATTCCTATGATTGTCAATTGCTGGGCGACACGAGGCAGATAATTCAAATGAACATATACCCTTTTGGTTGTCTCATAAAGAACTGATTGGCCACTCTGTGAACAGAATGTTGGGTGAGTCACTTGGTCTAATCCATGACTCCTATCGTGTTTTCACGCTGCACACTTCTGCTTCAGAAGGTCTTATTACCTGCTGGTCAATACCTTTTTCTTCTTCACTACAGATGTCATATACTAACCTTTGTTGCTGTGTGGTCCTTGTTGCTGGGGTTGTGGTGGAGTGGAGTGGTGGAACAGCCTCCAAATAATAATCTGTCTGAAACAACCGGTATAAAGACCTCTTGATTCTACCTGGAATATCCCTTTGTCACCCTTCACATTGGGTCTTATATTTAAAGGCCTTTAAATTTCTGGTTTGGACCCAGTCAGTTTAATGCTGCAGTGGCTCAGTGGTTAAGAAGCTCTCCTTGTTAGCTGGAAGGCCTGCAAGTTTGAATCCTAGGTACTGTGTGATGGATTGAGTGCCCATCTCTGTCCCAGCTCCTTCCAACCTAGCAGATCAAAAGCAAGAAATTGCAAGTAGATAAATAGGGACCACTTTGGTGAGAAAAGATCTTGGGGACATGAAAAGAGCCTCATTTGGGTGTGCCCTGAGCAGAGTTTCTCCAGCAAAAAGCCTTTCAACCCAGAATAATTTCTGACACAAAATTATTATCCATAAACATTTTTTCTGACACAAAATTATTATCCATAAACATTTTTTTCACAGATGTCTCAGGTAGTCTTTTCATTGACAATTCAGACTTTCTCTTTATACTTCTTGTAAACCTATGACATGTGAAGGATTTGGCATTCTCACTGATGGTAGTGATAACTCAGCACATGCTTCCTATGCTTGCACTTGTTGCTTGTATATATCTTCCATTTTCTTTCCTAACTTTAAACAGAATCATACTTAATGTTTATTTATTTATTTATTTATTTATGCCATTTAATGTTACTTTCTCTCTCTCCAAAAACAATGGGAGTATCAAGATATTCCATTGGGGATTAAATACTTTTATGGCTATCTATAAAACAAGTAAAACCACACAGAGGTGGATCATCAATATGTCCCTTCTTGATACATTTGGAGGATAAATCTTTGTAAAGGAATAAGACTTTGCAACTATACAAGGTAATGGGAATCTACTGATACCACGATGGTGGAAATAAATTTGGAGTCACAGGGACCCAACTGCTGTGTGCTCACATCTGTTTCTCTGTGCTAATCTTTAATGCACTTATGAAATGACTGCGATTGCTGCATTGCAGGGTTTTACACACCCTTCCTTTGTCCTAGTAGGTGCTGATAAGGTACAAAAGATCATGCACTAAATCCAGTTAAATGTCCCAACTGGACTAATGTTAGATCCATTGGATCACAAGCATCATGTCCCATTAATTCAACGGGTCTACTCCATTTCAGATTCTTAGTTGGCTTTAGACCCATATCATAATTACAATATTCACTTACTCATCACATTTTGATGGGATATAACTACAGGCAGATGTGTGAATGTATGCCTGGATGTAGGCCCAGCAAAGGTAGAGACAATCAGAAAACATGAGTTATTGGGTTGTTTTATCTATAACAGTTGGAATATCATCATCTGATCAGACCATTCTTGATGGATGAAACAAGCAGTTTGCTGTAAACATAGATCAATGGATTCTAACTGTCTTGGTTTATTTGTGAGGTTTTATTTCATGGGAAAATGTTCCTCTTGAAACCTGTGGGAAGCCTTTTTTCCTTTCCTTTTTTAAAAAAGCACCCACTCCAGCTGTTGCTTTGTTTATTTATAAATTCGTTGAGAAAGTTCTGCCCCAAATCTGTAATCATTTTAAAATATTTTGGTTGACAGTCTTAGTTGGAAGCATTTGTAATATACTGCCCTGATCCAGGCAATGCTACATACTGTATAACACATACGGTAGTTAGTAGAGTTTTAGGATCTAATTCTGTACAGCTATATGTGGGGGAAAAGACCTGCAGAATTACTTTCTTTTGAATACACATTAAGTTATAACTCATGTTCTTCTGCCCATTTTAACTTAATGGATCATGGAGCAGTATTCGATAACATTCATCCAGAAATAAGACTTATTTGTCATTGGAAGTTGCTCTGAAGTGCTTTATTTTATTGGTTTTTCTATATGATTGGACTGAAGGAAATCTCTTCTCATTTAGATCAAATACTGAACGAAGTAAAACTAATTTTTTTTAATTAAAAAAAACCAATTACGTTGTTCCTGTAGTCTACAGGTTAAGTTTTACTTCAGCATTTGATCTAAATGAGATTTAAAATTATTTTTAAAAATTATTTAATATATATTAAATATTTTATTTATTAAATTATGTTTTTAAAAAATAGGTTTTACTTCATTCAGTACTTGATCTGAATGAGAAGAAGAGATGTATATATAAATTAACTTCAGTATGGAGTAAATTTATGGTTTATTATATTCTTCAATGTATTTCTGGTTAGGCATTATTCTATTCTTGGACTGCAGTCCTATACATACTTAGTAGTGAGTCCCATTGAACTTAGTGGAGCTTACTTCGTAGTAGACTCAGGTATAATGGTATTGTAAATTCTGAACATGTTGTAAGGAATTAGATCTAAACATAGTTATATTTTGACCAGATCTATTGAAATAATGACTTAATCAATAGGTTTTGACCCAGACCAAAGTTGTTGCTTATTTAGTATCACCAACCTTCACTTCTTGTTTCTCTAGACAAAACTTAACAAAGTTGCTATTAAGCTCTACTGAAACCTGTATTTGCTTGCAGTTAGGCTGAATGGAGAAAGTATATCCAAGGTTTCATGGGCCAGTACAACAATAAATCATATTTGTTATTTAAATCAATGCACAGGCTGCATTGTGAACAGTGGTTGGTCACAATGTATTATTTAATAGCCCTGATAATGTTGTTCTTATACTATTTGATAACAACCAAGTCTTTGATGTGTTGCTTGCTTATGATCTGATTAAGGCAGGATACAGAAGGGTGGTTTGTTTGGTTCCAACTTCTTCAGAGGGAACTCTGAAAAATGCATTCTAAATACTGGAATTTTCTTGACCATACATCAAAGCTGTGATCATTGTAACATGTATGCTATTAAAGGTTGTAAGTTAGAAAAAAGCTCATATGAATGTAGATGAACCTCTGTTGGCATTTTTTCTACAAATTATTTTGAAGGGTGTTTCTTCATTATTCTTCACATACATTTCAAAGAGCAAATGAATATAGGCTGTTTACTGCAGAACTTTACTCTACTGTATAGTCCATCCAAAATCTTATAGGGTTTTAATTCACTCTGTCTGCTGCAGAACAAATAGCCATAATCTCTAGAGTGAAGCATGGTACTCTGAGAAGCTAATGTCTGTCAACAATCAGTTAAAAAAGACAATGCTCAGATGAAAGTGATTCCATGTGTCTCCAAGGACAGATTCAAATGTGCAGAAGATGTCAAGGGTACAATTCCTCCAAGATTGCATCAATTCAGGTTTAAAGTGAGCAATCAGTTTTTATAAATAATCCCTAATGTCACACAAACACATCTGCATCATGTAGTGTACCAAATGAAATATTGTATCTTCCATCTGCTAGTTTCTGATATGGAATGATATTTTATTTAGGAGTTGTATTAACTTATACAGTATTACAGTTTCCTGCCAGTGTGTATGCTCTGTACAGGACTATACCATATTCTGTTTCCTTTTACACTCCCAGCATGAAATAAGGAGACAAGACACCACTAGATGTGGTTAAAGGCTTGGAGTTAATTTATATATACATCTCTTCTTCTCATTCAAATCAAGTACTGAATGAAGTAAAACTTATTTTAAAAAAACATAATTTAATAAATAAAATATTTAATATATATTAAATAATTTTTAAAAATAATTTTAAATCTCATTTAGATCAAATGCTGAAGTAAAGGCCACTTTGATGTCCAGAAATTAATATGCAGCAGCCAGCGTAACGGGGCCAAACTCAAGTTTATTTCGGGAATCTGAACATACAAAACGGGAACAACAGGACTTATATACACTCATAACTTGATACATTTCAGCGAAAAACAATTGGATAGGGTAGAATGCAATGGGGTGATCGCTAACTTAAATATTAGCGTGCTTATCATTCAAAATGGGTGCTAACCAGTTCTCGCGATACTTCGGCTGTCAAGAAGAAGCTCAAAGAATGACAGGGCGGCCATTTCCAATACACATTTTAAAACAGTAATAAATCATACATACACAACAGCCACATTTATTGAATGTTAATTCTTAAGTAAGGGTGATATGGCGGGCAGTGAGTAACCTGACATGAGGGACAGGGACCTTTCCTTCCCTGTGCCAGATGGGTGAAACCCTGGGCCCCCACTAGTTAATGCATGGGCAGGTAAAAAGTGGGCCTGCCTACCAGGGAGGGCATGGCCACACCGTTTCCTCTTCTCCTCAAAGAGTAGGTCTTGGTTGTACCACATGCCAGCCACATGACGTTAGCCACCTCCTGGCTGATTCACAGGAATGCAGTACAGGCTCACTTCGCCCCATCGAAAATGCCCTGTAGGAATCACCGCTAGTACCCCCAACATGCACTACCCGCCACCAGAGGGATTCAGTCTGTCTTGGCCCCTCCCCCCCTCAGGGCCAGAAGCGCCCACTTTGGAGTCTATTAAGGACAGACGGAATCCAGTTTGTCTCCGGGTGCAATTCAAGGTGCTGGTTTTGACCTTTAAAGCCCTATATGGTAGTGGGCCGGGTTACCTAAGAGACCGCATCGCCCTGAGGACGTCTGTCCGTCCAACCAGAGCGGACCGGAGGGGCTCTCTAATTGTTCCATCAGCCAGAGGGGCTTGCCTCTCTGGCACAAGGAGGAGAGCCTTCTCCGTGTCTGCACCGGCCCTTTGGAACCTCCTGCCAACAGAGCTACGTCTCCGGATGGAATTGCTGCCTTTCAGAAAAGAACTTAAAACCTGGCTGGCGGGTCAAGTGTGGGGTGCAGGTGGAAGGGTAACCTCCATTGGGTGGTTGGTGTAGAAGAACTCTTCCCCATGGTGCCTTTGGATCCTGCAGCCCTTGTTTTTAGGGGGTGGGTAGTTTTAACTGTTTTTAACATGTGTTTTTTAATTTTTATTGTGAACCACCCTGAGTTGGCTTTGGCCGAGTGAGCGGTATATAAATGTGACAATTAAATTAAATTAAATTAAATTAAATCCCCATGTATAGGTCATGCAGCAGAATGCAGCAGAATGTCAATCCGTGTATCAGAGAAATGAACCCTGTAGTCTTTGAACAGGTAAGTAAATCTTTGATGGATCTCTGTGTGTTCAATGGCAGTGCCACCGTGTGCCACAACCCAAGCCTTCATTTTCTGGTTAATCGCCTTACATTCTTTGTCCAGAGGTTTGATTTCTGTTTTGGTATTCCATACCAGGCACGGTAAAATGGCAGACCATATTAAGATTGTGCGGGGCCACGTGGCCTTGATGTAAGCCAGGTCACTCTGAGCCTTAAGTACCAACCCCTTGCTTTTCATCTTGCCAATGTCGTTGCTCCCCAGGTGTATTAACAGAATGTCGGGTGGTGATACCTTGTTTGAGCTTAAATGTACCTCCATTAGGTTGGGTCATCTCATGCCCCATTTGGTCATCCACTGCAACCAGGCCCGGTTCCCAAGGCCCAACTGTTTTCCTAAGCCACTGTCATGTGCTCTCTTGGCCACCCAAAAAAGGATACTGCCTCCTCTCTGTAATGGTTGTTTCTGCAAAGCAAATTAATGTAACTGAACCATGGGCCTCACATAGTGTTTGTAGCAATGCGAGCACCATCTCCCAATTCTGGCGATACTGTCCCCGGGGATCCCCAATGAATGGGCAGTGGATGTGGCACCTATCCAGAAGGAGTGAGTTCCAAATTGGGCCCCTTGTAGGCCAAGGTTCCTAAGAGGCTTCCTTGTAGTAGTCCAAAATTGAATTAAATTGTCACTGCAAGCCATAGAGAAGGTAATGAAAGTTAAGGGTTAAAGTTGTACATTTCTTGAATAGTTATTTTTGTGTATATGACTGTTAATATAGAAGAAGCTGTGCTCTCAAGTAATTGGAATGCATACCCAATTGGAATGCATACCCAAAAGGAAAAAGGGCACTGCCAGGTCCAAGAGGACTCCGATGTGGCTTACAGGAGCTGTTCGGGAAGTGATCAAGAGCAAGAAAAGCTCATTTAGAAGATGGAAGGCTTGTCCAAATGAGGACAGCAGGCAGAAACATAAATTCTGGCAGAACAAATGCAAGGCAACAATCAGGAAAGCAAAGCAAGACTTTGAGGAGCGTATAGCTAAAAATACTCAGAGAAATAACAAAGACTTCTTTAAGTACATTAGAAGTAAGAACCCAACTAGGAAGGCCATTGGACCATTAGATGACAATGGAAGGCAAGGGGTTATTAAAGAGGAAACAGAGATTGCAGAGAGACTCAATGAATTCTTTGCTTCAGTATTCACTGAAGAAGACAGAGACCACATGCCCAAAACAGAGCCTATCTTCGTAGGGAGGGAAACCGAAGAATTAAGCAAGATAGAAATAACCAGGGAGGAGGTCCTTGCATGTCTTGTTAAGCTAAACACTAACAAATCCCCAGGACCAGATGGCATCCATCCACGAGTTCTCAGGGAACTTAAAGATGAAATTGCTGATATCCTAGCCAAAATATATAATCTTTCCCTCAAATCAGGCTTTGTGCCTGATGACTGGAAGGTAGCGAATGTAACACCAATTTTCAAAAAAGGATCCAGGGGTGATCCAGGAAATTACCGGCCTGTCAGTTTGACATGTGTCCCAGGTAAAGTGATGGAAACCATCCTAAAAGATAGAATTAATAGTTACATAGAAGAGAAGGCGCTGCTAAAGGAGAGCCAACATGGCTTTTGCAAGGGCAAATCATGCCTCACTAATCTGTTGGAATTTTTTGAGAGTGTCAACAAGCATGTGGATAAGGGGGATCCAGTTGACATTGTTTATCTGGACTTTCAGAAGGCTTTTGACAAGGTCCCACACCAAAGGCTCTTGAATAAACTTACCAGTCATGGAATAAAGGGACAGGTCTTGTCCTGGATCAGCAATTGGCTAAGGGACAGGAAACAGAGGGTAGCACTAAATGGACACTTCTCCAAGTGGAGGGAAGTAAAGAGCTGGGTCCCCCAAGGTTCAGTACTGGGACCCCTGTTTTTCAACCTCTTCATAAATGATCTAGAGGTAGGAGTAAAAAGCAAGGTAGCCAAATTTGCTGACGACACTAAATTATACAGGGTAGTGAAAACTGTGAGAGATTGTGAAGAGCTCCAGAGGGATCTCTTGACACTGGGGGAGTGGGCAAAACAGTGGCAAATGAGCTTCAACATCAGTAAGTGCAGAGTGATGCATGTTGGGGCAAAAAAACCCAATTACATTTATAAACTGATGGGGTCTGAACTCTCTGCGACAAACCAGGAAAGGGACCTTGGTGTCCTGGTGGACAGCTCAATGAAGGTGTCAACCCAGTGTGCCTCAGCAGTGAAAAAAGCAAACTCAATGTTAGGGATCATTAGGAAGGGTATAGAAAATAAGTCAGCAAGTGTCATTTTGCCTCTTTATAAATCTATGGTGAGGCCCCATCTGGAATATTGTGTACAGTTCTGGTTGCCATACCTCCAGAAGGATATTATGGAGTTGGAGAAAGTACAGAGG
The DNA here is from genome assembly GCA_035047345.1 of Bradypodion ventrale. Taxonomy (NCBI): domain Eukaryota; kingdom Metazoa; phylum Chordata; class Lepidosauria; order Squamata; family Chamaeleonidae; genus Bradypodion; species Bradypodion ventrale. Next base: position 287,276,859 of record JAWDJE010000004.1, read on the forward strand.
AGGGCAACCAGAATGATTAGGGGACTGGAACACCTTCCTTACCATCTGAGGCTGCAACGTTTGGGCCTTTTCACTCTTGAACGACGGCGTCTAAGAGGTGACCTGATTGAAGTTTATAAAATCATGCATGGTGTGGACAAGGTAGATAAGGAAAAACTGTTTTCCCTATCGCACAACACTAGAACTAGGGGACACTCCATGAAACTTTTGGGTACTAGTTCTCAAACAAATAAGAGAAAGTACTTTTTCACACAGAGGATTACTGGTCTATGGAACTCCCTGCCAGAAGAAGTGGTGACAGCTGTCAGTCTTCACAGCTTTAAGAAAGGATTAGACAAGTTCATGGAGGACAAGGCTATCAATGGATATAATTATGGCTACCTAAGGACAACCTCCGGGTTGGAGAGATAGGCAGGATATCTCTCAATGCCATTTCCAGGGAATCCTAAGCAGGTGAAGGCATCTCCTTGGGAATACCCTGAAGGAAATGGTGAGCCACTGTGTGAGACAGAATGCTGGACTGGATGGGCTGTGGCCTGTTCCAGCAAGGCTGTTCTTATGTTCTTATGTTCTTATGTAATTAATATCATAGACTATACAAAGTATGAGAGGGTGGATGGAGCAATACCTTCCATAATCCATCAGGGCACCTGTCACAAAGAATGTTATATTTTACATTTGTTGTTCTATCCAGGGAAGGCTGAGCCCTAGCTTGGGGATCATTTCAATAGCTATGTGAGACCCAGAAGTGTCTGGAGGTAGAAAAATGGGTGAAACATGAGGAAGGGAAATGGGGACAATATAAAGGGAGAGAAATCAAGGGCAGAGATAGAGGAAAGAAAAGAAGAGGAGAAGGTGGAAGACATGTGGAATGATGCTTTACAGTGGCTGGAAGGCTTGTGGTATCTGGAGGTCCTCTCTACTATGGCTATACTCACTTGTTAAAGAACACCTTACCAGACATGTCTACCATAGTTGGCCATGAGGCCTTCTCAATCTGCCAAGACCTGAACCTGCAGCCTCAGCCCATTCTGGCAGCACCTACCTTATCCCAACTGTGAAAGCTTCCATTCTGATCTCACTACTACACTTGTGGCACAAGCAACAATTTAAGACTAGATAGAGTAGGACCTCACCACCAAAAAAAAAAGTGATCAGAAGAATGGACCTTTGGCACTAAAGAACTGGAGATGTTGGCAACCACTCAGTGGATTTTGGACTGGATTTTGTGTGTGTGTGTGTGTGTGTGGAATACTGAGGAGAAAGATCCTGTTAAGTCCAGTGAGCCACCTGTATATAGTTCCAGAATAAAGTTTTTGTTATCTGCACCAGCTGTTGTTTTGTGTTGTGATTACTAGCCCCATGAACCCCTTTGCTATCCTTTTGCCAGTGGTGGGATTCAGCAGGTTCGCCCCAGTTTGCCAGAACTGGTTGTAGAAATTCTGGCTGGCCCCACCCATCCAAGTTTTGAAATAAAGTAGTCCTAATTCAGGTGCAACACAGGGTTTTCCCCCTGGCCATGCCCACCATACCATGCCCACAGAGTAGGTAGTAAAAAAAATTGAATCCCACCACTGCCTTTTGCCTAGGGAGAACCAATGGTATATGAAGACATATAGATTAGAACACTATGGTTGCCATCCTATGGTCCATGGATATACTAGTGATCTATGGGGACTATATTGATTGATCATTGAGAACTTAATCTGTACTATAGAAATGGATAAACCCATTTCAGGGAGAAGATGATGGGGGATGCAGCCAATCTCTTTCTCTCTTATGCTGTACTTCTGGCATTGACCAAGTACAGCCGATGGTTTGTATGCGATGGACCCCAAAGTTTTTTTTTTTAAAAAGGTGAGACTTTGGCAAACATCACTCACTGATGATGATGGAAAGGTCCTAGGATGCCAGAACTATGTTTTTCAAGAGGGCTGGTTAATGACAGCTGCTGGCAATGGCCTCATATTATGTGGCTTGAACTGGTTTGCAGGTTAGAATTGACTTGAGCAACTTGGGGTGGTTTGCCAAATAATTTCTCTTGGCAAAGAAGTGGTCAAAGCATTGAAGCTACAGAAGTCTAAAGACAGTTAAGAACTAGGATCAGAGAGAGGCAGGGCATCAACCAGCATTTGCTTATGATGTGGCTTTAGAGATGTGCACATCACTATTTGCCATGCAGCTGTTTTAAAGTTTTATTTCATAATAAGAAGAGGCTAAGAGAGATTAAAAGAAACAGAGATCCTGTTCCTTTGAAAATGAACTGGGCTTCATATTTGTAAGTCTGATGGCCAAGCAGCACCAGCCAAAAGGTTCTGTTCACCTGTGCTGTCCCTCCCTCTTTAGCTTGATGATGATGATTACAAAAATCAGGAATGAGGTCAAAACTCATGGGAGGTTTACAAAGGAAAATGTCATCATCTGGACTCTCATAAACTTCCATGAATGAGACAGAGTGGTTGCACAATAAGATTTTCTGGAAGCATTTTATTTCACCTTACAGGTTACTACAAGTCGAATGTAGATAATACTGTCATTACACATTTGCCTTTCAACCTTCCTGTGAGCTTTCGGGTTAAAAATTGGAGTGTGGCACACTCAACAGGTTGTTTTTGCCTATTAAAACTTTACCTGCGGCTTTCAGGGCACATGTGCCTCAGTCTTGCAGCTGGGAGACTTTTGAATGGGATTTCCCATGAGCCAGTTTCCTATTTCATAATGAAAAGGAAATTGTTTGGGAAAAGGTAGAACTGTATTCTCCCAGGAGAGAACTAATGATCTCAAAACTGGGACCACTGGAGATTTGGAGTGGCTTTCCTTTTCTTTCACCAGTGATCTCTATTCACTGTCAAATAAACCTTTAAATGAAGAGCATATTCTCCATAGTTAGCCTGTTTCTTTTCTTATACAGTAATAGGTATTTCTTTGTGGATAGGTGGTTCAGACTTGCACGTGAAAACTTCTAGGTAGATAAGGTATTTTATAAGGCACAACAATCATATTTCGTAAACATGTTGGTGAACCCCTCTGCTAAACTTGTATGTCTGCCATACATAATAAAGGTGTCATCTAATTTGACCCTCAACCTCAAAGTGTACTTAAGAGATAACAAATCATTCTACTGAAAAGATAGGCTAAGCAAACAAATTTAAACTCCTGGGGAAGCTTAACTTTGAATGTCATGTTTACCCTATCTTCTGTTTTGACTCATAGCTACTAAATGTTGGACGATAGTAGAAATCTTGGAAGCTAGGAAATAATTTTCCTCCTCATTTCCTGGTAATCCATGGTGGCTGTAGATAGAACTAAGTCCTTCTGGCATTTTGGGAAGGTCAAATGGGTACAAGTTAGGGGACCCTGATTTTGAATTCCAGGTTTAGATATTCTTGAACCAGATGGATCAATGATCTGATTAACAAGTCAGTTCACTGGTTTGTCTGGTTCAGGATTGGCTCTACTAGAGTCCAGGTGGTGCAGTTGTTAAACTGCTGTACAGCAGCTGAAACATTGTGAGTTCAAGCCTGACTAAGCCTTCCATCCTTCCGAGGTAAGTAAAATGAGTAACCAGTAAAATGAGTACCCAGCATGTTGGGGGTAAAATCCTTATTAATGTGTGAACCTTCCAGAGAGTGCACTAAGTGCTATGGGTTGGTATATAAGTGCAATTAGTATTGCTACTAGTGACCTACAGCCCTCCTTTCAAAAAGAATAAACAGATTTCTTTAGCATATTAACAAACAGGTACAAAACATAATTTCAGGATAAAATTATAACAATGAGCTTTGTAGGGAGGGAGAGAAAGAGAGAGCTTTCTTTGATGGTTTTTCTGCAATAGTCTCACCTCATCTTGGCCATCCAATCAGAAAATCTCACAACTCACTATGTGGGATGATTCAGGTAACATATCATTCATGAATCAGAGATTTATGGTTCCAAGCTACATTAGTTGCAAAAGGCACAGCCCTGGTTTTGCTAACGCCTAGATAAATTCTTATTTGGAGTATTAATAACTGGTCTGGCAATGATTTGGATTAAAGCAGGGGGAAAGGTACATTACCGGGCTGGTTTAAGCTTCTAAGAGAACTTAAGGAAACAAATGGCAACTTAAATTCTTTCATTAAGCCTATAAATGGGAGAAGCGATAGCTTAACCTCTGTTTTGCAAACCTCTGTTTTTTGTAAATGAATTTACCAACGGCTTTATGGGAGTTCTTTTTTGCTTATAATTTTGTTCTTCCCTTTCTTTGTGTGAAGTGCTTGGTTTGCAAGACCTGTCATTTCTTGTTCTAAATATTACTTTAAAGTATCTCTAGACCACTTTCCTGTTTGTATAAGAAATACCCACAGTGGAACTAAAATTTAAACCAGACAATTATTTATCTGCACACACTCCACCTGTATTTAATGATTTGGACACCATCACACGCACATTACCCAGACTTTGTTTGTTAGAGAACACAGGACAGTTGACGCAGTTCCGTTGTAATGTTATTATTAACATAACACTGGTTATGAACTTTATATCGTTACAACAATAGAACCCAGTGGTAGTGGCTGCCATCTCCCAAAATACCAATGGAAACTTGTTTGATATACTCACCAATTTTTTTTTAAAAAAATAAAATAATAAAAAGGCTGCCAAGAGAAATAATTCCAGCCTCACTTCCTCCAAAGTTGTTTCTTTGTAAACTATGACTCAAGCCTGTCTCCATTCCACCTTTTTGGATGTCTGCCTTTAGTCATAGCAATAGCAATATACGGCCCAATAGTGCTTAGAATTCTCTCTGGGTGGTTCACTCGGGAATTAGCATTTTGCCCAAACATGTCTATTTTGCTGATCTTGGAAGGATGGCAGATTTACAGGTGTTATTCTATTTCCTTTTTTAACAACCGTATACACCACTTCCTGTAATCCAGGTGGCACATCCCATTTTACCACCTCAGATTTCTTCTCCTGTGTCCCAATCTCATGTTATGAACAGACATCCAACATGACTCCATAGTCTATTTACTTTTATTCTATTTCCTCATTATTCCAAGTAGAAGAAACCCCAGAATAAATGTTCATATCTTATTGGTTTGAATCTTTCATGTGTTTGATTATTCTTGGGGTTTCATTAAAAAGAAACAGGTTTTTTTAATCGTGTCAGAAGCACACAGAGGTGCTTTCTAGGTTGAAAGGATTTTTACTGGAGGAACTCCACTCAGTGGATGCCCGAATGAGGCTCCTTTCATGTCTCCAATATCTTTTTCCCACCAAAGAGGTCCCTATTGAGTAAGGTAAAGGTTTCCCTTGCTCGAAAGCCAGTTGTATCCGTGTGCTCTGGTGTCTACACTGGCTCTTCGGCTTTGAAACAGAGATGAGCACTGAACCCTAGAGTAGGATACAACTGGCTTTCGAGCAAGGGAAACCTTTACCTTTACTAATAAGAGTATGGGGACAGAAGTGGCTTGGTGGTTAAGACACTGAACTTGACAATAGGAAGTTCAGCAGGTAAGCAGTTTGAGACCTGAGTGCTGCATGGTGGAGTGAGCTCAAATCTCTGTCCCAGCTCCTGCCAACCTAGAAGTTTGAAAGCAAGAAATTGCAAGTAGATAAATAGGTACCACTTTGGTGGGAAGGTAACAGCATTCCGTGCACTCCAGTGTCTAGTAATGCCTGCCATGTGTCCACGAAAACATCTACAGATGCACACAGCACTGGTTCTTTGGCTATAAACAGAGATGAGCACCAAACCCAAGAGTTGGATACGACTGGCTTTTTTGCATGGGTCACCTTTACCTAATAAATGTACTACTTGTCCTTGCTTTTGTACTGTGTAAGGACCACACAGATTTCTTTGTATTTTTCCTTTTAAGTATATCTCTTTTTCAACTTTTAGCTTCATACTATTCATTCCAGACTAAATTCACTGGGACATGGCTTTCCTTTGAAGAGTAGAAGTACTGTACTATAAATGCAATCAACATTGACCAGGTTGCCCTTCAAAAACATAGAACATAACATCCCTTGCACTCAATTTGATCTCCAGCTTGCAGGTGAACAAGCCAGACAACATTCTGTTCAAGCAATGGGGCTTCTGCATGCACAAGACTTTAGTGAATGCCCCATTGCACAAGTGGTAGAAATAAAGATGCTGGCCATTATAAGATACTTTTGAAAAAGTTGTAAAACAACATGTGTGTGTGCACGCGCACATGCGCATCTAAGCATGTGCATGTGTGCACTGAACATGGTCTTCACCCAAGACACTACCTTGATTTCGTGAAAATTCAGATTATCTGCCTAATCAAATGTTAGGGCTAGGCCTCAGAAGCCCAGGTGTTTCAAGCTCATCGAAGAATAGCAGTTACACAATCAGTTTATTATTTTAATTGCTGTCGGGATGTTTTTATATTTCATTGTTTTTATTGGTTGATTGTAAGCCACCCAGAGTCGCTTTAGTGAGGGGGTGGTGATAGAAATCAAATCAAATCAAATCAAATCAAATCAAATAAATAAATAAATAAATAAGATGTGACTAATAGCTGTTCTCCATCAATTATATGTGACATATAGAGCAGAATGTGGCAGTAGATATTTGAAATGATTGTGTCGTAAGAGTTGGCAGTGGATAGGACAGGAAGTATTGCTAGAACGTGTCTTGATAGTCTCAAAAAGGATGATTTTTTTCTTCATCACCAGTTTGCAAAGACAGCAATTCATCAAGAACTGGAAGTCCAAAATTTACAACAGTGGCACGGAAGCTTCACCAAACTCAACCAAACTACACACCCCATCTATTCAGTGTACTATGTGTGGTCTCATGTTCCTTGCCAGGATCGGTTTATGGAGTCACCAGAGACACATCCATCAGCTGAGAAAATGACTTCCAGGAAAGAATGTATGCTTGGATATGAGTAGCTGCCGCCGACAACAGTGGCAGCTGGATGCAACATGTCAAACAACAAAAATTCCTGTGATTAGTGTCTCCATTCTAAAAAGCAATTACCCTGAGATTCTGAACATTTAAGAAAAAACCAGTTATCATTTATTCCTGAAAATATATAGTACTAGCAGGGTGCCCGGCATTGCCCAGGTGAGGGACCCAACCCGGCCAGAGGAGAGGTCCGGGCCTGCCCCCCGGCCTCTATGTCACCACACTGCTGCTACCTTGTGTTCTGCCCGGTGTTGGCCGGGGCCAATTTTTTTGTACTGTGTTAGGTGGTGTCACAAAACACAACCCCGACACACAACACACACACAACACACCCAGACACATCATATGCGATGCAACACACCCACACAATACACACCAACACATGACACACCCACACAATAACCCCCCCACACACACACACACAAAGCCGGCACACAACCCACACCACCACAGCCACACACATCATACATGACATGACACATTCGCACAACACCCACAACCCCGACACCCACCACACCCACCTGACACACAACACTCCCCGACACACAACAAACACCCAGACAACACACCCGTAACAGAGTATACTCTCTGTGTCCATCCCAGGGTATACTTCGGTCCGGCACAGAGGTTTTACTGTATCCTAATTCCTTCTCTGGGAATCTTCTCTGCAGCAATCCTGTACCTTAAGAAGGGTGCATACCTGTCAACCATGGCTCCGGAAAATCCGGGACCTGTGCAGAACAGTTCTGCGCAGGTCGCTTTTTACGCATGCGTAAAAGCCTTCTACGCATGCGTAAAAGCGACTTGCGCAGAAGCGTTCTGTGCGTAGAAGGCTTCTACGATCCCCTTCTGCACAGAGAGCTGCGAGCTGCATGCGAGCTGTGCAGTACCGCCTTTCCCCCGCTGCCAAATTCCGGGGTTTCGGCAGCTCTGGGCTGGAAATGGCAAAAATCGGTGCCGAAAAATGGGAAATCTCGGCCAATCCGGAAGGTTAACAGGTATGGAAGGGTGATCTGGAGAAACAAAGAGACTTTGAAACATTTCACACAGTGTAAAGTTGTCCCAAAGTCCAGAAAGTGGGAGGGGGAAGGCAAAATGCCAATGCGTAATTATTTATTTCATTTAGGAGTGGAGGGGGACTTCCAGATTCCATTTTTCTTGATGTGTGATGCGGCGTCCACCACCCACTTCTCCCCCACTTCCCAGCCCCCATTTCCCTATCACCTGTTCTCCAGGCAATGATACCTTCCAGCAGGCAACCACACCTCCTGGCAGGAGGGCAGGTGATAGGGAAAAGGAGGCCAGGATGTGGGGGGAAGTGGATTGGAAAGTTGCCAGAACTACATCTCCCAGCAGGCTATGCACCAAGAGGGCAATCGTGGGGGGTTTTCCCCTTGTGCCGGCAGAAAATGCAAAATGGCAAAATGTGGTTAGAGAGGGTGGGCAAGGCGCCCATCACACACACACACAGAATCACAAATGCGTGACATTGGCATCCCAGGATGGGGTGAGGGGCGGGTTGGTATTACAGTGTGTGTGGATAACCCCCTGGCCACTTTCTGGCCACATCCCTGGGGAAGAGGAGGAATTGCAGGAATTGGGGGTGGCTGGGAGACCCAGGAGAGGGAAGGAGAAGAGCCATGACAATGGGGAGAGCGGGGCATGGAGAGCAAGGTTCACTCGTCTGCTCAAACTGCTGGGCCAGGAGAGTGAAATATAAGAGCCAGGGCTGCAGCTGCTGCTGTTGGCAGCCTTGCTGAAGGCATGGCAGCTTTCGTGCAGAGCCGGTCTTTGGCTCCAGCTCCCCTGCGCCTCATGCACCTCACCAGGCTTACCTTGGTGAACCGCCCATCGCGTCTCCTTCCTGGGGTCCTGTGTCATGCGTGCCACCACCCCTCTCCTCTCCTTTCTCTTGGGCACTGGCATGGGTGCTGACATGAACGCTGGCCTTGCACTCGTCTGGTGGACCCCATGTTCCCAAGGCCCTCGCTCATGTGTGCCAGCTCATCTCTCACCCCCTCTCTTGTCCACTGCCGCCAGCACCCGGCGTGCCTCCACTGCATCCGGCATTCCCCAGATTCCCGGGGTCCTTGGGCGTGATGCTTGAGGGTGACGGCATGGTTCTGCACCTGCCGCGTGGCTCATCCATTCTGCTGCCTCTTCCACATTAGGCCATGCCCTGTCCAGCGTGGCTGCATGGAGTGGCTGGAACGCCGGCTCCAATGGCGCTGTGGAGTTCCATGTGTGTGCACTGTTGCTGTTCCTGCCGCTCTTCTGCACATGTGTAGACTTTAGCACATTGGTGCAGTATTCCCCGGTGGTGGGGGGAACCCCCTTTGTGCCTGGTTGGGGGGGGGCACCACAGGCTGCCGGACTCCTCCAGTCATGCTCTCCTGCACTTAAGGTAGGGTGCACACCCAATTTCAGTGTGGTCAGTGCGGGTGTGTGGTTTTCTATTGTACATCCACAAGACTGCAGGTTCATTTTATATATATAGATTAGCCAAGGTGGTATAAGAGTCCCTAGTTCTGGCTAACTTTGGTGGAGATGCTGCTCAGAAGGAAACAAAATACATCCTTCCAAAGGGAGATTTGGGGAAATACCCCCGGCCCTATTTATTTATTTTTCATACTTCTATTGCCGCCCAACTCAACAACAACTCTGGGTGGCTTACAGAAATAGACAATATTAAAACCCACTAAAAATGCATAAAACCCCATTAAAAGTGCATAAAACCCCATTAAAATCCCATCCATACACATAAAAAGAGAGAGAATCTCACTGTTAAACCAACCAGCAGGTGGGGATCACCCCTCCATCTGCACCCCACACCTGCCCTGCCAGCTAGGTTTTCAGTTCTTTCCTAAAGGGCAGCAATTCTGTCTGCAGCCGCAACACACCCATCTAACGCGGCTCTGCAAAATATGGAAAATTACTGCACATGCGTGGATGCACACGCTCAGTAACCCTTTTGTGCATGCGCACCGTAACCCATTTGCATATGCGCACTGTGGACACGCATGCACAGTAAGCCCTTTCCCCGCAATTCAAATACAGGATGGTGGCGGGAAAGGGGAGGAGCGTGTGCAGAAAAATGTGAAATCCTGGCCAATACGGGATACTTGACAGGTTTGGGCTGCAATTCCACTGGCAGGAGGTTCCATAGGGCTGGTGCGGACACGGAAAAGGCCCTCCTTCTTGTGCTAGAGAGACGAGCCCCTCTAGCAGATCGTACAAGTAGAGACCCCCTCCGGTCCGCTCTGGTTGGATGGACAGATGGTCTTGGGACGACGCGGTCTCTTAGGTATCCTGGCCCACTACCATGTAGGGCTTTAAAGGTAATAACCAGCACCTTGAATTGCACCCGGAGGCAAACTGGTAATCAGTTAGCTCCCAAAGCAGTGGTGAGGTGCAAGCATAATGCCCACACCCCATCACCACCCAGGCAGCCACATTCTGGACCAACTGCAGCCTCCGAATGGTCGTCAAGGGCAGACCCATGTAGAGTTCATTACAGTAATCTAGTCTAGAGGTGACCAGAGCATGCGTGACCATGAGCAAGGAGTCCCAGTCCAAGAGCGGGCGTAACTGGCGAATCACCCGAAATTGGGTGAAAGCCCTCCTGGCCAAGGCTGCCACCTGCTCTTCGAGCAGTAGTCGTGAGTCCAGGAGGACCCCCAAGTTGTGCACCGGGTCTGTCTGGGGTAAACTAGCCCCATCCAGAACCAAAGATGGTAGCTCCTGGGATAACACAGGGCTCCTAATCCATACCAACTCAGTCTTGCCGGGATTCAGCTGTAGCCCATTGTCCCCCATCCTTCCAGACCCCCACAGGAAGTCAGGTTAAGTGAGTTGTTTCAGGTGTCCTTACATATGACATGTAACTGAGGTGTCCTGGTGGACAACTCAATGAAGGTGTCAACCCAGTGTGCCTCAGCAGTGAAAAAAGCAAACTCAATGCTAGGGATCATTAGGAAGGGTATAGAAAATAAGTCAGCAAGTGTCATTTTGCCTCTTTATAAATCTATGGTGAGACCGCATCTGGAATACTGTGTACAGTTCTGGTCGCCATACCTCCAGAAGGATATTATGGAGCTGGAAAAAGTGCAGAGGAGGGCAACCAGAATGATTAGGGGACTGGAACACCTTCCTTACCATCTGAGGCTGCAACGGTTGTGCCACTTCACTCTTGAATGACGGTGTCTAAGAGGTGACCTGATTGAAGTTTATAAAATCATGCACGGTGTGCACAAAGTAGATAAGGAAAAACTGTTTTCCCTATCGCATAACACTAGAACTAGGGGACACTCCATGAAACTTTTGGGTACTAGTTCTCAAACAAATAAGAGAAAGTACTTTTTCACCCAGAGGATTACTGGTCTATGGAACTCCCTGCCAGAAAAAGTGCTGACAGCTGTCAGTCTTGACAGCTTTAAGAAAGGATTAGACAAGTTTATGGAGGACAAGGGTATCAATGGCTATAATTATGGATACTTAAGGACAACCTCCGGGTTGGAGAGATAGGCAGGATATCTCTCAATGCCATTTCCAGGGAATCCTAAGCATCTCCTTGGGAATACCCTGAAGGAAATGGTGAACCACTGTGTGAGACAGAATGCTGGACTGGATGGGCTGTGGCCTGTTCCAGCAAGGCTGTTCTTATGTTCTTAACTGTCATATTTGCAACCTATCTTTTCACTCTACTATTGCTCAGTTCCTATGGTTTTGCCCAGGAAAGCACTTAAGCCAATGCCTGAGAGGCTGGCTGGATTGCTCTGTGGTTTAGGTAGCTATCTGTGGAGCCAGAAGTTGGGAGTTTGATTCCCCACTGTGCCTTCTGGCAGAAAAGCCAGGCCATGTAACGTTGGCCAAGCTGCACAGTCCCAGAGCACCCCCAGAAAGGGGGAATGGTAAACCACTTCTGTGCCTTTTGTACCTAGAAAATGCTGCAATGGGTCATTATGAGTCAGATTCAACTTGATGGCACACAATTATTATTATTAAATGGATGAGAACATATCCAGAACCAAAGCCATTGTGGTTTAACCGGTCCTCATTTGGTATATATTTTCTCTGGCTTCATTGACACATGTATAGTTTTTTTCTAGTGTTCCATAAATTTAAAAAATAAAATTATTCATTAAGGTTATAATAGGACACTGTCTGATTTTTTTAAAACAAAAATAACATTGGAACATTCATTGTAATCTGAACTATGGAGCCTTTATCCAGTCCACCACGTGACTAAACTTGCTGGCCATTCTAGCATCCTCCAAATTTTGCCCCACTTTAAAGGATATACAACTAAAAGTGGAAATGTGGCTAAAAATGTTTTTTCTTAGCTTTCTGTTTCTGCTAGAGTCTAGCACAGGGGTGCCCAAATTATGGCCCACAGGCCAGATCCGGACCCCAACACCAATTAATCCAGTCCACACCATCCTCGTCGCTCCTGGAAGTGGAAGTAAAATGCGCTGGGGATATCTTTTTGTGAAATGTCTGTCTCTGTGACAGCAGTTTCTGCTGAGCTGGGCTGGGGTTTGCAAAACATGCAACATATTCTAGTAGACTCCAAGATACTTTGCCTCAAAGTACTGAGCAAAGAAGGACAGCTGTAAAGATAACAGGAAGAAGAATTTTAATCTTCTGAGAAAACAAAGTTCTGCGATTGGGAAACGAGTGTGGAATTTCATGAATGCAGGTTTTTTCCACAGTCCAGCTTCACTCCCTGATAAAATTAATATCCCTCCTAATCTTGCAGCTCTAATGAAGAAAAGAAAGTAAGATATATGGCAGTAGAAGAATCATGAGAGTTTCAGTTCTCATTCAGCCCTTCTTCTTCCATGTCTAAGCCAGACGTGAAACTGTCAAAATGAAGGTACCTTTTGGTGAGTTCATTCTGCAGTTCCTTTTGCCTGACCTAGTGTGAGAAGATCAGCTGGCAACACAAGGTTGCCATTACCAAGGTACCACAATTTTTGAGGAGGCTCTTTCTGTGTAATTGAAACATGTATAACTGTTTTGTTGAAAGGATGTGTTATTAAGTTGCTGGTTTAACATTTATTATTTCAAAGTTTTTTGTTTGTTTGTTTGTTTGTTTGTTTGTTAAAGGCTGGAAAAGAGATGGTTTAGTGTATGGGACCAAAGACAATGAACAGCCGAAGGGTTGGCTTAACACAGGTTTATTGCATGATGATCCGGGGGAACATGAGGTAATGGCGGATGGGTAGCTCAATATATACAGAGGCTATACATTTTGAATGTGGCTCCTCGACAGTCTATTGGTTACTGTCCGCGTGACGTCATGGACGGTCACGCCCTCCTTGTCCAGGTGTAGGTGATAGCGGGAATCTTCCCGCGCTGTTGTTTGCTGGTGAGTCTGGGCCAGGAGAGCTTGAACGCTCGCTATTGCCACCCGGTGGTCATTAGCTCGCATCCCATTGTGAGGGCTACAGTTAAGCAGCTGCTGGTTATAATGTTACACAAGCATGGTTACATTGGATACACGTGAATGGATACATTGTAAAAGGTACAGTACCAGAACACAACATCCCTCCCCCCTAGGATGGGACGAAGTCCCTCAGCCAAGATGGCTTATTGCAAACGCGTTTGGGCCGCGATGTGGACTGGCCTGCCCCAGGGGCGCTACTGCTTCCTCGTTCCCTGGTCCCTTGTCCTGCAACGGGAGAGGGAGACTTGTTAGAGGCTTGCCATGGTTTGGCGGTTTTGGGGGAAGGGAAAAACTCCATTGTGGGCAGACCGGAGACACTCGGGGCTAACGAAAAACCCCTCTTCTCGCTTGGACGGGTGGGGGACCACTCCGCAAAACTTCCCCGGTTCTGAAAATCAAAATCTAACTCTGTTGGGGTATCCGTATTAGTGCGGAGATCCCGCGGGATATCTATGAGATCGGCTTCCCTTCTCCCTACTGACCGATCCCGCAGGATGTCTATGAGGACAGATTCCCTTTCCTCCCCCCTTGGTGGGGACCCATGGCCCCCCTTTCCTCCCCCTTGGGCTGAACGGGTGGGGGAGAACCCTAACGCTGAATCCTGTTTCCCGCGGTCCGTGCCCTGCTCGTCGGGGACCCTGCGCCTGAGCTGGTCTGTGTGCCGCCTCCGGAGTAGACCTGTGCCGGTCTCGACGCGGTACGAGACAGGACCGGTCTGCTCTAAGATGACGCCCGGTACCCAGGCCGGACCCGCGCTGGCGTAGTTCCTGCAATACACGGGGGCACCCACGTCGAAACTCTTTGTGTCCTCTATCCCAATGTTCTTCCCCTTGTCCTCTACTCTCATGGGGTCTATTCTAGTTAGTATGGTGGTCAGTTTCCTGCGCATAAGCAGCTCCGCGGGGGAGTACCCTGACGCTAGGGGGGTCACTCTGTAACCTAGCAGGAACTGGCACACTTGATGGTTTAGGTCCCCGGGCCCCATGCGCCGCAGCGTGTCCTTGGTGGTGCGCACAAGGCGCTCTACTTGGCCGTTTGTGGCAGGGTGAAAAGGAGCGGAGGTGATGTGCCGAATGGCGTTGATTTCTGTGAATGCCCTGAACTCTGAGGATGTGAAACAACTTGCGTTGTCGCTTACGAGAATGTTGGGTAAACCGAACGTGGAAAAAACCCTCCGCAAGTGTTTTATGGTTGTGGCTGTGGACGTGCTTGTAACCGGGATGACCTCCAACCACTTGGAGAAAGCGTCCACCACAATGAGAAACAGCGTCCCACGGAACGGGCCAGCAAAGTCTACATGAATCCGGGACCACGGCCCCTTCGCCGCGTCCCACTCCCTGTGAGGCAGGCGGGCTTCTTCTGGTCTGGAGCTTTGGCAAGGCTCACAAGTGCCGACCATGTGCTCGATGTCGGCGTCTAGTTGGGGCCACCAGAAATAGCTCCGTGCCAGGGCTTTGGAGCGCACAATTCCAGGGTGACTGACGTGCAGGAGTTTGAGTACCCGCGGTCGTAAGGACACCGGGATCACTACTCGCTGGCCCCACAGAAGGCACCCCCTCTCAAGGGACAACTCTAACTTCTTTCGGAAAAATGGGTCGAACTCTGCTGCCGGGGAGGACGCTGGCCACCCTTTCTGCACCCAGGAGCTAACTTTTGCTAAAACGTTGTCCTTGCCGGTTGCCTTGGCGATGTCGGCGGGCAGTATTGGGGGTGAGTCGAGGACCTCTATCATCAGCACCTGGTGGTCTGGCTCCTCCCCGCCCACGTGGCTGTTACCCTGGGGAAGGGGGGACCTCGATAGAGCGTCCGCATGGCTGATCTCCCTTCCGGGCCTGTACACTAACGCGTGCTGATACACGTTGAGAAAAATGGCCCACCTAAGCATCCTTGGGGACAGGATCTGTGGCGTGGGCTTATCTGCGGTAAAAATGCCTAGCAGGGGCTTGTGATCGGTTACGATTGTGAAGGGGCGGCCGTACAGGAAGTCGTGGAACTTTTTGGTTCCCGCAATTATCGCTAATGCTTCCCTGTCAGTCTGGGCGTAGTTTCTCTCCGCTTGGGACAGGGACCTGGAGTAGAACGCTATCGGGGCCTCCCTCCCGTTTTCCAGCACATGGCACAGTACCGCCCCCACCCCCACCGGGGATGCATCACATATCAGGACCACTGGGCACTTGGGGTTGAAATGGGTGAGGATGGCATCAGACGCCAGAAGCTGTTTTAGCTCAGTAAATGCCCTCTCTTGCTCGTCGCCCCACTTCCATGCCTCGTCCTTTTTAAGCAATCTGTGCAACGGTTCGGCCACGGCTGATTTCCGGGGAAGGAAGGAGTGGTAAAAATTCAGCAGCCCTAGGAACGACTGTAACTCGGACTTGGAGGTGGGGCGAGGGGCTTTCTTGATGGCGGCTACTTTAGATGTGGACGGCCTTATTCCCTCAGGAGTGACACGGAACCCTAGGAATTCGACCTCGGTCGCGAAGAAGACGCATTTGTCTTTTCGCAGTCTCAACCCCGCCTTTTCGAATACCGCTAGAACCTTGCCCAACCTCTTTGCCAATTCGGCCCGACTCCCCCCCGTTATTAATACGTCATCAAAATAAGGCAACACCCCCTTGAGCCCTTTCAGGAGGCGTTCCACGAGTGACTGGAAAATCCCAGGCGCCGAGTTTACGCCGAACTGAAGGCGCGTCACCTGGAACGCCCTTATGGGTGACTATGGTTTGTGCAGCCGCTGCGGCTGGGGTCACCGAGAGCTGCTGGTAGGCTTGTGCTAAGTCGAGTTTAGCGAAACACTTTCCCCCATGTAACCTGGCCAGCAAATGGCTGACTACCGGCACCGGATACGCATTAGGGCGAATGGCCTTGTTGATGGTGCACTTGTAGTCAGCGCATATGCGCACCTCCCCATTAGCCTTTAGTGCTGTTACAATTGGAGTTTCCCACTCCGCAGAATCAACAGGAACAAGAATCCCCTGGCCCACCAATTTGTCCAGTTCCGCCTCTATTTTGTCCTTGAGCGCGAATGGCACCCGGCGCGGTTTGAGTCTTATTGGGCGGACCTCAGGGTCTAGGTCGAAGGCTACTGGGGGTCCCTTAAATTTCCCAAGTCCCTTTTTGAAGACTTCGGGGTGCGCGTCGCACACCTCCTGAATCGGGTCAGTCGCCACGGCAACGGCGTGCACCCCCCCAATGAACAAACCCAGGGGCTGGAACCATTGAGTCCCGAGGAGGCTGCAATTTCCTCCTTTAAGAACAACTAGGGGGAGAGTCGCGGCGTGTTTCTTAAATTGAACCTGAAATTTTCCAACCCCCAACACTGGAATGCAGTTCCCTTGCACGTCCCGTAGCGTGTACCTCAAAGCTTTGAGTTTGGGCCGCACGTGGGGGGCAATTTTCAGAAACTCCTTCTGGGGAATGATGGAATATGAGGAGCCCGAGTCAGTTTCCATCCTAATGGGGGCCCCTTGTACTAGTACCTCAACAAAGTAACGGGGGTGTCCCGCGGACACGCTGAACACTGGCGTGTCGTCCTCGCTGTCGTCGGCGATGCGGCCCACGCCGTCTCGCTTCCTCGTGGCCTGGGTGCCGACCTTGGGTCTCGTCGCGCAGTCTCTCGAGCTCTTCCGGGCCTCGCGCCTTTGCCTGCAGACCTTGGTGATGTGCCCGCGGCGGCCACAGTTGTGACACTCGGCCTTTCTGAAGGGGCATTTGGCGCGGTCGTGGTTCGCTCCGCAGCCGTCGCAACGCCGGCCTTCCTTCCGGACCTTCCGGACGTCCTCGTCGTCGCTGCTCTCCGCGGACGACTTCGAAACTTGCCGGGCCGCGTGCACCGAAAAGTGCACCGAAGTCTCTGCCTTGCCCGTCTTTGGCCGCCAGTCCTGGAGCTCCTGGACCCCAGCCTTCGTAGCCTCCGCGGCTTGTGCCTCCTTCAGGACCTCCTGCAACGTGGGGGGTGGCTCCCGGTTCATCAATGTGCGCTGAGTTTCGGCATCGCTCAGGCCGTACAGCACGCAGTCTCTTAGTGTGATTTCTGCGTTCTCCCATTTGCATGGGCCGGCCGCCGGTCGCAGGGCCGCTGCGAAATCGGCGACCGTCTCCCCGGGCGCTTGGACTCGCCTCCAAAACGCGCTCCGAGCGGGGAACATCGCCGTCAAGGGCCGGAAGTACTCGCGCAGCATGTGCATGAGCTCCTTCACCTTGAATTCACTCGCCCTCCTCGGCGCGATCAGGTCCACCAAGACCCTCTTGGTGTCTGGCCCCAGCATCCTGGTGAAAATGGCCCTTTTCTTTGCCTCATCCGTTACTTCGGATTCCACCAGGGCTCCCTGGAAGTCCATCTCGAAGATGTCCCAGTCTGCCGGTCTCCTGATTTCAAAACCGGCGCATGTCTTGGTCCCGTGGGCAGCCATAATCCCACCTTCGTCGCCAATTTAGTGTATGGGACCAAAGACAATGAACAGCCGAAGGGTTGGCTTAACACAGGTTTATTGCATGATGATCCGGGGGAACATGAGGTAATGGCGGATGGGTAGCTCAATATATACAGAGGCTATACATTTTGAATGTGGCTCCTCGACAGTCTATTGGTTACTGTCCGTGTGACGTCATGGACGGTCACACCCTCCTTGTCCAGGTGTAGGTGATAGCGGGAATCTTCCCGCGCTGTTGTTTGCTGGTGAGTCTGGGCCAGGAGAGCTTGAACGCTCGCTATTGCCACCCGGTGGTCATTAGCTCGCGTGCTATTGTGAGGGCTACAGTTAAGCAGCTGCTGGTTATAATGTTACACAAGCATGGTTACATTGGATACACGTGAATGGATACATTGTAAAAGGTACAGTACCAGAACACAACAGATGGGCACACTGAAGTTGAATTCCTATTTACATCTGGCACCACTAGATGGACTACCAGCAGGTCACTGAATAGGAATGATGGAAGCTGTGAGCCCAGCACATCTGGAGGGCACAAGCCTGGGGAAGTCTGCAATTCAACTGTAACTGAACTATACTTCTATTGATGTATCCTAGTGTTGCATTGTTTTTGTGGTTGCTGCATAAAACGGTCAACTCGTACTTTGCTTTCAGTACTTTTTCATAGACACAACTGCCAAGATTTCTATTCTTCTGAATCACTGAAGTAGTAAATAAACCTTATTATGGGAATATTATTTTTGGCAAGCAAACCTAAATGTAGGGAGAGCAAAACTAACACAGCTTGCTGACTGAAGGAATACCAAAGAGTGCCTCCCACCAGGACAAGCTTCTGGCTGGACCATTGGGAAGTCACTTAATAGATTTCAAAGAGAAGTAGGAAGATCAAAGAGAAATCAAATATTCTTGGAGCTGTTTGGATGCAGGCCTAATTTTCTGTGAAAGTGGAGAAATTCTACCAATGTAGTCTTTATGTAAGAAGATCAAGTAAATGGCCAAGCTAACGCTGCTGATGTAGCCCACTTCTGGTCAAAAATAGTCTGTTCGTGTTAACATTTTAATATGCTTTGAATTTTACTCCTATTTCATTTTTGTTTATTATTTTTAATTGTGCAAAACTATGATATGAATAAAGAAATAATTCAATTCTGGGAGTGGTACTCCCGAACATTAATTTTGTCAGGCACAGTTCTTTGTGAATACAGTACAAGTGTTCAAATGCATTTACAAAAGTTCAGATTTAAACAATAAACAGCCTACCTACTTTTTATTTTATAATATAAACTGCCCAGATAATTGAATCTGTATATAAATTAAATATAAACAAACAAAGGGGATATTTAATTTTATTTCATCTCTGATTCAAACTCAGACTGAAAACATAAATTTGGAAAGAGGTCTGCTCAATTAAAATTGTAGAATAATAAGTATTAGTTTCAGATCTTACTTCAGCCATAACTTCAGAAGACAATTCTAGGCAAAAGAGTAATATGAGCCAATCTTACATGTTTGTCATCAGGATCATTGTAATAACATCTGCACAGTGTTTTCTTTACTCTAAAATGCCATATGAAATTGTTTTATGCTAACATACAATAAATTTGCATGATACTATGGAATGGGTCTATTGAAGAATTTAGATGTTGTTGTCCTATAAATCCCATAACCCACTGATGAAAATTGAGGCTAGCAAGAGCTGGAATGACTGCTGCTTGAAGATCAGGTAGCAGCCGTGGCCAGGAGGGCTTTTGCCCAACTTCAGGTGATTAGCCAGTTGCGCCCGCTCCTAGACCGGGACTCCTTACTCATGGTCACTCATGCTCTGGTCACCTCTAGACTAGATTATTGCAATGCACTCTACATGGGGCTGCCCTTGACGACCATCCGGAGGCTGCAGTTGGTCCAGAATGCAGCTGCTCGGGTGGTGATGGGGTGAGGGCATTATGCTCGCACCTCACCCCTGCTTCGGGAGCTGCACTGGCTTCCAATTTGCCTCCTGGTGCAATTCAAGGTGCTGGTCATTACCTTTAAAGCCCTATATGGCAGTGGGCCAGGATACCTAAGAGACCGCATAACTCCAAGAATGTCTGTCCATACAACCAGAGCAGACCGGAGGGGGTCTCTGCTTGTACCATATGCTAGAGGGGCCTGTCTCTCTAGCACAAGAAGGAGGGCCTTCTCTGTGTCCGCTCCGGCCCTATGGAACCTCCTGCCAGTGGAACTAAGGCTGCAGACGGAATTGCTGCCCTTCAGGAAAGATCTGAAAACATGGCTGGCGGGACAGGTGTGGGGTCCTGAAGATGTTGTGATCCCCACCTGCTGGTTGGTTTAATATCAAAGTAATCTTCCACTTTTTAATGTGTGGGGGTTTTTACCGGGGTAATTTGTTTTAATAGGGTTGTTCTTGTTTTAAGGGTTTTAAGATTGTATGCCACCCAGAGTCTTTGTGAGTTGGGTGGCAATATAAATATGAATATAAATAAATAAATAAATAAATGAAACAATGTGTGGGGAGACCACAGACTTACCCACTCTTTATTGCTATAAGATAACTCTTAACAACACTGTGTCTGACATCCAGCCACCCACATACATTTTGAAGCATTTCCACTATTTGTCCATGACATTTGTCATGGGAGATTTGAAAACCCTGGACATGACATGGGAGGCTGCCAAAATGCTTGCTCAAGACCGAAAGAGATCCCTTGCTGGCTGATATGCTATGTAGCATGAGAGGGTCTAAGTCCATGATGTGCTGAATGCTATAACATCCTGGAAAGAGGATATATACTACAAACCAGAACAGCTGAATACCTGGTGCTGAAAAATGGGATGGCAAGAATGATCAGTGTACATAAAAGTCTAAAAGCATATCTCTCTTCCTGCTTTGGAAAGAAGTGTTTCTTTCTTTTATTTGCTAAAGCATGAGATGACTGGTGGCTACTTTAGCTCTGTGGTTTCTCTCCTGACAAGTTAAGCTTCAATACTTCTTTGGTATAAACCATGTCTCTACAATACTCATGTGGTCGTCAGATTAGTTCAGGAAAAAGAGGGCCAAACGGTGAGAATCCCAGGAACAGAAAACCGTTTGCGGCGAAATATCAAAGTAATGCAAATTGTCAATGTTCTAAAGCGTGCTTTAATGCGCAAGTAGACCCGAAGCCCTTTCCAAATAAATTGGCTTTTCCAAGCTTCCTCAGGAATCTATGCACATAAAAACATATACATATCATAACCATACAATATCTACACCAATATACAATATTACATATATATATACATCATATATACAACAGGGAAATGCATTTAAAGTAAATTACCTGCTTGCAATGTAGATATAGTTTCTTCAAGGTATTATAATTTTAATGAATATTTAATTATTATTTAATTTATATTTAATTGAATATTTAATTATTTATAAATATTTAATTAATATTTAATTTTATTCGCGTCTGAGCCTCAATGAAAATTCTGCACTGCTCCTCGACGTCAAAGAACCATCTCACTCACACCTTGTTTTATAATCAATACTAAGGGCAATTGCTGAAGTTTTAGGAAATGGCTATGATTCTCCAGATTTCAAGGCATGGAGATGTATCTAAGAGTAAATGGAGAAAGATAATGTTTGATGTTTGTGTATTTGTGGAGTTGTTTTAAAACCTGAGCATCCATCTCCACCCATTGCCAGCTGGAAGAGGAGTAACTAGCTCATTGCAGGGAGATTTGCATGTGTGTTGCAGTTATGCATTGTCAGCATGTTTAAAAGTCAGGAGCAAGGGAACCAAAGAGATTGTTGTGAATGTGTACATTTAAGCTATAAATCTTATTTTGAACAAGATGGGAGGGGGAGTACCATTTTTAAAACTTGTGGGCTGTTTCCTTGTTCTTATACATAAAGGCATACAGTTTACTGTAATCCATACCCAAAGAACAATCTCCTGTGACCTTAGAAAAACTCCAGCATCTTATGATTCCTCTCTCATCCATATGAAAACACAAGAAGAATTCACACACATCCTCTTCTCATAGTGTGGCCCTGAAATAATAGGGAACAAGAAGGTGCTCAGTTAGCAACCAACTCTTTAGTGGATCGTTGTTATATGCCAGGAGTTCTCAACCATTTTACGCTGGGGGCTGGGTCATGCACCCTCAGACAGCTTCAGAGGCCAAATGGCCTTTTTGCCCTTTGTCCACCACATGGCACTTCCTGGTGTGGTGGTGGGCCGGCCCACATCTGGCCCACAGGCCACAGGTTGAGAATCCCTGTTATATGCCATTAAGTTAGAAGCAACTTATGGCAACCATAACAGGACTTTCAAAGTGAGTGAGAGATATAAGGAGTGCTTCCAATCCCCACAGTAACTTTCCAAGGCTGATCAGGTATTCAAACTCTTGAGCCTAGTTTGTTATTCTATCTGCTGCACCACATGTGTATTCCTTAAGTAGTTCGGAAGTGTAAGTAGTTCCCAAATTTAGATTGTGAAGCCCCAAATCTACTTAAGATAGGGAAGCCCCCAAACCTGTTTGTACAACTTTGTCTTTATCTGTCATTTATCTGTCAAGCCCATCAACTGGCAGTCAAATGATGGACTCATTTCCACCAGAAAATTGCTGAGAGTATTCTTAACATTCTCATAGGCAATACGTAGCAATGATTGGCACAACAGTACTGTAATAAAAAGGAAGGAAGTAATAAAAATACATTCTTCCTTCCATGTCCTTCACCACAGGTTTCTGGGTCTTTTGCCACACAGGAGAAACATTTAACATTCTATGTTATAGCAGAATCATTCAAACAAACATATTTGTTCATTCAAATTGTACAGTCAGCTTTTTATCTGGGGAAACCATTCAGACTTCCTGTTATGACACCATTTTGTGCCTCTTTTGTTTTTTGTTTTTCTATATCTTGCTCCCTGGTGGTGCAATGGTTAAACAGCTGTAATGTGGCCAAAATGTCATGAGTTCGATCCTGATGAAGGGATCAAGGTTGACTCAGGCTTCCATCTGTAAAATGAGTACCCAGCATGTTGGGGGGCAAAATGTTAATTAACTTGTGGACACTAAGTGCTATGGGGCAGTATATAAGTGTAATTGCTATTAGTATTGCTGTTGCTCCCCTTTCCTTCTTCATCAGCCTTTGAAATAATTTGTGGTGTTTTCAGTTGTAGCCACTAGATGTCATGAAAACTCAGTGGTATAGCATCAGCCCAATCTATTCATGCAAAGCAGATAATAATAATTTCGTGTCAGATATTATTCTGGGTTGAAAGGATTTTTGCAGAAGAAACTCCACTCAGGGAATGCCCAAATGAGGATCCTTTCATGTCCCCAAGAGCTGGGACAGAGACAGGTGCTCAATCCGTCATGCAGTACCCGGGTCTCGAACTGCCAACTTGCCAGCCTTCCAGCTAACAAGGTGAGTTTCTTAACCACTGAGCCACCGCAGCTAGAGAAACAAGGGAATATTTCCATATGTTATGTGCTGTAACATGTATTTGATCATCCTAATTAGGGAAGCTACAGGCTTCTTAACAGAAAGCTTAGTCATTCCTGACTTACACCATCTTCTGATTGCAGAATTAAGTCCAAGTGAACTCAGTAGCACATAACATATCATTACACCCTTAAATACAGATTCCACCTGATATGAACAGTTAAAATTCAGCATGATCCTTGTGGAACTGGCCATAGCAAACAAATATATAAACAAGCTGTGGGTGCACAAGGGGACAGAGAAATGCTAATAAATTAATAGAAGGCACAAGAAAAGGATAACTAGCATAATATGACAAACAAATGCAGAACAGAGGCAATACCTTTTATAGGGCCACTTAAAAAAATAAAAGCAGTCTTCCAGATATTGTTGCATCCATCTTGACCTAGATGAAATTAACCTTAGCCATCATGCGTAGATAAAGTCCAAGAACATCTGGAGAGCCATGGATGGTGTAATGGTTATTCTGTTGGACTAAAAGTGAACAGTTTATAGTTCCATAACACTTTAGCTGTCATGGCTCCATCCAGCATGATGCTGGAATTTGTAGTATGTTCAGGCACTTGGAATTTTCATTTAAAGAGATTTAGTACGATCGCTTGACCTACACAACAGAGAATTCCATGAACCTCACCAACCTACAAATCACAGTATTCAGTTGGATAGAGACACAGCAAAATGGCCCCAAATTGCTGTCATTGTGTATTGGAAATACATTCTAGAACCGGATAATCTCAGGTTCAAATAACCTTGTGTCAGACTTTATTTCTCAATCCAATCTACTTCACAGGACTGTCATTTGAATAGAATAAAGAGCAGAATCCTGTACCACCTCTGGGCTGTTACAAAGAAATGTGTGATATATAAAAACCTAAATGAAGATAAAATAATTAAGGGATTTCTATTATGAATTCTGACATAAAATTCATGAGCTTGATGTACAGAGCTAATATGCACACTGACGCCAGTTTGCTTGGCTAGCTGCCTTACTTATCAATGTATTCATACATCTTTTATTTATCTTTTTGTGATCTGATGTAGGAAACAAGCTGTGTTAAGTGTAATCCTCCAAATCTCCTGCCTCCCCAAAAATCATGCTAAAACTATGGGATTTTGGGGATTACAGTATTAGGTTGGGACCGCACATTATGAGACAGTGTTCACACTATTGTGTAAGGGTACACAATGCAGGATTTGTACAATAAAAAGTACAACATTGTTACCAAACTTTGGCATGGGTCTTTGTGGCTTTGTAATTGGCGCAGTTCATGGAAATAGCACAACAACATCTCAAACACAATGCATTGGAAGCACATATAAATAATGGGAATATCTAAGTCTTTTTGGGAGCCAATGACATATCTAGCTATCTGTATTCTCTACTCATAATTGCGGATTTGAAAGGATCTTGTATGGCATCCAGTCTAAAACTCAACTTAATTCACAAAAACTAGAATAAGAACATCCTCAGAAAAGAGCTTCCCAGCCTTTGCTTGAAGAAGATCATTCAACTACTGTATGATATTTATCCTAATGTTGGTACAAAATCCTTCCTCCTGCAGAGTTACCAGATCAGCATCTCACTTCCTAACATTTTAGGGTTAAAACTTTAGACCAGTGATGGTGAACCTATAGCACACGTGCCAGAGGTGGCACTCTGTTGTGTATGTAACTCAAGTGAACTGTGATTGAAAGCGAACATGTAATGCAAGTGAAATGTGGATGAAATCGGATCTAGCGATCCTCCATTTCCCCCTCCCTTTTTCCCTTATGTAAATACTCCTCTTGTGTAGATATCACGGGACTGCATTCCCGCCGTAGATGTAGCTATTGTTTACTCATTACCCAATCAAGTGTTGTCACCTGGCTGTTTACCTGTACTGACCAATCATGTGGCTCCGCGCCAGGTTTGAATCGTTACCTGTTGTATATAAGGAGCAATGCTCCGCAATTGACCTCATGTTCAGATTGACTACATTCCAATAAAGATGTGTTTGGCCCCCTGACTGCTGGCTACTGCGTATCAATCTGCAAACATCAAACACTCAGAGCCAGTGGTGGGATTCAGCAGGTTCGCACCAGTATGCCAGAACCAATAGCAGAGATTCTGACAGGCCCTGCCCATCCAAGTTTTGAAATAAAGTATTGTAGTCCTAATTTGGGTGCAACACAGGACTTTCCCTGTGACCATGCCCACCACACCACGCCCACAGAGTAGGTAGTAAAAAAAATTGAATCCCACCACTGCTTGGAGCGTTCTCTGTGGGCACCTGTGTGGTCGCCCCTGCACAGAGTTTGTCCCGCCCCTTTGCCCAACAGCCCTATGGGAACATTTCCCCCCCCTCCCCAGTTGCCGTTTTGGCACTTTGCATTGAATAAGCAGATTTTGGTTTGCAATTTGAACACTTGGTTTCTAAAAGGTTCGCCATCCCTGCATTAGACTGCAGTTAGAGTTCTTATGATGAAGCCCATTAAAGCTCACATCAAAACAAATAGGTTAATCTTTAATATTTTGCTTTCCCCCCTATTTTTTCTTTCTTTTCCCCATTAAATTTTGGCAGCACATTTTTTTTTAAAATGCCAACCTTGTAACCAAACCTGCTAAGCAGAAAATGTATTTTCTTAATATGGTAATAAAAGGACAGCAGGAACTGCATGGTTGCATCATCTCTGAGCATCAGACTACTCCTTGTTTATCTTTTTGGCTATCAGTCAATTACCTTTATACCACACCTATTAACTTCAAAATCATTTGGTTGTTAGTACAAAAGCCAGGCTGGTATTTAGCAACCTTACTGCTGAGTCAGAGAAATCTTCATAATCCCTTAATCAGAGCCAGTGAAATAGTAATAATGAGGGCTCCTAATTTGGCAATCTAGTTTTCTGGTCTAGCGTACAAGTTGAAACAGCAGCCCTACAATTAGCAGGAGAGAAATTGGTAGTGTGACTGTTGAAGCCAACAACCAGGAAATGTAATAGTAATAAAAATAGCAAAAATGAGAACTTTTAAAATGTCCTGCACAGTATAATGTACATGATTTAGCTTTTAAGATAAAAAGAGGTGGTTAATATTATTAAGGACTGCAGTGGCTCAATTGGCTAAGATGCTGACTGGGAGACAGAAGGTCAGCAGTTCGATTCCCAAGTACTGCAGGATGGAATGAGCTCCCGTCTTTGTCCCAGCTCCTACCAACCTAGCAGTTCGAAAGCAAGAAATTGCAAG
This sequence comes from Bradypodion ventrale, assembly GCA_035047345.1. Lineage (NCBI taxonomy): Eukaryota > Metazoa > Chordata > Lepidosauria > Squamata > Chamaeleonidae > Bradypodion > Bradypodion ventrale. The sequence goes on from JAWDJE010000004.1 coordinate 287,303,376, forward strand.
TAGATACATAGGGACCACTTCGGTGGGAAGTTAACAGCATTCCATGTGCTCCGGTGTCTAGTCATGCCTGCCACATGACCACAGAAACGTCTGCAGAAGCAGACAGCACTGGCTCTTCGGCTTTGAAACAGAGATGAGCACTGAACCCTAGAGTCGGATACGACTGGCTTTCGAGCAAGGGAAACCTTTACCTTTACCTTAATATTATTAGTATCCTCAGAGAAGCAAAGGCAAAGAAAATGGGAAGATGAGGGAACAGTCACATGGAGAACCTCCACCATGCAGAGACACAAACTAAAACAATTAAGGTACTGCTTGAATTGTGCAAAGCTTGGGAAATGTTTAGTCTGTGTCTTATTAAAAAGCTGACTGATGACCTTCTAGACCTTCTAGTGAACACTCTTGGGGATGCCAAGGAGAAACTGTGTTCACTTTAAAAGCTGCAGCCAAGTAAGTTTTAGAACAAATTTCTGCATCTGTCTTTCAAAAGAGGGCGGGTGGCTTCTGGCATTTTGCTTTTGGGTGGGAAGAATTATACCACTCAAAGAAGAAAAACCAGAGATTAAAAGTATATAAATGTTGTGTATGTAACAGTATTACTTTAAGAATGTATGAATGTAACCTGACAATGATTACAATGTAACCCAGCTGTTTAAGGAACGCGAGTAAGCTGCCCATAGAGGGCAGCTGCGAGCGATCGGCTCACATGGTTCACATTCCCCAAATCACCGGCAGCCGTGGGAACCTTTCCCGCGCGAGGATCACCTGGAGAAGATGGGTGTGACTCAGAATGACGTCACGCCGGTAGCAGCCAATGAGCTACCGTGCAACAATATTCAAATGTTTTTACTGCAGTATAAAATGAGCTGTACCTCCGCCATTACCACATGTTCATCCTGACCATCATGAAATAAACCTGTGTTTTAGCCCCCACTGCGGCTCCTTCTTTGTCTTCCGTGCAAGACACCAAATTGGCGATGAAGGTGGGATCCATCGCGTATTCCAAAGTCAAGCCTCATCAATTTGATATCAGCGATCCAGAACAATGGGAGCTGTACGAGTGCCAGTTTCGGCACGCGATGGATGCTGCAGGCATCGACGATGATGCAAAGATGCGCTCGCACTTCCTGGCCCAGGTGGGGCCGGCCACGCTGCGTATCCTGATGAACCTGGTGGCCCCCCGGAAGGTAGACGTGGTGCCCATCGACCGCATCCTGGCGCTACTGAGTGAGCACTTCCAGCCTCCCATCTCGATTTTCCCGGCCAGGGTCGCATTCCACAGGCGGGACCAGCATCCGGGGGAATCCGTGTCCGCCTACGCGGCGGCCCTCAGGCTTGCGGCGGTAAACTGCCAATGGGAGGACCTGGACACGGCCCTCCGAGACCGCATGCTGTGTGGCCTGAGGGACGAGGAGGTCCAGAGGAAGTTGATGACCTGCGACCATCGCCTCACGTTCAACGAGATACTGCGGGAATCCCAAGCAGCCGAGGCGGCCAGAAGCGGGGTCAGAGTGTTCAAGTCCAGAGGGGCCGCACCCGAAAGGGCCAAGTCACCCGTGCAAGCGGCCCGGCGGACGTCGGCGAAGACGGCCTGGCTGGCGCCCCGGTCGCCCGCAGGCACGCCAGCGACCTCCGAGGAGTCGTCCATGATGGCAGACTCCTGCTCCAGCGAGGACGACGACATCCAGAGGATAAAGAAACGCGGGGAGAAGCACCAGACCAGCGAGCAACAAGGCCGCCGTTGCGACGGCTGTGGGGCATCTCACGACAGGACGAGGTGCCCATTCCGGAAGGCCGAGTGCCACAACTGCGGCCGGAAGGGTCACATCGCCAGAGTCTGCAGGCGCAGGCGAACCGAGGACAAGGGCACATCGAGACACCTTCAAGCACACCAACGAAAGGCGGCCGGCATTGGGAAGGTCTCAGCCAACGATGGCGCGGAAGGCGTGAACCGCGTGGGCCTGGAGCACCAGCACTTCTTTGTAGAGGTACTGTTACAAGGGGTTCCAGTGAGGATGGAAGTAGACTCGGGGTCGTCCTACTCCATCCTGTCCCAAAAAGAATTCATGCGCATTCCCCCAAATGCGCGGCCCAAGCTGCGGGCCATGAAGTCACACTTACGGGACGTGCAGGGCTATGGGATCCCAGTGTTGGGGGTGGGGAACTTCACAGTGAAGTTCAAAAATTACACCAAGAAACTGCCCTTAGTGGTTCTCAAGGGGGGAAGATGCTGCCTTTTGGGAACTCAGTGGTTTGCTCCCCTGGGAATCGAACTGTCCGGCATTAACGCCATAGAGACTGACTCAATGCGGGACGTGTGTAATGCGCACCCGGACGTTTTCAAGAAGGGGCTCGGGACGTAAAAGGGGCCACCAGTTTCCTTCGAGTTGGACCCAGAAATCCGGCCCATACGTCTCAAGCCAAGAAGAGTGCCCTTCGCCCTCAAGGACAAGATTGAGGCGGAACTGGACAAATTGGTGGGGCAGGGGATTTTGGTTCCAGTTGATTCAGCGGAGTGGGAGACTCCGATTGTTACAGCCTTAAAATCAAACGGGGAGGTCAGGATTTGCGCTGACTACAAATGTACAATTAACAAGGCCATTCGGCCAAATGCCTATCCAGTGCCAGTGGTTAGCCACTTACTGGCCACGTTGCATGGGGGGAGGTGTTTCACCAAGCTAGACCTGGCGCAGGCGTATCAGCAGCTCACAGTAACCCCAGCTGCTGCCGCTGCGCAAACCATCGTTACGCACAAGGGGGCATTTAAGGTAACGTGCCTACAGTTCGGCGTAAATTCGGCCCCCGGGATCTTCCAGTCCCTTGTGGAACGCCTTTTAAAGGGGCTTCCAGGCGTACTCCCATATTTTGACGATGTTTTGATAACAGCGGGGAGCGAATCAGAACTAGCGAGAAGGCTAGACAGGGTCCTTTCAGTATTCGAGAAAGCGGGACTTCGACTGAGAAGGGACAAATGTGTATTCTTTGCGAGGGAGGTTGAGTTTCTCGTGTTCAAGATAACCCCAGAGGGCATCAAGCCCTCCGAGTCCAAGGTTGCGGCTGTGCAAAACGCCCCTCGTCCCACCGCGAAACCGGAGCTGCAGTCATTTCTAGGGCTCCTAAATTTTTACCACTCCTTCTTGCCAAGGAAGGCATCCGTTGCGGAGCCACTGCATGCGCTACTAAAGAAAGAGGCGGTTTGGCGGTGGGGGGATAGGCAAGAGAAAGCTTTCAAGGACCTCAAAGCGCTTTTATCCTCGGATGCTGTCCTGACCCATTTTGATCCGAGGAGACCAGTAGTTTTAGTCTGTGATGCATCCCCAGTGGGGGTGGGGGCGGTGCTGTGCCACGTGTTGGAGAGCGGGCGGGAAGCCCCGGTTGCGTACTACTCCCATTCAAAGGCGGAGCGCAACTACGCGCAGACTGATAGGGAGGCCCTGGCCATAATCGCAGGAACAAAGAAGTTCCACGATTTCCTATACGGCCGCGAGTTTACGGTTGTGACTGATCACAAGCCTCTTCTGGGAATCTTCACTACAGGCAAACCCACCCCACAAATTCTATCCCCCAGGATGCTACGTTGGGCAATTTTCCTTAACGCCTACCAGTATGAACTGGTCTATCGCCCAGGGATGGAGATCTCCCATGCGGACGTGCTGTCCCGGTCTCCCCTCCCTAGCTTAGGAGATCCCGCATGCGAGGTAGAGCAGGACCACCAAGTCCTGCTGATCGAGTCCCTCGACTCACCCCCATAGTCCCGGCTGATCTCGCCAAAGCCACGGCGGCCGACAAAATCCTGTCCCAAGTTAGTTCCTGGGTTAGGAAGGGGTGGCCCACAACTCCCCCTGAGGAGCACTTCAAGTCATTTTTCAGGCGCAGAGTAGAGCTTTCCCTTGAAAGGGGCTGCCTGCTCTGGGGCCAGTGGGTAGTCATCCCAGAGAAGTTAAGGGCGAAGGTGCTGAAACTGCTGCATACCAGCCACCCGGGAATAGTGCGCTCCAAGGCTCTGGCCAGGAGCTACTTCTGGTGGCCCCAAATAGACGCGGATATAGAACACTTAGTGGGCACGTGTGAGAGCTGCCAGAGCTCTCGGCCCGAGGAGTCCCGGCTACCCCATAGGGAATGGGACACGGCCCGCGGGCCATGGTCCCGAATACATGTCGACTTCACTGGCCCTTTCCGCGGGTCCATGTTTCTGCTGATAGTCGACTCCTATTCCAAGTGGCTGGAAGTAATCCCCATGACTAGCACCTCATCTGTTGCAACCATTAAACACTTGCGCAGGGTGTTCAGTTGCTTCGGCCTGCCAGACATCCTTGTTAGCGATAATGCCAGTACCTTCACTTCTGCGGAATTCAAGGCATTTATCGAGAGAAATGCCATCAGGCACATTACCGCTGCCCCGTTTCACCCCGCCACAAACGGTCAGGTAGAGCGCCAAGTGCGCACTACGAAAGACGCACTGCGGCGCATGGGTCCCGGTGAGTTGAACCTCCAACTGTGTCAGTTCCTCATCTGTTATAGGGCAACCCCCTAGCTTCAGGACTTTTGCCGGCCAAACTCCTCATGAGGAGGCGGCCGGTAACCCTGTTTGATCGGTTGGATCCGACCAGGGTGGAGGATGAAGGGATAAATATAGTGGTAGAGAGTTCCAAAAGTTTTTCGGTAGGGGACCCGGTTCACTGCAGGAACTACGCGGCCTCGGGACCAACGTGGGTCCCAGGGACGATCATTGAACAAACGGGGCCAGTGTCCTATAGGGTCGAGACTAGCACAGGTCTACTCTGGAGAAGGCACGCTGACCAACTCAGAAGGCGAGTCACTAGTGAAGGGGAATCAGCGTTAGGGTCCTCCTCCACCCGCGTAACCCAAGGGGGAGACACGGCGGCGTCCTCAGGTACAAATGCATACCCTGGATTCTCAGCCGAGGAGGAGGAATGAGTTTGACTTTACGTTACCGTACCAGGGGGGTGTCGCGGAGTGGTCCCCCACCCATCCGAGCGAGAAGAGGGGTTTCAGTTCAGCCCCTGGTACCTCCAGTCCCCCCAGCCCTTTTGCTTTAGAATACACCATATCACCAAGCCCCCCGAGACAGGCAGCAGGGGGAAATTCGCTCTCCTCATCCCCTAGAACTCCGGGCCAGGCAGCAGGGGGTGGCGCAAGCACGCCGGTCGCCGGCGAAAGGAACCGGGGGGAGGCAACAAGGGTCTCCTCGTCGATCCCGAGGGTCGTACTGGGGGGGTCCCCAGGCGCCACAAGCAACAGGCAGGGGTTCACATCCCAGCTGTATGTTCCGTTCCCTTCTCCCAATGCAAGGTTGTCGCAGAGTCCCCGCCAAACGACTAACGAGTCCCCCCTTTCCATTGCAGGACGAGACTCTGCGGAACTCGGAGCCCCTAGTTCCCCTGTGCTAAACCAAGCAGCCGCACGCCCCAAGCGCACATGCGGGAAGCCACAATGGTTGAGGGACTTCGTACTATCCTAGGGGGGAGGAGTGTTGTGTATGTAACAGTATTACTTTAAGAATGTATGAATGTAACCTGACAATGATTACAATGTAACCCAGCTGTTTAAGGAACGCGAGTAAGCTGCCCATAGAGGGCAGCTGCGAGTGATCGGCTCACATGGTTCACATTCCCCAAATCCCCGGCAGCCGCGGGAACCTTTCCCACGCGAGGATCACCTGGAGAAGATGGGCGTGACTCAAAATGACGTCACGCCGGTAGCAGCCAATGAGCTACCATGCAACAATATTCAAATGTATTTACTGCAGTATAAAATGAGCTGTACCTCCGCCATTACCACATGTTCATCCTGACCATCATGAAATAAACCTGTGTTTTAGCCCCCACTGCGGCTCCTTCTTTGTCTTCCGTGCAAGACACCAAAATAAACCAGAGATTTTCTTCAACATGGGAAATTTGTGTTTATAAATGTGCACAATTCGTATAGCCCTGCATTTCCAACAACAGCAAGGAAGGGGAAAGTGCCCTAATTGGTATTCATACAATGGGTATATTTAAGCATTTTGAGCGAACTGTGCACAGTTTGTTTAACGTACGCCTGAACACAGCATGATCTGGCATTCTTGTTTGCCTCTTTCCTGGCAAACTATAACAGTAACCCATGGTTTTCAATAATCCATTGGCTAGAATCCTATTGTTATATTATACATGCCAGTATAAAGTCCACTGGCATAAATTTCAAAGGCAAATTGCCACTACGTAGTAGTTGCAGGGCCAGGTCTGTGATAGGAAATGCAAACACTGAAGTCTTAACTAGTAATTATCCATTGGATTCCAGACACTGTTTGTTTATCTGAATTGTCATGGGAGGATGGGAATGAGCTATGGATAGATAGAACCAACCAACCAACCATGGGTGGGAGATCTATGAACTATTTGGCCACTCCCAACTGCAGTGAGAGTCATCAGACAGCAAACACTTCAGCCCACAATCTGCCAGCATGCAATTTTCTGACTTATCCTTCTTTGTTCTCTACAGAATTCTGGCTTGTTGTCCAATGCAAAGGCAGTCATGTTGTCCACAACTTGAATGCATGTTACAGTTTTACTATGCTAATAATAGAATCACTGAGTCGGAAGGAACCTTTTAGGCCATCGAGTCCAACTCAATGTAGGAATCCAAATGAAAGCAGATATGACCGATGGTTCCCCAGTTCTCTCTTGAATGTTTCCAGTATTGGAGCGCTCACCACCTCTTGAGGTAGTTGGTCCCACTGTACTACTGTTCTAACCATTTAGAAGTTAGGACAGCATAAGTGTAGGTAATCCAAGATTAGGTGGTCACAGTATGGCAGATACTGTCATCATCTTTGCAAATCAAAAGGGCTCAGCACATTAATCCTGCAAGGTCTATCTCTACTCCATTACTACCAGCCAATAAAGACCAATTGGAAAGGAATTGGGCCAAGATTACCATCTCATCATGTTAGTTCCCAATGAGACTCAGGAAGTAGTGATAAAAAGTCTCTGTTGATTGTGTAATCTACATTTGGGCCAGCAAGCAACACACCTTACCTTTGTTCCTTCAAAATAATCCTTTTCCTTAGTGAGGACTTAAATTTGGACAATGACAAAGTGAAGAAAATGGCTTCATTTTGGCAGTCCAGGGTTTGATCGGGACAAAAGAAGTGTAAGATTTATTGCAGGCATAAGTTGCAGGACATTCATTCCAGATAACTCCCCAAAGCACAAAGAGTTCACTAAACAAGAGAAGAATTGCAGGCATTCTTTCCAAGCAAAGTTGCTTCACTAAGTGAAGACATTTGGATCCCACATAACAGATTATTAAAAATTTAGCATTTGTTGCACTACAAAAGACAGAACTTTTGTTGCATTACAAAAGACAAAGCCTTTGGTAGCTAATTAGTGTTAAAATTACTGGTTTTTCCCATATGACTGAGACAGAAGTTGTGGTCACTTACTGGGTCTGTCTCCTGGATGGATAACAGGTGAACTTCCAAGTGCACCTGGATTACATCTTCCACTATTCCTTATCACTGGGCGGGCATACTAGCTAGAATTGATTGGAGCTATAGCCTGGACTGCTACCTGTTGGAAATACATACGTGGGTGGTAAGTTATGCTTCAAACAAATTTCACCATGGAAAAGCCAAGCTAGTGAATAGTTTGTTTCTTTTCAAGTTACTCCATAATGATTCAAAGGGGGGGATCCATTTTCACTGAAGTTAATCCAAACATAATAGAGGTATTAATGAATTTACCGATCTTAGAGTATTTAATACAATAATAATGTAACTGACATTTTAATCCTCCTTATACCATGTTGTGTTGCTTTTGCTTGCTCTTTGATTTTACAGGTGACACATTGAATATTTCACCCCTGTGCTTAATCCACCAACAGTGCAGCTCTGGTCCTTTGCATTACCATAACTACAAACTAATATGCACAGATCATTCATTTCAAAAGGGCTGTTTGGCTGGCAATGCACAAAAGGGAAAAGCACCACTGAGACAACACACAATGAGACTTAGTGTATTGATATTGCAAACTAAATGGAACAGTCATTTAGCTAAAAGACGGCATGGCAGATTTTTAAACTAAGTAAATAAAATAAATGAAAGCTATATAGTATCAAAGACTGGTGCATTGCAATAAAGTAAACCAAGGGAGAGAAACACAACTCTCACTAGACCCAATCAGTATAGCTAATGGTGGTGGATGATGGGTTTTTCAGGCCAACAATAGCTAGTGGGGATACATTGTCCTTTTACATGCTTGTTCTGCCCAGTAATTTTAAGACAGCTCTCTTTTTGTCAGAAGCACAGTATCGAGCCTGTTTAAATGCAAATTCATTTATCATAAATAATGCTCATGGGAAAAAATATATGAAAGATGAATGGATCTACCCACAGCAAATCCACTTCTGCATGATTTTTTTCTAGAACTGCAGTTTTTAATGAATGAAAAGCATTGGTATTTTTTCCTGAATTATAATAATGCCTGTATGCCTGAACTGTATGCCTCTCTGTTTTAAAGGAAGTCTTCTTTGAAAAATGTAGGTTCACTATTTGTAAGGTTTCCAAACTTCCACCCACCTAACCACCTTACTTTCCCCCTTTCTGACATTTTCTTTTTCTCTTGCAAATTTTAAATGCTTTCATAACTCCTTCCAGTAGGTTGCTGACCCCTCAATTACCACACAAAAACCTGCTGATTTCTCAAGTTGTAGTTGCCTGGTTCTGAGAAATTCTAGAGGTTACACTACCCAACTGTTGGCTACTTTTGAAAGAGAAACACTCAAGACCTGTGCAGTTGTTTGGTTATTTACAAATGCATTAGACCTGGGGTTCTCAACCTTTTCAAGTTGGGGGCCGGGTCACACTTCTTCAAACACTTGAGGGGGTCAGACTGGTTGTCCCCTCCCCCCGCTGTTTACAGCTGCCGTAAATGAGTCCGCAGCTGATTCCTGCTGTGGCATTAGTGGCTGGAGCAAGGGCGGGGCCCAGATTATTTGGTGCCATGGGCCATAAATTTAGAACCCCTGTAGTAGACAGAACAAGAAGCAAGTTCCTTCTTCAAATCAGTGGCAAATCTTTTGGCCCAGTTCTAGCTCCTTGAGGCCAATACATTACACTCCAAACAACTTCAATTTGCCAGCCAGGAGTACTCTGTCCAAGTATCTCTGTGTGTATCTGTCTCTGTTCCAAAATTGCCTATATTGTTACTTTATCCATATACATCTTTCATAACCCTCTTTCATTAGCTGGGATGTCTGTGGCCTGTCACCATTCAGGCTTCCATTATTTCTGTGGGACATATGGAAATACCCACTTCATGGCAAGCTGGGATCCACCTTAAACAAATTCATGCCAATGACATTTTTCCTGCTTCAGGAAAAATGCATTCTCTGATACGAGTTGCAGTCAACAAAATGGAAATACCCACCAGACATCTCTTGAAATACAGATGTAACCTGGCTCTCAAAGGACGGTCATCTAGCAACCATACAAGTATTCCAGGTCTAAGTAGTAAACTACATTACAGATGACAGCAGACCAACTTACCGTATTTATTCGAGTATAACGCGCACTCGTGTATAACGCGCACCCCTAATTTTCCATGAAACCTCGGTATAAAATTTTGTTTCACACCACGCATTGAAATTGACATAAGAAACGTTGTTGAACACGTGCGGCCATGACGCTAGACGACAAGCAGGAGGAGGGCCGTGCCGTGCTCCGTGCCTACCCGTGCCGGCTCTTGAGTCGCGCGGCGCGGGAGCGCGGGTGGCTGGCGGTAGCGCCTCCCCCAGAGGGTTCCCGTACCGTTCCAGTGGGGCAGCGGCGGGTGGAGCTCCTGGGCGCTAGACGACAATCGGGGAGGAGGGCCGCGGCGTGCTCCGTGCCTACCCGGTGCCGGCTCTTGAGTCGCGCGGCCCCAGGAGCGCGGGTGGCTGGCGTTAGCGCCTCCCCCTTACCGTTCCGGCGGGTGCGTGCGGGTGAGTGGCGGCAGCGGGACCTGGGCGCCTGCCGCCGCCCGGGGAGGAGGGCCGTGGCGTGCTCCGTGCCTACCCGGCGCCGGCTCTTGAGTCGCGCGCCCCGGGAGCGCGGGTGGCTGGCATTAGCGCCTCCCCCCGGTGGGTCGCCTTACCGTTCCGGCGGGTGCGTGCGGGTGAGTGACGGCAGCGGTTCATGGGGGATACCCGCCGCTCGGGAGGAGGGCCGTGGCGTGCTCCGTGCCTACCCTTGCCGGCTTCTTGAGTCGCGCGGCCCGGGAGCATGGGTGGCTGGCGGTAGCGCCTCCCCCGGGGTTCAAAGCCACCCCCCTGCCTCCCCTTCACCCGCCGCAGCAATAGACACCCGACCCAATTCTAAAAAGGAAGTAAAAGAGGCTCGTTTATAACGCGCACCCAGTCCTCGTGTATAACGCGCACCCAAACTTTGATTTCTTTTTTTGGTATAAAATTTTGCGCGTTATACACGAATAAATACGGTAGGAGGAAATATATCTTTTTGTTTTTACTACTTTTGAATTGCTTTTATATCACAAATCTAAAACCTTGTTGATCTGAAACAGGGATGGGCAACTTTGGAGTGTCTTGGGGACAGTTTTCTACCCCTAGGACCCTCCAGGGGTCACAATGAATACAAAAAACAAGCAAACAGCAGAACTCACACAGAAAGAAACTGGTAATGGCTGAAAACTCCACTTCCATTTTTTGAAAAGAAAAAGAGGATATTCTAAGGCAGGGGTCGCCAACCTTTATAAGTCAGGGGCCAGGTCATGCTCCCTCAGACAGTTGAGGGGGCCGGACTGCAAACACTGCCATAAATGCATCCACGGCTGCTGTAAATGCATTTATAGCTGCCATAACCCTAACCGTTTATGGTGGTGGCAGTGGTGGTTGGAGTGAGGGCAGGGGCCGGATTATTTGGTGCCACAGGCTGGATTTGGCCTGTGGGCCATAGGTTGCCAACCCTTGTTCTAATGTGTTAACTTAGGCAGGAAGCATTGTGAGCTACTTAAAAGATCGAGGTTTCTAGAAGCAGCTATTTATTCTTTTTAGTCAGAAATAAGTGGAAATAATAGGAAGGCTAGAGACTAGAAAAATAGCTTGCAGGGAGGGCACATTTTGCCCATCTTTGATATGTAGGAAGATCCCATTTTCCCTTCCACTCAACCCTGCCATATAGAGTAAATGTTGACAGAATTGTATGTGCAGTAGCAATTTCTTTTAAAAAGATGTGCTATATACAGTAATTGCTTCTTTTTGTTATTCTTCTGGTTATAATAATGATGATAACAACAATAATGGCAATAATTTTGAAAGGGTATGTTTTCTGAAGCAATGAAAGTCTCTCCCCCCGCCCCCTTTGGTGTACGGGAACCAAGACAATAAAAGCAGCCGAAGTCTGGCTTAACACATCTTTATTGGCACACCGGTAGACTGAACATGTGGTAATGGCAGAGGTACAGCTCTTTTTATATTGCAACAATACATTTGAACATGGTTACACGGTAGCGTATTGGCTGCTACCTGCATGACGTCATTCTGAGTTACGCCCTTCTTCTCCAGATGTTCCTTGCGCGGGAAGGTTCCCGCGGCTGACGGTAATTGGGGAATTTGTACCATGTGAGCTGAACGCTTGCAGCTGCCCTCTATGGGTAGCTAGCTCACGTTCCATTAACAGCTGAGATACATTGTGATCATTATTAGGTTACATTTGGACATTGCAGTGGCTACATTCATTCTTAAAGCAATACAGTTTCATACACAACACTCCTCCCCCCTAGGATGGGACAAAGTCCCTCAACCATTGTGGCTTCCCGCATGTGCGCTTGGGGCATACGACTGCTTGGGTGAGCTCAGGGGAACTAGGGGCTCCGAGTTTTGCAGACTCTCGTCCTGCAACGGAAAGGGGGGACTCATTAGTTGTCTGGTGGGAGCTCTGTGGCAACCTTGCATTTGGAGAGGGAAACGGGAGATATAACTGGGATGTGAATCCCTGCCTGTCACTCGTGGCACCTGGTGACACCCCCAGCACGAATCTAGGAACCGATGAGGAGACCCTTGCTGTCTCACCCTGGTTTCTTGTACCTGCAACTGGTGTACCTGTACTTCCCCCTGCTGCCTGAGTCAGGGGTCTTGGTGAAGGGATGAACGTACTTCCCCCTGCTGCCCGGGTCGGGGGTCTTGGTGATGGGGTGAACTCTAGAACAAAAGGACTGGGAGGACTAGAAATACCAGGGGCTGAACTAAAACCCCTCTTCTCGCTTGGACACAATACCCCCCTGGTATGGCAACATAAAGTTAAACTCATCAGATGACTCCTCATTCTTCTCTTCCCAAGTATACTCATTCCTCTCTTCCAAAGTATCCTCCTCCCCGTGTGAGAATCTAGGATATGCATTTGTATTTGGGGGAATCCCCGTGTCTCCTCCTTGGGCTAAACGGGTGGGGGAGAACCCTAACGTTGACTCTCTTTCACTGGTAACTCGCTGTCTGAGTTGGTCAGCATGCCTTCTCCACAGCAGACCTGTACTGGTTTCAACCCTGTATGACACTGGCCCCGTTTGTTCAGTAACCACTCCTGGAACCCACGTTGGTCCGGAGGTTGCGTAATTCCTACAGTGAACCGGGTCCCCTACCGCAAAACTTTTGGAGCTCTTTATTTCTATATTTCTTCCCTCATCCTCCACCCTGGTCGGATCCAACCGATCAAAAAGCGTTACCGGCTTCCTCCGCATAAGGAGCTCAGCCGGCAAAAGTCCTGAAGCCAGGGGAGTTGCCCTATAACAAATGAGGAATTGGCACAGCTGGAGGTTCAATTCACCGGGACCCATGCACCATTTCGTAGTTTGCACTTGGCATTCTACCTGACCATTTGTGGCGGGGTGAAACGGGGCAGAGGTAATGTGCCAAATGGCATTCCTCTCGATGAACGCCTTGAATTCTGCAGACGTGAAAGTACTGGCGTTATCGCTCACAAGCACGTCCGGCAGGCCGAAGCAGCTGAACACCTTGCACAATTGTTTAATGGTTGCGGCAGATGAGGTGTTGGACATGGGAATGACCTCTAGCCATTTGGAATACGAGTCTACTATCAGCAGAAAAAGGGAACCCTGGAAAGGGCCAGTGAAGTCGATGTGCACCCGGGACCATGGCCCGCGGGCTGTGTCCCATTCCCTGTGGGGCAGCTGGGACTCTTTGGTCCGAGAGCTCTGGCAACTCTCGCACGTGCCCACCAAATACTCTATATCCGCGTCTATCTGGGGCCACCAGAAATAGCTCCTGGGCAAGGCTTTGGAGCGCACTATTCCCGGGTGGCTGGTGTGAAGTAGCCTGAGCACCTTTGCCCGTAACTTCTCCGGATGACCACCCGTTGGCCCCAGAAGAGGCAGCCCCTTTCAAGGGAAAGCTCTACCCTGCGTCTGAAAAATGGTTTGAATTCCTCCTTGGGGGGAGTTGTAGGCCATCCTTTCCTGACCCAGGAACTGACTTGGGACAGGACTTTGTCGGCTGCTGTAGCTTTGGCGAGGTCTGCGGGAACGATGGGGGTGAGTCGAGAGACTCGATCAGCAGGACCTGGTGATCCTGCTCCACCTCGCATTTGGGGTTTTTTAATTGAGAGAGGGGAGATTGGGACAGTGCATCTGCATGGGAGATCTCCTTCCCTGGGCGGTGGACCAGTTCATACTGGTAGGCATTGAGGAAGATTGCCCAACGTAGCATTCTGGGGGACAGGATTTGTGGGGTGGGCTTGCCTGTGGTAAAAATCCCCAAAAGGGGTTTGTGATCGGTCACAATTGTGAACTGTTGGCCGTACAGGAAATTACGGAACTTCTTTGTTCCCACAATTATGGCCAGGGCCTCTCTATCTGTTTGTGCGTAATTGCGCTCCGCCTTTGAGAGTGACCTGGAATAGAAGGCAACCGGAGCTTCCCGCCCGTTCTCTAACACATGGCACAGTACAGCCCCCACTGCCACTGGTGATGCATCACAGACCAAGGTTATAGGTTTCCTTGGATCAAAATGGGTCAGAACGGCATCTGAGGACAAGAGCCCCTTGAGCTCCCTGAACGCTTTCTCCTGTCTATCTCCCCACTGCCAAACTGCATCTTTCTTTAGTAACCCATGCAGTGGCTCCGCAACAGGTGCCTTCCTTGGCAAAAAGGAATGGTAAAAGTTCAGGAGCCCTAAAAATGACTGCAGCTCCGGTTTCGCGGTGGGGCGAGGTGCGTTTTGCACAGCTTCAACCTTGGACTCGGATGGCTTGATACCCTCTGGGGTTATTTTGAGCTCAAGAAACTCAACCTCCCTCAAAAAAAAAAAACACATTTATCCCTTCTCAACCTCAGTCCCGCTCTCTCGAATACAGTTAGGACCTTGTCCAGCCTTTTCGCTAGTTCCGATTCGCTCCCCGCTGTTATCAAAACATCGTCAAAATATGAAGCACACCTGGAAACCCCTTTAAAAGGCGTTCTATGAGGGCCTGAAAGAGTCTGGGGGCCGAATTCATGGCGAACTGTAGGCGCGTTACCTTGAATGCCCCCTTGTGCATGACGATGGTTTGCGCAGCGGCAGCAGCTGGGGTTACAGTGAGCTGCTGGTACGCCTGCACCAAGTCTAACTTCGCAAAACACTCCCCCCCCCCCCGTGTAAAGTGGCTAGTAAGTGGCTAACTACCGGCACCGGGTAAGCATTTGGCTGAATGGCCTTGTTAATTGTACATTTGTAGTCAGCACAAATCCTAACCTCCCCGTTGGATTTTAAAGCTGTAACAATCGGAGTTTCCCACTCCGCAGAATCCACTGGAACCAAAATCCCCTGCCCCACCAATTTGTCCAATTCCGCCTCAATCTTGTCCTTGAGGGCGAAGGGGACTCTTCTTGGCTTGAGTCGTATGGGCCGGATTTCTGAGTCCAAGTCAAACAACACCAGGGGCCCTCTGTATGTCCCGAGCCCCTTTTTAAAAACCGCCGGGTGCGCATCGCACACATCTCATATTGGGTCAGTCTCGATGGCGTTTATGCCGGACAGTTCGATTCCCAGGGGAGCAAACCACTGGGTTCCCAAAAGGCAACAGGACCCCTCCTTGAGGACTACTAGGGGCAGTTTTTCCATGAACCTTTTAAACTTCACCGTGAAGTTTCCCACCCCCAACACCGGGATCCCATCCTCGCCGCCAATTTGGTGTACTGGAACCAAGACAATAAAAGCAGCCGAAATCTGGCTTAACACATCTTTATTGGCACACCGGTAGACTGAACATGTGGTAATGGCGGAGGTACAGCTCCTTTTATATTGCAATAATGCATTTGAACATGGTTACATGGTAGCATATTGGCTGCTACCTGCGTGACGTCATTCTGAGTCACGCCCTTCTCCAGATGTTCCTTGCACGGGAAGGTTCCCGCGGCTGACAGTAATTGGGGAATTTGTACCATGTGAGCTGAACGCTCACAGCTGCCCTCTATGGGTAGCTAGCTCGCGTTCCATTAACAACTGAGATACATTTTGATCATTGTTATGTTACATTCAGACATTGCAGTGGCTACATTCAATCTTAAAGTGATACAGTTTCATACACAACACACACACACACACACCTTTAAAAAAAAAACAGTTCCAGCTTCTTCTTAATTTCATGACCAAGAAGGGGTCATTTCCTTCAATAGTTCTCTGGTGCTCAAGGGCTGGTGGGAGTAGCTATCTAATTATTATTATTTGTTCCTTTAGGGAAAAAAACACATTTCCTTGATAAGATTGGAGGGAGGAAATAGTCTATGGCAAACTGATGGAGGGGTTTACGCAATATGTATCCCAAAAGAAACACTTGCCAATGCCAACAAGAAGGTCGCAGAAAATGTGGCCTTTTCTACAGAGCAGTATGCTTACAGAGTTCTGTGAAGTTTCCTATATTTTGGGACAATATAACAAATATATTAGTAACAAGAAAATACAGACCAGAGCTGTTTTTACATGTTGAATGCTGGGACAGTTCTATCATTCCAGAGGACTAGCAAAACTCATGAACCATACTGAGGTTTCACCTCAAAGATTCAATTAATTAGCCTTATCTTTTTTAACTTATTGAATTTTATTTGATCCATTTACTTAATAAATTGATTAAGAATTGCTGGCCTAATGAATTACTACCAGTCTGGCCAGGTTATCGTGCTATGGTAATAGAGTAGACAATATTGCCAACGACTCAATGTCGAGCATCAAGCGGCAGTTAACTAACCTGACAACCCTGAGGACTAACGGCCTTGGCGAAGTCCACAGAAAAGGGTGATGGTCCCCAAGTGGATTAAATCCCACTTGAATCCATCTTGATGTACAGCAGCAGCTTTATCAATATTGGCCTGGGGCTGAGGAGGACTTTGCATGCCAAAAGGGCTCAGGACCAGAAAGTGACTTGCAGAGCAGAATTGGGTGTCATGCTGCAATGTGGAAGGAATATGAAAGACCACTGCATTTAATTTAATTTAATTTAATTTAATTTAATTTAATTTAATTTAATTTAATTTAATTTAATTTAATTTAATTTAATTTAATTTAATTTAATTTAATTTAATTGTTGGATTTCTATACTGCCCACTCGACCAAGGCCGACTCAGGGCGGTTCACAATCATAGATAAAACAGATAAAACAGAATTAAGAACCCGCCCCCTAAAAAGGGTGCAGGTACCGACAGAACCATGGGGAAGGAATAATCCTCTATACCAACCACCCAATGGAAGCCACCCCTCCACCTGCACCCCACACTTGGCCCACCAGCCAGGTTTTTAGTTCTTTTCTAAAGGGCAGCAACTCAGGACAGTCTCTATGGCCAATCACCATGATGATCACCTATATTCAGAATCGGAAATGTCACAAGATGAAGATGAAGAATTACTAGAGTAAGGCCTAAGATGTTATATATGTGATAGACAAACATTATTTTGTTTGTGACTTGAAATACCTATGAATAAGAAAAATGAATGTTTTGCACTGCTTCTGAAATAAATGTTGCATCAATTCTGTATTAGCCAACTATTTCATACTTTGTAGGACCTTCTTGGAATTAGTTGTGCGTACATGCATCCTTGCACACGTGCTAGATTCTCCTCCCAGAAACAAGTGACACAGCTAAAATTATTAAACAAACCATTTATTATACTAACAATGGACTTCTATTCTTGTCATACATTTGCTGTACAGAACAAAATAAGCCTTCATTCTCAGTGTCACGAGGTTTGTTTTCCTCCCTCCTCCTAACTTTAGTGGTGGACTGAATTAAAGAAGATATACCAGTTTTAAAATACAGCTAATATTACCACGTCCACCCTCATTACATCCAGAGCTGGCCCACTGCAAAGACAACTCAGGCCCCAGTGTGACAATATTTGTGACCCAATCTCCCTCCTGGCCTGATCCTGGTAAAACATCTACTAAAAAGATATGGTGCTGCTCTGGGCCAGCCCTGAAATTAGCCCGATGGAAGTGATTGCTTCAGGTATCAGATGCTGGGAGTTGTGGAGAAAGAGACAGTCATCATCTTCCGTTAGTAGTTCTCATCTGCAGGGAGACATAGCTGCATAGCTGCATGAATGAGATAATTTTTCTGCTTGAGCAAGAATAGCAAATATGTACCTGGACTAAGTCAAGATGAACAGTAACAGTAGCCAGTTTAATTATTTTGGCACAGGACACAGAAAATCCATCAAATCTCTAAAGTAGAAATACTTTCTTTAAGTTCAAACATATGCCCAGGAGACACCAAGCAAGTAAAACTCCATGGACCTGGAACTTTTTAATAATTTAGCCACTCCTTGCTTAAACACGAAGCAGTTGTAGGGCGGTGGTTTTTTAAAAAACCCAAATGTGAACGGTAATATGCACAAGAGAGTTTCCTATAGACCAGGGGTTCCCAACCTTTTCAAGCTGGGGGCTGGGTCACTCTCTCTCAGTCAGCTTCGAGGGCTGGATGGCCATTTTGCTCTGCCTGCATGATGGGGGGGGGCAGTCATTTTGTCCCAACAGCTTCAAAGAGGTGGCCTCTCCAGTCCCCTCTGGTGGGATGGACAGATGTTCTCGGGGTGACACTCTTAACTATCCTGGCCCACTACCATGTAGGGCTTTTACCAGCACCTACTTTGTTAGCAGAACAAGTGGCAGCCAAGTTAACTTGTGGATTCAGCATCTCAGAATGTGGTTGGTTAGGAGAGCCAACTTTCTTTCTCTGGAGGGGAAAATCACATCCCCTGCTCTTATTCTAAGAAAAATAAGAAAGCTAGAGTTTATTAAAGAAGTAGGGTAAAGGTTAAGGTTGCCCTTGCTCAAAAGCCAGTCATATCTACTCTAGGGTACAGTGCTCATCTGCACTTACAGCCAAAGAGCTAGCGCTGTCTGTGTTCCCATGGTCATGTGGTAGACATGACTAGACGCGAGAGCACCCAGGATGCTGTTACCTTCCCACAGAAGTGGTACCTATTTATCTATTTGCAATTTCTTGCTTTCGAACTGCTAGGTTGGCAGGAGCTGGAACAGGGATGGGAGCTCACTCTGTGGTGCAACACTCAGGTCTCGAACAGGTGACCTGCCGACCTTCCAGTCATCAAGTTCAGTGTCTTAACCACTAAGCCACAACAGAAGTACATTGAGATAAAAAAAGGAATCCTAAGCTAAGGCTGCTGCATTACCTCTCCGATTGTCTCCTCTTGCTTGTCCTGCAGAGGAGGGAATGGAAGAAGCAGTATCAGCAACCCTAAAAATATCTGTCAGATTTGAAGAAAGGTCAGCATAGTTCAGAGGATGTAAAAGACTGTTTTATTTTTATTATGTTTGTTTGTGTTTAAGATAGTACTAACTTTATAAAATAATAATGTATGTAGTTATAGATTATAGTACGATTGTCAAAGACATAATAAATATGAATTGAAATATGTATACAAATGATTTTTTTGATATATATAATATTTAATAAAGTTTAATTGAGAGGATTAAGTTAGGGAAATGAGATTATAATGAATACATGTTATTATTGTTATTATTGTTTTCTTTTTTCATTGCTTTATTAGTATTGTAGGTTAAATGTTTATTTTTCTTCTGATTATTATTGTTGTTTATTGAAAAAGACTGTTTAGGAAACACAAAGATCTCCTGGTGTGTTATTTGTTTGCTTTGTCATAGAGCAGGGGTGCCCAAACTACAGCCCATGGGCTGGATCCGGCCCCTGATGCCAATTCATCCAGCCCACACCACCCTCATTGTTCCTGAAAGCAGAAGTAAAACACACCTGTACGGGTGTGTTTTACTTCCATTTTTGGGAGCGACAAGGGTGGTGCGGGCCAGATGAATTGGCATCGGAGAAAATGGCAGCCTAAAAATCTAGCTCATCCTGTTGCAAAACATATCTGTTCCAAAACAGATTGCAAGGTGCATTTTACTCCCGCTTCCAGTGGGAGGAACCACGTGACCGGCCCACTGAACCACATGATTGGCCCACTGAACCACGTGACTGGCCCACAGCCCAAAAAGTTTGGGCACCCCTGTCATAGAGCTATGCTCTCAGATCTGACTTCACACTTCATTTCACACCTTATTTCCCCCTTTCTTTGGTCAGTTGTTCCTTTTCTTGCAATGTAAATGTAGCCAGTAAAACTCACCCTTCTTATTTCTTGGTATATGCCTCCCCCCCCCCCCCACTTATGGGCTACTTTAGGCCAAGTATTAGCTTCTCTACAAGTCAATGTTCAGAAGGCATTTGGCGAAACTGTGGCAGGGGTGACCCAGGGAGTGAAGTCAGAAGATTGAAAACTGTCCAGCATTTTCTTAGTCACACAAACATCTGCAGCTTGAGACAGGACATTGCTATCGTATTAGGAAATCTGAACCAGGATAGCTGCCCTTTCCCACAGTTTCATCACTTTAAGAACAGAACAAGAAGCAATTGTGACAACAATGTACTAATGGGTGAATGTTCTTCCTTTACAAATGGCTTCAAGTATCTCCACCCTTCTTGTTCTTGTTGTTATGTGCAGTTGGGTTGCCTCTGACTTACGGCAGTTCTATGAATGAGAAATATCAAAAATGTCCTGTCCTCAGCAGCCTTACTCAACTTTTATAAACCCAATCCTGTGGTTTCCCTTACGGAATCAATCCATCTTGTGTTTGGTCTTCCTCTTTTCCTGCTGCCTTCAACCATTCCCAGCATCATTGTCTTTTCCAAAGAATTTTACCTTCATTATGTGCCCAGAATAGGAATGCCTCAGTTTCATCATTTTTGCCTCCAAGGATAGTTCAAGCTTGATTTGTTCTAAGACCCACTTTCTTGTCTTTCTATCAGCCCAGAGCAGTGATTCTCAATGTTTTCAGGCATCGGGCCTGACCACACCTCCTAGGCAGCTGATCGGGCCGGTTACATGGTTCCTCCCACCTGGAAGCGGAAGTAAAACACGTGCCACACATGCGCAGAACACATTTAGCAGTGTTCTGCGCATGCGCAGAGTACATTTTACTCCCACTTCTGGGAATGGTGAGGGTGTCAGGGGCCAGGTGAACTGGCATTGGGGGCCGGGTCTGGTGCATATATATAATTGCCCCTCCTGAAAAACTTTGCCCCTCCTGAACATTTTTTTCGAACCCCCCCCCCCCATATATATATTGAAGTTTATAAAATCATGCACGGTGTGGACAAGGTAGATAAGGAAAAACTGTTTTCCCTATCGCACAACACTAGAACTAGGGGACACTCCATGAAACTTTTGGGTACTAGTTCTCAAACAAATAAGAGAAAGTACTTTTTCACCCAGAGGATTACTGGTCTATGGAACTCCCTGCCAGAAGAAGTGGTGACAGCTGTCAGTCTTCACAGCTTTAAGAAAGGATTAGACAAGTTCATGGAGGACAAGGCTATCAATGGCTATAATTATGGCTACCTAAGGACAACCTCCGGGTTGGAGAGATAGGCAGGATATCTCTCAATGCCATTTCCAGGGAATCCTAAGCAGGTGAAGGCATCTCCTTGGGAATACCCTGAAGGAAATGGTGAGCCTCTGTGTGAGACAGAATGCTGGACTGGATGGGCTGTGGCCTGTTCCAGCAAGGCTGTTCTTATATATATATATATATATATATATATATATATATATATATATATATATATATATATATATATATATATATATATATATATATATATATATATATATATATATATATATATATAGAGAGAGAGAGAGAGAGAGAGAGAGAGAGAGAGAGAGAGAGAGAATCCTGGCTACGGCCCTGCCCATGGGCCGTAGGTTGCAAATACCTGGTCCAGAGTATCCACAAAGCTCTTCTCCAGCTTCTTTCAAACAAATCAATGTCCCTCTGTACGTGTTCTTTATTGTTCAGCTTTCCTATGTGGTGTTCGGCAACACAACAGGATGAATGGTTCTGGTCTTGTTCTCCAGCGATACAGCCTTACACTTGATGATTTTTGTAATCCCTTCATTGCTGTCTTCTGAGTCTCAATCTTCTTTTGATTTCTTGGCTGCCTGTTCTCACTCTATCTAAGGTAAAAGCTTTGGTTGCAACACCTGGTACATTAGCTTGGTTGCATGGGAAATTAAAGCAATGGTCCTATAGTTACTGCACTTGTTGGCAACTCCTTTCTTAAGGATAGGAATGTGTGTTGACCATTGCCATTCAGTTGGCAAATGTTTTGTTTTTCATATTTGTTAACATATTCTTGTTAGGATTCTGACAGATTCAGTCTCTGTGGCCTGAGATAATCTGTCTCTGTTGGTTTACTTCTTCCTAATACTTTCAGAACAGCTTTTACTTCACTTTCTAGAAGTGCAGGTTCAAAAATTTCAAAAATTCTTTATAAAGCAAAATACATTATTAATAACTCAGATTTTGCAGCAGTTTTCTGTTGTAGTGCAGGTGGTGTAATGAAGACGAATTTTTATTCTGGTTTTTAAAGCCCACTTAAAAGATGTTACCACTGGAACTGTGTGCTAATAAATACCATATTTGCTGGCATACAAGACCCACCTTTTTCTCCTTAAAATACACTGGAAAAATGGAGTACATCTTGTACTGTATATAGTGGCCTATAATGGGCTATTTTGGTAATATACACCGATGTGTCTTATACACTGGCAAATATGATAATTTAAAAGTGTTCATTTATTATATTTGTTATTACATAGGAATCTAAATAAAAGAAAATATTGATTCTCCCAGGGCTTAAATTATTGAGTGAGGGGGAATAAGAAGAGGTAACATGAAGTCCTCAACTCAAAAACTCTTTATTCTTTTATCTATTAGTGAAACCATGATGTCTCCTTCACTATTCCTCTAACACAACTTTATCAACTTTGGGCAGAAGTCTGAAGGGGGTAAGGATGGGCAGAAGTTCCCTCCTGGTTGGAGACAAGAGTTCCATTGACAAGGAGGCACATCTGCTGCAGAGGTTCTTGATGCACTTGTGGAGATGTTTTCAGGTTTAGATCTACCAGTATAATTGCAGTTTCCATTGGAGAGATCTGACATGTGATGGGCTCAAGGTAGCTTTGGAACATTCTGCATGCAAAATCTATAGATTACTATTGGACTATAATCTATTTTGAAAGGGAGCAACATAAACAAAAAGTGTGTGATGGGAATGAGAGTTAGCATCTGGAGCAGAGGTGCATTGTAGTCACTGTGAGACAACATCACATGTCGGATCTTATAGTGAGGCACATTTCACTCAAGCTTCCCTATTATCTAGGTCTTGCTATCCCACTCCATTGAGCAAGCCTCTAGTAAAAGACGTGACAATGCTTTTGCGTGCTTCAAATCAAAGGTGAAGATCTCATGCTGTGACATGACATCTTGCTCTAATTAGATCACTCAAAGGAACTAGGGAAGCTGTCAGCAGGTTTCCCAGGTTTTCAGGAGACTCTTTGACATAACTTTGGAGTGGTTCTTCATCAAGGGGGAGTAGCACTGTTTAGTTCGGGTTTGAAGCTGTGTATCCAAGTCATGACTTTTGTTTTATTTAGCATCCAAGGGTAGGCTGCTGTCCCAAGAGTCTTACATTTAAATAAAAAGGTAGTAGTTTCAATATTTGTGTTATCTTCCTACAGGGGTCTACACAATTACAGCTTGTGTAAAAAGGGTTAATCATCTCTATTTTGTTGTTGTTCAGTCGCACAGTCGATTCCAACTCTTTGCAACCCCATGGACCATTGCCCTCCAGGCACCCCAATTCTCTACCATTCTCCTCATCCCACCCAGCCCTGTGCCCACCGCGTCCACAACGCCATCCTGCCATCTCATCCTTGGCTGTCCCCTTCTTCTTTTGCCCTCCACCTTTCCCAGCATCAAGGCCTTCTCAAGTGAATCCTTCTCATTTGATGTCCAAAGTGCTTCATCTTCATCTTTTTTATTTATCCTTCTAAGGAGCAGTCAGGGCTAATCTCTTCTAATATTGACCTTTTACACATGCTGTCCAGGGGACTCTAAAAACTCTCCTCCAACACCACATCCCCACGTCCCAGTGTATTTTGGTGGATCCAACTCAGATCCTACTCCATATATTTTAAAGTTTTTTTAAAAAAAAGTCAAGAGATCTGATTTTTCTAGCTAACACATAAAAAGCATGGTTTCTTAAAGGTGTGTGAAGGCAAAACTGTCATAAGTTTCCATCCTCCCACTTTGCTTGCCCTTAGTTTCACATATATGATCTGTAATGGCATTGCATATCCTTGCCTCTATACTCTGTAGTTTTCTAAAGTTTTCCAAACAAACTAAACAAACAAAACTTTGTCCTCCTAGCTTTTACTTGGTTAGGTGAGGAGAATGTATCTTCCATGATATTCCTTGATTGACCAGACTATCAAAGGATAAGTTCTTGCTGGTCGCAACTCACTTTCCATTCATTTTGCTGCCGCACTCTTCTTCTCCATGTTCGACCAAAACTTTTCACGATTGGGTCTTCCAACCTTTTTTTTTTTTGTGGGGGGGGGGGCGCTACCAAGGGGTATTTTTATTTTTCTGGAATACCACTTAGTGACTTCTGCTGTCCAACACCCCTCTGCCATTCGAGAGATGTGTCCAGCCCAACACAATTTCCATTTATGATATTTGGCAACAGCTTCATTGATTCCACTTTGTTTTCTTATCTGGGTGTTGGGGATGTGGTCGCAAAGGGATATCCACAATATTCAAGGTAATATTTTTTGACTACAAATCAAAGTTTTCCCTGGACAGAATAGCCAGATGTGGTATACCCTATCTAGACTCTCTACTACGTGTGCAAACTTTCCTTTTTCTTGCTCTCATTGTTTCAGAGATGTGATTATTTTGGTTAAAGGACTACTGTATCCAGAATTGGTCTAATGGCCTAGAGTTTTGCTTTTATATACCTTCATGGAATCATGCATTTAAGGTACTAGCTAGAACAGTGATGGCAAACCTTGGCACTCCAGCTGTTCTTGGATTTCAATTCTCAGAAGCCCAAGTCCCTGTGAATCCACACAAATGGGTTTACTGTGTGTATGTGCAGTAAACCCATTCGTGTGGATTCACTGGGACTTGGTTTCCTGGGAATTGAAGTCCAAGAACAGCTGGAGTGCCAAGAATAAGCATCTGCTGAGTTTTTGAAAACTTTAAAGCACATGGGTTAGGGCTCACTGGGGCCTATGGGGAGGGAGTTTAATCCTTTTTACACATGCTGTACATAGACCAGGCATTTGCAACCTATGGCCCACAGGCTGGCCCCAGCCCCTGATACCAATTCATCTGGCTTGCACCACCCTCGCCACTCCCAGAAGCAGAAGTAAAATGCACCTGCACATGCACAGAACGCTGCTGTAAATTCATTTTGTGCATGTGCAGAACACATTTTATTTCCGCTTCCTGTGGAGGAACCATGTGACTAGCCCAATCAACTGTCCGGGGGCCATGGTCAGGCCTGTGACCCGAAAACGTTGAGAACCTCTGACATATTCCTGGTCCTGGCGACCAAGACCAAAATCATTGAAACTATTGTGTTCTCATTTATAATGTATGGATTATTAGGGTTATTCCAGAGATTGCAGCCACTGTGGCAGTTAATTCAGATTTTGGCAGGAAAAGCTTATTTTAATTAAAAGTATTTGAGCATGTGTATATGGAGATCTCCTCAGCTTTCATTCTTGTGGCACAGATTTGCATAGATTTGCTTATTTTTGCTTTAACTATAAGATAAGAGAAAAGCATCTCCATTGGAAAATAAAACGGGTTGAATCTTTTCCAAAAAAATATTCAAAATACTCCATTACTCGTTGTGTTACTTGCAGCCATGTTTCTTCCACAGCTGTTCAAGTATCTGAACTTGTTAAATATGTACCTGCTGATCTCCAAGTTCTAGTACAAATCACTTCTGAGGCTAAAATAAAAGGAATTACTATAGGTATTGCTGTTTAACGACAAGTGAATCTAGTCACGTTCAGCTGGTCTTTTTATAGGATAACAGTTGTAGTCACTTCTTGCATTGCAATAAAACACCATTGCTATCATAAACCTCTATCTGTTGGCATTTTGATTGGACTTGCTACAGTTCTTATGTAGGGCTTTAGGTCCCTGTTTTAAAGCTTTGATTGCCAATGGTGAAATGTGTGTGTGTTTTAGCTTTTCTATCAATGTTCACAGAACAAAATGTTTCTGAATCTCACATCTCTTTTGGTTCTGACCCTTTCCCTAGATGCTGAAAAAGCCAAGTATTTCAGCTGGGAGTATTCCTGCAATTTCCTGCATCAGAAATTCAACTTTCACCTTAGAAAGCAGAAACTGGTCATGCTCTTTCTGGCATTTAGTCTGACCCTGACAGAAAAGTATCTACAGCTATGGAGCACAGAGAGGTGAAGTTGGAGAAATGACTCAGCCTTTGTCACTTCACTGTTGTTTCTGTTAGCAAAGTTTGTAGCTTGTTTCTTCTCCAGTGAGAAAAGTCGCATACATGTCTCTTGATAGATCAAGCTGAGGTGGAGTAGCTGGCCCCTCATTACCTAAAGCAGGAGTTTTCAACCATTTTAAGCCGGGGGGGGGGGGGTGTCAGGTCACGCTCCATCAGTGTTATGTATGCATGTACAATGTTACTTTAAATATATGAATGTAACCAGTCCACAATCACAATGTATCTCAGCCGTTAAGGAACGCGAGCAAGCCGCCCATAGAGGGCAGCTGTGAGCGTTCAGTCTCACATGGTCCACATTGCCCAAATCACAAACAGCAGCGGGAAATTCCCCACATGATCAGGAGCTACAGAAAACAACTGCAGAAGAGAAAACAACTGCAGAAGAGAAAACAACTGCAGAAGAGAGGCGTGACCTGGGCGAGGCCACGCCGGTAGCAGCCAATGAGCTACCATGCAACAAGATTCAAATGTATTGTGTTATGGTATATAATGAGATGTATCTGCCCCATTTCCTCATGTTCCTGCTGAGCATCAATGAATAAACCTGTGTTAGTCCTTCCTGCGACTCCTTCTTTGTCTTCCGTGCAAGACACTAAAATCAGACAGCTTCAAGGGCCGGATGGCCATTTCCTCCTTCATCCACCACATGGCACTTCCTGGGGTGGTGGAGGCAATGGGGGCCCCATGCCCACATAAAATGGTGTTGCAGGCTACATCTGGCCCATGGGCTGCAGGTTGAGAATTCCTGACCTAAAGAGTTTCATGGCTCAAGAAGACTGGTTCCTACACTAACACTCTTAACAATTACATTTCATTCATTTTTCTTACAAAAAGTAGGGTCTTCTACCTCATTTTAGATTGAAATATAGAAGTCATGCACAGTGGCCCAAACTCTGCTGAATTTGGTCCTGTGTCATTGTCATACATTGTCATGCAGCGTTCCAGCTGCATGGACACAGAAGAAACAAAAGCCACTGGCTCTCTTACTCTGCACAGTTTCTCCTTGGACAGTGCAAATAAGAACTGCAGTCCTTGAAGGAAGGATATCCTACATCAGAAGCATAACATGGGGTAGAGGGACTATAAGCAGTCATGTTGTTGTCGTATTTGTTTAACTCAGCCATCTTAGGGATGCTCCTGAATTGAAAGGCAATGTAAAAATCCAATAGGCAAACCCATAGGTAAAGGTTGCCCTTATTCGAAAGCCAGTCATATCCAAATCTAGGGTTTGGTACTCATCTCCATTTACAGCCAAAGAGCCAGCACTGTCTTCATCTGTAGATGTTTCCGTGGACATGTGGCAGGCATGACTAGTCACTGGATTGTATGGAATGTGGTACCTATTTATCTACTTGCAATTTCTTGCTTTCGAACTGCTAGGTTGGCAGGAGCTGGGTCAAAGTAAGGAGCTCACTCTGTCAGGCAGTACTTGGTTCTCAACTTTCAAGTCGTCAAGTTCAGTGTCTTAACCACTAAACCACCACAGTCCCTAAGCAAACCCATACTGGTCTAGTAATGTCTCAAATGTGGGTTTCTTATTTTTACTGAACCCATAAACTAGAAAATATACCAGAGCCAGAGAGCAATTCTGCAAACTTTCAGTTCCATTGCGTAACATTGAATTGAAGGTATATCTTCTGTTGGGGGGGAAATTAAGAATAGCAGCCATATGTTATCATTTTTGGCTACATGAGCTGATATTTCCATTTTTGAAAAACTAAAAATGCCACTCTCCAAAGAAAACTCAAAGTTGCCTGCATGACTTTTATCCACATATGATAACAACGTTTAGGAGGGGTCAGATAGTTTGGCCTTGAGTCAAAAATTTGTCACAAGTAAAGCATGACTGTTCCCTTCTAAGTCCCTTGAGGGTTTTGCTTCCTTAAATAAAATGTTGTATATTGTTAAAAGAAAAAAAAAACCCCACAGATGGGAAAACATGTTGAGCAGTCGATGTGCTAAATCTAATGCAGCTCAGCAATATAAACTCTTGGGTTTAAGGGCACACCTACACTTGGTACCCCTTTCTAAGGGGTGTTTTCCCCTTTAGCTCACATTATGCTGTCACTATTTTCAGGCAACTATTTTCTAATCTGGAATACAATGGCTGCTTGCCCAGCGCAGGGTTTCTTACCAAAACAGTCAGTTATGCAGAAACTTCCTTCTTGACAAACAACTGTGTTGTTTCGGTGAGTTCTACAGAAGTTATAAATGCAGGTTCTGATTGATTTCTTCAGATGATCAGCTAAAGAATCCACAGTCATAGCAAACTTGTGTCTCTGAAAGAGAGCCATAATGAACAAAGGTGGCTGAAGATGACAGATGGCACCTTCCAATGTTTGTTTTCTAATTCATCCAACTAGCTCAAATTGGATTTCCCGCCCCAGGAATGCTGAGAAGAGGGTGTAGTGGTTGTGGATCCATGTGAATTTTAGTTTGTGCTGAAATGGCACTATATTTCCTTTATCACACACACCATCACTAATCATTTGGCCAATATTTAACTGCTCTGCAGGTTGAGTTGTTACTTTCTGATGGTCAAAATCCTGTTGTGCACATTAGGCCTTGTAAATTTAGGCAAACTGTGATCACATCTGAAGATTTTTTAAAAAGTGACTTAAGTGGTGGTTTCCAAATTATATGACTGTAGATGCCACACTGTGCTATTTGTTCATATAGCTTAAAAGAAGAGCCTGGAAAAGCTACTTTTTTGGACTACAGCTTTCAGAATTCACTGTTCATGATGTTTGTATGCTTCTAGGAGTTACCATCCAACATAATAACTTTTCCCAAATTCTAATACTGTACTTGCTATTGTGATTGGTGATACCAGTATGGCATCTCAGGCAGGACTGTTTCATATCACCTGCTGTCTGAATATACGAAATGGAGAGGATGCCAAGTGAACCTGCAATTTTCTGTAGACAAACATAGGCTGTATGGTACACATGAACACAATACTGTTGTGACATCTTTCACGATGCAAGTGTGGACAAATTGTTATGTACTGATGAATGGATGAAGATTTGTTCATGATATGGCAGGATCTTAAGAAATGCATAAATAGAAAAAACATGCTGAGTTTCTGGTTAATCTGGATGAGTTGAATCCTCATTAAACTGAACCATGAGATTCAGCCTGAACATTTTCAGACAAATAAGTGTGATTTCAGAACTTCCTCTCTTTCTCACAATTTCTCTTAGCCAAAGGCTAAGTGTTTGTATCCTACATCCCCACTGATGCAACAATCTACTGTATTTTCTGGCGTATAAGACTACTTTTTAACCCCGAAAAATCTGTGCCAAAGTCGGGGGTCGTCTTATAGGACAGGTACTTAACTGCAGCTTGTTTCCCCTTGCTTCATATGTCCGGCGCATATAGTGGGGGGTGCCGCGGGCGAGTCCCTGCTCTGTGCGGGGAGTATGAAGCAAGGGGAAGCAAGCTGCACACTCTTCCTGTATCTCGAGGAGGAGAACGTGAGCGTGGATTGGCTCTCCACCAGAACCTGCCCATTTGACTCGGAGGGCTGCGCGTCTTCGGGTTGAGTGTGGGTTAATTTTTATTTGGTGTGCATTGGAAGAGAGGTAGTCTTATACGGCAAGTATATTCCAAACTCTATATTTTAACTGGAAAAGTTGGGGGTCGTCTTATACGCCCAGTCGTCTTATACGCCGGAAAATACGGTACCTTATCTGTATTTTTCTTGCTAGTGCTATAAGCTCAGTTGCGCAGCGCTTTTCCTGTTCTGGAAAACAGAAAATGATTACACACACACAGATACAACCAGAGACACAGACAGGTAGATATAAAGAATATGTCAGAAAGAACAGCTAAAAAGTAGCTACAAGTCTCTTCCCACCAAACCCCAGTCTCTTCCAACTCATACAATACACCAGTTACTGAGAAATCAACCAATAAAATGAAATGTATTTTTTTGTAGATGAAAAATCAGGTGAATGAAAGAAAGGCACATACAAAAGATGAGGTCTGGTGGAAAATTACTAAAATATTTAAGAAACACAATGAAAAGAACATTTCCTTCTTAATTATTGACTCACCCAGAAAACACTTAGAAAATAAACTGCAGAATATGTGTATTTCTCGAACGCATCCCTTGACCATCATCTAGTAATTTTGAACATCAAGCACATCTGAAAGTGTTTAGAAATTACTTTTTTTCAATCCATTGACTCATAAGTTGTAAACCAAAAGAAGACCTATTCAAGCCTTTACCTTCTCAACCTTTTAAAGCCAGGGGCCAGGTCACGCTCCCTCAGACAGCTTCGCGGGCCGGGGGGCCATTTTGCCTTTCCTCCACCACATGGCACTTCCTGGTGTGGTGAAGGCAGGGGGGGCGCAAGAAATGGAGCCACGGGCCGCATCTGGCCCACGGGCTGCAGGTTGAGAATCTCTGCTTTACCTGAACCATATAATTTGCCATTTAAAGAAACTATGAGTGGCCTCTTCTGTATAACTGATTTCAGATTTAATAAATTAAGAAAGATGACTGGGAAAATAAAATTCCAATGCCTTTAATCGGATGCCCAACAAACAAGATAAAACTAGCACACATATGCATTGTATACTGATAAGCATAAGCATTTATTAATGCACACATATTTGCATATCACTTACATAACATTTTAAAATTTATGTTTCTTTATCTTAGTTGCTCTCCAGTCAAATGAGAAAAGGGAAAAATAGTGTGATCCCCATCCCTTATTATGAAACCAATGCTGATCTGAAGAACAAAGTAATTTCAGGTATGTTCAAGTCGATTGAACTATTTGAGACATGGAGATTCTTCAGATCTTCTCATAAACTCTTGTGCAAGTGACACCTTTCATGGTGCATTCCTAAGATATCAAAGATAAATGGAGACTTTTATATAAAGTATATTGAAGTCATGCTACATTATCAACTGCAAAAATAACATAATTATATTGAGGAAGAATACAATCCTTCTGTAATGGGCAAGCATGCCTTTATTTTATTTTAGTACAGCAAAGCATCATGACTGTTAATAAGTTGAATTGTGGTTAGTATTCCTCCTGGGGTTTCCAGATATTCCCCTTCTTTTCATTTTTTATCCTGAAAATGGCTTTTTAAAAATCTTTTTAAAACGTCAACCCAGTTCATCTAACTAAGTCTACAGTCCTGTTGTTCAGTCCAAAAGTTAGATGTATCATCTAACCACGGCAGCTATGCAGTGATAGTAAAGAGCCAAGCTAGAATACCCTTCGATTTTTAGAAACATAAAAATTCACTGGGATGTTCTCTCTGGATGCTTAGATATATTTTCATTTTGGAAGTTCCACCTTTTGTTGGATGTTTCCCCCTCACTATGACTTGGAATGTGTGTGCATACACAACCCACTCTATCTTATCAGAACAAAAATTGGAAATACTGTATGACTTAATAATACAATTCTAGAACACATTGTCAAAAAGGCCAAAGGTCATTCTGGGTGGTAAATTCTGAGATATGTAGTTCAAACAAGGAAAATTAATAATCTGTGATTATATATACAAGTGGCTACATCTGTTGCACCATCCAGACATGCAAGGAAGCCTGAAACTGCTACAATGGGGTAAAAGAATTAAGTTGGATGTATGAGTGAACACATGCTTAACTGGTAATAATAATTATACAGTATTTTGTTAAGCCAGTTCTGATTTATGCTGATCCTTTTCAGATAGAGAGCACTCAGTAGTTTACCATTTTGAAGACAGTGGTATTCAGCAGTGGTTATAGTTGCGATCATTTCACTTTGCCAAAGTCACATACGCAATCCATAAAACATGATCATATCACCATCATAGGCAATAGCATTTACATGAAGCTCAGACTGTTGCTTGAAAAGGAAGTTTATATCTTCTTCTGACATAACCGAATCTGAATATTGGTGACCCTCGTGGTGATCGGCCATTAAGATTGTCCTGAGAATATAATGCAATGGCCTTTCATCTGCCTTCCACATTACAGCATGGCACCTGTACCACTGATCCAGTTCCGCATGTCACTTTCTGGTCTTGAGCCCTTTTACCATGCAAAGTCCTCCTCAGTCCCCAGGCCAGTATTGATGAAGCTGCTGCCCTTCATCAAGATGGATTCAAGTGGGATTTAATCCACTTGGGGACCATCACCCTTTCCCCTGGACTTCGGTGCCCAAAATGCATTAGTCTTCAGTGTGGTCAGGTTAGTCAACCACCACCTGACACTCGACATTGAGTCGCTGGCTGTATTGTTTACTCTATTACCTTAGCATTATAACCTGGGCAGACAGGCAGTTTATATCTACCGTAGTCATTCTTAAAGGTAAAGGTCTCCCTTGCTTGAAAGCCCACTGTATCTGACGCTAGGTTTCAGGGCTCATCTCCATTTACAGCCAAAGAGCCAGCACTGTCTGCATCGGCAGAGATTTCTGTGGTCATGTGGCAGGCATGAATAGACACCAGAGCACTACCATCCATAAACTACATTTGCACCCAATTCAAATAAATTATTTAAGAGTCATGTGTTTTCAGCTTTGTTTTTGATGCCTGTTCCTTGTACATGTTCCAAAAAGTGGCCGTGGTGAGTTGGCTTCAGGGAGTGTAACAAAACAAAGTCTTATGAGAGTCACGGATTTATTTTAGTGAGGGCTTTGGTGGAATTTTAGTATGTGAAACCATAAGCGAAAAATAGTTATTCGTTCTAAAGGTGCCATCAGCCTTTTTAAAAAATATTATTATTATTTGTGCTTTCTGAAATGTGCCACTGTGATGAGGTGGCGGTGGGAAGGATATTGCCGTTCAGAAACAATGGGCACAGTTTTACATTTCAGAAGTTATGGTGAAATGGAGATAATTATGTAATTATAGTTTTTATTTATCTGGCTGAATTCAATAGCACCAAAGGGATTTAGAAAACAACTCTGTCACTTACCACCACCATTTTCCCATCTACAAGTTTCCTTCGTATTGCCGTTTCCTTGCCGTCCCACTTCTGCACTTGTACCAGCATGCCTTTTTCAAAGCTTACCACAGTCTGCAAATGTGTTAATTAATGAGTTAAATGCATTTCTTATTCAAATGTATGTCCCACCCTCCTGACTATGCAGTCCCTCTGGGCAATGTCAGTATAACAAAGTAACCTATCAAGAAAAAGGATATAAACAAAAGAATAAAACTGCAAAAATGGGGGCGGGGGGATAACAGTAGCAATAAATACAAAATAAAATGGAGACAATGATGGCAAGAGCATAATTGAAGCAGAGAGGAAAGGTGACTAATTGAGGGGCATCATATTCTTAAAAGCTTGCTTAAACAGTTCAGCCTTAGCCAGCCTGAGGGAAAATATACAACGGAGCTCAATGAACATGTGGCAAAAAGGCATTCCACAGTGTTGGAGCTAATGTCAAAAAAAGACCTATTCCTAGCACTTCCTCAGGGGAGGTACCTTAAGGGCCCCCAACTGTGAGAATCATGTCTGCATATGATTTATCAAGGAAAGGCACTCTAGCAGATATTGAGGTCATAAACCGTTTAGGGCAGGGGTGACCAAACTTTTTGCACTGGCGGCCTAACCATGTCCCTGGAAGAGCTGAGTGGGTCTGACCATGCAAACGCACCCACATCACTCCCAGAAATGGCTCCAGACATCTCTGCACATAAACAAATGCATCCGCGGCAATCCTGGAAGTGGGTCCCAACATTCCTGTGCATGTGCAAACGTGTCTGCACTGGAAGGAAGTGGTTCCAGATGTGCATGCGCATTGTTGGGTGCACCCCCCCCACCCACTTCTGGGAACAGCAAGGGTGGTGAGGGCCAAATGGAATGGCATCCTGGGCCATATCCGGCCCATAGGCCGTAGTTTGGGCACTCCTGGTTTAGGGCTTTATAGGCTAATACTAGAAATCTGTATTGAAGATGGAAGCCTACAGGTAACCAATGCAAATACACCAACATTGGGGAAACATGATTGAACCTGTACAACCCGACACCACTTTCAGACTCACATTTTTGCACCTGCTGCAGCCTCAATACTATCTTTGGTGGTAGCTTCATATAGACTACATTACAGTAATTAAGCTTCGAGATTACTAGTTGTTAAGATTTGAAGCTGCTGTTCTATGTTCTGCAGGACTGGACCCTCACATGGCAGCTGCTGAGGGGTTTCACCTGGAGTTTCTGGGCAGCTGGACCATATAAGAACCAGCTCTACCTCCCAGAAGTTGCCTCAGCAATGAAGGCCAGTAGACTTGCTGTTGTTTTGCTTTTATGACTTGTTCCTGCTTTAGAAGATCTCCTGTCTTGTCCTTAGACTTGCTTGGATCTTTGTTCCTTGAATTTTACCTTTCTCCAGCCCCTGAAGGGTTTCTGCCTCCTCTGTTCTCTTGGTCACCTGACATCTGGCTTGCTTGGACTATGATCTGTCATCTGGATTAATCCTGTATCTCTGGTTTGATTTTGGACTTGGACTCTGGACTGAGATACAATTACTATTTGGTCTGTTACCTAGTTGCCCTGGGGCCTGGCATTTTTGTTACCTGCTAGCTGCCCATGCCTTGGACTTCTATACCAATGCATGAACTAGTATCAAGAGGGATCTCTTGTCCTTGAATGAGTGAAGCTGGATGATTTGCCTAAGATGGGACTCTCTATACTTAGACCTTTTTGAAATTAAAGATGTCAATCAATCTGGGGTGTGCTTAGGGATATTCAGACCAATGATGTAAATGCCTATGGCCATTATTCTAGTATTAGTCCAAATAGAATAGACACACAATATAATTTATATAAGTTTTGATTCAGTGGGTCTTTTCCCCAGGGGAGGCTAACAGTAAGATATCAGCTATGTTTTCCATTGAGTGTTATAAGTGGGCAGGTCACACATAACTTATGATGACCCTAACAGTGTTTGCAAGATATTTGAGATATTTAACACTTAGCTTGACCAGTACCACTCCCTTCCAGTGAATTTTCATGGCTCTTGCTCAAACCCCCAAATAGGAAGCTCATCCTTTATTCACATCCCATTGCTGGATTCCTGTCATTCCTTGGTGAGAAAATACATTTTAGCCAGGAATCATAGCTAAGAAACTAGAACCATATTAAGTATGCTTACTTGAAAATGAATGTTATAAAAATCAATTGGCTTAATGTCAGGGAAAATATATCTGGGATGAGATAATGAAAACAACATGTAGCTCTTTCTTTCTGGAAAACTAACATGTAGGACAGATCTCTATTCCATTTCCTTTTCTGTTCTTTGCCCCCATCCCCCCTTCTCATGCCACTCCAATCAGGTGTTTGTACCCTAGGCTTTACATTCATGATTGTGTAACACAACAATTTCATGCAAAATGAATGTTACTTCAAACAGCTAGCACACCAGTATGAAAGCACAATACATGATCAGAGAATAGATGTGTTTTTAAAATGATTCAGCTAATCATTTGATTGATTGTGTTTGCTTTTCCCTTTTACCACAACAAATATTCTTTTCAAAAAAATTGCATAAATGAGGAGATCTGTAACAAAAAGGCACATTGTGTCTTCTTTCTGAAGAGCAGGTCTTCTGTTCAGTGCTGCTCTGAGCAGGATTCCAGCCAAATAATCTATCTAAATCATGTACTTCACCCTTCCCTCCCTGATTTTCAATTTCCTTTTTCCAACCAACATTAAACTCTATGCAGCTACGAAGTATGCTCAGGATGCACAGAGCTGCTTGTGACTGCTGTTATTTTGGTCCCCTTGAATTTAAAAAAAACCTCTCAAACAAACCAAGCTCTTTTGTATTTCTGCAAAAAACCTGAGATTCTCCAAAATATACAGATGTCTTCTTCTTGTTTCTCAGTTGTCACCTTTGGGTCAAATCTTATTGCCACAGATCCCTAGAGTGATAATCATTCTGTGATATAGTCTGGGGCCTCCATTGGGAAGGTGGAAAAATACAAACAACATGATCTCCATTTTTAAAACCAGAATTGAATTGACCTGATTGTATGGTTAGCTGTACCCTCCCCAAAATTTTTTATCCCAATCTCTGTTGAAGATGAAGGTATTATCTGTATATACCTATAAATCAAAGGTGTGGGTTCGGTGTCCGGAATGGGCTGCCGCACCCTTTGACCAAACCCCATGAGATTTGGCACATACGTACCTTGCACACATGAACAGGTCACTGTTGGGGTCCTGAAGCCTATGGGGGGTTGCCCCCTAAATTGATCCTCAAAGGGGGGTATATTTGACAAGAGGGTTTGTGTCTGCTCCAGTGTTAGGCCAACCAAGGGGGGGATTGTGATGTCATCACTGAGCTCACATCACAGGCCCACTCCTGGCCAGTGGGTTTCCCAGGCAACACAGGCACTCAGCTAGCTGGGTTGAGACCACCCGGCCAAAGCCGGGCACCCCTGCTAATATGGCTATATAAAAAGGAGGCCACAGTAATTATGTTTTAAAACACATTCTTTCCACATTTTCATCTTCCCTCTCCTCCTCCTCCAATTTATCTTAAATATAACCAACTATTTGCTAAGAATCTGTCACCTGGCTAACACACTCAGAAACTGAATTAGTAACTCTAGATAACGGACAATCTAAAACTTCATACAGGTAAGACCTATGCTATCTGTATCCTACATATCAAGCTGTTCAGTCATAAAGTGATTTGAACCGCTTCTTACATCTTGCTATTTTAATATAGGAAGAACAAATGCTAAAGCTTGGAAAATATATTTTTGGACTGCAGCTTCCAGAATTGCCATACTGTCTGGAGGATTCTTGGAGATGTAGTAAAACAAAGTACTGAGTATAGTAAGTAGAACGGGAAAATATTCTTCACCTTGGTCTTTCGGTTGTCTGCTGTGGTTTCTTGAAATTCCTGGCCCAGTTTAAAAGTGATCTGTGTCTTTTTGAAGGTACTTTCAGTTCGGATTGTGATCTCATCACCCTTCATGCTGATGATGATTTTGGGTTTGGCCAAGCTGCCAAGTTTCCTGGTGGCCAACCCTACCCCTTGAAGCGAGACAGAGAAAACAGCATTGTACTCGATTTGACAGGAAATTGTCTATTGTATTAACATTTATCACAATCTATGGCAGTAAAAATACATTTAAAAAGTTCAAGGAAGGAGTAAGTCAGATACAGTAAAACCTTGGATAATGCTAAACTTGGTTCCACAAGTCTTAGTGTTATCCGATTTTTAACGTTATCCGATGCATGCATGCATCAGATAATGTTAAAATCCTATGGGATGCATCGGATAATGTTAAAACTCCATAGAGATACATTGTAACTGGCACAGGCTTTAGCAAACATTATCCAATGCATCCCATAGGATTTTAATGTTATGCGATGCAATTTTTTTCCAGATTGCTTAATGTTATGCGGTTTTAGCGTTATCTGATGCAGTGAAGAATGGGGCAGTGAAGAGGTTATTAAACACCAATGACCAATAGATGGGTCTTGTAATGGGGAAGATTATAATGCTTCCCAAATTATCTTGGACAAATTTGAACTCTTGTGACTCATGATGACAAAGACAAGTCATAATAAGTGTACAGTACAGGCTTGAAGCGAGGAAAGGATTTATCTCATATGAAGTTTTTATTTCCTTTTTTTAAATTAAAAGGCAGGTGCATGTGGTTCTACATGATAGTTATTATTTTGAGTCCTCATTATTTGATTATTCACACCTAAATTAGAGCACCAACTTAAAAGTTAATGTTGAACCAAGGTCTTTTCATGCTTGATGTGAAGAACAAGATGATAACCTTTTTTTAATTCTACCTATAGTAGCCAATTAGATGGTATTTTAATAGATGAGTTAGTGTCCTCTCTATGAAACCAAAATAATTTAGGCAGTGGCTCAAGTTGCTAAGACGCTGACTGGGAAGCGGAAGGTCAGCAGTTCAATTCCTGAGTACTGCAGGATGGAAATGAGCTCCCGTCTTAGTCCCAGCTCCTGCCAACCTAGCAGTTCGAAAGCGAGAAATTGCAAATAGATAAATAGGGACCACTTCGGTGGGAAGGTAACAGCGTTCCGTGTGCTCCGGTGTCTAGTCATGCCTGCCACA
Source organism: Bradypodion ventrale (assembly GCA_035047345.1). Classification (NCBI taxonomy): domain Eukaryota; kingdom Metazoa; phylum Chordata; class Lepidosauria; order Squamata; family Chamaeleonidae; genus Bradypodion; species Bradypodion ventrale. The sequence goes on from JAWDJE010000004.1 coordinate 287,341,347, forward strand.
TGATCACGGAAACGTCTGCAGAAGCAGACAGCGCTGGCTCTTCGGCTTAGAAACAGAGATGAGCACTGCACCCTAGAGTTGGATATGACTGGCTTTCGAGCAAGGGAAACCTTTACCTTTACCTTTACCCTGAACAAATTGTGTAGTAGAAGAGAAACAGCTGTGTCTGGAATAAACAATGTAGTAACTATCACTCCTGCCTAGTTTCTCCTCCCAGTATCTTCACTCTGGACCAAATGTCTGCTTCCTGGTACAGCTATCCCCATGAAAACGACTGAATTAGAAATGATACCTCCTGAACTAGAAATATCTATTTGTTCTGTAATCTGTAGTGCCTTATTCATAAGTGCAAACAACCATTTCAAGTGGCTGCCACAGATCAATGAAAACTACAGTTAAAAGTAGGTAATCTTCATTTTGTTTCTATAGCTTGCCTAAAACTTAGATTTCTTGACAAAATAACTAACCAAACGAATATTCCACACGTATTTGAATTCGTTGATTAAAACCTCAAGGACGGAGTTTTACTGTTGAAAATGATAAATTGTTGGAGTAATGTATACTGTGATGTTTTCATATTAGTCTGTTTAGGTGGAACAAACAGTAATGTATTATCACCAATCATAAACACCAAAGACTAAACATCTCAGCAACCATTTCTTAATTACTTTGCTGATTGCTTGGATGTCTAAGCTAACCATCCCTTTGAACAATTTGTAACCAATGATAATATGGAATTGTTAATTTTTGCCTCCCTTTTCATTCTGATTCTACATCCCCAACCATGTAGACTATTCATATAAACATGCAGCTTACCTGTTGCATACTATACATAAGGTGGGTTGTAATCCAGGAAAGCATGTGCTAAAATAAACTAGTTTAGTCTTAAAGGTCCAACTAGAGTCCTCCCCTCCCCTCTTTTTCTTTTTTCTTTGATTAGGTAAAGGTTACCCTTGCTCGAAAGCCAGTCGTATCCAACTCTAGGGTTCAATGCACATCTCTGTTTATAGCCAAAGAGCCAGTGCTGTCTGCATCTGCAGACATTTCCGTGGACATGTGGCAGGCATGGTTTGACACTGGAGTGCATAGAACACTGTTTACCTACCCACCAAAATGGTATTATTAATTATGCATGTCAGCATGTAACAACAAATGCCTATGCTGACCTTTTAACTTGTAATGATTCATCAACACGATTTACACCAAGTATATTATGCAACCATTAAAAACTCACTGTATTTTTTTACCATTATTGAATCTATTCAATGCTATGGGTTCAGACTCACTCAGTGAAGACCCATGAATGGGGAAAATATATGAATTAAGTTAGTCTGACCGAATAATGACCATCCATGGATAGCACTAACAATATGATTAGTACTTTACAAAATATAAAATTGCAGGCCCCTATACAAAGAAATTTACAATTTAAAAAATGTAGAATTGGCAAGTTAATATATAAAAAGCTGTCTGCTGTTATGCAAGGCATAGAGTGAAAAAATTATTCTTTTGGAAAGGAAAGGCAACATCCTAGTATGACTACCTTATATACTTGAGTATAAGTCAGGTTTTTAGCCCCCAAAATGAGATCCAAAAATGGGACTCGACTTATACTTGGGTCAACCTAATCGCTAAAAAACATAGCCACACAAGTGTTTAAATTAATTAATTTTACTGTATTTTCATGAATTTTAATTATTGAAACTCACTAGCAGCTGCTGCATTTTTCACCCCCAACTTATACTCAGGTCAATCTATTTTTCTAGTTTTAAAGGTCCAAATTAGGTACCTCGGCTTATATTCAGGATGACTTATAGTTTATATACGGTATTAAGATAGAAAAGGTGAATAATTTCTCTTTATAAAGCAAGCTCCCCCAATGGCTTAGTAGTTAAAATGCTGAGCTGGACCCTGGAAGATCAGGGTTCGACATGAAAGGAGCTTCATTCAGGCATCCCCTAAAAATCATTTCAACCCAGAGTAATCTCTGACACAAAATTACTTTTATTATTATTATTCTCTTTATTTCAATTATTCTCTTTATAAGTCTCTAATATGTCATTGTTGTTGCCTTTCTACCAATATTTAGTGCTCAGGGCAGTTTACAATTAAACTAAAATAACAAAAGGAAATAAAACCAATTTTAGGCACATCATTCAATGAAACCAACCATGGCCAAACCTTCTATCACTGTTAAAACAATTAAAATATATTGAGCAATTCTACAAGGTAGTGGAGAAAGATGTGTCTTCACACTCACTAATGACCTGAAAGTAAAATCTCAAAAGAAACCATTGAAAACATGGTGGCAAAGAGAACTTTCCAAGTCAAGTCAAACTCACCCAGTTCCTTCATGTAGTCATCAAAATTTTCACTAGATACAAGTTTCCAGCTTCCTACAAATTTGTTGCACATCCTGCAGACTTTGTTAAGTGTCTCCTTGGAAGAGTAGAAGTGAGAGGAGCAACTCTTACCCAGACACAGAAAGATTATGTGAGCCATTGTCTTTTTTAACAGAAGCCCAGCAAGCAGAGCGGTCAGGGCAGGCACCCAATGCAGAAGGTCAACGTCAGAGGCCAAACAATGGGCACTTTGTCCCATGCCACTCACGTCAGTACCAAGGCCAACAACGATTGCCTGCCACTGACTCCTCCATTATGACCTAAGACCAGAAACAGTCTGGAGTTTGAGCGGGTGCTCTTGTTGCTGTTCTGCTGGGAGACAAATCAGGCACAATGCCACTGGGCAGAACAATATTTGGTTTTGAGGAACATCTTATGAGGATGAGTAGTGGTTTGGATGTTTTCATGAGAAAAGTAAAGGCCTTGTGTCCAGGGTGGAGAGACAAGTGATTTGTTCATGATGAAAACATAGAAACAGCATTTAAAGCACGGTTTAGAGAAGAAAACAGAAAGACCGCCCCAACCTTAGGGGCTCTAGTGCAAAACCAAAGTTGGATCCAGTGCTAACAGCTGGATTTGTATTGGTTTATTTATTCATGTGGGACTGCAGTGGTTTAGTATTTAAGATGCTGAACCTGATGACTGCAAGGTCAGCAGGACAGCAGTACTGCAAGACAGAGTGAGCTCCCATCTCTGTCTCAGCTCCTGCCAACCTAGCAGTTCTAAAGCAAGAATGTGCAAGTAGATAAATAGATACCGCTTCTGTGGGAAAGTAACAGCGTTCTGTGCATGCCGGTGTCTAGTCATGCCTGCCACATGTCCATAGAAACATCTGCAGATGCCGCTGGCTCTTTGTTTATGTTTATTTGATTTGTATCCCACCCTACTCAGCACAGGTCGACTCAGGGCCACTCACAACATGTCAAATAAAGATACAATATAGCAAAAAACAAAAATACAATATAACAAGAGCGAAGCACGAAATACAATAAAGTTACAGTGACAACTCAGAAATACAGCACACAACTCACTCTGGCCCCCCAAAAGTGGGAAGTAATGGTCCTGTTGCCTCTGCAGCCTTTAAGTCCTGGCCGGAGGCGTGGGCAGGGCCCTGGGACACCGGCGGAGATGGTCTGAACGGGCGTCCATTGCTGTGGGATCTCTCTGCCCCGCAGAGGAGGCCAGAGGTGGCGGCGAAAGTCCTGCTGCCTCTATGCCCTTAAGTCCTGGCCAGGTGGGGCCAGGTGAGAGGTGACGATGCCCATAGCTGCACTGGCTCCCATCCCCATGCCGGTGGAGTGGGCTGCGGGGAGAGCAACAGGGGGTTCTCCTCCGTGGCTGCGGCGTCTCTTGAACCCTCCAGCTGGGCAGGACCAGGAAGGAGGCGATGGCGCCTGCAGCTGCACTGGCTCCCATCCCCACGCCGGTGGAGTGGGCTGCGGGGAGAACAGCAGGGGGTCCTCCTCCGTGGCTGTGGCATCTCTTGAACCCTCCGGCTGGCCAGGACCAGGAAGGAGGTGACAGCACCTGCAGTTGCGCTGGCTCCCATCCCTACGCCAGTGGAGAGGGCAGCAGGGAGAGTAGCAGGGCTATAAATGGAGATGAGCACCGAAACAAATTGTCAGATATGGCTGGCTTTTGAGCAAGGGCAACCTTTGCCTTTACTATTTATTCATGTGGATACCCTGGACTGCCAAAAAGACAAACAAGTGGGTCCTAGAGTAAGTCAAGGTTGAACTGTTTCTGGAGGGAAGGAAGATAAAGCTGAGGCTCTCCTACTTTGAGTACACTCTTGAGAAGAGAATGATGCTTGAAAAAGGGAAAGGCAGCAAGATAAGAGGAAGACCAAACATGAGATGGATTGACTCCATGAGGGAAAGCCACAGGTATGTGTTTGCAATAGCTAAGCAGGATTTTTCAGGACAGGACATTTTGGTGATCTCTCATTCATAGGATCGCCATAAGCCGGAAACAATCTGATGGTACATAACAACATTTGTATGACTGTATGAGCCTAAGAAGAGAAGATTATTCAGTAACTCAGGTGACTTTTCAAAGTAAGGCCCAGAGTTAACTCCTAAGTAGGTGTATGTAGGACTGAGGCCTATAGGACTCTTGTTATCAAATGGGAAGCTTTATCTGCTTCCGTTCATCTATATTACTACTACTGTCCACAAGTTATATATTTCCCACTTTAAATTTCTTCTCTATATGTCGACTGCAGCCTACATGGCAAATGTCACAGGCTACTTTTGGGTCTACCCCATTTCTATTTCCTTCACCATATTTCTCCTTGCCTAGGGACTGCAGAGGCTTAAGTGGCTAAGATGCTGTCTGGGAGGCGGAAGGTCGGCAGTTCGATACCCGAGTACTGCATGACAGACTGAGCTCCTGTCTTTGTCCCATCTCCTGCCAACCTAGCAGTTAGAATGCAAGAAATTGCAATTAGATAAATAAGGAACACTTCGGTGGGAAGGTAAAGAGCATTCCATATGACCGCAGAAGCGTCTGCAGATGCAAACAGCGCTGGTTCTTCGGCTATGAAGATGAGCACTGAAACTTAGAGTTGGATACAACTGACTTTCGAGCATGGGTGACTGTTGGATCGGGGCCACAAAGCGGCTGTTGGTTCCCAGAGGAGACTGGTCAAGAAATGAGACACGAGGCAAGATGGAGCGAAGACCAGTAGTTTAATGAGGGAAAATCATCGGTATTTATCATGTGCAGGCTGCATGCAAAAGACTGCGATCTGACAGAATCCATATGCCACGTTTACACGAGTTAATGGGGAAACTCTTCAGGTGAGTTAATTAACTAAATTAAACAATGACAGGGGAACTCCATTGTTCCAAACTATCTGGGGCAAACATGTGGCTGGTATTGGTTTTAGGATTTGGAGTAATCCGCAGATGCGAGATTACCTATTACATGACTAGCGAGTTAGTCATTAGCTTCCTATTGTCCGAGCTGCTTGTCAGGTCAGCTGTAGGTGAATTAAACCCTATCTAATATTCCACTCCCCCAATTTCTGTCCTTCAGGAACCCCTGGTAACGAGGTGATCACCCATCCTGCTGGGTTCCTTTGCGGCCGCATCCGCTCTGCTATTGCCCGTTCTGCTATATATAAAATCTGTGCCAAAGTCGGGGGTCATCTTATAGGACAGGTACTTAACTGCAGCTTGTTTCCCCTTGCTTCATATGTCCGGCGCATATGGTGGGGGGTGCCGCGGCCGAGTCCCTGCTCTGTGCGGGGAGTATGAAGCAAGGGGAAGCAAGCTGTACACATCTTCCTGTACCTCGAGGAGGAGAACGTGAGCATAGATTGGCTCTCCACCAGAACCTGCCCATTCGACTCGGAGGGCTGTGCGTCTTGGTTGAGTGTGGGTTAATTTTTATTTGGTGTGCATTGGAAGAGGGGTAGTCTATATTTTAACTGGAAAAGTTGGGGGTCGTCTTATACGCCCAGTCATCTTATACGCCGAAAAATACGGTGTGTGTGTGTGTGTGTGTGTGTGTGTGTGTGTGTGTGTGTGTGTGTGTGTGTGTATGCATTTGGAGAGGGAAACAGGAGATATAACTGGGATGTGAACCCCTGCCTGTCGCTCATGGCGCCTGGCGACCCCCCCAGCACGAATTTCGGAACCGATGAGGAGACCCTTGTTGTCTCGCCCCAGTCTCTTGCGCCTGCAACTGGCGTACTTATGTTACCCCCTGCTGCCTGACTCGGTGTTCTTGGGGATGGAGAGAACGAACTTCCCCCTGCTGCCTGGGCTGGGGGTCTTGGTGATGGGGTAAACTCTAGAACAAAAGGACTGGGAGGGCTGGAGGTACCAGGGGCTGAACTAAAACCCCTCTTCTCGCTCGGACGGGTGGGGGACCACTCCGTGACATCCCCCTGGTACGGCAACATAAAATCAAACTCATCCCACTCTTTCAAAGTATCCTCTTCCTCGTTTGAGAATCCAGGGTATGCATTTGTACCCAAGGACGTCCCCGTGTCTCCCCCTTGGGTTAAGCAGGTGGGGGAGAACCCTAACACTGATTCGCTTTCCCTGGTAACTCGCCTTCTGAGCTGGTCAGCGTGCTTTCTCCACAGAAGACCTGTGCTAGTTTCAACCCTGTAAGACACTGGCCCCGTTTGTTCAATGGCCATTCCTGGAACCCACGTTGGTCCCAAGGTTGCATAATTCCTGCAGTGAACCGGGTCCCCTACCGCAAAACTTTTGGAGCTCTCTATCTCTATATTTCTCCCCTCATCCTCCACCCTGGTCGGATCCAACCGATCAAAAAGTGTTACCGGCCTCCTCCGCATGAGGAGCTCAGCCAGCGAAAGTCCTGAAGCTAGGGGAGTTGCCCTATAACAAATGAGGAACTGACACAGTTGGAGATTCAATTCACCGGGACCCATATGCCGCAGTGCGTCTTTCGTAGTGCGCACTTGGCGCTCTACCTGACCGTTTGTGGCGGGGTGAAACGGGGCAGAGGTAATGTGCCAGATGGCATTCCTCTCGATGAACGCCTTGAATTCCGCAGACGTGGAAGTACTGGCGTTATCGCTCACAAGGATGTCCGGCAGGCCGAAACAACTGAACACCTTGCGCAATTGTTTAATTGTTGCGGCAGATGAGGTGTTAGACATGGGGATGACTTCCAGCCATTTGGAATATGAGTCGACTATCAGCAGAAACATGGACCTGCGAAAGGGGCCAGAGAAGTCGACGTGTATTAGGGACCAGGGCCCGCGGGCCGTGTCCCATTCCCTGTGGGGTAGCCGGGACTCCTTGGGTCGATGCGTGGATGAGGCGGTGGTGTCGAGAGGAGGGTTTCAGATTTGTCAGGAACTGGAGAACATTTTGGGACAAGCCAAATCTGTTCAGGAGGGATGGGTTGCATTTGAACCATGATGGGACCAGATTGATGGCACTCAACATCAAAAAGGCTGCAGAGCAGCTTTTAAACTGATAACTGGGGGAAAGCCGACAGGAGCTGGGCAGCATCCAGTTCAGGAAAGTGTGTACTTCAGTAGTGAGGAGGATGCAAAAATTACTGAGCAGAGCGAGGAGCTAGTCACTAGAATTCTAGCAGAAGGATGCAAGAGGCAGTCTAACAATGCAACTGGACACAAAAGACTGTGTCAGAAAAGCATATATAAATGCTTGTATACAAATGCCAGAAGCCTCCGGAACAAATAGGGGAGCTGGAATACTTAGCAATAGATAAGAATATTGATATCATTGGTATCACTGAAACCTGGTGGACGGATTATAACCGATGGGATACAGTTATCCCAGGCTACAAACTGTACAGGAAAGATAGGAAGGGGCAAATGGGAGGTGGTGTGCCTTGTATGTCAAAGAAGTGATAAAATCGTATGAATTGGAATATCTAGGTGATTTGGAGTCACCATTAGAAGCTCTGTGGGTAAGAGTACCAGGCCACAAGGATGGTCTAACAGTAGGCATATACTATCGGCCTCCGACCCAAACTCTTGAGGGAGACTGGCAGTTGGAGAATGTTGTAAAGGAGGCATCCAAGAAGGGAAGCCTGGTTATAATGGGGGACTTCAATTACCCTCACATAGACTGGGTGAACTGTTGTTCAGCACATGATAAAGAGATAAAGTTCCTAGATATGCTAAATGATTGTTCCCTGGGACAGATGGTTGAAGACCCAACTAGAGGTACAAGAATCCTTGACTTGATCCTGAGTAATACTCAGGATCTGGTGCAAGATGTTAATGTGACTGATCCAATAGGGAACAGTGACCACAACTCAATTATGTTTAACTTGATCATAGACCGCAAGTCACTGATAAAATCTAACACAGAGACCTTAAATTTTCAAAAAGGAGATTTCCCAAAGTTGAGGAAACTAGTAAAAAAGAAGCTGAAAGGGAAAATTGAGAGAGTCCAAACACTCCAAGAGGCATGGAGGCTGTTTACAAAAACAATAACAGAGGCTCAATTGGAATGCATACCCAAAAGGAAAAAGGGCACTGCCAGGTCCAAGAGGACTCCGATGTGGCTTACAGGAGCTGTTCGGGAAGTGATCAAGAGCAAGAAAAGCTCATTTAGAAGATGGAAGGCTTGTCCGAATGAGGACAGCAGGCAGAAACATAAATTCTGGCAGAACAAATGCAAGGCAACAATCAGGAAAGCAAAGCAAGACTTTGAGGAGCGTATAGCTAAAAATACTCAGAGAAATAACAAAGACTTCTTTAAGTACATTAGAAGTAAGAACCCAACTAGGAAGGCCATTGGACCATTAGATGACAATGGAAGGCAAGGGGTTATTAAAGAGAAAACAGAGATTGCAGAGAGACTCAATGAATTCTTTGCTTCAGTATTCACTGAAGAAGACAGAGACCACATGCCCAAAACAGAGCCTATCTTCGTAGGGAGGGAAACCGAAGAATTAAGCCAGATAGAAATAACCAGGGAGGAGGTCCTTGCATGTCTTGTTAAGCTAAACATTAACAAATCACCAGGACCAGATGGCATCCATCCACGAGTTCTCAGGGAACTTAAAGATGAAATTGCTGATCTCCTAGCCAAAATATATAATATTTCCCTCAAATCAGGCTTTGTGCCTGATGACTGGAAGGTAGCGAATATAACACCAATTTTCAAAAAAGGATCCAGGGGTGATCCAGGAAATTACCGACCTGTCAGTTTGACATGTGTCCCAGGTAAAGTGATGGAAACCATCCTAAAAGATAGAGTTAATAGGCACATAGAAGAGAAGGCGCTACTAAAGAAAAGCCAACATGGCTTTTGCAAGGGCAAATTATGCCTCACTAATCTGTTGGATTTTTTTGAGAGTGTCAACAAGCATGTGGATAAGGGGGATCCAGTTGACATTGTTTATCTGGACTTTCAGAAGGCTTTTGACAAGGTCCCACACCAAAGGCTCTTGAAAAAACTTACCAGTCATGGAATAAAGGGACAGGTCTTGTCTTGGATCAGCAACTGGCTAAGGGACAATAAACAGAGGGTAGCACTAAATGGACACTTCTCCAAGTGGAGGGAAGTAAAGAGTGGGGTCCCCCAAGGTTCATCAGGATGTGCAGCGTGGCCGGCCCCACCTGGGCTGGGAAGTGCGAGCGCACCTTCCCTTCATCGTTGATGCCTGCAGCATCCATTGTGTGCTGAAACTGGCACTCGTACAGCTCCCATTGCTCGGGATCGCTGATGTCGAACTGGTGAGGCTTGATGTTGGCATACGCCATGGATCCCACCTTCGTCGCCAATTTAGCGTCTTGCACGGAAGACAAAGAAGGAGCGGCAGTGAAGGCTAAAACACAGCTTTATTGCATGATGGTCAGGATGAACATGTGGTAATGGCAGAGGTACAGCTCATTTTATACTGCAACAATCCATTTGAAAAGGCTTGCACGGTAGCTCATTGGCTGCTACCTGCGTGACATCATTCTGAGTCACGCCCATCTTCTCCAGGTGTTCCTTGCATGGGAAGGTTCCCGCGGCTGCCGGTGATTGGGGGAATTTGAACCATGTGAGCTGAACACTCGCAGCTGCCCTCTATGGGTAGCTGGCTCGCATTCCTTTAACAGCTGGGTTACATTGTAATCATTGTCAGGTTACATTCATACATTCTTAAAGTGATACAGTTACATACACAACAGTATTACAGAGTAATTCAGTGATTCAGTATTAGGAGTAATGTAAGGGAAAAGACAAGTAGATGATTATCACACAGAGAAGCAGTTTATGACAGCAATATACTCAACAAGAGAGCCCATAATGTATTGAAGTAACTTTAGTGTATGAGAACCAAGACAAAGGAACAGCCGAAGGATTGGCTTAACACATCTTTATTGCATGGTGGTCAGGGGGAACATGAGGTAATGGCGGACGAGCAGCTCAATATATACGGTGGTTATACATTTGAATGTGGCTCCACGATAACCCATTGGCTACCGTTGGCGTGACGTCATTTCTGGTCACGCCCTTCTTGTCCAGGTGAGGTAGTGGCGGGAATCTTCCCGTGCTGTGGTTCCTTGGGGAATTGGGACCTGTGAGCTGGGCGCTCGCTATTGCCACCAGGTGGTCATTAGCTCGCGTCCTGATTGTAACGGGTTACATTGATATATGTTAAAGGCACAGTATTGATAACACAAAGCATAGTATTGAGAATACATGATATAAATGTTAAGGGCATATTATTGAGAACACAACAGTAACACACGGTTTAAATAAGTCAGCAAGGCAGATGCTTTAAAACAGGGATTCTCAACCTGTGGCCTATGGCACCATTTCATGTGGCCCCCCACTGCCTCCACCACACCAGGAAGTGCCATGTGGTGGAGGAAGGGCAAAATGGCTGTCTGGCCCCCAGCTTTAAAAGGTTAAGAACTCCTGCTTTAAAACATGAATACTGGACATGTGTTTGCAATCTGAATGCAAAACCCAAGCAGCATTTGAGGCTAATAAGCATTTACACAAGAGATGTACTAACTAACCTTTTGATTTTTTTTGAACCAGTGATTACAAAGCCTGACAATCTGAACCGTCACTCACTAAAGCCAGTCCAGGAAACTTCAAGGGAGCAAAAGGCCAATTCTCTGATGGCTACAGTCTTCCCCCACTCCTTACCCTCAGAGACCCACAATCAGAAGTTCCTGACCTCTGATTCACCTGTGGACCTGGACAACCAGTGTTGGGAAGAGGTGGCAGGGGTCTTCTCAGAGGTGGAGAGGCTCTCTAGTGAGGGTGAAGAATCACTAGTAGGGAGAACCAAGGTGGCAAAGAAAGGGGATTGACACACTAGTGTTGAGCACAGTCAAGGAAGAAACAGAGGTGGATAAGCTCAAGAAAGTTAGCACCTCTTAGGACAGGACCCCATTGAAGCTAACCCCAAAGAGCAAAAGGTTAGAACTCCAAGTGAGGAATCCCCACTGCCCCTGGACTGGACCTATGTATAAGAAGAAGACTCATGGTAAGGTATTTGGATGAAGTTACATGAACAGAAGCAGAGAAGCCCCAGCGACAGAGATGTGAGCAAAACCATTATCATTAGTTTGAAAAGCAGCCACCACCACAACCTAGTCAAAAGCACATGACCCCCAACTTTGTCATTGGCAATCACATATTTTGTCTTTAGTGTCAGCAGGACGTGGCTCTAAGACTAAGAAGTGGGGCCTGTGAGGATAACCAGAACCTCTTGGACTTTGGACAAAGAGTAGGGTGAAAAGAACTACAACCCGGAGAAATGGTGTACATAGTTGCCTGTTGGCTGTTAACTTAATAAAGTTTGTTGTTGGAAGCAAGACAGTGTCTGGAGAGTCATGCTTGGGGGAGATGGAAGGTGTGCTTATAACTTAATTTTTTGCCTCAGAACTGAATATTGAAAGTTTATTGCTGCTAATATCCTATTGAAACTATCTTGAGGCATCTAAAACAGTATTTTTCAATGTGGTACTTCCAGTAAGGAACACTATAAGTTGTAACCTAAAATATCTGTAGGTCAAGTTGGTTTTCTCCCCACACACACACCTTTTCATGTCAGATTGTTGTACAATACAGTGTAATGCTTTCAGAATGGAAATATTGGCCAGGTCTACTCCATTGTACATTGACAACACCATTACGTTCTACAGTTCAGATAAACAGAGTGTATGGTCTGCTAATGTGTACAAAATACCTTAAATTAGGCCAGGTGCCTAATTTCTTAGCTCAGTTCTGCATTCTCCCTTAGAGTTCATGTAATGCATAAGGCTTTCCCATCCACATCCTAAATCATTTTATTTTGTAATACCAAGGATAAAACCTGACTTCTACATGCAGAACAGAAGCTCTGCCCCTAAGCTATTGCCCTTCCCATTTAGATGAACTCATCTGATTCCTGATGTTACTTTATCAAGCATATTGAACCCAAATGACTTGCCCTAAATGATTTATTCTAGTCCTCTTCTCCAGAGAAAATATCCTTCATTTGGGACCTTACAGGGGAACTCCATCTTCCACTTGTAAACCCTTCAGTTTCTCTCACCATTATGTCTCTTTTGACAAGTACAAGGATCTTCCAGTTGACATGAAGCCAAAAGCATTTCCCATGTTCTGCTTGAAAAAGAATTATCTGAAAAGCTGCTGTCTATACTGGTCAAGTAACCCAGACTGTGGCAACTAACAAATACCTCCTGGTGCTATTAGTCAAGAGGTACTGCATAGCTAATTTGCTGTTACCTTTACAGCAGATTTTCTATGGCAAAAAACCAAAGTGAACAAATGCAAAATATTGCAGACTAACAAATTTATTTCAGCATGTGACATTTAGAAATCAAGGCCTACTTCAGATAAACGATGTGGATTTCAATCCGTGTAAGTGCACAATAAAATAAATTTGCTAGTTCTTAATGTGCCATAATGTTTTGCTTTCCCAGGTTCCTTCCTCTTAACTTCTGCCAGCACACAGTTACTTCTTTGAAAAGGGTGCCATTACTGCTCCCATAATTTTTTAAAATTAAGTTTTGGTGGTTAAAGAGTTGCTTTTATAGTTTGAAATAATCCACAACCAGAACCTAAAACTACACCTTGATTCAACTTGTAAGATAAAACATGAAATGCAAGACCAGACCAAGATTCTGTCTCAAGATTAGGACTTTTATTGAATAGCCACAATACTTCAGATTAGATATAAGGATGCTTTGGAGCTAGTTTTTCAACAAGTCAGTGCTCTAAAGAAAGCCACCGTCTTCTCTCCGCTCCTTGAAGCAAGCTGCAGCCTCTGTTTCAGGGTACAATTCACTTCACAGAATGGTGTCTTCATGCTTTCTCATAGATTCTAGTGGAGATAACGTTGTTCATAATACATTCCTGGGAGGGAAACATCAGTGTCAGCATCATATCATCCTTACTTGATAACCTTATATAAGAAATAAAGACATTCCATTTTCCACAGAAGGTTTCCTACAGTACAAAGTCATGCACTTCTGAATGGAGCATCCATCCTTAGAAAGTTGTTGATGGTACAAGAATTAAAATTCCTTCCTTTTGCTTTACACCTACACTTGAGAATGTAAGCAGCCAACTCACTCCATCTCTGTATTTGTTTGTGGTGCACAGTCCAATTGCTCTGTGTGTGTGAAAGAGGAGAGCACACAGACAGCGGTAGAAATGTGAGAAATAAATAAATAAATAGGCTGAGGCTCAGCTAAATAAGCTTCTACTAGTGCTTCTCAGTTGTCTTTGTTCAGCACCTATTCTCTTCACCTTACCTTGCTACCATCTACCTCCTTTCTCCTTGCCTTTTATTATGTCTACCTCAAAAAGTAAGGGATTTCTCACATTGACTCGCTCACTTGATGGAATTCTAGCCCAAAAAAGCAAAATGGTCAGGAATCTCAGGTCCACATGTTTGCAAGAAGAGCAGGAGCAAATGAATGGAAGTTGCCCCTTTCTGAACCATCCCTGAGAAAAGCTAACAGCCAGTCAGAAACCAGAATATAATCCAGGGAGGGAGAATATATGGCTCTCCAAATGTTAGAACTATATGAAAGTAGGCTAGTTCTGGATTAATGTCACCAGGCCCGAAGTACAACTAAGGATTTGACCATTGCTCTTGTAGAGTTATGCACTGAAATTTAGTCTGAGCAAAGATACAAATGGTTTCAGATACAGGAGTTCTGCTCTGAACACTTAGGACAGTACAAATCAGAAGCCATGGATGTTTTTAAAGGTGGCTTTGTTGGCTGCTGTGTGACTGACACACTGAATTCCCGAATGAACTTTAAATATGTTCTCAAAACATTTTTATACAAGCTTCCCATGGCTTACAACACTGAGGCAGCTTGCTTCCATTTCATTACTTATGTTGTATTCTATATGTATTTCTGTGGCAGTTTCATAGCATTTTGTGGGTAAGCCCCTTAGAAATGATCTATTAAATAGTACAGACATACAAATAAACACCATCTCACCACTGATAGGTCTGTTTTTTCTTACCAAGGAGCTTACATCCAAAGCCCTGAAGCCCATTTCTCACCAGCTATTGGCTAGGACTGATGCAGAATGAAGCCTGTCCTCATAATAAAAAGGTTCATTACTTCACCATGGACTACACTAGTTAGCCAGTCTTGCCTGCTTTCGTGTCAGATGCTGACACGACTCGATGCTGACACGACTCGGTCAGGACTCGACACGACTCGATGCTGACACGACTCGGTCAGGACTCGGTGTGAGCCTCCTGCTAAACTACCAGCCTTGTCCAGTGTTGGGATTCATTATTATTTTTACTGCTTACTCTGTGGGCGTGGTATAGTGGGCATGGTCAGGGGGAAAGCCCTGCATTGCACCCAAATTAGGACTACTTTATTTCAAACCTTGGGTGGGCAGGGCCAGCCAGAATTTCTGCTACCGATTCTGGTGAACTGGGGCGAACCTGCTGAATCTCATCACTGGCCTTGTCCCATTGCATACGTATGTCTAAATGCCTACTTTTGACTTCGGTTCTGGCTGTCTCCCATGGTGGAACCCACCTCTAGTGCTGCAACTAACATCCCATTAAGAAAAATACACACTAGTCACTACAGGGAGGGTTGGACTAGAAATTGGGAGGCCCAGGTTCAAGATTTCACTGAGCCACCTTGGTCTAGTTATTCTCTTTTAACATGATCTACTTTATAGGATTGTTATGTGGATTGGGGGGGGGACTACATATACTGCCTTCAGCTTGTTGAAGCAAAGGCAGAAGACAAAAATAATGCTTAAAATCATCTGCCCTTTAATTGCTGTATTTTAATTGCTTTTTATGTTTTAATCAACATTTTGATTTCCACTTGTATTTCATTATTTTTAATCATCTCTAGCTTCTTTTCTGGAAAGGTGGGTACAAATAGGAAACTAGAATAAAATGGAAAGTTTAGATTCACTGTTATGTTTTGGCTCCTAAAAATAAGAAGTGCTATCTAGACATATTTTACTAAGAAAAAACTGCCTTGTATTTGGCTGTCAAAAGTGCTTTGATATTTGTATTCTGTGTTCCAATAGATTAAAATACAAAATAATACTCTATGCCTATGGTGTCCCCAAATAAAAGAAAGAGCATCTTGCATTTGTTTGTTAGGGTGCCACTCCTCCAATAAACCTAAGGCAGCTGACATGGGTCTCGTCAGAACAAACCAATGAAGTGAGGTTATGAAAGTATAACTGGCTTAAGGCCATCTAGTAATTTTCATTTTTCTGTGGAAATTTGCATACCTTTGAATCCTAATCCAACTCTATCCACTACAACAGGGGTTCTCAACCTATGGACAGTGTGCCAAATCCAGGCCATGGCACCAAATAATGTGATCCCCACCATCGCTCCAGCCACTGCCGCCGCCGGTGGAATCAGCCACAGACGCATTTATGGCAGCCATAAATGGCAGGGGGACAACCAGTCTGGTCCCCTCAACTGTTTGAGGGAGCATGATCTGTCCCCCAACTTGACAAGGTTGAGAACCCCTGCAGCACAACATACCATTTTCTGCATTTAACCCTTTTTATCACTTTCCTTTAATTCAACTTTTCTCCTTTGATCTACCTCCAAATTTGGACATCTGTTTTTGCAGTTCATTGTAAATGCTGAAAAAAGAGAACTCACCACAATCAGCTTTCCATCTTCTATTTTTCTTTTTATTGTGGTCTCTTTGCCATCCCATCTTTGCACTTGATTAAGTATGCCATTCTCTAAGGTCATAATGCTCTGCCAAGAAAAAAGGCATTGCTGGGTTAAGTGCTTTCAAATTGGTGAATAAACAGTTGCAGCACAACCCTGCAAATCTTAAAACCCCCATACAGCCATCTTAGACTGGATGCGACTTCAGGATTAAGAAAGCTGATCTAAATGTTGGCATGTTGCCATCCAATTGGCCAAACCACAGAGTTGGGGCCATCACTCCAGACAATGGACTACAGACAGGCATGCAGTTATGAAACCAACTGCTGCAACATTTGGGAATGTGAATGGCGTGTGAAAAGCTAGGCTGCCTGATGATAAACTACTCCCCTTTAGGAAGGGGCTTAAGACTTGGCTGTGCCAGCGGGTGTGGGGCCCGACAGCTGTGACGGCCCAGTCCCGCTGGCTGATATAGTTTGGCCTGTTCCTTAACATGCCTGTCTGTTTTTATCTCTCCTCCCCCTTCTATCATTTATCTTTTTAATTCTTTCTTATTTTAATCCTTTTTATGAGTTTTTAAACTGTGTTGTGTATTTCTCTTAAAGGGTTAGGGAGAGGGGTTTTTTTGGGGTGGGGTGGGGTGGGGGTTTGCTGTTCGTAATCTTTATATGTTTTTTAACTTTTATGTAAGCCGCCTTGGGTCATCCATGGATGAGGAAGGCGGGCTAGAAATCATGTAAACAAATAAAATAAATATTTGGACTCTGAATTTCTTTAGGAATACAAGGTGTAGATGTGAACATGGAAGATGTGAGCATAAAAGAAACAGCCTGCACCTGCCAGAGTGGCAATTTTAAGGCAGCTAAAACAATAATTTCTCCATGCTCTTCAAACTAAGGTGCAGAGCTTACCTTTACTTTTCTGTCATCGGCTGTGGTTTCATCAAACTCTTCCCCTAGTTTGCAGGTAAGTTCTGTGTTCTTGAAACTGCTCTCTGTTCTGATAGTAATTTTATCTCCATTGCAACTGATGGTTACATTGGGCTTGGCAACTGCAGCTATCTTCCTGGTGGCAAAGCCTACACCTAGAAACCAAATAAAGCACCATTAGGCCCTCTCATACTCCAATGATAAGCTGACAAGTCCTTAAAGATCACTATGGGAACACTGGTAACACATGACGACCTGTGGCAAGCTGAGTTCTATACATTGAGAGTAGTGAAGAATGGAACTATAGCATGGATTGACTCTGAAAACTGCTACAGCAATTTTTCAGAAATTAAACCCCACCCCTGAAAGACTGAGGCTTCTGTGGGATCCCTTTCATCCCATCCTCAAAGTAAGTCAGCATACAGCTAGTATGATCCATAGATAATTCATGGAGCTATTTTTCTTTAAGCTACCTAAATAGGTAGCATTCACAACATCTTTTGGAAATTATTCCCACAATTTAATTAGCCTAAGCTTAGAGGTCTAGGTGGACAAGTAATTCAACTTGTTATAAGGCAAATTTCTCGTTTTCAGTTTGAAGTTTGGAAAAGTTTCTTTTTAGGACTGCAGCTCTTGGACCCCATGCCAGGAGGCTGAGTGACAAAACTCAGCAGATAATCTTTAGCCAGTTACTTTCCCTCAGGTGACCATTATACAGCAGAAAAAATGCACATTGATCTGCTGTCAACCCTTGTTTGCAGCTTATTAAGGCAACGTCTGCTGGATGTCCAGGCTTGGATTCAGCAGAAGCTATCTTAACAAGCTTTGGACAAGGATTGATTGGAAATTTCCTCCTCTATCTCATCGCCCAAGTTTTGTTTGAGACTAGCACCAAGCATTTGGGGGAGGGGTGGTTTGCAGAGAAGAGATGCTTCGGATGCTGTCCTGAATGCCTTTTTGCTTCTTTTCTCAACCCACCAACCATCAACACATATGCACATACTTTTTTTGTATCAGTATGAGAACTCACAGGACCTGAGCCAATGTGAAAGCATTAACTTGCCAAAAAAAAATACAAGCCTTCCCCCAGCAAAAAGGTATGGATTGTATGAAAGCTGCAGGCTAATTTCACATAATTTGTATATTATACAGTCAAAGAAAAATAATACAAATCTAATTGTCCCAATCCAAGAGCATTTCTCACAGTATCTATCAATCTAGTTCCCCTTTAGTCAAAAGGATCTTTTCGGGTTGTTATGAAGATAATACAAAGGATAGGACAGCCATGTTAACTGTGAGCTCAGTGATGAAAGACAGAATATAATGATAACTAGTAACTAAATAAACTGACCACCAGCTGTTACACAGGGCAGGATTTCAATGCTCAATTGGGACAAAACAGAGAAGGGTTTTATTAGTAGTGAATGCCCTAAAAATACTTAGGTTTTGGCTAGAGAAATCATATCAGAATCCTGGTAGAATCACTGTCAGTAAGACTGGACTAGATGGAGAAAAGATTTGACTTCAGTTTAAGGCACTTTTTTATTGCATTTTTCTAGTACTGTATGTATATTTCTTAATAGGTATCACTGTATATGAACTACAGCTCTCCCCCATATCTGTGGGGGATATTTTCTGAGAGCTTCTGTGGATACATGAAACCACAGAAAACAATGAGTTCTATATTTAAACATAGACCTGATTCATAGGAGGGGTGGTGATGATTCAAATTCCTCCATCATTCTACATAAGAGCTACCAAAATCTTTGCCTCCATTCCTTATAAAAATTACATTGTAGACAGTGACCTCTAGTGGCCAGCTTTAGTAATGACATAGAAATATATATTGTGTATTTCAGTGATTTTTTAAAAACTGAATATCTTAGACCCATGGATAACTGTACATATTGAATGTGTGGATGGTGTGTGTGACTATTTCACATTAATTTGACACAATCTGAATCTGCTCTTGTAATCTTGCTTGCTTAAAGATAACCTCCATCAACCTTAGCTCTCTTCAGCTTTAGTAGTTATGGTATTTTAATGTTTAATCAAAAAAATACAACAGGGTCACTGCCCAGACAAGCCAAAGAAGCCAACTGTTACATAGGTATATGTTGTACTCAAGTGAATGGAACTGTTTTGATATTAAAAGCTGTAACCTCATCACCATGACATATGTATTTAAATGTACTGAAGATCATCACAATTAATGAGCATCAGAAGCTGCCTATGAACTACTGTACTAAGAATAAAGTCATGCCTTATGTTGGAAGATTGCCAACTGATTAAATTTAAGCACAGAAGTGACTTAGCAATTGCACAGCTTGCAAAAGTCACTTATGAAGTGCAACTCCCAAATACCCTCTCCTATTGGTATGGTCAGTAGCTATGGTGACTGGGATGTTATTGGGGTGGTGGTGGTGATGCAATGCAAAAAAAGTGATTTTCCGTGTTCTCAACAGAACAGGGAGATTTTAAAATGTTTGTCCATCAAGCTCACTTTTTGCCTACTCCATCTGGATGCAGTTATCTATGCTCTTAGCACAGTGTTTTATTTCATTTGTCTCTAGTGCCCTTCTATATGGAAAATACCAGAACCATCAGGTAGACACCTCCTGAGACCTACTGCAACCCTGATAAGAGTTAGAGAAGTCAGGATCTATACCCACTTTAGAGCTCCTTAAATATACAGCAGCTTGATGATGGGTCAGAAGCTATTTGCATTTAAATCTCTGCCTAAATGTCTGGGATAAAAAGGTCCAAAGCTAAAATCTAGCATAGGTTTAATAGAAAAATAGCTCCAATAAAATGAGTGAATGAAGTTTACTGTCTGGAGTCAAGAGGTGTGTAGATTAGTTACTCTGAGATTGGAAATCCCAAAATTCTCCAGGTAGCATATATATTCTTGAGTTCTAGCCCACCTCTAGTTAACACTTCTTTGGATCCATAAATGCAAAACAAACATTCCTTGATTTAAAAATTATAATTTTATTTTAAAAACCAAATGCAAGCAGCACCACAAATAGGACTCATCAAAATGAAAAATTGTGGTGTAATCCTTTGTTGGTTCCTGTTCTGAGATATGAATTGTCATCCATTTGGGAACACAACTTCCCATTATTTTCTTATTTATGTACAGTGGAACTCAGTTAACAAATGGCTAAGTTAACATAAACATTGCATAACAAAAGGAAATCCATAGAAAATAGTGGCTCCGTTTACGGATTTTTTTCAGAACGGATTAATTGGTTTTCAATGCATTCCTATGGGAAACCGCATTTTGGTTAATGTATTTTGGCTTTCAATGCATTCCTATGGGAAATTCAGTTAAAGTAATTTTCACTGTAAGAAACATCTCGGAGAATGCATTAATTGAGTTAACCAAGGTAACACTGTACAGTAAAACCCCTACATACACAAAAAGTCCATTCCGTAGGCTTTTGCTGAAATTGGTTTTTTTATGTATCTCGAAGCAAACCCATAGGAAAAATTATTTTTGTATGTAACTCGAAGCAAACCCATAGGAAAAATGAATTTTTTATGTAACTTGCAGCAAACCCCCTAGGAAATCGTGTTGCATAAGTTTATGTAAATCCGGACATTTATGTAAATCGGGACATGGTTTTAGCACAAAATCATTATGCAAGTCGAATTTTATGTAACTCAGGGCATTTGTAAGTCGGGGTTTTACTGTATATCCTTCCAGTCTTTAGAAACCAGTGAACCTTAACCACAGCCTATAACCCATAGCAGCCAACCCACTAATTTTGCAATTCAACTAAATATATGTTTCTGGTCAATATAAATCAGCAGCAAGGGACTTCCTTTTTGATGTCTGTAATACTTAATCTTGGTATTAAGGCTCCAGAAAAATTCTAAATATAATAACCACTAGTTACCTATAATTAAAGACTGAGTACCCTCAATCAGACATCCATTAAGCAGTAATTCCTTGACAGATACACACAGAAGCCAAACAATGTTTATTAATGAGGAAGGTTACACTAAATTCACAAGTACTTACCACCTACAAAATACATTGAGGAATATTAAGTACAATTACAAACAATATACTCAAAAACAGAAATTGAGTGGAAAATCCTAAAGAGAAATTCAGCAGAAATATCTTGATTCAAACTGCAGCATTCCATTTTCCTGGTTCCTGATGGCGGTCTAACAGTAAACTTAAATTTAAAAACTTGGGGGGGGGGGGGGGGATGAATCAACTATAAAAGGTATTCAGAGTTTATAACTTGACAAATGTTTGCCAGATTATAAATTCTAGTCTGCAACTCAATAATGATAATTTTAAAACTGCAAGGTGTGTGTGTGCACGCAGAAAATAACTTTTTGCTTGATTAAAGCTGTCACTCTAATAAAAAGGTAAAGCCCAAAGGCATTATTTCTTACCAAGTTCTTTCATGTAGTCATCAAATTTCTCACTAGAAACCAGCTTCCAAGTTCCCAGAAACTGTTCACACATTGTGCAAGATTTAATCTCCCAAAGGAACTTTATAAAAGTTCTGTAATGTAGATCATAGAGAGAATGCTAACTCGACTGCAGAGCCCAAGAATGACTTTTAAAAAGCAGGCTTGTGCATGTGACTTTCTAAGATGAGCCAATAGCAGCAGAGGCTAAGAAAGCTAGTTCCTATTAGCAGATTTTTGTTCCGTTCCCATCAGAGGGCTATAGGGCTATAGGTCACTGGTGTATAAACCACTGCGTTGTCAGCATTAAATTGTTTTGCTTCCAGACCCTAGGCAGGTTCTGCTCTTTTAATGGAAAAAATGCTACTTCTTTGCAAGAAAGTATCTTTGGTCTAGGAAATTGCAATCATAGTCTGTATTGCTTCAAAAGTTTGTATTATTTTAATTAATCAAACTGGAGCCAAAAAAGGAAAGGCATGGTCCAGAATGTTAAAAAGGGAATTGGATTATGTGCTGTTTTAAATAGTATCAACATGTGCTCAGATTCACTCTCTTACAAGGGTAAATAAGGTGCAGGAGCAATCCAACTTCTTTTTCATATCACCAGTGCTAAGAAAGCAGGACTGCAGTGGCTCAGGTGGCTAAGACACTGACTGGAAGGTGGGAGGTCAGCAGTTCGATACCCGGATGTTGCAGGATGGAATGAGCTCCTGTCTTTGTCCCAACTCCTGCCAACCTAGCAGTTTGAAAGCAAGAAATTGCAAATAGATAAATAGGGACCACTTTGGTGGGAAGGTAAACAGTGTTCTGTGTGCTCTGGTATCTAGTCCATACCTGTCAACCTTCCCGATTTGGCCGGGATTATCCCGTAAATTGATGTCGATTGACGTCATAACCCGGCCCCCGCTGCCAAAACCCCGTAATTTGGCAGCGGGGGAAACGCTTTCCGCGCATGCGCGGAAGGGTTTTTACTCCTTCCACACATGCACGAAAGCGCTACGTCGCTTGCATAAGGGCTGTGCAAGTGGCGTAGCACTTCCGCGCATGCGTGGAAGGGGTAAAAACTTTCCACACATGCGTGGAACGCGACCTGCGCACAAGCGATGTGCACAGGTCCTGTTTTTCCGGAGCCGCGGGTTGACAGGTATGATCTAGTCATGCTTGCCACATGACCATGGAAAAATCTGCAGAAGCAGACAGCTGAACCCTAGAGTCGGATACGACTGGCTTTTGATCTAGGGTGACCTTTACCCTTACTTTAGTGCTAAGAAAAGTTTTTATTTTCAGGACTACAATTTCATCGGCTATGAAACAGAGATGAGCACTGAACCCTAGGGTCAGATACAACTGGCTTTTGAGCAAGGACTACAATTTCCAGAATTCGCAAGGCAGTATGGCCAGGGATCTGAGGCATGCTAGTTTAAAGAGGGTACTTTCCAAGCTCTTATAATTACTTTCTTAGGATCAAAAATCACTGCAGATGGAGATTGCAGCCGTGAAATAAAAAGGCGACTAATTCTTGGCGGGCAAGCTATGAGAAACCTGGGGAACATAGTCAAAAGTAGAGACACCACCTTGCAAACAAAAATTCACATAGTTAAGGCAATGGTATTCCCAGTGGTAATGTATGGTTGTGAGAGCTGGACCATAAGGAAAGCTGAGCACAGAAGGATAGATGCCTTTGAAATGTGGTGTTAGAGGAGAGTTTTGAGAGTACCCTGGACAGCGAAAAAAAACAAATAGGTCGATCTTAGAAGAAATCAACCCTGACTGCTCCTTAGAAGGTCAAATGGTAAAGATGAAGCTAAAGTACTTTGGACATCAAATGAGAAAAGAGGATTCACTTGAGAAAGCCTTGATGCTGGGAAAGGTGGAGGGCAAAAGAAGAAGGGGCGGCCAAAAATGAGATTGTATTGTAGACGCAATGGGCACAGAGCTGGACGGGTTGAGGAGGATAGTGAAGGACAGAGGTGCCTGGTGGGCAATGGTCCATAGGGTCACAAAGGGTCAGAGTCGACTGTGCGACTGAACAACAACAACATAATTGAGACATGAAAGAGTAATTGGTTTGATGAGTTTAAAATGTCCAGTTTAGGTATGACATATCTTAATCCTAGAAGGAAAAACTGTTAGCTCAGTGGTTTCTGCGGTTGCAATTAGCAGCTGTCGCTACTCACATGAAGCAAAGTATTAGTGGGTGTTTTCTTCCTTCTCAAGCACAACCAGGATTTCATCTTGTGCGGCTAGGCCATCAGAACTCAGGAGTTAAGAAAAAAAGAAGAAACAGCAGACTGTAATTGACAGCCAACCAGGAAGTATTTTTGTTTTCGAAAAAGCAAAAAGGTCTTTTTAAAACTATCTTCCCTTAGTGATTCAGTTGTGTACAGATACCTCAGTTGCCCCAAATAATGTTTGCCAAAACAATAAAAGTATAAAACAAATCAAACAGTGGTTCTGAAATTGCTGCTCCAAGCAGTCACAAAGAAGTCATTCAAAGACGGTCTGCTGAAACTTCAAAGCCGTGACAAGGTAGTGTGGAGTCCGCGGGCGCAATTGGCATTAACTGTCCCTGACAAAGGTTACACCAGTTGAGGGAGGCTCCTGGTCACTGGCCTTTGCGGGTACAGAAATTGGGGTGCGGATTAATAGTCATAAGATTGATTCATTCATATCTGACCTGGCAGGCAGTTCGGCAGGAGGAAGTTGAATAGCTAACGCCAGTTAGGAATTAGGTAATTCCACACTTGCAGATTAGGCCAAGCCTTAGTGCAAATAGTGGCCATGTTTACTCTTGTGCAAGCCATGAACAATGGATTTCCCCTGTCAGTATTTGTCTTAGTTAATTAACTTCCCCAAGAGAAGTTCCCAATTAACCCGGGTAAATGGGTGATGTGATTTTCTGTCAGATGACGATTCTATCACACGCTGCCTTGAATTCCTATATATGATGATGATTTTCCCTCAATAAACCACTGGTCTTCGCTCCATCTTGTCTCGCGTCTTCTTCTGACCAGTCTCCTTCAGGACCCAAGGGCCGCTTCACGGCCCAAATCCAACAAATGGTGACCCTGACGTGATCCTACTTGTGAGTAAGCGATCAACGCGGTCCGGTTCTACGCTAGAACCGTGTCCAATCACCCCGGAGGACAGCGCGGCAGCCCCAGTCGGAAAGCCATCCGATTGGGAAGACAGCTACGCGGCGAGGCATCTCAGAGAGGCATCCTACAGCTTGCTCCGGCTATCACGGCGGCTTGCAGCACGGAAAAACGCGTTCCGCTCAGGGTCGGCTGTGAACCCCTGACAGCGCAGAGGCCACCGAGGGCCCATGGCAGCAGTCCACGCTCCGAGCTCTACCCAGAGATTCGTCACGCAAAACCTATTGCCTGAACCTCAGACGCGTCGAATCGTCCCGAGAAGGAGACTTCAAAGGACCCGGCAGGTAATATGGGGACTTGTCCTCAGCGGCAACGTCCATCCGCTAGTCAAAGAATTCATGAGGATGAATTCAAAACCCTGGCCAGGGTATATCAGATAAGCTTTCACAGCGGAGAACTAGCGCGGCTTTTGGTGTTCTTGAGGGAACACTGCCTGCTTTACCCTTCAGCTCTGGGATCAGATAGGAGTCTGCATTCAGCAACCCCCGAGAGCTTCAGATGGCGTAACTCGCACATGGAGCAAATGTAGGATACTCTTAGCAGAGGTAGACCCAGTCCGGATAGAGACCCAGAAACCCCCAGCGCAGTCAGAACCATCAGCCCCAATGAGTCTCTATCCGTCATTTCAGCTTAAGCAGGGCAGTGTAGGGAGCGTTCCCTCAGTGACAGCTGCAGACGTCACTGAAGGAATTCATGGCATGAGAAGCCCTGGCGCTTCTCTGACAGTTACAAGTTCCCTGCCAATTAAGAACTCCATTCAGCGCATGGGTGAGGAAGATCCATTCACGGGGAAATTGCCAGTGGCACAATTAGCGAGCACCCAGCTGCTGTGTTCAGCCTATCTGAAGGCAGACACACGTTCAGGCAGGGCTGCTCAGCGCCCACTGCTCATGGAAACCTGCACGGCCCCTGGCCGCGCAGGGCTCCAGAGCAGACCCATTGCCACACTCAGGCGCAGAGCAGGGCCAAAACCCCAAGGCGCCTGCTTCCAGTGTGGAAAAATGAGACACCTTAGAAGAGAATGCTAATCTAGACCAGGCAGATCTTCAAAAGGTTGTCTGAATACCAAATGGCCACGCTGGCACTGGAGCGTGAGGCAGCACCGAGATCCGGGAATCTGGCCCAGGCTAGAAAGGAGGCAGCCATCGCCCTGGGAACCATCCCAGCAATAGTACCCCGAGCTCTCCCAAGGCACAGGCAGAACCTACTTGTCTCACCTTGAAGTAGCCCAGAGAAACTCACCCCTAAGTAGAAGCACCCAGATGGTTGTGATAGCCAGCTGTGTATAAGTCATCTCCTCATGTGTAGGATAGAACACTGCAGATCAGGGGAGGAATGTGTGAATGCATAAATAAATGTGTGTATGTGTGGTGCACCACTGAATGTATGATTGCAAGAACTGTGTATGATTGCAAAAGCCTTGTCTCTATGACCACAGTATGATTGAAAAAGTGTTCCTTGTGTGTAACTGCGTGGTAATATCACTGTGAAATATGTGTTAAACAGTTTGCACTCTGTTCATGGGAAGGAACTATTTAGGGTTTGAGAAAGCATGGTGAGCAAAACCCCTTTGCCTTGCCTGCTTAGCAGCTTAAGGGCAACGACAGCAGGAGGGTGGATGGGGGGGGGGGAATCCTAACCTGCAATAGGGCAGGGTGACCCCCTTTCTTCCCTTGAGACCTTTTTCTTTGTCAAAGGATTAAGCCACTCTTGGAAACCAGTTTTGCAATCCTTGTCACTCAGGAAAACAGATTTTTCTTTTCAGAAGCGCGATCTGAAAACAAAAATCACTTCTATGAGTTTTCCTCACTAAATCGTAAACTATGGGGCCCCTCCCTACGTCTGTGTTCCTCAAACCCCCATCTCTGTGTTTTAAGGTTTTTGAATGTCCCTTAAGCGTCTTTAAGTCACGTATCTCACTAGGAGTGAGAGAATTGCATTGTCTTCATGTGTGTACTGTGTTATCATCTTGCAACCTCGGTTCTCAACCTTTTAAAGTCAGGGGCCAAGTTCCGGGGCCTCAGGCAGCTCTGGGGGTCCAGACAGTCATCCTGCCCTTCCTTCGCCACACAGCCCTTCTTGGCTTGGTGGAGGTAGTGGCAGAGCAACGTGGGCTGCATCTGGCCCACGTACCCACATCTGGCTGCGGGTTGAGAATCGTTCTAACTCTCCTTCATTCTCTTAAGAAAGATATTGTTCTGGTATTTTGACTTTAATCTGTGTAAAGTAACTTACTCATTGTACCCCTTTCACAGGAAAAAGCACGCAAACATTCTTGCGCTCTGTATATTCAGAAAATGCTTAATCGTTACCTTTTTACAGGAACAAAACTCCTCTCCAGGCCTTAAAAGTAACCAATTGGTTTCTTTCTACAGTCTTAAATTGCTTCCTTTCACAGGCTCCTGAGTTAATTACTGGTAGGGATTTCTTAACAGGAGGACCCGGTTGTCTTAATTACCTGACCTAATCTGATTTCGTTATAAGAGTTGTTGCATTCTCATTGTGCTAACTTCTGACTTGTCTTTCCTCCTTTCACCAGTGGAACTCCCTGCTGGAAATGTTTAACTTGTGTGTCTTTTCATTTTTGTGTATTATTTCCTTACAGCTGGCACGTCATAGTTGGCTTGTTTTTAATAAGTCTTAGTGGGTCATTTTAAGTATGGCACCTGGCCCACAGCACCCTCTCTAATGAACAGACACATTTCACAAACTCCAGAGCACAGAGGAAGGATTAGTCCCTGAGCTCCTGAGAATGTGCAGAGTGCCACTCATTAGCCAGGATGGCCTAGGACCATTTTAAGAATGCAGTCAGGTCACACTTTCAATCAGATACAGGCATTTTCAGGCCACCCCTTCCCTTTTTATTGCTGCTAGTCTAAGCACAGGCAAAAGGCTAAGCCAGCATCTGGCACCCTTTTCACAGGAGCACAAGAATAGCTCCAGGAAATGTGTGCACGCACACCATGGGCGGATGTGCGCAGGGGGGCCTTCATGAGAAATTTACCCAAGGGAAGCCTGGCACGTCATGCGCCAAGGTTTGCCATAAGACCCCAGACTCGTCTCGCTTCAAATGCAGACAGTCACCTTGTGTGAATTAATGTCACTGGTTCCCCTTCGGGGGGCTGGGACAGTTTTCACTTATGGGGGTCGCACATATTAGGTTCTTACTTGACAAGAGGACCGAGCTTGGCGCACGCTCCTGACTCTTCCGCAAGCGGGCAGAGTTGGCGGCCGTGAACCTCGCTTTGCGCACCTTTGCCAAAGAATGCTTCAACATAATTACTGACAGCCAGTATCTTAGGCATTTGCTTCACAGTCTACCAGGAGCATACATCACTCCCGCGACAGACAAAAACTTGCTGAGTTTGTTCCTCACAACTCCAATTCAGAGTCATGCATTCTTTCATCAGAATGCCAAAGCACTTGCAAGGCAGTTCAACCTGCCACTTTCCCAAGCCCAAGGCATAGTCCGTTCCTGTCTGCATCGTGCAGGGGCACTGGGGGGGGCCCTCATGGGGGGTCAACCCACGAGGGACAGAGGCCATCCAGGTGTGGCAAATGGACGTCACACATGCCCCACATTTTGGCAAATGGCAGTACATGCACGTTTGCATTAATACCTTCCCACAGTTTGTTTGGGCAACAGCACAGAAGGGAGAAACGGCTCCCCATGTGGAGCAGCATCTCCTTTCCCACGGCCATGGGCGAACCTCGGCACATGAAAGTCCGATGACACCCCAGCTTATAGCTCCAGGCAGCTGGCCACCTGGGATATAAGAACATAAGAACAGCCTTGCTGGAACAGGCCACAGCCCATCCAGTCCAGCATTCTGTCTCACACAGTGGCTCACCATTTCCTTCAGGGTATTCCCAAGGAGATGCCCTCACCTGCTTAGGATTCCCTGGAAATGGCATTGAGAGATATCCTGCCTATCTCTCCAACCCGGAGGTTGTCCTTAGGTAGCCATAATTATAGCCATTGATAGCCTTGTCCTCCATGAACTTGTCTAATCCTTTCTTAAAGCTGTCAAGACTGACAGCTGTCACCACTTCTTCTGGCAGGGAGTTCCATAGACCAGTAATCCTCTGGGTGAAAAAGTACTTTCTCTTATTTGTTTGAGAACTAGTACCCAAAAGTTTCATGGAGTGTCCCCTAGTTCTAGTGTTGTGTGATAGGGAAAACAGTTTTTCCTTATCTACTTTGTCCACACCGTGCATGATTTTATAAACTTCAATCAGGTCACCTCTTAGACGCCGTCGTTCAAGAGTGAAAAGGCCCAACTGTTGCAGGCTCAGATGGTAAGGAAGGTGTTCCAGTCCCCTAATCATTCTGGTTGCCCTCCTCTGTACTTTCTCCAACTCCATAATATCCTTCTGGAGGTATGGCAACCAGAACTGTACACAATATTCCAGATGGGGCCTCACCATAGATTTATAAAGAGGCAAAATGACACTTGCTGACTTATTTTCTATACCCTTCCTAATGATCCCTAACATTGAGTTTGCTTTTTTCACTGCTGAGGCACACTGGGTTGACACCTTCATTGAGCTGTCCACCAGGACACCAAGGTCCCTTTCCTGGTTTGTCGCAGAGAGTTCAGACCCCATCAGTTTATAAATGTAATTGGGGTTTTTTGCCCCAACATGCATCACTCTGCACTTACTGATGTTGAAGCTCATTTGCCACTGTTTTGCCCACTCCCCCAGTGTCAAGAGATCCCTCTGGAGCTCTTCACAATCTCTCACAGTTTTCACTACCCTGTATAATTTAGTGTCGCCAGCAAATTTGGCTACCTTGCTTTTTACTCCTACCTCTAGATCATTTATGAAGAGGTTGAAAAGCAGGGGTCCCAGTACTGAACCTTGGGGGACCCCACTCTTTACTTCCCTCCACTTGGAGAAGTGTCCATTTAGTGCTACCCTCTGTTTCCTGTCCCTTAGCCAGTTGCTGATCCAGGACAAGACCTGTCCCTTTATTCCATGACTGGTAAGTTTATTCAAGAGCCTTTGGTGTGGGACCTTGTCAAAAGCCTTCTGAAAGTCCAGA
Organism: Bradypodion ventrale; assembly: GCA_035047345.1. Classification (NCBI taxonomy): domain Eukaryota; kingdom Metazoa; phylum Chordata; class Lepidosauria; order Squamata; family Chamaeleonidae; genus Bradypodion; species Bradypodion ventrale. Next base: position 287,370,925 of record JAWDJE010000004.1, read on the forward strand.
TAAACAATGTCAACTGGATCCCCCTTATCCACATGCTTGTTGACACTCTCAAAAAATTCTAACAGATTAGTGAGGCATGATTTGCCCTTGCAAAAGCCATGTTGGCTCTCCTTTAGCAGCGCCTTCTCTTCTATGTGCCTATTAATTCTATCTTTTAGGATGGTTTCCATCACTTTACCTGGGACACATGTCAAACTGACAGGCCGGTAATTTCCTGGATCACCCCTGGATCCTTTTTTGAAAATTGGTGTTACATTCGCTACCTTCCAGTCATCAGGCACAAAGCCTGATTTGAGGGAAATATTATATATTTTGGCTAGGAGATCAGCAATTTCATCTTTAAGTTCCCTGAGAACTCGTGGATGGATGCCATCTGGTCCTGGGGATTTATTAGTGTTTAGCTTAACAAGACATGCAAGGACCTCCTCCCTGGTTATTTCTATCTTGCTTAATTCTTCGGTTTCCCTCCCTACGAAGATAGGCTCTGTTTTGGGCATGTGGTCTCTGTCTTCTTCAGTGAATACTGAAGCAAAGAATTCATTGAGTCTCTCTGCAATCTCTGTTTCCTCTTTAATAACCCCTTGCCTTCCATTGTCATCTAATGGTCCAATGGCCTTCCTAGTTGGGTTCTTACTTCTAATGTACTTAAAGAAGTCTTTGTTATTTCTCTGAGTATTTTTAGCTATACGCTCCTCAAAGTCTTGCTTTGCTTTCCTGATTGTTGCCTTGCATTTGTTCTGCTAGAATTTATGTTTCTGCCTGCTGTCCTCATTTGGACAAGCCTTCCATCTTCTAAATGAGCTTTTCTTGCTCTTGATCACTTCCCGAACAGCTCCTGTAAGCCACATCGGAGTCCTCTTGGACCTGGCAGTGCCCTTTTTCCTTTTGGGTATGCATTCCAATTGAGCCTCTGTTATTGTTTTTGTAAACAGCCTCCATGCCTCTTGGAGTGTTTGGACTCTCTCAATTTTCCCTTTCAGTTTCTTTTTTACTAGTTTCCTCATCTTTGGGAAATTTCCTTTTTGAAAATTTAAGGTCTCTGTGTTAGATTTTATCAGTGACTTGCGGTCTATGATCAAGTTAAACATAATTGAGTTGTGGTCACTGTTCCCTATTGGATCAGTCACATTAACATCTTGCACCAGATCCTGAGTATTACTCAGGATCAAGTCAAGGATTCTTGTACCTCTAGTTGGGTCTTCAACCATCTGTCCCAGGGAACAATCATTGAGCATATCTAGGAACTTTATCTCTTTATCGTGTGCTGAACAACAGTTCACCCAGTCTATGTGAAGGTAATTGAAGTCCCCCATTATAACCAGGCTTCCCTTCCTGGATGCCTCCTTTACAACATTCTCCAACTGCCAGTCTCCCTCAAGAGTTTGGGTTGGAGGCCGATAGTATATGCCTACTGTTAGACCATCCTTGTGGCCTGGTACTCTTACCCACAGAGCTTCTAATGGTGACTCCAAATCACCTAGATATTCCAATTCATACGATTTTATCACTTCTTTGCCATACAAGGCTACACCACCTCCTGTTTGCCCCTTCCTATCCTTCCTGTACAGTTTGTAGCCTGGGATAACTGTATCCCATTGGTTATCATCCATCCACCAGGTTTCAGTGATACCAATAATATCAATATTTTTATCTATTGCTAAGTATTCCAGCTCCCCTATTTTGTTACGGAGGCTTCTGGCATTTGTATACAAGCATTTATATATGCTTTCCTGATACAGTCTTTTGAGTCCAGTTGCATTGTTAGACTGCCTCTTGCATCCTTCTGCTAGAGTGCTGGTGACTAGCTCCTTGCTCTGCTCAGTAATTTTTGCATCCTCCTCACTACTCAAGTACACACTTTCCCGAACCGGATGCTGCCCAGCTCCTGTCGGCTTTCCCCCAGTTATCAGTTTAAAAGCTGCTCTGCAGCCTTTTTGATGTTGAGTGCCAGCAATCTGGTCCCATCATGGTTTAAATGCAACCCATCCCTCTTGAATAGATTTGGCTTGTCCCAAAATGTTCTCCAGTTCCTGACCTTTGGCGTTCCGTACAATCCGCAGGGGCAAGCGATTGTGGAACGGGTCGATCGGACGCTTAAGTCCTACATTGACAAACAAACAGAAACAAACAGAAAGGGGGGAACAACATCCCATAGTTGCACAGCAATTGCTATCCTATAAGTGCAAAAACCAACTAACTCTTTCAGAATTTTTATCTCCCAAACAAGTCTCTTCCCCATGCAGGTCCCAGAGGCCAGAATCAGACCCGGATGCCAAGTTCGGCTATTGCAAAGGATGGCACCAGTCATTGCCTTGGATGTCATCAGCTGTCCATCTCCCTTTATGACTTACATCTCCAAAGACATTTCTATGAACATTTTGCATACTCAGTACTACTTCTAAGGACCATGCTTTCCCACAAAACAAGACTTTTCCAAGCTCAAGTTACACATGAAACCCCACCAAGAAGGGAAGCCTCATCTTCAAGAAGCAGCTGAATGTTTTCTATTGCTATTATCTGTAGTTGCTCTTTATTTATTCATGCCTTGTACAATGCTTCAGTTGGGATTTGCAAGGGACACTTGAATTTCTGTATATGTAGGGTCGTGTATTGTTAATAATGGCCAGCTTCCAACAAAGGAAGCCAGACTGGCCCATGTTTGCACCGGCCCATTGCTTGGAAAGATTGAGCACCCGGTAGCCGGCTATCTCCAGCCATTGTAAATTATTTTCACACTTCCCCATTAGGTGCTAGAAAGACATTTGCACAATGCCAGAAGTTGCAGAAATAGCTTAGAATCACCTTAGGTCACAGTAAGAGATCAATGACACATCTCATTATCTTGCCTTGCTACAGAAAGCAGTCTGGATTCAGACCCACAGTTCTGAAAAACCAGGCAGCAGTCAGTATATTCAGTGTGCCAGGTTTAGCCATAGGCAACGCTCGGAGAATTGGTCAATTGGCTTGCGCCTTGGCAAAAGCCATCAATCACACCTCCTCGGCGATAGCGCTGCTCAACCAGGAGCAGGCAGAACTTCGCCATGCCATACTGGATAATCAAGCAGCCATCGATTATCCCCTGTTGTTACATCATTTGGGTTGCAAATCTGTCCACGGCATGTGTTGCTTTAATCTCACAGACAACACGCACAGGTACAGAGCCAGCTCACGGACCTCCACACCCTGGTCAAGAACATCAAGGAGGATGCTTCATGGGGGTGGTGGGATTCGTTGTGGTCGTGGTTCCCATGGGGTTGGCTTCAGACGACACTCAAGGTGATCGTGGGGGTGGTAATACTGGGCACAGCAGTGTGTTGTTTCGTGCAATGTATTCCCTCACTGATATCGAGATGTCCCCCATGGAGGGAACCCCGAAACGTCATCCCCCCACACCAGCTGATGCCCCTCCTGCGCAGGGCCGTTTGTCAGGTCCAAAATAACAAGTAAAGGGGGAGTGTGGAGTCCGCGGGCGCAATTGGCATTAACTGTCCCTGACAAAGGTTACACCGGTTGAGGGAGGCTCCTGGTCACTGGCCTTTGCGGGTACAGAAATTGGGGTGCGGATTAATAGTCATAAGATTGATTCACTCATATCTGACCTGGCAGGCAGTTCGGCAGGAGGAAGTTGAATAGCTAACGCCAGTTAGGAATTAGGTAATTCCACATTTGCAGATTAGGCCAAGCCTTAGTGCAAATAGTGGCCATGTTTACTCTTGTGCAAGCCATGAACAATGGATTTCCCCTGTCAGTATTTGTCTTAGTTAATTAACTTCCCCAAGAGAAGTTCCCAATTAACCCGGGTAAATGGGTGATGTGATTTTCTGTCAGATGACGATTCTATCACACGCTGCCTTGAATTCCTATATATGATGATGATTTTCCCTCAATAAACCACTGGTCTTCACTCCATCTTGTCTCGCGTCTTCTTCTGACCAGTCTCCTCCGGGACCCAAGGGCCGCTTCACGGCCCCAATCCAACAAGGTAGTGATCCTGTTTGTTGGTGCCTGCACTGCCCAACATCTGAACAGCTCAAGGATAGGGTAAATTATTTAAAACACATATAAACAATTTTAAAAACTTAAGCAACATCAAAATAACATGCAGCTGCCTGTTTGCCATAAATGATTCAAATGCAGAGAAAGTATCCTTATTGATCAGAATATCACTTCAGTGATACTGAAGTGACTTTATAAACAGAATACCCATAAGACTATCGTGGCAATCACTTGAAACAACACTTATTTGTAAGTCTGGACTGTAGGATTGTTGATGTTGTTCAGTCGCACAGTCAAGTCCAACACTTTGCAACCCCATGGATCACAGCATGCCAGGTTCCTCTGTCATTCACCATCTCATTTCTGTGGGACTGGATTACTCATAGGTAACTCCTGGCTCATACCTTTGGCTCTTGCTGCATCAAGTTATGTATTTTTCCTCTGCTATTAGTTTCTTTTTAGATATAAGGTGTTTTATTTTTGGGGGGCTACGGCTGAGTGAATATACAGTGATTGTTATTTATTTGTATATGTGCTTGTTCACCACCCAGGGTGACAGTTTAGTCAGATGAATGGTATAGAAATATGTATATGAATGAATGAATGGGTAAAGAGTTTCAGGACTGTAGTCATACTGCCAAATCCTCAGATCCTCTGCATTCTTTCTCAAGTCTTAGTTGAAGGTGACCCACTGAAAAAGAATGTATTGTTCCCACACTTTAAATAGATGTTTGGAGGAAGAAATTTCAGCAGGTATAGCTTTCATTAAAAGTTGCACCTGGTGAAAATTCTGCTTCTTGGCACCTCTATTAAAGTCACAGGATGTCTTTACATCCCTTTCATCACATCACCTAAGTAAGTTCCATGACCTAAATATAAGGCTTATAAGGATGCAAAGGGTAAGAAGCTGGATGATGCAAACGTGTAGACACCTCTACTCAGAAATAAGCCCAACGGAGTTCAACAAAACATAGGAGCAGGGATTTAGCAGGTGTCCCTTTCATGTTACATCTCCTGAAATTCCTTCTTTTGAACTACTGTTAAAGGTATATAAATCCTGTCTTCTTTCAGTGCTGAACACCCTAGACCTCTTTTGGATTCTCATATCATTTACTAGCATATTTTGCCCGGCAGTGCCGGGCTTTTTAAAATTGTGTTGGATAGTAAAGGTTTTTTTTTTCTTGAACCAATGGTGCTGGGCTGTTTTAAATGGTGTTGTAAGGTTTTGTGATTTTGTGACTTCGAGGCGCTACGTTCACCTGCGGTGGACTTGCACTCCCAGTGTTGTTGTTTTTTTTGCGTGCTGTGCTCTTTATATTGGTTTTTGAAGGTTTTTGTTTTATGTTTATGCAAATTTTATTTTAATTTATTTAATTTAATTTATAATTTAATTTTGTTTTTTAAAATCTTTATTTTTACACATTTTTTATTTTTTGTTTTGGTTTTTTTGAGTGAAAAGTGATTTCTGGTTTTTTTGGGTATTTTTTGAGATTAGTGTGATTATTTTTGAATGTTTTTATAACTTATTTGATTAATTTTGGAATTAATCTTATTAGTTTCAATATTTTTGAATGTTTTTTCTCTTTTGGCCTCTGGGTGGGGGTGGTGAGCTTTTCTTCCTCTCTATAATTGTTCTCTTCTGTCCTCTGGGTGTCCTTCCGGTAAGTTTTTTCTTTATTTTCTCATTTGAGTTCCGGTCCTCATGGATAGAAGACGTCTTTTGGTAAGCTCTCTGGGGTTTGTTGTTGTTGTTGTTGTTGTTTTTTGGGGGGTGGTTTGGATTTTTTTGGGGGGGTCTGTGTGTTTTTTCTTGTTCGTTTTTGGCTGTTTTTGTGTTTCCTTTTTGGATTTTTGATTGTTTTTTGGGGGTTTTTTGTGTTTACTTTTTCAGGGGTGGTGGCTTTCTTTCCCGCAGGCCATGCTGGCTGGCCTGTGGGAAGGAAGGGCAATGGCGGGGGCGTGCTTCCTTTGCTTTCTTCTCCACGGGCCATGCTGGCTGGCCCGTGGGGAAGAAGGGCAGTGGCAGCAGGGGGTTCCTTTTTTCCCCCACGGGCCATGCTGGCTGGCCCATGGGGAAGAAGGGCAGCGGCGGCGGGCATTTTTTTTAACTTTTATTTTTTGCACGCCAGCCGCCTCAGTGTTCTGCACGCTAATGGCGCACAGGACGCTGGGGCTTGTAGTTTTGCCTGTGCATGTTTGCTTACTGTAGCGGTTTTTTTCCTGCGGCTTTTTTTATTGGCCGCGGTGCGTTTCCGAACGTTCCTTTTGCCGCTCCACTCAGCCTGATTGGCTCTGGCGCGGCACGGTGCAAGGAACATTGGGAATTGAAGTCCCCTTTTTTTGTTTGCAACTGGGGGGCTCCTGCCCCCGGGTCAAAAATTTCAACCCGACAGTTACCTGCGAACCGGGTTCAGGCGAGTGAACGGAGGCCCATTACGGGCTAGTGGGGCCTGGTGCAACATCCTTTGTCACATTCCAACGGTTAATGCACCATTTTATAGGTATAGATAAAAAGGGAAAAAAGGTTTTGTATAATTTCTGATATCTTATTTGGTACATATTCAATTGTACTACTTGTATAATGTTTCTAAAGCTAAGTAGCGGAGATTTACCTCTAGTATGATATGATAACTTACATTGTGATAGACCTCTCAGGTGTCATAATCCCTGCTTTTAGCAAGGAAATGATCTCTCTGAACTTTGTTCCTGCATTCCCACCTCCTTCTGACTCCTGCTTACAGTATTTTTCCCTTTTTTTTGTTACAGGGGAAATGAGATTTCAGCTACACAGTTGCACTTTTATGGAGGGAAATTAGCCTATTATTCTTTGTGATAAAAATATTTTGTTGATGTGGCACTTGGGACAGTCTAAGTAACAATAGAACTCGGTTTTTTTTCCTTTTTGCTGGCAGTAACAAATCCATACTAGGAATTTTCAGATGGGCAGACATGTTAGTCTGTTGCAATAAAAACAAGCAGTTTCGTGTCACCCTTAAGGTCTGCAATTTTTATTTGGCACAACTGAATGAAAACTTTTGACCATGCTGATCTTTACCTTGGTGTACACCAGTGGTTCCCAAACCTGGGTCCCCATGTACTCTTGGACTACAATTCCCAGAAGTCTTCATTATTTGGTGTGCAGACAAAGGCTTCTGGCAGTGACAGTCCTCTATGGAACACAAGTGTTCCGCGGAACGAAGTTTGGGAATCGCTGGTGTTCACGAATTACTCAAGATTCATTTTGTGGCACAATGGTATACCTCTAGTAATCTACATAAATGTACCTTTTGTGAATATGTCAAAAGTTGAATTGAGCAGATGATGCTGAGCTGAGTATTGACAGGAAGGAAGTCATATCTGCACTGCACAAACCTAAATAGGCACAGCAAAAGATATTACTGCCTTCCTGGACAATATATGTTCTAGTGCAGTGATGGTGAACCTTGGCACTCCAGGTGTTCTTGGACTTCAATTACCAGAAGCCCAAATCAGCACTCCTGCTGACCAGGGCTTCTGGGAATTGAAGTTCCAGAACACATGAAGTGCCAAGGTTTGCCATCACTGTTCTAGTGGTACCAGGTTCCTACCAGCCTGTTGAGCTGGCAAATTGGAGATCTATTGCATTTTTTCAGTGAAGCAAATATTTCAGGGTATGTTTTGATTAGCAAAAGGTAAAACATTTGTGTTATCTTTGCCAGGTTTGAAATCAAGTCAAAGACCAAGGAACACACAATGCGAAACTGAGGGCACATTCTTCTTCTTCTTCAGCTGCAGCTTCCATTCCAGATATTGGCTATCATCTTGACAATAGTTTTCCTGTTCTTAACTCCTTGGAACAGTTCTTCCAAGGACATGCCACACCAGTCTCTCAGGTTCTCCAGCCATTAAATCCATCTACATCCAGGGCCTCTCTTCCCGGTGATCTTTCCTTGCAGAGCAAGTTGGAATAATCTATATTGTATGTTGTTCCTCATGAAATGGCCAAGGCATTGGAGCTTTCTTTGCTTAATGGTCTTAACGAACAATACTTCTGCATTAGTCACATGATCAACCCATGATATCCTTAGCAGCTGTCTGTAGATCAACATTTCAAAAGCTTCGATTCTCTTTTCAAATGCTTTAGTCAATGTCAAGGCTTCAACTCCATATAGCAACACTGGGAATACGTAACATCTCACTATTCAGATCTTTGTAGCAAGAGTTAGATCTCTACTGCATAACAAGTGTTGCATTTTTTTTTATGAAGGTGGATCTTATTTTTTCTGTTCGTATTTTAATCTCTTCTTCCGGATCCCAATTTTCATTTAACATACTCCCCAAATAGAAAATTTTGTCCACTCTTTCGATTTCTTGTGTTCCTGCCATTAGCTTGTTGTGAGTTGGTGTTCAGCTTATAACCAGATATTTCGTCTTCTTGAACCTGTTCTGTCAGCTGCTCTTCAACTCTGACTTGAGCTGCCTGGTTCCAATAAAGGTTGGTGATGATTCTGATATCTTTATCATCTACACCTATTTTCTTCAGTGCTGTGATCATCTTCTCATGCTGGCATCTGTCAAAGGCTTTTGCACATTAACCTGTCAAAATGCAGTTTATTTTAAACCACCTGTCAGAAGTTATTTATTTTGCACCAATTCCTGAACTAAGGAATTATTCTGTGTGCATGCATGTGTGGTGCATATAGTTTTCCCTGTAATTCGCCCTAAAATGGTTCTCCGCAGTCCTTATAGTTCTAACTCTACAACAGTTCAGTAATTCATTTGCTGTTATAACAACGAACTATTGCAATAACAGCTAACAATAACACCAATAACAACAGCGGCTGCCTGGGTGGTGATGGGGTGTGGGCGTTATGCCCATGCCTCGCCACTGCTTCGGGAGCTGCACTGGTTTCCGGTGTGCCTCCGGGTGCAATTCAAGGTGCTGGTGATTACCTTTAAAGCCCTACATGGTAATGTGCCAGGATACTTAAGAAAACGCATTGCCACAAGGACATCTGCCCATCCCACCAGAGCGGACCGGAGGGGCTCTCTCATAGTGCCATCGGCTAGAGAGGCTCGCCTCTCTAGCACAAGAAGGAGAGCCTTTTCTGTGTCCGCTCTGGCCCTGTGGAACCTCCTGCCGACTGAACGTCACCTCCAAGCGGAGCTTCTCCCCTTCCATAAGAGCCTCAAGACCTGGCTTGCCCAGCAGGTGTGTGGGGTGGCCGTGGGGGGCAGCCGGCTTGGGTTGGCTCATCTAGGTTTGCCTGGGCTGACAGTTTCTGGCAGCATGTTATGGTATGCGGTACTTTTAAAAAGAATTTTTAAGAAATATTTTATAATTTGTAACTCAAAAGCCTATTTTATATGTTTTTAAATGTTCAGAGGTTTTATTGTTAACTTGTAAGATGCCCAGAGTCACCACGGTGAGGGGGTGGTAGTATACATTTGATAAATAAATAAATAAATAAACTTGCCAACAAATTGCATGGAGACTAAAATACAGCATGTATCCAACAATAGAAAATGGCTTTGTAATGAAAAGGATGAAGCAGTAGTTCATCTGATCAGCGGACGCAGCCAGTGCTGCAATCAGGGGGGACAAGTAGGACTCCCATCCTGGGCCTGGAGATGAAAGGGGCCTGTTAGCACCAGGAAACAAACAATGTGCGCATGTGCAAACAGACCACTCATGTGCAGAAAATGACAGGGCATGGCCCACCGGGAAACCACCGATGTATGCATGTGCAAACAGACCACACATGCGCAGAAACCATGGGGGCATGGCCAAAATGTGGGGGGGGGGGGGCTCACGTGCCAGGCCCAGAAATTACTGATGTCGGCCCTGGACACAGCAAAATTTCAATGCCATGATTACTTGCAATGCCATGGCAGGATTGCAAAAATCTAAAGTTTGGATTTGAATGCATTAACAAATTGAGAACATCAGGTAGAGAAAGTTTTGGAAAAATGAGAGAGTCAATCTCCTGTGGAATTTTAACATTCAAACAGACAGACATCTGACTCAATATACACCTGATATAACTACTGTGGAAAAGAAGAAGGCCTGGTTTATTGACATTGCTATGCCAGGAGAAGCATGAATTGAGGACAAACAACTGAAGAAAATCAGAAAAAAGTGTGATTTGCAAATTGAAGTTGAATGTTTATGGAGGAAGATATCTGTTGTCGAACCATAGTGACCGGAACCCTTGGAGCAATACATAAAGGACTCCCTAGATCATGCATTCACAACCGGCCCCAGCTCATTATGCCAATTCATCCGGCCTGCGCCACCCTCACTGCTCCTGGAAGTGGAAGTAAAACATGCTTGTGCATGCGGGGAACGCTGACGCAAATGATTTGATTTGATTTATTGGATTTGTATGCCACCCACTTGACAACGCGACTCAGGGTGGCTCACAGAAACCACAAAACATCTAATATTACAATAAAATAGAATACAGTAAAATAACAGCACATACATCAACAATATCATATCATTGTAAAACATCAGTATACATCATAAGACATTGCAAAAACAGTCACTGGCCCTCTGCATCTGTAGCCTCTTCCCCTCCAGCCGGGTGGGTGATGGACGGGGTTCTGGTGGTGGCGGTGGCACAGTTCTTATCAGCCACCCGCCCTCCACAGCTGTTGTCTCTTCCCCTCAGGCTGGGTGGGTGATGGACGGGAGTCTGGCGGCAGTGGCAGCACAGTTCTTATCAGCTGCCAGCCCTCCGCAGCGGATGCCTCTTCCCCTCCAGTCGGGCAGGCGATGGACGGGGGTCTGCCAGTGGCAGCACAGTTCCCACCAGCCGCCAGCCCTTTGCAGCTGTTGCCTCTTCCCCTCCGGTTGGGCGGGCGATGGATGGGGGTCCTGTGCATGCGCAGGGCACATTTTACTTCAGTGTCTGGTGGGAGGAACCATGTGACTGGCCTGATCAACTGTCTGGGGGGCGTGGTCAGGCCCATGACCTGAAAACATTGAGAACCCCTGCCCTGGATGTTATTGATTTTTTAGATTTATTGGATTTGAATACACTAACTTCACAAATGGCTTACTAGGAACTGCCTATGTATTTAGATATGACCTTAACAGTTTTTAGCACCTTGGTACCAGCTGGCTGGCACTGAACAGCAGTGAGGGGGTTGCACCCTTCGGAACAGAGGCTGGTCACCTAATAGTTGATTGGCATAGGCCCTATGATGCCAGAGGGAAAGAGAGAAATTGGAAGTCTGCTTGGTGCAAAAAGCCCTTTTTGTGCAAGGTTTCCCAAAGGATGCACAAACTTCCCGAAACCCCACATGACCTTAACTTGATTATTTTTAATTTTTTTTTGATTAGAAACACAATTCTAGACTAAAGCTTTAGTTCGCTCTTTGAATGTGTTCTTTCAGAGAGGTTTCTTTTATACTATACTTACTTACTATGAAGCTAGGACTAGCTCCTTGCACTTACAGCACAAACTATGGTAAAATATTACCGATAAATAAGTTAAAGAGAAAAAACTTGTGCAAAAACTGACATTAAGCATCCACAGCATCTTACTGCTTTGTAAAAGGAACTTAAGTTTGCAAAATATGGCCTTGATCTCACAGAAGTGGATAAAACAGGAGAAATATAAAGTAAACATCTTAGATTAGTCATACACAGATCGTAAACTCAGGTGCTTCCCTTTTCCTGGCTATGAGGGATTTTAGGCTAAGATTGCTTGCGGCTTGACATACGTATTCTTAATCAAATGTCATTAGGAAGAAAGCAACATTGTTGAAGGCTTCCTTTTAACCAGTTCACTTAATGCACTACATTGCCACAAAGTCTTCCAAGTTAATGCCACAGAGTCAGGAGCAGCAGCTGATGCTAGGCGTTTGTTCAAGTTTAATGTTGACAAAAGTATGTAACCAAAACAAAATGCCAGATTATTTAATGTTATTATGACCCCCAGGTCCCTCTCTTTTAGTGCAATGGGACAAGCCAATACCAAAAATTGAACTAACACAACGTGTGCTTTTTTGTTTTTCAGCTGGATTAATAGCAAAACATTACCACTTGATTGTACAGCCAGGACTGTTTTTGAAGCTGCTTCGGTGAATTTGGACGAACTTACTGACATTGTGACATCATATATCAGCTTTTGTGAGGATATGTGTGTGGCCACTAGGAGGGTGTGCATACATAGCAATAGTAAGCCATAGTCCACATTAAAGCTTAAGCAGGTCTGTCACATCAAAGAAGGCTACAGAAAAGCAGGTGGAATTTTGTACAAGAAATGCCTTGACAAGAGAGAGAAATCAAGGTAGCAAAGAGGAGCTATTCTGAAATCTGGAAAGCCAGTTTTTAGCCCATGACTCTGCTTTTGTGTGGAGAAGTCTACAAAACACATCTAGTTATAAAACACCATCTCCTCCTATTGAGGAAAGCTGTCAATTGGATGATGATCTGAATAGGTTTTATGATAGATTTGAGAAACAGTTATTATCATCTTCTGCTATCTACTCCACTTCAGGTACCTCAAAAACAGTTGTTTCTTCTAGAACTACCCCTATTCTTCTTGGGCTCCCGCTATTGGTGATTATGGAACATAATCCTCCTTCCATCCGATCTTCGCCTACAAACTGAGCTCCTCCCCTTCAGGAAGGCACTGAAGACATGGCTATGCCAGCAGGTGTGGGGCATGTCAGCACTTTGGTCCAATCCCGCTAATTGGTGTAGCCTGTGTAGCTTATGCAGTAGCCTTAGGTAATTGTATTTCTGTCCCCCCACCCCATAAACCCTACCCCATTTAAATTGTCCTTTTTAATGGTTTAGTGAGGATTTTAGATGTTGCGAAGCTCACCGGCCTTTCCTCCTTCCCTGCCGGCATCGAGGCTCTCCACACTGCCTCCCCGAAGCCACACGGGGAGAGGGGCTCTTCCTCTCCCCCTCTGAAGCTACGGGGAGGCTCTTGAAGCTGCCTCGCTGAAGCCGTGTGGGGGGAGGCTCTCGATGTTGCCTCATCGAAGCCATGTGGGGGGGGAGAGGGGCTCTTCCTCTCCCCCGGAAGCTACAGGGAGGCCGGCACTGGGCGCCGGGACTGTGTGGAGAGTATGTGCTCTCCTCACTGCCTCTCCGAAGCTGTGCGGGGCGAGAGGATGGGGATGGCTTCCTTTCAGGAGACGAGTTGTCTCCCAGAGAGAAGTTATTGGTGCGTTGGTGGGTTTTTTACCACACATGCCGGCTGCCCCGCCTTCTCCATGCTCGCACCCTTCAGCCTCATTGGCTGAGGGGTGGTGCGGCGCAGAGGACACTAGGCCTTGTAGGTTTTTTTTCTGGTCACGTTCATGAGGCAGCTGCCCCACTCACGGCTGCTGGACCCTTGTGGCGATGCTCGGACGATGTAAAGGTAAGTGTTGGGGGCTCAGTACGGGATAGTTGGGATAGGTGCGGGCATGCATGTCGGACACCAACAGTTAACGTCCCTTCTTATAGGTAAAGATAGTCGAGGCAACAATGAACAGAACAGCAAGAGGCATTTATTAAACAGTTTTTCAGATAAAGCTTACAAGGCGCTATGGACATAAAGATGGCTATACGAATCCCATGAAATCAGTCCCTCCGGAATCTGCCGTAGAAGATTGGCAATGACTAAGCTACACTAGTAGAGTTAACGTGTGGAGGAGACCCAGGCTTAGCACGTACTGGCAATCAGTGGAGAATGGGTAGCATAGATCCGGTCTGGCCCCACCCTTGTTTACCCATGGGTCTTATATAGTGTCTCCCCAGTGGTAGCTCCTTGATACAAAGTAGTGACTCACCGGACAAGCATAACCAACCAATCGTAACATGGGAGTTCTCCTCCCAGTAGAACTACGCCTCCAGACCCAGTTGCTACCATTTAGGCAAAATGGGTCTGGGGGCTGGGATTGTCAACAAGCTCCCCTTTTTGGCTCATCTGAGGCTTCCCCCCTCCTGTAATTATTTTTTAAAGGTTTTTTAGATTTTATATTTGTTTTTAGATAATAGTTGTCATGGCGGGAAGTGGGGTGGGGGCTAATATTGTTATGTTTTTAATGGTTTTTAAAAATTGTTTTACCTGTATATTGGTCTTAGTGTACACCACCCAGAGACCTTTGGATAGGGCGGTATATAAATCTATAAAATTAAATTAAATTGATTAAATTAACCAATGGGGAACAGGATCCAAAACTGTAACCAATCACGGAACTCTGATTAGCATACTGGGCGCGCTTAGAGAGGGAGATTTTGTGCCACTTTTAGCTCATAATTTGGATGGCGGGAAACCGCCATTTTCTCGTTGCAAGGTGCTGCCCACACAACTTGCAATTGTGCCTTAATACATGACAGTTTTGGACTGGGGAAAATAGGGATGAGGCAGCACTTATATACAAGCAAAACTGCAGTGACAGTGATATATTTACCCAGACTCTAGTTAACACGGTTTAGTGTATGGGACCAAAGACAATGAAACAGCCGAAAGGTTGGCTTAACACAGGTTTATTGCATGATGATCCGGAGGAACATGTGGTAATGGCGGACGGGTAGCTCAATATATACAGTGGCTATACATTTGAATGTGGCTCGTTGACAGTCTATTGGTTGCTGTCTGCGTGACGCTATAGAGGGTCACGCCCTTCTTGTCCAGGTGAGGAGGTGGCGGGAATCTTCCCGCGCTGCTGATCAAGGGTGAGTCTGGGCCATGAGAGCTGGACGCTCGCTATTGCCATCTAGTGGTCACTAGCTCGCGTCCTCTTATAAGGGTTACAGTGATACAGCTGGAGGTTATAATGTTGCACACAGAAAGGTTACATTGGTTCCACATGGCTAGGTACATTGTTAAAGGCACAGCTTTAAAGAACACAACATCCCTCCCCCCTAGGATGAGACGAAATCTCTCAACCAAGATGGCTTATTGCAAACACGTTTGGGCCGTGATGTGGGCTGACCTGCCCCGGGGGCGCTACCGCTTCCTCGTTCCCTGGTCCCTTGTCCTGTAACGGGAGAGGGAGACTTGTTAGCGGCTTGCCGTGGCTTGGCAGCTTTAGGGGAAGGGAAAAACTCCATTGTGGGCAGACCGGGGGCACTCGGGGCTAACGAAAAACCCCTCTTCTCGCTTGGACGGGTGGGGGACCACTCTGAAAAACTCCCCCGGTTCTGAAAATCAAATCCTAACTCAGTTGGGGTATCCGTATTTGTGGGGGAATTCCGCGAGATATGTATGAGGTCGGGTTCCTTTCCCTCCGCCGAAAGATCCCACAGGATATCTAGGAGGACAGATTCCCTTTCCTCCCCCCTTGGTGGGGACTCGCGGCCCCCTTCTCCTCCCCCTTGGGCTAAACGGGTGGGGGAGGACCCTAACGCTGAGTTTTGTTTTTCGCGGTCCGTGCCCTGCTCGTCGGGGACCCTGCGCCGGAGCTGGTCCGCGTGCCGCCTCCAAAGTAGACCTGTGCTGGTCTCCACGCGGTACGAAACGGGACCGGTTTGCTCCAAGACAACGCCCGGTACCCAGGCTGGGCCCGCGCTGGCGTAGTTCCTGCAATGCACAGGGGCGCCCACATCGAAACTTTTAGTGGCTTCTATCCCGACGTTCCCCCCTCTATCTTCTACCCTCGTTGGGTCTAGTCTGGTAAGGATCGTGGTCAGCTTCCTACGCATTAAAAGCTCTGCAGGGGAATATCCTGACGCTAGGGGAGTCACTCTATATCCCAGCAAAAACTGACACACCTGATGGTTCAGGTCCCCGGGCCCCATGCGCCGCAACGCATCCTTGGTGGTGCGCACGAGGCGCTCCACTTGTCCGTTCGTTGCCGGGTGAAAGGGGGCGGAGGTGATGTGCTGAATGGCGTTGATTTCTGTGAATGCCCTGAACTCGGTGGACGTAAAACAACTAGCGTTATCGCTAATTAGGGTGTCGGGTAGGCCGAACGTGGAAAAAACCCTCCGTAAATGCTTTATGGTTGTGGCCGAGGACGTGCTCATGACCGGAATGACCTCCAACCACTTGGAGTAAGCATCCACCACAAGGAGAAAAAGCGTCCAACAGAACGGGCCAGCAAAGTCTACATGTATCCAGGACCACGGCCCCTTCGCCGCGTCCCATTCCCTGTGAGGCAGGCGGGCCTCCTCTGGTCTGGAGCTCTGGCAGGGCCCGCAAGTGCCGACCATGTGCTCGATGTCGGAGTCTAGCTGGGGCCACCAGAAATAGCTCCGGGCCAGGGCCTTGGAGCGTACAATTCCGGGGTGGCTGACGTGCAGCAGTTTGAGCACCCGCGGTCGTAGGGACGTAGGGATCACTACCCGCTGGCCCCACAGAAGGCACCCCCTCTCAAGGGACAACTCTAGATTTTTTCGAAAGAATGGGTTGAATTCCGCTGCCGGGGAAGACGCAGGCCACCCTTTCTGCACCCAGGAGCAAACCTTCGCCAAAGTGTTGTCCTTGCCGGTCGCTTTGGCGATGTCGGCGGGCAATATTGGGGGTGAATCTAAGACCTCTATCATCAGTACCTGGTGGTCTGGCTCCTCCCCGCCCCCGTGGCTGCTATCCTGGGGAAGGGGGGATCTCGACAAGGCGTCCGCATGGCTGATCTCCCTCCCGGGCCTGTACAACAACGCGTGCTGATATGCATTGAGGAAGATGGCCCACCTAAGCATCCTCGGGGACAGGATCTGTGGCATGGGCTTATCTGCGGTAAAAATGCCTAACAGGGGTTTTGGTCAGTCACGATGGTGAAGGGGCGGCCATACAGAAAATCGTGAAATTTTTTCGTCCCCGCAATTATCGCTAGCGCTTCCCTGTCTGTCTGTGCATAATTTCTCTCCGCTTGGGACAGGGACCTGGAGTAGAATGCTATCGGGGCCTCCCTTCCGTTTTCCAGCACATGGCACAGCACCGCCCCCACCCCCACCGGGGATGCATCGCAGATCAGGACCACCGGGCGTTTGGGGTTGAAATGGGTCAGTATGGCATCAGACGCCAGGAGGTGTTTTAGTTCACTAAATGCCCTCTCTTGGTCGTCACCCCACTTCCATGCCTCGTCCTTCTTTAGCAGTTTGTGTAGCGGTTCAGCCACTGCTGCCTTCCGGGGGAGGAAGGAGTGGTAAAAGTTGAGCAGCCCTAGGAACGACTGCAGCTCGGGCTTGGAGGTGGGGCGAGGGGCCTTCTTGATGGCGGCTACCTTAGATTTGGATGGTTTTATCCCCTCAGGAGTCACACGAAACCCTAGGAACTCAACCTCGGTCGCGAAGAAGACGCATTTGTCTTTTCGCGGTCTCAACCCCGCCTTTTCGAATATTGCCAGAACCTTTCCCAATCTCTTGGCCAATTCAGCCCGACTCCCCCCCCGTTATTAACACGTCATCAAAATAAGGCAACACCCCCTCTAGTCCCTTCAGGAGGCGTTCCACGAGTGACTGGAAAATTCCAGGCGCCGAATTTACGCCAAATTGAAGGCGCGTCACCTGGAACGCCCCCTTATGGGTGACTATGGTCTGTGCAGCAGCTGCGGCAGGGGACACCGAAAGCTGCTGGTAGGCCTGTGCCAAGTCGAGCTTAGCGAAACACTTTCCCCCGTGCAACCTGGCCAGCAGATGGCTGACTACCGGCACCGGATACGCATTAGGGCAGATCGCCTTGTTGATGGTGCACTTGTAATCGGCGCATATGCGGACCTCCCCGTTGGCCTTTAGTGCTGTTACAATTGGAGTTTCCCACTCCGCAGAATCAACAGGAACGAGGATCCCCTGGCCCACCAATTTGTCCAGTTCCGCCTCTATTTTGTCCTTGAGTGCAAACGGCACCCGGCGCGGTTTGAGTCGTATTGGGCGGACCTCCGGGTCTAGGTCGAATGTCACTGGGGGCCCCTTGAATTTCCCCAGTCCTTTTTTGAAAACTTCGGGGTGCACGTCGCACACCTCCTGTACCGGGTCAGTCCCAACGGCGTGCACCCCCCCCCCAATGAACAAACCCAGGGGCTGAAACCATTGAGTCCCGAGGAGGCTGCAATTTCCCCCTTTAAGAACGACTAGGGAGAGGGCCGCGGCGTGCTTCTTAAATTTGACCTGAAATTCTCCAACCCCCAACACTGGAATACTGTTCCCTTGCACGTCCCGTAGCGTGGACCTCAACGCTTTGAGCTTGGGCCGCATGTGGGGGGCAATTCTCAAAAACTCCCTCTGGGAAATAATTGAATATGAGGAACCCGAGTCAATTTCCATCCTAATGGGGACCCCTTGCACTAGTACCTCAACAAAGTAACGGGGGTGTCCCGTGGACACGTTGAATACTGGGGCGTCGTCCTCGCTGCCGTCGGAGATGCGGCCCACGCCGTCGAGCTTTCTCGTGGCCTGGGCGCCGTCTTTGGGTCTCGTCGAGCGGTCTTGTCCCACCGAACGGTCCGTCGAGCTCCTCCGGGCCTCGCGCCGCTTTCTGCATACCTTGGCGATGTGCCCGCGGCGGCCGCAGTTGTGACACTCGGCCTTTCTGAACGGGCATTTGGCGCGGTCGTGGGCCGCTCCACAGCCGTCGCACCGCCGGCCTTCTTTCCGGTCCCTCCGGACGTCCTCATCGTCGCTGCTCTCCGCGGACGATCTCGAAATTCGCCGGGCTGCATGCACCGAAGTCTCTGCCTTGCCCGCCTTCGGCCGCCAGTCCTGGAGCTCTTGCACCCCAGCCTTTGTGGCTTCCGCGGCCTATGCCGCTTTCAGGACCTCCTGCAACGTGGGGGCTGGCTCCTGATTCATCAACATGCGCTGAGTCTCGGCGTCGTTCAGACCGCATAGCACGCAATCCCTGAGGGTGACTTCAGCATTCTCCCATTTGCACGGGCCGGCAGCCAGTCGCAGGGCCGCCACGAAGGCGGCGACCGTCTCCCCGGGCGCTTGGACTCGCCTCCAGAACGCGCTCCGAGCGGGGAACATCGCCGTCGATGGCCGGAAATACTCGCGCAGCATCTGTAGGAGTTCTTTGACCTTGAATTCGCTCACCCTTTTCGGTGCGATCAGGTCCACCAAGGTTCTCTTGGTTTCTTGTCCGAGCATCCTGGTGAAGATGGCCCCTTTCTTTGCCTCATCCGTGACTTCGGATTCCACCAGTGCTCCCTGGAAGTCCATTTCGAAGATCTCCCAGTCTCCCGGTTTCTTGATTTCGAAACCGGCGCATGTCTTGGTCCCGTGGGCAGCCATATCCCACCTTCGTCGCCAATTTAGTGTATGGGACCAAAGACAATGAAACAGCCAAAAGGTTGGCTTAACACAGGTTTATTGCATGATGATCCGGAGGAACATGTGGTAATGGCGGACGGGTAGCTCAATATATACAGTGGCTATACATTTGAATGTGGCTCGTTGACAGTCTATTGGTTGCTGTCTGCGTGACGCTATAGAGGGTCACGCCCTTCTTGTCCAGGTGAGGAGGTGGCAGGAATCTTCCCGCGCTGCTGATCAAGGGTGAGTCTGGGCCATGAGAGCTGGACGCTCGCTATTGCCATCTAGTGGTCACTAGCTCGCGTCCTCTTATAAGGGTTACAGTGATACAGCTGGAGGTTATAATGTTGCACACAGAAAGGTTACATTGGTTCCACATGGCTAGGTACATTGTTAAAGGCACAGCTTTAAAGAACACAACACACGGGAAACCTGTGTAGAACCAATCAGGGTACATAAAAAACATATGAATAAGGCGCCTTACAGAAAAGGGCGTGATTACAGCAAAGACTCAATGACAATTGCAAATTAAGCAATATATGTTAATAAACGTTTGGACACAACAAGTTCTATAAACTGAAATGTTCATACTATCATTAAGAAAGCACAGCAGAGAAAGTACTTTCTGTGACAGCTCAGGAAGTTCAAACTGCCTAAAGAGTTACTGATTCAGTTTTATAAAGAAATTATTGAATCTGTTCTTTGTACAGGAAACCCCCTACTTACGAAAAAAGTCTGTTCCATAGGCTTTTGCTTAAATCAGTTTTTTATGTAACTCGAAGCAAACCCATAGGAAAAATTATTTTTTATGTAACTCGAAGCAAACCCATAGGAAAAATAAAATGTTTATGTAAATTGAAGCAAACCCATAGGGAAATGAATTTTTACGTATCTCGAAGCAAACCCATAGGAAAAAGAATCTTTATGTAACTCGAAGCAAACCCATAGGAAATCGTGTAAATCGGGACATGGTTTTAGCACAAAATAATTATATAAATTGAATTTTATGTAACTTGAGGCATATGTAAGTCGGGGTTTGACTGTACTCCAATAAATATTTGGTTTGGTGCAGCAACCAAGCAGGATAGGAACAGACTTCAGCCGATAGTCTTGACTGCAGAAAAAAATTAGTAGCCCTGCCCTCTATGGAAGATCTTTCTATTGCTCTGGTTAAAAGAAGGGTGGATAGGATATCTGCAGATCCATCACATCTTGGATATAAACAATTTCTTTTCCTCTGGATGACATAAGATATTGAGATTGATTTAGTGATATTTTACCACCATGCCATAATTCAGAATATCTTTATCTATAAGAAGGTGGTTGCATTGTGTGTGTCCGGCATACACGGCCACACCCGGCCCAACCATTCCATACCAAGCTGCCCACACTTACCTTTAGACCCTGAGAGCATCACCACAAGGGTCCGGTCATTGAGAATGGGGCAACCGCCCCATGAAGACAAACAAACAAACAAAACCTACAAGGCCAGCATCCTCCGCGCCACTCCTCAGCCAATCAGGCTGAGGGACGCGAGTGTGGAGAAGGCCGGGAAAGCGCCGCGTGTGGGAAAAACCGCCGCTGCGTCCAGGGCCCAGTGATGAAGGCCGGCACCGCCCCCGCCGCAAATTCGGTGGGGTTGCGGAGAGAAGAGGGAGGCCCTATTCTTTCTACGGCCATGGCCACAGCCCCACTGCAATTTCTCTGGGGTTGCGGAGAGAAGAGGGAGGCCCTTTTCTCTCCACGGCCCCGGCGCCGGACCCACCGCAACTTCACTGGGGTTGCGGATAGAAGAGGGAGTCCCTCTTCTCTCCACGGCCCTGGCAAAAAGCTTCCCTCTGGGACACGGAGCCCGAGAACGGCGTTCCGTTCTCGGCCTCTGTCTCCCAGAGGGAAGACAACACCTTCCACAGAGGGCGAGGGTCAAAAGCTTCGGCCCCCACCCACCAAGGAAAACAGCTTCCCTCCAGGAGATGGAGGCCGAGAACAGAGCATTGTTGTCGGCCTCCATCTCCCGGAGGGAAAACCATCCGGAGCTCCCTCCCCCCCCCGTGTTTGTGTGTGTGTGTGTGTGTGTGTGTGTGTGTGTGTGTGTGTCCTTGCCGAGGCTACAGGAGAAAGAAGGGGAGCCTCTCCTCTACCCACGCAGTTTCGGCATGTATGTGTGTGTGTGTATGTGCACCCCAAAACCATCCCTACCACCTACACCCAAAATAAATCTGCTAGTTTAACTATATTATTTGATAGGATATAATGAATAACTTGTTCAATTAAACAAGCAAGCAAACTAACAAACACAACTACCCTCAATTTTTACAACTTTGCAGATTTATTACTTGAATTCATTCTCAGATGAAGAGATAGGAAAATAACATAGGCCTTCCTTCTTTGCTAGATTTTTGAGGGTTTTAAATATTTGTCTCTAACTGAAAACAAGGGTTTTCTGAGTATAGTAGGAATATACCAACTGCCATGGCAGGGGGAGTAAGGAATAAAATAACTTGATAGAAATTCATGACATTATGATTTAAGGCTCAAAGAAGAACACCTTTTATTGAGAGGGAGGGAGAGACCAACATTATCTGCCTTGCTTTGTGTGTTTAAGATACTGTTCTATTTCTCAAATTATACCAGCCCCACAAAGCACAGGTTCTTGTGACTTTTCTGTTAACACAAGTGACATTTTTTCATTTGTAGCCTCAAAGGTGGAATAGTTGCGTGGGTAGGTCAGGAGATTTTTTTAAGAGTCATCTTGGGCATCCTGTAGCCAAGAAGAAAAATGTGAATGCTAAATGGATAGATATTCTCTCTGAACAAAGGGTTTGTTTGCAAAACTGTGGCTTTGGCCTAGGTGACCTAACTGTCTGCAACGCAGGATCGCTGTGCCTTTAATGCACACACGTATAAAGGCAACTGCATTTAAACTCCAGAGTTCAACAAGATTTAGACTTGTAAGATCTGCTGTGCTGTTGTTTACCAGTGCACTGAGTCAGGTGGATAAATGATAAAAATGAATGAAGGTGTGTCCTATGAGGACATGCTGAGTGCCTCTAATTTTAAACTAGAACCAAAACATGTTTTTGGACATTTTTGCACAAAATTTGACTGGGTTGCGTCCACCTCCCTTGGTGAATTGCTTTTATTTCTTTATGCTTATATCTCTCATCTCCTTAAAGCTTTTGTCACTGCTGTATGAACACTGGATAAAAACTAGGTCATAGATGATAAAGCCACACAGGGACTGGTGGCAGGGGCCCTGGTGTGGCGGAGTTTCTTGCCACATGCTGTCTGTTGCCGTGGACTGGGGCGGGGGGGGGGGGCTGGATATCGCCCCCTGGCCAGTCTAGACCTTGAACTCTTTTGCGGTCAACTTGTTGAACTTTTTAGATGAATGACTTTTTAAATATTTTATGATGGTAGTTGATTTCTGATGTTTTGATTTATGTGGTTTTTTTGATACTGTGATTTATTTCTATTATTGCATGCTATTTATATATTATCTTATTTTATTGTAATGCAATATATGTATAGTGTATTAGATATGGTATTGTTGTGAGTCGCCAGGAGTCGCATTGTTGAGTGGGTGGCATATAAAGGTAAAGGTTTCCCTTGCTCGAAAGCCAGTCGTATCCGACTCTAGGGTGCAGTGCTCATCTCTGTTTCTAAGCCGAAGAGCCAGCGCTGTCTGCTTCTGCAGACGTTTCCGTGGTCATGTGGCAGGCATGACTAGACACCGGAGCGCACGGAACGCTGTTACCTTCCCACCGAAGTGGTCCCTATTTATCTACTTGCAATTTCTTGCTTTCGAACTGCTAGGTTGGCAGGAGCTAGGATGAAGACGGGAGCTCATTTCCGTCCTGCAGGACGGGTGGCATATAATAATAATAATAATAATAATAATAATAATAATAATAATAATAATAATAATAATAATAATAATAATAATAATAATAATAATAATAGTTGTTGTTTTCATTTATTTATTTGATATTTGCTAGTATGTGTATTATTATATCATTGTAACTTATATGTATATTAATCCTGTTGTAGCCGCTCTGAGTCGGCCTTTGGCTTTAGTAGAACAGGGTATAAATCCAATCAATCAATCAATAATAAGAATAAGAATAATAAGAATAATATATTTAAAATATAGTGGGAGGCTGTGGGGCAAAAAGGAGAAGAGGTAAATTATTACAGCAAAATAAGTACAGTAAAACCCCTACTTATGTAAAAAGTCCTTTCCGTAGGCTTTTGCTTAAATCGGGTTTTTATGTAACTCGAAGGAAACCCATAGGAAAAATGTAATTTTTATGTAAATCGAAGCAAACCCATAGGGAAATGAATTTTTATATAACTCGAAGCAAACCCATAGGAAAATGATTTTTTATTTATCTTGAAGCAAGCCCATAGGAAATCGTGTTACGTAAATTTATGTAAATCAGGATATGGTTTTAGCACAAAATAATTATGTAAGTCGAATTTTATGTAACTCAGAGCATATGTAAGCCGGGGTTTTACTGTATCTCTCTCTTTAAAAAAAACCTCTGCCTTTTGCTTTAGTTTTATCTTCAGCAGGCAAAATAGTTTATGGTGATAGTTGCAATATCCCCATTGCTTCAGCTTGCCCCCATTTTGTCTGTCCTGAGGGGTGATAATATGCTGAAATAATGACCCCAGTGCTTGAACAGGAATTGCTTTAGTTGAATTTTACCTCTCAAAATCCCCTAGCTGGGATGGCTGTTCTGGCTGAAGGATTCTGGGAAATACGGGGCAAAAAAACAAAAGCCAACCATCCCATGTTCACCTCTGCTCCTAATGGACTAGCTCTGGAAAATAATAGCAATAGCAATTACATTTATATACCGTCCCACAGTGCTTAGTGCACTCTCTGGATGGTTCACAAGTTAATTAAGCATTTTGCCCCCAACATGCTGGGTACTCATTTTACTGACCTTGGAAGGCTAAATAAGAAAGAAATGTGGGAAGGGAGAAGATACAAGCAATGAAGAAAACGTGGTCAGTCCTGCCGTTAAGTAAAGTGAAGCAGATGTTTCAGGTGGTAGGTCCTTTACAGTGGCAATTAGGTATTGGAAGAATTACTGTACATCTTTATAGAATAGCAGACTTTCAGGCGTAGCAGAGGACAAGATACATTGCTTGTGAAGAGCAGTTCATTTGTCCATCCAGGTGGTATTTATAGAGAGAATGGAAGAGAGACAGCAACCTGTCGCTTGTTTTACCCTGGATCAAAAGTAGTATCTCCCTGTACATGAGAGTTCTATGAACATTTTGAGTTTGCCTTGTGAGAATCTTCCAGAGCTTGTTTTCTTATTCTGCAAATGCTTTCCTTCCTCCTTTGCCCTTGCAGGATTTTGCCTCATTGCTAGTTCATCATGGCTGATCATTTTTTGGGAACCTGGAAACTCATCTCTAGTGAAAACTTTGAGGAATATATGAAAGAACTGGGTGAGCAAACTTGTGTCACTTCAACAATAGATGTGTTGTCCATAAAGTCCATATGATGAATATTCCTTCTTGGCTCTCCCCCCCCCCCCCCACTTTTAAAAAGCCTTTATGGTGTGCCGTGGGCCACATCCAGCCCGATGGGCTGCAGGTTGAGAATCCCTGGTCTAGATGTCTCCTCTTACGCTCCCACAATTTTTTTTAACCACAGATCAGAGCTAAAAGCAACAACAGAATACATGGTTCAGTTTACATGACTGTCTTAAGACTGTAATCCTGAACTTAATTACTGGAGAATATTTAATGTAAACAAAATTGAATACAGGAGTTGGAGACTTTTTTCAACTATGTGTCCTCTGAAATATACACTCCACCTTGTGAAACAATTCAGACACACATGAAGAAATGTGCAATCTATGTGCACTTGCCAGGTCTCTTCCTCAAGGGACCCATGTTCAATACTGAACAGGGAAATGCTGTTATCTCTGATCTGCTCTCTGGGGAGGAAGCTGGTGGGTTGGATGAGGAAACCATGTTGGGCTTTGTTTAGCATATGGGCCACAAATTTCCTCTGTCTGATTTATTGTTATTCCATGTGTGTATGCACAATGGTGAAAATTTTGACACTGTATGTGAGACTAGAGTGTAATTTTTAACAGAATGAAAAAATGGAATGTGTATTTTTTTATTGAAATGGAATAACTTCAAAGGGTCCTGTTATTATTCTTTCCTGCAAATAACCTTAGACACAGACACACAGAGACACACCCCAGAATCTGGTGTATTTGCATGAAAAGGTATATATCAACCTAGCTGTTTGATCTTCCTAGTGGCAAGTACATAGTCTTCAGCAGAATCAGTTGCAAAGCTTTTGTTCAAACCCACAAAAATTACTGGTAATAAGCAACATTTTTAGGATTGTGAAGTGGTCCCAATGCTGTCCCCATTTTGTGTAAAATTTTATTAGCAAAAAGTCTTAAGAGGATTTTCTTGTATTTTTTATTTTCTTTTTCTCTTGTACCAAATAAAATGTTTCTTAGAATATAATGCTCTGTGCAACTGTAAACTTGAGCTGGGAGTAATAGAATACAACTTACTTTTGAGTAGATATCTAGGTTTGTTGTTTCTGGCATTTTTTTTTAAGTGTGGGTGTTATTTTTACTTTCTTGATATTTATAATTTTATTCAATTAGTCTACAATTTTTAAATTATTGTAAAGATTATTATTATGCTGTTTTCCGCCAATCAGAGTTGGAAAATATCCCAGATGGGTGGGATATAAATAATTGGTTCCACAAGGCACTTCATTATACATTTTTTTCCGTTATATGATGCATGCATCGTACAACGAAAATCTCTGTGGGGAAAATTGTACAACGAAAATCCCTATGGGAAAAAATCATACAACAAAATCTCTATGGGAAAAACTGTACAAAGAAAATTTTCGTTGTACGATTTTCCCTATAGAGATTTTTGTTGTACAATGCACCCATTTATTCCAAAATTCTCTTCATCGTACAATTTTTCGTTGTATGATGCGTTTGTTATACGAAGTTCCACTGTACCACTAAATACAACAGGATTTCTTTCTAAACAAATATGCAGACAACAAATACAGTGGTACCTCACACAACAATTTTAACCCATTCCACAGGGCTCGTTGTTCTACAGAACAATTGCTATATGATGCATGCATCGTATAGCGATTTTCCCTATGGGATTCATCGTACGACGATTTTTTCGCTAAGTGGTTTTTCCCATTGAAAAATTGTTGTGCAATTTTTTCCATAGGGAAAATTGTTATGCGGGATGCCCCCCCAACCCAAACCTAATTATTATACGATTTCATTGCTATACGGGGCGATTGTTGTATGAGGTTTCACTGTACTGTCATTATCTAGAAACGTTGCATGTGCCTCTTCAGTATAATAAATTATGTCTTACAAGAGATATATAATTTAATATAGTATTTTATGAACCACATTTGACTCATTCGGGATTGGAATCTGGATCTAGTCTGACACAATCATTATATCCCTAGGCCTCATTAGAAGTGATGCTGCTTCTGTATCCAGAAGCAATGTACTATTAAGAAGACAAAACTATCTATTTATTCCAATAGGGGCCTGTCTCAATCTAGTAAAGGTAAAGGTTTCCCTTGCTTGAAAGCCAGTCGTATCCGATTCTAGGGTTCAGTGCTCATCTCTCTTTCAAAGCTGAAGAGCCAGCGCTGTCTGCTTTTGCAGACGTTTCCGTGGTCATGTGGTAGGCATGATTAGACACCGGAGCGTACAAAACGCTGTTACCTTCCCACTGAAGTGGTCCCTATTTATCTACTTGCAATTTCTTGCTTTCAAACTGCTAGGTTGGCAGGAGCTGGGACAAAGGCGGGAGCTCATTCCATCCTGCAGTACTGGGGAATCGAACTGGTGACCTTCCGCCTCCCAGTCAGCGTCTTATCCACTTGAGCCGCTGCAGTCTCAATCTACAGCTAGCTAATGAGTTTGCAGTTGGAAAGGAACGTATCCTTCTTTGCACCTTAATTTCTTAAGATATGTGATACAGAAAGATTGCACTAGAGTGATGACACTGGAAATATATATTTGTTTTGACATGTGACCTGATCATATGCTGGTTTACTTTTTTCTCTCCTCTAGGGGTTAGTTTTCCCCAGAGGAAACTTGGCAGCCTAGCCCAACCTACTGTGATCATCACCAGGAACAAGGATACTATTACCATTAGGACAGAGACTGTCTTTAAAGTCAATGAGATCTC
Source organism: Bradypodion ventrale (assembly GCA_035047345.1). Classification (NCBI taxonomy): domain Eukaryota; kingdom Metazoa; phylum Chordata; class Lepidosauria; order Squamata; family Chamaeleonidae; genus Bradypodion; species Bradypodion ventrale. The sequence goes on from JAWDJE010000004.1 coordinate 287,398,340, forward strand.
CTTCAGACTGGACCAAGAGTTTGAGGAAACAACAATGGATAATAGGCGTGTCAAGGTGACCATGACTATTCTCTCTAGGAATTGTCACCATGACTTAAGAAATAGGGCATCTTGACAATACAGTCTACTAATTATCTAAATTTAAAGACATATTTTCTTTGTTATAGAATATAGCAGTACTGTAGTTCATTTAATTGTGAGAAAGTCAGTGGGCAGTTTCCTTTTTATAACCTTTCCCCTTCTATGACGTCTTTTTAGAGTGTTGTAACATTGGACAATAGTGTGCTGGTGCAACAACAGAAATGGAACAACCACGTCACAGTTCTCAAGAGAAAATTAGTGGATGGAAATATGGTGTTGGTGAGTTTCTTTCCCTCTGATTCATTCTGGAACAATATAACCAGGGTTTAACTCATTTGGTTCCTGTGTGACTCTGAGGGGCTGAATATGGAGGGCTGCAATGTTTAGTCAAGTGACCATAGTGCCGTGGTGGCGAACCTTGGCACTCCAGATGTTCTTGGACTTCAATTCCCAGAAGCCCAAGCACCCTGTGAATCCACACAAATGGGTTTACTGCAATTCATCCAGCCCACGCCGCCTTCATTGCTCCCGGAAGTGGAAGTAAAATGCGCCCGTACGGTTAAGGCTCTTCTGGGTTAACCCTTCCTCCGTACGGGTGCGTTTTACTTCTGCTTCCGGGAGCGATGAGGGCAGCACGGGCTGGATGAATTGCAGTAAACCCATTCGTGTGGATTCACAGGGTGCTTGGGCTTCTGGGAATTGAAGTCCAAGAACATCTGGAGTGCCAAGTTCACCATCACAGCCATAGTGCCATTCTCGGCCTTCCTCAGAGCCTTGAAAAAAATCATTTTGTTGGGTTACAGCTCCCAGAATTTCCCAGCCAAGATTACTGCACTGTTGTGCAGTGATAATCTACTGCAGGACGGATTGAGCTCCCGTCTTTGTCCCAGCTCCTGCCAACCTAGCAGTTCGAAAGCAACAAATTGCAAGTAGATAAATAGGGACTACTTTGGTGGGAAGGTAACAGCATTCCGTGCGCTCAGGTGTCTAGTCATGCATGCCACATGACCATGGAAATGTTTACAGAAGCAGACAGCGCTGGCTCTTCAACTTTGAAACAGAGATGAGCACTGAAACCTACAGTTGGATATGACTGGTTTTCGAACAAGGGAAACCTTTACCTTTACTTGAAGTGCTTCCGTGTGATTACTATCATGGCAGTCATGGTCTTGGAGCTCTCTAGATCAGTGTTTCCCAACCTTTGTTTTTTGGACTTCAATTCCCAGAATCCTAAAACAATTCCCCAAAGCACTGATCAGCCAATGTACTGACTTAGGCTTCTGGGAATTGAAGTCTCACTGTGGGACATGGGCCCTACATTGGGAAACACTGCTCTAGATCAGGAGTTCTCAACCTTTTTAAGCCGGAGGCCAGGTCACGCACCCTCAGACAGCTTCGGGGGCTGGATGGCCATTTTGCCCTTCCTCCACCACTTGGCACTTCCAGGTGTGCTGGAGGTGGTGGTGGGCCACATAAAATGGTGTCATGGGACACATCTGGCCCACAGGCTGCAGTTTGAGAATCACTGCTCTAGATAGTGTGTCAAGAATTTACAAGGAGATAGTGTGATACTTGCACTTGCCACTGTCTGGTAAATTTTGTGATTTCTTGACTATTATATCCTGTTTCCCAAGGGGTTTTGGAAGGGAGAAAAAGCTGTGGGAATATAGTACAGAGGAAGATAAGAACACTCTTTGGATGTTGGGGAAGATTATAGTGAGATCAATGCAGAACCTGGTCCTTAAGGCAGATCAAATTCTGGATTTGAAAGTTTTAAAATGGAGATACCTCATTGAGGCTGCAGTTGAAAGAATTGCTGCTCAGCAAAAGGAGAGTGGTTGATAAACCTTTCCTCTGGACAAGAAAGATGCCTAGCCATTTAAAAAAAGGAAAATAGTACATGGATAAGAACACTTAAAAACACTAATTTTTATTTTCAGATAGTAGTCTCAAAAGCAGAGCAGTGATAAGACAACTACCTCCACTTCAAAAACACAATGCGTTGCCATGTTGCCATGACATCCAGCCTCCTGGCAGAAGTGGTTCACTTTTTATTGTTGTTAACAGTTACCATAATTATATTGGAAAATAGGATAGCCAAAGAAAACACAGAGTGGCTTAATATCATCCCTTCATGATAACCAAAGTCCTGTTCACAGGAATGAGTAAAAAGGTCATTCATTGCCGTATAACAAATGGAAGGCTATGGCATTTCTCTTACCATTATTTTTCTCTCTCTGACAGGAATGTACCATGAATGATGTCACTAGCACCAGAGTCTATACAAGAGTATGAAGACATGATATCTAAAGGTTAAGCCTATGTGACAGTCATTGGTTCAGAGATGCATGTTTGAATCTGGTGTGTTTACTTGAAAAGGAATAAAGGTTTTCTTCCTGAACCAAGATTCACTTGAGTCACTTCCAGACAGTCCTTCATTAGTGTTAGCTCTGATGAGAGGCAGTAATTGTGCCCAGATTATTTCTATTTTCTATAATGGCCAAGCCATTTTTATTGGAGTACTTGAAGGACAGCACACCTCTGATAATTACAGACAGTTTCCTACACTAGTAGTGAAAAATGATCCTGTGAATAGAAGAGTGTTGGGAGTGGAATAGATCTACACAAGAAGCTAAGTATGAGGAGGGAGCAGCAAGCAGTAAAAATGAAAATGAAACCTTTGAGTCTTTAGGTAGAAAACCATGTTCTAAATATAGTCTTGCTGCCTAGTTATTTAAATTGTGACTTAATTTAACATGATTTAAATAAAATACACTTTGGCTAGATCCCTGCTGAATTGTCCTTACGATGAAAATCTTAGGATGAGACGGTTCAAAATGAAACAAGAGATAATGATAGAAGGTGAAATTCCCACGTTATAAAGCACTTAATCAGCTACTGTGTAATGTCAAGTATGAAACTAGTGATACAACTAAATTGAAGGCAAAAGGTTATCTAGCGGCCAACATGCACAGAAGTGAAAGGAAGATCCAGTCTTATACAATGTATATAATCAGAACATGGAACGTTAGAAGTATGATTCAAGGTAAACTAGAAACCATAGAGCAAGAAATGGAGCATGTAAACATTGCAGTGCTTGGTATCAGTGAATTCAATCGGACTGGAACAGGCAACTATAAGGTGTTCTACTCTGGAAATGACAGACTCAGAGAAAATGGAGAGGCTCTAATACTGAGGCAAAATGCAACCACAGATGAGAACAGTTTTTGATCAGTACTACATGGAGAGATGAAGATTTTTTCATTCTCTTAACTGATGCAGTGCTACAACAGTCAGGAAGGAAGTGAAAAATAATTACAATTTCCTTGCCCCACTGCAGAGGAGCAGGGGAAGTGTTTAACTGCTGTATGCAATATGCTGATGGTGCTTGTCTGTCCCTTCAGCATACTGGATGTTGACCCTGGAATTTGCCTTTGATGGACAGTTTACACATACTCAAATTGTTCTGGAGGTAAGTGCTTTTTAAGCATGAACTGAATCACTTAATTCCTCATCTAGTCCTGCTCTGGTCCAACAACATCTGGAGAACCATAAATGCCCCCATCTCTGCAGTAAGACCAAGGATAAGAGATGTGCCCTTAATTTCTTACATTTAGAGTAAGAGTTACAGCCCACTAATATCCACAGGGCCACACATTCCCTATTCCTCCTTTTGGAGAAACAGGTGGCTGTCAGATTGCAGGTGCTATACTAGCTATTAAGGTGTTGAAGGACAGAGGTGTGGGTGCTCTGAAATCTACGCTGATGTCTCTAAGTTACCTTGGTATGCGAGAAGGACTCTGCCACTTTTGAAGTAAAAACCAACTATCTCTCTTCCTATCCTATGCAGATGAATATATGCCATTTTATCTTTGCTTCAGGCAGAAGAATGGGAGTGTAACTGTTAGACTTTGCAGGCTTTTTCTATGTTGAGATGATGGTACTTAAATTAGGTGTACATTTTACATACAAAATATGTGCTCTACCAAAGGTTGTTTAGTGTGTTCTTGCACTGCAAGAAAGGATCATCCAAAATTAATATGAGAGTTCAAAACATTTTGATCTAATCCTACATGGCTGGGTGCTTAAACTGTCATTAATGTTAGTGCTTAATTAAAATGTCATTTATAATTTATTGATACTCCATTTAGCATTAATAAGTTTGCAATTGAAGAACTGGCCCTAGACCCTTGATCAGTTAGGAAAAGATCTATGATTGTTTTTTACACAAGGATGTCTTATATGTTCTCTGGAGAATAAAATTGCCTTCAGCCACTTATAATTCATCTCACACTGTCGGTGAACCCTAAAATGTGGCACTGCTTATGGAATAAAAAATAGTTCATTATGTATATGGAAAGAGGGATTTTCTTGCAGAATTGTCTGTAAGGTCTCGGCAGATCTAATCACTTCACTAAGTCCTTTCCACAATTAACTGTTCAAGGGGAGAGAGGGACATATACCAGGTTGTACCGAGTACAGCAGGTTTGAAATAATGCTTACCATTCAGTGTCAAATGGTACAATAAAGGTGTCACCTTCCCTTGTTTTGGGATTGTAAACATGGCTTTCTTTGTGAGATGGGAAAAGCTGTAAATCTCTTAAATATCATGACAATCATGAGGACAATGTCTTTGCTAATGTTTTAATTGTAATTTCTCTTGATTTAGTTTCAAAGAAATAAAGATGCTACCTTTATTTCATAAAATACTGATTCCAACGATTTTATGAAATCTGTGGTGGTAAAAATACTTTGAAATGAAGCATTGGTTACAGGGAGACCAATTATGCCCACTCCTGGACCGGGACTCCTTGCTTATGGTCACACACGCTCTGGTCACCTCTAGACTAGATTATTGTAATGCACCTTTGATGACAATTTGGAGGCTGCAGCTGTTTCAAAATGTGGCTGCCCGCGTGGTGGTGTGGTGTGGCCATTATGCCCACGCCTCACTTCTACTGTGGGAGCTGCATTGATTGCCAGTATCCCTCTGGGTGCAATTCAAGGTGCTGGTAATGACCTTTAAAGCCCTACATGGTAATGATCCAGGGTACTTAAGAGACCACGTCACCCGAAGAACATCTGTCCATTCCACTAGAGCAGACCGGAGGGGCTCCTTAAAAGTTCACCTCTCTGCTACCAGATTGAGGGTCTTTTCGGTCTCTGCCCCGGCCCTGTGGAACCTCCTGTGGATTGAGCTTCGTCTCCAGACAGACCTAATGCCCTTCAGAAAAGATTTAAAGACCTGGCTGGCACACCAGGTGTGGGGCACAGAGAACGTGACCCCCCCCCCCGGGTTGGCTGATAGAACATGGCAGATTATGCTTTAGTTATTTTTTAATGGGTCGGGTCGGTGTGTGTGTATTTGTAAATACTTTTAAATGTTTTTAATGATTTTAGTGTTGTTTGGTGATAGTTTTTATGATGGAATGATGTTATGAGCCACCCGGAGTTGCTTGTCGATTGGGCGGCAATACAAATTGAATAAATAAATAAATACATAATAAAATAAATATGGAAGTATTCATAGTTAATCAAAGATAATTATGAGACAAATAATTATGGAATATTTTCAGTCAAACCGAGAAGAAATGGAGTGGCTTTAATACTGAGGCAAAATGTAGCTCAGATATTTAGGGACTGCAATACAAGATTTGACCAAATAATAGCAATCTGATTTCCTGGAAAATTATCAACATTCAAGCCTATGCTCCAACTACCAATGCTGAAGAAGATGCTGTCATCCAAGAGGGAATTGATCACAAACCACAAGAAGATATGCTTATTATTGGTCGCACTGATGGATGATCTCTGGCGGGAGCGGGACGGGGGTTGTCCATCCGTCCTTGCTCTTCTTGACCTCTCAGCGGCCTTCGATACCGTCGACCACGGTATCCTGCTGGAACGGCTCGAAGGATTGGGGATCCAGGGCACTGTGTTGTCCTGGTTTTCCTCATTTCTGGAGGGCCGTACCCAGTCGGTGTGGTTAGAGAGTGAGAGGTCCAGCCCTAGGCTTCTCAAATATGGGGTGCCTCAAGGATCTGTGCTCTCTCCTCTCTTATTTAACATCTACATGAAGCCGCTGGGTGAGATCATTCGTTCCCACGGGGTGCGGTACCATCAGTACGCGGATGATACTCAATTGTACATCTCGGCCCGTGGGGACCCCAGTGATGCTGTTGAAATCCTATCCGGATGCCTGGAGGCCATTGGGGTCTGGATGGGGGCCAATGGGCTTCGGCTGAATCCCAGCAAGACAGAGTGGCTGTGGATAAGGGGCCCCACGTTATCCAAGGAGTTACCATCTTTGGTACTGGATGGGGCTGTTTTGCCCCAGACAGACCCAGTGCGCAACTTGGGGGTCCTTCTGGACTCACGGCTCCTGCTGGAAGAACAAGTGGCAGCTGTGGCCAGGGGGGCTTTTGCCCAACTTCGGGTGATTCGCCAACTGCGCACGCTCCTGGACCGGGGCTCCTTGCTTATGGTCACTCATGCTCTGGTTACTTCCCGACTAGATTATTGTAATGCGCTCTACATGGGGCTGCCCTTGACGACCATTCGGAGGCTGCAGCTGGTCCAGAATGCGGCGGCCCGGGTGGTGATGGGGTGTGGGCGATATGCCCATGCCTCACCGCTGCTTCGGGAGCTGCACTGGTTACCAGTTTGTCTCCGGGTGCAATTTAAGGTGCTGGTTTTGACCTTTAAAGCCCTATATGGCAGGGGGCCAGGATACCTTAGAGACCGCATCGTCCCAAGAGTGACTGCCCGTCCAACCAGAGCGGACCGGAGAGGCTCTCTAATGGTGCCATCAACGAGGGGTGCACATTTATCTAGCACCCGAAGGAGGGCCTTCTCCGTGTCCGCACCAACCCTCTGGAACCTCCTACCAACAGATCTAAGACTTCAAAGTGAATTGCTGCCCTTCAGGAAAGGAGTAAAGACCTGGCTGGCAGGGCAGGTGTGGGGCCCGAACGGGACTATGGCCCCCACCGGCTGGCTTTTATAAGACTCTCTCTCTTTCCCTCTGTGTGGTAGGTGGGACGGGTGAGTGGGATATGGGTTTTAAATGGGGGTGGATGTCGGATTTTTTATTGGGTGGGTTTTTTATTGGGTGGGTTTTATAAGGTTTTACAATGTTTTTATGTATTTTTTGGAATTGTTGTAATGCCGCCCTGAGTCGGGTTCTGCCTGAGTGGGCAGCATTTACAAATGTGAATGATAAATAAATAAATAAATTATAGGTGGCTGGAACACAAAAGTAGAAAAGAACCAAATTATGTTGGAAAATTTAGTCTAGGAGTAAAAAATGAAGCACGACTCATAGAGTTCTGTGGAGTCAACAATCTGTCAAGCCAGGAAAAAAATTTCGGTATGAACCAGGCTGCTTTTAAAATATGCATTACACTGAATTACTTTTACTATTGTGACATGAGTTTTTCATTGAATCTCCCATATACGATAATTTCATGCCACAAATTATTCTGGGTTGAAAGGTTTTTTGCTGGAGAGACTCCGTTTGGGGGACACCCAAATGAGGCTCCTTTCATGTCCCCAAGATCTTTTCCCACTGAAATGGTCCCTATTTATCTACTTGCAATTTCTTGCTTTCAAACTGCTAGGTTGGCAGGAGCTGGGACAGAGACAAGCCCTCATTCTGTCATTCAGCACCTTGATCTTGAACTGCCGACCTATCCAGATAACAAGGCAAGCTTCTTAACCACTGAGCTATTGCAGTCCCCCCATGTATGATATTGGGTTCATTCCTATTGCGCCGACTCTTTAATTGCTGTTTTCAACCACACTCATGTACTGTAGTTCTTTCACTTTTACATATATCATGTGTAGCAGTGAAGGTGAAATGAAGGGGAGACTTCAGAGCTATTAGTAGTAGTATCTCTAGGACAGTGCACAGGTCTGATTGGCTTTTGATGTTCAACACAGCTGTAAGAGTCCATTTAACTCAACAACAGGTCTTTTGGATGGAAAAAATAACTCATAAAAGGTGATTAAGCTACTACATAGCTAGGCGAGGCAGTACAGTTTGTAACCACCCCCACCCCCGCCCCACCCCCAATATCTTGATGGATATGAAGAAGCCCTTAAATTCAGGATGTATCAAAATATAGTATCTTAATAAAAAGGAACTGTAATCATGTTAGAAGCCATAAAATGACAGCCATATCAGAGATAGGCCATTCTTCCGGATGTCAACAGCAGCAAGCTGATGGAGACTAAAAGATGAAGTATTTTAAGAAAGAAAAGATCTGTGTTTCATATACAGTACATGATACTCAGGTTATGAGGCAACAGTAAGGAAAATTAACATTTCAGTATAGTGAACTGAGTCCCTCTACTGGCTGAAACTTAACTGTACACCCATACAAAGTTAAATGTATACAGTACATTTCATCTGCAGGTGATTTAATAATTCAAGTAAAAGCAGTTTCATTTCTTTTCAAAATAATGGCTGCAGCAAGATTCCTTTACACATAGATACCCGTTCAATAATAATTCCTCAATATTTGACACTCTGGAGTTTATAGTTCTGGAATAACGGGTCATTTATCAGGAAAAGTAGGGAGGTAATTTTCATATTCATTTTAAAGCAAGAGTCTAAGCTGATAATTATTTTAAATGTGGTGCTACAATATATACCTTAGATACCTTGGAGTCGTTATTCAGCAAGGAGTCCATGCATTGGTAGACTACACTATTTTTAAAAATCATTTTATACAGTAACCCTGCTTTTGCTCCCCCTACCTCCAATTTAAACTTTAACAAATACTGAGATTTTGCCTTTTTGACCTACTATTTAAAAAAAAATTTGTGTAAGTGACAGCCCAAAGGCAGCTGAAGCACAAAAAATATCTACGGACAGTTTTCACGAACATGCCTCTTGCTCTAGTCTAGGGCTGACCTCCACGTAGCATGTACAGTACTGCAGTTTTAGCACAATGGTTTACAGGATTGCACCATAAGACTCACATTGTTAAAACAGGGATGCACTGGAATAAGTTTATTTTGCCCCTTTAGCTAGTTTGAGTCAAAACAAACACATTTGGGAGGAAAGAATTGCATTGGTTTACAACAGAACAAGTGTCTGACTAGGGATTTTTTCACTAGTCAAAATAGTATTCAACCGTGGTTCTTTCTCCCTCTTTTTTTAAAATAAAGGATTAAGATTATGGCATCTGTTCTTCAGATGTAATTGGTCTGAACAGACAATCTTACTTTTCTGGACTACAACTCTCAGAATATCCTACGTGGCATGGTTATTTTGGCTGGTGGTATCTTAGGACTTGTTGTCTCCTTGCAATGTTTTCTGTTCACCTGGTCTGAAACAACCAGTTGCTTGAGCCAGCAGAATCAACACAGAGGCATCATGGACACAGTACCATACAGCACATCTGGAGAGTCATTCATCCATCATCCATTTTAAAAAGATACAGTATTTTATAAAGCTCATATGACAAGACAATGCCTGCATAAATCCAGCAATTTTGTTGTGAGGTGAAATGACCCTGAATTACATACATGGTATAATACAACAAACCAGATACTAAACTAAAATAATCTGCTTTTCGTCCTTATATTCCAATTTGAAAGACAATAGATATGTCCGGGAAGCAAATTAGCAGGCTTTGAAATGGCAGGAGTAATCGCTAATGCTATAGTTTATGACCACACTGCTCAAGGGCAAAGGATGTTCACCCAGAAAATGCTTTTGAGGTATGTGATACAAGTGAAAGGAACTGTCATGCGCATAAAAGATGCTATTTTGACATATTAATCTGTTGCATCATCCCTTCGGTAAGGAATGACCTGAAGTTGTTTCGCTATCTGCTCTGCTAGTGCTTGGCTATTGGCAGCGATTATTCTTCTGGACATCAAATCGAATGGCCCACCTAGAAAAGAAAATACAAAGAAAGTGCATATGGTTTACTGCTCAAAGTTCAGACTGAATATTATGAAGTAAACCTCAATACCAGAACAGGGGTCTAGTCATATCCCGTTTCTCATGGAAAGAGGGTGTACAGTTTTTCCAGATTCACCCTTTCCCCTAGAACTCTTTCTGCCTCCACTGATAAATCCTCTGAACAGTGTGGAATGTAATGTGATGAATTGCAGTAGAAATCAGCAAACAACCTCCCCTTCCTTTTCCCTCACAGAAATCTTTGCTAGGATGAAGGTGGGCAAACCTGGCTACCAGCCCAGGATGTAAGCTATGGTTTTCCCAGCACCCCAGATATCTCATGCCAATGGCTGGTGGAGAAAAAAAAATGCAGTTAATCTTAAAAGTGACCCCATTTTACCCTGATCTCTTTGATTTTAAAAACCAAGCAGGGCCAGGCCAAGTACATGGATGGCAGATCACCAAACAGTATTAGGGGTCTCCGTACAGGTCTGGAAAAGACTCCTGCATGAAAGTTGGAGAACTACTGCAAAGACAGACAATAATGGGCTAAACAGAACAATGGTATGATTTAGTATAAAATGGTTTCCTATGTTCTTATGATATGACATGTTACAATTCCTGACAATCCTGGTCTACCATGAATAGAAATGTATTTGTGCATGCAACCTGCTTGTTTCCAATTTGCTTTCCCTTCTTGGGAGAACTACTCAACCAGGAGATGGCTCCATGATCATAGTGTGTGGGTCACTTCATGGCAAGCTGGGATCCACGGTAAACAAATTCACGCCAATGACATTTTCCCTGCTTTAGGAAAAAAATGCATTCTCGGATATAAGTTGCAGTCGACAACTCAACCAACCAATCCTGATTTGTTTAGTGTCCTATTTAAACCTCAGTCTGTGTCATGCTCATTACAGGTCAGTATTGCAAATCCGTCTATGTTATTGATTCCTGGTTTGTAAGGGGCATAAGAAGCCAGGTTCCCAGTTAGCAGTTACAACAGTAGGGGACAGGTGTGAACAAAAAAGTTTGTATAGTGGCCCAAAGTTCACTCCTAGTAAATTAAAGGTAAAGATCTCCCTTGCTCGAAAGGATCTGCCAAAAAAGCAAACTCAATGCTAGGGATCATTAGGAAGGGTATAGAAAATAAGTCAGCAAGTGTCATTTTGCCTCTTTATAAATCTATGGTGAGGCCCCACCTGGAATACTGTGTACAGTTCTGGTCGCCATACCTCCAGAAGGATATTATGGAGCTGGAAAAAGTGCAGAGGAGGGCAACCAGAATGATTAGGGGACTGGAACACCTTCCTTACCATCTGAGGCTGCAACGGTTGGGCCTCTTCACTCTTGAACGACGACGTCTAAGAGGTGACCTGATTGAAGTTTATAAAATCATGCACGGTGTGGACAAAGTAGATAAGGAAAAACTGTTTTCCCTATCGCATAACACTAGAACTAGGGGACACTCCATGAAACTTTTGGGTACTAGTTCTCAAACAAATAAGAGAAAGTACTTTTTCACCCAGAGGATTACTGGTCTATGGAACTCCCTGCCCGAAGAAGTGGTGACAGCTGTCAGTCTTGACAGCTTTAAGAAAGGATTAGACAAGTTCATGGAGGACAAGAGTATCAATGGCTATAATTATGGATACTTAAGCACAACCTCCGGGTTGGAGAGATAGGCAGGATATCTCTCAATATCATTTCCAGGGAATCCTAAACAGGCATCTGCTTGGGAATACCCTGAAGGAAATGGTGAGCCACTGTGTGAGACAGAATGCTGGACTGGATGGGCTGTGGCCTGTTCCAGCAAGGCTGTTCTTATGTTCTTATATTGGCTTATGAAATACAACTATTATTTTGACAGTGACAAGAAAGAGCAAATCTGCTAATCCGATAGCAATAGCAATTAGACTTATATACTGCCCAATAACGTTTAATGTACTTTCTGGGTGGTTCACAAGTTAATTAGCATTTTGCCCCCAACATGCTGGGTACTCATATTACCGACCTCAGATGGATGGAAGACTAAGTCAACCTTGAGATCCAGGTCAGGATTGAGCTCACAACCTTCTGGCTGCAGTACAGGAGCTTAACCCCTGCACCACCAGAGATCTATACCCAAGATACTAGTCAAATAGTAACTCCCTGATAAAAATCAAGTGTTTTATAACTGTTATTTAATGCTGAATGTTATTGCAATATCTCTAACCCCCCCCCCTGCAAAGATATCCAACTTTAGAGCAAGATAGTAATATATTTCATCATCATCATAATTAATGAAATCCATAGCTGCCCAACTGAATGGAATATAGTTCCATGCTGAAGTCTAACTCAACATTCCACAGACCACTTGTCATTCTGTAATTAGTGACTGAAAGGAACACACAATATATATACAGTAAAACCCGACTTACAAATGCCCCAAGTTACATAAAATTCGACTTACATAATGATTTCATGCTAAAACCATGCCCCGATTTACACAATTTCCCATGGGTTTGCTTCAAGTTACATAAAGATTCTTTTTCCTATGGGTTTGTTTCGAGTTATGTAAAATTCATTTCCCTATGGGTTTGCTTCGATTTACATAAAAAATCATTTTTCCTATGGATTTGCTTTGAGTTAGGTAAAAAAACTTTTTTCACTATGGGTTCGCTTCGAGTTACATAAAAAAACGATTTAAGAAAAAGCCTACGGAACGGACTTTTTTCCGTAAGTAGGGGTTTTACTGTACCTCTTTCAGTTAAGCACAATAAACCAAAATGGGATTGTTGTATTTGTTGCTTACCTGACACATCGAGCAGCACTCCGCCTGCCTCTGTGATGATTATTCCAGCTCCTGCCATATCCCAGCAGTGAATGCCCATCTCATAGTAGCCATCTGCTCCACCAGTTGCCACTAGGCACATATTTACGGCTGCTGTTCCAACTGCCCTAATCCTAAAACAGATCACACACACACACACACACACACACATATAGGTGCTATGAATGAAAAGCTATATAGTCTTTGTTACATGCTGTCAAGTTGGAGCTATATTATAGCAACTCTAATTGGACTTTTGGGACCACAGTGGTTCAAGTGGTTAAGATGCCGAACTCGTGACTGGAAGGTCGGAGTTCGATTCCCGAGTACTGCACGACAGAGTGAGCTGCTGTCTCTGTCCCAGCTCCTGCCAGTCTAGCAGTTCGAAAGCAAGAAATTGCAAGTAGATAAATAGGGACCACTTTGATGGGAAGGTAAACAGTGTTCTGTGCACTCAGGTGTTGAGGCATGCCTGCCACATGTCCACGGAAACATCTGCAAACGCAGACAATGCTGGCTCTTTGGCTATAAACAGATATGAGCACTAAACCCTAGAGTCAAATACGACAGGGTTTCGAGCAAGGGCGACCTTTAACTAATAGGGCTTTCAAAGGTGTGGTTTTACCAGTTCCGCACCCCAAGTGAGCTTCCATGCAGAATGAGGATTTAAAACCAGGCCTCCAGAGTGTTGCAAAACACTCAGGTGTCAAACTGCTGACTTGCCAACCTTTTGGTTGTCAAGCTCAGCGTCTTAACCACTAATCCACTAAAACTCAGTAAGTAAGAAAGGTTTATGTCTCCCACACCACTGTGGGCTGAGATGGGTATGTGGGCACAAATCTGTATATAGCGCTCCCTAGGCCAAAAAGGCTGCACATCCCTATTGTAAAAGATACATGCGAAGCATAAGTAACAATACGTTTTTTTATTATTTAAGGCATTTTAATTAAATGTTTGAGACACAGGGAAATGGTTTGTCTAGCCAGAAGTACATCTCCCCAAAACTGGTAAGATGAAATACCCCCTTCCATCATGAAGTGTGTTCAAGATCAATTTAACTCTCTACCTATGAATAGACCTAAGATGGAACGGTATATCTACTTCTATGTCATCTATTGTTAGAAGCAGTGACCTCCCTTTGATAATACATCTCTGACAGAACAGCGACTTCTACTGTTACCATTGCTAGCACCCAGCTTTACTCCTTTTCTTCTTATTCTTGTACTGCCTTCCATAAGCAGAGTAAGGGACTATGCCAGTGATGGCCAACCTTGGCACTCCAGGTGTTCTTGGACTTCAATTACCAGAAGCTCAAGTCAGCACTTCTGCTGATCAGGGCTTCTGGGAATTGAAGTCCAACACTGGAGTGCCAAGGTTGGTTACCACTGGAATATTTTGTCCTTTACATGCAAGGGTGAGGGCTACACCAATGTTCTCTGCACTAGGTAAAGGTTTCCCTTGCTCGAAAGCCAGTCGTATCTGACTCTAGGGTTCAGTGCTCATCTCTGTTTCAAAGCCAAAGAGCCAGCACTGTCTGCTTCTGCAGACATTTCCGTGGTCATGTGGAAGGCATGACGAGACACCAGAGCGCACGGAGCGCTGTTACCTTCCCACCAAATTGGTCCCTATTTATCTACTTGCAATTTCTTGTTTTCAAACTGCTAGGTTGGCAGGAGCTGGGACAAAGACAGGAGCTCATTCCATCCTGTAGTACTCGGGAAACAAACTGCTAATCTTCCACCTCCCAGTCAGCATCTTAGCCACTTGAGCCATCCCTTTTCTGATCAAAACAAGGACTTTTCTTCTGTTCACATTAAGTGGGACAGCATGTTGTCCTTCAGCCAGAATTTTAGTCAAGGAGATTTTCATTTGGCCTCTTTGAATGGATGGTGTGAAAAGAATTCTTATATTTCCTGGGGCTATTTGTATTTTATTTAAGTGCTGGATCTACTGGCTGAGAAACATGTTAGAAGGAGAGTACTAAAAACTAGGTAAATTAAAAAATACTCCTCACACACCCTAACCGTTACCGAGAGGGCGGAGCGATGCGTTCCCCTGTTGTTCCCCGCTGGTTAGTTCGTATTACTCTGGCCGCCGCCATGGGAGAAGCCGCTTCTTCTTCTCATTCCCTTAAGCTGCCCAGTAAGGAAGAGGCCCTGCCCAGCAGGAACCAGAGCCCTATCGAGACCTTAGAATAGAATGACCAGGCCCCAACTGCCCAGAAACCATCCAGAGGCCTGAAAGGGAGGTGAGTGAAGAATCGGCCCCTCCCTCCCACCCCATCCTAAAACCTGGGTGTAAGGAAGAAAGAGGCAGAGAAAGACCAGGCCCCAACTGCCCAGAAACCATCCAGAGACCTTGGTGGGAGGTGAGTGAAGAATCGGCCCCTCCCTCCCACCCCATCCTAAAACCTGGGTGTAAGGAAGAAAGAGGCAGAGAAAGACCAGGCCCCAACTGCCCAGTCACCATCCAGAGGCCTTGGAGGGAGAAGGTCACCATCCACCACTGCAGCCAGAGGCAGAGGAAGAGGAACAGCTGAGACACAGGGAAAACATCCACTGCCCGCCACTGCGATGCCCCTGGAGCAAGGGACCCAGAGACAACAACCCCACCTGGGGAGTGAGGACACAAGGATAAGTAGCTGATGTGAAAAATGTAGCTGAATTAATATAGCGACTGACATAGAGACTTCATACTGACTTAATATAGCAATTAACATAGAGACTGTGTTTTAGAGTGTGATAATTATGCATGATAATATGTTGTGTAAACTGTTTTAAACTTTTAAAACTGTGATATGATGTATGATGCGAGGGAAAAAATGGCGTAGAAACCGGCAAACCACGCCACAAAGCTTGCCAAGAGAACCCTATGGACCAAAACAAAAGGCAAAACAAAAGGGCAGGCTAGGTGATACAGGATGCTTAACACCTCAGAGGGGAGAAAGGGGAGGGACAGGAAAGGGGGAGGGGAAATGCAATGTTGTAAGGAGCAATACTGCATAGGGACATGGAATGTGAGATCAATGAACCAAGGTAAACTGGAAGTGGTAAAAAATGAGATGGAAAGAATAAGCATTGACATCTTGGGAATCAGTGAGCTAAAATGGACAGGGATGGGCGAATTCAGCTCTGGAAACCATCACATCTACTACTGTGGACAAGAAACCCTTAGAAGACATGGAGTAGCCATAATTGTCAATAAAAGAGTGAGAAGAGCAGTAATGGGATACAACCTCAAAAATGACAGAATGATGTCAGTAAGAATTCAGGGCAAACCCTTCAATGTTACTGTGATCCAAATATACGCACCAACCACGGGTGCAGATGAAGCCACAGTGGACCAGTTCTATGAGGACTTACAACACCTCATAGAACAAACACCAAAAAATGATGTTCAAATTATTCTAGGAGACTGGAATGCCAAAGTAGGCAATCAAAAAGTGGAGGGAATAACAGGCAGGTTCGGTCTTGGAACACAAAATGAAGCAGGGCAAAGATTGATAGAGTTCTGCCAAGAGAACGCACTGGTCATAGCAAACACCCTCTTCCAGCAACACAAGAGGCGACTTTACACATGGACATCACCAGATGGCCAACACCGAAACCAGATTGACTACATACTCTGCAGCCAAAGATGGAGAACCTCCATACAGTCAGCAAAAACAAGACCTGGAGCAGATTGTGGCTCAGATCACAACCTACTGATTGCAAAATTCAGGCTTAGACTAAAGAAAATAGGGAAAACAAAGAGACCAGACAGATATCACCTAGACAGCATCCCTAAAGAATACACGGTGGAGGTGATGAACAGATTCAATGGCTTAGACTCAATAGATAGAGTGCCAGAAGAATTATGGACAGAGATGAGGGACATCATGCAGGAAGCAGCAAAGAAAACCATACCAAAAGAAAAGAAGAGTAAGAAAGCAAAGTGGTTGTCTGATGAGGCTCTTAAAATAGCAGAGGAAAGAAGGAACGCAAAAGTCAAAGGAGAAAGGAAAAAATACAATCATTTGAACACAGAATTTCAAAGAAAAGCAAGGAGAGATAAGGAAAACTATCTAAAAGAACAGTGCAAAGAAATGGAAGAAAACAACAAAAGAGGCAGAACCAGAGATCTTTTCAAAAAAATCCGGGAAATCAAGGGAACATTTAAAGCAAAAATGAACATGATAAGGGACAAAGACGGAAAGGAGCTAGCTGATGCAGAAGAGATTAAGAAAAGATGGAAAGAGTACACAGAGGAACTCTACAAAAAGGAACTCAACACTCCTGATAGTCACAATGATGAAGAAATTGAATCTGAGCCAGACATCCTGGAGAGTGAAGTCAGAAAGGCCCTAAAGAGCACTGCAAACAACAAAGCTAGTGGAGATGATGGTATCCCAGTTGAATTTTTCAAAGCTCTAAAAGATGATGGCATCAAATTACTGCATTCAATATGCCAGCAGATTTGGAAAACAAAACAGTGGCCACAGGACTGGAAAAGATCAGTATATGTTCCAATCCCAAAAAAGGGCAATGCCAAAGAATGTTCAAATTATCGAACAATTGCGCTCATCCCACACGCCAGCAAGGTGATGCTCAAGATAATACAGGATAGACTTCAGCAGCATGTGGAAAGAGAATTACCAGAGGTGCAGGCTGGTTTCAGAAGAGGCAGGGGGACTAGAGACCACATTGCCAACATACGTTGGATCATGGAGAAAACAAAGGAATACCAGAAACAAGTTTATTTTTGCTTTATTGACTACACTAAGGCATTTGATTGTGTGGATCACAACAAGATGTGGCAAGTGATTAAAGAGATGGGAATACCAGAGCACCTCATATGCCTCCTGAGAAATCTGTACATGAACCAAGAAGCAACAGTTAGGACAGAACACGGAATGACAGAGTGGTTTGGAATAGGAAAAGGAGTAAGACAAGGCTGCATTCTGTCACCCTGCTTATTCAACTTATACACAGAGCACATAATGCGCAATGCAGGGATGGAGGAATCACAATATGGGATCAAAATTGCTGGGAGAAACATCAACAATCTGAGATATGCAGATGACACCACCTTAATGGCAGAAAGTGAGGAAGACCTAAAGAATCTCTTGATCGGTTTGAAGGAAGAGAGTGCAAAAGCTGGCTTGAGACTCAATATCAAGAAAACCAAGATAATGGCAACAGGCCCGATCAGTTCCTGGAAAATAGACGGGGAAGAAGTAGAAGCAGTGACAGATTTTACTTTCTTAGGATCTAAGATCACTGCAGATGGAGATTGCAGCCATGAAATAAAGAGGCGGCTGATTCTAGGGAGACAAGCCATGAGAAACCTGGGGAACATAGTGAAAAGCAGAGACATCACCTTGAAAACAAAAATTAGAATAGTCGAAGCAATGGTATTCCCAGTGGTAATGTACGGATGTGAGAGCTGGACAATTAGGAAAGCTGAACGCAGAAGAATAGATGCCTTTGAAATGTGGTGTTGGAGGAGAGTTTTGAGGGTACCTTGGACAGCGAGGAGAACAAATAGGTCAATCTTAGAAGAAATCAACACTGACTGCTCATTGGAAGGTCAAATAGTAAAGATGAGGCTAAAGTACTTTGGGCATCAAATGAGAAGGGAGGATTCACTTGAGAAGGCCGTGATGTTGGGAAAGGTGGAGGGCAAAAGAAGAAGGGGGAGGCCAAGGATGAGATGGATAGATGGTATTGTAGACACAATGGGCACAGAACTGGGAGGACTGAAGGGGATGGTGGAGGACAGAGGCGCCTGGAGAACGATGGTCCATAGGGTCGCAAAGGGTCGGAATCGACTGTGCGACTGAACAACAACAACAAAATTAAAAGAGAAACAAGAAAAATGTCATACCCATGAACAGGAAGGCTGAGGAGTCTCTGCATGTTAGAAAGAACAATTTTTATAACTTCTGCATCACGATTGGATCCCAGCTCAGACACTAACAGTGCTTTTGTAATATCTGTTTTTTTAAAAAAGGAAAGTATAATTAAGACTACAGTATCTGCTACATTCATTTACATCTGGCCTGTATTATTCAAAGAGAATAAAAAGAGCTTAAAATCTTTTAAAACTGCATTTCTTAAAAGAAGTCACCATTAGCATGTAATAGCATATAATAACCAAGTGACAGGATTTGATTTCTCCCACCCAAAGATTTTTTTTTAAATGAAAACAGGTTTTATACCTGGAATTATATGAAAAGAGATTTTTTTGGCACTTTGAACACTAATAATGTTTATTATGATGCAAGATTTATGAACTATAATCCAGTTGACTTTTATTATTAGAGTGGGGCTTACGTCAATTGGATGGGATGCAAGTAAAATGAATGAATGAATATGTGATCCCTAACAAAGATCTGAACAATGCAAGGTTGATCTAGATTCTAGAAGGTTCTGACTAAAGGCCAAGCCTACAGCACTCATCTACTTTGAGAAGCAATAATTATTTATTTAATCTAAATATTTATGAGATTTACAAAGTGATTTTGCTCCAATAACCACTAGGTGCCTACATGCCTCTCCACTCGTTTTAACCTTATACCTACCCTCCAAGTTAGACTTACCTGAGAAACAATGATAGATCCAGGGGGAGAGTGGCCTTCAGCTTGGGCCTTTCAAGACCCACTCTAACCACTACACTATACCACACTGACTCTCCAGATGGGCTATACTGCATGTCTCTGACAATCCTCTAGCATGGTTTCCTGCCCTGAAATTTGCCTTGGAGCATTTACATATATACAGTAGTACCTCATACAACGATTTTAATCCATTCCACAGGGCTCGTTGTTGTACAAAACAACTGCTATGTGATGCATGCATCGTATAGCGATTTTCCCTATGGGGTGCATCATACAACTTTTTTTTCGCTAAGTGGTTTTTCCCATTGAAAAATTGCTATACGAATTTTTTCCATAGGGAAAATTGATATGTGGGACGCCATTTCCCCCAAAACCTAATTGTTATGCGCTTTTGTGGCTATACGGGGTGATTGTTGTATGAGGTTCCACTGTATATTTAATTAGTAATAAGGAATCCATAATTGAAGTCCCTCAGCCTATTTTTTCTCATATAAACAAGACATTCTGTAGAAAAGAAAGCATGTAGAAAAGATTATAAAACTTCTGTGTCACATTTTCACCATGACACCCACGAGGACAGCCTCTTTATTTATTTATTTAAAAAAATTCTGCCCCGCCTTCCTCATCCAAGGATGACCCAAGGTGGCTTACATGACAGTTAAAATACATACAAGCTAAAACAACAATATCCACCCCAACCTCCCTAACCCCTTAAGAGAAAGATACATAGACAAAATTTAAAACTGTTAAAAGAGAATTAAACAATGCCAAAAATTATATTAAAAAGTTAAAATAAGCTAAAAGAGGGAGGGGAAGGGACAGGGGACAAGGGGGAGCAATAAAAACAGACAGGTGTAATAAAAACAGACAGGTGTGTTACAGCAGGCCATCATACCAGCCAGCGGGACTGGGCCGTTACAGCTGACGGGCCCCATACCTGCTGGCACAGTCAAGTCTTAAGGGCCTTCCTAAAGGGGATCAGCTCAGTCTGGAGGCGTAGTTCTGATGGTAAAAGGTTCCATAGGGCCAGGGCAAACACCAAAAAGGCTCTTCTTCTAGTCCCCTCATATGTGCCTCTTTGGTAGGCGGGACCACCAAAGAGCCTCTCTGGTCTGCCCTAGTAGGACGGGCAGAAAACCTCAGGGCGACACGGTCCCTTAAGTATCCTGGTCCACTGCCATGTAGGGCTTTAAAGGTCAAGACCAGCACCTTGAATTGCACCCAGAGGCGCACCGGTAACCAGTACAGCTCCTGGAGCAGCGGTGAGGCATGAGCATAACGCCCACGACCCATCACTACCCAGGCAGCCGCGTTCTGGACCAGCTGCAGCCTCCGAATGGTCATCAAGGGCAGCCCCATGTAGAGCGCGTTACAGTAATCCAATCTGGAGATGACCAGAGCGTAAGTGACCGTGAGCAAGGAGTCCCTCTTACCTTGCTGTTGTGACACTTGAAGTTTCTGCCCATTGCAATACGCTCCTTTCCCTTTCCTGCCAGTGTACATTTTATCTTCTACGCAACTATACACAATTCCAAATTCCATCTGCAACCAGGAAAAAATGACACTTAATGGGAGAAAGAAAAGAAATAAAAGGAAGGATTTTTCTTTTTCAACTAAGCATGAAAATGAATCAACCAATTACCTGCTTCTTCACAACAAAGCCAATTGAAACTGCCACAAAGGGAAACCTTGAGTATCAAAGAAACATATAGCAGTCATCAGCAAAAAAAAGCCAAAATAAGAATAACAAATGGAAAATAGAAAAATAAGATTGAAACAAACAAAAATATTTTCTAAAATATAAATATTCAACTACACCCTTCCAAACATATGGTGTGTGTGTGGGGGTGGGGGTGGCAGAGTATAATATATACATCCCACAATTTCTTCTTCTGTTGTATCACAATCCAAATACAGTAGAACCTCGGATAAAGTCCAAACTCCATTCCACAAGTTTGGAGTTTATCTGATTTTGGACTTTATCTGTATCAAGTGGGTGATACATCAGATAACGTCCAAAAATGGACTTTATCCGAGGTTCCTATACCAAATACCTCGGATAACGTCCATTTTAAAGCGGTTTTGGACTTTATGCGATGCATCACGTGTGCATGAAAACCGTGACTTTATCCAAATAAAATTTTATCCGAATCAGACTTTATCCGAGGTACCACTGTACCTGTATAGGCAAGCATCATAGTGATCAGCCATGAAGACTGTCCTGAGAATATAATACAGTGACCTTTCATCTGTCTTCCACATTGCATTCATTCATTCATTGACTGAATTTCTATACCGCCCATCTGGGTGTTATCCCACTCTGGAAGGTGAAAAAACAGAAAACCAATAACAATACCCACAACAAATCAAAAACCACCACCAACAAATACATCACAAAATAAAATAATTGGTGTCTGAGGGCATCAAGACTGAACCTAACTGGCTAATTTATTGGTAAGGGAACAACGCCCTGACCACTGATCCAGCTCCGTGAGTTACTTTCTGGTCCTGAGCCCTTTTGGCATACAAAGTCCTCATCAGCCCCAGACCAGTATTGATGAAGTTGCTGCCCTCCATCAAGATGGATTCAAGTCGGATTTAGTCCACTTGGGGACCATCACCCTTCCCCGTGGACTTTGACACTAAAGGCCGTTAGTCCTCAAGGTTGTCAGGTTAGTTAACCGCCGCCTGACACTGGGCATTGAGTCGCTGGCAGTAGTGTCTACGCTATTACCAATAGCAGATCAAAAGTTTTACTTTTGTCCTAGACAAATGAGGCATTAAAATTGTCCTCCCACCTTATTTAGTGATGAAGAGAAAGTTAAAAATATCATACTTATGTACAAAGTTAGTAGTTCCATCAATAGGATCAATAATCCAAGTGGGATTATCCGTCAAGGTACTCCCTGCACCAGCTGCAACAGATTCTTCCCCAATGAAGCTAGAATGAACAAATATGTTTTTGCAGTTAAGAGCATGTGTGCTATTTACATTAGACACATATAGTTTTTAAACTATCACAACTTTAAAAACTCCAACAAATAATTCCTTGACTATCCCCAATTTTTAAGACTCGTTTAACTGTAAACCATTGCTGGGGAACATGTCCTTCACATATTTTTTTTACTCCAATTCCCATCAGTCCCATGCAAGCCTGATCACTGTTGAAGGACAATTGTAGTAGCAGATGATCAACACAGGCAAGACCAGAGATTTCTCAGCCCTGCTTTAAACAGTGAGAAGGCATAAATATACACCATCTTGCCAACTAGACTAAAGGGTGCATTTAATTAAGTATTCTAGACTTGGAAGGTATGGTCCTGTGGCTGAATCACATGAGCTTACCTGAAGAAAGGCTACAAGAAGCATGTGAATAAAAGAGAATTTTCCCCACCAAGCAACAGATATTCAGTGTGACTCTACCTCCAAACATGGAGTTCTATATAAATGGCAGGGCCGGCTCTATCTTTAGTTAAAGTGAGACAGATTGTGAAGTACATGGAATGGTGGCAAAATCTTAAGAGGACACAGCTGTATGCACGATGCAGTCTGCTCCTCATATCTTAAGTGACGCCTCTGCCCCTCGGGTAGTATGGAAATTGCTCTCCAATATTTTGCACTGAAGCATGATTCGGGTGCCAGTCCAATCTCAGTCTACACAAAGAAGGAGGAGGAAATGCCATCTCTTTGTCAGATAGAAACTATTAGCCATGGGATTTTTGGATTTTTTTCCTGCAGAAATTCCCATAGTTAGAATTCTGGTACAGTAGTTGTAGCCACCCAACCTTCTTAGAGGCGTTCCAGGAACCTCACTTGTTCCTTGCCAAAACAATTTTTGCAGACGGCTATTAAAGTATGCACACAGAGGCGGAGCTAGCTAAACTCCATAGGAATAGCAAAACATTAGGGGACTACAGTCCCTCTGCTTATTAACCCCTGTAGAAGATGCCTCTCAAATATCTAGCATCACCCCTAATGGGTCTACACTAGCTACCAGCCACTTTTCATTGTCATTCTTCAATTGCATACTTCAAAGGCAACGAGTATCACATCTTGATAATTATGCAATAATTGGGTGAAACAGTTCCTGCTATGGTACAGTACATGAATAACCTGCTACAAAAGAGATATACGGAATGTAGATTTTAGCACCTTAAATACTGCCCATGCTAAACAAGACTGTTTCTTTCTACTTTCATCTACAAAGGTCCTAATGGCAAAACCAGGTTTCTCTTCAAGTACTTGTCTTGTCAGACGTCTGTCACACCACAATGCTTCTTTAGCCTGTGGACTAGTGTCTTCTTTCCAAGTCCTGATTGGCTATCTAGCTGTCCATTATACATCTTTCCATTCCTTCTCTTAATTTCCACCACAGATGCTTCCTTTAGACTATTCATGTTACATGACTGGAATGGACCTGAAAAGTTTCCACAAACCTAATACTCTCCAAATGTGCTGAACTATAATTTCTCTATCCCCTGCCAGCTTCCCTATATTGGTTATGAATTATGGACATTGTGGCCCAAAACATCTGGAAGACACCAGATTAGGGAAGACCAAATTAGAAGAGAGAAGACATATTATTTATTTATTTTTCTTCAATTTGTGCCACCACCCCCTTGCTAGGGCTACTTCGGGTGGCTTACACCAAACATTACAAAATCCCACATAAAAACATCCCCACAATAAACATAAAAACCCTAAGCTTAAAATTATTAAAACCTTTGACCATCCTCTGCCTCCAATTACAACATTTAGACTAACTAAAACTCAAATAATAAAGCTACTCCCCCGGATGGCCTTTATATCAACCAACCGGGGGGGGGGGGGGGCGCTGCCCCACCGGCAGCACCCCACACCTGGTGAGCTAACCATGTTTTAGCCCCTTTCTGAATGGCAATAGCTCTGCCTGGAGGCACAACTCGATCAGTAAGATGTTCAACAGGGCCGGAGCAGATACGGAGAAGGCTCTCCTTCTAGTGCCAGAGAGACGAGCCTCTCTGGCAGATGGAATTCTTAGGGAGCCCCTCCGATCTGCTCTGGTGGGCCGGGTCGATGTCCGTGGGGTGATGCAGTCTCTTAAGTACCCTGGTCCACTACCATGTAGGGCTTTAAAGGTCATTACCACCACCTTGAATTGCACCCAGAGGCACACCGGTAACCAGTGCAGCTCCCGGAGGAGGGGAAAGGCGTGGAGGGGAATGCAGCTGCCCACGCCCTGTCACCATGTGGGCAGCTGCATTCTGCACCAGTTGCAGCCTCTGAATGGTCATCAAGGGCAGACCCATGTAGAGCGCATTGCAGTAGTCTAGTCTGGAGGTGACCAGCGCATGTGTGACCATGAGCAAGGAGTGGGCGTAACTGGCGAATTATGCGAAGCTGCGCAAAAGCCCTCCTGGCCACGACTGCCACCTGCTCATCAAGCAAGAAGCATTAGTCCAGGAGAACCTCCAAGTTATAGACCCGGTCTGTCTGAGGCAGAAGAGCCCCATCCAGAACCAAAGAGGACAACTCCCAGGATAACACTGGGCACCCAACCCACAGCCACTCAGCCTTGCTGTAACCCGTTGTCCCCCATCCAGACCCTAACAGCCTTCAGACACCTAGATAGGACTTCCACTGCATCGCTGGGATCACTGCAGGTTGAGATGTACAGTTGTGTATCATCTGCATATTGATGATACTTCACCCTGTGGGAACAGATAATCTCCCCCAGCGCCTTCATGTATACAACATCGGATTCATACAACATCGCCTAATTCCTTGAAAAAAGTTGCCTCATACAAAGTCGTGTGACGTTGTATGAGGCATTGGGGTTTTCCCAGGTTGCATTGTGCCTGGGCAGTATAAAAGGCAGGACACATGTGTGCATTGCTCTTGTGGGTTTTGCATGAGGCGAAGAGTGTTTAGGAGTGGTTTTGAGCACGATTTTGGATATTTTTTTTGAATTTTTCATCAGAATTTTTAGAAGCATTCCTGGGATTTTTGCAGCATTCTTCAAGTTCTTGGACAATCAGGGTTGTTTGACATGTTTTTGTAATGTTTTTAGCCTTTAGACAATGATTTCTTAAAGTTCTGTCAGTTCCCTGTCTGTTTCCTTGACTTTGCCCTGAAGTCTGTGCTGTTACAGTACAATGTATCTCTATGGAAACGGTGTTGTACGAGGCATCACAGCTAGGATTTTGCATGCCTCATACAAAGTCTAAATCCGTATAAAGTCCAAACTTGTCGAACCAAGTTTGGACGTTGTATGAGGTATCACTGTATGTTGAATAAGAGAGGCGAGAGCACCGAGCCCTGTGGCACCCCATATTGAAGGAGCCTAGGGCTGGACCTCTGGCCCCCTTGCACACCGACTGGGTACGAACCCTCAGAAATGAGGAGAACCAGGACCACACAATGCCCTGGATCCCTAATCCTTGGAGCAGCTCCAGAATGATACCATGGTCAACAGTATTGAAGGCTGCTGAGAGGTCAAGAAGAACAAGGACGGATGGGTTACCTCCATCCCACTCACACCAGAGATCATCAATCAGCACGACCAATGCAGTCTCGATACCATATCCAGGCCTGAATCCTGACTGAAAAGGGTCCAGAGAATCCACTTCATCCAGAACCCCATGTAACTGCTGCGCCACCGCCTTCTCCAATACCTTCCCTAAAAAGTAAAGGTTGGAGACCGGCCGGAAATTGGTCAATACTGTTGGGTCAAGTGATGGCTTCTTCAGGAGGGGGCACACGAAGGCATGTTTCGGAGGTTCAGGAAACACCCCCTCTTGTGATGCATTAACCATTGCTTCAACCCAACTGCCTGTCACCGCCATGGTCGTTTTAACTAACCAGGCAGTGCAAGGATCTAACCCACAGGCAGTGGCGCAGACAGATCCAAGGAGCCTGTCCACTTCCTCAGGGCCAACTGGGTCAAACTGATGTCAGGTAATGTGGCAAGACTGTGAACCAGTCAGCGCCTTTCTCCCCTCCCTAACTGAAAGTTAAAAGAAGCAATGAATATTTTCCTGGACAAATGCAAGCATATATAAACCAAGATTTAAAAAGCATTGTCTTTTTTACTTAATTTTGAGCCATCAAGAACAAAAGATTGAGTAGTTGTGTTTTAGATCCAGTTTCTCCTCACCATAATAGAGTACTAATATATGATGTACCTGTGAGATGGATATTTTTCTTTTAAAGAAGAGATAATCATTTCTTCTACTTTTTGATCAGTGATTGTCACTAGATCTGCTGGAGAGCTTTTAATCATGATTGCTACCTCCTTTGTCAAAGCCTCCCGGATTACCTGTAATAAAAATTCTGTATATGAATTTTTTTAAAATGTGAATTAACATAACTTTAAAAAATAAATTTAAAAGTGAAGCATACTATTTAATTAAAATGTTTCTTCTTGGGAGGAAAAAGCAGCAGCAGCAAGAGGGAAGCACTGTTATAAAAGATTCCCATGGCACTTAATTATCTAATGTAGATTTGAACAAACATTGTTATTCATTATCAATAAGTCCTCCTAGAAGCAGAACTGCCCATCCAAATATCTAGAAGCTATGTCCATATGCCATAGCTGGCTCCAAAATTTTGGATATTATTTTTTACACTTCTTTACAAAGCCAATAAACCACATTTAATCTTGCCGTTGGGACTCCAACCCTCAGCCTATTCAGGGTCCTCCAAGTGACATAGGGGAGGTTGAGATCTTCAGCTATATCCTCCTTTAATTATATTCCTTGCCCAGTGAACTCCTTCCTCCATCTTCTAATTTGGCGTTCCTCATTTGTACCCTCAAGAATGTTTGTTCTTGCCATAATTTAATTTAATTTTTAAATTTCTATGCTGCATAAAGCTCTTCCTGGATCTGAGTCGGTGGGCTTGAGGCTCATATCCATTCATAGGGTGTTGAGGGTCATTCTCTTGCCTAGTTCTCTCAGAGTCCACTGCTACTTTTCTTCTGGTCTTAAGTGGAGCAATGCCAACAAGAGGGTATATTTTCTCAAATGGTGTAGGTTTGAGGCATCCTGTCACTATATACATGGCTTCATTAACGACGATATCAAATTCTTTTGCATGTGTGGATGCACATAATACTGCAGCAGCATGCTCTGCTGTGGAGACGCTCAGGGCCAAAGCTGATGTACACAGCATGGAAGGTTGAGTTCCCCATTTATAGTTTGTGAGTTTCCTGATGTTGTTGTTCCTTGTACTATTATTATTTATTGGATTTGTATGCCGCCCACTCGACTGATGCGACTCAGGCCGGCTAACATACACACACTATAAAACATCTCATGTTACAATATAAAATATAAATACAGAATCGCTAGGCATAAAACATTGCAAGGGAAAACACTCATTTAAAAGTCCACAACATTCACCCTACAAGTCCATAGCAATAGTGTGGCTGCAACGTCCTCTCCAACATCTGGCCGCAGGCGGGGCCAGGAGGGTGGCAACAGCGGCTGCAGCTGCTCCTCATCCCCAGCCATTGGCGGGGGCCAGGGAAGGTAGCCAGGTCCTCAGCAGCCCCCATGACCGCAGCATCCTTTCAACCCTCCAGCCACAGGCGAGGCCAGGAGGGTGGCGACAGTAGCTGCAGCTGTTCCTCATCCATGGCCGTTGGCTATCTCTGGCTTTGGTATTGAGGCAGTTCTGCTTAAAAGAGAGTGTCCTGTCAGGTGTCACACCGAGGTATTTTGATGCTGAGCTGAACAATGCTGTAATCAGTTCCCTTGCCATGTAACATTCAACTCAACCCTTGCCTCTCAGTTTTGAAGGTGGAAAGCAAACACTTGAGTCTTGCTTGAAATGGCTTGAAATGGTTGATGTTGTAATACTGTCCTTAATTCTTCAAGTGCTCCAGTACATTTTCCAGCTACCTCATCAAAGCTTGATCCCTGAATGGACATTGCTGTGTTGTCTGCATAGATGAACAATTTTGTATTGTATACACTCCCTTTCCATTGTTTTAAAATCCTTCATCTATTCATAGTGGTTAGGCACTAGATAGCACTATAAGGGGAACATGCCTGATCGGAATAAGATAATAAAATACTTAAGAGAAGTTGAAGTATACGTACCTCTCCAGCTTTTTTTGCTAAAGTAATTGCATAATCCATGCATTCTTTCCAAGGATCAGCCATTTTTATCTAAGCAAAAGAGCATATTTCACCAGGTTACGCATGTTAACAGCATATGATATAGAAGAGTTGCTATGATAAAAAAGTAATATTTACTAAATGTTCACTGCTTTCTGCACTTCTTGATTTGCAACTATTGGTTTATTCTATGTACTTTTACACATACTGTATGTTGAGATGCAAAAAAGTGAGTGAGGCTTCCCTTTCAGTAAAGTTGTACCGGTAGTCAGCTGATCATCCTTTGATTATGCAGCACTGATTCAATTGGGACTGAGCCTCAAGTATAATTAGTAGAACATAAACCTCATTGATTTCAGCAAATATATTCCTGGGAAAGACCAAAGATCGTCAGTAATATACATGTCTGGTATGTGGAAGGTTCAATTAAACATCCAGAAATCATGTCTCATGAAGTGGACTTGATCCATGAAAGCTAACATTAAAATATAACAGTTAGTCTTCAAAGTGCTACAGCACTTTATTCTCTGATACTGTATCCAGAAATCAGGTGATGTAAAAAATATCTGCCAGAGACCTGGGGGAGTGTCGCCATCATGCAGCAAACTGACCTGGTGGATGAATATTACCTGGTATGAACCTTATTTCTATATATTTAGAAACTTCGTTTGGTAAATACACCAAGCAGTAAATGTAAATAAGATCAGTGTGTAACTTAGGAAAGGATTTTTGAACATGAAAGAAGGCTATTAAAATTATACATTACTCTGAATTATTTTTACCATTATGAGCTGAAATTTCAATCTGTATCTCCCATATAAAGTTTGTGGTTCATTGCTATTCCACTGCTTTTTCAAAGAGGAGGACACCGATAAGTAACAAGGGATAAGTGTAATAAACAAAAGCAACGTTTAAAGGAGAAGGTGACAGAGTGAGAGGCAAGATGCTGAGAGCAGAAAGCTACATATTTAATAATAAAAGCTACATCTCTAAATATTAAAGGTAAGGATGAGTTTAAACTCTGAATGGAATTGCTATTAGCAAAAGATATAACTTAAGGAGAACAAAGAAGTCACAAATAAAGAACATATCTACCTGAGTTAATGAGAAAAAAAACACCCGATTTTAATAAATTGATGCTACCTGATCCTAGTATATTAGAGATACAGTACTGGTTTGGGTCCTAAATTCTTGCAAGTTCCCTGTAAGCAGAACTCATGGAATGTTTCCAATGGTGAGAGGAATTGGGGTGTATTTGCCAACTCCTCTTCCCACAGTCGCGTGCCAGCCCAAATCTGCTCTAGAGAGTTGAGAACCCCTTGTTGTTGTTGTTCAGTCCCACAGGCGATTCCGACCCTTTGCGACCCCATGGACCATTTTCCTCCAGGCATCTCTATCCTCCACCATTCTCCTCAGCCCACCAAGCTCTGTGCCCATTGCGTCCACAATACCATCTATCCATCTCATCTTTGGACGCCCCCTTCTTCTCTTGCCCTCCACCTTTCCCAGCATCAAGGCCTTTTCAAGTGAGTCCTCCCTTCTCATTTGACGTCCAAAGTACTTTAGCTTCATCTTCACTATTTGTCCCTCCAATGAACAATCAGGATTGAATTCTTCCAGTATTGACCTATTTGTTCTCTTTGCTGTCCAAGGGACTCTCAGGACTCTTCTCCAACACCACATCTCAAAGGCATCTATTCTTCTGCGCCCAGCCTTCCTAATGGTCCAGCTCTCACACCCATGCATTACCACTGGTGATACCATTGCTTTGACTATGCGAATTTTTGTTTTCAAGGTGATGTCTCTGCTTTTCACTATATTCCCCAGGTTTCTCATAGCTTGTCTCCCCATAATCAGTTGTCTTTTTATTTCATGGCTACCGTCGCCATCTGCAGTGATCTTAGATCCCAGGAAAGTAAAATCTGTCACTGTTTCTACTTCTTCCCCATTTATTTTCCAGGGACTGATCGGACCTGTTGCCATTATCTTGGTTTTCATGATATTAAGTCTCAAGCCAGCTTTTGCACTCTAAATTGCACTGGGGTCTGTAGAAGCAATCTGTGATCTCACTGGGAGTACTATGAAGATGCATAGCTGATTTTTGGGATTTCTTGTAATCTCTGTTGCAATCCTCGTAAATTCTATATTTTGCAGTGACCTTGCATAGTTGAAGTGAGTTTAACCACAGCGAGGAAAACCAATTCTTGAATTCTGGTTTATATGTGGATTATTAGAATGGCACCTCAAAGAGCAAGTTTGTCTCCTTGTCTCACAAGAATGGCTAAAGTCCTATACTTTTAGAGTCATGTGATTTTCAAGGAACATTTCAGTACCAGGAAATGTGCTTTTCTTCAATGCAATCAAATATTGCATGTTGTTTTGCAATATTAGCTTGCACCGCTGCATTATTTCTTGGATGTTTCTCTTCTGTGGGGCACAGGCCTGATTCAGAGCATGGATATTTCTGGTGAAGGACCAGTGCCAGGCTTATATGCACGACTAGTAATAGCAATATTAAAAGAGTAGGGTAAGCAGAGTTTACTCCCGCGCACCTGTTAAAAGCCAGGAACGGCGGGGAGAAACAAAATAATTGGAAATGCACAAAAGAAGGTAGATCAGGCTCGATAAGGAAGCATGAAGGCACAAGCCAGGGCTTACCGTTAAGAAGTCAAACCGGTGCAGCTAGTCCAGAGAGACTGGCAAAACCCCGGCTCCTTGGACCTGCTCTGTGACCTCAAAGGACTGCACTGCGCAGGCGCCAAAGTGTCTCGAAAAACTCTCCTCCGGGCCAGCATCTAATTCCGTGGTCACGTGGGAGAAGGAGTGGGGAATCGAGGAGGAAAAAGCCGGCTCGCGCTACACCAGCCGGCGCATCGGATTGGCTCTCACGCGTTCTGATGTTCTTTGGGGGCGGGGCAGGAGGAGGCTCGTCGCCGAGAACGCCTCTAAGCGTTATTGGAGTCTCTCATGAGTTTTTTTTAAACTACAACTACCAGAATTCCACAGCCAGTCTCGCTGGGGACTCTGGGAATTTTAGTAAAAACGAATCTGGAAATAGGAACGCCTTAAGGCCGTGATGGCGAACCTTGGCACTCCAGATGTTCTTGGACTTCAATTCCCAGAAGCCTATGCACCCTGTGAATCCACACGAATGGGTTTACTATGATTAATCCGGCCCACGCTGCTCTCGTCGCTCCCAGAAGTGGAAGTAAAACGCGCCCGTACGGATTCGCAGGGTGCTTGGGCTTCTGGGAATTGAAGTCCAAGAACATCTGGAGTGTCAAGGTTCACCATCATGGCCTTAAGCGTTTTGTAACTGGAAACAAAGGCAGAACGAGACACACGTCAGAGAGTTTGTAGCAGGGATAACCAAAAGTAATAGTCAGTCAGGGACCTAACTTTTGTTGTTCAGTTGCACAGTTGATTCTGACCCTTTGCGACCCCATGGATCATTGCCCGCCAGTCACCTCTGTTCTCCACTGTCCTCCTCAACTCACCCAGCTCTGTGCCCATTGCGTCTACAATACCATCTAGCCATCTTATTCTCTGCTGCCCCCTTCTTCTTTTGCCCTCCACCTTTCCCAGCATCAAGGCTTTATCAAGTGAATCCTCTCTTCTCATTTGATGTCCAAAGTACGTTAGCTTCATCTTTACTATTTGACCTTCTAAGGAGCAGTCGGGGTTGATTTCTTCTAAGATCAACCTATTTGTTTTTTTCGCTGTCCAGGGGACTCTCAAAACTCTCCTCTAACACCACATTTCAAAGGCATCTATCCTTCTGCGCTCACACTCAGCTTTCCTTATGGTCCAGCTCTCACAACCATACTACCACATTCTTTTATTATTTTATGGCCAGCAGAGAACAAACTTTGGGGCTTTCCCTTCTACATTTCATTGCTGTTGAATGAATATGCTGTTAATAGCCAATGCCCCATCATACATTTAAAAATGGTTTTCTAGTATAAAGTTGAGGTACACAAAAAAGCCTCCTCGAAGATTGTGGTGTTTTTGAACCACAACCAGGCATACGCTGGTAATGGCAACCTTGTGTTGCCGACTAATTTTTCTCACAGTAGGTCAGGCAAAAGGAACTGCACAATGAATTCACCAAAAGTTGCCTTCATTTTGGTAGTTTCACGACTGGCCTAGACACGAAAGAAGAAGTATAATGTCTAGGACCAAGACCATGTATTCAAAACATTTTAGCATTCATATGGCAATAATATAATTTGAACTGAAATAGGATTTTGCTTGTAAAGATGAAAGCAGAACATGCCAAGAGTAAATTAACTTCATTAATATTGGCAATTAATTGGCAATATTAATCCCACCCACTTAGCTTTAGCTTTGCTTCAAAGATTTCTGGCATGTAAAGCAATGCTGCAGTAGGAAGAGAAGCTAGAGTACACCCTACCTATCCTCATAGATTTAACTAGATTATCATCCCGAATCTACCGTACCAGTGTTAACTGGGGTGACTAATGATTATTTCCATGCCATCGACATCGGGAATTTTTTGTTGATAAGAGAAAGATCAACTATGACAGCCTCTCTCTCTCTCTCAATTCTTTATTTTAATCCAAGTATTTGCTATCTCTCAGAATATCATGAAAGTAGCTGCAAATGTATCCTCTAGCAAAAAGCATAGTAGTGTGGAGAGTACATACAGCTCTCTACCTCTATTACCTGTGGCAGCTTTATATAATCAGGAAGGACCATTGACAAAGTTTGGTGTATGAAAACCAAGACACAGGACACAGCCTCGGGCTGGGTTAACTCAGGTTTATTGCATGGTGGTCAGAGGGAACATGAGGTAATGGCGGATCAATAGCTCTTTATATACGGTAGTAACACATTTGAACGTGGCTCCAGGATAGCCCATTGGCTACTGTCTGCGTGACGTCATTGCTGGTCACGCCCTTCTTGTCCAGGTGTAGGTGGTGGCGGGAGACTTCCCGCGCTGTTGCCTTTTGATGAGTTTGGACCGAGAGAGCCTGGACGCTCGCTGCTGCCAGCCAGTGGTCATTAGCTCGCGTCCTATTACAGGGTTTATGTGATACAGCTGAAGGTTACATTGTTACCCGTTGGCAAGGTTACATTGGTTAAGATACATTGTTATCCATGTAGAAGATCACTCCATTAGAACACAACACCCCTCCCCCCTAGGATGAGACGAAGTCTCGAACTCAACACTCCCCCCCCCTAGGACGAGACGAAGTCTCTCAGCCAAGATGGCTTATTTCGAGCACGCTGGGGTCTCGCTGCGGGCTGCCTTTCCCCGGGTTTGCTACCTTCTCTTTGTCCCCTGGTTTCCTGTCCTGTAATTGGAGAGGGAGACTCGTTAGTGACTTGCCACGGCTCCGCGGCGTTGTTGGGAGGTGTGTGCTTTATTGGGGAAGAACCGGGGGCACTGAGGGCTAACGAAAAACCCCTCTTCTCGCTTGGATGGGTGGGGGAACACTCCCGAAAACCCCCCCGGCTCGCAAAATCAAAATCAGAATTAAATTCGGGGGCAGCGGTCGCGAACTCCTCTCCCCCTTCCCCGGCCTCTGATAGAGCTGGCGTATCAAAAGGGTATGAGTCGGGGCCGCTGCTTTCCCCCCTTGTTTGGGACTGTTGTCCGTTGCTGTCTCCCCCTTGGGCTAAACGGGTGGGGGAGAACCCTAACGCTGAATCCTGTTGCTGAGCCCCACTGACCGGCCCCCCACTCACTCGGTGCCTAAGTTGGTCCGCGTGCCTCCTCCAGAGGAGACCGGTGCTAGTCTCGACCCGGTACGACACTGGCCCCGTCTGTTCCACAACCGTCCCTGGTACCCAGGCTGGACCTGCGCTGGCGTAGTTCCTGCAGTGAACAGGATCGCCGACGGCGAAACCTTTCGAGACTGCCAACCCTATGTTTTTTCCTTTGTCCTCGACTCTCGTCGGGTCCAGCCTGGACAGGATCGTGGTCAGTTTTCGCCGCATCAACAGCTCTGCCGGCGAGTAACCTGACGCTAAGGGGGTCACCCTATACGCTAATAAAAACTGACATACTTGGTGATTTAGGTCCCCCGGGCCCATGCGCCGCAGCGCATCCTTTGTTGTCCGCACCAGCCGTTCCACTTGGCCATTCGTGGCCGGGTGAAACGGCGCGGATGTGACATGCCGAATGGCGTTAGCCTCCATGAATGCCCTGAACTCAGCGGAGGTGAAACAACTAGCGTTATCGCTGACCAAAGTGTCGGGTAAACCGAACGTGGAAAAGACTCTCCTAAGTTGGCTAATTGTAGTGGCGGAGGACGTGCTCTTTACTGGGATAACCTCCAGCCACTTGGAGAACGCATCTACCACCAGGAGAAAAATGGTTCCTCGGAACGGGCCAGCGAAGTCTACGTGCACCCTGGACCATGGCCCCCTTGCTGCGTCCCATTCCCTATGCGGGAGGCGGGCCGCCTCCGGTCGGGAGCCCTGGCATGCCTCACAAGTGCCGACCATGTGCTCAATGTCCGCGTCCAGCTGTGGCCACCAGAAGTAACTCCGGGCCAGCGCCTTGGAACGGACGATGCCCGGGTGGCCGATGTGCAGCATTTTTAGCACCCTCGGACGCAGGGACGTAGGGACCACCACCCGCTGGCCCCACAAAAGGCACCCCCTCTCCAGGGACAACTCTAATTTTTTTCGAAAAAATGGGTCGAATTCCGTACCCGGGGATGACGCCGGCCACCCCTTCTGTACCCATGAGCTAACTTTCTCCAGTGTTCTATCCTTGCCTGTCGCCCTGGCAATGTCGGCTGGTACGATTGGGGGTGAATCTAAAACCTCTATTAACAAGACCTGGTGGTCTCTCTCTGCCCTTGCCTGCTGGACGCCCGACAAGGGCAAAGGAGACCTTGAGAGTGCGTCTGCATGGCTGATCTCCTTCCCGGGCCGGTATTCCAACTCATGTTGGTATGCGTTGAGAAAGATAGCCCACCGAAGCATTCTTGGGGACAGGATCTGTGGCGTGGGCTTATTTGCGGTGAAAATTCCCAACAAGGGCTTGTGGTCAGTCACGATTTTGAATGGCCGACCATACAGAAAATCGTGAAATTTTTTGGTTCCCGCTACTATCGCTAATGCCTCCCTGTCGGTCTGTGCGTAATTACGCTCTGCTTGGGACAGGGACCTTGAATAAAACGCTATCGGGGCCTCCCTTCCGTCGTCCAACACGTGGCAAAGCACCGCCCCCACCCCCACCGGGGATGCGTCGCAGACTAAGACCACTGGCCGTTTGGGGTCGAAGTGCGTCAGGATTGCCTCAGATGTTAGGAGCTGCTTCAACTCTTTAAACGCCCTCTCTTGCTCGTCACCCCACATCCATGTTTCCTCCTTTTTTAGCAAACGATGGAGTGGCTCGGCCACGGACGCCTTCCGTGGAAGGAAGGTATGGTAAAAATTGAGAAGCCCCAGAAATGACTGTAGCTCCGTTTTGGATGTGGGGCGAGGGGCGTTCTTGATGGCGGTTACTTTGGACTTGGACGGCTTAATACCCTCTGGCGTGACCCGAAACCCTAAAAACTCAACCTCAGTTTCGAAAAAGACGCATTTGTCTTTTCTCAGCCGCAGCCCCGCTTTCTCGAACACCGTCAGTACTTTATCCAATCTCTTTGCCAGTTCGGCCTCACTCCCCCCTGTTATCAACACGTCATCAAAATAAGGCAACACCCCCTCCAGCCCCTTCAGGAGGCGTTCCACAAGCGACTGAAAAAGGCCGGGTGCCGAGTTCACGCCGAACTGTAAACGCGACACCTGGAACGCCCCTTTATGTGTGACTATTGTTTGTGCCGCGGCCGTGGCGGGAGTTACAGGGAGTTGCTGATAGGCTTGTGCCAAATTGAGTTTAGCAAAACACTTTCCCCCATTCAGCCTGGCCAGAAGGTGGCTGACCACCGGCACCGGGTATGCATTAGGGCGGATCGCCTTGTTAATTGTACACTTATAATCAGCGCAAATGCGCACCTCCCCGTTAGCCTTCAGAGCGGTTACAATTGGAGTTTCCCACTCCGCGGAATCGACAGGAATAAGAATCCCCTGGCCCACCAGTTTGTCCAGTTCCGCCTCTATTTTGTCCTTTAGTGCGAATGGCACCCTGCGCGGTTTGAGTCTTATCGGGCGGACCTCCGGGTCTAGGTCGAAAGCTACAGGGGGTCCCTTGAACTTTCCAAGTCCTTTCTTAAAGACGGCGGGATGCGCGTCGCACACCGCTTGTATTGGATCCCCCCCCACTGTATGAACTCCCCCTATGAACAAACCTAAGGGCTGGAACCACTGCGTCCCTAGGAGGCTGCAATTTCCCCCCTTAAGGACAACTAGGGGCAGTTCTGCAGAATGTCTCTTAAAACTGACCCGAAATTTCCCGACCCCCAACACTGGAATGCTGTTCCCCTGTACGTCTCGCAGCGTGGACCTCAGCGTTTTAAGTTTGGGCCGCACGTGGGGGTCGATTTTCAAAAACTCTTTCTGGGGAATTATGGAATAGGAGGACCCCGAGTCGATTTCCATCATGATAGGGGCCCCTTGTACTAATACCTCAACGAAGTAATGAGACTGTCCCGCGGACACGCTGAACACGGGAGCGTCGTCCTCGCTGTCGCCCGAGATGCGGCCCACGCCGTCCTGCTTCCTCGTGGTCTGGGCGCCATCTTTGGACCTCGCTGGACGGTCCGGTCTGGTCGAACGGTCTTGCGACTGCCTCCGGCCCTCCTTCCGCTTTCTGCATGCCTTGGCGATGTGCCCCCGACGACCGCAGGTGTAACACTCGGTTTTTCTGAATGGGCACCTCGCGCGCTCATGGGCCGCTCCGCAACCATCGCAGCGGCGCCCCCCTTTTCGGACCTTCTGGACCTCCTCGCCGTCGCTGCCTTCCGTGGACAACTTCGAGGCCCGTCGGGTTGCGTGCACCGACTGTCCGGACTTTCCGTGCACCGAATTTTCCGCTTTGCCGGCTCTAGGACGCCACTCACGCCACTGGTGCATCTCGTCCACTCCCGCATTCGTGGATTCCGCGGCTTCCGCGGCCTCTACAACCTCTGCCAGCGTGGGTGGTGGCTCCTTGTTCATTAAGCTGCGCTGCACCTCCTTGTCCTTCAGGCCACACAGGACTCCGTCCCTGAGGGCCATCTCTAGGTTGTCCCATCTGCAGGGGGCGGCGGCTATTCTCATGGCTGTTACGAATGCCTCAACCGACTCGTCCGGCGCTTGGACTCGCCTCCAAAACGCGCTCCGAGCGGGAAACATTGCCCTCGAGGGTCGGAAACGCTCACGCAGCAGCTTCATGATGTCATCGGCTTTGAAATCGCTCACCTTCTTCGGTGCAATGATGCCCACCAGCGTTCGCTTGGTTTCTATCCCAAGCATTCTGGTGAGGATGGCCCTCTTTCTTTCCTCGTCGTCTTCTTTGACTTTGAGTTCCACCAGTGCCGCTTGGAAGTCCATCTCAAAAAGCTCCCAGTCTTGCGGTGTGGTGATGTTGAACCCGCTCTGTGCCCTGGCTCCTTGGGAATCCATTATCCCACCTTCGTCGCCAATTTGGTGTATGAAAACCAAGACACAGGACACAGCCTCGGGCTGGGTTAACTCAGGTTTATTGCATGGTGGTCAGAGGGAACATGAGGTAATGGCGGATCAATAGCTCTTTATATACGGTAGTAACACATTTGAACGTGGCTCCAGGATAGCCCATTGGCTACTGTCTGCGT
Source organism: Bradypodion ventrale (assembly GCA_035047345.1). Taxonomy (NCBI): domain Eukaryota; kingdom Metazoa; phylum Chordata; class Lepidosauria; order Squamata; family Chamaeleonidae; genus Bradypodion; species Bradypodion ventrale. The sequence continues at coordinate 287,436,561 of JAWDJE010000004.1, forward strand.
GACGTCATTGCTGGTCACGCCCTTCTTGTCCAGGTGTAGGTGGTGGCGGGAGACTTCCCGCGCTGTTGCCTTTTGATGAGTTTGGACCGAGAGAGCCTGGACGCTCGCTGCTGCCAGCCAGTGGTCATTAGCTCGCGTCCTATTACAGGGTTTATGTGATACAGCTGAAGGTTACATTGTTACCGTTGGCAAGGTTACATTGGTTAAGATACATTGTTATCCATGTAGAAGATCACTCCATTAGAACACAACACAAAGCATGTAACACAGATGAGTTTTCAGTTTTTGACCAGCACCACCATGCATTTCTTTTTTGAAGCTTGTTACATCTGGGTCAAAAGTTATATTTCCTTCACTAAAACCTCTGTTTTAAGAGATGTTGCAAAATAATAATAATTGTATGCCATCAAGTCAATTCAGACTTATGGGGGCACTTTTTAGGGTTTTCTAGGTAGAGAATACACAGAATACACGCTCAGTTCAGGGCAGGTAGATATTATGTCCTAAAGTCCAATCGATTCCTCAGTTATTGTTTGTGGCTACTGAACTTCTGATAAACCTAGCCTACAGGTTTATCAGAATAAATGCTTGTGACAAAAGATATACAGCTAAAAGATATGTCAGCTCAGACTAGGGCTTCGCAGGGTGGCGGAGAGATAGTTTCCATAGGATCAAGCCATTTTTCTATGAGAAATTTCTCAGCCTACATTGAATGGAATGATATGTACCTGTCCTGATTTCATGTCAGTAAGAAAAGTGCACAGAACATATTTATATCAAGCAAGCCAAAAGCAAAGCAAATTTTGTCTTGTGTTTAATGTCATAATGACTTGGAGAGGCTTTTGCAGAATTAGTCCAGATATTTATTTGCATCTTCTAAAAAATGAACACCATTATCAAGGTATTCCAAGATTACACTGCCGCCATTATATAGTGGAGATTCTTCAGAGTTTATCCAAGACGCTAGGCTGTGATCCAAGGGCCAGGCTTCTCCAGATGCTGCATGACAAAGTCTTAACTTCTGAAAAAGTAAGGGAGGAGAAAAACTTTATTTTTTCATTCAGTTCTAAAGCAAAAGCAATCACACTTCTATCCCACCCCATAGCACTTAGTGCACTCTCTGGGTGGTTCACAAGTTAATTAGCATTTTGCCCCCAACATGTTGGGTACTCATTTTACTGCCCCCGGAAAGATGGTAGGCTGAGTCAATCTTGAGCCCTGGTCAGGATCAAACTCAAACCTTTTGGTTGCAGGACAGCAGTTTAGCCCAGGAGTTCTCAACCTTTTAAAGCCAGGAGCTGGGTCACGCTCCCTCAGACAGCTTCGGCGGGCCAGACAGCCATTTTTATTTGTCAAATTTATTTATTTATTTTTGCCCTTCCTCCACCACATGGCACTTCCTGTTGTGGTGGAGGCGGTGGGGGACCGCACAAAATGGTGCCGTGGGCTGCATCTGGCCCACGGACCGCAGGATGAGAATCCCTGGTTTAACCACTCTGCCACCAGTGATTTTAGAACACAAAAATAGTCTTCTTCAATTTACACACCTTTGCTGTGCTTCTGTTGTTATCATTTTTAAGATTAGCCAAGGAAGCTGCAGCATCTACAACTCTGCCAATACTCCAGCTGCTACAAAAGAACATGGGTTTGCATTTCTCCTTCCATCCTTTAGGTAAAAATACTTGGAAATAGATTCTTTCTGCCTGCAACAGAAAAATGTTAGCATGTCAGTTCTTGGGTGCATCTTTTAAATTAATGTAACTCATCCAAAACAGAGATTATTAAAAAAAAATTAGATAACCCACCCAGAAATGTTGCTTCAGTTTCATAATGCTTTTTCTCTCCTGTTTTGAAATAATTTCTCCAACATTTTTTACTCCCTCTACCTCCCACTCGTTATTTAGGTGATTTACTCCTTTATAGGTCAAATATTTCCCATCATTCCACTTTTAGTCTCAAGATGCTTCTATGAACATCATCCAAAGTACCAGTGGAATTTTAACAGAAAATCAGTCCAACAGAAACTAATGTAACAAGCAATGCAGCAAAGATATCTGCATCTCTATGTTAAACAGAAGGTAATGGCTGCCCTTGCTTGAAAGCTAGTAGTATCCAACTCTAGGGTTCGGTGCTCATCTCCATTTACAGTCAAAGAGCTGTCTGTGTCTGCAGATGTTTCCGTGAACATGTGGCAGGCATAACTAGACACGAGTGCATGGAACACTGTTATCTTCCCGCTGAAGCAGTACCTATTTATCTAGTTGTAATTTCTTGCTTACGAACGGCTAGGTTGACAAGAGCTGGGACAGATGACAGGAACTCACTTTGTTGTACATTGCTCAGGTTTTGAACTCCAGTTGTCAAGCTCAGTGTCTTAACCACTAAGTCAATGCAGGCCTCGTTCCACATACACCACGTTTCAATATTGCCTACTTTCACTCTGCCTCTGGACAGGTAGCACCCAAACATTATCTGAAAAAACTTTATTAAAAATGTAACAAGACTGACTTTTCTAACTAAACAAGGCAGTAAATACAAAATTGAATGCTGTTTTGATGTCAGTAAGGTAAGTATGATTTACCTGTGGCACAGATGTATCCCCACGAGCGTGCATTTTAAGTTTCATCAGAGCCACCTTGGCTGCAGTTTCACTGTTCTTGGCTCCTCTGCATCGTTTACCCACTGTGACTTCTTTCTTAGATTCTGTGCGAGATAAGCATGCTCACTGTAACAGGAATGGCTTCTCATTTTACTAAAGAACAAAATAGGCTCCAGTGCACACTTTCAAAATTCTGAGAAACTTGTGCATTTGGAAGAATGCCCTATACACTTGCACAAATCTTCCATATATGAAGACTTGAAGGGATAGATTTAAGACTATACTTCTATTAATTATAACAGAAGCCTATCAGGGCATTGAAAATTACTACAGAACTCAGGATACAACAGAACTCCACAGACCTTATGGTACAATCTTCTACAAGTCAGAAGGCCCAATAAATTCACATAAAAGATTGCAACTTTAGTCCTGGTCATTTGCAAAATTATGTGTTCACATAACTCAGAATAAAGCTAACTGCACTCACTGTCAGTTAACATCCAAGAAAACATTACAATATTGAGATGTAAGTAGAGTCACAATTCATAGGCTGCAATTGTCATGATATAGAACCTAGATTTTTAACATTAATGCCAATATTCTATCAATTCTACTGGCCAGTCCCAAACTGTACTACTAACGAAATGGCATTTAATATCTTACTATACTCACCTACAATGTCTTTGATAAGTTGCTGGGTAGCAGCCATGCGAGGTTTAGGGATTTCCAGTTTCTCACACTCATGATCAGACTGATGACGATGCCTTAAAATAACAGATAACATTTTTTTAACCAGGCATCTTGCAAGGTGACGCAATGGCCCCGACGAGACTGTTCAAATTCATGATTTTACTTGCCTTAAGCAAAAATGTTTTTCACAGTAAACACATAACACAGGTACAACTTCTCTTCCTTCACAGCCTTTATAAGAGCACAAGAAAGATTTGTGATGATCTGGTTTCACATCCTCACTCTTCAGATTCGCCTAAGTTAAATTCAAAAGAAAAATTAGATAAATATGTATATTAAAGATGTCTGCTATGTAAACATTCTGAAGTGGTATGTTATGTGACATTTAAACCTGGCATTTTTTCAGTCATCCCAACCACCAGCAATCCTTGGGGTCTCTTTTAACTCCATAGTTTTGTGATTCCATAAAGCCCTGCATTTCAATTCAGTTTTTTTTTTTGTAGGACAAGCACAATCTATGGCTGAAATCTACGAGTAAGTCACAATTAGAGTAGGTTCACTGAGTCAGTGAGGACTTGATGAACAACTCCTCCAGAAGTGCCCTCCTCCAAGGGGCCTACTCTAATTGCAATTTACTATTGGATTTCAGCTAAGGATTTATTGCAAAACATTAATTTAAAATAATTAAGACAATGTAAGAATTGGGACTGCGTGACTCCTAGACAATACCACTGTTGAATGTCCATGTCCATTCTGCAATAAATGGAGGATTGGATTCGATGGTCTCATAGGCCCCTTCCAACTCAATTATTCTATGATCTACCCTGCTGTACCACTCATGCAACATGACTTTTAAAGGAATAGTTCATATATGCAAGCAAACCCTTTGTAAAAACAGTTCCCATAAAAGACTTTGTGCAAAAAGGAGGTAGGTAGCGGTATATGGCATATGTTCTATAACAAACTACCTAAATATAGTGTGTTATAGAATTATTATAACTTATCATTGGCAATTCTGGTTGGGGGCTTGGACAATGTAGTCCTAACTCAAAGACATACCAGCTGTACTGATATTGGAACAGGCATAAGCTTCTCCTGCTGACAAAAATGCCCTTCTGCCAGCTGAGCTCAGAGAGCTAGATTTCTGACATTAGGATTATTCTGCTTGCTAAGATCTGCTGGCAGAAGACCTGAAAAAGAGACATGGAAGAAACAGGTTGAGGGAAGAACTGAGTTATGCATATCCAAATCTCATGTGGGCCAGGGGGAAAGCCAACATTACAGCACAATGCTAGGTCAAAGGAAAGTGTATTCTGTGTACATGCTACCAAGACAGTTCTGACTTATGGTATCTCTAGTAAGGTTTCTAAGGAATTTAAGGAGTAACATTATCTGTTCCACACCCCAGTGAGTTTCCATAGCTGAGTGTGCACTTGAACTATAGTGTCCTGAGTCCTAGTTCAACATTCTATCCACTATACCCCACTGGGTCTTACATGGAAAGAATAGTTCTAAGTCATTTCCAAATTCCCTCAGCTGCGATAAGTTTGGATTTAAACCAGGTTTAGCAATGATCTACTGTCATCTTTTCTTGTCTTTGGCTGTCTTGAGCAGGTTTGTGCTATGAGTCCACTGGAAGGACCACAAGTTTCCCAAATTACAATGCTGGCACTTTCCTCTAGGCCAGTGGTGGTGAACCTTGGCACTCCAGGTATTCTTGAACTTCAATTATCAGAAGCCCAAATCAACAATCCTACTGATCAGGGCTTCTGGGAATTGAAGTTTAAGAACACTCCAAGTGCTAAGGTTTGCCATCACTGCCCTAGGCACATGTGGACGGAAATGGTTTCTGTAATAACAAACAACCCAGCTCAGACTGAATTTTCTGCACTGTCCCATAAAAAGAACAGTGCGTGATGATTGAAAGGGGCACTTATTTTCAAGTGCTCTTTGATAGAAAAATGGGTATGATAATTTGGATTGCCTAAAAAAAACCTGTTAAATCTTCCTTGTGAAATAGTTCTAAAGGAAACTAAGATAATTGCTATCAACACTAGCTGAAACAAAGTATTAAAGGAGACAGATTAGGTACCAGTTATCAACTTACCTCAGAACAACTATGAGCATCCCGACTTCTATGCTGAAGACTTACAGTTGCATAAAAACACAAATAGCAATAGAAAAGAATTAGGATTAAAATAGAAAAGACAGTTAAATTAATCTTGTGTAAGGTAAAGGTCGCCCTTGCTCGAAATCCAGTGCTGTCTGCATTTGCAGAAGTTCCTGTGGTCATGTGGCAGGCATGTCTAATCTTGTGTGGCTCACCTTAAATTAAGATAATGCCATATGTGCAAGAAACATGGGTGTTTCCTTTTATTTAATCTGTTTATCTCCCTTCTATGTTATCCTTCACTCCATTCCCCATCTATCTACATTTACATGTGTATTCCACAGGACACAAATAATTTTTAAAATTGTCTTATATTATCATTAACTAGAAAAAACCTGATTGTAAAATACATATATTAAATAAGAATTCCTTACCAAAACAATCCTGAACAGCCATCACAGACAAAAGGTAGAAAATCTAAAAGTGCAGAGAGAGTATCCATTGACATGTTAGAATGATGTTCATGCCCAAGGTAAAAATAAATTTCCCTATTTTCATGTCAATGTCCCCCATCTGTGTAGTTATAATACAATGCAAACCACAGCCATAACACAAATACTGTACTTAAAGAATACGTAACTTCTGTGTCATGACTGATTTAGGACTTTCAAAGAGGGCTTATTCACTAATTGTAAAAAGAATAAAACAAGGAATTGGATGCTGTACTTTTCTTTCTGTCATGTTCCATGATAAAACTCCAATAATAAAAAATAACACACACACCCTTGCAAAGTTTCAACTAGTCATCAATTTTTGATGCTGTAGGTTCATTTTTGAGTTTTTGTTAATTTTTGTATGTTTTAAAATCATCATTTTTAAATTTAAATATTATTTGCTGTTTTGTGCTATCAAATAGCAACAATGCATGGTAACCTTAACTGGGTTTTTGAGGAAATATAAGATATTTAAGATCTGATTGTACCAGGGCAATCTTCTGTTGAATTTTTGTAGCCAAACAGGGACTTGAACATCTTTTGAGCTCCACCGTATATGTTACACCACATTGATAATACAGTAATTATATGCCGTCAAGTCAATCTTTTGCTTATGGAAACCCATTCCAGGGTTTTCTAGGTAGGCAATACTCAGTGGTTAACCATTCCTTTCTTCAGTGATGGCGAACCTTGGCACTCCAGGTATTCTTGGATTTCAATTACCAGAAGGACAAGTCAGCACTCCTGCTCATTTCTGGGATTTCTGGCTTCTGGGAATTGGAGTCCAAGAACACCTGGACTGGAGTGCCATGGTTCGCCATAACCTCTCTACGGGATGCCCTGGGACTGTGTAGCTTGCTCATGACTTCACAGGCTGGCTCTTCTTCTAGGAAGCATAGTGATAAACTGAATTTTCAACCTCTTGACTCCAAAGCCAGAAGTCCAACTCACTGAGCTAAGCCTTTTGAGGTCAGTAAAATGAGTACCCAGCACGTTTGGGGCAAAATGCTAATGAACTTGTGCACCATCCAGAAGGTGCACTATACGTTATGGGGCGGTATATAAGTGTAATTGCTCTTGCTATTTAAATTGTGGGAACACTGCTTTCTTTTTTCAGTTAGTCACCCTCAATATACTATTGGAAGAGAATGCAGAGGATCTGACAGTATGACTAGTCCTGAAACTTTTTACCCATTCATGCATGCATGCATTTAGATCGGGGTGCCCAAACTATGGCCTGTGGGCTGGATCCGGCCCCCAACGCCAATTCATCCAGCCCACTAAGCCCTCGTCACTCCCGGAAGCGGAAGTAAAATATACCTGTATGGCGTATTTTACTTCCGCTTCCAGGAGCGACGAGGGCTTCATGGGCCAGATAAATTGGTGTCAGGAGCTGGATCCGGCCCATGGGTCAAAGTGACCAGCCCCCTGAACCACGTGGCCAGCCCACGGCCCCCAAAAATTGGGCATCCCTGATTTAGATATATCATTTCTAAACCTAAAATACGTATATATCACTTCTATAGGTGGATTTTAAAAAACCAGATTAACCACCCCACGACACAAGACGTCTTTCACATTCAATGACAACAAACACCTCCTTGACAGAACACGTGGACCACCTAGCAGCTTAGTCACCGCCCACTCCTAAGAAGAGCCACGCCCCCTTTTTAATCATCGCTGCTGTCGGAAAGCATTCATAGAGACTAGAAAAACAGGTAACAGACACATTAGCCTACACTTCCGGTACCCATTTGACCAATGTTGCCATGAGGGGCAAGACCAACAGCTGAGATTCTGGGGTGTTTCCACCCTTAAGCATGACTGAGTTGTGGAGGCACCTGATAGAGAATCATGGATATTTACACCTCCTACCCAGTAGCCTTCTCCCACTGCCCTTGCCACACTTTTGCCTCCCTCTTACCAAGCTGCCCACAATGCTCCGCCTGGCAGTGCTTCCCAACCTCCAATTCCGCCATGATTTTGCAAGACGCATGCGCACTCAGCTTCCATCTTTCCGACTCCGTGACTTCTCCCTACATAAGCGGGCGTATCCCAAAGGCTGGGCTATTGTGACGTCACCCAGAGAGGCGGGGTTAAGCAATTTCGGATTTGGGTATTAAGGCTCAAGAATGGTTTCTTTAAAAAGGATTGCGGTGGTGGCTCAAGTGGTTAAGACACTGAACTCGTTGACTGGGATGTCGGAGTTCGATTCCGGAGTACTGCAGAGGGCATTAAAGTAGCCCAGGTATTGCAATGGTTAAATTGCTGTAAAAGGGTAAAGGTCTCCCTCGCTCGATAGCCAGTCGTGTCTGACTCTAGGGTACGTTACTCATCTCCGTTTACAGCCAAAGAGCCAGCGCTGTCTGCAGGGCTTTAGCCAGGGGGCGGGGCGACGAAAACCTTCCTGAGCTAACAGCCACCCCTCCCCCCCCACAACCCACCCCGTGATGCCAATGTTATATGAGTGTGACATTGTTGCCCCTCCTGAAATGTTTTTGCCTCTCCTGAACCCCAACTCCACCCCCACCCCCCTAGAATACTGGCTACAGCCCTGGCTGGCTGCATCTTCAGATGCTTCCATGGTCATGTGGCAGGCATGATGAGACACCAGAGCTCATGGGACACCGTTACCTTTCCTGCCAAAGTGGTACCTATTTATCTACTTGCAATTTCTTGTTTTCGAACTGCTAGGCCGGCAGGACTGGGACAGATGATGGCAGTTCACTCTGTCGCTCAATACTTAGGTCTCGAACTGCTGGCCTTCCGGTCGTCGAGCTCAACATCTTAACCACCAAGCTACTGCGCCGTACTGTAGCCACAACTGCTGACATTGTGAGTTCGATCCTGATGGTACGCAAGGTTGACTCAGCCTTCCATCCTTCCCAGGTCAGCCAAATGAGCACCCAACCATGTTGCCCCCCCCCCCAAAAAAAAAATGCTAATTACCTTGTGAACCGCCCAGAGAGAGCGCTAAAGGTAAAGGTTTCCCTTGCTCGAAAGTCAATCGTATCCGACTCTAGGGTTCAGTGCTCATTTCTGTTTCAAAGCCGAAGAGCCAGCGCTCTGCAGACGTTTCCGTGGTCATGTGGCAGGCATGACTAGACACCGGAGCCCACAGAACACTGTTACCTTACCACCGAAGTGGTCCCTATTTATCTACAGTACCAGTACTTGCAATTTTTTTGCTTTCGAACCTCTAGGTTGGCAGGAGCTGGCACAGACGACGGGAGCGCATTCCGTCCTGCAGTGCTCGGGAATCGAACTACTGACCTCCCACTTTCCAGTCAGCGCCTTAGCCACTTGAGCCACTGCAGTCCCCAAAAATGCTAATTCCTTTGTGAACCGCCTAGAGAGTGCACTACTACTAAGCGGTCTTGAGGAGGCGGGCATGGACGTCTAGTAGCCATTGTGCACAGCCGGCCTCTAGGATTTGTTGTGTCTGTTGTGCCGCGCGGCTGTGGAGTGGACGTCACCGGAGAGAGGCCGGGCGCCGCGCCAGGTGGGAACACCTGCGGCAGGTGCGTCTCTCGGTCACGTGACTCCCTTCCCCGGGCGGGCGGGCGGGTCTCCACTGACTGCCCCGGACGGACGGAGCGAGGAAATGCAGCCGCCGCTTCCCTCTTGTGGTTGAGCCCTGGAGAGGGGGACCCGAGGGGGTGTCGGCGCCTGGCTTGGCCGGACGGCTGGCCTGCCTGGAGCTCCGGGCCGCCGCCATCGCTTGGACTGAAGCGTGTGTCTCCGTCCGTCCGTCGGTCTCCCGGGCGTCAGGATGAGTAAACTCCAGAAGTTTTTCAAGGGCGGCGGAGGGGGTCCCAAGGGGAAAGGCAAAGCGGGGCCCTCCCCGCAGGAGGCTTTAGCCCGGCTCCGGGGGACGGAGGAGATGCTGACCAAGAAACAGGAGTACCTGGAGGCCAGGATCGAGAAGGAGTTGGCTTTGGCCAGGCGACACGGCACCAAAGACAAGCGAGGTGAGCTCCAGGTCGGATCCGGCCTCCATTGGCAGTAGCTTTCGCCCCCCCCCCCCGGGGAGTTTAGGTGTCCCGGAGTTCAACTGGGAGGCAATGGTATCATACCTCTGAGCGTATAGGCGCCTTAACTTTTTGGCCGTGGGCCAGTCACTATGGTGGGCGGGCCGGATCTGGCCCCCGACGCCAATTCATTCGGCCCACGAAGCCCTCGTTGCCTCCGGAAGTGGAAGTAAAACACGCCCATACAGGTGTGTTTTACTTCCATGAGCAACGAGGGCTTTGTGGGCCGGATGAATTGGTGGCCGGGGGCCAGATCCAGGCCCCGGGCCGTAGTTTGGACACCCCTGATGTAAAGAGTACATTCCCATTTTCAATGGCTAACGCCTCCTTTAACCCCCCAGCGCCTGGCTTTTTAGGAGTTTAGGACTACAGTATTTTGCTGCTGTTAGAGACACAACTACAGTAAAACCCCGACTTACAAATGCCCCGAGTTACATAAAATTCGACGTACATAATGGTTTTGTGCAAAAACCATGTCCCGATTTACACGATTTCCTATGGGTTTGCTTCGAGTTACATAAAGATTCTTTTTCCTATGGGTTTGCTTCGATTTACATAAACATTTCATTTTACCTATGGTTTGCTTCGAGTTACGTAAAAAACGATTTAAGAAAAACCCTACGGAACAGACTTTTTTTTCGTAAGTAGGGGTTTTACTGTATTGCGTGTGAAGCGAAGAGACAAAGCCTCCTTTCAGTTGATACAAAGTTCATATTCTGTGCTCCTTTAAAAATATATATTTCAAGTAGTACCCTCATTTTCACTTCTGTCTCTTGATATATATAGTTCAGCTTCTGCTATTTTTGTTGCACTATGCTGGTCTTTGACCGTAGTAAAGATTGATTTGATTTGATATTCTTTGGAAGTAGTTTCAGCTTGGCCATTTCTTCTTTCTTTCTTGCCCAGATTAAACTTTGCACTGTCAAAATGAAGCCACTTTCTTGCTTTTGTCGTTGGCCAAATTAAATCTTTGTTGGTACATGTTTCCGGTAGTGATTGGCAGACCAGTAAATGAGATGGATTCTGTGTGTCTTCATGTTCATCAAGCATTTTGTTGCCCACCAGCACTTCCCACTTGAGCATGTTAGTCTTGCATTTAGGGACTCCAACCCTCAGCCTGTTCAGATGTGCCTCTGTTATTTTGGATTTAATTAATGCTTGGTCTGTAGTGTGTGCTCTGACTGTATACTGCTGCAGTTTTAAACATTGTCTTAGAATTTGCTTTCAGGTTTTTGTAAGTTCTGTGGGAGGTTTATTTTTCACTTTGAAAGGAGTTGTAGGTGTTCCAAATGAAGTCCATGAGCTTGACATTCACAGGAATCTGCCGTTCCTAGTGTTTGTATTCCCACAGAATGAACTATTTATTTATCTTGTGGCTTTATAAATACATGGTTTGCTAGCCTGCCGATTACTACCGGAAACATGTACCCAAGAGGATTTAAGTTTGGCCACCGACAAAGCTAAGAAGGTGGCTTTATTTTGGCAGTTTAAAATTTGACCTGGACACAAACAAAATAAAACCCTACACATGGTTGATAATACTATAAGATTTAACACAAGTATAGGTCAAATATTGGTAAAGAATAAATAAATTATGGATAAAATATAAAATATACATGTATACACATCACAGTAGTATGCCCAGGCTCTTGCTACAGTCAATTGCAGAAGGAGATAAAATAAGAAAATTGGTCATATCTCCTGTAAATGCCCTGCTTATGCAGTCATGAATTATATGAGAAACAGTTTGCCATGGATCTCCTCAGTAACATTGGGCTGTAGGCAGCTTCTTCCACCATAGTGCATTTAGGCAGTTAATGACCATATAGGGTTACACATTGTATGGTTGCTTCCAATGCATGGGTTTTGAGGTACAGTATGTGAGATTTTCAAGGAGTGTTTTACTGTTACCACTCCCGACCTGAATCCAGGTCCTGAATCTTGTAGATGCCCAGTGTTGTATAATGGATGGAGTGACTCAAGATGGAGTGGACTCCAGAGCTTTAGGTTCAATTCCCCACTTGGCCATGGAACCTAAGTGGAAGAAAATGGAACTGGTAAACCGCCCTTCCCTTATCTCACTTACCTAGAAAGTCTTCTTAGGTAGTCCTTTCCCAAATTTTCTAAGAAGAGAATACACAGAAGTGGTTTACCATTCCCTTCTGGAGCGCCCTGGGACTGTGTATCTTGCTCAAGGCTACACAGGCTCTTCTAGGTCACACAGTGAGGAATCGAACTCCAATGCTCTGGTTCTGCAGCCAGATATGTAAATCAGGGATGGCCAACCTATCCAGCCAGCTCTTATAATTGCAAGCCATCAAATCAGTTCTGACTGGTTGCAATCCTTTTTTAGGTTTACTAGATTGAGAGTGCTCAGAGGAGGTTTAGCATTCTCTTCTTCTGGGGATGCCATTGGTCTGTGTATCTTGCCCAAGACTATAGAAGCTGGCTTTATTCATAGGAAGCACATTGATGAATTGAACTCCCAAACTCTGGCTCTGCAGCCAGATATCCAAACTACTGTCTATTCAACTAGCAATAATTATACAGTAATACCTCATACAAAGTCTGCTTCATACAACATCGGATTCATACAACATCACCTAATTCCTTGAAAAAAGTTGCCTCATACAAAGTCGTGTGACGTTGTATGAGGCATTGGGGTTTTCCCAGGTTGCATTGTTCCTGGGCAATATAAAAGGCAGGACACATGCTTGCACTGCTCTTGTGGGTTTTGCATGTGGCAAAGAGTGTTTAGGAGTGGTTTTGAGCGCGATTTTGGATTCTTTTGAATTTTTTTGTCAGAATTTTTAGAAGCATTACTGGGATTTTAGCAGCATTCTTCAGGTTCTTGGACAGTCAGGGTTATTTGACAAGTTTTTGTAATGTTTTTAGCCTTTAGACAATGATTTCTTAAAGTTCTGTCAGCTTGCTGTCTGTTTCCTTGACTTTGCCCTGAAGTCTGTGCTGTTACAGTACAATGTATCTCTATGGAAACGACGTTGTATGAGGCATCGCGGCAAGGATTTGGACATTGTATGAGGCATTGTGGCTAGGATTTTGCATGCCTCATACAAAGTCCAAATCCGTATAAAGTCCAAATTTGTGGAACCAAGTTTGGACGTTGTATGAGGTATCACTGTACATCAATAAGTCAATTGTGACAGATGACAAACCTTTTTCAGTGTTGTCTATATAGTTCTCAGAAATGGTTTACTACCATTTCCCCACTGATCTTAGATGGATCCATGTGAAATGAAAGTATCTATTCTTTAAAACCTATTAAATCAGTTCTGCTGTGTTTGGCAGTTCTTCCTAATGATTTATCAGAATTGGCTTTCTGGCACTTTCAAATTCTACAACTTGCATTATCTCCATATGCAGTCACTAGAAAAGAGAACTCAGCTCCTCAAGGATAGCTCCCTTAAAATATTGCTGCACATTTCTTTTTCACCGTCTTCCTTCATAATCACAATGCCAATACTGTACAGTGAACTTTATACCCGGTTGAAAGTCTATTATGCTGATCAGGTTGGTTTAATGCAGGGGTGCCCTGACTTTTTGTGCCATGGGCTGGTCACATGGTTCAGCAAGCCAGTCACATGGTTCAGTGGGCTGGTCAAGTGGTTCCTCCCACTGAAAGCGGAAGTAAAACATGCCTTGCAATCTGTTTTGCAACAGGATGAGATAGATTTTAAGCTGCCATTTTCTCTGCTTAAACCAGGGGTGACCAAACTATGACTTGCAGGCCAGATCCGGCCCAGATGCCAATTCATCCAGCCCCCGCCACCCACGTTGCTCCCGGAAGCAAAATGCGCCCACACATGTGCATTTTACTTCCACTTCAGGCAGCAACGAGGGCAGCACGGGCCAGATGAATTGACATCGAGGGCCCGATCTGGCCCACAGGCCGTAGTTTATCAGTAGTAATACACAAAAATACTCTTTCAGTTAGGGTCTTCAGAAACAAATGTTCAAAAGTTGTTCCCCCGAAATGATGTGAAATATACTGTGACTCATTTGGGCAGGAAGCATGGCTTGTTATGACCCCCTGCTAGCACTGAAAGTAGGCTGCCTGTAGGAATATATTTATGAAGGAAAATTCCATATTTCATATAGACTTCCTCATATATAAAGAAGCTTTGGATTGTTAATGTACATCATAATATTTGAAATGAATTGAGGTCTAAGGCCGAAATGGCTTTCAGATTTGTTTGGGATATCATATACAGGTATGTTTGCCTTTTAAAATCTATCTGTAATTAAGTCATATTTTAAATAATCTTTAAAAATATGAAATCTTTTAACTTTTGGTGACTTTGTGTTTTGGGTAGGTCATTCATTAATATTGAGTAGAATATTTCACAATTAGGCTCCTTTCTCAGATTTATACCTAAAACCTACAGCAATATGTTTTTGAATGAAAACGAGTATCAATATATGGTGTCAGGAGCTATGCCAGGGTACATAGAAAGAGCCTCCACGACAATTGTGGTATTTTTGAACCACAATCTGGTGTACCCTGGTAATGGCAACCTTGTGTTCCCGGCTACTCTTTCTCATATTAGGTCAGGCAAAAGGAACTGTACAATGAGCTCACCCTAAGGTGCCTTCATTTTGGCAGTTTGAAGTCTGGCCTAGACATGGAAGTAGAAGCCCAAAGGAAGAACATTCTTGTTATTTTTATATATTGGCCTTTGACTGCTGCAATTCCAGTCCCTTTCCTGCATCTTGTAGACCCACCCTTTTTCTGGCCAATAAAAATAGCTGCATGCAGTCACATAGGTGTGTTCTCGTTATATATAATAGCACGCTATAAGAATAGCTTTGTGTTTTGTGACAGTGCTCAGTTTTCAAACTTCAGTACAAGACAAATGGTGCTGGCTGTACCCTAATTAAAAGATTTATTCCAGTCCTGCATAAAATTTATTAGGAGTAAATCCCACGGAACTCTGTATTCCTTCACTCGTTTTCTTTTGTGAATAGAATTCCCCTGAGGATCTTTAAAACACTTCAAAGTGCTGCTACAGGAATTAGAATGTGTTATGTCAACACTGATGAATAATAGTTATACATCCAAATGTTTACAATCCAGTCACATGACAGACTGTACATTGGATTAACATTAAATTCAGGAAGTTTGGAGAGTAGTCGGAAAGGAAGGCAAAGAAGATGAGAAGTGCTTTTCTTCTCCAACTATGTGCCTTCCTTCCTGACTTTAATATTAATCTAATCCTGAGTCTAATGTTAATCTAATGTTAGATTCTCCCTTCCTGAATCAAATGTTAATTTAATGAATCTAACATAAAGTACACAACTTTGACAGTGGAGAAATTGAAATTGTTAAAGATTTTGTGAACCTTGGTTCAATTGTTAATCCGGAAGGAGCTTGCAGCCAAGAAATGAGAAAAAGAGATTCAGAAGGACAGCAATGAAGGAATTAGCAAAGATCACCAAGTACTGTATAAAGATGTAGTCACCGGAGACCAAGATCATCCAAACTTTTGTATTTCCAATCTGTGTAAAGGTGTGAAAGATGGATAGTAATAAAAAGCTATCAGGAAACAATTGATTCATTTGAAATATGGTGCTAGAGGGAAGCTTTGTAGATAATCTGGATCATCAGAAAGACAAACAAATGGGTCCTAGAGCAAATCAAGCATGAACTATCTCTGGAGGTAAAAATAATGAAACTGAGGATGTCCTACATTGGGCACATCATGAAAAAGCAAGATTCTCTGGAAAAGACAATAGAGGTGGGAAAGGCTGAAAGCAGCAGGAGAAGAGGAAGCCCACATACAAGATGGAGAAAGCCACAGCCTTGAGTTTATAAGAGCTGAGCAGGGCTTTTGAGGACATGTCAGTTTGGAAATGTTGCCTTTCATTCATAGCATTGCCATAAGTCGGAGATGACATGATGGCATGTAACCACAGCAGCATCTTGGAATATACTTGGTGTACTTTCAAATAAAGCTGTTAGTCTGGATATGTCACATTGGATTTTTGAAAGCAAGTGGGTAGAGGAAGTTAATGCTGGTGTGTTTGCTATAGATAAGGAAAACTTGTACAAAAAAAAAAAAGAGTCCTAAAGGAGCAATATTAGAGTCTGTCCTTTATTTTTAAAGCTGGTTTTGTAGCCATCCAGATGTAGTCCAATTTTGGACTTGCTGCTTGAATAAAAATATAGGTTTTCAGTCAGAACTCATCTGCAAGGTTGTCACTAAGTCTTCCAGAGTATCAAGTGGAGGTTGAACTCTCAGAAGAAAGTGAGCCACCCAGGGACCTGGAGTAAATCTTCAAGGAGCCCCCCCCCCCCCCCCTGGACAGGAGTCCTGGTCCAACTCCAGGTCTGTCAGGATGAAGGAGACCACCTGAACCCTTGCCTGCCTTCTCACTCTTCTTACTAGGAGGAGAGGGAGCAGAAGGAGAGGAAACTCCAGGCTGAGGAAGGCCACACTAAGAACCCAATTACTACATAACAGAGATGCTGATGGAGGCAGAAGCAAAGAGCACCTAGCTAGAGGAACAAACTAAATGAGAAGGCAGCGAACTAGCATTCATTGTGTTCCATATCATCAATATCCATTGCAGGCCTTCTGCAAAGGACCAGAACCCCTCCCAGTGAGGTTAGCTGAGAGGGAGAAGAACTGGATTCTGGGAAAGTTACCACTGGCATCAAGGAGGTGTAGCAAACCAGCCTGGGCACAGTTGAGAACTATCCAGTTGTTAACCCCCAGACTATTGCAATGAGCCTCATTTTGTTTCAACCTGCTGTGGCAGGGTCTATGGATCAAATATTGGAATAGGAAGGTCTTGTTCACTTGGCTAGGGTTGGTAGGGCACACACCATCCAAATAGGCTTTGCGTGATATCCCTATTCCTTCCCCATCACCTTTTGAACGACTGTGTAAGATACTCCATCAGGTAGTAATAGTAACACATAGCTAGTCCTACTGTAGGGAATGGATACCTGTAGTGCTGATTGCTCCATTCTTGTCTTGCCAGGTAGGCACAGAAGAATGAACAAATATATTGCAAGGGGTAATTGGAGGTAGGGTGCCAGATGTTGGGCTGCAGCTCCCATCAGCTCTTGCAAGTGTATCTACCCTGGCATATAGCCTTCAAGGAACTGGGAAAATGTGGGGAAGCTATAAAGAAAATGGTTGAAATAGTTGTGCCTGCTGGAGGTTTAAAATGTTTTTTTTTTAAAAAATATATAGCTAACAGACCATTCCTAAAATGCAGTTACTATACATGGCAAGGTAACACAGAGACATATAGACACACTTCAAATAATTTAAAAAAAAAACAAATATTAGAAACATTTTCCCCCAAATAATCCAATAAAAGGGGAATGTATAGTTGCCAACCTAGCAGTTTGAAAGCAAGAAATTACAAGTAGATAAATAGGGACCACTTCGGTGGGAAGGTAACAGCGTTCTGTGTGCTCCGGTGTCTGGTTATGCCTGCCACATGACCACGGAAACGTCTGCAGAAGCAGACAGCGCTGGCTCTTCGGCTTTGAAATAGAGATGAGCACTGAACCCTAGAGTCGGATACGACTGGCTTTCGAGCAAGGGAAACCTTTACCTTTACCTATAGTTGTCCCTTGTCACTACTTAAATCACTACTAATATCCAGCTGATCTTCATGTTCAGGAATATGTTTCTGAGGAAAGTATGTCCTGTTTTAAGTATTGAATAATATTTAAGTCAGAGACAGAGTGATGATGTAGTGGGTGGAATCTTGGAGTATTGCTCAGGAGATCTGGATTTCAAATCCTGTTTGGCCTCAACAGTGTGTGTGGAAGCAGTAAAAACTAAATACTGTACAGTGGTACCTCATACAATGATTTTAATCCGTTCCATGGGGCTCGTTGTTGTATGAAACAATTGCTACACGATACATGCATCATATAGCGATTTTCCCTATGGATTTTTTTTTTTTTGCTAAGTGGTTTTTCCCATTAAAAAATTGTTGTACGATTGTTTCCATAGGGAAAATTGTTATGCGGGACACCATTTTTCTCAAAACCTAATTGTTATGCAATTTTGTTGCTATACAGGGCGATTGTTATATGAGGTTCCACTGTACCTCTCTTTCCCTAAGTACTTCTAAAACCTATCAGGCTTGCCATTAAGTTGGAAGTAACTTAATGGCATGTAAATTATAAAAGTCAGGTACAAAGGCAGCAGTGCAAATACAGATCAATGTTTTCCTCACTGTTGAGAGCAGATAAATGACCAATCTATATGATTGTTATAACTGGCAGGAGGAGGAATTCAACTACAGTGAAGAACTGAGAAACATGTTGGGGAAGCAGTTATAGTCTTGTCTGACCGCATGAAACTCCAGGCTGCTGGTTGTATCCCTTTAAGCGCACAGACAAAATAGCAGTGCCATTGCTTAAAACTACATAGTGAGGTAGGAAGGAAATGATAGAGTCAGCCTGAGTTACTGGTGAGAGACACTTATGACATATGCACTGTTACTGCTGTTGTACATGTCTTATGATGATGAGGATCATCACAACAGGATGCTTGGCATTCCTGGAGCATGACTTAGATGTCATGACTGTGTTGCTACTTGAAGTTGGGCAATGAGGTTAGAGTTTCATGTTACCACAGAACAAGCTCGACAGACTACAAAAATAAGGTGTCAAAACCCGGGTAAATCAGGATGTTGAATAAACATAGTATCCCAAGATTTTGAGTCTTCTAGGAAGGAGCTTTGCTTTTAATTTGTGAGAGACAAAAATGTGGAGGTGTGTTTTTATTGCAAAACTAGCATTTTTGCCCGCCTTTGCTGGGCAGGTTTTGTTTTTTTTATGTGTTTTGGGGTTGTTTTTATACTGCCAAAGACACGGCAATAGCGACAGGCAGGGTTCCGCCAGGGTAGGCTTCTCCCCTGACAGATTTCTGTCTCTCGCCCTTGCTATTCTCTTTCTTCTGTTTCGAAAACAGCCCTTGAAACAACGGAGGGAGAATGTCTAGGGCGAGAGGCAGGAATCTGTTAGGGGAGGAGCTTTAGTGTTTGGGAATCAAGACAATGGAAACGGCTGTAAGCTAGCCTAACACATCTTTATTGCATGGAGTACAGCACGAACATGTGGTCATGGCGGACAAACAGCTCTTTTTATACGGTGGCTATCTACTTGAATCTGGCTCTTCGACAGGCATTGGCTGCTGTCCAAGTGACGTCATCCTTGGTCACGCCTTTCTTGTCCAGGTGAGGTGAGCGCGGGAATCTTTCCCGCGCAGCTGAAGGCATTTGAGTAATGTGAACCATGTGAGCTGGGCGCTCGCTATTGCCCCCGGTGGCCACTAGCTCGCGTCCTCATACAGAAGGTTACAGTGTTACCTGTACCCATTCGTGTGGTTACAATTACATTCAACACACTACATTCAATACACAACATCCCTCCCCCCTAAGATGGGACAAAGTCCCTTAACCAAACTGGTTTCCTGCATGTGCGTTTTGGCCGTGCGGCCGTTATGCTTGACTCGGCCATCCCCCCTAGTCTGTATGAGGAGGACTTGGCTATCCTGTTCTACCTCACACTTTGGGTCCCCCAGGTGGGGCAGAGGAGACCTTGAGAGAGCGTCCGCGTGGCTTATCTCTTTCCCGGGGCGGTACTCTAACGACCCCCTGTATGCATTCAGAAAAATCGCCCACCTAAGCATCCTGGGGGAGAGGATCTGTGGGGTGGGCTTGTCTGAGGTGAAGATACCCAACAGCGGCTTGTGATCGGTTATAATGGTGAATGGGCGACCATACAAAAAATCATGGAACTTCTTTGTACCCGCGACAATGGCAAGTGCCTCCCTATCTGTTTGGGCGTAATTTCGTTCTGCCTTGGACAATGATCTCGAGTAGAATGCAACTGGGGCTTCTCGCCCCCCCCTCTAGCACGTGGCACAGGACCGCCCCCACCCCCACTGGTGAGGCGTCGCAGACCAAGACTACCGGCTTCTTTGGGTCGAAGTGGGTTAGAATAGCCTCCGAGGAGAGAAGCTGCTTGAGTTCCCTGAAAGCCAGCTCTTGCTTCTCTCCCCACCGCCAAACCGCATTCTTCTTCAGCAACCCATGCAGGGGCTCTGCAATCGTCGCTTTCCTGGGCAGGAAGGAATGGTAAAAATTCAGCAGCCCCAGGAAAGACTGCAGCTCCGGTTTCGCGGTGGGGCGAGGGGCGTTTTGAATGGCTGAGACTTTAGACTCAGCGGGTTTCACCCCCTCAGCGGTTATACGGAACCCCAGAAACTCCACCTCCCTGGCCAGAAACACACATTTGTCCCTCCGCAGCCTCAACCCCACGGATTCGAAAGCTGTAAGGACCCTGTCTAGTCTCTGGGCCAGTTCTGATTCGCTCTCCCCAGATATCAATATGTCATCGAAAAATGGCAAGACCCCCGGTAATTTCTTTAACAAACGTTCCACAAGAGACTGAAATATCCCCGGCGCCGAGTTCACGCCAAACTGTAGGCGCGTCACCTTGAATGCCCCCTTGTGAGTTACAATGGTCTGCGCAGCAGCTGTGGCTGGGGTTACTGGAAGCTGCTGGTACGCCTGCGCCAGATCTAGTTTAGCGAAAACTTTTCCCCCATGTAAAGTAGCCAGCAGATGGCTAACTACCGGATAGGCATTAGGGCGGATCACCTTGTTAATTGTACACTTGTAGTCAGCGCAAATTCACACCTCCCCATTTGCTTTCAATACTGTCACAATAGGAGTCTCCCACTGAAGAAACTGGGGGCCCCTTGTACTTCCCGAGCCCCTTCTTGAATACCTCTGCGTGTGCGTCGCACACTGCTTGAATCTCATTCCCCCCAATGGCATGGACGCCGCCTATGAAGATGTCCAGGGGTTTGAACCATTGTGTTCCCATGAGATTATACCCCCCCTCTCTTAGAACTACCAGGGGGAGTTTCCTTCGGAGTCCCTTGTACCGTGTCTCGAAGTCCCCAATCCCCAATACTGGAATTACATTTCCCTGCACATCTCTTAAGTTCGCCCCCATCTCCTTGAGTTTGGGTCGCTCCTTGGGGGGAATCCGCAAAAATTCCTTATGGGAAATGAGGGAGTATACAGACCCCGAGTCTATCTCCATCTTAACAGGGACCCCTTGCAACAGTACCTCAGCATAAAAACGTGGTTGCCCTAGAGGCACGCTGTGGACGGCCACGTCGTCTTCCGCGTGCACTCGCAGGCACACGTGGTTCCCCTCTGGGTTGTCGCCGCCATCGCCGACTCTGCCGACGCCATCCCGGCTGCTCGTGGAGCGCTTACTCTCTTCCCGGCGTTGCTTGCAGACCCTGGCGATGTGGCCCTTCCGCCCACAGTTGTGGCACTCAGCTTTCCGGAATGGACACTTGCTCCTCTCGTGGGACGCTCCGCACCCATCGCAGCGCCGCCCGCCTTCCCTTTCTTCTCGCTCAGCCCTTTCCTGACCTTCCAGACCCCCTCATCTTCGCTGGAGCCTGGGGTGGCAGAAGCCTCTGAGGATGTGGGCGAGCGTGGGGCAGGGGTCGCCCTCCAGGCCGCCTGGACGGAAGCTTCTGAGGATGTGGGCGAGCGTGGGGCAGGGGTCGCCCTCCAGGCCGCCTGGACGGCGGATGCAGCTGCCCCGACTGGTGGGGGCTTTGCCTTGAGCAGCTTGTACCCGGCCCACGTGGATTCAGCTGCTAGAGCCTCTTGTAGTACCTCTTTAAAAGTGAGGTCGTGGCCTCGGTTCATGAGCTTCCTCTGGGTCTCCCCGTCTCTCATTCCGCAGAGCATCCTGTCCCTTAGGGCCACGTCTAGAATTTCCCGCCATTCGCATGGGGTTGCCAAGACGCGGAGGGCCGCTGCATACTCGGATACTGACTCACCCGGCTTTTGGTCCCTCCTCAGGAAGGTTGCCCTGGCGGAGAAGAAGGACACCTTGGGCTTGAAATGGCTCCGCAGAACCGCCAGTATTTCCGTCACCGAAACCTGGTCCACCTCTCGTGGTGCCACCAGATCCATCAGCGCTTGCACGGCGTGGAAACCGAGCATCGTGATGAGAACACCCTTCTTCTTCCCAGCGTCGGTGATGCCCGCATACGCCACCGTACTCTTAAAATGCATTTCAAACCAGTCCCATCGCTCGGGATGGGTCACGTCGAAAACTGGCTTCTGTGCTATTGTCTTGTCCCCGTGGGAATCCATATCCCACCTTCGTCGCCAATTTAGTGTTTGGGAATCAAGACAATGGAAACGGCTGTAAGCTAGCCTAACACATCTTTATTGCATGGAGTACAGCACGAACATGTGGTCATGGCGGACAAACAGCTCTTTTTATACGGTGGCTATCTACTTGAATCTGGCTCTTCGACAGGCATTGGCTGCTGTCCAAGTGACGTCATCCTTGGTCACGCCTTTCTTGTCCAGGTGAGGTGAGCGCGGGAATCTTTCCTGCGCAGCTGAAGGCATTTGAGTAATGTGAACCATGTGAGCTGGGCGCTCGCTATTGCCCCCGGTGGCCACTAGCTCGCGTCCTCATACAGAAGGTTACAGTGTTACCTGTACCCATTCGTGTGGTTACAATTACATTCAACACACTACATTCAATACACAACAGGAGCCTACCCTGGTGGATCCCTGCCTGGTGTCTTCTCCCGTGGAAGGCAATGGCTTCCCTCCGGGAGACGAAGGCTGAGAACGGAGCACCATTCTCGGCCTTCGTCTCCGGAGGGAAGCAGTTCGTTTTCCTCAGTGGGTGGGGGCTGAAGTTTTCAGGCTGGACTGGTAGTTCCCTTTGCCATAAAAGCTAGTGTAAAATGCATCCATGCGCATTTACAACAGCCTTGGGTGCATTTACGGCTGTCATAAACGTGTCTACTTCTGGTGGTGGCAGCAGCAGCAGCAGCGGCGGGCCACATGAAATGCTGCCATGGGCTGGGTCTGGCCCACAGGCCATAGGTTGTGAACCCCTGCTCCTCACCATTGCTGTCTGTTCCACAGAAGAAGACTAATGAATAGAATGCATATTTCTTACTTGGAAAAGAGTGACTTTAATTACGAAAGAATGGCATTTTCCAGTGCCATGGTGCACTATCTGGGCAGTTTGCAGAGTAATTAGCATTTTGCCCAAAACATGCTGGGTCATACCTGTCAACCTTCCCGGATTGGGTGGGATTTCCTGGTTCTCGGCGCCGATTTGCGCCATTTCCCAACCCGCGCTGCCGAAACCCCGGAATTTGGCAGCGGGGGAAAGGAGGTACTGCGCAGCCCTTCTGCGCAGGTCACCTTCTACGCATGCGTAGAATCCTTCTACGCGTGCATAGAAGGCTATGCATGCATAGAAGGGGGCTACGCAAGCGTAAAACCCTTCTACGCATGCGTAGAAGGCAACCTGCGCAGAACCGTTCTGTGCAGGTCCCGGATTGGTTGGAGCCGCGGTTGACAGGTATGTGTTGGGTACTCATTTTACTGACTTTGGGAGGATGGGAGGCTGAGTCAACCTTGATCCCCATCTGAATTGAACTCATAACATTCTGGCTGCAGAACAACAGTTTAACTACTGCGCCATCAGCCCGCTTTCTCTTTCCCGCCTGCTCCTAACACCCAGAGACCATCCTCTCCACAGATATGCTGTATCATATTGCTAAGGCAGGTATCACCCATCCTATATTCAGGCAGAAAAGGTCAGGTGCAGATATGGAGCTCTGAAAAGGATATCAGAGATCCTAGATATCCAGTGGTAGTGAGTTCCATAGACAAATAATTATAAAGGCTGCAAGGCAGCTGTCTCAGTGATAACAAGGCTGTGATGTCTGCTTGTAAAATATCCTGTTAAGTTAAACTTTGCTATTGTTACAGAACAACCCCAATGTAAACAGTTTTGCATTGCTTTGAAAATACACTAGGACAGTGATGGCAAACCTTTTAGAGGCCGAGTGTCCAAACTGCAACTCAAAACCCACTTATTTATCGCAAAGTGCCAACATAGCAACAGGGGAGGAAGGAAATGCTCCCATTGGGCTGCTAGGCAGAGAGGCGGGGTCAACTGTGTGCTGGGGGAGAGAGGAAGCGCTCCCATTGGGCTGCTGGGCAAAGGGGTGGGTGAAGTCTGTGCTGGGGGAGGGAGGAAGTGCTCCCATTGGACTGCTGGGCAGTGGGTGGGGCAAATTCTGTGCTGGGTGACTGCATGGGTGCCCACAGAGAGGGCTCTGAGTGCCACCTCTGGCACGCATGCCATAGGTTCATCATCACTGGTCTAGGACGCAACACCTCTGCTTTATGTTTTGTTTTGCTTTTAACTTTAAAAGTTAAACTTGAAGTTATGTAAAAAGGACAATACTTGAGGAAAGGTTGTGGATTTGTTGTCTAAAATGTCTGTAACTATGACAAATGACAAATGAATGGAGAGGCATGTACTGTATTCATTACTTTGTTTATTGTGTCCCATTCAATCCACATGTTAACAACTCCTCAGCCATCTTAATATAGTATTAAGGAGTTCCCTCAGCAGTAGCCTGTGTTGTCTGCCTGCATTTCCCCTCCCTCCAAAAGTAGTAATTTATGGTGAAATGATTCATTTCAGTTTTACTAGGCTGAAACAATTCAAACAATTAAGATACTCTACCTACCTACCTTTAAGAAACTTGAGGTTATTTTCTGAGTCCTTTTTCCAGGTACATTTGGTGGCAACTGGAGAAATGAAAACGGCATTTTCACTGGTTCCACTTTGGTTTTGGGATGGTTTATTATGGTATCTGTGTCATGCTGCCTTCTACCCCGATAAACTAGAAAAATTAATTTCTCAGACTTTTTAATCACAGTCATGTTAGTCTTTTGGTGCTTTTAAAACGCTTTATGCAACAGGTTACTCTGTGTTGCTGCCTTTCTTCTTGTTTTGTGCTCTTACAGGTTTTATTTTATTTTAGATTTTGTTTGTTTGCTCTTGTATAGTTTAATTTTGTCTGGAAAAATATTGCACCATTATTTCAAGAATACAGGAGCAAGGGGCGTGCTGGCTTCGCTAAAAGGGTGCTGGACAGGGAGTGATGAGGACGTTTGACTCTAACAAAATATATACATTCCCATTTGCCTTCTAATTTCAACTCCCCTCTAGGGATTCGAACCAACAACCTCTTGCTTACAAGGCAAAATTGCAACCTTCAAGCCACAGTGGACACAGGGCTGTAAATAGGGCTGTTTTTGTAACCTTATCTTTGGTGGCAAAGGAGGAGAAGGCAGGCAGAGGAGCACCCAAGGGAAGTATTCTGACCAGTAGTGTTGGGTCAAACACAAGTGATTTATTATTTAGCTCATAGATACCAGACTGAGGAACATGTACAAGGTGGCCAGCTTATATACAGTGAGAATGGCAGTTACACAGGTTGATACATTTCGGCGGGCTTCAGGAGAAGCGGGAAGTTTGTACTGACGAATCAGCTATTTTGACATTAGTTTGAAAATGGCGCCTTTGCAAAATGCGCGCTATTCTGTCGTAGACCTTACGGCGCTAATAGCATTTTTAAAATAAATAACGCTTGGACACAACAGCGCCCCAGACTGAGTCCCGGTAGCCTGATGGGCCAGCCCACCACTGTACAGGAGTAAGTTTCTGCTGAGAGTTTTACGGCGTTGATTGTTTTTCTGGAACCATTGAGAAAGTTTTACAAGAAGGAGCAGCTTGTATGTACAGTATTTATTTCTACAGTCAAAGTCAGCTTCAAATACTTTGCAGCCCAAAGCAAATGGCAAAATGGAGCACAGCCACACCCCGATTCCGTAAGTAGAAGCTAACTGGTAATTGAACTGTATGCCAGTATTGACAACTAAAGGGTGTTACTTTATCACATTTGATGCCCCTGTGCTAATTTTGGGGATCAAGACATAGTGCATAGAGTTCTATCCTCCAAGAAAGAAATGGTCATGGGGCTCAGGAGGAACAATCAGGGGCAATTCTGCCCTACCTCACTTGTTTCCAGAGGTAGTTGCTCAAGCCTGCCTAATGGTAGTGGTCGCTCTTACTGGAAAGCTAGTTGATCCGACTCTAGGGGGCAGTGCTCATCACCATTGACAGCCATTGAGCCAGCACTGCCTGTGGCTGCAGATGTTTCCTTGGTCGTGTGGCAGGCATGACTAGACATCAAAGCACACGGAATGTTATTACCTTTCCCTCTGAAGCGGTACTTATTTATCTACTCACAATTTCTTGCTTTTAAACTGCTCGGTTGGCAGGAGCTGGGACAGATGACAGGAGCTCACTCTGTCATGCAGCACTCGGGTCTTGAACTGCTTACCTGCCAACTTCCCAGTTTTCATTCTCAGCATCTTGATCACTAAGTGTTGTGTATTGAGGCACTATTACAAGTTGCGCGGGTAGCACCTTGCAAGGAAGAAAATGGCAGTTTCCCGCCATCCAAATTAGGAGCCAAAAAGGGTGCGAAATCCCTGTTCCAGGGCGCGCTCATTATGCTAATCCTAGCCCTGTGATTGGTTACAGTTTTGGATCCTGTTCTCCATTGGTTAATTACATAATACCCTATTATGATTGGTTAGTTACGGTTATCCGGCGGGTTGCAACTTTGTATCAAGGAGCCACTGCCGGGGAGACACTATGTAGGCCCCACGAGTAAACAAGGTCACACAGGCTGACTCTTTTGGGATGCACTTTGGGGAATCCAACTCCCAAACTCTGGCTCCACATACCTAAACCACTGAGGTACTTTGCCCCCAATAAACAGCAGTGTATCTTATCAGGTAATAAAAGTAATACCTCATACAAAGTCTGCTTCGTACAACATCGAATTCATACAACATCGCCTAATTCCTTGAAAAAGGTTGCCTCATACAAAGTCGCTGTGACTTTGTATGAGGCATTGGGGTTTTCCCAGGTTGCATTGTGCCTGGGCAGTATAAAAGGCAGGACACATGTGTGCATTGCTCTTGTGGGTTTTGCATGAGGCGAAGAGTGTTTAGGAGTGGTTTTGTGCGCGTTTTTGGATATTTTTGTATTTTTTCATCAGAGTTTTTAGAAGCATTCCTGGGATTTTTGCAGCATTCTTCAGGTTCTTGGACAATCAGGGTTGTTTGACATGTTTTTGTAATGTATTTAGCCTTTAGACAATGATTTCTTAAAGTCCTGTCTGTTTCCTGTCTGTTTCCTGTCTGTTTCCTTGACTTTGCCCTGAAGTCTGTGCTGTTACAGTACAATGTATCTCTATGGAAACGACGTTGTACGAGGCATTGCAGCAAGGATTTGGATGTTGTATGAGGCATCGCGGCTAGGATTTTGCATGCCTCATACAAAGTCCAAATCCGTATAAAGTCCAAATTTGTGGAACCAAGTTTGGCCGTTGTATGAGGTATCATTGTAACTTCTATTGGGTAGACCTTGATCCAAAGCTGATACTAAGCAAAAGCAAGAACAACTTCCTTGGATTTGCCTTTGAACTGTAACTTGGAAGGAAAAAGAATCTTTCATCCATTAATCATCCCACGGATTTGATGCAGCAGCAACAGCCTATAAACAGGCTTGCTACCCAACAATTTAGGAATAAGGAGCTCCAAGACTAAATATTTGACAAGTGTGTGCAGTGCAGCTAATCTAGCCCAGTTCAAATAAAAATCATTTCCTTACCAGGGAAAAGCCCCATAGGTACTTTGAGATCTTCCTATTAAAAAAGCACTGAATTTAGGAAATGTGTGATCTTTATAAATAATTTCATAAACTATAAATGTACATGTGCCAGCGTTGCTTCCAAGAATGCTGTAAGCAGAGTGTACAAAAATAAAAACAACATTTTGTTTTGGTACATACCTGTCAACCGCGGCTCCGGCCAATCCGGGACCTGCGCAGAACGGTTCTGCACAGGTCGCCTTCTACGCATGCGTAGAAGGGTTTTACACATGCGTAGAAGGCGACCTGCACAGAAGGGCTGCACAGTACCTCCTTTCCGGGGTTTCGGCAGTGCGGGGCGGGAAATGGCGCAAATCGGCGCAGAAAACCAGGAAATTGCGGCCAATCCGGGAAGGTTGACAGGTATGTTATGGTATGAGATGAAGAACAAAATAAAAATCCCAGTTTTTCCTCCACTATAACATTCTGACCGGTTATCTATGGTTTTTAACAACTCAAAAGGAAGGGTATTTTTTCCACTTTACACTGTGCTCTGCTTATGTGGATTGGAAATGGGCTTTATTCATGCTACAATTGAAGCAGATTGGCAAAAATCTGCTTTTAAAAGGAATGTTCTGAATTCTGACCATCATCGTTATGTAACACTATAGACATAATTGAACTCTTCAATCTTTTTATACTTTTAAAGTTTGTGGAGAAAACTACTTCATTTCCCTCCTAGCTCTTTATTCCAGCAATTTCTGATTTGGAAGAGCATGGGTTCTCAACCTACGGCCCGAGGGCTGGATCCAGTCTGTGGCGCCATTTCATGTGGCCCGTGCCCTCGCTCCCATCACTGACTTCTACTCAGTCCTTTTCCCCTCTGCTTGGCTTGGCATGTCCTTAACTGCACTCCATAGCAGGATAGATGTTGTAAGCCTTATAACATCCACCCTGCTATGGATCACTGTTAGGGACATAGCAAGCCAAGTGGAGGGGAAAAGGATTGAGGCGGTGGCAACAGAAGTGATGGATGCACGTGGCTGCCTGCATTTTTCTCAAGGGCTGCTCTGGCAGAGCACGGGCAAGAAGGACAGTCTGGAGTCCTCCATGCAGCTCCTCCAGGCTGGTAAGCACGGAAGCAGTGGAGTGGGGAGGGGGGGGGCTCGGGTTGGTCCCACTGCCAGCGGGGGTGGGTGGGTGGTCCAGCTCGCCAACAGTCAGAGGGAGCATGGTCTGGCCCATAGCTTTAAAAGGTTGAGAACCCCTGCCTTAACTGTTTGTTTTTTGCTTACTTCATTTCTGTTCTTCAAAGGATATTTTCCTCCTTAATTTGATATATAACTATGGCTGAAATCTTGTTGCTTAATGTAGTAAATGACCACTAGAAAAGGCCAATTGAATCATTAAAGGTTTGGAGAGTCAGTTCTCTGTTTAAAACAACAATATTGCTTCAGTGGGAATCCTCTAGTTGAGTTTATTATTTTACGGATAGATTTCAGCCTCTATGGACAAACTGTGTACAAGAAAATACACTGTCCTGCTCCCCAAACTGTCACTCTAAATCATTATTTTGTTAAAGTAAAGGATATTTAAGCAAATCTGTACTGTGTTATGACCTTTGCTGTTACCTTTCTTTCCCCAGATTGCTCTCTGGTTCCTTTCTGGCTCTCTTCTTTTTCTGAATCTTTGGAATGGGGAAATCTTTTTCCAGTCTTTCAGAATATGTGTGAAGTAAGTTCATCTCCAACGTTGTGAAACACTGAGGGGAGATCATGTTGGCCAAATATTTACTGGACAAATAAACAAATTATTGACTAACTTGAAAAATGTAAACTCACTGTCCAGTTTGCTTAATGCTATGAAATTTGAGAGCGACCTAAAATCACTGGATATTCGCCAGTCTTTATTTTTCTCAATCTACAGTCCTACTGTAATCTAATAACTTTAATTTGATTAAACTTGAGTGCTCCAATAACTTGTCCTTGATAATTATCGACCCTTTTGTTCATTAGGGTTTTGTTACTTACGTACATCATATATACCAATATCTAACTGTCCAGAGGTAGTTCAGATTAACTATTACGTTTTACAAAATTGAGCAAAATATATTAATTGTAGAATTATAAAAGTGTTGACTATATATATACTGTATTTGCCTTGATGGTTCAGGATATAAATTGAAGGAATTGGCATCTATCTTAAGTATATGGATTTGTAATGATGACCAACTTCATTTAAATGCTCAAGGTACTGTATTTCATAACATGGTCTGAGCACATATTGTTGCCAGACAAGCAAGACCAGGTGGTTTTTGACATGCATTTCATATTTTGGCTACAGAAGCACAACCTGTATGTTATTTAATACAGTACATCCTTTAATACAGTACATCAAGAATGTTTGTTCTTGACATAAAGCTTTTCCTGGATCTGAGCTGGCAGACTTGAGGCTCATATCCATTCAGTGGATGTTGAGGGTTATTCTCTTGCTTAGTTCTCTCAGCATCTGCTGCTACTTCTCCTGATTTTAAGTGGAGCGATACCAACAAGAGGGTATATTTTCTCAAGTAGTGTAGGTTTGAGGCATCCTGTCACTATACGCAGGACTTCATTAACAGTGATGTCAACTTGTTTTGCATGTGTGGATATGCTCCATACTGGAGCAGCATACTCTGCTGCAGAGATGCTCAGGGTCAAAGCTGTTGTACGCAGTGTGGATGGCTGAGTTCCTCATTTATAGTTTATGTGTTTCCTCATGACGTTGTTCCTTGTACTAACTTTGTCTTTTTATTATTATTATTATTATTTATTCAATTTATATCCCGCCCACTCAACACAAGGCCGACTCTGGGCGGCTAACAACATAAAAAGTAACCCCAGGGCAACCCAAGGAGTTTACAGACAATATTCACAAATACAATAATAATCCTAAAAACAGTTAAAACAGTAAAAAAAGTTAAGACTACCCACCCCCTAAAAAGCAAGGGCTGCAGGATCGAAAAGGCACCATGGGGAAGAGTTCCTCTACACCAACCACCCCATGGTGGTTACCCTTCCACCCGCACCCCACACTTGACCTGCCAGCCAGGTTTTAAGATCCCTTCTGAAAGGCAGCAGCTCCGTCCGAAGACGTAATTCTGTTGGCAGGAGGTTCCAGAGGGCCGGTGCAGACACGGAGAAGGCTCTCCTCCTTGTGCCAGAGAGGCGAGCCCCTCTGGCTGATGGAACAATTAGAGAGCCCCTCCGGTCCGCTCTGGTTGGACGGACAGACGTCCTCAGGGCGATGCGGTCTCTTAGGTAACCTGGCCCACTACCATATAGGGCTTTAAAGGTCAAAACCAGCACCTTGAATTGCACCCGGAGACATACTGGCAACCAGTGCAGCTCCCGGAGCAGTGGCGAAGCATGAGCATAACGGCCACACCCCATCACCACCCGGGCAGCCGCATTTTGGACCAGCTGTAGCCTCCGAATGGTCGTCAAGGGCAGCCCCATGTAGAGCGCATTGCAATAGTCTAGTCTGGAGGTAACTGTCTGGTATTCAGACAGTGCTGCTTAAAAGAGAGTGTCCTTCCAAGTGTCGCACCAAGGTATTTTGGTGCTGGGCAATGCTGTAATCAGTTCCTTGCCACATAACATGCAATTCAACCCTTGTCTCTTGGTTTCGAAGATGGAAAGCACACATCTGAGTCTTGCTTGGATTAGGCTTCAAAGGGTTGGTGTTGTAATACTGTCCCAATTCTTCAAGTGTTCCAATAGGTTTTCCAGCTCCCTCATCAAAGCTTGATCCTTCATCGGTCATTGCTGTGTCTCTTCAAGTTCGGTCTGATGCCCTACTTTCTTTTTCTGAGGTGTTGCTTTCTCCTTTCCCCTCTGGTGGCACTTCTTCGTCTTCAAATGCTGTATCTGATGCTGAATAATGGCTATCATCATGGCAATCAGCCATGAAGATTGTCCTGGGAACAATATAATGCAGTAGTCTTCCATTTGTCTTCCTCATCACAGTGTGTGACACGTGTGCCACTAATTCAGTTTTGCGAGTCACATTCTGGTCCTAAGCTCTTTTGGCACATGAAGTCCTCATCAGCCCCAGGTCAGGATTGATGAAGTTGCTGCCCTCCATCAAGATGGATTCAAGTGGGATTTAATCCAAATGGGGACCATCACCCTTCCCTGTGGACTTAACCTCCCAAGGCCATTAGTCCTCAGGGTTGTCATTAGTTAACCACTACCTGATGATTGGCATTGAGTCACTGGCAGTATGGTCTACTCTATTACCATTGCAGGTGGCACAGATAAATCAATTCCTCCCTCTCTCTTCTGGTGTGTCCTACAATCCCCAAGACTTACATGAACTCATATGCCACTGGTTCTGTCCCGTTTTTCAGAAAAAAACACATGCTTGCAGATTCTTCCTCTGCTTCTTGCATACCCTGGGAAGTGTAATGGCTCAGGGTTAAGAAGCTCACCTTGTTAGCTGGAAGGCTGGCAAGTTGGTAGTTCGAGACCCGGGTACTGCATAATGGTTTGAGCACCTTTCTCTGTCCCAGCTCTTGGAGACATGAAAGGAGCCTCATTTGGGCGTTCCCTGAGTGGAGTTTCTCCTGCAAAAACCATTTCAACCCAATATAATTTCTGACATGCAAATATATATTATGCATACCCTGTAGTAGGATCGCTGGGTCCCGGGTTGGATCTC
Organism: Bradypodion ventrale; assembly: GCA_035047345.1. NCBI lineage: Eukaryota > Metazoa > Chordata > Lepidosauria > Squamata > Chamaeleonidae > Bradypodion > Bradypodion ventrale. The sequence continues at coordinate 287,468,776 of JAWDJE010000004.1, forward strand.
TATGGACTGGCAACAAGGTCATCTATATGTTGAGCTTACAACAGGCAATCCCATCATGCTTTGCATTTTTTTTAACATGGAGACGGGAAGGGCCTGCATTTAATACAGTAATACTGTATTTGCCTGCTTTGAGTCTAAGCAGCCAATCAGCAAGCTAAATGTTTCTTCTCTCCAAAAGTAATTGCTTTCTGCTCTGTGTTTGGATGTATTGTAGGTTTAGTGTAGTTCTGTCTATTCTATCTGAGTGTTCAGTTATTCAGTTTAGTTCTCTTTCCATCTCAAAATGTGTTAGTCTCAAAAATCTAGTAAAATAAATTTCGTGTCAAAAATTACTCTGAGTTGAAAGGATTTTTCTGGAGAAACTCTGCTCAAGAGATGCACAAATGAGGCTCCTTTCATGTCCTGTTGTGCAGCACTCAGGTATCGAACCCTGACCTTCCAGTCTCCAAGCTCAGTGCCTAAAACTAGTAACTCAGTACCTTCTTACAGCCATTATTTGCCTGAGAGATTTTTTCTTCCTGTAACCAAAATGTAATGAACTGCTGTATTATATTTTTGCCATCTATCTGACAACTTTATTTGAACAGACGCCTTGTAAGAAAACTTTATTTTTTTTCCTTCTGCTAAAGCTGTACTTGAGCATTTGTTCAATAGGAATTAAGAAGAAAGAAAAAGGGAATTGAGGAGGGCTTGCATTTAAAATCATTCAGTCTTAATCCTTGGGTACTTGCTAGCTGAACCACTCTGCAAATATTACCTAACAATATGTACCTGTCCTCCTCACACACTGGAAAATCCATTCATAAAAGAAAAACAAAAGAAATTATGGCCACAGTCCATTTGTCTCCTCTTTGATCTATGAACTTGTGTCCATACAAAAAGATTTTCCATTTCTTCTGCTTCCAAAAGTTTGTCTTCACCACTTATTCCCATGCTGTACAGTAAATTGCAATCAAATAAGATTTTAGCATTGAATGCAGAAGACTAGGGTAATTTAAATTAAAAACAGTCATAAACATTTTTGCAATGTATATTTCTTTAGTTTCTGATCTGTAGAGAATACTTGAATATTTTTCAAATACTGTACTGTATGTGTGGTTTGTATTTCCTCCCCAGATCTTGGTAACATACAGGGTGGGGGTATATCTTGACTTTTTAAAAATGCAATTGAATTTCATAGCCTTAATTTTGCAAACCACAATTCTATTATCTCATAAAAACTAAGAAAACTAAAATGAAAGTAAACTAAAAACTCTTTGTGACCGGATGGATGTCTCCTTATTTTGTCTTTTGTCAAATTTTTAGTCTTGTTTGCTTCCTTGCATGTTTGGTCTCTTATTTATTTGATATGATCTGCAACCAGTTCTCTCTGCATTGCATTGTGTTCTGATGATGTCTGCCACCATGATGTCTTCCAGATGTGTTGGAATACAATTCTAATCATGCCTGACTAATGGTTGTCCCAGTGGTGTGCGATGGCTACTTAGCCCATACATCTGGAAGGTGCCAGGTTGGGAAATACTGTTTTATGAAATGCTGTATAGTTGACATCCCTGTTTTGTCAACAGCTGCGCTACAGGCACTGAAAAGGAAAAAGAGATACGAGAAGCAGTTGAGTCAAATTGATGGGACACTTTCCACCATTGAATTCCAGCGTGAAGCTCTTGAAAATTCTTACACTAACACGGAAGTGTTCAAGAATATGGGTTATGCTGCCCAAGCTATGAAAAAAGTACACGAAAATATGTAAGTGGTAAAGACTGTTCACAACAGCCTATAGAAAATATGCTTCATTTTTGAGAGATGTGTGCTTTCTTCTGCGTGTACATGCATACTTTAACAGTTATTTTGGCTAGATCTCCTTACACTGCTTTGTTTGCAGCTATGGATGCAATTATCAGGCGTTGTTTTACCTGTTGAATTTTATACCCAATGTTCAATGTCTTGTATTAGCCCTATTTAGTATGCCCTGATTGACAGCTCAGTGCAATATATGGTATCTAGACTGAGGACTCTCTTCAAATATACTGCATGTCCACTCCATTAAGATCCCAATGTTCAAAGTATGTCCTACTACATTGTTAAAATGAGGAATGGTTTCTACAAAGATTAAACTTTGAACTGTTCCTTTTATAAGTGAGAGGGGTTGTAACCTGTGGTCTGGCAACTTGCAATACAGTATAACCATTGGCAATCCATTGTATGTGGTCTGCCTTTGAAGACGACACAAAAATTACTTCAGCTGTTGGATTCTAACTTGAAATCAGACAGTAAAATCATATCTCATTTATATTTCATAAAAAAAATCTCCACTAGCTGTTGATTTGTTTCTTTTTAAAGCCTGGGAGTCAGGAAGTTGGAACAATGTCTGTTTCCACGTGAACTTGCAGTTTGGGGTCAGCCAGACTGTGAATGGGCTTCTGTTCTTTGTATCCTGTTGGAGATAAGAAGCCACTGATACCCTGGGAGGTTTATTGCACAGGCCCGCGATGGCGAACCTTGGCACTCCAGATGTTCTTGGACTTCAATTCCCAAAAGCTCAAGCACCCTGTGAATCCACATGAATGGGTTTACTGCAATTCATCTGGCCCGTGTTGCCCTTGTAGCTCCCAGAAGCATAAATAAAACACACCGGATGAATAAAACGTGGGCTGGATGAATCGCAGTAAACCCATTCGTGTGGATTCACAGGGTGCTTGGGCATCTGGGAATTGAAGTCCAAGAACATCTAGAGTGCCAAGATTCACCATCACGGGCATAGGTGGTCGTTACAGATGCAAGATGATAAAATATAACAAAAGGGAACAAGCAATTGCTCTAATGCTATTGATCCCCCACCCCACACCCTCCAGTCCATTTTGGCATGGTCCTTTGAGACATGTCATATGGGTGATTGGGACCTCCCTTCTACAATGCAGAGGCTACCCAGATTTGAGCACTGAGAAGAAGTTTTATATTTTAACTCTTTACTAAAACTAACAGGGAGAGATGAGCAGCATCCCTTTCAGGGAAGGAAAGCTGAGGGGACAAACTCCTTTGAACAGGTCACTATGTCATCATCTTGATAAGATAAGCTATTCTTAGAAGAAGACATTCATAAATACAATGTAGGATGTTTCATGCCATTTGATTTCTCCCCCTAAATTGGTGGCATGATATTAATGAAATATGGTATCAATGTAATTTAAAGGGATGGGGTTTTCAGATTTTCTTGGACTGTATATACCACAGTTCCTCATGTTGGGTGCGCTACCTGACTTACAGACACCTAAATTTGGCTCATTTAGAAGAAAAGACCTAAACTGAAAAACTTGGAAGTTTATCCCTACCAAATTTCCTGTTCCTCGTTCAGTACTTGCTGGGAGCTTTCTTTTTGAACAGGAAGCTATGCCAAGCTAAGCCTCAAAGACTTCTATTTGAGGTCTTTCTCCCAGATGTCTGTAATGAGAATTGTGGAATGTATAGTCCAGGAAATCCAAACATCCTATCCCTAATATTTTATACATCAAACTTCCGAACCAAAAAACACATTTTCCAGACCATGTGCTGAAATTCTCCGTGGAGATTTTCCTTCAAGTATTCTAGCCTTTTGCATTAAGATGCTTACTAATGCCCATTATCCCGGTTTTGCTCTCCCGTTTATGGCATTTCTTATCAGAGAGACTCATCCAGTGCCTAAGTCAATGCTTTCTAGATGCCAGATAAAGACCTTGGCCTATATCTCATTGCTAATGCCAGCAAATAATAATAAGATATATCAATTGTATCAAAGGATTTGTGTCTTAGTGCTATACCATTCAGGAATTGAAATCTAGTAGTAAGTTGCAACTATTGAATGAAAGGAACTTCATTCAATGTGGGGGGTGGCTGGGGAGATAGCCACTCCAGGCTGGCTCATATGAGTGCCACCTGGGCTCCCAGTTTTCAGTGTTTTAGTGTTAGTTTTAGAAATTTGAAGATGTAGCACTGGAGAGGGTATTTTAAATTTTAACAATTTAATATTTTAGTGTCTTTTATCCTGTTGTTCTGTAGAGTTTTTAACTGTGGTGTTTTTATATGTGTAAGTTGCCCTGAGTCGCCTCGGCAAGAGGGTGGCAGGAAAAATGTGATTAAATAAATAAATAATAAATAAATAAACTTAAAGAGGAGTTGACTTACCAGATCTTCTCAGAATCCGTGGGCCAACTCTAAATGCAATTTACCACTGGATTTCAGCCAAGAATTGATTCAGTAATTTTATTGTTGTGACTAGCAATTGGATTTAGGCCTTCATTATTATTTCATTCTTTGAACATCTGAGGACTTCTTTAATGTCTAATCTTTAATGCTGAATTTATTGGTAGTTCATAATCTGTATGATACTCTGGCCTTTTTTATGTGTACATACCACTGTGGTAGTTTACATATTCAAGGGTGGTATGGAAGGTTTTTTTAAAATGTTGTTTTTGTTTCCTCAGGGATTTGGACAAAATCGATGAAATGCTCCAAGACATCAATGAACAGCAGGATGTTGCACAGGAAATCTCAGAAGCTCTTACAAGAAAACTGGGTGAAGACTTTGACGAGGTTGGTAATGGTAGCTAAGAACATAAAAGTAGATACAGCTTAAATAAAAGAATTGTTCTGTGCATTGTAAGATATTGTTAAACGATGCTTCTTGGAAACAGGATACATTGTTCAAATATGTGACATTTTTTAAAATGCACTCAGATTCTCAGCTGACAATGAAAATAGCTGTTTAAATGGAGGGAAGTTAGATTTCAGATTATTCTGAGAAAAATTGTCAGGAGCATATGTGAGATGCCTTGCTAGCCATTACCCCCACCCCATCACTAGCTCGTTGGTTTTTTTTCTAAAATAAAGTGATTATGTATGAATCTACTCTCAGAGAACAGAATTCCCTATAAATACATGAAAAAACAACTGGATGTATTACTGTATTGTCTTTCACTTTCCCTGCAAGGTCAATGTAGTGTCTCTAGCAGAGGAATATTTCAAAATTGATTAATTTGCCTCTCCAGTTGGGTCCATAGAGGCTTTTTAAAATGTGGCTCTAGTCCTCTTATTTTCAGAAAGACACTAACATAAATTGGTGAATTATGCTCTAAAGCAGGGGTTCCCAACTTAAGGCCTGTGGTCCGGCTCTGGCCCACAGCAGCATTTCATATGCCCCCCACTTCCAAGGGCATTTGAGAAACAAAATGACACCCCCCCCTTGAAGCTGTTGGGACAAAATGGCCACTCCAATTATGCAGGCAGGGCAAAATGGCCCTCTGGCCTTTGAAGCTGAGTGAGAGAGCATGACACAGCCTCTGGCTTGAAAAGGTTGTGAACCACTTCTCTAAAGATTCTAGCTGTGTATTGTGGTGAAAAGGAACAGGATAGGTAAAAGGTGGTCTGCTATATATATTGAGAGGGGGGGTGTTTAAGCAGGCGATCTGCTCCAGTGACTCCAGTGACTCTGGGAGGCTTACATCCACTAAAAATCCAAATAAAACACTAAAAACCCTTAAAATCCATAAAAACTAGCACTAAGGGAAATTATGCAAATTTCAGCTGCATATTGCCTCTTCTTAATAAGGTTTGGTTATGTTCTTCAGTGTGCACTCCATTACAGGACTGGGCAGATGCCCAGGAATACAATCAGTGCCTCGTTAAGGAATGGCCATTTGCCATGAAGGCGTACACATTTTCCCTTAGACGCATCAGTTGGCTTGTCTTCTTGTTAACACAAATAATGATTTTAAACTTAGGATATTACATCTAAGAAGTTATTTCCAAGCTGTGATTGGAAATTGCTTCTTGTCCAGTACTTTTTTCCTTTAATCTAAAATTACAAATACAGTGGAACCTCATACAACAATTTCCCCATATAGCAACGAAATCGCATAACAATTAGGTTTTTGGGGGAAATGGCATCCCACACAACAAATTTCCCTATGGAAAAAATTGTACAATCATTTTTCAATGGGAAAAACCACTTAGAAAAAAAATTGTTGTACTATGCATCCCATAGGAAAAAATCGTTATATGATACATGTATCATATAGAAATTGTTTTGTAAAACAACGAGCCCCGTGGAACAGATTAAAATTGTTGTATGAGGTACCACTGTATAGTGTAGATATGAAATATAAGTAAAATTCAAAATAGAATGTTTAAAAATATGCTATTTTTGAAGTGGGTTACTTCAATAGTATTATCTGAGCCATTTACAAGATCTTCTTTTGGACCCCTGAAAGGGCATAAATTGCATCCATATATATCTAGATTCTTGAATTTCTCCACATTCACAGAAAATTGTCTTGTATCCAAGTAGCCCCATTTTACTTGCTTGTTCTTTGATATCTGAACCATGCAGGTTTTTTCACCATCCTCAACGACATCTCGAGCATTATCAACCATAGTCTCTCAACCAAAGAAAATAGTCCTTCCTTAGCATTGTTCTAAAAAGATGTATTTTGAAGTACAGTAGAACCTCGGATAAAGTCCAAACTCCGTTCCACAAATTTAGACTTTATCTGAATTTGGATTTTATCTGAATGAAATGGGCAACATACCTCGGATGACGTCCATTTTTAGTGGTTTTGGACTTTATGAGAAGCATCACGTGTGCATGAAAACCGCAACTTAATCTGAATCGGACTTTATCCAAATCAGACTTTTTCCGAGGTACCACTGTAATTAGAATTCCTCAGTTCCCACAATTTTTAATAAATAAATTGAAATAACTGTATATTTTGATAACCATTTTAGGTAATATAGTGACTCTTTTTAACTCCTTTAATCAATCAACTTTAATCCCCTTATTCTTGTAAAAGTGGTAGTTCATTAGTATATTTGAATCTACTTCTGAGCCCTGTTACTAATTTTCAGAAATGTTTCCAGTTGATTGCTCTCATATAAGTCACTTCTGCCATGTCGAAAGCCCCAAAGAATATGATTCTTTGGCAGCTTGCTGAAACATTTTTGCCCATTTGCCAGCAGGGGCTTTTCCATTGCGACTGGCAGACACACTTTTTCATAATGATATTCTAATGTAATTGTCTTGGTATAATTGATTTTTGTGTGCTTGAAAAGTTACCTGCTAAATGTTTGCTTTCAGGATGAGCTTCTGGCAGAATTAGAGGAACTGGAGCAAGAAGAATTGAATAATAAAATGAGCAATGTCCGATTACCAAGTGCACCGACTACGCCATTGCCTTCCCATCCTGGTAAACTTGTTTTTTAATCAGCTTTTTTTTACTATTGCATTGGAATATTCAGCTGAAAGAAAGTGAGAGATCAGAGTGTAATACAGATGGGTTAACTTTATCTTTGTTTTTGTCTTGTAAAGGTAAAGATTGCTCATGCTTGAAAGCCAGTCGTATCTGACTCTAGGGTTCAGTGCTCATCTCTTTTTTACAGCCAAAGAGCCAGTGCTGTTTGTGTCTGCAGACATTTCCATAGACATGTGGTAGGCATGCCTATTATACACCGGAGTGCATGGAACGCTGTTTACTTTCCCACCCAAGTAGTACCTATTTATCTACTTGCAATTTCTTGCTTTCAAACTGCTAGGTTGGCATCTAGGACAGACGATGGGAGCTCACTTCATCATGCAGCATTTGGATCTCGAACTGCTGACCTGCTGACCTTCCAGTCATCAAGTTCAGCATCTTAACCACTAAGTCAACGCAGTCCTGTTGACCTTCCTAGGTGTGGCTTAAGTGCTTTAGAGCCCCATTGACTTCATACTTGTGTTTCTTTTACCCTGCATGTTTAGCATGCCTGCACCTTTTAATTTCTTTGATTTGCACTGATGTGTTTGGAAAGACCTCTGGATCTGCATTATGAGTTGCTTCATGTGAATTGTTTGCCATGGAGAACAATTCGCATAGCCAGTGCAATGTTGCCATGTTTGTTTGAGCAGTCACAGTGAAACACATTTCATAGTTGATTTTTAGAACTTCAGCCTTCCCCCGATGTTTGTATCATAAAACAGAAATTTGGGAATGTGAAGTCTTCCAAATGTTGTGGAAATGCCACTCCAGTGGTCCTTAGCCATTGGCAATGCTGGCTAAGACTCATGGGACTTATGTCTAGTAACTTTGGGGAGGGGGGGGGTGTCCCATAGTCTGTAATCTTGAAATGAGACATAATATTCTGAATCAATACAAAATATTCATAAGCGACATGAATATAAGAATAAACGAGGAAAAAAGCAATAGCAGTGCATTTAATTTAAACAAATTGTTCCACAGCTGAGTAAACCAAATATATTGTTAACATTCTTTCTCAGATAACAGTTTTCAAAGAGATAGTTGCTTAATCTATGTCAGCATTTATAACAATAAGTAAAGGAAGAACAAGATTTATTTCAGTGTGAAATTAATTTGATAATGTGAACTATGTTGCAATACTACTTTTTTGCTTCTAAAACAGCAGCAGATGGAGCCAGCCATGTAATTTATAGCTGTTAAATTTATAGCTTTTTAATTGATTCTAATAACATTATCTTCCCCATGGTCAGACCTCTTGGGAAATCCTATTTCTCTGTGTGCATTATCTGCTAGTATAAATGTGTTGCAAAGCTCTAGAGGTCTATATTAATCAATGAACCTGGTTTAGTCATCATCAATGACAGAAATGCTTTAATGATATCCTTTTTTATTGCTTGGGTACAAACCTTCCCATTGGAAGACTGCCTCTGCCCTTGTTCCTTCTGATTCTGACTGAGTTGTCAACAGTGGAAGCCACCGGTGCACAGAGTGAATATGTAGGTGATAGGAAGATCTGTGTTCAAAGTTTGTATGAAAATGGCAGCAGCAGCAGCGCTGTCAAGGCTTTTGCACTGCATTAGTCAAAGTTAGAGTTCAGGTTTTTAAAGTTGTGCTTCATAGTCACATCTGACACTAACATATGGATTACTTGATTTTAGACCATTTTTAAACAATGGAACTTCAGATAAATATGTAACATGTAGACTACAGTACACCAGTAATAAGAAAATGCATACATGCATGTTTGTATCATAAACTGATGTCATGTAATTATCCATTCTAGAAAACTTCAGCAACTTTGTAGAAAGAGTAGAGGTTTCCAGTTAATGCCATCCTGCATGAGTAGCTTTTAAAGATTTTTGTCCTTAGATGTAAATTGGACTGACCGTTTTTAATTTTGCTATAGTCCCCATTTCTACCTTTTCCATTCTTCCCTGTGACTACTTGATCATGCCTGTACATAAGAACAGGTACAGGAATGGGGACTGAGGAACAGGTATGGGGACCAAGATTGGAAACCCCACATTATTGGGCTACAACTTCCTGAATCCTCCTGTCAAGTTCTAAGAATTGTCCAAAATGTAGATTTCCATGCTTTGGAGAGCAAAATACACTACATAAAGAGTCATCGTTGAATATAGTCAGGGACATGCATCTCTCTGAAACTGATATTGGACAGCTGGGTCCAAAGGTTTGACTTCAGATTTAACTTCAGACTGTGTGAACAGTTCCTGGTACAACATCTTTTGCTGAGGTCATCCATGACAATGGTGACTATGTCATTCATTTGGTTTCATTAGAATCTGGATTGGATGTAGCATAGGCAAGGCTATCCACTGAGTCATCCCATTTGTATCTTGTTATTCCTGAATGCTGACAAGTTATTGCTCATTTCTTCGCTCTACAGCAGCATCAAAGAAGAAGGTCGAAGATGAAGATGAAATGAAGCAGTTGGCAGCCTGGGCTTCTTAACACCCTTTCAGAGGTTTACAGTGGAAGGAACTCATTAACATCATTTTATACACAGAACATGTTTGTGTCTGACAAGGACCAAAACTGATCCTTGGTGGGGGTTCGTGGAGTCTGTGTAATATATATATGTACATTTTAAAAGAGCTGATAATACTCAAGATCTCTTACTCAAAATGCTCTTTCTCCTTTAGATGTACCTCACTTGACTTTTTTTAAAAAATACCTGATGATATTTCTAAATTGTGGATACAAACTGCCTAAATAGGCTGTTTCTGTACAAGCTTTGGCATGTGATATTGAAGCTCTCTCTATATGTGTATGTATGCACTTTATGCATGGATTTATATGAGCTAAATCAAGTTCAGTTCCACAAAAGCAAAATAAGATCTTAGCCATTCATATATCCCCACCAGGTCATCATTTTTTTTGCTTTTAAATAGATGTATTGGCTTTTATTGAGAAAATGCAGACTACAAAAAACTGTTTGCTACAAAGAGGAGTGAACCATGCTTCTGATACTGTGAGATAGAAATGGTGGGCAGAAATTTCGTTTTGGTGGTTTTCAGAACAAGTTTAGAATGAATGAAATGTGTGGTTGTTTCACTCCCACTTTAAGTTGGTGAGAAGTTTACACTTTTGACTTTCTTTGGCTTAGACAAAGTTTTCCCTTCACTACTACTTGCTACTTGCTCAGGGTCCGAAACGGAAGGAGTGAGAACCTAGTGTCTCATCTCAAAGGCTAAGGATGAAATCTTGTTGCTTTGCATAATAAGTTGCACTAGAGTAGGCCCATTGAATCCTCCATAAATTCCATTGATTCAAATGGGCCTCATGTAGTTGTGACTTATTGTGCTGAAGTTGAAAATAGAATAAGTCCATTTTAATCAATGAAACCTATGGAAGCATTGACTCACCAAATCCCTAATGATTCAGTGGGCCCGCTCTAATGCAAACAAACAGGATTTTAGCCTAAAAGTGCAATCCTACTCTCCACAATTAATTGTCTGGAAGGGGATTGGATGCCTTAGGAAGTTCCCTTCATTTGCAGGGACTGTTTCTGTTAATAGGGGAGTATCTCTGGCATAAGGCCATCATCGAAAGCTTCATTATTATGGATCTATTGCCAGTGGTTCCAAAGCAACCTCTAGCCCGCTCTTGTAACATCTGTTTCCTGAAGTATTCCAGGGCAAGTCACCTGGATTTTCAGGATCCAACCCACTTTCTTCCCCTGAAACAATCCATGGTTGGAGTCATCAGCTATGCCAACCTGTAGTTAATTTCATCTGCATTCATGTCAATGGGAAGAAACTAAAAACAGTACAGAACTGCTCTCAGGTAAACCTATCTTCTCTCTTGTAGTGCTCTGCTCTGTGCTGTCAGGGCTTTGGAGAAAGTGGATCACCCACTGGTCTTGTTTTGGCAAGAAAGAGCCCAGTTCATCAGTGTATAGGGGTGGGTAAAGGGGAAGAGACATAACTCAATGTGGACATGCAGCCACAGAGTATTGTGAAATCTAAAATACAGTACTTGGTATGAAAAGTTTGCTGGCAGTTGGCAGTGGTAAAACTCCCCACCAACTTATATAAACTGGATGAATTTAATGTTAATGAAAGGGATGGTTGCAGGAAGATGAGTTACCAACTAAATTCTAAATGATTTTTCAGACTCTAAAAATAACACCTTCAAGATTGTGTGCACATGTATGTGTAGAGTGAGACAGATTCTTTAGAAGTTTTTGAACTCCTGTCAGCCCCATGGCCAAAGGTCAGGCATGGTGGGAAATGCATTCAAGCATTATCTGACAGGACACAGGTTTTCCATCCCCATTTTAGAAAATGGAAGTTGCAATCCAGGAAATGAAGACCTTTAAGCACATGCTGGATTGAGAGAATCAATGAAAATAACCTATTCTATTCTTCCTTCACTCGAGCTTTTAAAAAAGCTGACTATGTTTGCAATGTGGCTCCTTTGGGGAACCCTATTGTCGAGTAGTTCATCTTAAATGCTCCTTGGAAATGTTCTTGTTCTGTTCACTTAATTGCTTTGTCTTTTTCTTTGTTTCAATAAAGCACTTTTCTGTTCAAATATTTAATCACTGAATTTGAATAATTTATGTGACTTTGTGTACCATAATGCTGGCATGGTCATTTTTGTCCTGGGAAAGGGAACTGATTATTGGAAGGAAATAAAATATATTGTTATAAAACCAGTTTTATTTGCATTTGTGTGGGAAATGTGTTCAGTGTCTTGCTGTGAAGCCCAGCAGTCTATTCGTATATATTATATTTGATTTTGAAAGGCAATGTAATATTAGTCTGGTTTTTTTTTAAATTAATAGATTTCATCTTTCACGTGTTGCAATACAGTTGTTTTTCTTTAGGTTCCTAGTTGATGTTTAATGATATAAATGTTAGACTGGAAGTGTGATACTTTGCCATCCACAGAGATTTGGGGATGATTTGCTGGTGAGTGTGCTCTCTGTTGCCCCCCCCCACACACACACACACACTTCCCAGGGCAGTGGCAGGTCCTTAGTCACTTTCTTTGCTTGCAACAAGTGTTTTATCCCCCAATGTCAGAAGGTTGAGTCACTCACTTCTTGAGCACTTTTTGACTGTTTAGGACAGGGGTTCCCAACCTGCGACCCGTGGGCCAGCCCTGGCCCCAGACGCCATCCCATCCGGCCCATCAATGCCTTTGCCGCATCCAGAAGTGGAAGCAGCCACATTTACATTATCCGTAAAACACTCCGACACATGCACAAATGCGCTTGCGGCTGGCGGAAATGAGCACATTTACACCAGTCATAAATGCGTCCACTTCCGGGGGGCGTGGTCCAGCCCGTTCAGCTGTCTGTGGGCGTGGTCAGGCCCACAACGGAAAAAGGTCAGCCACCCTTGGTTTAGGGTTTCACCCATCCTCACAGGAGTTCCCAAGTCCAAGTTCTAGGAGGCAGTTGGGTGGGAGAATAAACTTCATACGAGAGCAGGTCCTTTGTAAGGAGGGCTTGTTTTGATGGGTGGAAAGAGACAGGCTCTGTGACTTTCCCTGGTCCAGCCTTTCTGTTGACGTGCCCCTCTTTCATGTCGTGGCTACTTTAGGATTGGAACTGCTGTGGGGAAAAGAGAGTCCGATTGTAGGAAGGCAGTCTTCTTCCACATCTTGGGCCATCTCTGGCTCTTCTGTAGCCAACATCAATGATGACACACACACCCCTCCTGCTCTCTTATCTCTGTGGGACTAGCCCTGTTCAGCTGTTACTCATTAAACTGTTCCAGCTTTGTAAGTGTGTTCTAGAACAGTGGTCCCCAATTCCCAGAGATCTAAGTTAATTCCCCAAAGCACTGATCAGCCAATGTACTGACTTAGGCTTCTGGGAATTGAAGTCCAAAACCCAAATGATGGGGACCAGTGGTCTTGAAGGCTTGCTCCCTAGGCATCTTGCCCTCCCCTTCATTCTTTGAACTGGGCCAGGTCTAGCAAGCACATGCATGAAGGTGTGAACACCCATCCCCTCACGGTGGGTCTAACACTTAAAAGTCCAAGTACCTCCCGCTTATAGAAAGCAGGAGGTCAATGTAAGTGCATCAGTAGAAACAGCCCAATCCCTCTGACTACTATATTGTTGGTGAATTTTTGGTGTGTTGTGTTCATTCTTTGTAACATGCAGTTCTGTCCTTGTATAATGTCCTTTTAAGGATGATATTTATTTCTTGAAATAGATTTACCATCAGGTTGCTTGGCACTGAACTTAAATTTTTTAAAACAAATTTGAGCCCTGCAGATGTTTTAAGCTTCTCCTCTCAGAAGCCCCAGCTAGCATAGCTAACGTTCTGAGATTGTAGGAACTGTAAGGTAAAGGTAAAGGTAAAGGTCTCCCTTGACATTTTTACAGCACTATAGTGCATACCTCCAAATGCACACTTTTGCACAAATATTTGCACTTCTGTTTGGCAAGGGTCAAAATGTTGCCCATTGTGTGTACATGTCTGCCAGACGCAGATAATTAAAAAAAATCATTCTAGGACAGTGATGGGCAAACCTTGGCACTCCAGTTGTTCTTGAACTTCAATTCCCAGAAACCCTGATCAGCAGGAGTGCTGACTTGGGCTCCTCGTAATTGAAGTCCAAAAACAACTGGAGTGCCAAGGTTCACCATCACAGTTCTAGGACATGTGCATGAAGATGTAAATGCTTGCATATACTGTAATTCAAATAATTATTAAGGTGCACCATTCATGAGCCACTCATGAACAGTGCTGTATTTTGGGACATCATCTACTTTACTTTTGTATAAACATTGGTACATAGAAAGTGAAGCGGGTGCAGAAGAAGCATGTTGAGGCTGAATTCTTTTAGTTGGTAGTCTAGTGGTTTTGGTAGGAAAAAAAATCTGAAGCCTGATGCTTACGTAAGAAAATTAAGACTACCCTATAATTAACATCTATATACAGACCATGCAATTTGGGCTGCTTTCAGAGGTCCAAGTCTGTAGCCAATTTTATGGTATCTCCTTGTGCAGTTCCAAACTAGTCTGTAGGCAATAGCAGTTTCATTTCTTTCGGAACAATGCTAATACTGAGATGTGAGCAGTGCTATACATTTTTTCCTGAAGTGTTACAAGCAAGCCAGTCAAAGTCACAAAAATAAGCACCATACGATTCTCTGGTGTATTTGTCATAGCTGAATGAAACTGGCAAGTATCCTCTTGAACACTCATTTCAAAGAATTGAGAAAACATAGAATTGTCTTGGAAGTCATTGAAAGGTGGCAGGAGAGAAGGGAGTGTAGACCAGTATTCCCTGGAGGCATTACTAACCACTTTGCAGAAAGCTTTGTTGCATTGAAAATGGGTTGGGAACTCTGGGTTCCCAAATGTTTTGGACTACAACTACTATTGTCCTTTACTCATGGCCATGCTGGGTTGTTGGGAGTTGTGGGCAAAAAAATCTAGACTTCCTAGGTAACGGTCACCCTTGCTTGAAAGCCAGTTGTGTCCGACTCTAGGGTTCAGTGCTCATCTCCGTTTATAGCCAAAGAGCCAGCGCTATTTGCGTCTGCAGACGTTTCGGTGGACATGTGGCAGGCATGCCTAGACACCGGAGTGTACAGAATGCTGTTTACCTTCCCACTGAAGCGGTACCTATTTATCTACTTGCAATTTCCTGCTTTTGAACTGCTAGATTGACAGGAGCTGAGGCAGAGACGGGAGCACACTTTGTCATACAGCACTCGGGTCTCAAACTGCTAACCTGCCGATCATCCAGTCTTCAAGTTATTTGTCTTAAATACTAAGCAACCACAGTCCCACTTGCCCCGCCTTCAGCCAACACACTAATAAGTTTCAATTCATACTTGGGGAGATTGTCTATATCAACTGAGTACCTAGTACCTCAGTTTAGACTGAATGCCAGAATAAAGATAAGATAATATGTGAAGAGGCTTCTGCTATATTAACTATTGTCCTTGGATTATTTTTAACATATGCATTCTGTAATAGTGTTATTCTTAAATGTCTGGTTGCAAAGTTCACCACTGTCTATTCATAAGGATCCTTTGACACTGATTTATTGTTATTTTTGCCACCATCTGTATATTTCCCTTACTTTGCTTCATATAGTCTTGTGGCTGTCTGCTCTGAAAGGCTTTTTTAAAACATCACTTTGTATTCAAATGAGATTTAGCATTTCTTGTTTGCAGTTGATGTCTGTGGTGGAGACACCCATTGGCAGCTTCCACGCATGCACATACACATATACAGTGGAACCTCGTATAACAATGCATCGTACGAAAAAAATCGTACAATTAAGAGAATTTTGGAATGGGTGCATTGTATAACAAAAATCTCTATGGGGAAAATTGTACAATGAAAATTTTCTTTGTATGATTTTCCCCATAGGGATTTTCGTTGCACGATTTTTATTTATTTATTTATTTATTTAATTTGTATAGCTTCCCCAATCGACATACAACTCTGGGCGGCGTACATAAAATCGCCAATAGAGATTTTCGTTGTATGATGCATGCATCATTCAACGGAAAAAAATCGTATAATGAAGTGCCTTGTGGAACCAATTTTCTTCATTATATGAGGTTCTACTGTACACAGTCACACTCATACCAGCAAAGAAGCAATAGAGGACAAGGATTTCTTACAGATTTCTTAAAGGTAAGTGTTTTTAAAAAAGAATTTAAGATGTAAATCACATAAAATTCCACATTTTTAAAACAAGTGACAAAAGGGTGCAGAGGAAGAACAAGTGATGTCTCTGGAAGAGCCTTCACCCTGCATAGTGGTAGGGCTGGTCCTGGTGATAGTTATTGTGTTTGCAATGCTATTATTTTTCCTACCTCATGGTGCAGTGGGAAGATTTAACAATCCAGACTAAGCTCATGGTATACCAAGCTGTTGTTATGTCAACATTATTGTATGGCTGTGAAACATGGATCCTCTATCGCCAAGACATCAAAAAGCTTGAGCGCTTTCACCAACAGAAGCTGAGGTCCATTTTTAACATCAAGTGGGATGACTATGTCACCAACATTGCAGTTCTCAAGTAGACACATGTAAATATCATTGAAGCTTCCATCATAGCCCATCGTCTTAGATAGATAGGGCATGCCTGCCGTATAGATGGTTCCAGGCTTCTGTGTCAAATTCTTTACAGGGAGCTTAGCTCCAGTACAAGACCTCGCAGATATCCTTTGAAGCATAAGTTCCAGCTGAAATGAACCATGAAGGTGTCAGGTATAAACCCACAAACTTGTGAGGCAGCAGCCATAGATTGCCCACTTTGGCACCAAACCATCTCTACTGTTACCGATCACTTCGAAGGGGAATGCTGCAGACACGAAGAGGCTAAGCGACAAGCACGAAAGCTTCGTCAAACTCAACTACTGTACACCCTCTACCATCTATTTAAGTGTAATGTGTGTGATTGCATGTTTCATGCCAGGATCGATTTATTGAGTCACCAGAGACACATCTATCAACTGAGAAAATGACTTCCAGGAAAAATGCATGCTCGGATATGAGTAGCAGCCAACAGTGGCGGCTATTAATTTTCCTACCTCATGGTGCAGTGGTTAAACTCTAGTTTTTTGTTGTTGTTCAGTCGCATAGTTGACTCTGACCCTTTGCAACCCCATGAACCATTGCACGCCAGGCACCCCTATCCTCCACCATCCTCCTTAATCCGCCCAGCTCTGTGCCCATTGTGTCAACAATACCATCTAGCCATCTCTTTCTCTACCGCCCCCTTCTTTTGCCCCTGACTTCCCAGCATCAAGGCTTTCTCAAGTGAATCCTCTCATTTGATGTCCAAAGTTCTTTAGCTTCATCTTCAATTTTTCACCTCCCAAGTAACAGTTGGGGTTGATTTCTTTTAAGATCGACCTATTCCTTCTCCTTGCTGTCCAGGGTACTATCAAAATTCTCTTCAAACAGCACATTTCAAAGGTGTCTATTTTTATGCATACTGTACTACTGCAGTCAAAACTATCCTATTGGGACCAAGGTGGACTCAGCCTTCCATCCTTCTGAAGTCCTTTAGTCAAATAACCATAATCATCTCATCATAATAGAATTGCAGAGCTGGAAGGAATTCTATGGATGATCAAGTCTAGCCCCTGTTAAGGAGGCAAAGTGGGGAATTGAACTCCCAACGTCTGATATCTAAACCACTGAGCTATCCAGCAGTGACAACAGAGGGAAAAACAAACCACATGGTGTATGTAGTGGCAGCGATATGGTTCTGTTATTTCTATTCATACTGACTATATATCTAAAATAAAAGCAATTTTAATTTATGTATAGAAATAATATCAACTGCTGCCTACCAAACATTTAGAGCAATGTGCAACCATTACAAAAACATTGCAGTTAAATATGCAATAATAAATGCTAGAATGTAGTAGAGTAATCAGTTATGAGAAGATCATATAACCCCATTAAACTGTTTAACACTTGTGTACTTTGGAGCAACGTACCTTCGACTGACCCCTCAGAAGATTACATTTTGTTCTGAATCATTTTGCAAAGCATAAGGGGTGTTTTAGAGCCCTCTAGGTGGCACTCTGAATTCAACGGCAGCGTAACCAAGAAAAACAGTATAACCAGAACTGGTTTAAACAACATGTAAATACTCTTCATATAGGTTTGGTTGTCACTTTGAAAGTCCAGGGGGTGGGGGTGGGGGTGGGGGTGGGGGTGGCAGAGCATAAAACGCATCTCCTGGTTTTAAAGTACTGCATGAAGTATTTTCCTTCCGCCTCCTCCCCTACCATAAGGTGCTGGAATTTGGATGAATAAATATTCAATTTCCTCAGTTCCTTAAAATTATGTTAACACTCACATTGAAAGTGCCACAAAAAATTGCTCTTGTTTAAAAACAGCCTCTGCAATGCGTTTGAAATGTTGTCTGCTTCCCTCAATCACCATTTGAGGTAGGTTAGATTGCTGGGTGAAGATCAGCAAGGCTAGACCAGTCTTAGCAAAGCTATCCAGCCTCAATGCCATGCTGGCCTTTTGTTCCTGTGTTTCCTTCCACATTCATTTTATCTTAGATAATCAGATGTAACAATCTGTAATTTCCATTCTCATTACATGGGTGAACAATGCTAAAATTCTGCTTTTTTGGGGGGGTGTTCTATGATTTTTTGGCCTTTATTCACATTAGAAAATCTGTGTGGGTCACTGTCTCAACCACAGATATTCTTTAAAATCTTGCAGTAAATCCTGGCTGTTTCTATTCCGAGTTTTATTCCATGGGTCGTCGACTGCAACTCATATCCAAGAATGCATTTCCCCCCCTGAAGCATGGGTATGACTCCGCTAATCTTTCAGCCAATATCAAAGCTACTTATACTTTACCACAACAGTCTGCATTTCTGACAGCCTTTGTTAAGAGCTAGGGCTACCCGGAAGCTTCATTCTTGTATAAAGTCAAGTATATAAGTCCTTTGCTGCAGTCCCAGATCTGAAATTCTGGGGGCATGTCCAAGATGGCAACGGAGTAACATGAACTCCATTTTGCTCTTGCTATCTCAAAGGTGGATCGATGAGAACAATTACATTAAACTGAGAAATTTTAAATAAGGATGCTGTGGTTGAGGCTCAAGACTTTGTGAGATTCCTTTCTGGCGGTTCCGGGTACCTGTTGGAGCCTGAAAGTGGCGGCAAAAGCAAATTGGAAAAGTAAATGGAGAAAAAGAATTATGAGGACTCTGTCAGGGTTAAAGAATAAAATTTATAACATGCTGTGGAGGTGGTACCTGACTCCAGTTCGGTTACATCAAATGGATAACACAAAAACAAAATATTGCTGGAGATGTAATAATTCATGGGGAAATTATGAACACATGCGGTGGAGTTGTAACATGAAAAGGGATTTTTGGTCAAAGATTGAAAAGGAGATATCAGATATAATAGGTTTTGACCTTAAACTGGAACCTTATTGACAGATGTTGAGGATATAGACATAGATGTTAATAAAAAAGAATTATTATCTATTTTTCTGACAAGTGCAAGACAATGTATTGGAAAAAATTGAGAAGAAAAAAAACACCAAAGTTTGAAAGTTGAGGAATGGTATAAAGAAATATGGAATACTAGCATTTTTTGCCCGGCACTGCCAGACAGTTTTTTTTGGGGTGTTGGTGGTATGGGTGGTTTTGGGGGGTGCACACACACACACACACACACACACAACACAACCACACACACACAACACTACACAACCACACACACACACAACACACACAAACACACACACACACACACACACATGCTCAAGCTACGTGGGGAGAGGAAGGGCTGCCCCTCCTTCCCCCAAAAATAACAAGAAATCCGTCTGAAAACAAAATTCCTTTACTGCAGGAGTGAGAAAACGTCGAGTGCACTAAAGAAAACACTAAGAGGCCACGACGTGTTTAAAAGTTTTCTAAATCTTCTATGATTATACCTATCCTGAGAAAACCCACGAAGAAGCGGCAGTGAAAAGCTTTTGTACTTGTGAGCTTTGGTTTTCTCACTCCTGCAGTAAAGTAATTTTGTTTTCACATGGATTTCTTGTTATTTTTGCATCTCCACCGTCTTGCCATTTACTACCTTGTACCTCCTTCCCCCAAAGCCTCAGCGAGGCCATCCACCCACCCACACACGCCGAAGCTACGTGGGGAGAGGAGGGGCTCCCCCTCCCACTTAAGCCTCGGCGAGGCCGCACACACAGACACAATACAACTCCACAACCCCGCTGAAGCTGCCTCAGGCTGGGCCATGGTGGTGCGGAAGGCAAGCAGCCCATCTCAGAAGGCTGCGCCAGGGAGGCGCAGAGTGCGATCGGCCCAGCCGACAAGAGTTGATAAAGAGTTGATAAAGACTTGGTAAAGAGTCGATATAGTTTATTCTTCTTCACAAACGAAAGGCTATATATATACAAAAATTCCTCTATGGATGGTATTCATGTGCAACAGTCCTCTTCATCACTTTGTCATGCTAATCATTATGTTTATGTACAATTATTTTTGTGTGCAGATTTCCTGAAGAAGAAAAAGTTATTCGAAAAGTTGAAATAACTGGTATCGACTTTGAAAATTATAGCTGTATCAGTGAATCATTTATACTTACCCATAGAGGAATTATTTTTGTTATCAAGAATTATGAAAAATCATCCATAGAGGAATTTTTGTATATATATAGCCTTTCGTTTGTGAAGAAGAATAAACTTTATCAACTCTTTACCAAGTCGGATACATCTCATTCCATATTATCTTTAGAGATAAAACTGTCACCATTTCAAACAGTTTTTGCTATCTGTTGAGTACTACACCATTTGCGCCCATTACTTCTTGACATGGGAATTGAACCAAAAAAAAAGGTATAATTAAAGAAAATAAATTTTGGGAAATCTGGAAACTATTTGTGGATTATACATTGTATAAAGCTAATGGTGGCAGACTAGTGCCAGATCAACTGAGTTTTTGGAAGTTGTAATATATCAGCTAAGGCAAACGCAGTCTTCGGGGCTTTGTAAATATCACTGATGTTTTTTATTTTTATTATTTTTTTAAAATACTGGAAGCATTTTATATTACTGGATTATTTTATATAACAGAGTAGATATGTGTATAATTAACAACAACATAGCCACATGGTAATAAATAAATGGGATATTAATGCAAAGCAAGTGCACTCTCTGGGCAGTTCACAAGTTAATTAGTATTTTGTCCCCAACATGCTGGGTACACATTTTGCCAACCTTGGAAGGATGGAAGGCTGAGTCAACTTTGAGCCGTGGTCAGGATCAAACACAGAACATTTTGGTCACAGGACAGCACTTTAACCACTGTGCCACCAGGGCTCTTAATGAAGTGAACATGCAGCGTTTGGGATGCATGCATAATTATAATGTCCACTTCAATTGTGTACACATATCTATAAATTAATCCCATAATTTCTACCAACAGCAAAGTCAGAGGTGTGTCCTAATCATTTTGCAGCCAAAACAGCACTTCCCACACGCAAAAGGAAGGTCTCTGGGTGTTTTTTTAAAATACAAGTATGAAATATGTGAAAATAAAAATGATGGCCAAATAGGCAGGATTTGACCCTGCCATTCTGATGAGGACTTTGCTTGCCAAAAGGGCTCAGGACCAGAAAGTGACTTGTGGAAATGGAACAGTGGTACTATAGGTGTGATGCTGCGATGCGGAAGTCAGATGCAAGGCCACCACATTAAATTCTCAGGACAGTCTTCATGGATGATCACCATAAGGAGAGTCAAGGTTTGGAATTGAATATGGCAGAACAAGAACAAAAAGTCTCCTCCAACCATTCTGTCCTCACCATTTCTCCATCAGCTCCTTGGATTGAATGCCTGCCAACAACTAACTCTCATCTGCTTGCAGATGGAAGGCTCCTAAAAACATCAATTAACATTGATTGTGCAGCTAAGAGGAGCTTGTTTTCCTTCATAGATTGGTCTTGTTAAATGGCAGGTAATGGGAGAGTGTGGAGTGTAAAAAGAAGACTCCCAACATATAGAGTTGTTAGAAAATTCTGTATTTGAACAGGTAAATTGTAGAAATAACGCCCCTCTCAACACACACTCATCTAGTACTAGCCATTCTAGAGACACTACTGAATTGGGGGAAAATAGTTTTTCAACTGCAGCTCCCAGACTCTGCCAGCTAACATAGCAGGGTATCATGGGAGATGTAATAAAACTGTTTCTAGTGCTACATCTTTCTTGAACTTTTTATCGGGTTGCTGTGGGTTTTATTGTGTCTTGATAACTTATGTGATGCTAATTTGATACTTTGTGATATTTTATGTGTAACTTTGTAAGCTGCCCTGAGTCACATGGTTGAGTGGGCAGCATACAAGTGGAAACATAATACTAATACTAATTTTGTTGTTGTTCAGTCGCACAGTTGATTCCGACCCTTTGCGACTCCATGGACCATTTTCCTCCAGGCACCTCTGTCCTCCACCATCCTCCTCAGCCCGCCCAGCTCCGTCCCCATTGTGTCCACAATACCATCTAGCCATCTCATCTTTGGATGCCCCCTTCTTCTCTTGCCCTCCACCTTTCCCAGCATCAAGGCCTTCTCAAGTGAGTCCTCCCTTCTCATTTGATGTCCAAAGTACCTAAGCTTCATTTTCACTATTTGTCCCTCCAATTAACAGTCATGGTTGATTTCTTCTAATATTGACCTATTTGTTCTCTTTGCCGTCCAGGGGACTCTCAGGACTCTCCTCCAACATCACATTTCAAAGGCATCTATTCTTCTGCGCTCAGCTTTCCTAATGGTCCAGCTCTCACACCCATACATTGCCACCGGGAATACCATTGCTTTGACTATGCGAATTTTTGTTTTCAAGGTGATGTCTCTGCTTTTCACTATATTCCCCAGGTTTCTCATAGCTTGTCTCCCCATAATCAGTCGTCTTTTTATTTCATGGCTACAGTCGCCATCTGCAGTGATCTTAGATCCTAGAAAAGTAAAATCTGTCACTGCTTCTACTTCTTCCTCATCTATTTTCCAGGGACTGATCGGACCTGTTGCCATTATCTTGGTTTTCATGATATTAAGTCTCAAGCCAGCTTTTGCACTCTCCTCCTTCAGCCCAATCAAGAGATTCTTTAGGTCTTCCTCACTTTCTGCCATTAGGGTGGTATCGTCTGCATATCTCAAATTTTTGATGTTTCTCCCAGCAATTTTGATCCTATATTGTGATTCCTCCATCCCTGCATTGCGCATTATATGCTCTGTGTATAGATTGAATAAGCAGGGTGATAAAATGCAGCCTTGTCTTACTCCTTTTCCTATTCAAAATCACTCTGTCATTCTGTCTTCTGTCCTAACTGTTGCTTCTTGGTTCATGTACAGATTTCTCATGAGGCATATAAGGTGTTCTGATATTCCCATCTCTTTAATTACTTGCCACATCTTGTTGTGGTCCACACAGTCAAATGCCTTGGTATAGTCAATAAAACAAAAGTAAATTTGTTTCTGGTATTCCTTTGTTTTCTCCATGGTCCAACATATGTTGGCAATGTGGTCTCTAGTCCCCCTGCCTCTTCTGAAACCGGCCTGCACCTCTGGTAGTTCTCTCTCCACATGTTGCTGAAGTCTATCATGTATTATCTTGAGCATCACCTTGCTGGCATGTGGGATGAGCGCAATTGTTCGGTAATTTGAGCATTCTTTGGCATTGCCTTTTTTGAGGATTGGAACGTACACTGATCTTTTCCAATCGTGTGGCCACTGTTTTGTTTTCCAAATTTGCTGGCATATTGAATGCAGTAGTTTGATTCCATCATCTTTTAGGGCTTTGAAAAATTCAACTGGGATACCATCATTTCCACTAGCTTTATTGTTTGCAGTGCTTTTTAGGGCCTTTCTGACTTCACTCTCCAGAATGTCTGGTTCATGTTCAAATTTCTCATTATTGTTATTATCAGGAGTGTTGAGGTCCTTTTTGTAGAGTTCCTCTGTGTACTCTTGCCATCTTTTTGATACTACTACTATTACTACTACTAATAATAATAATAAATCTTCATTCTCCATTGTAGTTGGCAGGAAACATTGGTTAGCATGTAAAATGAGCTGCTTTCTTCAAACCTGGCTGTACTAACAAAGCATACCACACATCACTGGAGAACAAAAGAGAGAGAAACTTTGCCAAAGTTTTGCAATTATATGGCACTTGTTTCTTAAGCCTATTTTCTTCATAGAATATATAGAATTACAACTTTTTGTGCTCTCTTAGGCAAGAATACTTGGAAAGTAGGACACTGCCTTATATTAGCTGAAAGTATACTCCAGGACTGAAGGTGGTCTCCAGAAGAACCTTTTCAAATCCCTTCCTGCCTGATCCCAATAATCTGGACAGTCAGATATTAGTATCTATGTACTAATCCAGATCATATGCATTTTGGTCTAGGAGTGCTGATCTGTTGCCTAAAGTGTTTTATTAGCATTTTAATGAAACTGCCTTTTGTTTCCCCCCTTTTGAAATCTGACTGCTGATTTTTGTAACTACCTCAGTGTTGTTAAAGAAACATTTCTAAAAGTTAAATTTAATTTAATTTTAGAATTTGTATTGCCGCCCAGCCTGTGTATTTGGGCCAGAGGAGCCCTTGTGTTTCCTCTCACCTGTAAAGGGAGTTTGTTTCTTTTTAGTTACACACTACCAAGAATAGACCATAATGCTGGTTATGAGCCAACCCTGGGAAGAGGGCAGGGTGTAATTTGTGAAGACAGGCCGGGATTGAGCTAATGAAGATCCCATGGCTTGTCTGGTGTTAAGAAAAAATCCAGGCCAGACTTCACAGTTAAAAGCGTCCTACCCTGGTACGATACCAGACCAAGATTTTCTTAGGGAAATGGGATAGCGATAGAGAGTTATAGAAGCCTGACAACAAATTGCTTGATTACCATCTTACTCCTCTGCCCATTCAGTTTTGCCAGTCTCAATGAATCTAATGTCACATTTCTCCTCATGTAAATATATCTGATATGTTGGGTATAAAGCCAAAGTAGTAAACATAAAGGTTTCCCTTGCTCGAAAGCCAATCATATCCGACTCTAGGGTTCAGTGCTCATCTCTGTTTCAAAGCCAAAGAGCCAGCATTGTCTGCTTCTGCAGACGTTTCCGTGGTCATGTGGCAGGCATGACTAGACACCGGAGCGCACGGAATGCTGTTACCTTCCCACCGAAGTGGTCCCTATTTAGCTACTTGCAATTTCTTGCTTTCGAACTGCTAGGTTGGCTGGAGCTGGGACAAAGACGGGAGTTCATTTCGTTCTGCAGTACTCAGGAATTAAACTGCTGACCTTCCGCCTCCTAGTCAGCGTCTTAGCCATTTGAGGTGACAAAAAGCTTGTGATTAGGTGATCTGGAGAATATCACACTCAATTTATAACAAATCCATTAAAACAAACATACAAAAATACACCACCAAACTTTATGCAAATATTTAAGACTTTTGATTGCCCAAAGATTTCAAATTACCCAAGTTTCAGAGTGAATCTGGTTCGATAGCACAGTGGTTTAGGTATCAGGCTGTAGAGCTAGACATTCACCACATTCACCATTTCCCCACTGAGTTCAATTCCCCACTGTGCCTCATAGGAGAATGGCCAACCACAGGCTAGCTACACAGTCCCAGGGTGCTCCCCATACCAGAAGAAGGGAACTGTAAACCACTTTTTAATGTTCTCTACCTAGAAAATCCTGGAAAAGCTCGCTATAAATTAGAATTGACCTGGTAGTATATAATTCTTATTATTCAGAGCGAAAGTGATTTATTTTCTGAATTATGATGCACATTTAAAGTTCAATGCCTGAAAAGAAATACTAACAATAGTTCAAAATGAGGCTATAAAAGAAAGTCTAACAACATTTCAGTATCTTGAATCATACATGCTTCCTGTCTTTGGACAACTGTTCTGGGAAGCAAATAAATGGATTATTTAATGCTTGTCTGCAGAGATAATGCACAATTGATTTCCTTGTTCATTCAACCAGAAATCATTCCTTCAGGGCTTTCCTCATCTTCCACGGCTTCTTTAAAGTTCCCTAGCCTTGCTTCATTGTTTCTTGGGTTTCTATTCCCATCAGTCTAAAATACTGTACAGTAGAAACCGTTCCCCCTCCACTTGGCCATACAACAAGCCTCCATTGTTTCTCCTCTGGCCCAAACACACATTTAATTTTAAGAAGGAAAAGAGAAGATTGTTTGAAGTCTGTTG
The DNA here is from genome assembly GCA_035047345.1 of Bradypodion ventrale. Classification (NCBI taxonomy): domain Eukaryota; kingdom Metazoa; phylum Chordata; class Lepidosauria; order Squamata; family Chamaeleonidae; genus Bradypodion; species Bradypodion ventrale. Next base: position 287,494,770 of record JAWDJE010000004.1, read on the forward strand.
CTCCTCAGAAAGACAGGACCAGTAGTCTTCTCTCAAGCTCCCACTATTTTCCACCAGTTAATATGCCTTTATAGTGGCAAGACCCCCAATGCTCTTACTAGGATGTTTCATCCTAGCTCAGTCACCTTCTTCTTGTTCTGCTGTATCTGAATCCAAATACTGGTGATCCTCATGGCGATCAGTCATGAAGACTGTCCTGAGAATATAATGCAGTGGCCTTTCATCTGCCTTCCGCACTGTAGCATGACACCCGTACCACTGATCCAGTTCTGTGAGTCACTTTCAGGTCCTGAGCCCTTTTGGCACACAAAGTCCTTATCGGCCCCAGGCCAGTACTGATGAACCTGCTGCCCTTCATCAAGATAGATTCAAGTGGAAGTTAATATATTTGGGGACCATCACCCTTCTCTGTTGACTTCGGTACACAAGCTGTTAATCCTCAATGTTGTCAGGTTTGTTTGGCATTGAGTTGCTCGCAGTGTGGTCTACTCTATTACCATAGCAGGATAACCTGGCCAGACTCAAAGCTCAGTCAGCTACAACAGGAGTTCTCAACCTTTTAAAGCTGGGGGCCAGGTCACGGCCCCTCAGACAGCTTCGGGGGCTGGACAGCCCTTTTGCCCTTTCTCCACAACATGGCACTTCCTGGTGTGGTGGAGCCAGTGGGGGGCCACATGAAATGGTGCCATGGGCCGCATCTAGCCCATGGGCCGCATATTGAGAATCCCTGATCTACAACCTGGCATCCCCCAGGTGTGCTGCATTGCAAAGGCCAAGACACTTCATGAGCATGATAAAACCATCTCAGCATAAAGTTTGTTTTGTATTCTAGACATTTTTCAGTCGACCATGTTTTTTAACAGAAGACAGAAAGACATAGGTTGTCATGTTCAAAGGTTTATTTGCCCCAGATGCTTTCAAATAGTTCTGCACAGATATTTATCTTTACATCCCCAAATACAAAGTGAGCACTGAAGACAAGTGAGCACATAGAGACAGTGTGTTAAGAGCATTAAAACAAAGATGTAGGTGGCACAGTGAAAAACAAAAGCAGCATTCTTCCCACTGGAAGAGCAGACAAAAGGCACTTTCAGCAAACAACTGCTGAGCAGAAGGTTTTTGAAGATCTCATAAAGCTGACCCACACTATTATAGCGAACATTTGTAACAAGATAATACAAAGAGGCACTACTGTGCAAACTGGTCTTACCTTTACTGAAAGGTCCAACTCAAAAACGCCAATAAACTTGGCACAATAAGTCATTTTTTAACTTTTAAAGTGCATCATTGGGCTTAATGTAATTTGAAAAAGAAGAACTAATGGTAGCACATCTGTGTGTTCAATATTTGGAAAATAGACACACGTTGTACTTATTCTTAACCAAAGTAATTAATTGTGAAGACAATTATGGCTTAATACAAACGTTTAGTATACAATGTACATATTTTAAACAGCACACTTATGCATTAGCAACAATGTAAGAGGTAGTGTTCTTTATATAAGGCAGAGCTGTTGATTCTGTGATTACATGGCTCTGTGGCAAAGGTTTTATAGATTTTAAGAAGAATTAAACATTATATCCACTTTTAACACTATTTACAAGTGAGGGCAAATATCTGTAGTGTGTTTGGGTTCTGTAATTTCCTTCACCAAGATAACATAAAATGCTTAACCATATTCCTATTTCTGAAATATCATTTTGGTACTGCAAGCTTTCCTAGCTTATTGCATAAAATTTTGCATGTTATTATCTCCACTCATCATTTTAAAACCATACCAGATCACATCCTCCCCCACCCCCGCCCCCCACTAAGCTCTTGGAGCAAAATTATATTTCCCAGAGCATATAATATATCTATATAAAGAATCTGAAAAACCAGATACCAAAAGCTGCCTATACAAAATGTGCCATCTATTAGTAGCAAATATAATATAGAACATGCCAGATGAGGAACAAACTTGTTGGGTATCTACATAAGAGATATTTAGCCTTTACATGTTGGTACATTATAACTTATGCACATTATTTAGGATTCTAGGCATAATTTCACCTGGCCTTAACCAGAGCATTTTATATATTAATATATATATATCTGAGTATCTAATAGGCTAATAACAGCAGCACAAATTATCTGTCCTATGCTGAAAGTTTTTCCAGATTGGTTTATGTAAACATTCAAATTTGTGTCTTCTCATTTTCTGCTTTAGGTTTTGTTCAGTGAGTTCCAGACGTCATGTTTTGTTTTGCAAACACTGATTTAAAGGCAGCGAGAGGTGATTATATCTCATCGACAGCTGAATATGCTACCTCAGCAACTTCAATTTCTGGTATAGAGTTTTCAGCCAATGTACCACTCCAACATGTTTCTTGATTCTCCTTATCTGAACTAGGAAAGAGATAGATATGTTTGTCCAACAGCAGATAAATAGGTTTGTCAGTGGAATGGGTGCATCTATCTCGTGATTCTGAGAGATGAAACATTTTAAAATCTGGTTTTATCTTATTTAGTACAGATTTTTTTTCTAAAAAAAGTTTTATTTTCCCATTCCAACACCACATTTATACCTTTGACAACAGCAAGCAATGAAAAACACTGCAACAACAGAGATACGCCTGTTCTTTCTTTTAACATGTACACACAAACAAAAAAGCAAAATAGAATACAATAAGATAATTAAAATAAAAAGAAAAGAAAATCAACCCTCCAATACACTCTCAAATTCAATATATATACCGTAATGGTGGTTTCCAACCCCTCCCGTAGTATCTTATCTTATCTTTTTAAATTCTCATCTTCATTCTTTTCCCCATGTTCTATAAATAATTTCTATTAACATATTTTTTTATTTCCTATATTACTCTTTATCTTTTGTCATTACTCTTAACCATTACTAATAACATTTCATCTTTATTCAATTACTTTGACTATATCTGTTAATATAATTATTAGTTATTATTAGTAAAGGTAAAGGTTTCCCTTACTCGAAAGCCAGTCGTATCCGACTAGGGTTCAGTGCTCATCTCTGTTTCAAAGCTGAAGAGCCAGCACTGTCTGCTTCTGCAGACGTTTCCATGGTCATGTGACAGGCATGACTAGACTCCGGGGTGCACGGAACGCTGTTACTTTCCCACCAAAGTGGTCCCTATTTATCTACTTGCAATTTCTTGCTTTCGAACTGCTACATCTCATTAATATTTTCCTTTCTTCACATATTATTAGCATATATAATTCTTATGTTCTTCTCCTGCACGAGTGCCCTATACCTCAAAACCCATAACATACTCTTGATTCTTTTCTTTATTCTTTATATAGTTTATAACAGGTGACTATTCTTTAAATTTCTCCAGCTGGTCTTTCAGAATTGTTGATAATTTTGCCAATTCTGCCACCTCTATTAATTTAACCAACCATTCACTCATACTAGTTATTTATTCTTTTTTCCACCTCTGAGCATATAGAAGTCTTGCTGTTGTCATCATATATACTATTACTTTCCTTTTTTTCCCTTAGTTCTTTATTCAAGATCCCCAAAAGAAACAGTTTGGGATCCTTTGGTATTTCAGTTTTTATTTTCATTTTCATTTGGAGTCTAACTCTAGTCCAGTATTCTCCTGTTTTCCCAAATGTCCACCACATACGATAGAATGACCCTACTTTCTTTTTACATTTCCAGCATATATTTCTAACCCCATTTGTACATCCTTGATAATTTCATAGGATCCAAATACCATCTAAAGTACATTTTGTAAAAGTTCTCTCTCACGTTTTGTGACTGTGTAAATTTGATGTTTTCAATCCAGTACAGATTTATAGATTACTTGTCCCGAAGACCCAACAGATCTATGTTTCAGGCTGGAGGGTTTGTGTTTTATATGCTATGCAAAACAGATAACATGAGCCACACATAGTAAGTCTTACCAGATTGATTTGCATTCAGATAAATTTAGTTATACTTTCTTTATTTAGGATATCTAAATATCCATAGAGATTCCTCAACTGACCACTATCAAGGGATGGAGTTCCTGCTGGTCGCAACTCGCTTTCCATTCCTTTCGCTGCTGCGCTCATATTCTCTGACCAATCTGCAGAGATATTAACCTAAACCAGTGGTGCCCAAACTTTTTTAAAGTGTGCCGGTCCTGCCCCTGACACACTGCTCTGAGGGCTGGAAGCGGGCTGCCCCTTCTGCTGACAGTTTTGACATCAGCAGCGGTGGCAGCGGAGGCTGCGACCGCGCTTTGCCCGGGCTGCTCCGAGTAGCCTCTTGCTCATTCCCATCCCCTCAGCAGCCTTTGCTAAAGCTGATAGCTACTTTGAGAAAATTTCCGGAGCGTCCTGTTTCAAAATTCACGGCGCGCTGCGGTGATGTCATCCCAAGCATGCCAGGGGCCTCTCTTAGCGCAGTGAATTTTGAAACACAGGAGGCTCCGAAAATTTCCCTGAAGCAGCGATCGGCTTTAGCAAAGGCTGCTGAGGGGATGGGACCGAGCAAAAGGCTACTCGGAGCAGCCAGGACAAAGTGTGGTCACTGCCTTTGCCACCACCGCTGCTGATGTCAGGTGGTGAGGGCAGGTGGGCGGGGTGGTCCACGGTGAGCACCTGTCCAGCCTTATCCTTAGGATGATATGCAGGGACCTAATTGGGCCCGTGGGCCATAGTTTGAGCACCCCTGACCTAAGCTATTTAAATTTTAACCTCCATCTTATGTAAAGATCTTTTGAAGAGAAAAGGCAAGGAATGCAAAATTACATATCTATGATAAACCTTGCTAGATTCTAAAAGGCAAGCAAATCTTGTGGAAAATAGCTTCCTGCTAGATTCCTTGAAAGGAACAGGAACTTCTATAGCAGAAAATCCAGAGAACTATGTATTCAGCCTGAAAGTGAAGTGCGTTTCAGAAAATATTTTTAAACTAAAACAACTGAACTTTTAATTTACCGGTTGCCTTCTTCCAGAGCTCCTTGATCTGCTTCTATTACAGATGACTCCACTTTGCCACTGCACTCACTCTCCTGTCCTGACAACGTCTGAAATTTCATTTCCCCTATATTTAAATCCCTGTAACAAAATTAAAAAGTATATAACACTCCATTCAAGCTAGAATATGGTGGAAAAACACCCGAGCGAGACAGGCTTCAGAATAGTTCCAGGCCTGATCACTTTTTAAGCACTCAATGTTAAGATACATTTAAATAATATTAAAATATTTATCATTGAAACATTTGATATTATTCTTATTTAGTTAAGGTTTATAAAATTCTTTGGGACATTTCAGCACTGACCATGTTGACTATTATTTAAAGCTGGAAAAGTGAACATTTTGGAAATCATATTACTTAATATGAATAAAATATTTAAGTATCTTTGAATGCTCACATTCAAATATGATATTAATATTAGGTAATATAATTTCTAAAATGTTCACTTCTAAAAGGTAATACTATTTCTGCCCTACAACACAAGAGAGAGATGTTCCACCCTTAATGGCTTGTATTTTGTACAAAGCTGCTACTTGAAAATGCCCAACTCTGTTGTTTATATCCGGTTGTATGTGTTTCATCTCTCAAAAACAAGTTAGATTGCTGATATGACCTGTATCAAAAAGTCCCACCAAGGCACTCAAGGACTTCTCTGCACATAAATGAAGCCTCCCATTCCTTTTTCCATTGCAGTTCCAGACACCATGTAAAAAATTCCTCTATCTATTGACTTTCAAGGATAAGAACAATGAAAAGAAGTATTGTTTCAGAGGTCTAGGAGATTCAAAAATTGTGTGTGTGTGTGTGTTGATCTGACTTGCCTGACTTTAAATACCTTCTTACAACCTGTGTGTCATATATTGTTAAAGTGGAACTGAATTATAGTGACCCTAATCAAGGTGAGATATTTAAGAAATAGTTTTACCAGTTCCACTCCTAGCCTCCCAGGGAGCTTCCATGGCCAAGTAGGGAGTCAAACACAGGTCTTCCAAGTCCTATTTTGTCACTCTATATGCTAAACCCATCAAACAAGAAGTGAGGACTCACTGGAGAAGGCCCTGATGCTACAAAAGATTGAAGGCAAAAGGAGAAGAGGCAGCAGAAGATGACATGGCTATAGAGTATCAATGATGTGCCAGGATGAGGCACATCTGGGCAGACTCCAGAGGATGGCAGATGACAGAGGAGCCTGGTGTGCTGTGATCCATGGGGTTACAAAGGGTCAGACTTTGACTGTGCAACTAATAAATAAATTTTGTGTCAGAAATTACACTGGGTTGAAAAAAAAATTGCTGGAGAAACTCCACTCAGGGGTTTCCCAAACGAGGTTTCTTTCATGTCCCCAAGATCTGTCATACAGCGTTCAGGTAACTGTGCAACTGAACAAAAACAACAAATGCTAAACCATACTATCATTTTTTAGAACCTACCCAATCCTTTTTTCCAACACCTCTATGTACTCTTCTTTTTCATGTAATGATTTTTTGAATACTTCCACCTCTTTTTGCTTTTCGATGAGCTCCTTATGCAGACGGTAGTTGGTTTCCTCTAATGTCTCACAAAAAGCCTAGGGAAGGGGGGGATAGAATTTTTAAAAATAATAACATTGTGTAAGACATGCCAAAACATGACACTGATCTTACACTTATGCATGGTTCCTATATTGTAATTCTTTGGTTTTCATGTTTAGATTAGCAAACAACTTGTTTGAGATGTCCTCACTGGGCACTTTGATGGGTAATAATGAGACTAAACAATGACAAGCATTCATGTTGAGTAGTGGCAAAAAGTCCCAAAGATCCTCTGGCATGTGACTAGACAATATTTTACACACAGTTTGTTCCAGGCCACAGGTCAAAAGTTGTAACCTCACCTCAACCTCCACCTCAGATTTTTCAGTACACACACACACACACACACACACACACACACACACACACACACACACACACACACACACACACACACACACACACACACACACACACACACACACACACGTGCGTGTGTGTGTGTATGTATGTATGATTGAACAAGCCACTGTTTTCCTGGACAGGCAGAAGGGTGGCATGCCAAGCAGGAACACAAATGTAATTGCCTACTTTCTCACATGAATCCAACAGGATTCTGGCCAAGTAGTTTACATTTCAAAATTCATCAGTAACTTCACTAGCAAAGAAACTTATGTAACTTGGCAGTGATCCTCATTTGGTATTGTAGCATGCCTAGTTAATCATAAGACCAGTATAGCATGTCCTTTTATTCTAATTAAACCTTTTCATTTATGTACTCTATTAAGATCTAGATGTACTGTACTGTACAGCTTAAGTACCTTGAATCTGCATCATCAAAAGTTATAGGCACAGGAGAAGAACATACATTTGTGGAAGCTCTGACAGATGGAAAAATAAAGGAGGAAAACATACAGCTTTTTCAAGGTTTAACCATGGGTAAAGCAAAAGGGAGAATCCAAAATGGCCAGGTACAAAATTGAGACATCTTGTGGATTGCTCCATAGCTCTTCCTCATCCTATTCCTCAATAGTCTTTCTCAAGCGATTCTTGTGTCTTTCCTTGTATTTCCACTGCTCTATTGTATTAATGTACACCCCATAGGTTATTTGTTTGATGCCTTTTTGTGTGTGGAAAGGTATGTATATTTGCTGTCTACTTTAAATAAAGAACAAAGATGTACTGCTAACTGTAAAGGTAAAGGTCACCCTTGCTTGAAAGCCAGTCATATCTGACTCTAGGGTTCAGTGCTCATCTCTGTTTATAGCTGAAGAGCCAGTGCTGTCTGAGTTTGCAGATGTTTCTGTGGAAACCCCAACCCCCCCCATCTCATGTATCCCATAATCATCCCATATTATCATGTACGCTGTACGCCATGATCATCACAATTATAACGAATTAAGGCATGACATCTCTCGCTTTGCATGTAGTGAGTCTATCTCATATATTTGTTTCACCTTTTAAGTGAAATGGATAAACATTTGCATGATATTCTAATTTTTTGAGTTTCACCTGTGTCTCCTAAAAAAGGTACCACATACCAAACATTATATATAATTTTAAAAATACATTGTTGTACTAACAACATTATCACACTCACTCGGCTCTCTTCAAGGCTGTCAAATGGTCCAGGCGGATCATCCAAGCAAAGAAACTCCCTTACTGCTAGGCTATGGAAGAAGGAAAGTTAAAAAAGAGGTTGACTTTCAAAATGGAACAGCCTGAAAGTGAAGATGCAAATAAAGTGCAGTGCTATTCAGAAAAGAAGCAAGTTGGAGATTATGTAAACAAACATCTGCCTTTTAAATTCAGCACCACGAATATTTTCCATACAATTTGCATATTCCCTACGATGCATAAATGCATATAATCATAAAGAAAAAATGTCTGATAATAAAGAAAGGCCAAGGTTCAATTAAGGCACAGCTGACGACGTGAAGAAATGAGGTTTTTTTTTGAAAGCCGGATGTATTTCTGCTTCTTCAAGGGGCCATGGAATTATATAAAATGGGTCATCTGTACAGAATTGTTACCCGAAATTCATCCAAGGCATCTTAAAAAGCATAAAACATGGTTTTCCTAGGCATCGTAATAGATTACCTTCTCACTGTATGAGTGTGGATAGATACAGAACCCATCTCATTTACTGGTCTGCAGATTACTGCCAGAAACATGTGCCAATGAGGACTTAAGTTTGGCCAACGATAAAGCCAAGAAAGTGGCTTCATTTTGGCAGTCCAAAGTTTGATCTGGACACAAAAGAAGAACTGTCTGAATTATAATCTTGCATTCCATCAACTTTATAACAGCTTTCAAGGGACTATTAAGAAACACTGGCACATGATTCAACAAATAATAGGGAGCAAGGACAAATCCTTAATCTCATTTTAAAAAAACCCCAAGAAACGTACAGACATGTTTGTCAAGAGTAAAGTCAAAGAACAGAGACATACATCACTATACAGGGGACATCTAGCTCCAAAGAACACTTTGCTTGAGGACACTGTGTTTATTGCAGAGATATTTCACAGAGAATGAAATTTATGGACCACCTTAACCTTATGAGTTATGTGCTACACCATTTTGCCATATGTAATATTGATTTTGTCTTCTATGTTATTCAGGGCAAGTGTTCAAAAAATCTATGTAGGAAAAACAAGATTCCTAAACAATCTAACATGGGAATACCTATGTAACATAAGAAGCAAGAGGATATGGTCCTCTAGCTGTCTAATTTGTGAAACTTAGAACATGGACTCTAGACTCTGGACTCTATAAATGCTTCATACTAAAGATGCAAAAGGAAATAGAGTGGATTTTATTTTATCAGGTGAGAAATCAGGCTTTTCCACTCTACAAGTAGTTTTGGTTTTCTAAATCCTCCCCCAAATCTTTGCCTAGTCATGTCCAGATAAGAGTGCCCTTGAATCTAAATTCCAGGCTGCATCTGCATGCATAAGACAGAATAAATTCATTGCCTTTCATTCACTTGTGTTTATTGCTAATAATAATTGGGAGAGCTTACAGATTGCTTATTTTAGTGTAAGTTTGTATAAGGTTATTTGCTTCAGCATTAAAAATAACAAAATGTTTATATATTTTGTGATGATATCCAAATGCATTTATGTGTTATCTATTCTATGTTATTACAAACATTGTAATGAACAAATAGAAAAGTCTATGGCTTTTAAAAAGCAAAACACATTGTTCTATAACAAATCGAGTCATGTCTTATTATTCTACTATTCTATGCATGGGTGGGTTGGGCATAAGAGAAGCTCTATATTACTGAATACAAAGACAATAGTCAGCCGTTACAATCACCATCAAATGTATAGAATCCAATTAATCTTTTCCCAGTCACAACAGTATTCCAACTGAATGAATTATCTAGAAAAATTGGAAACAAAACTTCTTCGCTTCACTTGAGTTATAATAGCTGACCCATTCCAAGCGTTGTTGTAGTACAGTAGACCTTCTTTTTCATGGTTGAACTGCTATTTTGAAAGGCTGTTGGAATGAAGTTGCAAATGATGGCCTCAAAACAGCTTATCATGTGAAATCATTGCTGCTTACCAATGTCCTCTTTACTCTTGAATTCATTTGGTCTGCAATGCATTTAATTTAAACTGAACTGGTAAGGACTACTTGGATGGTACCAAACTTTAGTTTGTATTGTAAATGACTAAGGCTGTAAACATACCACATAAACAGTGATGATAAAGGGTTTAGCCATTACATTCAAGCACTTGTTTAAAGTTATTAGCTGATGTTTCAGAAAAGTGACAGATAGCCAGACTTCACATACAGGTATATCACTAGTAAAATAAATGAAAATATGTAGTTCAACTTTGTATCTAATCACATAACAGTTGCACAATTGGATATTCGCCTTATAATGTGACCCAGCGACTTGGTAGCTAGCAAGTTTAACTTATGCACACATAAATTACCAACAGGATTCTGACAGCATGTGCAAAAAGTCCACTTAAGACATCTTTAGGGGGCACATCAAAGAAGCAATGTTTGGGGTTCCTGTTCTGCAAGAAAACCATTGTGGGGAAAACAAGTCTTGTGGGGGTAAACAATTCTACTCTTAATGGGTTTGGTAATAACTGGATGTTATGAAAAGGTGTTTAATCACAACTACTTTAGCTCTGTTGCACCAAGACTGGCCAAATTGATAGCAGCAGAAAGTATGTGTCTTGTAGGGAAAATTCTAACTTCTAGAGTAGGGGTCAGCAACCAACAGCCTGTGGGCCAGATCTGGCCTACAGTGCCAAATTATCTGGCCCATGCCCTTGCTCCAGCCGATTCCAGCAGCCACCGGAATTGGCTACAGATGCATTTACAGCAGCTGTAAATGGCGGGGAGACCACCAGACTGGCCCCCTCAACTGTCTGAAGGCACGTGACCCAGCCCCCCAAAGTAAAAAGGTTGGCGACCCCTGTTCTAGAGGGTAACCCTCATCACTCCATCCACCGCCCTCCCAGGCCACCCAGCACAGGCCTGGTTACTAACAAGAATTTTATCTAGTCTGTCTTACTCCTTTCCTTTTAAATCGAAGACTGGGAACAGGAGAGAATAATTCCAGTAACGGAATTAAAATCAAATAACAACAAAAATGTTATTAAAAACTGAAGGCTCTTAACTGAAATGTTTCCATGTGACATACTGTCAAGGGGAATGTCTGCCATATTTTTTATTCAAGTTTTTTTAAAAAACACTGCAAACTTGCATCTTTCTTTGGCATAACCTACCCACTACTCCCCAATGACTGCAGTGGATCAAGTGGCTAAGACGCTGACTAGAAGGCGGCAAGTCAGTAGATGCTATACCCGGATGCTGCAGGACAGAATGAGCTCCCATCTTTGTCCCAGCTCCTGTCAACCTAGCAGTTCGAAAGCAAGAACTTGCAAGTAGGGACCACTTTGGTAGGAAGGTAAACAGCGCTCCGTGTGCTCTGGTGTATAGTCATGCCTGCCACATGACCACAGAAACGTCTGCAGAAGCAGACAGCGCTGGCTCTTTGGCTATGAAACAGAAATGAGCACTGAACCTTAAAGTTGGATGCGACTGGATTTCGAGCAAGCGTGACCTTTACCTTTACCTTACCCACTACTTCCTAGGTTAGTGATGGTGAACCTTGGCACTCCAAATGTTCTTGGACATCAATTACCAGAAGCCCAAGTCAGCACTCCTTCTGGAAATTGAAGTTCAAGAACAGCTGGAGTGCCACGGTTCGCCATCACTGATCTAGGATCACCCTCTCTGTCATTCCTGACAGCCTCCACCATGTACTGTACTTATATTAATTATTTATAATTATTTCTATTCCAAACAGATCATTCATGTCTGTGGACATGCAAATAGACACAAAACTCATGCATAACAGAGAAAGGTGGTGGTGGTCTGTACGGGGAGAGATAATCTATGGCCGCTTCCAGTGTTCTGATCCATGGGCAATCATTGTAGTGCTAAGTGGCATGCAGAGACATCCAGTGCTATCTCAAGTACAAAGTTAATGTGTTTCAACCTGCTTTGAACAATCAGCACATACAAAAGTTTTAAGTGATGTCCAAAATACTTCAAATGAGAAGAGAGGATTCACTTGAGAAGGCCTTGATGCTGGGGAAGGTGGAGGGCAAAAGAAGAAGGGGACGGCCAAAGATGAGATGGCTAGATGGTATTGTAGACACAATGGGCACGGGGCTGTGTGGACTAAGGAGGATGGTGGAGGACAGAGGTGCCTGGAGAGCGATGGTCCATAGGGTCGCAAAGAGTCGGAATCGACTGTGCGACTGAACAACAACAACAAGTGCATTTGTTTTATTAATTGCAGTTCTTTGAGAGATGGGTAATTTGACTGGAGCCCTACATTATTGGTTGGGGCAGATGATGGAAGGAGTGAATTTCTCAGAATGTCAGACACTGGTCAAAATAACGTATGTCTCTGGCACTCCCAGGAAGTGCTTCTACAAAACAGCCAAGAATCTAGTGAAGGAAATGAGACCTTTATTTGCTGACAAGACATCTGCCTCATTTGACAGCCTGCTTGAGATTTATCAAAGAAATTACATCTTTTGCTACTGCATCAGTTGGATGTAGGGCTCCAGTCAAATTACCCATCTCTCAAAGAACTGCAATTAATAAAACAAATGCACTGAAACTGAACATTTCAGGATCAGAGGTTACATTTAAAATTCAAATAGCAAACTCTTCCAAATATAAATAGTTCAAGATCATGCAATGTATCAGAAGTTAGTCTATTCAATGAAAAATATATGGAATGTCAATGACTCAAGTATTGGCATGTGAATATTCTCCAGTGACTAGATAATAGGAATAATGTAACAGGAAAAGATGGAATGTGCTTCATTCAAATTTACAGTTCACAGTTTTGGAACCACATTACAATACCAAAAGCTGTTTATCTGGTCACAAAAACATTCCGTCCATCATGCTTTCTCTATTTCTGAATTCCTTCAGAACTTTATATAACTTACTACCTTGTCACTCTAATTTCTTGCTAAAACCTAGCTGTATGAAATATTTTTACAGATTATCTCTCAGAACTATGTTTGCAATTTCTACTCTCATAAAGACATGGATTTTTGTAATTTAGGTCAATTTAACTTCCCATGCTATGAAATACTTCACACAAGAAAAAATGAACTATTTGCAAATCTGTAGGAACACCAAAACAACAACAACAACAACCCCACACACCTTTGTTAAAATATTGAAAGGATTACCATTATAGGACCATGAAGATCACATACCAGTTCGCAATGTCTTTATGAGCAACTAAATTTTGTAGGAATGCTTGTAGCCCCAGCTGTCTATCTTCCAGGAAGTCAGGATTATAATTATCCTTGAACCAGCGCTTTGGTGGGAGTGCCAGTCGAAAGCCAGGAAACATCTCTTTCAACTGGAAAAAATAAAATAGGTTATGCTAGTCAGACACAATCGTTGCTATAGAGAAGATATAGAATTAGATTACTTCATGAGAAAGTCAGACATGTTGGCTTTCTTACTTGTATAGTCCCAGCTAATACATTTTTATTTAGCCAGGCTCCATGGGGAGAATTATTTGGGCAGCCAGGAAAAAGATGTTTGTATGTCTTTGCTGTAAATAGAGTGCATGATTTATATGTCCTTGTTCCGAATCAAGGTAAGGGCACCACCCCTTTTTCATATGCAAAATATAAGTATGATAGACAAAAAGCCTTCTTCACCTACAATTCACTACCTTCATCAGGCAGTACACAAGTCTGAATTTATATAGCTACTAGTCAAAAACCTCAACCAATGGAACTTACAGAGGAATTGACCTACTAAATGTAGCAACAGGGTTTTGGCCATTGTGTGTTGTATTCATTAGTTCTTAACATTTTCAGTTCTTTTTTTGCTTTAATTTTAAGTTACTTATTAACTAGGTTGTGGCCAGTTCAAATGCATGTACCTTGTCATTAAGCCTGGAGAAGTCTGTATACCTTCTGAAGACAACCCAGTTCTCATCTGGATTTCTTTTAACAAGAATTTTGTAAACCTGTTAAACAAAAAAAATCTATTAGTGCAGCTTCCACAAATACTGTGAGTGGCACAGCCTATTTATACGACAGTGCAATTATTAGAAGGCTGACATAACCATTGTCTGTCTTAAAAAGGAGAGCAACGGTTATCAAAGGTTGCCAATGTTTGAAAAATGAACAACTCTTTCAAGCAAGTCTAGTACTTGCGTGGGCTTTACAGGCATATTTCCCCTACAAATCCTCAGAATTTGAGAGTATCTGTGCATGTGTGCACTTTTAAAAATTATTTCATGAATACATATTTCCCAGTAACTATGTATTTTATTTATTTAGGGTATGGCACTTGTACACATTGAGTCAACACATAACAAGAAAGAATATATATAAGCATTAATTTATAAAAAAATGTTTAAAGTTACAAAGAGCCAGCGCTGTCTTCATTTGCAGAGGTTTCCATGGACATGTGGCAGGCATGACTAAACACTGCAGTGCACTGAATGCTGTTTACCTTTTTTGTGTTTTTGTGCTAAAACCATGTCCCTATTTACACGATTTCCTATGGGTTTGCTTTGAGTTATGTAAAAATTTATTTCCCTATGGGTTTGCTTTGATTTACATAAAAATTCCATTTTTCCTATGGGTTTGCTTCGAGTTACATAAAAAACCAATTTAAGCAAAAGCTTACGGAATGGACTTTTTTTTCGTAAGTAGGGGTTTTACTGTAATGCTAACTGCTTTTGAAAAGGCAGCTTTCTGCATAGTGTTAGCAATGATGGAAAGTCTAGTTTAGGAATGTATCTAATAAGTAGCCCAAGAGCAGTTTGCAGAGGAAACAATCAAGGGTGAGTCCCATCCTTATTCCTATTACCTATGGTAAAGGTGTGACTAAATGCTAGACTAGTGTCAATATTTTTGAAGGAAAAAAATCACAACTTACAGTGAATTTTGCCCTTTCTTCCATCACCTCATAACCTAATATTGTAGGTGTAGCAGGCCGATTTTCCCAACTCCCAGAGTCTCTATTTTGCTCTGTATCTTCTGATGGTTGAATGCAGTATTCCATTGATGTGTTTATACCTATAAATTTAGTCCTAACAAGTGGACTGTTACAAGGAGATGAAGTGGCTCCAATACCATCAGGGACACTCATCTTTTTAAAACTATTGTTTGAAGAGTCTTCCAGCTGCCCCTTTGAAGAATCTGAACTTGTCGAAATGCTCCCAAGAGATGACCTTCTTTCATTTCTCTTTGCAGTAAAACTAGTAGAATTTCCTATAGGAATTGGTATAGGAACATACGGAGTAGCCATCCTTCATCAGAAATCTTTAAAAAGTTGGTATTTGGATGTAGCCTGCTTTCTTTTTTGTCAGTTACCTGGAAACAGAACATAATAGGATTTAATGGCCTTCCTGTTTGGGTAAAATCGCACATTATTTTTTATGACTGAACGATTCCTACTCATAGAAGAACTTTCTTTCTGAACAGAGTAAACTCTTTTCCCTCAGAGTTGCTTTTTGGAAGGTACAAACATACCCCTAAACACAATAGGTTTTGCTCTTGTGGATCTCTTGATTCAATCCCACACATTATATCTGCCTCACTTATATGTGCCTCTTCACCATGAATTTCTTTCAGTTCCTTCAAATTCCCAACAAAGGCTGTGCCCTCTTACCAATACTTATTACTGTAAGTGACTCTCTGCCTGAAATTTAATAAATATTTGTCCAATTCCTAGATGAAGTACTTAATAGACATGGCAACTGTATTTCCTAACACACTGTTGTGTAAAGTATGGTCAGCTTTGGTTGGAATGACGGTGTACATTTTATTAATTCTTTTCTTTGCCTCCACTTATGCCAATAAGGCAGGGGTTCTCAACCTTTCCAAGCCATGGACTAGACTACGCCCCCTCAGACAGCTGAGCTGGCTGGACTGGAGGTTCTCTCTGCTGTAAACGCTGCTGTAAAATGCTGTAAACATGTCCTTGGCAGTCATAAACGTGTTAACAACAGCCGCGGGCGCATTTACGGCTGTTGTAAATGCATCCGCTTCTGGTGGCAGTACAGGCCATATGAAATGGTGCCATGACCTCTGGCCGGCCCATGGGCCGTAGGTTGAGAACCCCTGCAATAAGGGTTTAATAATAATATTTCCAGAATGAAATATTATGAAGCAAGGAATCATTTCAAAAACAAATATAAAAACTCCACTAACTCTGACAAAACACTTTGGTAACTTTTCAGCTCAGACATTGACTTAAGCCTTCTCCTAGATCAATAGTTTATGCCCGTCCGCACACCAGTCAACAAGTTATTTCAAACTTCTATAGCTTTTCACATGTTACCAAATCTTACACACTCACTATCATCACACAGAATGAAGCAGAAATACTCTTGTACATTTCCAACCAGGCAGTCTCCCCAAATGTGGGCTTAATTTTTCATCAACTAGCCAGGATGGCAAATGGATGTGCCAGCGGACAGTGAAGGGAGTTGCAGTTCAACACACCTGAAAGATGTCCACTGATGAAGACTGCACTGAGTATTAGGGGCCATTCAACAATTATGTGATCCTGGGGAGGGGGGGGTGTCCCACCATCTGAATTATGGAAAATTACGTGGGGGTGGGGTCAGGTCAAAGATTATGTAATCCTTTTGGAGCTGTTATGGTTTTGAAACATGGCACTTTTTTAGGTTTAAAAATGATCTCTGGGAATTTTGATCTGATTTGAGATTATTGAATCCTCACCGATACGTTTTGCATTAGGCGCTAATAGTGAAAAGCTCTAAAAATTGGAGTTCTGATACTAAAGCTCTGGATTACGCAATTTTAAAGGGAGTGGGGGTTCAAAGTGAAAATTACGGTCAGATTACATAGGGGTGTGTGTGTCAATTTTTCCCAAAAATGGATCATGTAATTGTTGAATGGCCCCTTTATAGGAACCTTTGATAATGTATTATAAAGTATTGTGAAATTTCCTGAGAAATTTACCAGAACTGAAAACTATTAACAAGATTTAATGCAATCTAACTCACTTGATCTGCATTCATTTCTAGTCTAGGGTATCTTAAAAGCCCCCCCCCCAAGAAAAAGTCTTGGCCTCACTTCCCATCAGCACAAAAACATCTCCGTTTTTGAGCTGGAATTGACCATTTTACCATACAAAAATGGTAAAAATGAACAAACAATTAAATGAAGGAAAACACTTACTTATAGGGGTATTTTCTTTATACGTATAACCATATATTATAATATATAATACAATATACATGATTATATTATTCTTGACTTTGAATCAGTGTTCAGTGTAAGGGGAGGCTTAAAATGAGGGTACTTAGATAGACAATAAATTTTCTATGATTGTGAAGAAATCCAATCAATATAGCATTTATTTTGAAGCAATTTATGCCTTACCTCAGTTACAGAAGATCTAATAATTGATGGGGATAATGCTACTGAAGTAGCCCACTTCTAATCAATTATAATCTAATTGTGCAACGCTCTGATACAAACAAACAAAAGAAGCACAACAACGAAAAACCTGTATTTCAGATCTAAACGTATTAATATGGGGATGAAAGGACTTTTTGGAAAGTGTATAATTGTTACAAGAATTGACTCCACATTATTATGCCATCTCTGAAGAGTTCATTTTTATTTTGTATTTTATTGCATGAAAAAAACAAGCATTTTAAGTTTTAAAAGATAAGCTATTTACAATTTTAAAAAGAAGAATCAATATAACTTTTCTTCTATGAACTATATGTTGCTAATTTGGAGAAAAGAACATCCAAGGTATAAAACTTCTAATAATATCGTCTTTTCAAAGATTCTTGAAAGAATAACATACAGGTGAAAGTCAGAAAATTAGAATATTGTGCAAATGTTCATTCATTCCACTTAAAAGGCGTAACAAATATATGAGATAGACTCGCTACATGCAAAGCGAGAGATTCGTCTTAATTCATTATAATTGTAATGATCATGGTGTACAGCGTACATGAGATTATGTGATGATTATGGGGTACATGAGATTGGGGGCTTGGGGTTTTCATAAACTGTAAGCCATAAGGATCAATATTATAACAAAGTAAGAATTGAACTATATCGTTTTGCATGTAATGAGTTATCTCATATATTTGTTTCACCTTTTTAAGTTGCATTACTGAACTGAATGAGCATTTGCACTATATTCAAATTTTCCGAGTTTCACCTGTATGTAAAAAACAATAACATCCCAAAATAGTCTTTTCATAAGATACCAAGGAAGGAAGAAATGTGCATATTTTAAATGAGTTGACTATCTGACATTAAAATTTAATATGGCTCTCTCTTCATTACAAGAATCATTATGCCATCTAGCACAGAGCGGAGAAATAATCTGAGTTTTAAAAGAACATTAGTACTTATTGAATTTTATCCATGCATTGAGCTTCATATTTTTTTGAATTAAGAAATATTATATTTATGCTAAATGAATATGACCAATAGCCGGGTCCTCAACCTTTTAAAGCAGGGGGTCAGGTCATGCTCCGTCAGACTGTTGAGAGACCGGACTGGTTGCCCCCCCACAAAAAAAACACCCACAACTGAACTGGTCAGAAACATTTAGGCTGACAGTGTATTAAGGAAATGTGCTTATGGAGGTGGAAAGACCTTTGTATCAGCTTCAGTGGCTCAGCTTAGTTTAGTGAATCTTTGAGCATTGCTAGGGCAGATCCATTTTGCTTTACTGAAGTATGCAAAGTGCTGTTTTGATAATGCTGCACAAAGTCTGAAGAGATCAGTGCTGCAATGTAGGAAATCAGTGCAGAAGAAATGTATTGAAAAACTGAAATTACTGGAAACTCATGAAATCGGAGCTTTCAATGACCAACTATATTACAACTATGCAATACAACTATATTACAACTATAATATATAATATGTTAGAGAGGTAACTCATCTCTCAAATTTAATATATGTGATCATTCATTCTCCTAATGTTACAGGGGTAGTTCTTGAATCCTTTGAGATAGCCTTTCATATGTCTCTGAATATTGCAGGTGTATTTGAAATGCCCTATAAGCGATGGCTTTTTCAGGTAGTAGTTTTACTCTGACACATAGCTCTTGTGATAAGACTTCTTCTAGTCTTGGATTAGGAAGTCTTGGACTAGAGCAGTGGTGGCAAACTTTGGCACTCCAGGTGTCCTAGAACTTCAATTCCCAGAAGCCCTGATCAGCAGGAGTGCTGACTTGGGCTTCTGGTAACTGAAGTCCAAGAATACCTGGAGTGCCAAGGTTTGCCAACACTGGACTAGAGGAAGGCTTATCACAAGAGCTATTTGCCAGAGTAAAACTATTGCCTGAAACTGTTATCACTTCTATGGGATCTATTGGTGGGGCACTATCTCCTTTCAAATATGCCTGTAATATTCTAAAAATATTATATGAAAGACTCAAGAACTACTCCTATAATATTAGACCTTAGCTTGCGGTGGCATGCTTGAAGAACTAGCAAAGCATGTGAAGATCCTACAACAGTTACAGAAATATAACAATTTAAAACTTCCAAAGTGCAGTTTCCTTTAAAGAGAGGCACTTACTTGAGAATGGAGTTCACTGAAGATCACAGTTTAGAAACTGCTCACATGTTGGCTGTTTGCACCCTAGAAAAGTAAGCCTCAAATCTTGCTGTGGAATAACAAAGTTGCTAGCCCAGTAATACTGTAATCCTTCTTGGTGCATCAAAATTTAAATAATGTCAATTCAAAACAATTTACGTGAATTAGCACTATTAGACTAAATTAAGAAGGTAAAATGTCAAGCTGTGATTTTTTTTTTTTAAAAAAAGTTTCTGTCCAACTCTGAAATGTTTGCTTAGACAGAGATTCTCTTAAACCTGGACATCATTTCAACAGGTTTTAGGGCTTTAAAAAGATTTATTCCTGCCCACCCCACAGATCAAATTGCCACCCATTTGTTAGGAACAACAAATGCCTAAGGCGCTGACTGGGAGGCGGAAGGTCAGCAGTTCGATTCCTGAGTACTGCAGGACGGAATGAGCTCCCGTCTTTGTCCCAGCTCCTGCCAACCTAGCAGTTCGAAAGCAAGAAATTGCAAGTAGATAAATAGGGACCACTTCGGTGGAAAGGTAAGTGTTCCGTGCGCTTCGGTGTCTAGTCATGCCTGCCACATGACCATGGAAACGTCTGCAGCAGCAGACAGCGCTGGCTCTTCGGCTTTGAAACAGAGATGAGCACTGAACCCTAGAGTCGGATACGACTGGCTTTCGAGCAAGGGAAACCTTTACCTTAACAAACCACAAAGTAGCAAGAATCCAAGATGCCATTGGAAAACAACAGAGAAAGGAAAACACCTCAAACTCGCAAATGAAAACAAACGCTCCCAGGCTGTTGTTTTAGAACAAAATATTTGGAAAATACCCTTACAGTATCAAAATGAAGAAGTCATGCCCTATCAATGTTTTGGGGGTGCGGGGGTTGGAGAAGGAAGAGACAAAGGAAAAGGAGCAGAGGATTGACAACTAGCTATGAACTTCAGAGACACATTAGTTAAGTTATGGGGGAGGGAGAAGGAGAAGGAAGGATGAAAGAAAGAAAATAAGATGGGAGGAAAGAGGAAATTAAAAAAGGAAGAGACAGACAGACCCAGTGCAAAATAACAAAAAGCCCATCTTATCATATGGTTGATGTATTCAGTACACTAGAAATGCTACTGGAAGGGGGGGAATGCAAAGAGGAGGATCAAAGAGCAGGGCAATTCCAGCGACCCAAAGACCGACCCAGAGGAGCCTGTCCTGTTTCATGACTCGCGGGACATCAATTTTTATCTCTGCCCCGATGGCCATACACCTACCCAATGCTGGCTTAAACTCTGGGCGTCCGATCAAACTCCCTTCCAAACCAGGGGAAACTCTGCAGTCATTCAGTCTGTGATCCTTAAAGGTGTCACAGAAGCCTTTGGGGCTTTGGAGCCAAGGCGATCCACGCTTCGCCTAGCCAGGAAAGGGGGCAGCCAGAGAGAGGGAGGAGAGGCGGTGGGGCTGGATCCAGGGAGGGACTGTCGGTCGTTCCCGCGTCTGGCCTCCCCCTTCTTCGCCTGCCCGTCCCCAAAGAGGATGACGCCAACCGAGAAGCGGAACCCATCGCGGAGCGCCGGAGACGGGGCGGAAAGCAGAGGAAGGGGAACACTGCGTACCTGTTGGGAGGATGGACGGGCTTGCCTGCCTCGACTTTAGGGTCGCCGCCACTGGCTCGCCAGCCTCCCTGGACTACACCTCCCGAGGTGCCCTGCGAGGCGGGAGGAGACCGAAAGCGCCGCTGGAGCTCTGAAACTACAAGTCCCAGAAGGCAGTGGGGCGAAAAGGGGTCGTGAATCAGCATATTCTGATCAGGGCGGTTAGAGCCTCCTCGCCGGTCCTTTGCCTACATTTGCGTTTCCTTGCTTGCCGGGATTTGTAGTCTTTTCTCCGCGACTGCAAACAGATCGCGTGTTGGGGTAGTAGTATACTGCGATTGCACCAACGCTACGCTTACGTTACTCCTAGTAGAAGTAGGGGTAGGTTTGCGGGTGCGGCTTTCGGACTGGACCCTTGGTTCGTTAGACTTGATCCACGAAAGCGAACATTAAAATACTGTAGTGGCTCAAGTGGCTAAGACGCTGACTGGGAGGCGGAAGGTCAGCAGTTCGATTCCCGAGTACTGCAGGACGGAATGAGCTCCCGTCTTTGTCTCAGCTACTGCCAACCTAGCAGTTCGAAAGGAAGACATTGCAAGTAGATAAATAGGGACCACTTCGGTGGGAAGGTAACAGCGTTCCGTGCACTCCGGTGTCTAGTCATGCCTGCCACATGACCACAGAAATGTAGTCTGCAGAAGCAGACAGCGCTGGCTCTTCGGCTTTGAAACAGATGAGCACTGCACCCTAGAGTCAGATACGACTGGCTTTCGAGCAAGGGAAACCTTTACCTTTATAAGGAAGCTGGACACTTCTTCAAAGGTTTAGCTAATAATTTTAATTAGATGAAAGAATAACAACGTTGAGAACCAAACTAGATTATATACCCATTTCCGAAATCAAAACAGAGTTTCTTTAAGAAGTTGACAATGTTTTGCTATCCTCCAGTGAAGAATCTTAGGGCTCAATCAGATGGGCCTTTGATTGCTGGTTTGTGTGCCATCAGGGTGGGTTGGTTCATGCTTTTGTATCCAGCAATCAAGCTACCTGATCATTAGAGCAGATCAATATGTCTCCAGAACACCCCTACTCACACCTTTTTGAGCCCCTATCAGGGGCTTCTCAGCAGCTTAGTGGTTAAGACACTGAGCTTTGACGGTCAGCAGTTTGAAACCCAAGTGCTGCATGACAGAGTGAGCTCCTGTTGTCTGCCCCAGCTCCTGCCAACCTAGCAGTTTGAAAGGAAGAAATTGCAGGGAGATAAACAGGTACTGCGTGGGCGGGAAAAGTAACAGCATTCCATGCACTTTGGCTTCAAGTCATGTCTGCCACATGACCATGGAAACATCTGCAGACGCAGACAGTGCTGGCTCTTTGGCTGTAAACAAAGATGAGCACCGCAGCCTAGAGTCAGAAACAACTGACTTTTGAGTAAGGGAGACCTTTACCTTTACTATTAGGGGCTTCTACCTTTTTGATGCAGGTAGGTGTGCAAATACCTACCTACATCACCTACCTGTTTCTGCCATTTTTTTAAAAGTGGGTGTTCTTTTTGCTTTCTTGATATTTATAATTTTTTTTCAATTAGTCTACAATTTTTAAATTATTGTAAAGATTATTATTATTATGTTTTACGCCGTTCAGAGTAGGAAGATTCCTGAGTACTGCAGGACGGAATGAGCTCCCGTCTATGTCCCAGCTCCTGTCAACCTAGCAGTTCGAAAGCAAGAAATTGCAAGTAGATAAATAGGGACCACTTTGGTGGGAAGGTAACAGCGCTCCGTGCGCTCCGGTGTCTAGTCATGCCTGGCACATGACCACGGAAACATCTGCAGAAGCAGACAACTCTGACTCTTCGGCTTTGAAACAGAGATGAGCACTGAACCCTAGAGTCGGATATGACTGCCTTTCGAGCAAGGGAAACCTTTACTAAAATAATGTGAAGTGGTAGCTGTGTTAGTCTGTGTTTCAAGCATATCAGAGAGTAAATAAAACAAAACAAAAAGGACAAAAAACATTGCGGTGCCTTAACGACTGCTATATTTTAATCAGAGTTAAACAAACAAAAAAGACAAAAAAAGTTGTGACACCTTAAAGATTAACTGTTGTATTTTAATGCTAGCTTTTGTAGTTCAAGTCCACTTCGCCAGACATAAGAGTGAGATTTCATGACATTAATTTATACATATCAGGAACAGGGGTACACAATGCTTGGTTAGGTATATGATATGCCACAGTGATTTGTAAACATATCTGTTATTCTCTTATGTGAAATGTCAGGGGGTCAAAATATACAGCCGCAAATCTGTCTCCAGTTTATCTTCCTTCTCCTCCACCAACAAACCTTACAAAGATACATTACGGCTAAAATGAATCAGGTTCTTTCCATTTCTTTCTACTCACTTATTGGAGAAAAGTCTCAATTAACTTGCTTTTGATATAATTTGGATTTTTTTTAAAAAAATTACCTATTAAAACTGCAAAATCCTTATGGTGGTGACCCTGCTTCTATTTGACTAAATGGAAAACCACAAAAAGCTTTTGAGATCACACATCTTTTTCTTTAGGCAGGGGAAAGAGCAAGTCTTGATGCTGATGTTGGGCAGTCTGCATGCTATCCAGAGAGGTTAATCTATTAACACATGGACTATACCTCTTCCTAGGAAAAAATACTATGGAATCCTACTGGACTTGCTTAAAATACAAGTCTTCAATTCTTCTGGTGTTAAATATAAGAGAGTCACACTCTAGTGCAGTGTTTCCCAACCTTTGGTTTTTGGACTTCAATTCACAGAAGCCTTCGTCAATTCCCCAAAGCACTGATTAGCCAATGTACTGACTTAGGCTTCTGGGAATTGAAGCCCCCCTGTAGGGCTTGGACCCCACATTGGGATCCACTGCTTTAGTGTCATTGAAAGGTAAGAGGGAAAGCCACTTATCAGTTCCAATGGGAAGCAGCAACCACTAATACAGTGGGAAGGAAAGAGCTGCAGGCTATCAAACCGGGTCCATTAGAAATCATGTTTCACCCTAAATAGCCCCAAAGACTTTCCTTGGAACAAAAGGGGGAAAAGGTAAGGAAGAGACAAATTTTCCATGATGAAAATTAATATTGGTGCCTGTCTACCACATCCAGGAAAGGCAAGTTATTCCAATGATGAAGCTGCCAAGTTTGCACCTTGATTCTAAGCATGTTTTACATGAAAATAATTACGTGGATTTAGTACATAGGATTGCCACCAGATGATGGATTCCTAAAGGCAAGGCTGCTGAGCAGCATATCCCATTGAACTCAACAGGCCTCTATACAGTATTCTAGTTTACATATCCTGTGGGTAAAAACATATTGGAATCTCTTCTGGTCCCTTTGTAATATTTGCTTTATTAAGAGATATACAACAGATTCCTATAGACCACTATTTCCCAACCTTTGTTTTTTTGGATTTCAATTCCCAGAAGCCTAAGTCAATTCCCCAAAGCAGTGATCAGCCATTTTGTGTTTATTTTAACAAAAACAAAATGGATGAGAAATAGCCAATATTCCCGGGGTTACATCACTATAAATGGAACTGAGATTGAAGAAGTAGCTGATTATGTCTACCTTGGTCAGTAAATCCAAACAGACAACATACCATGTGGTGGAGTGGATAAGACGATGCAAAGCAGCTTGGATTGCCTTTAACATAAACCGAACAGTGCTAACAGAAGACAGTCTGCTGATGAATATCAGGGCAATAACAAAATCAAAGCAAGAAAAATTGGCGGTAAGGTCAGCAATAAGGAATTACACCAAAGAACTGGACTGCGTGATGTGGTCAATGAATTATATGTGGCAAAAAACATGGGGAGGCCATATCACCCACCTAAATGATAACAGATGTCGGCTAAGAGACCACAAAAGACCACTCGGCAGACCCAGAAAACGATGGGACAAGCTGGTAAAGCTGTTCGGCCAGAAATGGAAACAGAAGGCAAAGGATAGAACATTTTGGAGTTCAGTTGATTTTTGCTAAAAGCAATGACAAATCAATATTGGACTGATCAGCCAATGTACTGACTTATTCTTCTGGGAATCGAGGTTCCCCCTGTGGGGTGTGAGCCTCACGTTGGAAACCACTGCTATAGACTGAGGGTGCAACTACCCCCCCCCCCAAAAAAAAAGGGTGTGTGTGGGGTGGGAGACCTGTTTTGATTCAATTTATTTTCAAACTGGGACCCTTTAAGTTACTGTAGCAACCCACATCAATAAATCCTCGCAAAGCAGTGAAATGAGCTAAATTTGCTTAGATTGGCAATTTCTATGAGGACTTCATCATTTGGTTAAGCAGAAGATTCACTTCTGTCCAATATAAATTTAATTTATAGCTGAGGTGCACTGAGATTTTTTTATTTTTATTTTTTGCTAGAGGTGTTAATGTAAACACAGAAGGTGGAATCTAAAATTAAACAGAGCTAATATTTCTTGGAAAAGTAATATGAAGCCAACTTGTGGCAATAAGATTTATTTTTCATCCTTGCAGAGTTTTAGTAAATATTCCCAACTTATTTTAATCATATTTTATTTTGTCTGCTTCTCAGTTTCCAACTTGTAAAGTTCTTTTCTGGACTATTCTTTTTTCTTGTTTCAAGTCTAGATCACACTTTGGACTGCCAAAATAAAGCCACTTTCTTGACTTTGTTCTTGGCCAAAATTAAATCTTCATTGGCACACCAGCAAATGAACTGGATTCTGTATCTCTCTACATTCACACAGTGTGTTATCCACTAGCAGCCTCAATTTGAGCAAGTTGGTCTTACATTTAGGGACTCCAATCCTGAGCCTCTTCAGGGTCCTCCAAATGACATAGGGGAGGTTGAATTCCTCAGCTATATCTTCCTTTAATGTTATTCCTTGTCCAGTTTTACATGAATAGTTAGGTCTATGGATTCTGGACTATTGATCTGCATAAAAAACTTCTTTATGCTTTCCCTTTTTAATTTGAGCCCCTCCAATCTGCTCTGGTGGGACGGGTCAATGTCCTTGTGGCGACGCGGTCTCTTAGGTAGCCTGGTCCAATGCCATGAAGGGCTTTAAAGGTCAAAACCAGCACCTTGAATTGCACCTGGAGGCACACTGGCAACCAGTGCAGCTCCCGGAGCTGTGGTGAGGTGCAAGCATAACACCCGTACCCCATCACAACCCAGGCAGCCGCATTCTGAACCAGGTGAAGCCTCTGAATGGTCACCAAGGGCAGCCCCATGTAGAGCACGTTACAATAATCCAATCTGGAGGTGACCAGAGCGTGAGTGACCATGAGCAAGGAGTCCCAGTTCCAGGACCGGGCGCAATTGGTAAATGACACGGAGCTGTGCAAAGGCCCTCCTAGCCACGGCTGCCACCTGCTCTTCAAGCAGTAGCCGTGAGTCCAGGAGGACCCCGCACCCAAAGCCACTCAGTTTTAATGCATAGAGTAGCCTTACCCATAATAGGTAAGGGGTTCTTGGCAAAACTTGTAACAACTTATTTCTACAGTTCCTAGCATATTTCATCTAGTCCTGTGGGCTGGTCATTCTAGAACAGTGATGGTGAACCTTGGCACTCCAGGTGTTCTTGGACTTCAATTTCCAGAATCCTAAGTTTCTGTGAATCCACACAGATGGTTTACTGTGGTTATGCGTGGTAAACCCATTTGCATGGATTCACAGAGACTTGGGCTTCTCAGAATTGAAGTCCAAGAACACCTGGAGTGCCAAGGTTCACTGTTCTAGGTGCTGTAATCCAAAAAGTTAGGCTTTACAAGTTCTGTATCTGTGATGCAAAATGTTGCTCCCTGGCTTTTGTATCCAGAGGAACATTGCCAATACTTATTGGCTTTGCTTTCATTTATTACAGGTCGGTAGGTGGCTCTTCGGGACTGTGGTGGCTTAGTGGTTAAGATGTTGAACTTGATAACTGGAAGGTCGGCAGGCCAGCAGTTTGAGACCCAAGTGCTGCGCAATGGAGTGAGCTCCCACCTCTGTCCTAGATCCTGCCAACCTAGCAGTTCAAAAGCAAGAAATTACAAGTAGACAAATAGGTACTTTGGTGGAAAGGTAAACAGTGTCCACAGAAACGTCTGCAGACACAGACAGCGCTTGCTCTTTAGGTATAAACAGAGATGAGCACTGAACCCTAGAGTCTGATATGACTGGCTTTTGAGCAAGGGTGACATTTACCTTTATCTAGCCACGGATTCAGCCATTTTCCACAGTGCTCAACTCCACTTACAGCCAAAGAGTCACACTGTCTGCAATGCAGACATTTCTGTGGTCATGCGGCAGGCATGATTAGATGCCAGAGTGCATGGATCCCTGTTATCTTTCTCGTACCTACTGCCAATACATGTTGTACCTGTTCCTACACTTCATCCTGATAATGTGCACTATCCAATTCCAAAGGCAGCTTTTCACAACCCTTTGGCTTCCTGGTGGTTTGGGCTATGGCTCCTATCAGTCTTGCATCAGTCTAGCACCATTGATTCTGGTGATTGGGAGATGTATAGTCAAGGATGCCAGGTTTGGGTACACTGTTCAAATGGAACAAGAAATACCCATGGAATCCACAGTATAGTAAGTTACAAGAAACGTAAATGAAAAGCTAATTTTATGTGCCATGTTTTATTCTGAAAGCTAGATCTGAGCATTCAGTGTATTTTTGTAGTTCACTGAAAAGTACTTTAAAAAAATCTTGCTCAATTAAAACGCTCCACATTGAAATGCAGATAAGCAAACCACAACACATAGTCAATTTAGTTCACTGCTGCTTGTTACGGCTATCTTTTGTTTCCATTGGTAATTGCACTGCATTCTTCCTGTCTTGCTCAAAATAAACCTGAATAGTAGCACTTTTAAAAAATGTGATGTAATAAAGTGTTCCTTGTGAAAGTGATAATTTGACAAATGCATAAAGACGACTGTAGAAAAGACTGGGGAGAGATCAAAATGTCTTATGTAGACAACTGCAAAGATCGCAAAGCTATTCAGTTTGAGAGTTATGTCAGTTGGGATAGGATGCATCAGGGAAAAAATAAAGCTCAAAGTAGAAGTGATTTTGAGATGAGAGAGAGACAGTGAACAGTGGGTTGTTATTTTTTGGACACAGACATTTCAATGAATATATACGCTGGATGATAAAGGGATCAGGGGCTTCTCAGCAACTTAGTGGTTAAGACACTGAGCTTGACGGTCAGCAGTTTGAAACCCGAGTGCTGCATGACAGAGTGAGCTCCCGTTGTCTGCCCCAGCTCCTGCCAGTTTGAAAGGAAGAAATTGCAGGTAGATAAACAGGTACTGCTTGGGCAGGAAAGGTAACAGCATTCCATGCACTTTGGCTGCTAGTCATGCCTGCCACATGACCATGGAAACAGTGCTGGCTTTGGCTGTAAACGAAGATGAGCACCGCACCCTCGAGTCAGACACAACTGACTTTCAAGCAAGGGAGACCTTTACCTTTACTATTAGGGGATTCTACCTTTTTGATGCAGGTAGGTGTGCAAACACTGGGCAATCAGTGGAAATGGATCAAAATCAAGTCTCTTTCTGCTCTCAATTACTGCTACAATGAAGTGGCTTAGTAGGTGAGTCACTTTATGACAAATTGAACACTTCCTCTGCTCCTCTGTAGAGGAATGAGTGATTTTTTTAACCTCTGCTAGACCATCACTAATGTGCTGAAACATTAAATTTGATTTTTTCTTTGCCTCTTTGAAGTGCAGATAGAAACTGCAGCTGTGAGCAGTTTCACCATCAGCACCACACACAAGGCATAGATGTTTTTTTTAAAATTTAATCGAATTGATTCAGCACTAAATAATTTGAAAAGAAACTGGAAGCAGTCGCTGTTAACGTATTTATTCGGATGGTTTTTGTAATTCTGCAGGTGCCACGTTTTCATTACTTTCTAGCTCATAGAGCCCTATACCATCCTTTTTGAGGCAGAACTCATTTCTTTGATGAATAATAATTTGTTGCATGATGTGAGCATCTGAAGACAAGGAAACCTTCATCATATGGCACAAAGCACAAATTGGATTTGATGAGCTCTGCCTCAGAAGGAGGCAGCGAGCAATTATTTATGATTCCTCTCTCAAACATTTATCTTGCAGAGAAGTCAGCCTCCTACTATCTAAACTACTATTCTGGATTTATTTGACTGGCAAAATTCCATTTTGTTTGGGTCCAATGAAGGATATCAGTCTGAGGAAAACTGGCCATTATAAGCTAGTGGCTGGCTCTCGTGTAATACAGAGCTGTTTCTCTTTCAACAACAAAGGAAAATTTGGAGTATACCTGAGATGGGATTTGTTTAATCTGTGTCTGCAGATGTGCATCAGATGTGTAGCCATTTCATGCTTTTTGCTTATCTGTCAAATTCCAGTTTCACTTTTGTATGAGGGTCAAGATTAGCTGGTGATCATAGCATTTGTGTGGTGGCTCAAGTGGTTAAGATGCTGAACTAAAAGACTGGAAGGTCAGAGTTAGATTCCTGAGTACTGCACGGTGGAGTGAGCTCCCATCTTTGTCCCAGCTCCTGCCAACCTAGCAGTTCGAAAGCAAGAAATTGCAAGTACAGTCATACCTCAGAAAACGTTTGCATCAGATAACACTACAACCGCATAACGTTAAGCAATCTGGAAAAAATTGCATTGTATAACGTTAAAATCCTATGGGATGCATTGGATAACGTTCGCTAAAGCCTGCGACGGTTATAATGTATCTCTATGGAGTTTTAACATTATCCAATGCATCCCATAGGATTTTAATGTTATCTGATGCATGCATCGGATAACGTTAAAAATCGGATAACACTAAGATTTGCGGAACCAAGTTTTATCGTTATCCAAGGTTTTACTGTATATAAATAGGGACCACTTGGGTGGGAAGGTGAATAGTGTCTGTGCGTCTGTGTGCCTTTTTATTAAATAAGATATGAAAACAAGATGACACCATGTAAATACAGAGGGTGCCAAAATGTGTTCACATTTTGTTGTGTTATGTTGATCCTAATGCCTTGCTCTCTTTTCTCACTGTAATTCATACTCTTATCTCTCCTTCATCAACTATCCATAATTCTTTCTGCTGGGCCTGGAGATACAGGAGTCTGGTTCACAAGGATTTTTTTAATAGGAATCACTATTGCTCTTGCACATCCTGTAAATACATGGGCTTGTAACTCAGAATCTAGCAGGCTGCCACTATGACAATAAACTAAAGAACTTAGTGTACCAAGGTATTGTACAAGTAGAGTACTGTAGCTAAAGAGTACAAGTCTAAACACCATCTCTGGTCATATTACAAATGCAATATAAATTCCGATTATTTCATTTCACTTTCAGTTCTCTCAAATGGCTTGACTGTCAGCCAAGGAAAAATTCTTTCATAAGGCAATGTTATTGTACAACTAGCTGGGGACCCGGCTTTGCCCGGGGTGGGGTTATAGTTTTATCTGGCTAAGGAGGTTCCTTTTGCCACCTCTGCCCCATGCCACCTGTTGGGTCCCCGAGGGCCCCCTGTGACACAGAGAGAGAAAGAGAGAGAAGGAGGGAGGGAGGGGGAACTGGGTACGCATCCCAGCCTCACCAGGAAGCCCTTATGTTTCTCCGCCTTGATCTCTGTCTCCGCTTGACTGGAAAGGAGTAGGCGGAGGAGGTGGATTAGAAGAGCTGTTAGGCGCTTTGCCGGCCAGCCAGCTGACCAAGCAGGGAATTGTTTGGGGAGGAGGGTGTTTGCTGGCTACATGAAGAGGGAGATCATGGCCGGTCAGGTGTTCCCTGCCGCCGCCAGAGCTTTTCTCAGATGGCAAGACAGGCCTTTTGCCTTGGCTTCTCTGGAAGGACACACACACACATGGAGGGAGGGAGGGAAGGAGGGGGGACCGGGTATGCATCTCAACCTCACCCAAAAGCACTTCTGTTTCTCTGCCATCGCTTGAGTGGAAAGGAGGAGGAATAGAAGAGCGGTGAGGCTTTTTGCCGGCTGGCCGGGCAGGCAAGGAGTCGTTTGGGGAGGAGGGGGCTTGCTGGCTACATGGGGAGGGGGATCATGGCTTACCTGGTGTTCCCTCCCGTCGCCTGCACATTCCAGAGATGGCAAGGTGGGTCTTTCGCCTTGGCTTCTCATGAAGGCAGGGGCCAAAGGGAGCACCCGCATGCCGGCCGTTGCACCCGGTTTTGGTCTGGTTGGCATGGCCTTACCTCCCGTGGTGGCGTTGTCCTGTGGCATCCGCCTTTGCCCCAGTGTTGGGGTGTTCCTGGCGGTCCTGGGTGTGGTGGCCTCCCCATTCCAGTCGTGGTGACGTCCAGGCAGCAGCATCCCCATGCTGTCTGGTCAGGGGTGCTGGAGCACCCCACTGCTTTTGCCTGTGCTTGTGCAGCAGTCATTGGTGCGCCGGGTGTGTGACCACGGCCCTGCTTCTCCTGTGCTGGAGCAGGCCACTCCTATTGGCTGCCGCGTGCCGCAGGGACCACTGGGGCATGTAGTTTTTCATTTTTTCCTATCTGTGGGGTGCAGGGCCCCCCATTGTTGTCCAGACCCCCACCGTGACCTCTGACGTGCCAGGTATGTGTGTGCAAAGTTTTGTCCCAGACAATGCAGGAGTGTGGATTTGTGTTCAGGACCCACAGGATAACACCTCTCTTTTATATATACTAGCATAGGTTGCCTGTGATCAGCTTTTTTGGGCTTTTTTGTGGATTAAAAAAAGAAGGATGATATAATTGTTTCAAATTGTTTTATTTAACAAAATAACGTTTTAGTATGTGACTTTTTTTGTTAATAGTTGTACCATAGGTAATATTTTTAAAAATGTGAAAGTACATGCTTTTTTTTACATTCAATGTTTTTAAACTGTGTTTAGATGTTTTGGGTTTTTATTTGAGTTAAAACTCAACAGAGGATGCTATAAATCTTTTTATTTTATTTATTTAACATATGTTTGTTATTTGTGTAAACTTTTGATTTAATGTTATGTGGGGCTGTTAGTGGTTTTGTTTTCATTTCACATGTTTTTTCTCTCCTGGCCTCTAGGTGGGGCTTCTTCCAGTAAGTAGTCTTTGTTTCTGCATTTCTGTTCCGATCTCGTGGAGGAGGACGTGCTAGTGAGTTCTCTGGTCTTTCTTCTGGGGTTTTTCTTTGTTTTGTTTTTGTGGTGGTGGGCTGGGAGGTGTTTCTGTTTGTTCTTTTGTGGTTTGGTTGGGTTTTAGGTTTGTTTAATTGGTTTGTTTCTTCTGGTTTGTTTAATTTTTGTGATTTCGTTGTTGTTTATTTGTGTAATTTGTGATAGTTGTGTTGTTAGAGTTAGGTATTCTCGTGTTGTAGTTAGGTGTTTTGTCTGTGGTTTTCTGGAATTGTGGATTTTTTTTGTGGATTTTGTTGTTTTCTTTTTTGTGTATTAATGGTTTTTTAATTATTGATTTATTTGTGTTTTATTAATTTTTATTAATGTTGGTGTTTGTTGTTGGTCAGTACTTTTGCGTGAAGAACGGCTGCCTGTCGGTTCCTCTTTTCCCCATTGCTGTTTCGAATTTTGGTTTCGATGCAGCAATGGGGAAAGGAGGAGCCGGTAGTCAGCCCGTTCTTCTCCCGGGAAGGTTTGTTAGGTAGGTTGGGGGAGAAGGAGGCAGAGAAGAGCTATCTGCCTGATGATGGTTCTCTCCTCTTTGTCTCCTTTCTCTCCCGGCTTACCTAACCGAAGATCGGCAGCCAGCGATCTGTAAGGGGTGGTACTCTTCCTTGTGGATAGCTGGCTGCTGCTTATGTATTACCTCCATCGGAAGTACAAAGGCAGCAGCCAGTCATTCGCCAGGGAGGGTGCTTCACCTGACGAACTGCTGCCTGCTGCTGCTGGTTTTTTCCACCCCAGCTCAACTTTCCTTGAGGCCGGCAGTGGTCTCGCCGTGTCTTCGGGGGGCTAGCATGGAGGAGAGAGAGTCCCTCTTCTCCCCGTTGCTCCGAAAAAGAAGGCCAGTGGGTGTCACACGGTGGATTTCTGTTTTGCGAGGCTGTGAGGCGCTGTGTCTGCCTGCTGGGGACTTGTGCTCCCATTGCGTTTTTTAAGTTCATTTTTCGTGCGCCGGCTTTCTCAGCGTTCTGCGTGCTCACAGTGCATAGGATGCTGGGACTTTGAGTTTTTCATTTTTGGTTTGCGTTCATGCAGCCGTTTTTTTTCTGTGGCTCGATTTTAATTGGCCACGCCTCATTTCCCAGTGTTCATTTTGCTCGTGCCTCTCAGCCTGATTGGCTGTGGCGCGGCACGGTGCAGAAAATGTTGGGAAGTGAAGTTCTTTTCCTTTTTTCGCATTCGCGGGGCTCTTGCCCCACTGGCGCCTTTCTCAACCCTGCAGTAACCTCTGGGCCGGGTTCGGGTGAGTGCAGGAGGCTCGGTACAGGATAGGATGGACGGGTGCAGAAACGTATAGCAAGTTCCAACGGTTAACCCTTGGATTTATAGGTATAGATAGATGATCTTATTTTTCATACCTGGCTAGAGCTAGCTAATTGATTTGAAGTGACCTTTTGTAAACTTCATTTTAAAAATATAACAGGCATTCAGGATTGCTTTTATCACACCATTTATAATTTTAGCAAAATTTCACTTATTGACAATTTCAGTGATGGACAGAGCATATCAAAAGTGAGTGGGGCAAATAATAATAATAATGGCAGTGTACTTTATTCTGTCTGGCCAGGTTATCCTGCTATGGTAATAGAGTAGACCATACTGCCAGCGACTCAACACCGAGTGTCAGGTGGTGGTGAACTAACCCGACAACCCTAAGGAATAGATTTGGGTGCCGAAGTCCACACGGAAGGCTGATGGTCCCCAATTGGATTAAATTCCACCTGAATCCATCTTGATGGAGGGCAGCAGCTTCATCAATACTGGCCTGGGGCTGATGAGGACTTTGTGTGCCAAAAGGGCTCAGGACCAGAAAGTGACTCATGGAACTGGATCAGTGGTACGGGTGTCATGCTGCAATGTGGAAGGCCAATGAAAGGCCACTGCATTATATTCTCAGGACAGTCTTTATGGCAGATCTCCATGAAGATTGCCAATATTTGGATCTAGATACGGAAGAACAACAGCATTAAGTGTACTTTAGCTTAATGCCCTTACTGCCAGTGATGTTTTCAAACTTCTAGAATGAAGGGGTGGTGGGGTGGTGAAATCTACACAGACTGGGAAACCACCCAGTGATGACATCGTACTTAAAGGAACATGCCAATTTGGGGAACTGCATAGTGCTGAACTGAGATCTCAGGAGGGCTAGACCCGGCCAAGGTGCCCTACCCCTGACCCACAGTAACATTGACACCCTCTTAATGTTTTTGAAAAGGGCTCCTTCTAGACTTCAATCCATACTGCTTTAATAGGTGAATGACTCCATTTTGCAAATATTAACTCACCAACCATACTATTTGATTGTCTTTACTACAGTAGCATATTGCAGTATGTATTTAGCCATATGTATTTAGCCAACTGATTAGCCAGCTGCATATTAGCTTGCTAATGATCTTGCTGTTGGTTCCATAGACTTGTGTGCAGCTGCTGATGTAGATGAGACTGGAAGAGGCATGATTTTCTGACATAACATAAGATGTACTCACTCCTTCCAACAGCTGCTGAGCAAGTGAAGGCTTTCTGCATCAATATAGATGTGTTTGTTGCAGAAGGAGACACACATTTTTGCAGAAAGCATTAGAAATTGCATTTGATCCAGCAATGTGAATACCACCAATCTTGCTGATTTACCATTCACATCCACTTTTTTCAGACAAAGATTTTGAATAACTACACTGCCTTATTCATTCATTCATTTCCTTCATTTATTAGATTTATATCCCACCCTACTCAACAAAAATGTGACACAGGGCGGCTTACAGCAGAGAATATACAATACATTACAAGTTACAAAGTTACATATCAGTATAACAATACAATTCCAAGTTAAAGTTACATATCAGTATAACAATACAGTACAATGGGATGGCTCTCTGTCCCTTCCCCAGCCCCCAAATACATAGGCACAAAGGCACCCTTATCAAAGCAAATGAAAAGGGCATAGGTTGCTTTTGACTGTGTCCTTTGGCAATACATTGGCTTGTTACAGAAGATTAGAAAACAAATTATTACCTTGTTCAATTAAAAATCCATATGTATGTGCCAGATGTTCACACCACAGGCTAGTAAGGTAAGGGTAAGTAACCATAATGTGATTGATTCCTCTCCAGAGGTCTCCTGCTGCTAAAACTAAACAGATGTTCTAGAAGGTACAGGTACATCTACCAAGATTTCTTTTCCCCCAGAATACACTAATGAACTTTACTCACATTGGAGCCAGTAAAAAATTTGTATGGCATAAGAAGGACTTAACAAATATGTGTAGAGAAAGGCATAAAATATGCTGCTTATCTCTCTTAAACATCCCCTCTGTGTGGCCAAGTGACATAGATCATCTTTCCAGGTTTGGTAGCAGGCAAAGAATTTCATGAGCTGCATACTTGTAGATCTGGAGATAACCATATTAGTGATGGCAGACCTACATTCTATGGTGTTTTCTTTCTTCTAGGCTAGGGGTTGGGAGATTTGGGGGCTTTACAAATTTCAAACTTCATTTCCCATTATTCCTTACTATTGGATGTGCAGGGGACTAATGGGAATTGAAGTCCAAAATATTCAGTGGGCCAATCATTCCCTACTCCTGTTCTAGACTTGGGGGAAAAAAGATACCTGGCAGTGATCAATACAAGATTTTGTGCACAAGAACAATATTACCTCATGCAATATTGATTGATTGGGACAAATGGACATGACTGTCAGGGCAACTAAAAGTAGGAGAGATGCTCTTTCGAAGAAGTAATTGAAGTTGCTAACAATAGTCAGTTGTTGTCTGTTGGCATTCATTTTTTCACTTCTGTTCTCCTGTCGTGAGAGTTTACAGTCTTATAAAATATTTTCATATTTAGAACTACAGTGTTTATTCTTTTTTAAATTTTTAAAATTAAGTTTTAAAGGTTACAAAATAAGTGAATATGAAAAAAACACAGAATTGAAAGATGCACAAAATACAAAAAAGAAATAATAACGTTGACATGGGCTTATAAAAAACTAGTACAAATACTAAAAATACATATAAAAACCATTTGGTTATATTATACTACATTAAGATTCAAAATTGCTTATTGTCAACCGGATAGTAGGTTACATTAATCATTCTGTCCTTCATCTACCATATATTTCTTATTAATTTATCTAATTTCTTTTATTCATGAGGAATGTTCTGGCATTAAATGTATATTTCTGTTCCTAGGTACTCTGTTAACTCTATGCTCTGATATTAATGTATATTTCTGTTCCTAGGTACTCTGTTAACCTATTAATTAACCAAAATATGGCAAAAATATAAAACAATTCTAATTCACCCCATGTGATTGTACAATGTCATGGAGGATGCGGTGGTATACATTATTTCACAATTTCCAAAAATCTGTAATTTTCCGGTACTGGACTGCTCCCGTCTCCTTTAATACCCGTAGAATCAACAAAAGGTTGCCAAATTTGCCAAAATCTATTCTCCTTTATTATACCCTTTTTCTTATTCAGCTCCCATGTTAATTTGTCATTCAAAGCAAGCTCCCACATTTCCTTATACCAATCTTCCATCTTTAGAATCTCATCACTTTTCCATTTTCTCTCTATACATTGTCTTCCAATTGTCATACATACAGAGAGCAACTCTTTTTTGTCCTTATCTAAATTAGTATTTCCTGTGTCTGTCAGCAAAGCTGTGCCTGGCCCCAGTTTAATGTTCACCCGCCAAATACTGAAGATTTCATTCTCTATTTCCCCCCAAAATTCCTTTACCACCCTACAACTCCATACAGTGTTCATTCTTTTGCCCCTCAAATTTAAACATCTTTGTATAGAAATAAATCTAAAGTTGGAAAAGTTACTCTTCTGGATTATAACTCCCAAAAGAATGCCCTACTCATTGGTAGATTCTCTGAACTGTAACAAAAAAGTAACATTTTCAAGTTCAGTGGGAGTTAATTACCAGAGTGATTCTACAAACATCTTATCTTCAGGCAGCAAGACAGGAAAAAAGGTGTTTTCAGACCCCAGGTGCCTTACCGGATGCAATTTCTAGGGAGTTGCGTGTCTTGTGAGGGAGTAAGGATGATCCATCTCTGTCAAACACAAACAAAACCTTGTTCTTGCAATACTCATTTTCTGGAGTAAGGGCACTCTGAAATTGTACAAAGGCTTCCTTTATAACAAGCAAACAGGGAGATGGAATTGACACATCTTGCTGCCTTCCCTTCTCCCTTTGGAAAAAAAGTTTGAAATAACAAGCAAAACAAAACAAATTCCCCTCCTCCAAACAAATACCCCCCCCCCCAAAAAAAACCACCCAAAAACAAAGCACCACCCCAGGGATTAAGAGTATAATAAAAGCCTGCAATTTCCTAACCTGGTTGTGAAAGGAACTAGCAAGATCAAGGCGCTGATGTGAAATTGACTGGTAAAATTGGGCAGGGCACTTTCCTAGTGGGTCGTGAAACTGGTCATACAAAGTCGGGATTTAGGGCACTGGTGTGACTTGGGATGAGCAGGCACTGTGCCTTCCCAACTAAATAAATTTCGTGTCAGAAATTACTCTGGCTTGAAAGGATTTTTGCTGGAAAACCTCCGCTCAGGGGACACCTGAATGAAGCTCCTTTCATATCCCCAAGAGCCATCGTGCAGCCTCTGTACTTGAATAAAGGCATACAGATCTGAGTCTGGTCTGCTTTGAACCAGGGAGTCCAAGAACATCTGGGGACCTATGGTTGGGAACCACTGTTCTAGGACATGATTAAAATCAGTGCTCCTTCATAGGTAATCCCATTATCATATTAATATTTGTATGCCAAATTATACTGTACTATTTCTTGTAATTGTTAGACAACTAACTTGAAAAACTGCTGTGTTGTGTAAATTAATATGAGCTTCTGAATTGCTTTAAGCATGGCTTATGTTTGAAAAGTGGGACACAAATGAACATTAATTAATGTTGCCCAGAATCTCATGTTTGTGTACTTTTGCTGAATCCTGCTGCATCTGCCAGAATTAATAACCTCCTTTCATACCTGCAGCCACTGATGCAGTCTGAATATCGGTGTCAGGTGTCTGGGATAAGCTCATGAGCAGACTTTTGGTGTTACAGGTTGCAACAGGTTGGGAAGAGGAGGAAGTCCCAGTTTGGCTGGCATGGTGTATCATGGACTTGACCTTTACTCAATTTGGTAGTTATTGGTTTTCTTCTCCCAGCAACAAGCAGTTTTGGGGATGCAATTTTAATCAGGAAACAGAGTGGGGGACATCAGCTATTGCTATTCTTATTATGTTTTTCATCATTATTTTTAAAAACTCAGGAGCTTCTAATTAGTATAGATACGTGGGCCCTATATGATAGGGATAAAATGTGGAGATGCCGCTGGATTCCCAACACATCCCAGGGCCTAACCCCAATATCTGCTGAAGTGAAGAAAGAATAGCTCATCCAAAACTTCTGCATATGAATCTGCATCTAACCATTTGCAGTTGTCTCTTTTTCTGAATTATTTAGTGAGATGAAATCCAAATAATAATCATGCATCAGACTAGAGATACCATTCTCAACAACTGTAAATTCAAATATTTATCTTTAAAAGTATTCAGTTACTTGCTGAAATATCTAGCAAGGATCTGAGGTGATTTCATGCTATCTAGTGCATCAAGAGCTGGCAGTAAGTTAGATATCTGGCTGCAGAGCCAGAGGTTAGATATTTAGTTTCCCACTTTGCATCCCAGAAGAGCCAGCCTGTGTGGCCCTGAGATGGCTCAGCCATTAAACTGGCTTACATCTGTGACTGCAGTGGCTCAAGTGCCTAAGATGCTGACTGGGAGTCAGAAGGTCAGCAGTTTGATTCCCAAGTACTGCAGGACAGAATGAGCTCCCGTCTTTGTCCTAGCTCCTGCCAACCTAGCAGTTCAAAAGCAAGAAATTGCAAGTAGATAAATAGGGACCACTTCGGTGGGAAGGAAACAGCATTTCGTGCACTCTGGTGTCTTGTCATGCCTGCCACATGACCACAGAAATGTCTGCAGAAGCAGACAGCACTAGCTCTTCGGTTTTGAAACAGATGATCACTGAACCCTAGAGTCGGATACGTCTGGCTTTCGAGCAAGGGAAACCTTTACCTTTACTAAGTTTGTGAAAGAGGGGCAGAGCTAAGGATGAGGAAACAATAGAGCATATGGTTTCTAGAGTTGTCTTTTGTTTTAGTCTGTAAAACTGCTTGTACCTGTACTCCTGAACTGGTTGTCTTTCTTTTCTCTTTCCATCTCTTGAAGATAGAAAGAAGAGGGCCTTTTTGCAAAAGTATTTTTAATAAAGCCTCCTCTCTCGCTTCTAATTTTGGTGCATATATTACTTTTGGTACCCAGAGTCACATGAGCTGCTATTTGCCCATTTTTGGCAACAGAATGGTAAACCACTTCTAAGGACTATCCAGGAAATCCTCAAAAGAATTGTAATAAATCAGAACTGACTCGAAAGTATACCTTTACCTTTACCTACCTACATTACAATGCTAATGTACACAGAATTTCCATAGTTCTTGCACAAGATGGTATTTTTCTGGTGCAAAAATTCCACTCTACTTAATTCCCAGAAACCATGCAAACTAATGATCACCTGGTGAAACATGGCCAGTATTTCTAGCAACTGGGTTTCAAAATGGCTGTTGTTCTGGTCTTCGTACCACAGATTTTTCACAAAGTTTTTTTAAACCCAGGTTGGGGAATAAAGCAGGCAACAAGAGGCAATGGTAAATTACTACAGAGATACCTGCATCTTGACTACTTGAGTGTGCGAGTATTTGTCACGGTCAACAGTATTTCATTTATATAAACCCTCAACCCTCTTACCTTCAGGAATGTATTTCTTTCACGCACAGTAGAGTTTTTAAAAAAGAAAAGAAAGAAAAAGAAAGAAAAACAGAGAGAGGGGGAATCCTTTTGTTTACCCATGAGAAAGGTAACCCAATTCAGAATGGAAAACATTATTCTGAAGCTAAAAGATCACTGCTGGTACAAATGGTGGAAGTTGACACACTGACAATGCAATAAAATGCCTCAAAAGGATAATGTTACCCTTTCATAAAGTGCCTTTGTTAGCGTGATGAACAGACGGGCTAGAACACTAAAGGAAATGCACCTCCTATGAAGGGCCATCACACTCTGATTGATGCAACTATTCCTCCCTAATGGCCTGCCCCTTGCCCAAATTGATCATAATGACCCATCCTGTCCTGTCCTGAAAGACAACCTGATTCAGGTGTCAGGGCAAGACAGTGTCACGAAGTTTGTCCAATTTGTGCTGTACTGGAAAAGAAAAGAAAAATTGTGCAGGAAGTCATTTTTTGTTCCCAGTTAATCTTTTTCTGTACATGATGGTACGTCTTTGTTCTACACAGAAAATGGTTTTGTTTCTGGAACAAAAACATGAAAGACACACCTCCCAACAGAAAGGTGATATGGGGACATCTTGCTGGTGCGTGGAAGACTCAACAGGGAGTCCTGACATGGTGAGAAACAAAGAATGTTGTATTTATTTGAGCACCCATTACATCCTTACTTATGAAGACTAAATGGTTTGGCTAGATCAGAGGGTGAGGGAAAAGAGTGGACCACAATGTCACACACCATTCCAGTCTAATGGGAGCCAATGATCTGTGCTGGGAAGTGCCTCAGTCCAAAATGGTGGGGTGAAACAACCTACTGCAGCAAAGGATAATGTGAATAGGCAGTACTGTAGAATTTTTTTTTATGGGTAGAACAGCTTTGTGAGAGAACATATACTTTGTCTCTTTAATTTTGAAGTTTACAAAAATAACTATATCAGAGAGACAACAAAACAAAACAAAATGACAAATTTTTTTGTGGCACTTTAAAGACTAACTGCTGTATTTTAGTGTTAACTTTTGTGGATTAAGTCCATGAAGGTTAACATTTAAATGCAGCAATTAGTCTTTAAAGTGTCACTACTTTTTTTATCTTTTTGTTTTGTTTTGTTTAGTCTCGGCTATGCTTGAAAAACAGACTAACATGGCTACCATTTCAAAAATTTCAAAAGTAACTAGTTACATTTTAGTAAAACAGCTGACCTGATGTAGGAAACTAGATCTCTCATCTATGTTGTCAACTCCTCATCTCCCTCAAAAACAGGGTGAGACAGCAGCAAATGGCCCAACGAAAACTAGAACTGAACTATGTAATTGTCTTCCTCTATAATTCAATGATATGAGACTTACAATGTCATACATTTGGAATAGTGGATTTTAAGTAACTAAGTTATTTGTAGTTGACTTCCAGGCATAATGTACAATTCATTTAGGATTTCCACAGGCAGTGAGGACATTCTTCCATTTAAAAACCCATCTGTAAATGTTTATTGTGTCACAGTGAGTTAGGATTGCTTTGATAGTGACAAGAGTACTATGCTAAAGAGGGATATTGCTGTTTTTTTGTTTGTTTGTTTTGGCCAGATCTTACAGATGGTACTTTTCTTCTGTCTTAGAGGTACCATTGTTTTAATCCTTTCTCCATTGGTTGCACCTTGTTCTCTAGTTTGTAAGTTAGGAAGGAATTGTTTAAAGAAAGTGGTTTTCATCCTCTTAGGTCTGTCAGCCTGGCAGGACCATAGTGCATTCTACCCATTATTGTGATGAGTTTCAACAGCTTTTCTGATTCATACAGGCTTAGCGCTGAATCACTAAGCAAATTGTTTCTGCTTTCAGCAAAACCTCTTACCTTATTATATAGAAGGTGAGAAACTGAAAGCACTATCCCAAATAATCACTGTAAGAAAGAAAACTGGGACACATCTAAAGAAACTTTCAGAATAGCTGACATTTAAAAGGGACATGTTTAGGAATTTGAAGAAGGGTGACTCATCAAAAACAAGTAGGTAGCATTTGTAAAGGCCAACCACTCACTGAAGAAATGCTCATAAATAATTTATAATCAGTGGTGTTGGGGGCCCAGGGAGAGGTCTCAAGAGGTTATCAGGGGTCCCCAGACTTGGGGTACCCACACAAGGCGATCCCTCTAGGTTCAGCGGCCCGCCTACCCCAAGAACACTCTCCCTGGTCCCCTGCTGCTGGAATGGGAAAGATGGCACTTCTGCAACTTAGGCAGGAATGTAGTAGCAAGTATGGTAGCAAGGCTGAATATGAATATAAGTATGGTAGCAGTCTGTTATGTTGCCACCTTCCCACACCCACTTGGCCCTGGGAAACTGCCCTGCTCGAAGATAGCTTTTACCTTCAAAGGCTGGGATAATATTCCCAGGTCGATGATTGAATCAGTGTTCCTCCCTTAGGATCACTGTGGCAACCTTATCTCCCCAAAAGTAAATGTCCCTTTGAGAAAGATTGCGCCTCAAGGCTGAGCCAGTGTGAAAATGTAGCCTTTAGCTTGGCCACAGTCCCTTATCTTGGCTCCTCTCCACTCCACAAAATTACTCCCTTTCTGGTTCAAAGACGAGGCTTTCTCAATGTCTTTGAGGCTTTTTATTGCAGAAGAATAATCATCCAAAATATATATCAAAATGCAGATCAAAGCAATCAATCTAACTCTACTTTGAATACTGTCTATGCTAAGCATGTCCATAGATCGGACCTCTATATCTATCCTAACTTAACAAGCTAAGACAATAAGAAAATAGCTAACTTCACTAAGAAAGCCCCCATAGAATTTCCTTTAGATTTGCAAGGTCTGGGTTTGAAGTGACGTGGGCTAACGCCTCCTCCCAAATGGTGCTCTCTGATCCCTCAAAACCTGAGGTTTAAATATATTTTCTGGGGTCTTCACACCTTCCTCCAGAAAGTTAAACATGTGAGATTACCTCATTGTTTTGACTTAAAGTTGTTTATCCAAACAGGTGTTTATGATGTAACCAAATTCCCATACATGAAATGATGTAACCTAAT
This sequence comes from Bradypodion ventrale, assembly GCA_035047345.1. NCBI lineage: Eukaryota > Metazoa > Chordata > Lepidosauria > Squamata > Chamaeleonidae > Bradypodion > Bradypodion ventrale. Next base: position 287,538,011 of record JAWDJE010000004.1, read on the forward strand.
TCTCAGGTGTCTGTGCAGGTGTTGTTGTCACCCTGTCCCCAGATGTTTGAACAGATGTTAATGTACCAGAATCCACTTCTATGTGAATGTCACCTTTCCCCTCTCTCTAAGGTGATGGGTGATTGACTGATTGTAACCTTGGGAATTCCCCTTGTTATGCAAGTGTGAGCTCCTTCACAGGTGTCTAAGTGACTGGCATTGCTACTTAGCAACCTAGATGCTTAGTTACCTGTTGATGTGTGGAATGTGTTTGGTATGACACCAGTGTCTTCCTTTTGAGAGTTAGCTATCCTCAAACCTACAGAGAATATACTATATGAATCTTAACACTTAATAAATGTAAAGAAAATTAAAATATGAAATCATCCCTTGTGATTATCATGATAAATGGTATAGCAATAATTCTGGAGGAGCATGTGCTTCTCATGACAGCCACTAATCACCACTCTACTCCATAGGGGGAGCTTTAAAAAAAAAGCTGTTGGACTGGAGCAGATGAGCAAATAAGAAGAGAGTCCTTTGTGAAATTAAGGACTCTTAATAGCCTATTTAAGACTCAATCAACCTCAAGGATTTTTCATTACAACCCGTACAGACTGCAGAAATAAATGGTTCTTGGAAAAATACTTTTCTCTTGCAGCTACTGTGAGAATTGCATCTAAGCTTGTGATAGTGGTGGTGGGAACAGAGATGTCAAAATCTCTTTCACTCTCAAAATCTTACATCCGTGATGCCGAACCTTGGCACTCCAGGTGTTCTTGAACTTCAATTTCCAGAATCCAAAGTCTCTGTGAATCAACACAAATGGGTTTACTGCACGTACGTGTGGATTCACAGAGACTTGAGCTCTGGGAACTGAAGTTCAAGAACACCTGGAGTGCCAAAGTTCACCACCACTGTCCTAGGTTCTGACCTTGAAAGCCCTGGTTCCACTACATAATTGTTTATTATTCTCATGTAGGTAAATAGTCTGTTTTATGCATTTATACTCTTTATTGTTCAAAACACGAGGCCTGCAATAAAACATAAAATACAACCATTTTGAACTTTGTGAACCAAAGGATAAAAATTCTCTCTCCTTCCCCATGCAGATCTGACCTATTGTGAATTTTGTGTATTCAGCATGTCTGCTGTCTGTCTTGGCCATTTTACAAAAAAGCCTTTGTCTGTTCACTCCTTCCTCTTTGCTGCAAGGCGGAAAGCCTGTATGCATACGACAAATAAAGCCGAATTTTTGGAATAGTAGCTGTGTTAGGCAGTGTTTCAAGCATATCAGAGAATAAATAAAGCAAAAACAAAAATGCTGTAGCTCTTTGAAGACTGTTATATTTTAATGCTAGCTTTCATGGATCAAGTCCACTTCGTCAGAATAAAGCCTTTCTCCTATTTTATCAGTGCAAGTATTTCTTTTTAAACCCCAACGACCCAAAAATAATGCAGCTTTACCATTGATTGACAACACATATTAGTAACAAATCGATTGTTAAGCCCAGGAAGGCTGAGAAGAGGTTGCTTGAGTTTTAACCGCCAGCCCTGAGGAATTCTGTTAGGCCACAAGGCTTGATTCGCAGGTTACACTGAACATAGTGGTCTGACCCAGTGGGGGATGTAGACCAAATATATTCATTTATTTATTACATTTTTATACCACACAACAGGGATGTTCCCCACTCTGGTGGTGTACAAACAAATAAACAACAACAATACCATACAACAGACAAATAATAAAATAAATATCTGATGGTGATGAGGTAAGCAGGCTCAAATCTAAACAACTAACATTGGCAAAGGTAAAATATCCTTAAAGGCCTTCTTGAAGAGAAAGGTTTTGAGCTTTTTATTAAAAATGCCCAAGGATGGGACCTGAGACAGCTCAACAGATAGTGAATTTCAAAGCGTTTTTTTTTGTTTTTTTTAGCCATTTGGATATCATGTCACCTGCTGGCCAGGCGGACCATGACATGTGCTCTCTGCTTTCACCTTGCCCAAGGGATCTGATGGAAGATGCTTTGGTGAGTTTTAGTCCCAGCCTAACAAGAGATGGGCAACATTGCCTAGTTAGACTTCTCAAGTCCTTGTGCCCTGACAAGGCTCTCATCTAGCAGGGTCTGCAATTACTCAAGTTTAAAAAGCTCAGCCTGTACTCTTGCACTCATTTGATGCTTTGGTTTCAGTTATTTCAAAAGATTTTCATTCAGATAAAGACCAAAACAAATAAAGCTCAGGAATGAAAGATTGTTTTAGTAGAGGATACCCAAGTTTCCCCAGTGGCTTAGTGGTTAAGACGCTGAGCTGGAGACTGGAAGGTTGGGTTTTGATAGCTGAGGGCTGCACTTGGGGACATGAAAGGATCCTCATTCGGGCATCCCCTGAGCTGAATTTCTCCAGCAAAAATCCTTTCAACCCAGAGTAATCTCTGACGCAAAATTATTATTCTTACCCAAGCTACTGTGGAATCTATCTGCCCTTTAGATTCCCCAATAATACAAAATGCAACCCAGGAAGAAAAACTATAATTTAAGCACAAGCATATTTTTGTTGCTGCTGTTGTATTAAAGCAAGCAAATGTACTTTTATTTTGTGTAGCAGAAGAAGGAAAATGAGATGTATGATTTCATAACGTATATCTTATGTTAATCAAGCATTAGATCAATTTTGTTGCTCAGACCATAAAGTTACATTGTTAGTTTGAATGTTAACTGCATTGTTTAAAAAGGATTTCAGAGCTGTATTCGTTCCTTTATGAAATCCTTAATGTTATTTATAAAGAGGGAAATTAAGATCATACAGTCCATAACAGAAAGCATAACAAACCAGAGGTCAACAAATAAAATAAATATTGTATTATGATTAGCATCAGATGCATGCTCGGATTAGAATTTTTCAACCAGGAAACAATAGCATCAGCTTTTTGTCAATGTTTACATATGTATTAGATGGTACACTTCAGACTGGAACTATAACCAATCATCCATCTTACTGGAATGACTTATTACTATTTGCATTTTATAAACTATGAATTACATTTGAAGCAGCTGAGCATTGCCTCAGGGCCTCTGTGTGTCAAAATTAAATCTATTTTAAATTGGTTGTCTGGATGCTGCTTCACACGTTTGAAAAAACACCGAACAATTATGATTTGTCTCTGAGAGACATGGCAAATACAGTAAACATACAAATATGTTTGCACTAGATGAGTGGAAGAGATTGTATACCATCCTCAATCCCATCCTCTGATTTTCTTTGCAGTTTTATCTCTCTCTGCTTTCTCTGTCCTCCAACCGCCTGACCCTTTTTTAAAATCTAAAGTCATGCTTTATTGATTCTTCTGTGTACCAAAAGCTGCAGCATGATGTAGGCACTCGAATTGAACTTTCATTTGTACAGCAAGCAATTCACACCTTACATCCCATAAGACTAAGCCATGGCGTCAATGGCCGTGAAGTGTGCTGCCATCAGACATTTAAAGCAAGGCAGAGCAAATCGCAGTGTGTGTATGTATTCAAATTAAAAAATGGTACAGTGCATAGAGCCTAATATTGATTTTCCAGATTTTGTTGTGCTCTGGTATAACTTTGCAGCCAAGTGGAAAGGTGCTTTTCTCTGGATGGAAGCTTCTCTTCCTTTGCTTCTGAATAATTGCTTCATATCGAAATCCAGCGGGAATAACCTGGATGCAGAAAGATAACACAAAATGTTCTTCAGTTCTTTCCAATTCAGATTATAGCTAAAGTCTAACAGTTCCTGATTATTTGTAGAATGCAAACCAGCCTACATATCAAAGGAGTAGGATGATGCCTTACTTATCACCAGTGGGGGGAAAAATCACCCATACAAACAGTGGTGGTATTCAAATATTTTTTACTACCTACTCTGTGGGCGTGGTATGGTGGGTGTGGCCAGGGGGAAGCCCTGCGTTGCACCCAAATTAGGACTACTTTATTTCAAAACTTGGATGGGCGGGGCCAGCTGGAATTTTTGCTACCGGTTCTGGCAAACTGGGGTGAGCCTGCTGAATTCCACCACTGCATACAAAAATGAAACAAATACAAAACGAACAAATAGACCCTCCTGAAAAGAACAAAGAATAAATTGATTTGCATATAAGTGCCTAAACTGATTTATATGTGTAGAATTGGGATTTTTAAAAAAAATAATGTAATTAGAATTATCATCGTCGGCTGCTACTCATATCCGAGTATGTATTTTTTCCCCTGGAAATAATTTTCGAAAAACAGGAAAAAAAAAAAAAAAAAAGAGCTGGCTAAGATGGCCGCTGTGTAACATCTAGTTTCGGACGCTCGCGCTCAACAAAGTGGTAAACAACGGGAAGGAGCAGAACAGAAAAAATTTAAAGTGGCAAAGCCTAAAGATAAGATCCTTGCCTGTCTCCGTGGAAAGTTTGGTGAGCTTTTGGGGCTGGCTGATCGAAGTTCGAGAGATTCTCTGGCGGTGGAAGCTACGGCGGCAGTCGCGGCTTTTCTGCTGGAGCTGTGGAACGGGATCAGCAAGATTGTGGAGAAGGCGTTTGGAATCGGTTTTGAAAGGGGCAAGAGGAGCCTGAGTGTGAAGTAATTTGCATGTAAGTGCCTGTGGGGAGCTACATTCTCAGTTGCAAGCTATAAAACTAGTTGGGATCTTTTTTTTTTTTTTTTTAAAGAAAAAAAAGAGAGCTGAGTCTTTGAAATGGAAAAGGTGGAGGCTTGAAATGGCGACGGTCAGGGAAAACGAAAGTGACTGTGCGAGGGTTGTGATTTTTTTCTATACTCCAGAGGACCGCGCCACGTTTTGACATCAACAAAGGTGGATTAATTTTTGTTTTTTCTCTCTCTCTCTCATCTCTGGGCTGGAATATTGGAGAAACTGTGGGAGTTTTTTTTCCTTTCTTTTGCTTAAGCTGCCTGCTCCTTGCAGGAAGAGGGGGAAGAGGGGGGGCCTCTTCTCACTTAAAAGTTAAGGCACTCGCTGGAGAATGATGCTTTAAATACCCATCTCAAAGGAAGGAATGTGTGGCTTTGATTGCTGGTTTCTTTACCGTGTGGATTGAGGAATATCTTGCTCATCACCCCAACCCCTCAGAAGCTGGATTTTTCTTTTCCTCCTGAGCCCCCCCCCTCAACAACTGGGCTAACTGTTTCTCTGAAGCCTTTTTTTTTCTGTGGCTGGAAGACGTTTGTTTGGACCGCTGGCTTTGGGGGAAAGGATCTGTTGTGGTCAATAATTTTTTTTTTTTTTATTTTTAATCTGCCTGCTTGGAGAGTTGTTTCCTTTAGTTTCATCGTTGTGGATTACAGTATTTTGGTACCTTCTGCTGACATAAGAACTTTCCTGCTGTAACTGTGGAACCAATGACTGCAGTGTTGTAAGCCTTACTATATTGACAAACTGTTACAGCGATCTGCAACATTGGGTTTGAAATACAGTGGATTATTATGGAAAAAGTTACAAGAGGAAAAGCGAAGGAGGAAGAACAAGTTGTAAAGTCTAAGACGACTGGAAAAACAACAGTGGGTGAATCTGCTCAACCATCATCTATGTCTACAGTGCCAATGGACCAGACGCAAATTATGGTGGAAATGGGCAAATTGATGCAAAAATTCGAGAAAAGTGAGGCTTCAAGGGTGAAAGATAGAAATGAAATAATTAAAGGGCAAGAAAAGATGATGTCAACATTGAATGATTATACAAAAAAAATGGATTTAAATTTGAATAAATTTGCGGGAATGCTGAAAGTGGTTCAAATTGAGGTGGATACTGTAAAGAGTGAAGTAAAAGGGACCCAGGAGGTGGTGCGGGACAGTAAGCTAAAAATGCTGGAACAAGAAATGAGGATTGATGTTGTGGAAGATTTGATGAGAAAGCAGAATATTCTGATCCGTCAGGTACCGGAACGGACTCCGGATTTGTTAAGAGAGAGGGTGGTTCAGTGGTTAAATGGTCTAAAAATGGGGAAGGAATTTGTTCAGGAGGATTTAGGAAGTGTGTTCCGGGTGGGTCCAAGAAGAGGGAGAATGGCACAAAGAAATGTGCTGGTTAAATTTGCAAATTGGGCAGATAAACTAAAAGTAATGGCTCATCTGAAAAGAGCAGGTTCTGATGCGTTGAAATTTGATGGTTCAGAGGTTGAAGTCTATAATGATATTTCATTAAAAGAAAGAACATGGAGGTATAAGATGAGGCCTGTTACTAAATTGTTGAGGAGTAAAAACATAAGGTATAATTGGAGATTTCCACAACAATTGCGCTTTTTTTATGAAAAAAGAATGCAAGTTATTGATGAAGGCACTAACCCATTGGAATATTTGAGTATGTTGGGATTGGTACAAGCAGATTCAGAAGAATGGAAAAATCTTAAGAAGGAAATGATGGATTCTGGAGCTTTGGGAAGGGAACAAGGGAGGGAGGAAGCTGGCGGGGCAACAGGTGGAACACCTCAGCGAGGGGAGGAGGAGGAGGAGCTGTCTTTGATTATGGTGGAAGAGGAGATAGGCAAGGAACAATGAGATCTGGATAGTAGCAAGCTTAAGTACTTAATAGAGGTAGAATGGGCAAATAGCGCATAGCGCCGGCAGTAGGGCACGTCTTGCAGGTCCCCCCTCTCCCCTCTTTGGTTGACAGAGGCGACTTTTCGTTGGAAGGTGGGGAGAGTGAAAATGTGTGTTATATGTAGTGGTATGGTGGTAGGGTTGTTGGTGGCACGCCCGATGGAGAGTTTAAAGTTGGAAGAAGAAATTGGATATGGGAAGTATTAAAATAATATCATGGAATGTGAAAGGTACAGGTTCTGTTCTCAAGAGACGGAGGTTGGAATTGGCGTTGAAAAAAGATAGACCAGATATTTTGTTTTTACAGGAGACACATCAGAAGTCAAAAGATACGAATAAACTTTTTTTAGGTTGGATGCAACACTATGAGATGGCGTTTGGAACATCCAAAGCAAGAGGGGTGGCAACTATGATTTCTAGAAAGTTAGGATTTGAAATTACAAAAAAGATTGTTGATCAGGAGGGTAGGTACTTGTTGTTAAGAGGAAAATTGGAGGATGAGGAAATCTTGTTGGTAAATATTTATGCTCCGAATGACCACCAAACAGTGTTTCTCGAAAAAATTCGGAAAATAGTGGAGTTGGAAAATGTTGCTAAAACTATTGTGGCTGGTGATTTTAATTTGATTAGGTCAGGATTAGATTGCACAAATATAGCTAGAAGTGGAATTGGTGTGAAAGGGAAGGTGATGGATAATTGGATGAAAGTTACGGGTTTGAAGGACTCGTGGAGAGAGTTTAAAGGTTTAGAAAGAGCATATTCATTTTTTTCTCACGTGCATGGGACCTATTCGAGAATAGATTATGTTTTTCTTTCGGAAAATTTAATTGGGGATATAGAAGGCACGGAAATTGGGATTATTAAGGAATCGGATCATGCTAAAGTATATTTGGAACTGAAAGTACAAAAAAATACTCAAAGAGTCAGAAATTGGAGGTACGATCCTAATTTGTTCAAAGATCAGAAAAGTAAAGAGCTAATTATGGAAAGCTGGAAAGAAAGTTGGCAATGGAACGATAATAATGAGGTTAATTTTAACGTTGTGTGGGATACCATGAAGTCGGTATTTAGGGGTGAAAGCATAAAATTGGCAAGCTTTAAATATAAAAAGAATAAAGCAGAGTACATAGAAAAAGAAAGGGAAATAAAACAATTACAGGTAGAACACGCAAATAGTAAGGATAAAAAAATTTTTTTGAAACTACAAGGACTTAAGGCAGAAGTAATGGGTAAAGATATAGACAAAGTTAAACGAGATTTGATTTATTTAAATAGGGAATATTTTGAATTTAGTAATAAGAACTCAAAATTATTAGCAAGGGCAGCTAAGGTTAAAAGGGAAAAGAGAGAAATTGGGGTGTTAGTGGATAGGCAAGGTTCAAGGTGCAATAAGAATAGCGATAAATGTAAAATAGTTAGAGAATTTTACCAGGAGCTATATGCAAAAAAAGAAATAGATAAAGAAAAGCTTAAGAAGATATTGGAGAGGCAGTTAGGAAATGGGATAAAACAAGAGCACAGGGAGAAAATGGAGGAAAAAATAACTGATAAAGAGGTTAGGGGGGTAATAAGTGGATTGAAGATAGGGAAAGCCCCGGGGGATGATGGATTATCAACAGAGTTCTATAAAGAATTCAAAGAGGTAGTGGTTCCGAAATTGGTGAAATTATACAATTATATATTGGATGGAGGATCAATTCCGACCTCATGGTATAACACCACAATTGTTCTTTTGCCAAAACCTGGAAAGAATTTGGAAAGAGTGGATTCGTACAGACCAATTTCGCTTATAAACCAAGATGCGAAGATCTTCACAGCAATATTGGCTAATCGTTTAAATAGTTTTATGGGGGAATATATAGAGGTTGATCAAGTTGGGTTTTTAAAAGGACGACACATGGCGGATTTGACTAGAAGGGTATTAGATTTAATAGACAATGTCAATCAAACAAAGGAAAAAGTGGGACTACTATCATTGGATATTTTTAAGGCATTCGATTCACTGCAGTGGTCTTCAATTAAGGAAATAGTTAGAAAATATGGGTTTGGGGATAAATTTAATAGGGTTATAGATTTACTATATCAAAAAGGAAATGCTAAGGTTAGAGTGAATGAGGAGCTAACGGACTTGGTAAAGCTAGAGGCGGGCACTAGGCAGGGTTGTCCTTTATCTCCTATCTTGTTCATAATGGCAATGGAGATTTTAGCTAAAAGTATAAGGGAAGATTCAAATATAGAAGGGATTATGGGTAATAAAGTGAGTATGTACGCAGACGATACATTGCTTATGGTGAAGCACCCGGAACAGGTAATGGATAGGATTAAAGATCATTTACAAATATTTCAAGCTATAACTGGATTAAAGATAAACTGGGATAAGTCTGAATTGATGTTGTGTAATTTGAAAGTGAGCGAGATGGGTAGGACGGTGTCGACACTTAACATACAAGTTAAAGAGAAGCTGAAGTATTTAGGGATAATCATTTCAAATAAATTAGAAGATCTTAAACGATTGAACTACGACAGCTTGAGAATTGAATTTAAGAATAAAATACAAGAACTCCAGAAGTTAAAGCTGTCATGGTTCGGTAGGATTGCTATGTGTAAAATGATATTGTTACCAAAGATTAATTTTCTATTTGATACACTAGCGATCCATTTAAAAGAGAAAGAAATTAATGAGTTTCAAAAAATGTTTAATGGGTTCTGTAATGGAGGAAAAAAATCTAGGCTTCCAAAGAAACTATGGTATATGTCTCAGAAAAAAGGGGGTCTGGGTATGCCTAATTTGCTAGTATATTATCGAGCATTTCAAGTCAGGAATGTTGTGAAGATCTTGGCAAGAGAAAAGGTGATTTGGGAACAATTGGAAATGAAAGAGTACAGAAATATTGGAAACTTGATTTTCTTGGGAATGAAGGATAAGGTGAAAAGGTCAAACAATACTATGATGAAAGGTCTCATGGAGGTATGGAAGAAGGTAAAAAAAGATATGGTTCCGAATCTCTCTCCAATTTTGGAATTGACTGATATGATGTGTTTCCCAATAAAATTAGATAAAGAAAAAATGGAAATATTGGATAAAAATGGGAGGTTGTTATTGAAGGATTGGTTAAAAGCATGTGAAGTTGATGACGAGCGGAAAAAAATGTTTGAGATTTTAAATTTGAACTGGTTTCAGAAGTTAAAGGTGGATAATTGGAATAAAAAATATAAAAAAGAAATAGGGATAGATAGAGTATATACAGAATTTGAGGAATTGGTAAGGAAGATTAGAAAAGGGGAAAGCAGTACTAAAGGTCTTGTAAGCAAGCTTTATAATATATTGAATAGAGGTGCAGATCCACAGGAGGACTTGAAACGGAAGTGGGAACAAAACTTGAATATAAAAATTGGGGAGATTGAATGGAAAAACAAATGGAAAAAGAGAATTATGAGAACAATGTCTGTAAGAATTAAAGAACATAATTTCAAAATGTTGTGGCAATGGTACCTGACACCATTAAGACTTTACCAGATGGATAACAAAAGAGATAAGTTATGTTGGAGATGTAAAGAATATGACGGAACATATGAACATATGTGGTGGAGCTGTAAAAAAATAAGGGATTTCTGGGCAAGAATAGAAAATGAGTGTGATGAAATATTGGGTAAAAGTGTTAAGTTGGTGTCGGGTACCATTCTTTTAACGAATGTGGAAGGTTTGGGTTTAAATAAGGAGGAAAAAGAACTATTGGAAATCATATTGACAACAGGTAGACAATGTATAGCTAGAAATTGGAAAAACGATATAGATATACAGATTGGAGAATGGTATAAAGAAATGTGGAGTTTAGCACTGAATGATAAATTGACATGGGAGATTAAAGTCAAAAGAGATAATTTAAAAGAGAATAGATTCTGGAATATATGGAAACCGTTTGTGGATCACTCTATTATGGCAAGCGATAGTTCAGGACCAGTACCATCACAAAGAAGCTTCTGGAACTGAGTAGAAAATAAACTCTCCGGGCATTGTATATATACACTGGGTGATTATTATTGGTTAAAAAAGATTAGTGCTAGTACAGAAAGTTTTTTCTATCATTTTGGATATTGAAATAATGGTTTTTAATATTTGGTGGTTAAATAGTAGTTAACGAGTATAGATATTGTTATGTGCTAGCATATAGTAATGTCTGTTAGTATGATATTAAGGATTTGTTAGTGTATTGTATCGTTAATGTATTGTTAATGCTTTTTTTTTCGTTTTCTGTATGTCTATTAAAAACTCAATAAAATTTATATTAAAAAAAAAAAAAAAAAAGAAAAACAGGAAAAATTCCATTGGTGTGAATTTGTTTAAGGTGGATCCCAGCTTGCCATGAAATGACCCACACACTATGATCACGGAGCCATCTCCTGCGGCACATATGAAATGAGACATGCAGAATTTGGCACCAGGACTGTAATGGACTTCTGCAGCCTTGAGGATATTGACAAGATGCCATAAGCAATCAAATGACCTGTGTCAGCTGAGACTCCTGTCCAGGTGATCATTGTGGATGAGAAACTTCAAAGTTTCTGATCTTTTAAAATTCTTTATCTTAAGGTCTATCGAATGACAAACAGGTGCTGGACAGCAGCAGTCACCAAGTAGTACCCCAGAGGAGTAAATAGACCCCTTGGCAAGCCCCACAAAAGATGGGAAGACTCAATAGTGAAAAGTTTTGGTTGAACTTGGAGAAGAAGTGTGCAGCAGTGAAAGCAGGGCCGTAGCCGGGGGGGGGGGCAGGGGGGTGAAAACCCTCCTGAGCTAACAGCCTGGCCCCCCAAACCCACCCTGGGATGGCAATGTTATATATGTGTGTGTGACATTGTTGCCCCTCCTGAAACCCCCCCCCCCCCCAATTTAGAATCCTGGCTATGGCCCTGAGTGAAAGGAATGGAAAGCAAATTACAACCAGCAGAAATTCATTCCTTGATAGTCTGGTCAATTGGGGAATTATAAGACCAGACTTGGACTGCTGAGCTATTCAAACAGTGGGCACTTTTAAAAGGATTGGCAACGTCTTGAAAAGAGAACTGCTTTCTCTCAAAGTGGACATGTGGCCTCCCTAAATAGGAGTGCAGTAGTGCTGAACAGCATATTTTAAATTGTGCAACACTCTGACAGGAAGGAAGGATCAATCTTCATCTTGAAAAATAGCAGTTGTACAATTCATGTAATAATATGTGCATATGTGCCCTAATCCAAAGTATGCCTGCTATGGTTTCTTTCATATAAAAATGTTATGACTGCATATCTATTTTTCACAAGGGATCTATAACAGATCCCGGACTATGGAGATACCATTTGTTGTGAATCAATTGCTAGTATTTATTTATTTAAAGAGTTTTACCTTGCTCGTGCACTAGAAAGGCCCTTGGACTATGTTACATGCAGTTTAATACTACCACCCCTGTGCTGCTTTATTGCTGACTATGAATCTTTGTTGGGGGGTGGGGAAGAGAAAAGATGTTTAATAAGAACGTTTCCCATATATTTTGAATCCATTGGCAAATTTACATAAAGGCAATAAATCAGTGATGTGCATTTTACTACTGAACAACACTTTGCTATCAATGCCTACCTCCAGCCACAAAGAAGATGAGACCTGGTGTATTTAAAATATAAAATTACCAGTTTGTGTTTGAAATTTTCTTCTTGTTTCCTCCTCCCTGCAAAAAACCCTCATGCATCTAAAAATTCCTTAAAGCCTATCTTCTACAAAAGAAAAATAATACATTTTTTTAAAAACTGAGCATTTGTGAAGCTGGATGATTTGCATGTGGCATATACTTGGCATATATTAAAATTTATGTGCACTCCTCTTGGAGCATGATATAAATCTCTATTATTAATGCTGGCAGCTTCCATATATTTTAATGTCTGGGGCACCTTGTGCATAGACTTTTTATGATAATTTTGGTCACCGACTGCACTGTTTAGAGAGATGGCTCACTGATATGGGTAATACAGTGCACATTCTTGAAAAAAAGATGAGACAATAGCTGCAGCATAACAAATGATGAATGTTTTTAACTTTGATGACCTGAAGAGGTAAGTGGTGAGACATCTTATGGCTCTCCCATTAACTTTTCTAACTACTTTTAGTATATGGGAGATTGCCTTTATTTTCTGGCAATAGAATAGGAAGTATAGAATTCTAAATAACACAAATTAATATATATTTGTGCGATATTGCAACTTATATATTCTGCACAGAGAACTAACACAAGCTGTGTTCCTGGTGCATATGGTTTTTAATCTAGAAACAACTGTTTGAGGCAAAAATCCACAAAATAATTAGTAAAAGTCCATTTATTCTAATCACTTAGTTGCTTGTTCAAAGATCCAAAAAGTAATGTATAAGTCTCTAATTCTCACAAGTAGAGATTCCCAAATAAACATCCAATTAATGTCCATGTTACAAATTCCAAAAGGTATAGTCACTTTCTCAAGATACTTATTCAAAAATTAAAGGATCCAAATTGGATATTCATTTCATATGTTCGAAAAGGTAATGTAAATTCTCAAAATTCAAAACCTAATCCGGTAGATGGTTTTTCATTAAAATTTCTTCATCAGGAAGATTTAAATGTTTCTCGGATACAATGAAAGTACACATTAAGTCACAAGTCCAAACAAACATTTTTAAATCTAAACAATTCATGTCAGTTCTAGAAGCTTACCCAATCGTGTCAAAATGGCCTCACATGCTTACTCTTTTGCTGCCCAAAGACGTCAAAGGTAACTAGTGTGTGAACGTCTAAATATACATGGTCTAAGTGAATGCAAAACACCTGCGCTTGGCTGAAACCCTCAGAATGAACTCTTAAAGGTGAATCACCCAATAGCCTGTTGGTGTTCTCGCGACAGTGAAAATTGCTCTAATTTAGTTCATAAAAAACACAAAAGGTGTATCTCCTGATTAAGACCCCTCGGAGTTACAGATTTCAGTAAATGAATGTAGTGGGCTTCTCGTTTTAACAAAACCTTCTCTATATTTGTAACGGTGTAACTTTGTGGTTGTACTACCTCTATAACTACGAACTTGAGTTGGTCGTGGGTATGATTATTTTCAAGGTAATGCAAAACCATCAGGGCCATTGTATTCTGATGCTGTATCCGAGACCTGTGCTCAGCAATCCTGATCCTGACAGGTCTCATGGTCTGGCCCATGTAAATGAGCCCACAAAGGCAAAAACAGAGGTAAATGCAAAACGTGGTTCTACAGTTAGAAAAACTGCAATTTCTGAGAAAAGCCCAAATGGGATATTAAAATTTCCTTTGTGTCCCAGGTGAATTTGCAGAAAGTGCAAATCTGGCACCTGTAATGCCCAATTAATAGTTTAGTATTTGGGGGATCTAATTAAACAATCACTGCGAGACACCATGTTCCCAATAGTTCTAGAGCATCTAAAACCTATCTTTGGATGGGCTTCACAGCCCGGTATATCTGAGACAATGTGCCAGTGCCTTAAAATAGAAATCTTGATGCTATTTGCCAAAGGCGAGTATTCCATGGACCAAAACATTTTCCCTTCATTTGATTGTTGTTTCCTACTGAAAAACTTCCATCTAGGTGTAACCGAAACCTTCTTATAAGCATTATTCATGATGCCTAATGGATAACCCCTTGACGCTAGCCTGCTGGAAATCTCTTGGGCAGCCTCTTTAAAATCCCTGTCTGAGGTGGAGTTTCTTTTAGCCCATGACAGAAGACTGTACGGGATATTTCTCCTTAGATGATTTGGGTGAAAAGATTTGTAATTGAGATATGTGTTGTAATCCATGGACTTCCTCTATAGTTTTGTGTTGATTTTATGTTCGTCATTAACAAAAACTACCAGATCCAAAAACGGTAAGGAAGTCCTGCTAGAAACGTGACTGAAACTTAAATTGGGATTCAAACCTCCTACCCATGAAATAAAAGATGGAACATGCTCAAATTCATCAAAAATGAAAAGATCATCAATGAACCTTTTATAAATAATAATGTGCTAAAAAAAGGGTTAACTGCTGAATTGAGAATGGTGGTAGTTTGTAACTCAATCTTGTAAATGTTTGCAACTGAAGGGGCTAATGGGTTACCCATAGCTACACCTTTAACCTGAAGAAAGAATTCTTCCTCAAAACGAAAATTTTTTTTCAAGGCATAGATCTAACAGGTCCATCAAAAAAATGGGTTGGCGGCGTCTATGGAGGATGGGAGCTCAAAACATTGTAAATTACCCTTCTCGCCTCCTCAATGGGGATGTTAGCAAATGGTTTTTAAGCAATGGCAAAGGCAGGGTGAAGGTTCAAAGCAGTGAAAGGAACTGCATGTGGATTTCATGTTCATTGGTTCAACACCCAACAGAGTGGGAATTGAAACAAAGGATAAGGTCAACATTTGAATGAGCTAAGGCCAGTTATCTGAATTTGTATTGAATAAGTTATAGTATCAATGGTGTGTTTTAAGGCAGCAAGCATCTATAAACAGGAGTGAGAAGGCAACACAGCCACTCTTGACCAAACGGTTGAGTAGTTGAAGCCAAGTTTCAAGGTCAAAGTCAGACACGAGAACCAGCAGTCAAATTGTAAATCACGTACACTTTCAAATCTAACTGGGCTAAGAGTGAGCATCAGTCAAACTAACAAACCAATGGAATACAAGGAAGGCTATTGAAACATGCCCGATGAGGTTTATGGACATGTTTATGACTGAGGGTGACCACATGTCTGGTCTGCTCAGCTGTCTGAGAGGGAGTGGTCCAGCCCATAGTGCAAAAACCTTGAGAACCCCTGCTCTAGTGCTTGGAGTTGCCAACATTCTCAAAGACTAAGAGATTCTTCTTGGAGAGTGTTGCTAGCTGATGCCTCATGTTCTTGACAGGTTCTATTTTCCTCCTACTGAGGCAAGATGCTTTTCTGCAAAGAACATAGACAAGTAGGACATGACTATCGTGGTTGATCTGATGAACTGCCCAAGGGCAAGATTGACTAGGGCCAGCATACAGGCATGAAAACAAATGGTTGAGGCAACTGCAAGAATTCACTATTTTCCAGGCACATTGCTTCCTTTGTGATAAACTTTTTGGTCAGTTTTCTTAACTATGGCCAGCATCCTATTGCATTATGCAAGATGGGTGATCATGCAAATGTAGGAATGCATCTGGATTCTGTCAGGCTGCCTCTGACACATTTTGTAAACAAAAGCCTCTTTGCTTGCTATTCTCCTTATCTCTCCTTATTTGGGCTCTGACACTTCTGATTGGCTGTATGCCCTCAGTTTTGTCTCTGTTAAGTTTCGTTTCTGGTATACAATGCTTGCCTAAGTTTCATTTCTGAGACTCTCTGCCTGAATAAAGAGAAGGCATGAGTATCGTTTGTCAGCCAAGGACTGGAGTCGTGTTTTTTCTGTCTCTACCTCAAAAGATCTGAGGATATAAGCTGCTGCTAATGAGGCTGACTGATTGAAGAGATCTTTACATGAATCAAATTTCAACAAGTGGTGCTCCGTGGTGAGGCCAATTGAATGAAATTCAAAGGAATGCTTTGAACTCTGCTTCAGCAATTAACACCTCATAATTGGCGACCGGGGAGGTCTATTGTCACTCACTCACGACCAGAGGAAAGGTCATTCGAGCGCTCGAAATTCATCCAATTCTACATTGGGTCCCATTAGGTGAGTGAAGAAAAATATAATTTTTTTCATTATGGGATGTGTGCTGGCGTCGCAAACGCAGGAACTTTGTAAAGATATCTCAGATCTTTTGATTAACAATGGGCGAAAGGCTGATGAGCAGGAGATACAAAAGCTAGTTAAAGCTATAGAAAAAATCTGTCCTTGGTTTAAATATGAAGGTCTGGACTTAAAACAGTGGAAACAGATCGGGAGAGAAATGCAGAAGCATAATGGAATTTCTAGATCAATATTATTTACATGGGAGGAAATTAGAGACTGCCTTCAGAGACTCACTCCAAAGAATATGTTATTCTCTCAGAGGCTTGATGGCCCCCTCCCACAGCTTTTGCCTCCAGATAAAGGGGGGGCCATGGCAACTGCCCCTCCATCATATGAGAAACAACAGCCCCCTGATGGGGGTGGAGGTGGAAAAGGAGATGGGACATTATATCCTGCCTTGCAGCAATCAAGCACTTTTAGCCCTACCAAAACACAATTCTCTGCTGCTTTAACGGCAGCTGTGTTGGATGTGGAATCTCCTGGGATATACCCAGTGATAAGGGGGGCTCTGGCTGTGGGCAATGCACCGGCAGTCCCAGATAGATATGAAACCCTCCATTACAAATATCTGAAGGAACTAAGAGTCAGCATACGTGACTATGGGTTTAATGCACCTTTTACAAAAGCTTTGTTGGAAGCCATTGCTTCTCAAAAATTGCTACCAGTGGATTGGAAACAGATGATCAAAGCACTCCTGCCTCCCGCAGAAGCCATGATCTGCTTGCAAGAGTGGAGGGATGTGGCTTGGGAGGTACACCATACACGCCCTGCACTCACGATGGATATGTTATGTGGGGAGGGAAATTTTGCCAACCCCACACAGCAGTTGGCACTCACTGATGCCCAGCTGGGAGAGATTGCTCAGATAGTCATGCGCGCCTGGAGTAAGATTCCTTCCAAAGGGGATAGCTCAGTTGCTGGATTTGCAGCAATAAGGCAGGGCCCTAAAGAGGATTACACTGAGTTCATTAACAGACTCATGACTGCTCTCAGCCGCCAGGTGGAAAATGTGCCGGCACGGGAAATGCTCATGAAACAACTGGCTTTTGAAAATGCCAATGAGGATTGTAAAGGGGCTCTGACAGCTGTTTATGCTAGGCCAGGAACATCTATAGCAGACATGATGAAAGTTTGTCAAAATGTGGGGACTCACAGTTACAAGGCTCAACTTCTGGCAGCTGCAGTTCAATTGCCCACAACTCAGGCTCAAAACAAACGTTGTTTTGGCTGTGGGAAGGAAGGGCATTTTAAAGCACAATGTCGCTCCTCTCAAAAGCAGGCAGCACGCCCTTCAAGGAAGTGTCCCATTTGCCAGAAAGGGTACCATTGGGCCAATCAGTGCCGCTCAAATCCTAATGCCAACCCCTCAGCTGCTCAGCACAAAGACTCTGACTTTTCTCCACAGCAGCAGGGAAATGGGAGTGCGGGCCAGGCTCGGGCCCAGGCAAAATAATAGGGCTACCAGAGGTCAGTGAAGAAGCAATACAGGAAGTTTTGGAAGAGATGGCAGAAGATATGGAACTTGCCCAAGAAATGATTTCACGATATAGAAAAAACCATCCTCTAAAAGAAGGGCTTTTATTGAGGTTATCTAAGGACTGTACTTTTACTATGCCAGGGTGTGTGGAGGCTCTTCCCACAATGGTTGATGATGTTATTCCCCAGGGCATGATAGGCATCGTTCTTCCTTGCCCAGACGCCTTACCCGCTTCTGTACACATTGCAGCAGGGTCAGTTACATTGGGTCACCAAGAAATTGTCATCCCTGCATCAGCCACGCAACATCTCACCCTGCCTAAGGGACAACCTGTAGGACGCCTTCATCTGCTCCCACTAGGGACCACTGTAACTCCATCCCAGGAGGGGACTGTAACAGCGGCTATGGCGGTGATACAAATCACTGAGGATAGACCGACCCGCTCGCTGCTTATGGGTGGACGTCCAGTGTCTGGATTGGTCGATACAGGAGCCGATATTTCAGTGGTGGCAAAAAAAGATTGGCCGACTGGATGGGCCGTCCGCCCCTGTAGGGAAGTTTATGGGGTGGGCGGGTACGAGCCAGCACAGCAGAGTGTTCATCCAATCGTCTTTGAGACCTCAGGGGGAACAAAAGTTTCTCTTCACCCCCTGAATATGGATATTCCTATTACTCTGTGGGGCCGGGATCTCCTGGCTAAAACAGGGTGCACCTTGCAGACAAATTTTTGATACGGGCCTCCCCTGCAGCGCCGTTGCATGCACTTCCACTACAATGGAAAAACACCCCGCCAGTGTGGACGAATCAATGGCCGCTCTCAAGAGAAAAGCTCCAGGCGGCGGAGGCCCTTGTACAGGAGCAATTAAATCTGGGACATATTCAAACAACCACTAGTCCTTGGAACTCTCCGATTTTTGTGGTGAAAAAGAAGTCTGGAAAATGGCGATTGTTACATGATTTGAGAAAAGTTAATGAGCACATCTTGCCAATGGGACCTCTACAATCTGGACTTCCTAATCCGAACATGATTCCGGAAGATCATCAACTCATGGTCATAGATTTGAAGGACTGTTTTTATACAATCTTGCTAGCGCCACAAGACAGAGAAAAATTTGCATTTACATTGCCAGTATATAATAATGAACATCCTACTCAACGGTTTGAATGGTGTGTCTTGCCTATGGGTATGGCCAACTCGCCGACTCTATGCCAACATTTTGTGAACAAGGCTTTGGAACCTTTCAGGCAACGCCATCCAGAGGTTAAAGTCTATCATTACACAGATGACATTTTATTACATGGTCCACAAGTCACGGAGAAACACCTGCACAACCTAGCAGACATTTTGCAACAAGTGGGCTTGATCATAGCTCCTGAAAAAGTGCAGAGGATGTATCCATTCCAATATCTGGGACATAGGCTCTCAGCTACAGCTTCAACTCCGCTATTGCCAACAATAGCTATTCCAGAGCAGTTCACTCTTGTACAATTGCAACAATTGCTAGGGAACATTGGGCTCGTCCCTTCTTGGCCCTAAGCACGGAGGAACTGTCACCACTCTTTGCTGCTCTTTCTGGACACACTTCTCCAGCGGACATCATTCCCTGCACAACGGAGATGCGTACAGCTCTTCAACGCCTCAACGAAAAGCTGCATACCATCGCTGTGGATCGGGTGCCCTCAGGCACCGTTGCGCTGGCATGCGTTCTTCTTCCCACACCGAGGCTGCCCACTGCGGTTTTGTTCGCGCCTGTCAACGCTCAGAAGGTGGCCATCGTGGAATGGCTACACTTGGCACACACTCCCTCGAAAAACTGTTATCGCCTGCCTGATGTGATTGCTGATCTTTTCCTCAAATGCCGTACTAGGGCAAAGCATTTGACTGGCTATGACGTTGACTTTGTTTGTTTTCCTTTTTCGCAGGATCAGCTAACCACCTTGCTACAGCATTCTGAGGCATTTCAGGTGGCCATGGCGGACTTTGTGGGACAAGTTAAATTTAACCCCCCCAAGGATAAGCGGTTTACCTTGCTGAATCTCACTTCTTACTCCCTGTCATCCCCGCTTTGCATGCAACCTATCTTGCATGCCGTTACTCTTTTCTCGGATGGCTCCCCCTCCCGTGGAGTCCTTACATGGCAGGGTCCTACTGGGGAATGGGAGGTTGTTTTTACAGGACCTCAAGCATCGGCCCAGCGGTCGGAACTGGCAGCGGTCATACTTGCTTTCTCTACATTTTCTGATGTGCCTTTTAACGTGATTGTGGATACTCAATATGTTTACCGCCTTGTTTTTACTTTAGCTCAAGCTTATTTGTCTCCATCGATGGATAGGGATCTTTTTGCTTTATTCCAACAGCTTCAAGGTTTTCTTTCTAACCGTACGGTCCCATTCTTTATTGCCCACATACGCTCTCACACAAGGATCCCAGGTTATTTGACGGAGGGCAATGCACGAGCAGATTCTGCTCTCCGGGACTCTGCTGAGGTTTTTTCTCTCTTTGACAACCCCATTGACAGTCATGCAATGTTTCATCAATCTGCTAAGGTTTTGCATAAACGATTTTCCATTCCTATGTCACAGGCTAGAGACATTGTGTCATCCTGTGCTTCCTGTACAAAGTCTCCTATATTCCTGCCATTTGATGCTGTTAATCCTCGAGGAACAGAAGCTAATCAGCTATGGCAGATGGATGTCACGCAAGTACCTGCCTTGGCTCCGCTTTCTAAGTTACATGTGACTGTTGATACCTTCTCTGGATTTATATGGGCTACACCCTTACGGGGTGAAACATCCAGACATGTTATACAACATTGCATTCGTTAGTTTGCGGCAATGGGTAAACCTAAAAGCCTTAAGACAGACAATGGGTCATCATATGTTTCTTCTGCCTTTCAGGACTTTTGCTGTCAGTGGGACATTAAGCTAACCCATGGAATACCCTATAACTCGACTGGACAGGCGATTGTTGAAAGAGCCCACCTGACATTCAAAAATTTGTTACACAAGCAAGTGGGAGATAGAGGGGTTCCTGTGGCTGAAATACCTACAGCTGTTGCTAAAGTACTGTATACTCTTAATTTTCTTCTTGCTCCCCATAACAGGTCACACTCTCCAGTCGAATTGCATTTCAGGACCGAGGAGTGTCTTCCTAAGCCATTGGTCGTTTATCGGCAGCAACCCGATCCTGAGTGGAAGGGTCCTGTGCCTCTAATCACCTGGGGACGAGGATACGCAGCGGTTTCTACAACCTCAGGACCTGTGTGGATTCCTGCTCGAGCGATCCGCCCATGGAGAGAGAAGAAGGTTACTCAGCTCCAGGATGGTGGTTCACCAGTAGACTAAATTTGCTGACATTTGTTCTTTTCTTTCTTACTGTGCTTCCAGCTGTAAGAACAATGCCTCATGGGGGCAACCCCAACTTTTGGATTCGTCATGCTAACTATATGTTTGAAGTTCATGGTAAGAATGCAATGTTATACTATGAGCATCCACTGGCAGTGTCTCAAATGGCCTTTCTTCCGGCATTGTTCAACACACCAGAGTTGGTTATTGGACATTTGCAACATCTTGATAGGTCTACACTCTTCTCTAATCCTCCAGAACAATTTAACAACACCCAATGGCGAAGCATGACATTCAAGAAATACACTAAAGGACTTTGTTTCTGCTGTCATAGTTCTGGAGTCTGGAATAGTAAATGGAAGTACTGGACTCAAGCAAAAAGGGTTTTGCAGAATGTAGGCAATTATACGGGTTGTGATGATTATTTTTGGTTATGGGGTAGTTATAACAGTTCTTATAAGCTTAATTATACCTTGTTTAACACTACTATTGAAGATATATATGATGTATTTCCTATGTTTACTCCTGATTATTCTGCTATAGATAGTGGTTCAATTTGCAATGGATGGCAAATCAAGGATCCCAACATGTGGTTCTTTTTTAATGGAGTTGCCACGAATTTCCATCCAGGACAATATCAATGTGCAGCATTGGGTTATTTTACCTTACAGACTGGCCATAGATTACCTGTTGGCAAAATCCGGAGGATTTTGTAAACTGGTCGGGAACCAGGGATGTCGGGTAAAATTCCAGGATCTGAATAATACTATTGAGAAAGAACTTCAGAATTTACAGGAGAGCATTACTAACAATGTACGCACTGATGTTAATCTCTTTGATTGGGTGACTTCTTGGTTGCCTGATTTGTCTGTCCTTAGACAAGTTTTCTTTTATGGGTTCATTATTATTATCTGCTTTATACCTTTGTGTTTTTGCATTACTTGTATTCCTAATCTTATTTCTATGTGTAACACATGTCCATTGCGTAGAAGGGAGACATCGAGTTTTGCACGACGGCAATTGTACTCAATGAGGTATCACCCTCCGGAACAAGGTACCAGGAGTCAGGAGGGGTACGATGTCCAGGAGGACAGTGATGATGTATATGATGACATGCAGGGGTATGATTAGCCGTCTCTGTCCCTCTCTCAAATTTAAATGAAAAAGGAGGACATGTAGGAATGCATCTGGATTCTGTCAGGCTGCCTCTGACACATTTTGTAAACAAAAGCCTCTTTGCTTGCTATTCTCCTTATCTCTCCTTATTTGGGCTCTGACACTTCTGATTGGCTGTATGCCCTCAGTTTTGTCTCTGTTAAGTTTCGTTTCTGGTATACAATGCTTGCCTAAGTTTCGTTTCTGAGACTCTCTGCCTGAATAAAGAGAAGGCATGAGTATCGTTTGTCAGCCAAGGACTGGAGTCGTGTTTTTTCTGTCTCTACCTCAAAAGATCTGAGGATATAAACTGCTGCTAATGAGGCTGACTGATTGAAGAGATCTTTACATGAATCAAATTTCAACATGCAAACATTCCTCCTGCTCTAAAAGGTTCCCTCTTGCAAACCTAGTTTTGCAACATTTGTGTGATTGGCTGTGCCACTGGTTGCGTGATCAGTTGAGCAATAATGAGCCTGCCAGAGCAAAGAAGTGTTTATATCAGGGGTGTCAAAACTTTTCAGGTTGTGGGCTGGTCATGTGGTTAAGCAGACTGGTCACATGATTCCTCCCACTGGAAGCGGAAGTAAAATGCACCCAAGCATGCACAAAACGCTGCCATAAATGCACCTGTGGCTGTTGTAAACAAGTTTATGACAGCCACGGGTAATTTATGGCAGCGTTTTGCACAGGCACATTTTACTTCCGCTTCTAGGAGCAGTGAAGACACTGCTGGCTAGATCTGGCTCATGGGCTGTAGTTTGGGCACCCCTGGTTTATATGAGTACTGTTACTCTGAATACAATATTCAGAGTAGAATATTGGCCTTTGTATCTTGAAAACCGAAGTCTAAGATAATTTGAATGCACTCTGGTATTATGGAAATTGGCATTCTGTGTTTTGCTAACTTTGTTTCATGTCTGCATTCATGGATAATACCCATGATCTAGTCATGATGTATCACCTCCAGGTTGGAGTAATATAATACATACAATACATGCCAGACTACACAAACTGGCTGGACATCAATTCAATGGCAAATCGTACAGCCAATGACTCAATGCAAAGGGTTGGGTGGTGGTAAATAACCTGACTCCCTAAAGGGGCCGATGGCTATAGACAGATGAGCCCCTTTAGTTGGGGTGATGGTCACCTCAGTGGAGGAAATGCCACTGGAAACCATCAGATTGGGCCAAACAGCAAAATGAGCGGAGGAGGAACTCTGATTCCCAATCGTCATGGAGGCAGAAGAGGCCATGCCAGATGGAATGGCTGTGAAGGCACACCTTGATAATATTCTCAAGGCTGCAGCAGTCCATTTCAGTCCCAATGTTAAATTCTGCATGTCTCATTTCATATGTGCCGCAGGAAATGGCTCTGTGACTATATTGTGTAGGTCACTTCATGGCAAAC
The DNA here is from genome assembly GCA_035047345.1 of Bradypodion ventrale. Taxonomy (NCBI): domain Eukaryota; kingdom Metazoa; phylum Chordata; class Lepidosauria; order Squamata; family Chamaeleonidae; genus Bradypodion; species Bradypodion ventrale. The sequence continues at coordinate 287,561,698 of JAWDJE010000004.1, forward strand.
TGGAATCCACTTTAAACAAATTCACACCAATGACATTTTTTCTGCTTCAGGGAAAAATGCATTCTTGGATATGAGTTGCAGCTGACGATGATGACACAAACTGGATAGATAATTGCATGAACAAAACAATGAGTGTAGGAAGAGCTCTTCCTCTTCTTCCTGCTCCCCATGACCATCCACCAACTAAAACCAGATTCTGATACAAAGTATATTAATATTACATGTGCCCTTAATACACCCTTAGCGATATTGGAGAAGTGCAGAAGGCATTTTGAGAAACATGTATGAACTTGAGATTGATACTTGCCTGTCTTAGACAACAGTTCACAATTCTTTCTTCTTTCGTGATGACCTTCAAGATCACTTTAAGCCAAAACAAACCTTTGATATCTCCAATTTGAAAATCACTGTTTTCAGTATACATGAGGGATGGTTCCTTGGAGAGCTTTTAGCTGCAGCATTTAGTTTGCTTCTTCTCAACCTTTTCATTGCAATGCCATTTTTCAAAAGAAAATGATATTTAAGAGAAAAGATGAATGCTTTGCAAACCTATCTTGGGAAATACATTTTATATTCATTTTCATTACTTTATGAAGTGATTTTGCTTGAGAAACCACATGTAGGCCAGTGGATAATTCTTTCCATTCTTATTTGGCAAAAGTGACACACCTGAACTCTTTATTAGGAGATCAATATGGACAAAATGTATGGCATGTCCTTCTAGTCAAGGAAAGGTCACAGTTCAGTGATAGCACACATACTTTGTATTCTGAAGGTCTCAGGTCCAGTCACTGGCATCTTCAGCTGAAAGGATTTTGGCAGTGATGGGAAAGGAGTCTGTGATCAAAAGAGTCATTACCAGGATTATGCAGAGCAGTGTGGTCTGACAGAGCTGTGATATCACATGCCTCCATAAGGTACAGCCAACCAGTGTGGTATAGTGGGTAAAGACTCAGACTGGAACTAGGTAATTTGGATTCAAATTCCTGTTGAGCCATAGACCCTCACTGGAGGATGACTCATGTAAATCTTTTCTTGGGTATCTTGCATACCTCAAAAAGCATATTGGAGGGTTCTGTAAGTCAGATGTAACTTGGTGGCACATAACAACATGCTGTGGAAGTGCAGTTCTTAGATTACTACATATCTGGGGACGTACAACAAAATCAATCAACCAACCAACCAATCAATCAAGATTTATAACTTATACCCACCCAATTTATCCCATCTATGTCCAGGGCCACTCTTCCCAAGGATTTACATTTACATGTGGTTTACAACATTAAATAACCATAAAATAAATAGAAACAAATTATGTAATTTAATCTAAAACCAATTAACTAAAATTGAATAACAAGAATAAAATACCTACCTCAATGACATCCAAGTTAAACAACGAACACTTTACTAATGAAGGAAATGCTTGTTTGAATAGGAATGTTTTTAGTTGTTTCAAAAAAGCCATTAATGTGGAAGCAGATTTAATTTCCACTGGCAACTCGTTCCACAATAAGGGAACAAATGGCCATTTGTTTTTAAGGAAGATGTAGCCATTTTGAACTCTCTCTGTATTCTTTTCAGCCAAATGAAAGAAAACACTTCCCTCCTTGTAACTAATATAGATCTTCATTCCCTTCTAACAAACTTGCAGCCAGTCTGTTAACATTTCTGAGCATATAGTGAGTAAATATCTTGTTCTTTTTCACCTCAAACCTGTTTGGAGTAACTAATTTTGGTTTGGAAATGTGCTGGGCATGAGGGGAACTTCCAAACAATTCCCATCTTAACAATTGCTCCTCTTTTGTTGTCCAACTACATTCCTCAACACAGAAGAGCCCTTCAAAGGATATCAGGTTGAGGTAGAGCTTCCTGAGTAACCCCTTCTACTAGGGTTGTGGGAATATATCTACAAAGACAACTCTGGACAGAGGTACTTGTGCAACTGCACATTTCTTGTGATGATGTGGACAAAACCTAAACCCTAAAGTACCTCCATACTAGGGGGAGCATGAACAGTGGGAGAAAATATGCTACAAAGAGCAAGCCAACCCTGAGGAGCCATTCATGGTGGAAGCAACATCAGAAGGTACGCCAAAGGCAGAAGGAGGCAAACTGACAGAAGAGGAAGAAGAGAAGGTTCTGCTGCCATTCAGTGTGGAAATAATGCCCATTTCACCCAAGAGATTCCTGCCTCAAGTATGTGGGAGCTGTACAAACAAAGGACCCTGGGGTAACCCTCCCCTTGGCAAAGGCAACCAGCAGAGAAGGGGAAAGATCACCTCATAGACTTGGACTTTGTAACCCAGACAGTGAAAAGAACTAGTTTAGGACTTGTTAATCTTGGTTTGACTGTTTCCCCTGCATCCTTGTTAATAAACCCCATTTCACTGCAACCATATATATTGTCATTTATGGAAGAAGCAATGGAGAAAGGAGCCACCCTGCTTGGGCCATTTTGGGTCACACACGTGGGTGATAAGAATGATTTTTCAAAAGTGTGTAAGTCATCATAATTTTCCAACATATGACGTAAAATATCATGTTGCTGAAAAGCTTCATATAAGAAGTTGAGGATTTTCAAAGATTTGAAAAACCCTGTTCTGCCATAGCAGAATGTGATAACCCTGTTTGGTATTAACCAGCACATGCCAAACAAGTATATGCAGCACTTAATGATTCATGGAGAATAATTGTGGCTGCCTGAAACCTGCCCCCATGGAAAAATTCTATTATTTGGTTGGTATTGCTCCACTGGAAGCAGGTCCATGGTGGGAAGAGAATTTACCGTGATGGGCGTGCATGCGCCGCTGCTCAAAGCCCATACCTTAAATGGAAATACCATCTTGGCATTTTCCACTTCGCTTCCTCTTGCCAGTCTCCACTCTGCTCCATGGGAGAAAGTCTGAAGCACTTCAGGCAGCTTTGGCAGCTTCTCCCAGTAATTCTGTCTCGGTAATTTCTCTCCCCACCACAGGGCTGACTGGAAGTATGTTGAGAGATGCTAGCAAATAATGAACATAATAAGTTATACAGCACCAAACCCATCCTCTTCATGGACACCAACCCCGGCCTAGTCAATAGCTAAAATTGAGGAAATGTTTCTGCATACCTCACAAGTTCTAAATATTAAACCAGAAGAGGCTAAGTGAAACCCACAAAGAGTAAAAACAATACACTATGCTGAATGGATGAATGTCAAAGAGTGTTTCCCATCAGGACAAGAATCTGGACCATCTGGAAGTCACTTAACAGACTTTGTAGTAGAAACAATCAAGTAAAATGAAGGTACTTCATTGTAGAACAAATTGGTTGTGAATGTGAACAAATTCAATCCATGTAGCATTTATGTGCATGAAATTTATGCCCCAATACATGTACAAAAGAAGATCTAGTAAATAACCAAGATAACACTATTGAAGTTGTCTCCTTCTGGTCAAAGGTAGGCTAGCCATTTTCACAATTTAATTTGTTTTCAATGTACCTATATTTCATATATGACCATCATTTTAAAGTATGCAACACTGATACAAAAGTAGAAAAGAAAAAGGCAAGCATTTTTAGACATTTGTATTTCCTTGAATACAATCTAAATAGTAAAAAAGTTAAAAGACTACTGATCATAGTTAATTACTTCCCAGTGATGGGCTACTGAAAGAGATGCATGTGATTTCTGACTCACCCTGGCAGAAAACAGATTGAATAAATATGTAGTAAGGTTCAAATTACGTGATTTCTGTTTCCATCCACACTATCAAGATAAAAAAAATAAATAAAAAATAAATTCTTTATCTATAGGTCATTGCCTCCCTTTGGGTCTTTATACATTAGCTTTCTATAAAATTTTCTTTTGATAGGAATGCATCTCAGTCCTTTATACTTACAAAGAGTTTTAACAGAAGAGCACCAGATGTCACATCACAATGATTTGCTATTGGACATCTCTTTATCTTTCCCCAATGATTTAGGTATGTAACTATCTGGTCATCTTACCCAATGTCTTTTCTGTCTTTGATACCTGAACTAAAAACAAAAACAAAAATACAAGGGGAGATGGGAAGAGAGTTTTAACATGGGATTATTTTGCAGACACATATAATGTGGATGGTGTCTGACATATCCATCCATTTATGAGATGCACTGCTAAACATCCTGGTCCTTCAATGATTCCTCTAGGTCGCCCTTGCTTGAAAGCCAGTCATATCCAACCCTGGAGTTTGGTGCTCATCTGCATTTATAGCCAATCAGCCAGAGCTGTCTGTGTCTGCAGACATTTCCGTGGACATGTGGCAGGCATGCCTAGACACTGGAGTGCATGGAACACTGTTTACCTTTCCACTGAAGTGATGTCTATTTATCAACCTGCAATTTCTTGCTTCGGACTGCTAAATTGGCAGGAGTTGGGACAGAGACAAGAGCTCACTCTGTTGTGCAGCATTCAAGTCTCAAACTGCTGACCTGCTGATATTTGAGTCCTCAAGTTCACTGTCTTAATCACTAAGCCACCACAGTCCCCCTACTTTTATGCAAAAGCAGAATAATATATAAATTTTAAACTTTGTTGTGCATTTATGTTACAAATCGACCTCTGGGTGGCAGTGTTCAGTAAGAAGATGATCTCTCCAAGAATGGCAGGAAACCTGTACAAGTTCACTTGCTTGTTCAACAAACAGATTAAATGCCTGTCTTAAACTTCCTCTCTCTCATTCCAGCACCAGTCAGTAATATGAACAACTTCATGCATATTGAACAACCCCTGCAAATAACTCCAATGTGTTCAATCTAAAAGTAACACTCTAGTCACACTCTTACCTGTGTAATATATATTGTGGATTAGAAATGTTTGGCTTCTATATGTTTTAAGTTTTAATTGTCTGTACTGGCTCAGGGTTGACATGCAAAACATACCAAAAGGTTTTGATCCTGAAATATGAGATCTACTTTGCCTATGTGCTTATGAACAATCCTATCATTTCATTGTTAAAGCACAGGAGGGTCATACTTAGGTAAGGTAGGTAAGGTTCCCCTTGCTCAAAAACCAGTTGTATCTGACTCTAGGGTGCAGTGCTCATCTCTGTTTCAAAGCCAAAGAGCCAGCGCTGTCTGCTGCTGCAGACGTTTTCATGGTCATGTGGCAGGCATGACCAGATACCAAAGCGCACGGAGCGCTGTTTCCTTGCCACCAAAGTGGTCCCTATTTATCTACTTGCAATGTCTTGCTTTCGAGCTGCTAGGTTGGCAGGAGCTGGGACAAAGACGGGAGCTCATTCCGTCCTGCAGTACTCGGGAATTGAACCGCTGACCTTCCGCCTCCCAGTCAGCGTCTTAGGCACTTGAGCCACTGCAGTCCCTTATGGCTTTATAAAAAAAACAAACAAACAATTTAAACATTATTGGCAGCATCAGAATTACTGAGCACCCTGCACTGGGAAGTGCAAATGAGCCCCCCTTTGGCTATCTTTCTTTGGATATCGAAAGTACAGTGGTACCTCATATAACAATTTTAATCCGTTCCATGGGGCACTTTGTTGTACGAAGCAATTGTTATATAATACATGCACCATATAGCAATTTACCCTATGGAATGCATCGTACAATGATTTTTTTTGCTAAGTGGTTTTTCCCATTGAAAAATTGTTGTATGACTTTTTCCATAGGGAAAATTGTTATGCAAGACGCCATTTCCCCCCAGAACCTAATTGTTATGCGATTTTGTTGCTATACGGGGCGATTGTTGTATGAGGTTCCACTGTACCTGTACTCCCCAGCCATTGCCAAAATTAATTAATGAAATGCTAAAAATGTAACTGGGATGGCAATAAACAAAGCACATTGCAAGGAAACACAAAATTGATAATCATAGGATGATACTTAAATCCATGCACTGTTAAGCAAGGCATAGTGCCTGAATGATCAGTTTAGTCTGCGATAAAGTCAGAAAGTCTGACTGGCTAACACCAAATGCCATGTCTGTCTTCTACAATATCCTATCTGTTTATCATTAAGAAGGTACTATCTCTTATCTTTTTTAGTCTGCCTTGCCTCCCCACCCTACCGGCTTTAGTAGTTGTGCACTGTCCCTGCACCTCTGTGGAATTCAATATCCAATTGCCAATCTATTTAGCTTCATTTCAACTATACATTGCTCCCCACATCCATGGAAGAGATGTTGTGAGACCTACTGTGGATACCTGAAGCCATGTATAACAACACACCATATATTTTTCATTGTATACAGTGGCTTCTAGTGACCAACTCTGATAATGGGCCTAGAATGGCCTTTTGGAAGATGGCGTAGACAGGGGTTATCTGTGAAATGGAAGGAATTGTTAACACCTAGCAAAACATTTCTATCTCCCTTCAGTAAGAATACAGACAATATTAGAATTAGGGATGACAAGTCTGTAATGATTACAACCAGGGTTTGTTTACCACATAATAATGAGACTCTACCAGGTCTGTTTATACAACTTTGCTTTCAGTTATCTACTGTGCCTTCTTTCATCTAATCTATAACCCCATGTTTTAAACCACAGCAAATAAAATATACCAAATTCAGATTTCCTCTCTCAGAACCCAATCTTCCAACTGTGCAAATAAGAAAAAAAACCTACAATTTATGTATGACTGTATCACAATGTTTGTAGTAAAAAAAAACAACCACACAGAATTTCTGAATGTTTTGTAGTGTATACTTCAAAAATAAAAGATTTTCATGCACTAGATCTGAGCCAGGTGATTGAAAGTCAAGGCATAAATTCAGCAAAACAGATCCAGATGGCTCTCACAAACCAGCACTTTCTTTTTGAACAGAATGACATAAAAGCTTGCATTCATGTTCAAGAAAATTATACATTCCTTACCTAGAACACTTTCAGCTTGACTATTTCTATTTTAAGACATAAAATCCCTTTCCCTAATCACTGGTGACATTCACTAATGAAATGCTAAAACATTTAGCCATCCACTTATTCATAGTTCTTCATCTTGATCATGGATTCTGTTACTTACAACCTAATTATATTCTATTTGTGTCTGGTTTAGTTGGCGGTTTCTCCAGTGAAACAAGTTTGAGCATCAGGAGCTTTTGATCTTCTGTTTCTTCTCTAGTTCTTTAGGAGAAGGGGGAAACTGTCTTACATTTTAATCATCTTGTAGTGCTGTTTGTGGGATGCATGCTCCTTGTGGAACAGCTGTGAAGTTCAGAAATAATTGTGTCAGATAGGTGGATTTAGTGGGTATTTAAGTATGGTGGGGTAAGAATGATAGAAGCTATGCATACAAAGGGAGTGTGGTGGCTTAGTGGTTAAGATGTTGAACTTGACAACTGGAAGGTCAGCAGTTCACAACCTGAGTGCTGCACAATAGAGTGAGCTTCTGTCTCTTTCCCAGTTCTTGCCAACTTAGCAGTTTGAAAGCAAGAAATTGCAAGTAGATAAATAGGTACTAGTTCGGTGGGAAGGTATGCAGCAATCCATGCACTCTGGTATCTAATTATGCCCACCACATGTCCACGGAAATGTCTTCAGACACAGACATTTGGCTATAAACAGACATGAGCACTGAACCATAGAGTTGGATACAACTTGCTTTCGAGCAAGGACGACCTTTACCTTTACCTATGCATGCAAAATGTAAATGGTTATACAGTGTTGTGAAATTTCTAATCTAACCTATTGTCAACTCTTCATCAGCAGGCCCTCTTCATTAGCTCACCCCCCAAATCAGTGAAACTAGTGGGTGTTAGAGATAATACCTTCCCAATGGTGGCCCTACTGTATGAAATTCCAAGAGAAACCCAACATGCAGCTGCTTTTAAGACTTTTTTTTTGTAAAGCCAGATTTCAGCAGTGATCTGGAAACTGATGAACTAGCACAGCAATAGTGAACCTTGGCACTCCAGGTATTCTTGGATTTCAATTAGCAGAAGCCCAAGTCAGCACTCCTGCTGACCAGGGCTTCTGGGAATTGAAGTTCAAGAACAGCTATAGTGCCAAGGTTCACCATCACTGAACTAGCAGAACATACATCTGGCTGATGCCCCACAGCTAAGCCAGCCAGGCCTCACACTCTAGAGCTGGGGTGGCTGAAGATACAACAGCTTAGCTTACTAGTCTTTGAACCCCTGAACCTGAGATCTTGGTGCCTGCAACATCAACTGACCCAAGCACTATTGTGGCTCAGTCTTCTTAAGAAAAGCCCTGATCCTGAAAGGTGGAATACCAATGCTGAATCATGTTCAGCAAGAGCTTTTGAAGAGATGACAAAGTGCCAGGCTTCAGGCCAGAATGTGTTCCTTTAATGCAGGGGTGCCCAAACATTTTGGGCCATGGGCTGGACATGTGGTTCAGGGGGCTAGTCACTAAGGCCTAGGGGCCGGATCCACCCTGATGCCAATTCATCCAGCCCATGTATGGGTGCATTTTACTTCCACTTCTGGGAGCGACGAGGGCTTCACGGGCCAAATGAATTGGTGTTGGGGGCCAAATATGGCCAATTGGCCATAGTTTGGGCACCCTTGCTTTAATGATTCCTGCTTAGTATGGCACCTGGGGGTGTGGTCCTCAATCAACACTATAAAAAGTCCAATTCAACTCCAGCCATCAGTAAAAAAAAGTGATTTTTGAGAGTTACTCTTGGAGGTGAACTCTGTGGATCAGCCTGAACATGACACGTACATTATTTAATGTTGATGGAGATTTTATTCTAGTTTGTTGCATTTAACATAGTTGATTACCGTATATTGAATGAAATTTTATGAAGATATTTTAAAAAAAAATTACAATGGCTTTAAACTATCCTGGGAAGATAATGGTTTTCACAAGGCGGATAAAGCAGATTGGATAAATAGTAAAGTCAGGGGAGATTAAAATTAAAGAGATAAATTATCTAGTTTGAGTATAAATAATGCAACATTGTACATCTATACCCTTTTAGTTACTTCTCCCACGTGAGAAATGTTTTTTCCAGTCCACCATTACTCCGAAATAACATAAGAACTGAAGTGCAAAAAAAAAAAATTGCTTCATTTGGAGATAGGTCTCAGTTTTGTCACAGAAACTGCTCAGTCTTAGAAAATGAGGGTATAATTCCACCTGACCTTTCCTGGAAATGACGCTTCTCAGTGCAGTGAGATGTCTGACATATTAGGCTGCATTTATATGTTAGATCCAAAGCTATTCTTCCTCCTACCAACCATGTTCACAATTGTGATAGAGATTCTGCTGGAGGAAGCCAAATGAAAAACTAAATTTCTGCTAATTCCTATTCCCATGCGCAGTCATCATTTCCCCTGCCCCCACTTCTGCTATTCTAAGTATCCTCCAATCATCTGTAGCAGTTTTTCAGTGGGCATAAGTAACTCTTGATGCCTTCCTTTTCTTCAGTGAAAGGGCTCTCTGAACAGTTCTGTTAATGGGAAAGCTGAATTAAGTTCACAGAATCCAGCATGGGACATATTTTTACTATCTGTATCTCTCATAAATGTGGTACTGTGCAGTAAGCCCTATTTAGGGACAAAATATTCCTGTACCTGAGGAGAAAAATCTAGTCTTAATCTTTTCTGTTTCCATGTCTAACAGAGTGGTAATTTGTTCAATTATTCAGCTGTAACTCATCTTGCAATTCTTTAATATCTCAAAAAGTACCTAATCAAGGCATTAGCACATTTATCCCAGTAACACCAAGTGGCAGTGCTTCAAGTGGAATGCCTTCTCTGCTCCATAAGGTATTCATTTGTGGTATCCCATCCTTGTAATGGCCAGATATGATCTTGTTTATTAAAAGTTTCACACTATTTATTAATGTGATTTATTATTAAACAGCTAGAATCTTATTGGTGTTTGCATAAGGTTTGTGTAATTTGCCCCAGCTAATTGCAGTTAATTGATGAGGTGCCAGGTCTGCCATGGCTCTGTGTCTCATCATACACATGACTGTACAGCCAAGATGTGTATGACTGTACATCATACACATGACTGTACAGCACCTTATTAAATGACTGCAATTAGCTCCAACGAGTTTGGGAAATCTTATGGAACACCAAAACAATTCCAACCAATGGCTGTTATTTATTGGAATAAATAATGCACCATTTTACTATGTTTCTCTTTTTAAATCTTCAATTTAATTCTAATCATGAATTTTTCCAGTTTCATTTTCCCCTCAACTTTGAATATTAAAAATGTATTCTTGAAAATTTGCACTTAATTTTTTGCACATTACTCTTAATACATGCATTCTGCCAAATTTTTTTGCAAGCAATTTGCCATCATGTTTTGTAACAAAACATCAAAAAAGCCAAATGAAGCAAGACACATGTTAAATTAAAAACACACTAATTCATTATGGTATAATATTTCCTAACAATGTTGTTGCTCAGTCACACAGTCGACTCTGACCCTTTGTGACCCTATGGAACATTGCCCACCAGGCACCTCTGTCCTCCACCATCCTCCTCAACCCATCCAGCTCTGTGCCCATTGCATCTACAATACCATCTAGCCATCTCATTCTCTGCTGCCCTCCTTCTTTTGCCCTCCACCTTTCCCAGCATCAAGGCTTTCTCAAGTGAATCCTCTCGTATCATCTAATGTCCAAGCTTCATCTTTACTATTTGACCTTCTAAGGAGCAGTCAGGGTTGATTTCTTCTAAGATCGACCTAATTGTTCTCCTCGCTGTCCAGGGAACTCTCAAAACTCTCCTACAATTGAATGATAAACTTACATGTGAATTGAATGTAAAGATAGGTATTCTGAAAGAAAATAGGTTTGGGGAAATTTGGAAACCATTTGTGGAATATGTGTTAATATGTGACAAAGGAGATAAACCAATACCTCAATATATGAGTTTTTGGAAGGATTAAATTAGTATATTGTTCCTCATGATATGTATATACCACTGGGTGTTATTATTTTGTAAAATAATAGGTACTGAAAAATAATGAAATAAGGCATAGTATAAATTTTGTAAAATGTATGATGAATACAAGGTTCTAGAATTGGTATTGTTCACAATACTATTATAATAGACTTTAAGCAATGTAATGTATGAAATTGTTCTTTTTTGTTTATGTATTTTCTCTTTTTTATAATATTTTGTATGTTTTTATAATTTTGTTGTAGTAAAAATTAATAAAAATTATTTTTAAAAAACCTCTCCTACAACACCACATTTCAAAGGCATCTATTCTTCTGCGCTCAGCTTTCCTTATGGTCCAGCTCTCACAACCATACATTACCACCGGGAATACCATTGCCTTGACTATGTGAATTTTTTTTTACAAGGTAATGTCTTGCAAACAATAGGTCACAACAAATTACTTATTTTTAATGTGACCTAGGACTCTGGCATTTTTCCTCCCTGATCTCCCCCTGCCCCCTCCACAAACGTGCATTTTTTATGCACTTTCCCCTACTGCATGCATTTCTATATCAATTTATTGTTAGGAAGCATCAATGGTAAAATTCAGTATGAATTTCAAGGCACAACTTATGCCAGTGGGAAGCTGGCAGCTAAGACAAACACAAGGACCAAGGTGAACCAGGTAACAGGCCAAATTGTAACTGTATCTCAGTCCAGAGTCCAAAACCACATTCACACGCTGTGAATGTGGAGAGATACAGAATCTGGCTCATTTACTGGTCTGCTATTTACTGCCAGGAACATGCACCAATGAGGACTTAGGTTTTTGGCCAATGACAAAGCCAAGAAAGTGGCTTCATTTTGGCCGTCCAGGATTTGATTGGGACATGAAAGAAGAAGTCTAGAGTCTAAAACCAATTCAAGCAAGGGAAGCAGAATGAGTCCAGACAATAAAAGCATAGTCCAAATGAGCCAGAAGTCAGATGAATGGGAGAACAGACAAGGCAGAATATCTTCAGGAGCTGGAGCATGGTGAGGACAGACTTCCAGGAACCAGGCAAACAGCAGCAACAGTTACAGGAACTAAGCAGTGAGTCTTCAGGAGCAGGAACAAGGCAGGAGAGCCAAGCAACTGCAAATCTGATGACCTTCATTGATGAATAAGGGCCGGTTCTTATATAGCTAAGCCACCCAGGGTCTCGAGGTGGAGGGTATGAAAGTTTGGAATCTTGCCCAGGGCTCTCAAGTGAGAGTTAGCAGCTGTAGCAGGGTGAGGCTCCAATCCTGCAGGATTTAGAGCAGCTGCTTCTGTGTTGAGGGGGTCAAATCCTGCAGGATTTAGAGCACCAGCTGCAAATCCTGACTGATTGTTTATACCTCCCAAGTGACTAAGTCATCACTTTGGCTGGTTAATATATTTAGTTCAAACCTGTGAAGTTAGCCTATTTAAACAAATTCTCCTTATCCCTGCTTATCAACCATCATATTTTTGTGACGCATTTCTGACATATCCCCTGTTTTGAAAGCTTTCTAGCCCTGGCATTTGACCACCTCTGCAGATCTTGCAATGCTCTCTAGTTCTGATTGCCTTTTAATACCTGCTGAATTGGGTTTGTGCCTTTGTCCTTTCTGAAACCTAGTTGTCTTTTTGGCCATCTGTGTAAATAAACTCTTCTCCTTCATCGTGATTCTCTTCCAAGCCCTACGAAGGGAAGAGAGTAGTGATTAGCAGTTTAATAGAGCATCCAGTTCTATTGTTCTTCATTAGGCAATGTTTCCGTCTTGTACATCTCAAAATGCTTTCACTTTGTCCTTTCAACAGTTGGCATCCTTTCACTTTGGCTACTATGATTTGTTATCCTGACAAATATAACAAATGAGTGTTTGCTCTATTGTTCAGAAAGGGCATTTGGGAGAGTTTGCTCTATTTCAAAGATTCCCATTTTATCTTCTTCTCACACGTAGCCCTTGAAAATATTCCCAATTTGGTTTGAGTGATTCCTCTTGCTTTTTGGTCTTTCTCGGCTGAAATTCATACCGGGACTCATGATTGCCACTGTGTGACCAATCTCTCATAGAATTTTTCTGGCAGTAAGTACTTCATTCACTTTTCCCTTTACAACAGAAAGCTAGAATTAAGAATCATTGCCTTTTCTTAGCCTTGTTTTGTAATATGCTGGTATAGTGTGTGTGATTGTGTATACATGTGTAGTGAAGTAGCTTAGGTACAGGCATGACTAAACACTTATCTACTTGCAATTTCTTGCTTTCAAACTGCTAGGTTGGCAGGAGCTGGGACAGACAATGGGAGCTCTCTTCGTCATGCAGCACTCTGGTCTTGAACTGCTGACCTGCCAACCTTCCAATCATCAATTTCAGCATCTTAACCACTATGCCACCGCAGTCCCCTTCTTATGTGGTCCATAAACTCATGCAGCATCATTTCTCAATTTGTACAGAGGTTGTAAGTAGAGATGCTTTATCATAATTCTCCATAATGCTAAAAAAAATTGTCTACATGATGACTTTGCTGGTGTATTATAATCACAATCACTGCTGACCTGTAATATGTCAATCTGATCAGATATTTCAGTTGCTAATAGAGTATTTGGGCCCAGTATAATAAAGAAAAAAATGAGAAGGATGCAAAATGTGTGCAACACATTGTCTCAAATGTTACCTAGTTTAGTGTTTGTTTAGTTGCTGTGGTGTAATAGAAATGATGCAACTTTTCGAGGTGAATTACTCTAAGAAACCAACATAACTTCACACCAAGTTATGTCACTCAGCATGCAACTGATGACTTTTATGGTGATTTCTTTACTTGGGGAATGTTACTACCAAAAGTTACACCATTTGTATAGTGATGCAAGAGGATTTAGGCTATTTTGACTTAAATTGGATTAAATTATCTCTGCTAGGGTAGACTCATGGTATCATTTGAAGATATGTTAGTATTGGCTTGAGACACCCTTGAATCAATAGGCCTGCCCTATTAACAACTAGATTTAATTGCATATTTACCCTTCTTCCTAGCAACTACTGAGAAAGTAGAACTTATTTTGTACAGTACTGTATAGAAATAGTGGCTAGCTCAAGTCTCAAGATAGCCTGGGTATATATGTCCACTTATTCCTAGCTGACCCATAAGATTAACACTGGAGATTCAGCAGTAGTTGATGGCATTGAGGTTCAGTCCCAGGTCATAATAGTCCCCCTCCCACCGCAGATTTCTTACCCCCCCTCCAACTTTTTGAACATACAGAAATGCACAAATGCAAGCGCGGTGCCAAAATGGCCGCTGCGCTCTTTGCGCCCCCCACCCGGACTCATACATCCGGGTTAGTCAGGGGGCGTGGCCATCCCTCTATAAAAGGGGTGGCCACGAGGCAGCCTCGCTGCCATTTTAAAGAACAGTGATGGAGCGGAGAAGTTCGCTCCGACGCTGCTCTCTTTGGGTTTTGCCTTCATATTCTGATCGGAGGATATCTCTCCTCCGATCAGTGCTCCAGTGCTTGGGTGGCCATGGCATCCAAGCGAAAGGCTCAGGTGGCCCCGAGGCCGTGTCCTAGGGGGAGGGCTCGGCCTACCCCCTCGACCTCCTCTTTGGGACTGCCACCGGGCTGGAGGGCTCAGGCGGCTGCCCCATGGGGGGTGGCAGGGTTACATTTCCCACTGCCACCAATGAGGGTGACCAGGCCTCTGCTTACCCGCCCAGTCGCAGGACTCGGGCGGGGGCTGCACGGGCCTGCTCCCCTGGGGTTTCTACCCCTATAGAACCTTTGCCTGGCATGGGGCATAGCAGCCCATTCGGGCGCAGCGCGGGATCGCGCCCCGCCATTCTACCGGCCCCCCCATGGGCCGGATTATTGGGCCTGGCCCTATTCTGGCCAGGGATTGCCACACGTTTTTCCCCCTCCGCCCGCTCATCAATTGCTCGGTGGGCCGTCCGGCCTACCCGGCCCACCTTATTCTGGTGGGTCTGACACTGTGGATGCTCTCCTTGCCCGCATATTGGCACTCGAGGCATCCATGTGAATTGCTCCACCACCTTCAGGGGGTGGGCTTGGCAGCTCCTCGGCTGCGGCCCACATGCCTGCCACTGCCACGCAGCGGGCCATCAACAGGGTTGAGCTGCTGGAGGCCATCAGGCCAGCGCAAGCTGGCACTACTGAGAAAGTAGAACTTATTTTGTACAGTACTGTATAGAAATAGTGGCTAGCTCAAGTCTCAAGATAGCCTGGGTATATATGTCCACTTATTCCTAGCTGACCCATAAGATTAACACTGGAGATTCAGCAGTAGTTGATGGCATTGAGGTTCAGTCCCAGGTCATAATAGTCCCCCTCCCACCGCAGATTTCTTACCCCCCCTCCAACTTTTTGAACATACAGAAATGCACAAATGCAAGCGCGGTGCCAAAATGGCCGCTGCGCTCTTTGCGCCCCCCACCCGGACTCATACATCCGGGTTAGTCAGGGGGCGTGGCCATCCCTCTATAAAAGGGGTGGCCACGAGGCAGCCTCGCTGCCATTTTAAAGAACAGTGATGGAGCGGAGAAGTTCGCTCCGACGCTGCTCTCTTTGGGTTTTGCCTTCATATTCTGATCGGAGGATATCTCTCCTCCGATCAGTGCTCCAGTGCTTGGGTGGCCATGGCATCCAAGCGAAAGGCTCAGGTGGCCCCGAGGCCGTGTCCTAGGGGGAGGGCTCGGCCTACCCCCTCGACCTCCTCTTTGGGACTGCCACCGGGCCGGAGGGCTCGGGCGGCTGCCCCATGGGGGGTGGCAGGGTTACATTTCCCACTGCCACCAATGAGGGTGACCAGGCCTCTGCTTACCCGCCCAGTCGCAGGACTCGGGCGGGGGCTGCACGGGCCTGCTCCCCTGGGGTTTCTACCCCTATAGAACCTTTGCCTGGCATGGGGCATAGCAGCCCATTCGGGCGCAGCGCGGGATCGCGCCCCGCCATTCTACCGGCCCCCCCATGGGCCGGATTATTGGGCCTGGCCCTATTCTGGCCAGGGATTGCCACACGGTTTTCCCCCTCCGCCCGCTCATCAATTGCTCGGTGGGCCGTCCGGCCTACCCGGCCCACCTTATTCTGGTGGGTCTGACACTGTGGATGCTCTCCTTGCCCGCATATTGGCACTCGAGGCATCCATGTGAATTGCTCCACCACCTTCAGGGGGTGGGCTTGGCAGCTCCTCGGCTGCGGCCCACATGCCTGCCACTGCCACGCAGCGGGCCATCAACAGGGTTGAGCTGCTGGAGGCCATCAGGCCAGCGCAAGCTGGCACTTCGCAGCTCCCCATCAGGCCATTCCAGCAGGGCATTCCATTGGGGACCTGTCCTGCTTGGCAGGGACACACGGAGACACAGAGCTTGACGGCCATCGCGAGCTCCGACGCCCACCGTGGGCCGGAACCCCCAGTGTGGGCGGCCCATGGGGGTGCACCAAATGAGTATCTTGGTCAAGTCAGTACACCGGTGACACTAGCTCATAAAACTGGGGGGGGGGGTCCAGTGGCCATGGCCGCAACAGGCTACTGTGGGAGGGCAGTTCAATGCACACTACCCTGTTACCTCCTGGGCTCCCAATTACCCTCAGGTTCTTACAGGGGTGACCGCCCTTATGCTTCCGCCTAACTTCTCGGGGGTCCGACAGGGCCCATTATGTGTTCCCCCACTTCAATCCATGCCAACGGCGGCCCTGCCGACGGCCGGTTACTCCCTACCCCTGGGCGACCCTTTATCCCAGGCTACTAGGGAGATGATATGGCGTGGGGAATATATTGACATTTTCACACTCCTGAACCGTGAACCCACTAAGGAGGAGAGGGATGGGCAGGACGACAGGGACAAGGAGTTGTCCCGTCATCGTAAGCCGCCTTGCACATGGGCCAATTGGTTACTGGCCTATTTGATATACATGGCAGTATATCTAAGGGCCTGTCCTGATTTGGCCATCCCAATGGTCCAGTACCTGGACAATATTTACCGGGCTGTGGTTGATTTCCCTGGCCCGTCATGGTTGGCCTATGACGAAGAATTTAGGATGAGGGCGGCCCTTTACCCTGAGATGCGGTGGGACGAGCCCTGCCAGCAGTTGTGGCTACTGTATATGACCCCTACGCGGCCAGTGCCTGGTGACCGGTACCACTGTGGCCATGCTGTACAGCAGGCTGCTACTACACAGACTCCCCGCCAGCTGGCGGGGCAGGGGGTTCCAGCCTGCCTGCTGTGTTGGAGTTTCTCCGCCAACGGAGTGTGCAACAGGCGCCAGTGTAGATTCAGGCACGAGTGCCCTTCTTGTTCTGGCCCTCATGCCGCCTCCGCGTGCCCACGGGCCGGTGGGTCACGAGGCAGAGGAAGGGGTTTTCAGGGGGCGGCCAGAGCTCCCTCTGACGGTGCTACCCATTCAAAAGGCCCCCTCCCCAATTAATTTCCCGGTGCTTGAACGCTGGCTGCGCGCTTATCCTAGACTGGATGATGCAATCTACTTGCTGGAGGGTTTTCAGTTTGGCTTCCGCATCCCGTTCAAGGGTGTTCGTGGGCCTCAGGACGCCCAGAACCTACTGTCTCTCAGGGGTAATGAGGACATTGCTGCAGAGAAGATAGTGAAAGAGGTTAGAGAACAGAGGGTGGCGGGGCCACTTAATGACCCCCCATATCCTAACTTAAAGGTATCCCCTCTGGGTTTAGTTCCTAAGAAGTCCCCGGGTGAATTCCGTCTAATTCACGACCTTTCTTACCCTGCGGGTTCCTCGGTCAATGACGCTATATCGGATGACCTTTGCTCTGTCAGGTATACGTCCTTTGACCAGGCCTTACAGATGGTATGCTCGTGTGGTCCCGGGGCGCTATTGGCAAAGTGTGATATCAAATCGGCATTCCGATTGTTGCCAGTGCACCCGGATGACTTTGAGCTGTTAGGTTTTTGTTTTCGGGGCAAGTTTTATGTGGACAAGGCCATGCTTTTTGGCTGTTCCATTTCGTGCTCGGCCTTCGAATGATTTAGCACCTTCCTCCATTGGGCTTTTGTTCGTAGGTCGGGGTCCCGGTCTGTAGCCCACTACCTAGACGATTTTTTGTTCGGGGGTGGACATGACGCAGGCATGTGTGCACGCCTGCTCACCATGTTTCAGGCGCTTATGGGGGAACTGGGTGACCCCCTAGCACCTGAAAAGACAGAGGGCCCAGCCACCACCCTTATCTTTTTGGGTATTGACATCGACACCGTCGCTCAGACATCCAGGTTGCCTATGGAAAAGGTGACTCGGATCTCTGATGCGATTTTGACAATGCTTGCCAAGCGTAAGGTGTCTTTCCGGGAGTTGCAGGTGCTTCACGGCCACCTTAACTTCGCCTGCAGGGTGGTGACACCAGGCAGAGCCTTCGCCAGGCATCTGTGTGATGCTATGGTGGGCCTTTCTAAATGACACCACAGGGTACAGCTGACTAGGGCTTTACGAGCAGACCTGTCAGTTTGGCTCACATTCCTACAGGACTTTAATGGCGTCTCCTTCTGGAGATCTGAGCTTATGGTCAGCCCCCAGTTCCAAGTACAGTCGGATGCCTCCGGCTCCCTGGGGTATGGGATTTATTTTGAAGGACAGTGGGCCTATGGTCAATGGCCCCAGGAATGGCAGGGCACGGATCGTTTACGCGATCTTACGTCCCTGGAGTTTTTTTTTCCAATTTTGGGTGCCCTTATGCTCTGGGGGGACAGTTGGGCTAATTCTGTGGTTCACTTTTGGTGTGACAATGCTGCTGTGGTGCACATTGTCAACGCCCAAATGTCTAAGTCCCCCAGAGTCATGGCCTTAGTTTGCCAATTTGTTCTTAGGTCCTTGCGCCTTAATGTGCTCTTCAGGGCCAGACATGTGCCAGGCATTAATAACGATATTGCCTACGCTTTATCCCGCCTGCAGATCTCCCAGTTCCGTGTCTTGGCTCCAATCGCAGAGGAACTTCCCTCTCAACTCCCGGCCGAGATATGGACATTTGGCAAGGAAAGGTGAACCGGGTGATCGGCATGTCTTTGGCACCTTGCACGCGTAAGGCGTATCAGCATACTCCTTCAATTTAGGACCTTTTGTAGGCAAAGGCAGTTGCCTGAAATGTGGCCGATACCGGTTGACCAGGTTTTACAGTATATGGTGCACCTTCATGATCGGGGTTGGCCCCATGCACCATCGCCACCAGGCTTTCGGCCTTGGCATTCATGGCCAAAGCACGGGGCTTTACTGACTGTGTGAGTGACTTCCATATACGCCATGTATTGGAAGGGTGGACACATGAACGTGGCCGCCACCCGGACACAAATCACCCTGTTTCACCAGGTATTCTGTCCCACCTTGCCCGAGGTTGGCATAGACTGTGTTATGATAGGTATGAGGAGTCTCTTTTTCATGTAGCTACCACCGTAGGTTTCTTTGGAGCTCTGAGAATCAGCGAGCTGGTCCCATTGTCAAAGGGGGACGTGTCTCGTAGGGCACTGGAACTCAAAGATGTGTCTATCAACCAGGAGTGGGCTCAGTTGAGGATTCGTTCCTCAAAGGCCAATCAGCATGGAGTAGGCAGTGGTGTTAGACTGCTATGATGTACATTTGCTGACATCTGTCCGGTTGGTGCCCTACATGCATTTTTGGCAGTGCGTGGTACACGCCCTGGCCCGTTGTTCTGCCACCAGGATGGTTCTCCCCTTACCAAATTTCAGTTCTGGAGGGTGACCGGGACGGCACTTAACAGTGTGGGCCTCCCTGGGGCTCGTTATGGTACCCATTCATTTAGGATAGGCACCGCATCAACTGCGGCTGCGTTTGGGTACTCTGAGGCTGATATATGTTGGATGGGCAGGTGGGGATCCGCGCATTTTTCATTATATGTACGTCCCCTCACTGTATGAGTACCTAGTTATGTCCTTAATTCCTTCTCCTTCTTTTACAGACCCTGTGTGTCTACGCACACCGGTGGCAGTGTGGCTGGTGGGCCACAGTTATGTGCACTGGGCGGCACAGTATGCTGCATCGTCGGAGTGGGGACCCCATCTCGGGCTGCGTGCATCCACATGTATGCGGTGGTATGGTGTGCGCAGCATGAGATGGCGGGAAATGTTGCCATTCCTGATGTCCATCAGGGATGCTGGACCGCCTGATGTTCTGATCTGCACCTTGGCGGCAATGATCTCGCACAGATCACTGGCCTTTCCCTAAAAATAGGTATCCGGCAGGTTCGCAATTGACTGGCCAACACGTAGATAGGTACAGAGGAAACAGGATTGGCCGGTCAAGGGCGAACCATGAATGGGGTGATGCTAGGAGCTTCACAGCCTGCATTACCTTAATATTTGGATGGATACACGTCAAAGGGTGGAATCAGTAGATAGTATATTAACTTCGGTCAACAATTTGTTTGTGTGAACAAACAAATTGATACAAATTGTTACATGTAGCCAATAGCCATTGGCATTTTGGGTGGAACCTTACCAGTGCTACTGCGGCCTGCTTGCCTCAAAGAATTACAATTGGATGATACACCAATTGAAAGTGATAATTCGGACTAGGGCATTATTCAATAAAAGTGGCCCAATGCCTTTAATCCAATACCGGTGTCTGAGTCTTTATTTGGATGGGTGCGCCTGCAAAGTACTTTCAAATATGTGGATACATATTGAACTGGACAGGCTACAAATCAGCTTGAAGCAGTTTGCAAGTCAATAAATTCCTGCTCCCTCCAGGATATGCTGAATGGGGACTGAGAGCTCACACAACACTATTGAATGCAAAATTTCTTAGATCTGGAAAAGGGTGAAGGAGCACCAAAAATTTGCATGAAAGAGGGAACATGAAAGAACCCAAAATGTAATGTATCTTTATGTTGTAAACACTAGTTATTTGTGTTTAAGAGGCTATCTTTTGGCAACTGAAGGATCATACGTTACATAAGAGAGAGAGCCTCTTTCCTGCTTTGGGTATTTTGTTTAGACTTGAAGAACAAATTTCCCATGAGGAAAATAACAGCATGCATAATTTGTGCAAAGTGTTTTGATTCAGGATAATTTATTTTAGAAATAGTCTGGCCAGGAGTTCTCCCTGACCTGTTACAACAGAGGTGCCCAAACTTTTCAGGTCATGGGCCAGTCACATGGTTCAATGGGCTAGTCACGTGGTTCCTCCCACTGGTCACGTGGTTCCTCCCACCTTACAATCTGTTTTGCAACAGGATGAGATAGATTCGAAGCTGCCAATGTCAATAAAGATTTATCTATCAATCTATCTAACATTTTACTTCCGCTTCTGGGACTGACAAGGGCAGTGTGGGCTGGATGAATTGGGGGCAGATCTGGCCCATGGGCCATAGTTTGGGCATCCCTGTGTTATAAGTTGCCTATGCCTTTTAAACGGTCTTTATAAAAAAAGAGACTGAACTAGCTAGCTGAACTTTATTGTGTATCAGCCAGAAGGATCATCATATATTATTGAGACTGGGGGCAGACTCTTGTGATGTCACATAGCCTTTTATGTGGGTTGCGGTGGTCAAGAGGCCACTATGGGAAGCAAAATGATAAACAATTGCACAGCTGATCATATGCCCAGAATCTTCAGCAAGCATCAAATGTTGAACTGTCACCATGACACAGATTTGAAACAGCATCAAATAAAAGCCTCCTGGCAAAGACAGCAGAGTTAAATACCAGCATTTCCCATCAGGCAGATTTAATTGGGAATTTGGACAGTTGGTGGTCATTACCTAAAGTATCATAATAAGGAAAACTTACACCTCCTACCGTTGTAGGACTGCTTTATCAGTATTATTTTAATCCATTCAAACCATTCCCTTTCATCTTTATAAGGATGCTGAGCGGTATTCCTTCTCAAAGCTTACCACTAAGAATCATGCAACCAACTGTTAAACCTGGCATTCTCCCGCTGTCAGATGAATAGTTGGATGGCTTCCCGGAACAATGGAAAAATCCATTACACAATGGAAAGGGAGCCTAGCTTAAACTATGAGCAACCACTAATCTATCACCCAGGCACATTTGTTGCTCATACATGGCTTTCTAAAACACTTATTTTTCTAGTACTTTAAGGAGTATGACTAGTTGCTAGGTATTACTTTCATCTTATAATATTTATTTTTATTTTATTTTATTATGCTAAAGAGTTTCTGTTTCAGTTCCTCCATTTTATTTTTTTCTTTTCAAAATAGCAATAGCAACAGCAATTACACTTATTATATACCACCCCAGGGACTGTGGTGGCTCAAGTAGTTAAGACGCTGAACTCGCTGACTGGAAGGTCAGAGTTTGATTCCCCGGTACTACATTTTTATTTTTAATTTATTTTTATTTATTTTCAAAATATAATTACAAAACCTAAATTACAAAACCTAAATAAAAAAATACAATACAAAAAATCATATGACAATATACAATACAATACATAAAATTCATACAATAATAAACAAAAATAAACAAATAATAAACAATACTAAAAAAATTACCGCTATAACAATACCTCTACTTATCAAGGTAATACCTCCCATCCTTCACTAAATCTTAATTATTATAACTCATATAATTATATGCAACTTAAAAGTTACATTTGTAATATTTTCTTTTTCTTATAAAATAATCTCAAAAGCAAACTTATTTATATATTTCTATAATTTTCGTATTTACACCATCTTCTTTTTTCCCACCCAAAACTTATTAGTTAATAGTATTACCATCCTAAAATAATATCATGAAAATATAATAATAAAAACATGTATGCAAAATCAAACTACACACCCAGTGTATCTTACAATGCTCTGGAGGATGCAGGATATCACACATTTTTCACTGTTTCCAAAAAGTAAATTGATCAGGTACTGGCCCAACCCCCGCACCTCTAGCGAATTTTGACTCTACAAATAGTTGCCAAATTTTCCAAAATCTATTTTCTTTAATTAAACCCTTTTAAAAATTCAATTCCCATGTTAATTTATCATTAAGTGCAAGATCCCACATTTCCTTGTACCAATCTTCAATTTTCAAATTTACATTATTTTCCAATTTCTAGCTATACAGTGTATACTTGTTGTCAACATTATACCCAGTAACTCTTTTTTATCAACATCTAAATTTATATTATCCACATCTGTCAACAAAGCGGTGCTTGACCCCTGTTTAAATCTCATTTCAAAAATACTACAAATTTCCTTCTCAATTCTTTCCCAAAAATATTTTACCACATTACAACTCCACCACATATGCACATACGTCCCCATTGTATTCATACATCTCCAACACATTTTACTCTTATCATTATCCATCTGATGCAACTTTACTGGGGTCAAGTACCATCTCCACAACATTTTATAATTATGTTCTTTTATTCTGACTGACATAGTTCTCATAATCCTTTTTCCCCATTTGTTTCTCCATTCCACATCTGTAATTTTTACATTGAGATCTTGTTCCCAAAGATTTCTTAATGCATCTTGTGGATTGCCTTCTTTATTTAACATCTTATAAATCCTACCTACAATGCCCTTAATTCCCCTTTCTTATCTTTAATACCAACTCCTCAAATTCAGTCTTACTCCTTCCCAAACTGGTTTCCGTTGAAAATTTACTATTCCACTTGTTTACTAATGCAATCTGAAACCAGTTCATTCTCAATTGCATATATATTTCTACTTTCCTCTCTCTATCCTCACAAACCCGTAACCAGTCTTTCAACAAGGAAACACCATTTCTATTAAAAACTTCCTTCACCCACTCATCTATTTTTATCGGAAAGTTTTTCATATCCTTCATTTCTATAACCGGGGAAATATCTGGGTCTAATTTCTTTTTTACCTTCTTCCATACATCCATCATTGTTTTCACGATTTTATTTTTAATTATTATTTTTTGCCTACTTCTTTATCTAAAAATACCGCTTTACCAATTTGTGCTAACTCTTTCAATCTCAATATCCTCCCATATCACCATTTCCCTCATCAAAACCTTCATAATATTTTTAACCTGAAAAGCTCTGTAATAATTCTTAATGTTCGGAATTCCCAGTCCTCCTTCTCTCTGAGATAAATACCACAAATTCTTAGTAATTCTAGCTTTCCCCCCACCATTACCATAATTGTTGAATAAATTTTGAAATTCCTTAATTTCTTTTTCCTTAAGTTGAATTGGTAAGGCATCAAACAAAAAATTAAGCTTCGGTAATAACATCATATTGCATAAAGCAATCCTACCAAACCAAGACAGCTTTAATTTATTGTATTGCTGTATTTTATCCTTAATTTCCCTTTTTTTGTTTTCCATAATTTAATCTCTTAAAATCTTCTACCTTATTTGAAATATTTACCCCCAGATATTTCAGACTTTCTTTAACTTGTATCTTATACTT
This sequence comes from Bradypodion ventrale, assembly GCA_035047345.1. Classification (NCBI taxonomy): domain Eukaryota; kingdom Metazoa; phylum Chordata; class Lepidosauria; order Squamata; family Chamaeleonidae; genus Bradypodion; species Bradypodion ventrale. Next base: position 287,585,960 of record JAWDJE010000004.1, read on the forward strand.
GTCTTTTATTTTCTCCTGCTTCTTTTTGCTCACATTACACAATATCATTTCAGATTTATCCCAATTTATCCTTAAACCTGTCATCTCTTCAAATTGCTTCAAATGTATCTGTATCCTTTCCAGTACCTTCATAGGATTTTTCATAGTCATCAAAGTATCATCAGCATACAAACTTATCTTACTACCTACTATGCCCTCAATACTTTTATCCTCTCTTATGGCATTCACAAGCAATTCCATTGCATAACAAATAAAATTGGGATAACAGGCATCCCTGTCTCGTACCTGCTTCCAACTTTATGTCTTCCATAAAAGTATCATTAACTCTAACGTTGGTGGACCCCTGCCAATACAATTGTTCTATGACCTTACTAAACTTGTTCCCAAATCTGTAACATTAAATTATCTCATTAATTGTTTCCCATTGAAGCGAATCAAATGCCTTGAAAATATCTAATGCTAGTTACACCACTTTCTCCTTGCTTTGTTCTGTAATATCTATCAAGTCTAAAACTCTCCTTATTAGGTCCACCATATGCCTTTCTTTAAGGAAGCTTGTTTGATTTTTATTGATATAGTTGCTCATAAAGTTATTTAATCTTCTTGCTAAAATTGCAGTAATTTTTTTTGCATCTTGATTTATTAACGAAATGGGTCTGTATGACTCTATTTTTTCTGGATCTTTCCCAGGTTTTGGCAACAACACAATTATAGATCTGTACCATGAAGTTGGAATTTGTCCTCCATCCAAAATATAATTGAATAACTTCAATAATCTTAATACGACCCTATCCTTAAACTCTTTATAAAATTCAGCTGATAACCCATCTTCTCCTGGGGATTTATCAACTTTTAAGTTAGCTATCACTTCTTTTATCTCTTTTTCCGTTTTTCACTCTTCCATCCTATTTACATGCTCCTGGTTTATTTTATTTCCAATTTGCTTTTCCAATAGATCTTTTAATTTTCCCAAATCTATATTCTTTCTTGTATACAAATCCTGATAAAATTGTTTAATTATCTTACTTTTATCTTTAGTCTTATTACATCTCATTCCATTTTTATTAACCAAAATTCCAATTTCCCTCTTAATTCTCTTTTCTTTAGCCGCTCTTGCTAATAATTTAGAATTCCTATTACTAAATTCAAAATACTCCCTCTTTAGGTAAACCAAATTTTTTTACTTTTTCAATCTCTTTCCCCACCAATTCCATTTTTAATCTTTGAATCCTATCAAGCACCCTTCTATTTTTTGTTTTTACATGTTCCTCTTGCAACACTTTAATTTCTTTTCCAATTTTCTCTTGTCTACTTTTAACTTGCTTATTTTTAATTCTGGCTAACTTTATACTTTCCCCTCTACATATCGATTTCATATTATCCCAAACCATGTTATAACTAACCTCTTCCGTATCAGTCCAATCCCAGCTTTCTGCCCATTTTTCTATTATTTGCTGTTTACATTTAGGGTCTCTAAATAATTTAGCATCATATCTCCAATTATTTTTAGTTTTCATTACACCCGCCACTCTTAATTCCAACAGTACTTTCACATGATCAGATTCCTTGAATATTCCAACTTCTATTTCCTCTAAATACTTCATTATATTGTCCGTTACAAATATATAATCAATTCTAGAATATGTATTATAAACTTGTGAGAAAAATGTATAAGCCCTTTCTGATCCTTTAAGTTCCCTCCATGTATCTCTCAAACCCAGGGATTTCATCCAATTATCTAAAATTCGCAGATTAAACTCACTTCTACACCTCGCTGTATTTGTACACTCTATATTTGACCTTATTACATTGAAATCACCTGCCACAATCATTTTTGTTGTTCTTTCTTTTTCTAAAATATGATACACCTTGTCAAAAAATTTGTCTTGCCATTCATTTGGAGCATAAATATTCACCAAAGTTATTTCCTCATCATCAATTGTCCCTTTTATAATTAAATATCTACCTTCAGGGTCAGAGATATTCTTTGTCATTACAAATCCCAATCTGTTTGAAATCAAAATCGCTACTCCTCTTGCCTTTGAAGTGCCAAAAGACTTTTCATAAATCTGAATCCATCTTAAATATATCTTATTCACATCGCCTGACTTTTGATGAGTTTCCTGTAAAAAGACTATATCTGGTTTATCTTTCCTAAGGGCCATTTCTAACCTTCTTCTCTTGACTTGACAACCAGTACCTTTCACATTCCATGACAACACTTTAATGTCTTTCATTTTTTACTTCCATCTCCACCTCCCATGACCACTGCAACCTCCTTTGGGCGTGTTTTTACCTAGTCCCGCCACGTTAACTAAAAACCACACAAAAAAACCACAATTAAAACTTAACAAATAAACAACAATCTTACCTACCCTCCCCACTCTTCTCAGAAAGCCGCCTCTGCCACCCAATGAGGGGAGGGGGGAACATGTAAGATATGCATACTATCTAAAATAATTCTCCTCATCCTTCATCTGATTCCAACACCATCACTTCACCACCATTAGCACCTGCATCCAATCCTGCCATTGCACCCCGCTCTTCTTCCTTTCCATCCTCCCTTTCTACACCTCCCGTTTCAATCAATGCCTTTCTCAGTCCTAACCATTCTTCAGAACCTGTTTTAGTCAGTCCAATCCTAGATAAATACTCCAATGGATCCATTTTTGTGTCAATAGCATGCATTTTCTTATCTCAATTGTGATGGAAATCTCCAATAATATTTGATCCCCCGTTCAATCAAAATTCTTGTCACTAGTTTCATCTTGTATCGCCACACCTGTTCATCCATTGAGATATCATTGTACACTTCAACATCACTTCCATCTATTTTTAAAACACCAGAACCAGCCTGTTTCAAAAAAGCCATTACTTTCAATTTATCTCCCAAATTCGAAAATTTAACTAAAACATTCCTCTGAATGCTTCTCCCTTTCCTCACCTCCAATCTATAAACACTTACAATATCCTCATTGACAAAATCTTTTCCCATTTTAAGATTGTTCAACCAATTAGCTATTTGCTCCTTCAACTGGTCTGCCGTTTTTTCCTTCAAATTACGGATCACTATATTCTGTTTTCTCAACATCTCTTCAACCATATCAACCCTTTTCTCCTGGGCCTCAACCTTAGCTTTTGATTTTCTCTTTAAATAACTCATTCACATCAGATCTTACCATTTTCATATCAAGCTGTAAATTTTTCATAGCTTTCTCAACATTCTGAAAACTTGAATCTGCCTTTTTAGCGAGTTCAGTAACCGCTAATGTAAGCTTCTTATGACTATTCATAATCTCTTCCTTCTCTTTTACTCTTTCTTCTTTCAATTCTTGAAGATCTTTCAAGATACCTGTCTTATCATTCAATCTTGCCTTCTCCATCATTTGCAATCCCTCCACCAATTTTCCCAATTCCATTAAAATTTGAGACTGGTCCAGTGCTGTAGAACCTGATCCTGAGACAGGTGCTGCAGTGGGTTTTTCCTTCTTGTCCTTCTCCTTTTCCTTCTCCTTCTCCATTTTTTAAGCTTTACAACCTCTTCTTTTTCCATTATCTCTTCAAATAGTAAAGCCAAAGCCAAAACTCCCTTTGTCTCTTTCAATCCTTTCTTCTGATCAACCTCCAGTATTACTGAATCACTTTCAATTTTTCAACCCTTAAATTTATCCACCAACTAATTTCTTAGTAACAATTTCTTTTTCTTTCAATGTATAATTTTACAATTTTAATTATTAACTTTTAAACAATCAAAATACTTAACTAAAAACTTATATATAATTTTTGTATTAACATAAGAACATAAGAACAGCCTTGCTGGAACAGGCCACAGCCCATCCAGTCCAGCATTCTGTCTCACACAGTGGCTCACCATTTCCTTCAGGGTATTCCCAAGCAGATGCCTTCACCTGCTTAGGATTCCCTGGAAATGATATTGAGAGATATCCTGCCTATCTCTCCAACCCGCAGGTTGTCCTTAAGTATCCATAATTATAGCCATTGATACTCTTGTCCTCCATGAACTTGTCTAATCCTTTCTTAAAGCTGTCAAGACTGACAGCTGTCACCACTTCTTCTGGCAGGGAGTTCCATAGACCAGTAATGCTCTGGGTGAAAAAGTACTTTCTCTTATTTGTTTGGGAACTAGTACCCAAAAGTTTCATCGAGTGTCCCCTAGTTCTAGTGTTATGCGATAGGGAAAACAGTTTTTCCTTATCTACTTTGTCCACACCATGCATGATTTTATAAACTTCAATCAGGTCACCTCTTAGACATCGTCGTTCAAGAGTGAAGAGGCCCAACCGTTGCAGCCTCAGATGGTAAGGAAGGTGTTCCAGTCCCCTAATCATTCTGGTTGCCCTCCTCTGCACTTTTTCCAGCTCCATAATATCCTTCTGGAGGTATGGCGACCAGAACTGTACACAGTATTCCAGATGGGGCCTCACCATAGATTTATAAAGAGGCAAAATGACACTTGCTGACTAATTTTCTATACCCTTCCTAATGATCCCTAGCATTGTCCTTATTATAACCAACTTATCAATTAATCATACCCAGTCAATTAAATCAAGTGTAGTATATGTAGTATATATTCAGTTTAATTTATCAATTTATTATTTTAAAAATTTGATTTGTAATTAATACCCAATCATCCAAATTAATCTACAATTGGTGATTAACCAAATAATCTATATACAAACCAATTAAATACTGGATCAATTTATAATAGTTAAAATGAAAAAATAAAAAATATCCAAAAAAGAAAAAAGAGAAAAAGAATTGCCTCTTTCTATATATATATTTAAAAAATTAAGACAAGAAGGGGGGAAGGAGGAAATCTTTGTCATCTGTCCTCTGTATATATCAGGCGAGAGAGGAGGGATCAGAGCAGAAAAAAACCACGTTGAAGAAAGAGAAAAAACCCCAATCTCCAAACTTCATTCAATTTATCAGTCCATAAAAAGCCCAACTAACTCCAACGTGCAACAAAAACGAAAAACGAAAAAATCTCACTGCAGTCTCCGAGACCAGTCTTCTTTCATCCTCCTCCTCCTCCTCCCGCCTGAACTCGCCAAAAAAATCTGTCTTGAACTCTCCTCCAATCTTTAATTGTTTCTTTAATTCCTTCTTCCTTCTCCGTCCTATTCCTCCTCTCTCTCTCACCTCTCTCCACACTTCTTCCCAAAATCCACTACCTCCGCAATTACTTATCCGCCATTGCTTCCCCTTCACTCTTTAACTTTCATTTTCTTCTTCTGCTGCCATTAACCACTGTCCACTCACTCACTCTCACTTTCTTTTGACTTCCACCCTCCACCCTCCTCTTTCCTCTTCACCATTTCCTTCACCGGGCACCCACAATCAGCTCACCAGTCTTGTCCACCACCAACACAAAGTTCGTACTTCCACTTAGGTGTTCTCTTCACCTTTCTCTCCCTTCGGTCTCCTCTCAGAAGTCTTGCCTGCCCGCAACCCGTGATCAGCCTGCTCGGCCCTCGGCTTTTGCTGCAAGCCTCACCTGCCACCGTTGCCACTCCGAGGACGACTCCCGGCACCGATGACCAAAGGTAACCTCAGTTTTCCCAGACACTTAAAATGCTTGCTGCTGTTTTTTTTTAAATAAGGAAATCTCATTTGAAAACACATTGTAGAGCACACAACGTTAAAGGAGATGTTAATCCTTCACCATCTTGGCCACGCCCCCTCTCCCCAGTACTACATGATGGAGTGAGCTTCCATCTCTGGCCAAGCTCCTGCCAACCTAGCAGTTCGAAAGCAAGAAATTGCAAGTAGATAAATAGTGACCACTTCCGTGGGGAGGTAAACAGCATTGAGGCATGCCTGCCACATATCCACAGAAATGTCTGCAGATGCAGACAGCGCTGGCTCTTTGGCTATAAACAGAGATGAACACTGAACCATAGAGTTGGATATGACTGGCTTTTGAGCAAGGGCAACCTTTACCTTACCACTCCATAGTGCTTAGTGCACTTTCTAGGTGGTTCAAAAGGTAATTAGCATTTTGCCCCAACATGCTGGGTACTCATTTTACCAACCTTGGAAAGATGGAAGGCTGAGTCCTGTCAGGACTGAACTCACAATATCAATAGTTTGACCTGCAGTACAGCAGTTTAACAACTGCGTCACGAGGGCCTTTCAACGCCACTTGATTTTTAAAATTGTTCCATCCCAGATTTGAAGAAAGCTGCAAATTTTGATAAAGCCTCATCAAACACAAACTGAAACAAAATGATCAGCTATTCCTAAAACACAGGGATGACAAATTTCTTGAGAATGCTAAAACTTAACAAACAATACAGTGCTTACCCAACCCTCCTTTAGGAGGAGATAATTCATTAATAGCTATAGCAATAAGACTTCTATACCACCCCTTTGGGACTACAGTGGCTCAAGTGGTTAAGACACTGAACCTGAAGACTGGAAGGTTGGAGTATGAGACCTGAGTACTGCACAATGGAGTGAGCTGCCATCACTGTCCAAGCTCCTACCAACCTAGCCGTTTGGAAGCAAGAAATTGCAAATACTGTAGATAAATAGGGACCACTTCTCTGGGAAGGTAAACAGCCTTCTGTGCATTTCGGTGTCTAGGCATGCCTGCCACATGTCCATGGAAATGTCTGCAAATGCAGATAGCACTGGCTCTTTGGCTATAAACAGAGATGAGCACTGAACTCTAGAATCGGATAAGACTGGGTTTCGAGCAAGGGTGACCTTTACCTTTACTACTGCCCCTTTGTGCTTAGTGCACTCTCTGGGCAGTTCACAAGTTAATTAGCATTTTGCCGGCAACATGTTGGGTACTCATTTTGCTGACCTAGGAAGGATGGAATGCTGACTCAACCTTGTTCTCCATCAGGATAGAACTCACAATGTTTTGGCTGCAGTACAGCAGTTTAACCACTGCACCACCAGGGCTCTTAGTGCCATGTCACGCTGGCCTCTGTTCCGTTTAGGAACCTGATCCAAAAATTGTACAGATCTGAAAAGACGGAACTGGTTGGGTGTTTCCTTGTGATATATATTTTGCTTTGGTGGAATGGGTTTAATTGCTTTATAATAACAGATAAAGCTGCTGCCTTGTTTTTCCAATTAGTCAGGCCTATCTCTGCCTTTGCAAAGTGCCCCTGGCAAGGTAAATAGGACCAGGAGTGAGCAGTACTGAAAGCGGCAGCTGTTTGACAGTTGCAATTTTATGAAAACATCCCCCCCCTTCAGTGTTTTTTGGAGGGGGTCAGGGAGAAGAGAGGCGCTTTAGAAAGTAGTTGCCTGCAGCCTCCTTTTATTTCCCCCTTTAATTAAAAAGCTTAATTGGGAGTAATAAAAACTCCCAATTAAGCTTTTTAAATAAAAACTAAAAGCTTAAAGTGACTGTGAAAGAAGATAGCAGCAGTGGAAATCCGTAACTATCAATTTCATTAGTTATATACTTTTGTTTTACCTTGTGGAATACTGAGGCTTGTATTTCTTCCTATGTGCCTGGATAGGAGGAGTGATGAATCTTTGGGGTTTCATGAGGGTTTCATGAGTGACATTCTACCTCTCAGACCAATGTCTCAAAGATTTGTTGAAAAACAAAACTATAATTTTGTCAAGTGAGAAACAAGGATTTAAAAACTCCCCCCTTAAAACTTTTGGTCTCCTGCCCAACACAGTCCCTAAATGGCAAAGGAAAATGTATTTTTCCTTCACTTCTGATTATTTGATTCCTATTGAATTCAGAGAGTTATTGATAGGTCCAAGGCGTTTATAATTTTGTCTGTCTATTCATCTGCACATATACTTTTTAAAACATTGTTTAGATGTTGGCATTTGCAAGAAGCTGAGGAGGCATTCATTTTGAAAAGAATGCACTAAAGAACACTTTGCTGAGCCTCACATTCCCAAGGTCTAGCTCTGTGGTGCAGTGGTTAAACTGCTGTACTGAAACCAAAAGGTTGTGAGTCTGATCCTGGCCAGGGGCGTGCTGGCTAAGCTAAAAGGGTGCTGGACAGGGAGTGATTAGGGCATCTAACCCTAACAAAATATATACATTCCCACTTGCCTTCTAATTTCAACTCCCCTCTGGGGATTTGAACCAACAATCTCCTGCTTACAAGGCAAAATTGCAACCTCTAAGACATGGCGCTCTGCTGTCAATGGAGCTGCTTTTGTAATCTTATCTTTGGCAGCACAGGAGAAGGCAGGCAGGCAGAGGAACACGGAGCCCCACTCTTTTGCTAGATCGTTCCGGGCATCGCAGCTCAGCTCGGCTCTTTGCATTGGCACCCAAGTGGGGACACCATGGCACTGGGGGCCTGGAGGGTGCCTTGGGCTGAGTCCTGGTTGCCTGATGGACCAGCCCACTACTGATCCTACCCAGGACTCAAAGTTGACCCAGCCTTCCATCTTTCTGGGGTCAGCAAAATTAGTACCCAGCATGTAGGGGGCAAAATGTTAATTAACTTGTAAACTGCCCAGAGAGTGCACTAAGCGCTATGGGGTGGTTATAAGTGTGATTGCTTTGCTTTCACTTTTTAATTTTATAGTTTTCTCCATGTTACTCTGCTAACCACGATTTTGACTCATTGGCTCATCTAATGTGTGCTGACAAGATTAACCAATGGAGCATCTAAACTAGCTGTGTTTGCATCAGCTGCAGATGAAGTAACATGGGGTGTGTGACAAGCATAGAACACAAAGAATAATTCAAGGGTATTTAATATGGGCTATTTGTTTCTTCTTCTTCTGTCGTATCCGAATCCGAATATAGGTAATCATTATTGTGATGAGCCATGGCGACTGCCCTGAAAATATAATGCAGTGGCCTTTCATCTGCCTTCCACATCACAGCATGACATCTGTACCAATGATCCAGTTCCACGAGTCACTTTCTGGTTCTGAGCCCTTTGGCGCACAAAGTCCTCATTGGTCCCAGGCCAGTATTGATGAAACTGCTGCCCTTCATCAAGATGGATTTAACTGGGATTTAATCTGCTTGAGGTCCATTACCCTTCCCTGTGGAATTTGGGACACAAGGCTGTTAGTCCTCTGGGTTGGCAGGTTAGTTAACTGCTGCCTGACACTCGGCTTTGAGTCACTGGGAGTATGGTCATTACCATAGCAGGATAACCTGGCTTGACTGGTGACTATTTGTTAACTGCCTCAAAATGGAAGGGGAGATCTGGCCTAAAAGAATAAGTTTTGAGTAGATTGTATCAGCATAGAAATCTATCATATTTTTCAGTTATGCAATTTGTATTACATATCATTCACATGTCATCTAACTTTTAAATAAACACTTGTGTATCATAAGTGCTTAATTGCTCTCTCTCCATTTCCCCCCCAAGCTGCACAATATCAGTTGTGTTTCATGCTGGTCTACATCCTTTATACAACTGCTTATGTTTGTTGACTGTCTTCTAGCATTGGTCATGTTATTGACTGATTTTTAGTTGTGCTTAAACGATGTATTTCTGAGATCAGACGGAAACTCGTCAGTGTGGCTGAACTTCTGCCCTTTTGTTGTTCAATGTTGTCACCACTTCTGTTTCCTTCTCCACTTGTTTCTGATGTGAAGAGGTATGTTATTAGATTCAAAGAAGAATACATTTAGCAGGGCATATGCTAAAATTAGTTTGCAGACTGGTACTTAAGATATAACAGGAATTTTAAATATACATTCTCAGACATTCTGCAAAGGTTGCAGTGAGAATAGTTTCTCATTCTGTTCGATTGGCACTCATTCTTACATATAGATGAATTTGACTAATATAAAAAAAGAAAATTGACTGGTCTTGGGTATTTATTCATAGCCATTGTAAGAGGCTGTCTGGGTTTCAATTACTCAAATGGATGAATTTCAGAAGGTACTGAGAAGGAAATTGGCCCTTATATGGTTTAATGATTTGATGGATGTGCTTGGCTAATTTAAAACTTTGAGTTATCAAAAATGGAGCTTTTACACCAACACATTAGCTTTTGTTATGTATCTGAGATGTAGTTCCTGTCATAGCCATTGCTGATATCCTGATATTACTGGTTCTAAATAGTCACACTGATTTGCAAAATTATTTGTTATGCCAGCCAACTGTTGTCTACCTCTGTGCTTGATTTGTATAAATTAATGTCATGAAGTCTCACTCTTATGTCTGACAGAGTTGACATGATCCACGAAAGCTAACATTAAAATACAAGAGTTAATCTTTAAAGTGCAACAATGTTTTTTGTTTTGTTTTGTTTACTCTCTGATATATTAGTGTGTTATGTTTCTCCTTAAAAAGAGTCATCACCAAATAAATTTAATAACCCAAGGAGACCCTTCAAAGACAGTTAAAAGGCAGTGTCAAGGTCTTAGTGAATTGTGTTATCATCTATTTCAAATCCTCTTCAACTTAGATATACTGAATAATAGCTACATATCCAATGTGAGAAGTCTGAAGATTTTGTTGATTTTGGATTAACAAAAAGATTTCCAGCTATCAGTGTTCAAGCTTCACTTCCCAGTTCAGTAATTCCTGATAAGGCCAAAATAAGGCACTAATGGTAGACAGTGTAGGGGAGTTGGTTTTTCATTAGTATAGGCAGAATGTCAATTTAAAAAGTATTGAGATAAAGCAACAGTAGCTAGATTAAATGTACACTTCTTCATGTTGATAAGAAAACCCATTTGTAGGTTCTATTTCATTGCGATTACTCAAAGCAAAAGTCTCCCATATAGTAGCCTATAAAGAGCCATGCAACCTTCTGGATGGATTAGTTAGCTGTTAAATCATAATCACAGATGGCTTGTGATACATTTTGGAAACAACATGATAGAAGTTTGGTAAGCTGTGGTTCTACAGCAAGGGTCAGCAAACTTGGCTCTTCAGATGTTGGACCTCAATTCCCAGAAACCCTGATCAGAATGTGTACTGACTTAGGTTTCTGGTAATTGAAGTTCAAGACATACCTGTCAAGCACAGCTCCGGAAAATATGGGACCTGCACAGAACCCTTCTGCTCAGGTCCCTTCTACGCATGCGTAGAAGGGGATGCGCAGTAACTACTTTCCCCCGCTGTTAAATTATGGGATGGTGGCAGCTGCGGGCAGGAAAGCAGGAAAAGCGGCACTAAATTACGGGAAATCCTGGCCAATATGGGATACTTGACAGGTATGGTTCAAGAACACCTGGAGAGCCATGTTTGCTGACTCCTGTTCTAGAGGACCTCTGGTTTCTTGAGCATGTTGGTACACATTGGGTAATCACTCCCACTTTGAGTATGAGTCGCTAACAAATACAAGACTTTTGCCCTCTCTTTAGCAAGACACCTAAAAAAAAAAAAACCCCAACAAGACAGAAGAGCAATTAAAGAAATATATTTTTTTGCCATGTGCTTGTAGCAACAAGCCAGAAGGCCAGCTCCATCAGAAGTTGAATGTCTTGCTAAATTAACTATAGGCTGAGGATTTATTGTTCATTAAGTCACTCCTGTACAAACTGAAAATATGCTAGCATGCTCAAGTATACCATCTTATTGTCAACAAGCTGGAATTTAAAGACCTCAGGAACTTCTGAAATGTCCTGACATCTGAATGTATCCACTCAGTCCAGTAAGACTCTGTGGATGAAACACAATTGCTACTTATAACTCAAGTGCATCCATCCATTTATTTAGTGGGATTTAACCAAGTGTTGGCCAAGTGTTCACTCGGCAATCAATTCAATTGAAAAGTTGATTTGATTATTCAGTACTGTGGCAGACGCATCTGGTCCAGGAGGGAAATAAAGTGAGTCAAAATTCCCAAGCCAGCACCTTCTAGGTAAGTTGGACTAACTTCCATCATCTTCACAATGTTGTTACTAGAAAGTGGTCGCATGGTGAAATAAGATGGCGATGTAGCTTGTATTTTGAACTGCTTGTGGCATGAGTTGGTGCAAGCTATTTTCTGGTGATCAGTTGGCATACAGGAGATTGCAAACCAGCCTGACCCTGCTCTGTACCCAACTGGACCTCTTTGGTTCAGCGGTAAGACTACTCTTTCTGAGAGCTGGGTTGGAACAATTCCTGCATGCCTGGATACATGCAGTGCAGTGATTCTTTTCCAGTGAAATTAGATGGGATCTTTTATTAAACTTAGTACATTTGCTGTTACCAGTCCTTACTGGATTACTGTAGGGAAAGCTGCAGGTCAAATCCTCTTGTAAGGCAGACAAACAGATGACTTTGATGGAGTGAGCAAACAAGCTGACCTCAATAAACCAAGTAGCCATTAAGGTGGCACGGTGCTTTCTCTTTCTTTTTTCGTGTTAATTGCAGGATTAGTTTTAATTTTAGCCTCTTGACAGATACAGAAAATTACATTTCTTGCTATTTGATGGTCTGGTGAAACTAATCTGTGAATACCCCAAATTTCCTATGCCAAAAAGCTGCAAGTGTTTTCTGCTGAATAACATGCATAAAAATACCTCTGTCATCTTGGCAAATGCACATTTTCTCTATAGGTTTGGGAAAGCTTTTCTGGAAATGTTTCAGATACAGTCTTTGTTTGCCTTTTCTTTACTCTTCTTGATAACAAGAATGGAAGTTTTTTTTTAATTGCCTTTTCGCCAGCTAAAGTGGATCTCATGATTTCACACTCAACCGTAGCATACTTGTATTCACTACTGTTGTTGTGATGAATTGTAACAATCTTACAACAATCTTATTTGCACTCAGTACAAAAGAATGAGAAGGTAACAAAGGATTAGTGCCAATCAGATAGTGGGAAGTGTCAGATGCTATACAGATACTGATGTATGAATATTTGCTGATTTTGATAAATATCTATCTGGAGGGCAATAGCAGTGACACCTCTTAAACGGCTTACTATTTTCCAATATCTGTTCAGGTTTGTACAGTGATTAGAAGCTTGGTTAGTTCATTTTGAAAAATTAATTAACTATATACTGTATAACAATAGACATTAACAACAAGCAAACAAATAAACAAATAGCAATAAACTGCAGATCCAGCCTCTGTCAAGAAAGCACAATGGGGAATCACTCCCACCCAAAGCATACAGCTATCCAGCAGTAGAAAAGGAATAAATCATAAAATAATGGCAATTTCAACAGTTGCTTGGTCATTTTGCTTGAAACTTCATTCTCTGTTATTGTCTTTTTTGTTATATATATATATATATATATATATATATATATATATATATATATATATATATGTGTGTGTGTGTGTGTGTGTGTGTGTGTGTGTGTGTGTGTGTGTGTGTGTGTTGAAGAATCCATTTCATTGTCCTCCTGTTTTTAAGCCTCAGCTGAAGTCTGAGGCAAACTTCAGCACTCAAAGTAATAACAGAAGCATTATTTGTGCTATGATTGAAAAATAGCTTCTAATGAGAGTTTGGAAAAGAAGAAAGCTTTTGAGCATAAAAGACCTATGTTTGCAGTAGAAACAGTGGAATAGTAATAACAATAACATAATGTGATGGCTCATTAACAAAACCACATTCTATTCTATTCCTGCAATTCATGTTTTGATATGTCATTTGGATAGGTCCACTAGTTACATGTGTGATGAGATATTCTCTTTCAATCTACATAATGATATGCACTGATAGATTCCTCCCTCTCCACTCCTATTTTTAACACAGGGCACCTGATATTTATTTGCTGGACAGCTTCTATTTATTGGTACACGGACATGTACACATGGATTTAATTGTCAAACACAGAACAGGTTTACAACCTCTTAGTTCAGTATGTTTAATTGACCTTTTAAATATTTTATTTTCAATGGATGAGCAGCTTGTGTACTTTTCTTTTCTCTTTCTTCTAAAAATTGAAGGTCGATCTTATTGATTTCTTTTTGTAGAATGTACTTAATGAATCTGTGCATGTACTGGAAGCACCACAAGCAAAATACAAACAAACTACTGCTAGTGCTTCTCTAATGAGCCATTCAATACAAATGAAAAAGTTCATATGCACCCACAAATGGACTGGTAATTAAGAAAAGAGCAATAGCAACGAACACTGCAATTCAAGGTAACTGATGAATCTGGAAGCAGAGAATGGCAGGATGTTAATATTTGGGCTTCTTGGTCAAGCTATCTTTATTGGCATTGCTTGCATTAAATTCATAGCATCACTTGAAAAGGTTATAGTAAAATCAAATAACAAAATTAAATAAGATGAAATTTTCTAACTGAAATCAGATGTTGCGTGAGTTCTCTGGAATTACACCATCCATCAGCTTTGAATAAGGATAATCATGGGCTGACCATGTGACTAATGTAGAAGTGTTGCACCGGATGGATTAAAAAACAAGAACTGTATAAGACCATTACACAAAGAAAGCTCCAATACCTTGGGAATATCATGAGGGAATGACATGAAGTAGAGAATACTCCAACTTGTTATGTAAGGGAAGATCATTGCGAAGAGAAGCACTGGATGTAGATGCAAGTGAATGAGCGAGGGCCGGTCTACCGCCCATGCAATTGAATAGGCTTTTGCAGAGGCGTTTTAAATTGCATTTTTTGTGATCCTTTGCAAATTCATTAAAAATGGATCTTTGCAGTTATTTATCTGTGAGGTGTGTTTAATCGATGTGTGTTTTAGTGTAGTGCTTGTGTAAATGTAAGCCTAACGTTGAAATGGGAAAAAATAAATAAAAATAAGGAGTAAAAGCATCTTAATTGGAAATGAAAGTATATAAAAATAATAAAAGCGGTAATTTTCAGATTTGGGATAACATTACCACCATCCACATGATGTAACACTTATCTTTGTCTTCCCAAGCATTTTCTCGGTCCCTGTTGCCTTTGTGAGTTTTTTGTTCCAAGGCTTGCCCTATATAGAGGCTCCATTTAGTGCTATGCTCCTTTCTAGGCATAAATTTAAAATAAAATAAAAACTGCCCAGCATTCTCTGTCAAAATATGCAGAGAATGACAAAAATGTATATGTTACAGTTAAAACTAGTTTCCAGTTAAAACTAGTTGCCCCTAGGTAAAACCAGTTTTAACTAAACGCTTCAGTTAGAACTTTCCTTGTTGTTCAGTCGCACAGTCGATTCCGACCCTTTGCGACCCCATGGACCATTTTCCTCCAGGCACCTCTGTCCTCCACCATGTTCCTCAGCCCGCCCAGCTCCGTCCCCATTGTGTCCACAATACCATCTAGCCATCTCATCTTTGGACGCCCCCTTCTTTTCTTGCCCTCCACCTTTCCCAGCATCAAGGCCTTTTCAAGTGACTCCTCCCTTTTCATTTGATGTCCAAAGTACTTTAGCTTCATCTTCACTATTTGTCCCTCCAATGAACAGTCAAGGTTGATTTCTTCTAATATTGACCTATTTGTTCTCTTTGCTGTCCAGGGGACTCTCAGGACTCTCCTCCAACACCACATTTCAAAGGCATCTATTCTTCTGCGCTCAGCTTTCCTAATGGTCCAGCTCTCACACCCATAGATTACCACCAGGAATACCATTGCTTTGACTATGTGAATTTTTGTTTTCAAGGTGATATCTCTGCTTTTCACTATATTCCCCAGGTTTCTCATAGCTTGTCTTCCCATAATCAGTCGTCTTTATTTTAGTTCTAACCAAGACATTTGATTAAAGCTGGTTTCAACTACGGAAAACTATTTTTAACTGGAAACTATTTTTAACTGCAACATATACACATTTTAAGAGATCTAGGCATTATTTTTCAAAGTTGATTTGAATTACGGTAGCAATGTGTAGTATGACGTTTGCTCGAAACTAGCTACACTGGCAGTACTTTGGGAAGAAACTCAAACGGTATGCACAGCAATACAAGTGGACATTTTGGTTAACGTGTATACATTTTTGACACCCCTGTAGTCTTAATTCTGGTTACTGACTAAAACAACAGCAGAAGGAAAACTGATGCCAGAATCCCTGGCTGGAGCAAATTTCTGTTTATTTTCTGTCTGTCTTAGTTCTGAACATGTTCTACCAGATGCTGTAAAGAGTTAAGCTGGGAGGGAGACACTGATCTTGCAGCAAACACTTAAGTAGAAAGGAAATAAACCGTTACGCTCCCTCCCTTCTCTTCCTCTTATTTTCCCCTTTATTTAGTTTTGATGGAGGCAGGCTAGTTGTAGAATCCATTCTAAATAAAGAAGGCTTCAGGCTGGTGCTTGGGGATTTTCTGTAAGATTGGTGTCTTTCCATCTCAAACCTTTCCAGCAGAGGCATGAAGACAGACCAGCAAGCAAGTACACAAGCTATTAGATTAGAGAAATGATACAAATGCATATTAAAAAGTACTAGTTTTTTGTTCTTCTACCCAGGGCATTTTTGCAATCCAATGCAGGTCTTCATAGCTGTAAGATACATTTTTTCCATGGCTGAAGTATGTGGGGATGGGAAGAAATATAGCTTACAGACATGAATTGCAGTAACTCCAGACGAGCCCTGTGAGAAAACAGAACGACAAATGCTAGTAACTGGAGAAACAAATGCGCTTTCTCGAAGAGCCTTTTATTAACTTCGGTAACCCATTTGAAGGTAAGGTCATTGTACCTGTTTTCCATACATGCAAGTCTGCTCATTTGATTATTACTCTAACTCAGGGGTTGGCATCGTACCTCACACAGGCCGGATCCAGCCCACGGGGCCAAATCATCTGGCCTGCCACCCTCGCTCCTGCTGGAAGTGTCAGAACAGACATAAATGCATCTGCACTATCATGCCTCCATCAAAACAGGTTAGTAGGGGAAAATAAGAGGAAGATAAGGGGGGGGGGCAACAGTTTATTTCCTTCCTGCTTAAGTCTTTACAGCCATAAATGCAGAGACAGCTGTGGACGTGTTTTATGGCAGTGTTTACAGGGAGTGGAATCACCAGTACAGCCCCCTCAATTGTCTGAGGGGGTGTGAACCAGCCCCTGACTTAAAGAGGTTGCCGACCCCTGCTCTAACTTAAGAGAAAAATTAGAAACAGGAAGTCGCATTATAGGAAGAGGTAATAAGGATGCATACCAAGGAAGACCAACCTGAATATAAATCTGGAAATGAGGCGAATACATTGACGTGATTAGCCTATATCTCCCCAGCTGATTCAGATTGACCTACTACCTATACTGCTGCTTTGTTCCAACCAAAATTGTACCTGCCTATGAGAGGAGAAAGGGGAACTTTTGTGAAGTTTGACACACTGTCAATAAAGTATCTAAAATTGCATCATTTGATCTTTGATTTAATTTTAAGTCATTTCTTAAGAAATAAAGTTCATTTACAATGTTGAATAAGAGTGGCCAGTATCCTGTTGTGCAACTCCACACAAAGGTTGATGACATCAACAGTCACATACATTATTCTTAAATCTAAAATCTTCTATCCCCTCCATAGTTTCCAAGGCTCTCCGGACATCTTTTTTGACCTGCAAAAATCTTTGTGTGGATCAGGATAGTAAGGAAGGCTTTTAATATCCCAAAAATCACCACTGGTCCCAATACCTGGAGAAATAAACCTGTCTTTCAACAGTATCTGATCATTGTTAAGGTTGGTCTTGGCGAATACCTTTTTGGTGATTTCATTCCTTAAGGAGTTCTTAATGCAAGAGCAAAATCAAATTAGATGGAGGAAGGAGCTCTTTGAAAAAGGAAGATATGACTGAGGAACTCAACCGCCCCCATGTCACTTGAAGGACCATGATTAGGCCGATGGATGGATTCCCTAAATGCAAGACCAAAATGCTCAAGTGGGGGTTGCTGGCGGACAACAACATTCTGTGTGAATGTGGAGAGATTACAGAATCCAGCTCATTTACTGGTCTGCCGATTACTGCCAGAAACATGTACCGATGGGGATTTGAGATTGGCCAATGACAAAGCCAAGAAGGAAGCTTCATTTTGGCAGTTTAAAGTCTGACCTGGACACGAAAGAAGCAGCAGCAGGAGTAGTACCTGATAAGTCATCAGGGCTGTAATTTGTGTGTGTGTGTGTGTGTGTGTGTGGGGGGGGAAGAACCATAGTTCTGAGTGATGAAATATGATGCCTGGTGTCCAAATATCCATTTTCAGCACTATGCCCTCTAGCAACTTTTAAATCCTTAGGAAACTCACCTTTATAGGAATACAGGACCCGTAAAAATGCTTAGGATGACAGAACCCTTTACAGAAGGTTGTCATTTATTTTTCTAAGATATAGTTAAGCTAACATATCTTACATGAAATAGTGTAATATCTGTAGAGATAAAAACATAGCACATTAAGCTGCACAAGGGCAAGGCTGAATGATCCATAATAGTGTCAACGATACTTGTCGTTCAAATTATTGTGCTGCAGACAGGTAGCTGCAAGGGCCACTTCTTGCTTGATATTTTCCACTTGGTTTCAGGCTTAAAAGTACAAAATATGCACATAATGCATCAGTTATGGAGTGTATACTGCTCTTCCCTTTAAAATACATGGGAATGAACAAAGATTTGATTTCTACTTTGTTATGTCATAAAAGAAGAAGGAAGATTTCCTAGAAAATTTTAGGATTGCTTTCTCTTCTAATAGGAAGCTAGGGCAAAGGTAGCCTATGTTAGGCCTTTTTTCCAGGTGAGTCACATTTTGGTCCTGCCAGGTTGTTGAGTCTGAGAGTAATTAGCAACACAACAGCACGTTCGTGGTTAACATCAGTGATTTATTATCAGCTCAGATACTGCTTGCTCGGATAACTTGGACTGGGGAATAAGGGGACGAGGTAGCAACTTATATACAGACAGAATGGCAGTTACAGTGATACATTTGCCCGGGCTTTTGATAACGTGGGAAACCTGTGTTAGAACCAATCAGATTACATTGACTACATATGAATATGGCGCCTTACAGAGAGGGCGTACGTTTACAGCAAAGACTTAATGGCGATTGCAGAATTAAAGCAATTAAAGCATTTGGACACAATACAGGTGGATCTCTCCGAATGAGGAATTTTGTAGTCCAAAAGTCTGAATAGCACTCCATTAATATTAAGCTTGCTGAGGCCTCTCGGTTCCTGGACATTCATCTTGAATCATTTGGGAGCTAATGTTACATTAGGTGTATATATATTTAATTTATCCCTGATACCACACTACCAACCCACCCACAGAAAGCAAGCAAGCAAGCAAGCAAGCAAAAAAGGAAGAATGCAAGCGCGGTGCCAAAATGGCCGCCGCGCCCTTTGCGGGCCCCCCCCCCACAGGACGAAGAATCCGGGTAGTTTAGGGCGTGGCCAGCTCCCTTATAAAAGGGGTGGCCACGAGGCAGCCGTGCTGCCATTTTAGCTAAAGCGACGGAGCGGAGAAGTTTTTCCCCTGTGTCTCCGTCGCTCCTTACCTTACGGGAAGCCTTTTGGCGGTGAATCTTCTTTTCGGCTTCCCTCTTCTACGATTGAGATGCCTTCGAAGAAGAAGGCAGCTTCGAGTGCGGCTCGAGCTGTGAGGAGGCGCAACCCGGGTCGGAGGACCACGGTGGCGCCTCCCCAGCAGCCGCCTGTCCAGGCCCCCGCCGGGGCCGGCGGAATGGGGTCCATCGCCCCTTGGCCGGACGCGGGGGATCGAAATGCGGGCGCGGCAGGGGCTCCGGCCTGCGGCCCGCGAGCGGTGGACACCGCTACTCTCTCTGCCCATCCTGTTGGGCCTGCCTCTCTTCCTCCTGGGCCTTCTAGCCTGGGCGGGTGGTGTGGTCCCCTACCTTGGCAGGTTCCTGCATCGACCTTACCGGGCTTCGGTGTTGGCCAATGGCCCTATTCGGGTCCTGGGGTACAGGGACCTGTACCCGCGCCTGGACTTGGCGGGCCGGCCGGCCCTTGGCCCCAGATCGACGTGCAGGCCTTACTGGCCCGCCTTGCGGCCCTCGAAGCGTCTTTAGCTCGGGCCAGCCAGGCTGGGGCTCCCTTTGGCGTCCCTTTTGCGGCGCCGTCGGCAGGAGGACAACAGGCGGCGGGCAGGGTTGAGCTGCCTCAGGCGGGTGGCGCGGCTTCGGCCACTGCCCCGCAGCTCCCCAGCCAGCAGACGAGTGCAGGTCAGGCCCCGACGATGAGCTCTACGTCGGTCGTGAGCTCCGACGCCCCCAGTGGGCCGGAACCCCCGGTGGGGGCGGCCCACGGGGGTGCAGCATGTGAGTATACGGTACAAGCCAGTACACCTGCACACATTGCTTCTATGGGGGGAGCTTTTCAATGGCCTTGGCCTCGCTCGGGTGGTGCGGTGGCACAGCAGCCGGCACCCCCCTCGGCGACGGTAACTGCCACCCAGGGCACCGGGGTGGGTAGTTTTTCTTACACTGCGGGGAATGTACTGGGGGTGGCTGGGTTAGCTCAGGCCCCTTTCCCGGTGTCTGTGGTGCCTTTTTCAGCCTTACCAACTGCGGGGTACTCCTTGCCACTGGGTGACCACTTGGCACAGGCCACCAAGGAAAAGATTTGGCGGGGGGAGTATGTAGATATCTTCTCACTCCTGAACAGAGAGCCCACCAAGGAAGAAAGGGAGGGGCAGGATGAGAAGGATAAGGAGCAGGCACGTCGTCGTAAGCCGCCACGTACCTGGGCCAACTGGCTGCCGGCTTATTTAATTTACATGGCAGTGTATCTGAGGGCGCGGCCGGAGTTGGCTATTCCGATGGTCCAATATTTGGACAACATATACAGGGCAATGGTTGATTTCCCGGGCCCTTCGTGGCTGTCTTATGACGAGGAATTCCGTATGCGGATTCCCCTCCACCCGGAGATGAGGTGGGACGAGCCGTGCCAGAGGCTTTGGCTTCTGTACATGATGCCCACGCGCCCCGCGCCAGGGGACAGATACCATTGCGGACATGCCGTCCAGCGAGCTGTCCCAGCACAGGTTACCCGCCAAGTGGCGGGGCAGGGGGTTCCTGCCCGCCTGCTGTGCTGGACTTTCTCGTCCAATGGTTCCTGTAATAAGAAGAATTGCAAATACAGGCATGAGTGTCCCACCTGTTCGGGCCCCCACGCAGCCTCCGCCTGTCCCAGGCCTGGGGGGACACGGGGCAGAGGGAGGGGCGGACAGTGGGCTGGCAAGGCTGCCACAGATGGAGCTGGTTCACCGAAAGGCCCCCTCCCCAATTAAGGTGGACATGTTGGAGCGTTGGCTCACAGTGTACCCGAAGGGGGAGGATGGGGAGTATCTCCTTCAAGGCTTTAAGTACGGGTTCCGCATCCCTTTCATGGGTGTTAGGTCCCCTCAGGATGCCCCCAATCTTTTGTCCCTCAAGGGGAGGGAGGAGGTGGCTGCTGCCGGTATTAGGAAGGAGTTAGATGCGGGCAGGGTCGCTGGCCCTTTCCCTTCACCCCCGTTTCCCAACCTTAAGGTGTCGCCCCTAGGCTTGGTTCCCAAAAAGTCTCAAGGCGAGTTTCGCCTTATTCATCATTTATCCTACCCAGCCGGCCGGTCGGTCAATGATGCTATCCCTGATGACCTTTGTTCAGTCAGGTATACGTCTTTTGACCACGCGCTGTGCATGGTGCGCTCGTGTGGCCCGGGTGCCCTGCTGGCCAAGTGCGACATTAAGTCGGCCTTTCGCCTCCTGCCGGTGCATCCGGGTGACTTTGAGTTGCTGGGTTTCAAATTTCGGGGCGAATATTATTTTGATAAGGCCATGCCTTTTGGCTGTTCCATATCATGCTCGGCCTTTGAGCGTTTTAGTACCTTCTTAGAGTGGGCTTTCGTCCGCAGGTCAGGGTCCCGGTCTGTAGCCCATTACCTGGATGACTTTTTATTCGGGGGTGAACGGGGCTGGGACACGTGCACACGTCTCCTCAACTCATTTCAGACGCTAATGGAGGAACTCGGTGTCCCTTTAGCGCCCGAAAAGTCCGAGGGCCCATCTACCAAGTTAGTATTCCTGGGGGTGGAGATTGACACGTTAGCGCAGGCTTCTAGGTTACCGGAGGATAAGGTGTCCAGGATAGTGGCCCTTATCTCAGAGTTGATGGCCAAGCGCAAGGCATCACTGAGGGAACTGCAGGTGCTACATGGTCACCTAAATTTCGCTTGCAGGGTGGTCGCTCCGGGCAGGGCTTTTGCTCGACGCTTATGCGACGCCATGGCAGGGTTATCCAGGCCTCACCACAGAGTTAGAATTACCCGGGGTATCAGGGCAGACGTGTTTGTCTGGTTACAGTTCCTGAGGGAGTTCAATGGGGTCTCATTTTGGAGGTCTGACCTCCTGGCATCCCCCAATTTTCAGATCCAGTCTGATGCCTCAGGATCCCTGGGTTATGGGATGTACTTCAATGGGAAGTGGGCCTATGGTGGGTGGCCACCGGTCTGGGCAGGCACTGATCGCCTGCGTGATCTCACATACCTTGAATTTTTTCCTATACTAGGGGCTTTGATGCTATGGGGCGAGGAATGGGCCAACTCGGTCGTGCATTTCTGGTGTGACAACGCTGCTGTTGTCCACATTGTTAATGCACAGACTTCCAAATCGCCCAGGGTTATGGACCTAGTGCGCCATTTGTGCTGCGCTGCCTGCGCCGCAACGTTATCTTCAGAGCCAGGCATGTCCCAGGGATTAATGATATTGCTGACGCTTTGTCCCGCCTGCAGATCTCCCAGTTCCGTGCCTTGGCCCCGGATGCGGAGGAATTTCCCTCGCCACTCCCAGACGAGATATGGACCATTGGCAAGGAGAGGTGAACCGGGCGATTGGCCTGTCACTAGCGCCACGCACGCGTAAGGCGTATCAACAAGCATTTAATTCTTACAGGGCTTTTGCTGCTCAATTTCACCTGCCAGAGACCTGGCCTATCCTGGTTGACCATGTTCTGCGGTTCATGGTCTACCTGCATGCTATCGGCCTCGCACCTCGCACCATAGCATCCAAGCTCTCGGCGCTGGCTTTTATGGCCAAAGTAGGGGGTCATGTGGACAGCACCTCTGACTTCCGTGTGAGACATGTTTTGGAGGGGTGGGTGCGCGAGCGCGGGCGTTGCCCGGACGACCGGCACCCTATTTCCCCAGGGGTTCTTACCCAGTTGGCCCGGGGCTGGCCAAGCCTCTGTTTTGATCATTATGAGGCAGCCCTTTTCATGCAGCCACAACGGTGGCATTTTTTGGAGCGCTCCGCATCAGCGAACTTGTGATGCTGTCTAAGGCGGATGCAAGTTGTAGGGCACTGGAACTCGAGGATGTCTATGTTGCCAAAGACTGGGCCCAGTTGAGGATACGTTCCTCCAAGTCAGATCAGCATGGTGTAGGCAGTGGCGTAAGACTGCTACGGTGTTCTTTGGCAGACATCTGTCCGGTTGGTGCCCTACAGGAGTTCCTGGCACTGCGTGGCATGCACCATGGCCCGTTTTTCTGTCACCAAGATGGGTCTCCCCTTACTAAATTTCAGTTTTGGAAGGTGACAGGCAGAGCCCTCGCCAGGGTGGGCCTACCAGGTGCCCGTTATGGCACACATTCATTTCGTATTGGGGCAGCCTCTACAGCAGCTGCTTTTGGGTACTCCGGGGCTGACATACGCAGCATGGGAAGGTGGGGCTCGCAATGTTTTCAGTTTTATGTGCGCCCACTTCCACCGTGAGTACCGATCCAATCACCTTACCTTCCTTTTTTCTCAATTTTTCTTACAGACCCTGGGTGTCGTGTTACACCGGTGACAGTATGGCTGGTTGGCCACAGCTATGTGCACAGGGCAGCGCGTTGCGCTGCGGCGACAGAGTGGGGACCCCGACTGGGACTGGGTGAACACGCCAGTCTCACATGGCATGGTAAGCCTGGGATGTTATGGCGGGAGCTGCTGCATTTCCTGTTTTCAAGCAGGAGTGCTGACCCGCCTGACATTCTCATCATACACCTTGGGGGCAATGATTTGGGTCAGGTCACCGGCTTATCGCTCAAGCATGCGATTTGCGAGGACCTTGCCTACTTGCACTACGTCTGGCCTGCCACAACCCTGGTTTGGTCGGACATGATCCCGCGCCATTCTTACAGAGGGGGCATTGACCTCCTGGCCCTTGACCGTGCTAGGCGCGCAGTCAATAGGGCGGTGGCGCGGTTCCTTGCCGACAAGGCTTGGGGACGGGTCAGTCGTCACCCCGCTATTAGCCTACAAAATTATGACTTGTATGCAGGGGATGGGGCCCATCTGTCGCGAGGAGGTATGGACCTCCTGTTGGGTGATTGGCGAGCAGGCCTGTTGACCGAGCTGATGGTCTGGGGGGGGGGGGGGCGTCAGGCCTTCTTTGAAGCCCCTCCGTGTGGCGGGTAGCACTGGTAAGGTAAACAGTATGACCCACAGGTATCCGGCAGGTTCGCAATTGACTGGACAACACTAGACAGGAACAAATTAGTTAAACGTTGTCCGGTCAACGACGAACCAGACGACGGGGTGATGGCGATAGCTAGCCAGCATGCATCACCCCGTGATTTCACGGATACGAGTCAGAGGGTGGGGTCATGAGTTAGATATTGACTACGGTCAACAATTTGTTTGTTGTCAACAAACAAATTGATACAAATTGATACATTGTAACCAATTGCCGTTGGCAATTTTGGGGTGGTACCTTACCAGTGTTACTTCGGCCTGCTTGCCTTAAGAATTATGATTGGTCGTTTTACCAATACAAATTTATAATTCGGATTAGGGCATTGAATCAATAAATGTGGCCCGATGCTGTTATCCACTTTCAATGTTGTCTGAGTCCGTTATTGGGGGGGTGCGCCTGCAAAGCAGGGAAGCAAGCTTTGGATGTGATTTTGAAAAGAAAAGTAGCAAAAAAGAAGTATATAGTCCATTCCTTTTTGCTATCTCTTAGTTTCAAAATCTCCCTGTCCCAAATAGCTAGCTCTTCCCTGTTATGAGGTTATAATACATATTGGAATCCAGTCAGATAAAAAGCATATTAAAGATAAAGGTCATGTCTCACTCTAGGGTATGGTGCTCATCTCTGTTTGCAGGCAAAGAGCCAGTGCTGTCTGTTTCTGCAGATGTTTCTGTGGTCATGTTGCAGGCATGATGCTGTTAACTTTACCATCAAAGCAGTACCAATTTATCGACTTGTAATTTCTTCCTTTCGATCAGCTACTTTGGCAATAGCTGAGACAGACAATGGGCACTCACTCTGTTGCCCTGGGAAAGACAATGGGTGTTCACTCGGGTCTAGAACTGCTTACCTTCCAACCTTCTGGTCATCAAGTTCAGCATCTTAACCAATAAGCCACTGTGGCCCCAACTTAAAGCATGTTACAGGAAGCCAATTTGGAGAGGAGAACTCGTGGGTAGAGCCAGACTTAAAGTGTCCAACCTCAAAGGGAAATAGAAAACATCAAACAGGTGTCTGACTTTGACAAAAAGTCTTGGTTGGAGTACATTATGGTGTAACTGTTGTGACCTGGGTGCGAGGAGGAGGAGGACTTTCACCCAGCTGCCTGCTGCCGGCTCCAACATGGAATCTGAGCCAGAGGAAGGGCCCTTGCTGGTCCCCCAGGCTATGGCCAGCTCAGATCAGGAGGCCGGGTCAGAGGACGTGGACCAGGCACCAGCCTCGCAGCCAGCTGTTACTCCACAGCCATCTCAGGCCGGGCCAGAGGTGCTAGCAGGCAGGCTACTCAGGAGCAGGCAGGGACACCTGCTCATTACAGGGATTCATTGAGGCATCAACTGCAGCTGAGAAGGAGGAGGGCCTGGGCACACCTCCTGAACAGACCCTCAGCTGTGGGGTCTGACTCCCCATAAAGGAGAGGCCCTTGTTGGGCCAATTTGGTGAACCTGACGCTGCACTCCTGGCTTCCTGACCTTGATTTACTGGATTCTGAACCTCGGCCCATGACCTCGACCACCTTCTTGGAAGACCCCTGCATCTCTAGCATGACCCCACTGGCTCCTGACCTCCGGACTGGTGACAACGACTCTGCTCTACTCCTTTTGAAAGCTGAAGTAAAGAGGAGCTCCACTTCCCCCATTGTAGCTCTAACCAGCTATAGAGCTTTGCTGATGCAGGGCTCTGACAGTAACATATTAAGTCACAGAAATGTATGCTAGGTGTATAGTTACTGACTCACGCAGAATGTGAATGAGGACCATCTGTTACACACTTTTAAGCTAACTTAGTTTGAATTACACCTTTCCAGTGCTTCATTTGATTCTCACTAGGTGTTTCTCAAGGCAAATGGCATAGTGATACAGGAACAGCTGCAAGACAACAGATTCCCCACAAGAACGCCTTAAATTAATGGGTTTTGCTCACAGGCAGTTGCTAGCTCATCAATAGCACCCCAAGCTTCTTCTGTATCTGGAATTTGTCCTTCTTCAGTTCAGTCCATAAACTGTATTTCACAACACAGTTATCATCCTTCTTGGCAGAGACAACTAACCGCTGTCATTTACTCAGTTCTTCAGAGGTTTTAGAAATGATTTATTGAAAGGCAGGATTGAAGAAAGTTCCTTTTGGGTTGAGTGCAACTCCCAGAATCCCATTGCTAGCATGCCCAATTTGGTGAGGCACTGATTTTTTTTTTTGCAGAAGGCTTTACTACAGCAAAGAATTCTAGATGTCTCACAAAACCCCAGAAAGCCTGAGTCTCCTAATTCACCTTGGTCTTACTGGTAGGCACCATTTTTTTCTACCAGTGCAGCCACCAGCTTCTAATGTTATCTTGCTGTATTGGTAGACCCTGTGTTCAAACTGGCCTATCAGGGGTTAAATTAGCTGGTTGGAGGTGGATGGGGTTCCCTACATCAGATTGGAGAGGTGAGGTTTTAATTTAGTCCACTGTTAGGTTTCTGTCAGTTTCCACATTCTCTTTGGCTCAGACTTCATGCAAACTTCAAGAGTGAATCAAAGCAAGTTCCTCTGAAACACACCTTCTATTTGATCACCAACCACCAAAGCAGAGACTGAAATCAAGGCACAGTTTCCTCATAGCTTCTGTTCCCCCAAATAACCATCCCCCATAGACTGCCCTAGCACTTTGGAAGGCAAGCAAGGAATTACCAGATAACTGGGCAGAACCACATGATTCTCTACTGCCTGGCCATGAACAACCATGGCCCATATGGAAAGCTTTAAACAGACTGTGTGCTGGGGTAGGAAGATCAAGGGCTAATGTGAGAGAGTGGGGTTTTCCTGTAGATGGTAGCCTGTGTGAATGCAGAGAAGAGCAAACAATTGCCTGTATGATACAATGAGGTGGTGTGATATAGAGATGTGCAAGTTACATAATTTCTTCTAGTCCTGTGCATAAACTCTCTGGCATTCATGCTGCCTGAACAAGTTTGAAGGGCTGTGGGGTAGTGGTTGCTGAGCAGCACTTTCTCGGTGGAATGTTGGTGGAGGGATGCCAGCTAAGCAATGCACTTTTTCTATTGCGGTTGGTTTTAGGCATCCTGTGACCAATATCGCTCTTTCATTTATGGCCACCATCCACCTGCTTTGCATGTGTTGATCTGCACTTTCCCCAAAAAAACAAATAGACAAAACAGTATTGTGGCACATAAGCTTCCAGGAATCACAATACTTTTCTTCATCTTCTTCTTCTTCCATGTCTATGCCAGATGTGAAACTGCCAAAATGAAGCCACCTTTTAGGTTCCTTTTGCCTGACCTAGCGTGAGAAAGATTAGCAGACAACACAAGGTTACCATTACCAGAGTACGCCCGATTGTGGTTCAAAAAGACAACAAACTTCAGGGAGGATCATCCTTTTCTTTAGTCACATGAAATAGAGCAGGGGCCAAATCCGGCCCTGAAACCAATTCATCTGGCCCGTGCCACCCTTGTTGCTCCCGGAAGCAGAAATAAAACATGCCTGTATGGGAGCAACAAGAGTGGCATGGGCTGGTTAAATTGGCATTGGGGCCAGATCCAGCCCATGGCCCATAGTTTAGGCATCCCTGGTTTAAGCATAGAAAATGGCAGCTTAAAATCTATCTCATCCTGTTGCAAAACAGATTGCAAGGCGTATTTTACTTCCACTTCTGGTGGGAGGAACCATGTGAACAGCCTGCTGAACCACATGACTAGCCCATGGCCCAAAAACTTTGAGCACCCCTGAAATCGAGTGTGATCCATGAAAGCTTACAGTGAAATAAGATTGTTAGTTCCATAATAACTTTGCTTCTTCTGTTTTATTGTTGTTGTATCATATTTTCGTACCTGAAACAGACTAAGATGGCTATTTTTCTTATAAAAGGTTTATCTCTTGTGAGGGTCAAACATTTCTAAGAATTCATTTGTGAAGTTGCACAAAAGAACTGGCATGAAATAAATTAGAGGGTTTATCAAGATGGAGATGCCTTGTGCCAATGCACAATAATATATGTTTTGTCAGTTCACACCACAGCTTCATAATATGAGAAACCTGACAGGTAAATTCACTAGTGGACTTTTTAAACATGAAGCTAGGGCAGAGTTAGGTTTATAACTAGTCAATAAAGCATACCCCCCCAATCAATCAATAAATAAATAAATAAATAAATGAATGAATGAATGAATGAATGAATGAATGAATGAATATTTAATACATTTTTATAATATATTTGCATGCATATCTCACCTGCTTTTTCTTTTAATTGTGCGGATCACTCTAATTATAGGAGTGGAGAAAGTTGTCTTCTATTGAGTCAGAGCTTTAGTTTGACTAGCCTAGTGTAAACCATTGTTTGAGATTTGCTCTCTTGTATTTTAGGCAGGATTCTGGAAAAAAATGCGGGGATTAATAGATAAGAATTCTGGGTCTCTAAAAAAGTATATTGCTCAATGGACAGTCTTTCAAGGTCTAAAGCCCTGGTCTTAAATTTAAGACTATAGGCACACTGTAGCTCCAAAGGTCTGTATCCCTTCAAATATTTTTTGTAGTAATAATAATTATATGTTGTCAAGTCAATTCTTCTTTTTGTTTTTCCATGTCTAGGCCAGATGTGAAACTGCCAAAATGAAGGCACCTTTTGGTGAGTTCGTTCTGCAGTTGCTTTAGCTTGACCTAGTGTGAGAAAGATTAGCTAGCAACACAAAGTTGTTGTTACTAGGCTACGCCCAGCTGTGGTTCAAAAACACCACATTGCAGGCGCACCCCCCAATAACGGACACAGACAACATTGAAAGTGGATAACAGCATCGGGCCACATTTATTGATTCAATGCCCTAGTCCGAATTATAAATTTGTATTGGTAAAACGACCAATCATAATTCTTAAGGCAAGCAGGCCGAAGTAACACTGGTAAGGTACCACCCCAAAATTGCCAACGGCAATTGGTTACAATGTATCAATTTGTATCAATTTGTTTGTTGACAACAAACAAATTGTTGACCGTAGTCAATATCTAACTCATGACCCCAAACTCTGACGCGTATCCGTGAAATCACGGGGTGATGCATGCTGGTTAGCTATCGCCATCACCCCGTCGCCTGGTTCGTCGTTGACCGGACAACGTTTAACTAATTTATTCCTGTCTAGTGTTGTCCAGTCAATTGCGAACCTGCCGGATACCTGTGGGTCATACTGTTTACCTTACCAGTGCTACCCGCCAATGTGACCAAAGTCAACAGTAGGAACATAAGAAAAACCCCTATATCAAACCATAGCCACAGTGTGGGATGGGCAAAAAAGCCAGGACCCGAAAGCCAATGTGGGTCCCAGCCAAAAATTCCCACCCGGCCCCGAAGCGACCAAAATATCACACTGTTAACTAGGGAGGGGGTGGAGGGGAAAAGACTTCTCCGCTCCGTCGCTGAGGTAAAATGGCAGCTCGGCTGCCTCGTGGCCACCCCTTTTATAAGGGAGCTGGCCACGCCCCTAACTACCCGGATTCTCTGTCCTGTGGGGGGGGGGGGCCCGCAAAGAGCGCGGCGGCCATTTTGGCGCCGCGCTTGCATTGCAGGCGCACCCCCCAATAACGGACACAGACAACATTGAAAGTGGATAACAGCATCGGGCCACATTTATTGATTCAATGTCCTAGTCCGAATTATAAATTTGTATTGGTAAAACGACCAATCATAATTCTTAAGGCAAGCAGGCCGAAGTAACACTGGTAAGGTACCACCCCAAAATTGCCAACGGCAATTGGTTACAATGTATCAATTTGTATCAATTTGTTTGTTGACAACAAACAAATTGTTGACCGTAGTCAATATCTAACTCATGACCCCACCCTCTGACGCGTATCCGTGAAATCACGGGGTGATGCATGCTGGTTAGCTATCGCCATCACCCCGTCGCCTGGTTCGTCGTTGACCGGACAACGTTTAACTAATTTATTCCTGTCTAGTGTTGTCCAGTCAATTGCGAACCTGCCGGATACCTGTGGGTCATACTGTTTACCTTACCAGTGCTACCCGCCACACGGAGGGGCTTCAAAGAAGGCCTGACGCCCCCCCCAGACCGTCAGCTCGGTCAACAGGCCTGCTCGCCAATCACCCAACAGGAGGTCCATACCTCCTCGCGACAGATGGACCCCATCCCCTGCGTACAAGTCGTAATTTTGTAGGCTAATAGCGGGGTGATGACTGACCCGTCCCCAAGCCCTGTCGGCAAGAAACCGCGCCACCGCCCTGTTGACCGTGCGCCTAGCGCGGTCAAGGGCCAGGAGGTGAACGCCCCCTCTATAAGAAAGGTGCGGGATAATGTCCGACCAAACCAGGGTTGTAGCAGGCCAGACATAATGCAAGTAGGCGAGGTCCTCGCAAATCGCATGCTTGAGCGATAAGCCGGTGACCTGGCCCAAATCATTGCCCCCCAGGTGGATGATGAGAATGTCAGGCGGGTCAGCACTCAGGCCAGAAAAAAGGAAAGGCCGCAGCTCCCGCCATAACATCCCAGGCTTACCATGCCATGTGAGACTGGCGTGTTCACCCAGTCCCAGTCGGGGTCCCCACTCTGTCGCCGCAGCGTAACGCGCTGCCCTGTGCACATAGCTGTGGCCCACCAGCCATACTGTCACCGGTGTAATACGACACCCAGGGTCTGTAAGAAAATTGAGAAAAATTGAGAAAAAGACGGTAAGGTGACTGGATTGGTACTCATGGCGGAAGTGGGCGCACATAAAACTGAAAACATTGCGAGTCCCACCTCCCCATGCTGCGTATGTCAGCCCCAGAGTACCCAAAAGCAGCTGCTGTAGAGGCTGCACCAGTACGGAATGAATGTGTGCCATAACGGGCACCTGGTAGGCCCCACCCTGGTGAGGGCACTGCCTGTCACCTTCCAAAACTGAAATTTAGTAAGGGGAGACCCATCTTGGTGACAGAAAAACGGGCCGTGGTGCATGCCACGCAGTGCCAGGAACTCCTGTAGGGCACCAACCGGACAGATGTCTGCCAAAGAACACCGTAGCAGTCTTACACCACTGCCTACGCCATGCTGATCTGTCTTAGAGGAGCGTATCCTCAGCTGGGCCCAGTCTTTGGCAACATAGACATCCTCGAGTTCCAGTGCCCTACAACTTGCATCCGCCTTATACAGCATCTCAAGCTCGCTGGTGCGGAGCGCTCCAAAAAGGCCACCGTTGTAGCCGCATGAAGTGGGCTGCCTCATTTCCAAAACAGAGGCCAGGCCAGCCCCGGGCCAATTGGGTAAAACCCTGGGGAAATCTTGCATCCGCCTTACTCAGCATCTCAAGCTCGCCGATGCGGAGGGCTCCAAAAAGGCCACCGTTGTAGCCGCATGAAGTGGGCTGCCTCATTTATCAAAACTGAGGCCAGGCCAGCCCCGGGCCAATTGGGTAAAAACCCTGGGAAAATCTTGCATCCGCCTTACTCAGCATCTCAAGCTCGCCGATGCGGAGGGCTCCAAAAAGGCCACCGTTGTAGCCGCATGAAGTGGGCTGCCTCATCTATCAAAACAGAGGCCAGGCCAGCCCCGGGCCAACTGGGTAAAAAAACCCTGGGTAAATGGGGTGGCGGTCGCCCGGGAAACGCCCGCGCACGCGCACCCACCCCTCCCAAACATGTCTCACCCGGAAGTCATTGGTGCTGTCCACACGACCTCCCACTTTGGCCATAAAAGCCAACCCGACAGCTGAGATGCTATGGTGCGTGGTGCAAGGCCCTGGGCATACAGGTAAACCATGAACCGCAGAACATGGGCTACTGGGATCGGCCAGGTTCCTGGCAGTCGGAATCGGGTACATAATACTCTGAAGGAACTAAATGCGTGGTGATACGCCTTACTCATGCATGTCGCTAGTGACAGGCCAATCGCCCGGTTCACCTCTCCTTGCCAACGTTCCATCTCTCGTCCGGGAGTGGCGAGGGAAATTCCTCCGCATCCGGGGGCCGAGGCACGGAACCGGGAGATCTGCAGGCGGGACAAAGCAGCAGCAATATCATTATCAACCCTTGGGACATGCCTGGCCCTGAAGGGAACGTTGAGGCACAGGTTGCATAACACAAACCAACGCACTAGCTCCATAACCCCGGGCGATTTGGAAATCTGTGCAGTGACGATGCGGACAACAGCCGCGTTGCCATGCCAAAATTGCCCAACCGAGTTGGCCCACTCCTTGCCCCATAGCATCAAAGCACCCAGGATAGGGAAACATTCCAGATACGTGAGACCATGCAGGCGACCCTTGCCTGCCCAGGATGGTGGCCACCCACCATAGGCCCACTTCCAATTGAAGTACATCCCGTAAACCCAGGAATCCTGAGGCATCGGACTGCATCTGAAAGCAAGGGGGAGCCAGGAGATCAGACCCCAATGACACCCCGTTGAACTACCTCTGGATCTATGGCCAGACAAGCACGTCTGCCCCGATACCCCGGGTAAATCTGAGCCTGTGGTGGGGCCTGGAGAATCCCGCCATGGCATCGCACTAGCGCAGAGCAAATGCCCTGCCCGGTGCGACGACCCTGCCAGCGAAACTGGGGTGACCATGTAGCACCAAAAGTTCCCTCAGTGATGCCATGCGCTCGGCCAGCAAGACCGAGACAAGGGCCACTAGCCTTGACACCTTATCCCGCTGCAACCTAGAATCCTGCGCTACCGTGTTACTCTCCACCCCAGGAATACTAGCTGTGGAGATGGGCCCTCGGTCTTTTCGGGCGCTAAAGGGACACCCAGTTCCTCCATTAGCGTCTGAAATGTGTTGAGGAGACGTGTGTACGTGTCCCAGCCCCGTTCAGCCCCGAATAAAACCATCCAGGGAATGGGCTACAGACCGGGACCCTGACCTGCGGACAAAAGCGCAATCTAGGAAAGTGGTGAAACGCTCGAATACCGAGCCCCAATGGAATAGCCAAAAGGCATGGCATCATTGAAATAATATGCTCCCCGGGACGGGGGTGCAGGGACAGGGCCAACGACCCTGCCCGCATAGACCCTATTGTCAAAGCTAGCAGCAGCCACCTCCTCCCTCCCCTTAAGGGATAAAAGATTGGGGGCATCCTGAGGGGACCTATTACCCATGAAAGGGATCCGGAACCCCTGCCTAGAACCCTGAAGGAGAGAACCCGCATCATCTCCCTTCGGGTACCATGTGAGCCAACGCTCCAACATGTCCACCTTAAATGGGGAGGGAGCCCTTCGGTGAACTAGATCCA